>CM062819.1:1136765451-1138071832 GCA_031772625.1 Pinus tabuliformis | reverse complement strand
TTCGTTTGGTGAAAGTCCAAGACCTAGATTAACATTTTGAGGTTTTTCCTCTAAGGAAAGATTGAGGACTTCAAATATAAGGAAGGATTAGAGTTTTTTAATTGGCCGAGTCTCTTAAATCTATCCTTAAGGTATATACAAATCTTCTAACTTGACTACAAATTTAGGAATCAGGTTTACAACTTTGCTTTTCATTGGATGATTTAGTAAATTCTCTATCATGAGAGTCTTTCATCGATCACATGATCATCATATGCTCCATCTGAAGTGAGGAAATTTATTATATCATTGTCATCATTAAAAACTCTTCAGTTAGAGACATTATCACGAATTAATGGTCAAAATATTAACTCAACTGAGAAGCGATCTAGACTAAAGTCTTCAGGTGGTATGAGTAATGTTTGCTAAAAGATCCATATCTACATTTTGTAACCTTTGGATGGGACTAATATTAATTGCAAGAAAATGATAGGTCAATTCTTGAACAAGTGATTGATAATTCTTTAAGTGACTATAAACACAATGAATAGTGTTTCGTACATGTTTAATAGCTATCTTAGAGTCCAAAAACCCTTTTTTTTTTTTTTTAATTTTTATGTAGGCTTATTTATTTTCTTAGTCCCTCATTAGGGGAATTTTGAGGTATAAATGTTCCCCCAAGGAAATTATAAAAATAATAGTGGAAATAATAAAATAAGATTAGATTACATTATCAAATTTTAGAGGGAAAAAAGAAAATAAAAAAAAAACTTTTTTCAACTCATATTTTCAACTTATCTCCCTATGGGTTTATTCAAATTTTGAGCGGAAATACTCATTGGAAGAAGAATTTGATTCCTCATCCAAGGAGTACCCATGTTGCATATTTTCTATTGACCCTACTACATGAAAAAATGATAAATGCTAGAAAAATGTGATTGCAATGACGTTTTTTCATGTATTTCCAATTTTTCGTGTAGCGGGGTCCATCAAAAGTATGCAAAATGGGTACTCTTTGGATGATGAATTAAATTTTGCATCCAACGAGTACTCCCACACTAAATTTGAGTAAAACCTTAGGGAGATAAGTTGAAAATACAAGTTGAAAAAGTAGATTTATTATTTTATTATTTTTTAATCTTTTTGCTTTTTTACTCCAAAAATGGTGAATCATCCCCCATGGTTGACATAATCATCTTGAATCATGTTGGTTCTTCTAAAGTTTATTTTGGTTGTACATTTTCTTAGGAAGCCCATTTTACATTCGAATTCTAGCATGTAGACGAGCATAGTCTTTTCCCTATTTGTTATGCAACCATATCGCAAAAAAGATAGATCAACAACTTCAAAATTAGCCTCTTCAAGGGGGAAACCTCCTTCACATCACATAAATGAACAATTGTTGAATGATTCAAAAGACTAGATGTCCTTGCTATATATAGGAGTCTAAGGGGTCACAATATAATTAAAGCCTACATAACAATATAATGTAAGGACAGAACAATAACAACAGTGGGCTTCTATGGAGCATAACAATAACAATATGGGGGCTACATGGGCACTCCAATACCAATAGGGGGATACACTAACAATAACAATAAATGGGCTACACTAGTTTTATAGGGACTTAACATGCCCGCTCTCCTTCAATTTTTTTTTATCCTCAATGCTTGAGTAGTTCTGGATGCTTCTGTATAAAATTCTCATCCTCCCACGTGGAATCTTCAGCAGGTAAGTTCTTCCACTTAATGAGATACTCTAAAATTTATCGATTTCATAGTTGTTGGGTTCTTGCTTCCATGACTGCTTAAGGCTACAATACGATTTTTCCTTCTTCATCAAGTTCTGGCAACATTGTTTGAATCGGAAACATGTCACCGATAACCTTATTTAAGCATGAAACTTGGAAAACTGGGTGTACTTGAGAAGATGTAGGCAACTCCAATTTGTATGCCATAGTACCAATATTTTGCAATGCCTTGTAAGTACCATGGTACTTGGGTGATAATTTAATATCCTTCTTAGCTTGCTTGAGGGACATTTTTTTGTATGGTTGTAGCCATAAAAATACCTAGTCAACTACATCAAAACTTCTTTCACTGCGATGTTTATCAACCTATTGTTGGGAGCAAGATTCCCCAAGGGCAGTTTTGGGGCTAAAATCCCATGTTTTTGTAATATTATAGTAAAGACTCCGCATTTTGTGGTCACGGAGCATGAAGGTATTATGTGTCACAAAGGGTAGTTCGCCCTTAGTTTTGTAAAGTAAAGTCGGCTATAAGAGATCTACCCATGGTTTGCGGACCATGGGATTGTATAAAAAGAGCTAAGCTCTAAGTAGTTACTAGCATCGGACAAGGAAGAGAGTCATAGCTTTAGAGCAAGAAGTCTAAGCCTTGGGTTGTAGCATAGGTAGAGGCTCTGCAGCTGAGTGTGCAGAGGCCTAGGGTAGAAGTCCGCAGTTGAGTGCGCAGACCCCTGCGGCTATGTGCGCAAGGTGAAAAGAGTCTGTAAACACTTGAAAGATATCAATAAAAGGAGTTATTCTGCAATCTTGGTGTAGTTATTCTTTAATGGGTTGGGATATATTGTGTATGAATTTCCTTTATTATGCTTATATGATGCGCGCGAACGACTATAGTTACATTGAATAATTGAACGCAATCATGAATATCTCCTTACACGGTGATAATTTTAAGTATTTAACAAGATAAGCAAATCACTTAGGATAACTAAGGAATATGCACAACACACTACCATAACAGTGCGAAAATGCTCGAGCCACAGGTTAGGGCTGCGTGAAGGTCAACTGTATACTTTCGCGAAGGTATTGAAGGCTGGAATAAAGGGTTTGTCTTACAAGCCCTAGAGCAAGATCACCTACCCGAAGGCAGGGATAGAAGAGATCAAACGACATCACAACCATCTCAAGGGTCTGGAAACTTGGTTCCAGCATCTCCCCATACTGCTTCGGGTGAGACTTCGGTCCATGCTCTACGGGCTGATGCCGAAAGGGCCAGTAGTAGTGTAGGGATTTGTTTGTCTAAATAACGCTAAACCTGGGTCACGCCCCCTCAAGCCAACAAATGGTTCCGTTGCCAGGACCAAAATATGCATAAGAGATGTGTAATGTCGTATCACTGGAATCCAACTAAGAAGAAGATTGGAGACTGGTTGGATAGAAAGATCCACGAATTCACAGCTCTGGAGAATAGAAACTTGCGACTGAAAAAGGAACAATGGTTGGACTAGTACTTGTATACAAAGATCCACGAGATCTTTTTCTGCTCTTTCCCTATTGAGCTATATGAGTGGATCGCGAAGCTAGTAGATAGCCAAGGAAGGTGGAAACTTCACGGTCCTATAATGTGGACCCTAGATCTAGTGTTAAGGTTGGAAGCATCAGAGGATAAGATTGCTCGTGTTGTCGATCATTGGCTCGATCGCGTCATAGGAGGATTTGTGACTGAATTTGCGATTGACACCTCAGTCAACTATAGCAGGGTGGAGCGACGCTTTTTCAAAGGACCTCGAGGTAAGTACATAAATTTTTTGAATACTTGGATTAAAATGTTGTTGTGTGAAAAATGGTTTATGCAGCTACCTTGATGTTCGGGACTACAGGAAGCAAAAAAACTTACAGAAATGAAGGAAAACAGGGCCCAGTGTATAGCCCCTTGATTTCACCTCCGCGAAGAGATGAAGAAGGGATAATGAAGGTCTCTCTGTGAAGTGTTACTCATTTAATAAGACAAGGATTCTCACGAATACCACCTCCACCCACATCACCTCCGACTTCACCGCCATCGCCTCCAACTTCACCTATACTACCTCGACCTCTACCACTGTTCAGTATGGAAAAGACAGTAAAATTTCCTTTGTTCAAAGGCTTGGGAAATTAGGACCCAGACCAATTCTAGTTTGTTGTGAGAGCTATATGGGAAGCTCAAGGTGTTACAGATGATCATATAAGGAAGGAAACATTGGTTAGTGCTCTATAGGATATGTTATACCTTGGTATATTATGTACTTTAACGATAACCCGAATGCTGGAGTAGTAGATATCTAGGCAACACTAAATAGGGAATTTAGCAGGCCCAAATCTAAGGCGTAGTCGATTGTGGGATTCAAAGAAATCGCGATGCAACTAGGTGAGATGCCTTGGGAACTAGATCAGAGGTTGAACTGTACAATCCATGAAGCTAGCATGAATTTGACAATTGGACAACATCGTGAATGGTTTGTGTCTTCGCTACTACCACACTTAAGGAGTGCACTGTCGCAGCAGAAGATAACAACTCAGGCAGAGGAATTAGAGATTGCCATGAGACTACATGAGACTCCGATGAAAGATCCTAATCTAGGAGTTCAGCAAATCCATGCATAGTTGAAGAATCTGTGCCTTGAGATGTAAAGTTTGAAGCAGGACAAGACAATTTGACCAGAGGTACACAAGGAGGTATGGTGCTCGAAATGAAAAAGTCAGGGTGATGACAAAGAAAATTTTCAGATCTTTGCAAATTACATTACAGGAGGAGGACCGATGCCTTTAAGGCCAGAAGCTCAAGAAGGACCTAGCATGGGGCCTGCATTATGGTGTGCTATCTGTCACGTAGCCTGAAAACATGCCATAGATAACTGTCACTTGCTACAGAAGTATGTACAAGAACCACAACAACTGTTCTACAACTTTTGTAGGTCTGTAGGACATGATGAGCATCCTTGCAGGAGCTATGAATTGATGATGGATAGAACTCTCACCTATAGGGTTTAGGCCGAACCGTGGCCCCTTGACCAGAATGCAGGGATGGCATAGACAATATTTTAGGGGCGCGAACGAGGCCAAGGAGGAGGATGACCTGGTAGAGGCCGAGGACAGTTGATTTGCTACAATTGCGGAGGACTAGGACACTATGCCTGCAACTACACTAATCCAACGCATCCTTCGTGCAAGTATTGCACGCTATTTGATCATGAAACATAATATTGTCCTACGCTAATATCTAAGATACGTGACAAAGGGGCGCTACCACCTCCACTAACTCAAAACCTGCAGATGATGAGATTTGAGCCACGCGAGGAAGATCCAAATATAAATATAGTACTCAGAAGTGGAATCGTGATAGGAGATGACAAGGGGAAACAACCAGAAGACAATACATGGGTTTGCAAAGCCTTGACGAAAGAGGTTGAGTTTTATTTGGAGTGTAGTCATGAAGACTTCATGGAAGCTAAAAATAGCTTCTCTGAGGCCTCCACCTTAGGAAGCAAGGATAAGCTTGAGCTGGAGATGGAACCCTCTATGCTCACAACTTTCCTGGAAACCTGTATGAAGTTACTATGCGATAGTAAGGATGTGAAAGGGCTATAAGAACTCATCAGTAGATGTGCTGGAACCGTGCCAGGTGAGCCACATGTAGTATGAAATATTGGCAAGCATAAAACAAGGATGGGATGGGAGATGAGACTGATCGCACAAATAGGAGAGTATAAAATGGATCAGGTCATTTTGGACCTAGGGTTAGATGCAAATGTCTTACCAAAGCAGAATTGCGAATGAATGAGGAGACCTGCGCTGCAATGGTCTCCGATTCAGCTAAGGATGGTGTGATCAACAGAAAATCATCCCTATGGGGGGGCTGCAAGGGGTGACTGTGGACATTGAGGGAGCGAGCGCGCTGGCGGATTTTGAAGTAATAGAGATAGTGGATGATAGAAATCCCTACCCGACACTCTTGGGAATTGACTGTGCTACTGATATAAAATGGGTAATTAATATGAAGAAGGGAAAGATGATCTTTGAGAAGAAATCACTGCGTGTAATAATACCCCTAGATCCTGCTGAAGGATCACGCTATACGAAACCACTCCATGATTATGAGAGTGATGATGATCTGGACTGCATCTATAAGATAACAACGTGAGACCAAGACTGGTTGAATCCCACGGCAGATGGACGAAGTACATGGGATCGTGAGAGTTCCTGCACTTCGGACTCCGACAAAGAAATAGAATGGTGGCAGAATCGATTACATGAAGTAACTATGCTGAATTGTAACATGATGACCCAATCGCCATGATGTGTGTCATCAGAGATAAGAAATATTCCTATTTATGATGGTCTAAATGAGGTAGATATATTTTTGGATGCATTCGAAAGGGAGGTACCAGAAAATCAACGCTTCTAGGCCTTGGACTGGGCACTGTGTGCAATGGTTACAAGATGGTGGGGTACGCACAAGGGAATATTTGATGATTAGCCTAAATGTAGGAGGATGATGAGAACACAATTTGGGAAGCCTAAGATGCAATTGATATATAAATACGATGGGAAGAATGATCCACGCCTACATCTGGCCAAATGGACACAGACTTATAGAGAAAAGCCCCAACCTGAGTGGGTGCACCTGTTCTGTCATACCCTGGATTTTATCCCAATGAATTGGTATATAGAAACAGAGCTCCGCCATGGGATAGGAGAATGGGATATCCTGCGTAAAGGATTCATGATGACATTCAGTTTTGAGGACGTGTTTGAAAGTATTGATGAAGCACTCCAAGAGGTGAAAGTAGCTATCTTGAGGATACTGCAAGATCCTTTAGACCTAATTCAGCCTGAATGGGCTACTCAGCCGAGTCACGCGCTCGAATGTTATATTGTAATTGCTGAAGATGAGGACAAGGATCCGCAAAAGATTAACATTCTAGAAACAGAAGGCCATAATGAGGTTCAAGGACTGTAGATTGAGAACCCTAATATACCGCACCGCACCGGTGAAAACAAAACAAGTGAACATCTGTATAGAGGCAAAACCTAAATTCGTGAATATTGGTGACTACTGGGATGACACGACGATGGATAAGGTCGTTGAATTGCTCTGTGAATACTAGGACTTATTCCTTACCAAGTTTATGGATCTAAAGGGATAATTAGAGACTTAGGAGTGATGAAGATCATGTTAAAGCCTGACGCGAAGCCAGTTAAGCAGAGGCCTTACCACCTCAATCCGAAATACAAGGAGAAGGTCTGCTTAGAGCTAGACAAAAAATGCTAGTGGCAGGCATCATTGAGCCTGTGGAAGAATCCGATTGGGTAAGCCCAATGGTGGTGCAAGAGAAGAAGCAAAAGGATGAGATAAGGATATGCATGGATCTCAGAAAATTGAATGACGCTTGTGTGCATGATACTTTCCCGACTACATTCACGGATGAAGTGTTGGACAATGTAGGTGGCCAGGAAGCATATTCCTTCATTGATGATTCTCTGGGTACCACCAAATCAAAATCATGCCGAAGGATAGGAGCAAGACAACCTTCGCGACTGAGTGGGGTTGTTTTCAATACATTGTGATGCCATTTGGATTGAAGAATGTGCCTGCAATATTTTCGCGTGTGGTTGTTGCAGCATTCAAGGAATTTATTCATAAGTTCCTAGAGGTATATTTTGATGACTGGACTGTATTTGGGCTGGTTAAGCGCCACGTAGCAAGCTTGTGCTTGATGCTGGATACCTGTCGAAGATACCAGATCGCGCTCAATCTCAAGAAGTGTCTGTTTTGCATTCCTTTTGGGAACCTATTGGGGCATGTGGTTTGCAGACAAGGACTGATGGTAGACCCCGTAAAGATCGCGATATACTGAGCTTGGAAGCACCGAGGAGTGTGAAATAGTTGCATAGTACTCTGGGACATACGAGATATTATAGAAAGTTTATCAAAAGCTATGCCCAGATCACCGCGCCAATGGAAAAATTGTTGAAGAAGGATGTCACGTTCTACTGGAACGATGATTGTAAGAAAATCTTGGATATATTGAAAGAAAATATGGTTACCGCGCCGATTCTAGTCTTCCTAGATTGGAAGAAAGAGTTTCATGTACATGTTGACGCGTCATGTATAGCGCTGGGGGCAATACTAACACAGGATGGCAGAGAAGGCTTGGACCATCCTATTGCGTTCGCAAGCCGCAGATTATCCAAAGTAGAGAAGAACTACTCTACCACTGAACGCGAGGGGCTAGCTATGGTGTATGTGCTCCAGAAGTACCGACACTACTTGCTAGGAGGCCATTTTAAGATGTATACGGATCACTCCACGCTGAAGTACCTAGTCAATAAGCCTATGTTGGGGGGGGTGAATATGCAAATGGATCTTATTGTTCCAAGAGTACGATTTTGAAGTTGTTGTGAAGCCTGGATGATTGAACATGGGACCAGACCATCTGTCACGCATCGAAACAGGGGAGGAACCTACTAACTTGGAAGAAGGATTGCCTGATGCGCAACTATTTGCAGTGCGTGTTGTAGATGGTCATTTTGAGGATATAATACACTTCCTAACAACAAGAACTTTGTGAGAAGGATACTCTGTCCAGCAACAGAAGGAATTAGTGGTGCGCGTGGCAGATTTCTCTGTCATTGCTGGGCATCTATACAAGATGGGGACTGATGAGATATTACGATGGTATGTACCTGAGTTTGAATGAAGCAGTGATCTGAATTGGATCCTTAAACATTTCCATGACTGTTTCAAATTATGTCAGGCTTCAAAATCTTATGAATAATAAGGTTATCAAAAATGACCTCTAGACAATGGCAATTGTAGCCAACACCGAACAACGAGGACCCTCGGTGAAAGCGCGCTGACTGTTGGCCCATAGAGACCGCACATGGATGCAAATTGGAAATCAGAAGCCCAGATCCAGAAACAGAGGCAGTTTTTGATACAAGATTAACGCGATTAGCGCAAAGCACTAATCGCGTAGCACTAATCGCGTATTGTAGGGCAAAACCCTTAGAGAAGGAAAACCCTGAGCACTCGGTCATAAGGAAAAGCATAGAACTGCACGTAAATCGCTGAAACTGTCAAAAGGCGGGTCCTACACCCAAAACTTGTAGGATATCGCATGCACTTCGAGCGGTAAGTGTGTTTGGCTAAGTTCAGCGCGATGCTATACACTGGGTGACGCGTGTCCAGCAAATGAGAGAGAAAATTGCATACATTGCATGAGTAACTGTCAAGCAACTTACTCACGCGATATAAACGGAGATCGTAGGATCTAGAGGCTCTAGATCAACAACAAAGAATCAACCCAATGGATGACCGGATTTGACGGGGGAATAGACTGAGGCACATAAGTTTTGAGGTCCAGCATGACTGATGAGCTGGCAGAAGAATCAGTTTCGCAGGCAAATCCTAGAGTAACAGAAATAATGATTGTTTGAAGAAAACTGACACTCAGTTTGTAAGGTGGCAAGTGGCCACCTCTCTGTGCAGCGTTACATAACGATGACGACAGAGAGTAGGGGAATTCCAATGGACAGAGGTAGGCGATCCAGAGAGCCGGGAAGAGGAAATGAATAGTCATGGAGCAGATTGGCTTTAAGCCACGAATAGACAAAGAGCAGAAAAAAATAGAAGAGAGGGAACAAAAGTAGAGAAAGAAGTGAATTGCAGAGAATAGAGAAGCCGAGCTGACCTACAGAGCAAAGGCAGCATCGAGCAGATAGAACAGAGAGAGTCTGAGAGTCTGTGAACTCCAGAGAAGGCTTGAGAGGTTCAAGCAACTCCTCTGTGTAGACCTGTCAGGTATTGAGTACCAAATTGGACTCATACCACTTAGACCAGTTGAGGTCGATATTTAGTGAGGGGGAGTCTGTGTACTCTAGAGGCTTGGGGGATCCAAGTACCACCATACTGATCATCATCTGTTAAGTGAGACTCAAATTGAGCTCCTTATTGTAAAATATCTGCTTTAAGACACAATAGAAAAGGCCACCACTGAAGCTGTACTAGGAGACGTAGCCCAGGAGGATTGGGTGAACTCCTTATTAAATTTCTTGTGTTCTGTATTTGTTTACTGAGTTTCTCTTACTGTTTCAAGTGTCTGTGTATTTTGCAATCTTATTGATTCGTTTCTTAAAATAACATAGACACACCCCAGCACATGAGTTTATAATACCTTCATTAATTAACTGAGATCATTCACGAGTGATTTCAGATCAAGTGGTATCAGAGCTCCTAGGTTGTTTAAGGTTAGACAAGCTTGTGCTGGATTTTGCTGTTGAATGCTAACTAGATCAAAGCTTAAATTAGGAGAAGGAGAGTTAGTCAAACCTAGCCTGGAGATTGGAAGAGTCTATCCTAAGAAGAAAATGTCAAAACAAAGTCCCTTGGGGCTAGACCCTTACTTTATAGATAGTAACCTGTCCATGAGGTCCATGGTAGAGGGAATGTATAAGGACTTTAGGAAACATAAAGATGAGGATTCATCAGGCTCCAAACAAGATAAAGGAGAAGAAGAATCTCTCCTCCATGACCACTCAAAAGGAAAAGGGAAAGAAGAAAGCTTTCTCACACCTCCTAATAGCCCTGAACATAAAAAGAAGACATCTTTGATTAAATTAGATGTTAAATTTGATTTACCCATACATGATGGAGATCTAAATGCAGAGAAGCTGAATAATTGGATTAGACAAATTGATGTGTATTGTAGAGTGCAGAGTATCGACTCAGACAAGAGTAAGATTCAGCTGGCCTGCCTATGCCTCGGAGGCACTGCCTTGGTATGATGGGGAGGCAGGACCGAAGCTGACATGAAGAAACATGGTAAGATTCTTTCTGTTTGGAGTGAATTTGTTTCTGTAATAAAAAAACAGTTCTATCCACTATCTTACATGCACCAAGCCAAGATGAGTTGGCAAACTGTTCGCCAATTGAAAGGGCAAAGTGTACAAGCTTACACTCAAGAATTTAGGAAGAGAGCTTTGATTCTAGGAATTTCATTAGACTCACCTGAGACTCTGCTGGAATACATAGGGGGTCTACACAGCTACATGAGGCACACTATCCTAATGTTTAATCCCACTAGTATAGATGAGGCATCTGTTCAAGCTACGCATCTAGAAGCTAGAGGAAAGAATGGGAACCCTGAAGTTGGGGGACCATCCAAACCCATTACAAACAAGAATAAGGAGAAAAGAAAACAGAAATGGAAAGAAAGGAAGTCCAATACTACACAAAAGACAAAGTCTTCATGCACTCACTGTAAAAAGGATGGGCATGATGATGAGCACTGTTGGATTCTGCATCCAGAGCTGAGACCTAAGAAGTTCGAGGGAAAGTAGAAGAAGATTGATGCATCTATTCAAAAGGATTTGGGGTTGGACTCAGGAGATGAAATAGCCATTGCAGCCACAGGTATAAAAGGTAAAAATTCTAAAGCATCTAATAGTAATTCTACATAATCTGTTAATGATGAAGAAAATGAGAGAAAAAGACATGAGATTTTCCATATTCGAGTTATTTCCAAGCATCAAAAGATTGATACTTTGTTTGATAGTGGCTCACAAGTAAATTTAATTTTTGAAGCAATTGTAAAGAAGTTGGGATCACTGACTACACCTCACAAGAAACCATACCCATTAGGTTGGTTAAGTGATAAAGCACAACTACAAGTGACTAGATAATGTAAACTTAAGTTTTCTTTTGGGTCAGTATTTGTAGATGAGGTTGAGTTAGATATAGTTCCTCTAGATATATGTGGAATTGTTTTAGGAAGTCCTTGTATGATAGAAAAGCTATTTTCTATAGAGTTGAGAACAAGTATCTACTCTTTAAAGATGGAATCGAATGCTTTGTAAGAGCTCACAAGCTCAAGAATAATTATACTATCATAAACTCAGGGTAGATGAAACGAATTGTAAATTCATGCAAACAATTTTTATTGATGGTTGTAAAGGAAAAGAAACCTAATAAAACTAATGTATTTGAGGGCTATGATGCTAAACAACAAGCTGATTTAGAAAAAGTTGTTTTAGAGTATGATATCTTGTTTCAAGAACCTAAAGGTATGCCACCCAAAAAGGAAATAGTGCATGATATTAATTTGCAGCAAGATGCTCCATTTCCTAACATTGGGATGTACAGGTTGTCCGCTTTAGAGAATGCAAAAATCAAGAAGCAGGTGCAGGAGTTGCTCGAGAAGGGGTTCATCAGACCTAGCACATCACCAAGTGGGTCACCAATCATTTTGGTGAGAAATAAAGATGGCTCGTGGAGAATGTGCATTGATTACCGAGCACTGAATAAAATAACGATAAAAAAATGTTATCCCCTTCCTCACATAGATGATCTACTTGATCAGTTAAAGGAAGCTGTTTATTTTTCCAAGTTTGACTTCCATAGTGGATACCATCAGGTCAAAGTTGTAGAACAAGATGCCTGGAATACTGCTTTCAAAACAAAGTAGGGATTATATGAGTGGCTGGTTATGCCTTTTGGCTTAACTAATGCTCCTGCTACTTTCATGAGAATAATGAATGATGTACTCAGACCTTTTCTTGATGATTTTGTTATTGTATATTTGGATGACATTCTTATATTTAGAAAAACGTGGGAAGAACATTTAAAGCATGTTAAGTAGACACTAGATATTTTTAAAAGAGAAGAACTTTATGTTAAACTCTCAAAAAGTGAATTTGGCCAAACATCTTTGAATTATTTGAGACATATAGTAGGGGGTGGTGAATTGAAGATAGATCCCTCTAAAGTTGCAGTCATTGTAAACTAGCCTAAACCCAAATTTGCTGCAGAAGTGAGAAGCTTCTTAGGAGCATCACAATATTGGAGAAAGTTCATTTCTAACTTTTCCTTAATTGCAACTCCCTTACATGCTTTAACAGGATTGAACAAGGGTGTTTCAGTGGCGAGGCAAACAACAGAAAGCATTCGACACATTGAAAGAAAAGATTAGTACAACACCAGTACTAGCACTGCCCAATCTTCAAAGACTGTTTGAGATCCAAATAGATGCCAGTGACTATGCCATGGGAGCAGTGTTGATACAGCACGGTAAACCCATATGTTATCATTCTGAGACATTTAATTCTGCAGTAGTTAACTATCCAACATATGATAAAGAATTGTATGCATTAGTACAGAGTGTGAAAAAGTGGAAACATTACTTAATGGGCAAAGAGATAGTCATACATACTGATCATCAACCACTTCAATATCTACACTCCCAAACTAAGTTGTAGCAATCAAGACACTATAGGTGGATGGGTTTTCTACAACAGTTTCATTTAGTCATCAGATATAAAAAGGGCATACACAATAAAGTTGCAGATATGTTGTCTAGACCTATTATAAATGCATCCACTATACTTAAGCATAATTCAATACTGCATGAGAGCTACATTGAACAATATGCTCAAGATATAGATTTCAAAGATGTATATGCAACTTTAAGTCAAGGCAAATGAGTAGAAGAATTGGATTATCACATTAAGGACCAACTCTTGTATCATTTTGGGAAGCTATGCGTTCCACAAACTGAAAGAATAAAGATAATTTGAGAAGCAGACACTTCTCTAATATCAGGTCACTTTGGGGTAAGTAAAACGGTTGCACAACTACAAAGATTTTGTTATTGGCCAAAAATGAATGAGACAGTTTCTAGATATATAAGAGGGTGTACCATGTGTGCTAAAAGCAAGCCTAACAATAGAAAACTAGGCTTATACACTCCACTGCCAGTTCCTTCTCATCCTTGGAAAAGTATTTCCATGGACTTTGTTGGAGGACTGCCTAAATCTAGGAAAGGTCATGACTATTTATATTTTGTTGTGGATAGGTTCAGCAAAAATGTGTATTTTGACACCTTGTAATAAACATATTACAGCTGAACAAACTGCAAAGTTGTTCTTTTAGCATGTATGGGTTCATTTTGGATTACCCACTTCCATTGTATCTGATTGAGACACCCAATTTGTTGGGAAGTTTTGGTCGAGTCTGTGGGAATTAATGGACACCAAACTGAAGAAAAGCACAACCTTTCATCCACAAACAGATGGCCAGAAGTGGTCAACAAGACAATGATCTAGTTGCTCAGAGGCTATTGAAGCAAGCATCCCAAACTTTGGGATGAACATTTGTGTTATGTGCAACATGCTTACAACTGAGAAAAACATTCTTCTACACAAAGATCTCCTTTTGAGACCTGTTTTGGTTTCACACCTAGGTCTCCTTGGATTTTGTCTTTGGGAAAGAAATAGTGGTTGATGGACATAGTGATGTGGACAAGGCAACCATGTTCATTGAACAAATCCAAGAGATTCATCAGGCAGTATAGGAACAATTGGAAAAGAGCCAAGCCAAATACAAGGATAGGCATGACAAGCATCAAATGGAGTATAGTTTCCAAGTTGGTGATCAAGTTTGGCTGTATATCAGCAAAGACAAAATGCAATGTGAAGGTAAAAAGATAAAGCCAATAAGGTATGGACCTTTCAAGATATTTGAGAAAATTGGTGAGAATGCTTTTCACCTTGATTTACCAGCTTACGTGCACATCTACTCAGTCATTAATGTAGACAACTTGAGACTATTTGAACCTTCATTAATTGAAGATCCCGAAGAGAAAATTCAATTGCCTTCTATTGATGATATGTTACCTGAATATCTCAATGAATTGCAGGAAGACATAGTTCTGGACAGGAAGATGAGGATGACGCATAGGGGAGATATTGAGTACCTCAAGATTGGACTCAGGGGTTCAAAGCCAAGTAGTGCAAAATGGATAGATATTGGACACGTGGGACAATTATATCCTCACTTAGTTGATGCTTGAAAACCAAATTTTAGTGGTCCAAAAGCCTTTTCTGTGGGAAGGCCGTGATCCGAATTATATCCTTAAACATTTCCATGACTGTTTCAAATTACGTCAGGCTTCAAAATCTTATGAATAATAAGCTTATTAGAAATGACCTCTGGACAATGGAAATTGTGGCCAGCAGAGAACAATGAGGACCCTCGATCAAAGCATGCTGACCATTGGCCCATGGAGACCGTGCATGGACACAAATTGGCAATCCAAAGCCTACGTATCGCAGGGCAAAACCCTCAGAGAAGGAAAGCCCTGAGCGCTCGGTCACAAGGAAAAGCATAGAACCACACGGAAATCACCGAAACTGTCAGAAGGTGGGTCCCATGCCCAAAAACGGTAGGATATCACGTGCACTTCGAATGGTAAGCGGGTTTGGATGAGTTCAGGGTGATGCCATACACTGGGTGATGCGCGTCCAATGGATGAGAGAGAAAACCACTTACATCATGTGAGTAACGATCGAGAAACTTACCCGCGTGATATAAACGGAGACCGTAGGATCTGGAGGCTCCAGATCAATGGCGTAGAATCAACCCAATGGATGACCGGATTTCATTGGGGAATAGACTGAGGCGCATGACCGATGAACTGGTAGAAGATTCAGTTTCATGGGAAAATCCTGAAGTAACGGAAATAACGACCATTTGAAGAAAATTGACACTCATTTTGTAAGGCGACAAGTGGCCACCTCTCTGTGCACCATTACACAATGATGATGACGTGAAGTAGGGGAATTCCAACGGACAGAGGCAGGCGATATAGAGAGCTGGGAAGAGGAAACGAGCAGTCAGGGAGTAGATTGGATTTAAGCCATGAACAGACAAAGCGCAGAAAAAAATAGAAGAGAGGGAACAAAAGTAGAGAAAGAAGTGAATTGCAGAGAACAGAGAAGCCGAGTTGACCTGCAGAGCAAAGGCAGCATCAAGCAGAAAAAATAGAGAGATTCTGAGAGTCTGTGAACTCCAGAGAAGGCTTGAGAGGTTCAAGCAACTCCTCTGTGTAGACCTGTTAGGTATTGAGTACCAAATTGGACTCATACCACTGAGACCAGTTGAGGTCGAGATTTAGTGAGGGGGAGTCTGTGTACTCTAGAGGCTTGGGGGATCCAAGTACCACCCTACTAATCATCATCTATTAAGTGAGACTCAAATTGAGCTCCTTATTGTAAAATATTTGCTTTAAGACACAATAGAAAAGGCCACCACTGAAGCTGGACCAGGAGACGTAGCCTAGGAGGATTGGGTGAACTCCTTATTAAATTTGTTGTGTTTTGTATTTTCTTATTGTGTTTCTCTTACTGTTTCAAGTGTTTGTGTATTTCGCAATCTTATCGATCTGTTGCTTAAAATAACATAGACACACCCTAGCACATGAGTCTGTAATACCTTCATTAATTAACTGAGATCATTCACGAGTGATTTCAGATCAAGCAGCATCCTCGTGGATGCTCACGGGGCACGACGAGGAGGACAGTATCGAGGGAGAGAAACTGCGTAGAGTATTCTACGCGCTGGGTTGTGGTGGCCAACCCTTCATCATGATTCAAAAGCATATTGAAAGGTGTGTGATGTATGTCAAAGAATAGGCAGACCATTGAGGAGGGATTAAATGCCTTTGAATCTGAAAATGACGTTGAAACCCTTCGAGAAGTGGGCGATAAATTTTGTAGGACCCATTCAGCCACAAGGGAAGACATGAGCAACATACATTATCATTGTGACGGAGTATTTGACTCATTGTGAAGAAGCGTAGCCGGTGAAGGATTGCATGGGCGCGACGACCTCGAAGTTCCTATTTGAGCATGTGCTGACGCGATTTGGATGTCCAAGGATCTTGATGAGTGATTGTGGTACGCACTTCCTGAATGAGATGATCAGCGCACTAACGGAGGAATTTAAGGTATATCACCAGAAGAGTACACCTTATCACCCACAGGCTAACGGGACAGTGGAGGCATTCAACAAAGTGCTTGAAAACGCACTGACCAAGGTTTGCAATGCTCAATGAAGTGATTGGGACCTACGCATACCTACAGTATTGTGGGCTTATTGAATGACATGCAAGATGTTGATGGGACAAACCCCTTTTAGGCTTGTTTATGGTGTGGAAGCTGTAATGCCTATGGAATACATTGTGCCTAGTCTGCGCATAACATCGCTCACAGGTATGACGGATTGCGGATCCCTAGAAGAGAGGCTCACATAGTTGGATGAGCTCGAAGAAGAAATATTTTTGGCTGGATTTCACCAGCAGGTCCAAAAGAAACATGAAAAGGCATGGCATGATCGACACATCAAACTGTACACATTTAAGGTAAATGATCTAGTTTTTTTGTGTGATAGTAAGTTTGATAATTTCCCTAGAAAATTTAGGATGCACTGGTTAGGGCCCTATGTTATTAAGGAGATTACTAATGGAGGAGTGGTACAACTGGTCAAGTTAAATGGAGAACCCTTCCCAGGAAAGGTGAATGGCAGTCGCTTGAAGCCATACACCGATGGTTCAACCATGTGAATAAATGAAAGTAGCACAGTCTTAGCACTCTAGACAACTAAAAGGAGGTGCGGGACTATAAACTACACTGCCCAAGTTAGGGAGTTAAGCAAGGACGTCTCACTAGGTCCGCGACAGCATGGAGGGAGTTGCATTACCTAGGGAGAAATTGCAGAGATTGGCTGGAAAGTGACCGTTAAAGTCAGTGTTCATGAAAAGATGGAAGAAGTGAGGCCAAACGGAGAGGGCGACCAACATTTAAGATGAAATTTATGGCTTAGATCCTCGAAAATTTTCTGCAAATCTGGCATTAATGAACCGATTTCGGGAACGTTGGATTTGAATTCAAATTGCCCTATAAATTACAAATGGATGTCCAACAAGAAACACTTGGCATTTTTAGTATTTAGTTGTTGAGCTTTCAAACACCTATGGACCCAGAGTTTTTTGAAACTCTCAAACAGACCCCTGCATTTGCAAATTTGCCTGAGGCGTCGTGAGTACTGATAGAGAGTGTTATGTCATCACCCCCAGAAGTTATCAATACATAGCAAGTGGTAGAAGAACTGGCACAAGAGATGGATAAATAGGCTAAAGAAGTTGTCCCATAAGTAGCCGAAGTATTGGCGGAGGTCCCTAAATCTCCAAGAACGCCGAGACTGAGGCCAACCCCAACCAAGGAGACCATGAAAGATAAGAAGGGCAAGTAGCTTGCCATCCCGGTGGATGCATCCCTGAGACGAAACCCAACAAATCCCACTTCCCAGGAGAAAGGCAAGGCTATAAACCTGGAGGTAGAAGAGGAGGATATCAAAGACATCCCCATGGAGGATGAAGATGTGGGAGTGGAAATAAAAGAGGTTGAAGCCTAGGGTGCGGACCCTATCACACGGTTGCCAGAGTATGTTCCTCCATGCAAGCCTAAGTCAAAGGTCCCCAAGGGAATTAATGAAAGTAATACTCCCCTTCAAACCCCATTACTACCAGATGAGATCACTTTTGACGGTCTGTGTTTGGCATGGGTTCTGATTTTGAAGCTCAAAGATTGGGACTTGGCGGACCATGAGAAGTTCCTGCACCTAGTGACCGAAAAGTTGATGCACCACATCATAGACACAACTACGGGGATGAATGCACTAGAGCCACGGAAGTGGCTCAGAGGAGTAGAGAAGGCAGGATTACTCAACTTTCTCTGGCTGCCGCACTATAACTACACCCCTGTGACGGTTTTAGTCATTGAGAAACTGCTGTGCTTGGTGCATAATGGGTGTCTATGGCTAGAGGAGCCAATACCCATCATTGATATGTTGATTCACCACATCACACACCTACCGTATACAGGCTAAAATCCAGCCATGATCTTTGGTTGCAAGGGTGGCGAACTGGTGCTTTCTGAATCAATGAAAGAAAAGTTCAAGTTGGTGAAGAAGTAGCACAGGTATGCAATCTCCAGCATTAATGACCCCACTGTGGAGGTGGAAATGTAGATCCTTGCAGGGAAGGTGATGTAGAAGTGTCGCGTCGAGGAGGTGCCGGTGCCTATTGTCACACTCGCACAACAGTGTGTGGAAGGAGTCTATTTTAACTGGTCGGCCTACCTTTGCAGCGAGTTCCTGGCAAACTGCCTCAAAGCACAAGAATAAAGCAAGATGCTCCACTACATGTGGCTCTTGCTATTGATTATGATCATAGCGTGGGAGCTAACAGAAGAAAGCCAATCCCCTCGGTCACGTCGGACCTTCCTGAAGTAGCGAAGTACACTTCGCTGTGGGAAAACAAGGATGTGGAGTGCATTCGGGACAACAAAATATTCTTGGATCCTGATGGAAATGAACATCAGGATGGCTATCAATCGCAATCCGTGATTGTCACCCATGGTATATACTAACCTTTAGAGCTATGTCAAATTCAAAGTTCATTTCCATTGGATCTCAATTAGGGCATGAAATGACCCTGCGAAGAAGTGGTACGACTTTCCGTACCTCGCCATAGATGATGCCATTGATGCGGTGTTGGATAAATGGCTGGTAGAGTGGCACACCTCCATGGATTTGGAGATGGGTGGAAGCAAGTCCGTTGCAAAGAAGGACGAGGCGAAGTTGAAGATGGTGCAACTGTTCGAAAAGCGGAAGAAGGAGGCCGCTGAGAAGGCCAAGACAAAGTAGACAGGGAACGAGGCAGTAAAACAAATAGGTGACACAGAGTGGGGCTCTGACAAGGGCATGCAATCACCTTTACCTGCAATTGAAGAAGAGGAGACAGAGCAGCATGACAGGGACCCTTAGGAGACGTTTGACGATATTAAGTGCTTGAGAGAGCCGGAAAAGGGAGGGTCCAGAAAGAAATAAAAAGCAACCAAGACCTTGCTGGACCCTATCACGCTGATGGAGGGAGATTTATAAAACATCAATGACATAGTCAGAGATGTCACCACAGAGGCCCTACAAGAATTTGAAAAGCAACAGCAGATCATCCTAGAGGCCATCCAGACAGGACTACAGGATTTGTAGACCCGCGTGTCACAAGTTGGTATGATGTCTACCAGCTTGGCTATCGGCACATCAGAGGCTACTGATATGCTACACAAAGGCTTCCAGTGCACTAGTGCTTTCAGATGGAGCACTAACAACAGAAAATGAGCCTAACATTCCCACTGTTAGCACCTTGAACGGAGTGGGATTGAACCTAGAAGCACTCCCGTGTGAAGCACTCCACTAATTGTAGGATGGAGTAATTGCAGAGCTGAGGGCCTGTGAGCATCACACCCTCCAAGTGATCAATGAATAAAAAATCAATAATGAGCAGATGGCCTTGAAAAGGAATGCTTCCATCACCATTGAGGCTAAGGTGACCAACTAGAGTAAGAAGATCATACAGGTCATAGAGGAGGCCTGCAAAATGGTCCTGGAGTTGGTGATCCCGGAGGAGGAGCCAGTCGAGGTCCGCATCCGTAAATTGGCCATAGGTGTGTGCGACACTCAGACAAAGATGGTGCGGGTTCATTTGGAGCTGAACTTGTAGATTATAGAGCTCCAATTGAGGGCTCATACTTCAACACCACCAGAGGTCAAGGAATAGCGGGTGGCCGCTGTCTTAGAAGCAGTCGCGACAATGGAGAGTGCAGTAGTAGACTACACCCAGTTGTTTGAACAATCGTTTGAGGTCCTGACTGGCTTGCAGGAGGACCCAAACATCTAGAGGCTTGAGACAGAAGCGTGCGAAATTCAACAATGCTATGACGAAGTTAAGGGCACAACGCTAACCGTCGCGCTGACACAGAGGTTAGCCAAACTGCAAGAAGGCAAGCAACTGAAGGAACAAGTGGATGCAGTGCTGCACAAGGAAGCAGTGCTAAAGGTGTGACTCAAGCCCTGGCTAGAGGAAACTTATGCAGTCATAAGAAACATTGAAGGCAAGCTTACGACTCTACAAGCGGTGCAACAATAGATTAAGGCTGACAGCGCAGGGGCAGTAACTGAGAAGACAGTCGAGGATGCGAAGCAGACAACAGCTCAGTGCACAGCCGAAGTTGTAGTCATCAGGGTCAAGCTGGATGGGCTTCGTGTAAAGATCTCCACGCCTACCAAGTGACTCGAGGGTGAGTCACGATGTTTGTGTTGGGGGCTTGTTGGGAGCGGGATCCCCCAAGGGCAGTTTTGGGGCTAAAAGCCCATGTTTTTGTAATATTATTGTAAAGACTTCGCATTTTGTGGTCGCGGAGTGCGAAGGTATTATGTGTCACAAAGGGTAGTCTGCCCTTAGTTTTGTAAAGTAAAGTTGGCTGTAAGAGATCTACCTATGGTCCATGGTCTGCTAAGCTCTAAGTAGTTAGTCTCATCGGACAAGGAAGAGAGTCATAGATTTAGAGCAAGAAGTCTAAGCCTTGGGTTGTAGCATAGGTAGAGGCTCTACAGCTGAGTGTGCAGAGGCCTAGGGTATAAGTCTGCAGCTGAGTGTGCGGACCCCTGCAGCTGTGTGCGCAGGGTGAACAGAGTCTTTAAACACTTGAAAGATATCAATAAAAGGAGTTATTCTGCAATCTCAATGTATTTATTCTGTTAATGGGTTTGGATATCTTGTGTATGAATTTCCTTTATTATGCTTATATGATGCGTGAATGACTGTAGTTACATTGAATAATTGAACACAATCACGAATATCTGCTTACGCAGTGATAACTTTAAGTATTTAACAAGATAAGAAAATCACTTAGGATAAATGAGGAATCTGCACAGCACGCTACCATAGCAGCTCAAAAACACTCGAGCCACAGGTTAGGGTTGCGCAAAGGTCAACCGTATACTTTCGCGAAGGTATTGAAGGCCAGAATAAAGGGTTTGTCTTACAAGCCCTAGAGTGATATCACCTGTGCGAAGGCAAGGATATAAGGGATCAAATGACATCACAACCATCTCAAGGGTGTGGAAACTTGGTTCCAACATCCACCCATACTGGTTCGGGTGAGACTTCGGTTCGCGCTCTGTGGGATGATGCCAAAAGAGCCAGTAGTGTAGGGATTTGTTTGGCTAAATAATGCTGAACTTTGGTTAGGCCCCCTCAAGCCAACACCTATTGTTTCATTTGATTTTGTGCCAGAGTGAGGTTATCCCTTAAGAGTTGGAGAACTTGTTATTGATGCTTGATGTGATCTTCCATTGCTTGAACCCTATAATTTCCCCTAAAAGACGATGTGATCGATGGTGGATGATATCCATAAAGTGCCATAAATGGGGTCATTTTTGTTGTAGTATGGAAGGAAGTGTTATACCACCACCATTCATCTAGAGGTAACCAGTTGACCCATTATGTTTGTTTATCAGATATAAAGCAACGAAGATATCCTTCCAAACATTTGTTCACTATTTGAGTTTTCCCATTAGATTGAGGATGATAAGATGAGCTATGAGCTAATTGTGTACCCACACAATAAAATAATTCTATCAAAAAATTTCTAGTGAAAATGGGATCTCTGTCACTTACAATAATCTTTGGGTTTCCGTGTAGCTATTGAATTGTTTCCATAAATGAAATAGCAACTATATTGGTTTTAAATGGATGAGATATTGCACAAAATTGTGCATACTTGGTAAGTCTATCAATTACCACCATAATGACACTCATTGCTTCAGATGTGGGTAAACCTGTGATAAAATCCATTGAGACCTCTCCCAATGTTGACTTGGAATAGCTAAAGGTTGTAATAGACTTGAGGTCTTAATTGTCTCAACTTTAATTATTGGAAAACCAAACATTTTGCCACAAACTTCTAAATATCAGATTTAAGGCCATCCCAAAAGAAATTCCTTCTTAACCTTATGGTAAGTTTTTAAAAATCTTGAGTGCCCTTCTAAGGGGGAGGTGTGCAATTCCAAAAGAATCTTTTGTTTGAGTTGGGAGTTATTAGCAATATTTGCACCATAATGAATAATTTTTCAAGAT
Source organism: Pinus tabuliformis (assembly GCA_031772625.1). Lineage (NCBI taxonomy): Eukaryota > Viridiplantae > Streptophyta > Pinopsida > Pinales > Pinaceae > Pinus > Pinus tabuliformis. The sequence continues at coordinate 1,138,049,254 of CM062819.1, read as the reverse complement.
AAATGTATCTGATGTGTTGGGATCTTGCTACAAATTTTGAATGAGTGTCCACCTGTTTTTCATTCTTCCATTCATCCTTTGCTTTAGTTATCCAATTTGGTTAGATAATAGAAATGGCATAGAACAATGCTTCCACATTCTCATCCTTTCTTGAGAGTGTATCTGCAACAACATTCTGTTTCCATTTTTTGTAGATGATTTAAAATTCATAACCCAACATATTGGTGACCCATTTTTGTTTCTCTTCTAAAGATAATATTTCTTCCAAAAAGTATTTAAGACTATCATGATATGTTTCTACCTTGAAGTGTCTTCCCATTAGGTAAGATTGCCATTTCTTTAGTGCATGTAGTATCACCAACATTTCCTTCTCATAAATAGGGTTGTGTAAATACTTTCCCTTGATTGGACGACTTTCAAAAGCAATGTGTCTACCTTCTTGCATTAAAATAGCATCAATTCCACTTCTCGAGGCATCACATTCCACAATAAAGGTTTTTGTGAAATATGGTGTAGCTAAGACCGGTGCTTGGCACATTGCCTCAATAAGATGTTCAATGGCCTTAGTTGCTTTTGGAGTCCAAGAAAATGAATATTTAATCAATAATGTTGTTGGACGCATTGCTATTCTCCCATAACTCTTAACAGACTTGCGATAATGCCTTGTCAACTCAAGAAATCCTTGAAGATGCTTTAGGGTTGTGGGGATTTTCCATTCCTTAATGGATTTAATTTTGTTAGGGTCTACCTTAACACCCCCATGAAATACAATATGACCCAAATATTCCAACTCCTCTAATCCAAAGAAGTATTTGGAGGTTTTTGCATATAACTATTTTTCCTCCAATAGTTTGATCACCCTATCAACATGTTGAACACGATCCTTCAAAGACTTGCTGTAGATTAGTATATCATCAAAAAATACTAACACAAATTTTCTAATGAAGGGTTTGAAAATGGAATTCATCAAACCTTGAAGTGTGGAAGGTGCATTAGTAAGGCCAAAAGGCATGATCAAAAATTCATAATGACCTTCATGAGTTATGAGTGATGTTTTTGGAATTCCTTCAATCTTCATTCTAATTTGATGATATCCTAAATGAAGATTCAACTTGGTGATGTAAATTTCGCCATGTAATTCATCCAACAATTAATCAATGGTAGAAATGGAAAATTTATCTTTAATAGTGATCTTGTTGAGCTCCTTATAATCCCGACACATACACCATGATCCATCCTTCTTCTACACCAATACTACTGGAGTGGAGAAAGAAATTTGACTAGGTTGAATTATACCAGCCTCTAGCATTTCTGCACTGATACATTCAATTTCACTCTTTTTGGCATAGGGATATTTGTAAGGCTTGATTTTTGGAGGAACAATTCCTGGAATAAAGTGAATAGCATGATCATAATCACAAATAGGCAGGAGGCCTTTTGGAGTCTCAAAACTTGGAATTATTGTGCAAGACTTTTAGGAGATATGGAGAAATAGATGATTTCGGTGTTTGAACCTCTAGTGAGCATAATAGTGGAATTATGCCTCATTGTTACTTCTTCAAAATATTTTTCATGCCATTATAGCTAATTATATTCCCTAATTTCCTACATTACCCCTTAATTCAATTTCCTTTCCTTCCCAAAAAATATCATGAAAAGTTATTGAAATTTAAAAGCTATCATCCCAAAGATTATAACCACTAGAATCCTAGTACAACATCAACACGACCCATTGGAATGGAAAACATTTAACTATTCAATACATATTGCCCATGGTTAGTTTGATATTATGGCTTTATAGAGAAATTTAAAATTCCTCCATTTGCAACCATCACTTGAAACTTTGGTGCTAGATATAGAAATAAATTTAATTCCTTGGATATATTACAATGAATAAAATTATGGATATTTCCCAAATAAATTAGAACTATTACATTTTTTCTCTTGATATATCTGTCTATCTTGAGAGTTTGAGGAGTGATCATTTCCACGAATGCATTACAATATATGGTCTGATTCATTTCTTCTTTCTCTGGGGTTGGTTCCCAGTGTATATCTTCTCCTTTTGATGTTTATTTTTCCTTTTATTCCTCCTCTTCACAATCCATGTAAAATCATTTCCTCAACACACTTATGACCTTTAGTGTATTTTCTATCACAACTATAACAAAACCCTTTTTTTTCTTTTTTTCCTCCAATTTTTGTTCTGTCAACCTTGTAGGTTGTGGAAGGCTAGAAGAAGCAACACTTCCATATTTATAGTTGTGAGTGGTAGACTTCCTTGTTGCCATAATTTTGCTTCAGTGTTTCTTGCAACCTTGAATTCCTTCTCCAATGAATCAGGTCCCCAAAGGAAAACCTCATGTTGGATGTTATCCTTTAAAGTTTCAATGAATACATCAATCCTCTACTCCTATGAAATATCTTTTACCTTGATATTTAATCTTTGTAAGTCCTCAATGTGCTCCACCATTGAACCCTTTTGTTTGAGATTTATCAATTGGCTAAAGAAGGTATTTCTCTTTGTATCCTCATAATGTGCTACAAATTCTTCTGCAAAATCTGTCCAAGTGACAATTTATTTACAAGAACAAAGCCATAGATACCACACACATTTATGTTGTTCTAAATATAAATATGCAATGCGTAACTTTTGTGTGTTCGACACATTATGTAGGTCAAAGAATTGCCCCATATGTAGTATCCATGTTACGATATCCTTGCAATCAAACTTCCTCATATCAATCTTTGGAATGTGGCTAGTCTTCAATCCACTATTGGAGTTTCTAAAATAAAAATTCATATTCCTTTTATCCTCATCATTATTTTCATGGAGTATATTGTCACCACTAGGAAGAATTTCTTGTAGAAACTTTGTCATTTATGCTTTTAAACCATCCTAAGAACCCTCCATATTAACATTTATGCCATTATTCAAATCTTCCATGTCTGATTTTAAACCATTGTTCAAGCCATCCATCTTAGCTTCCATTTCATTTTTGGTTACTCTTTGCGAGAGAAAAATTTGTTGCACTTGGTCTCGTAAATTTGATATATCATGTTGCATTTCTTCCTCTTCTTCATGCGGAATAGTAGTGCTTTATGTTTGCTTACTAGGTATGTCCATTTTTTTTCTTCAAAGCATTTTAGAATCAAATAAAAATATCTATACTTCACTATTCCCTTTCAATCACTTCAAATTGATTTTTCAAACAAAAGTTATGAAAAATTAAAAAAAATACACACTTTTTTCCTGCCTTTTAAGAGAAAAATATTAAAACTATTGTATATTTGTAATTTCAACTCTTCAAGGTCTAAAATCTTGTCCTATGGTACTCCTCTGAGTGTTCTTTCTAACGCCATAATTCAGACCAAAATTGGATTCTTCAAGATAAAGTTATGCCAAATATCCCACGATGACCTGATTATCGAATGGTTTAGTAGAGCAAACTTGTACGGAATGAAACATGTCACTGTTTAAGATTTTGACCCTGAAATTGATATTCAAGAAACTACAGTCCATAAAATTTCTATCATTTTTTATGAAATTCAAATCTGATTACTGAAGACAAAGTTATGATGATTTTCCCTAGGTCACTTGTTTAATACTTAATTCTGGAGCACGTAGAACACCTAACTTATTCAGCCCATATCTCAGAAAATATAATGAACTGAGATTTGAAATTCTTACATGAAGTTCATCAAGATTTCAGCTCCACATGATTACAATTTCACCATCTTAATATTTGTAGACAAAAAGTTACAACGAAAATACCAAGATGGCCTCTTTGAAGTAGCGAAACCCTAGAATCCAAAGCTCTGATACCAAATATCATGTAAGCAGATCACAAAAAAGATAGATCAACGATTTCAAAATTAGCCTATTCAATGGGGAACCTCCTTAACATTACATAAATGAATAATTCTTGAATGATTCAAATGACTAGACCTCCTTGATATATATAGGAGTCTAAGGGGTCACAGTATAATTAGAGCCTACATAACAATAATAATGTAAGGAAACAACAATAGCAATAGTGGGCTTCTATGGGGCATAACAATAACAATATGGGGGCTACATGGACACAATAATAACAATAAGGGGCTACACTAATAATAACAATTAAGGGGCTACACTAGTATTATAGGGACCTAACATTATTAGAGTTAATTAGAATGAATCCTGCACCTGTAACATCATTAGAATTCAAGCCATCAAAATATAAAATCCAAAAAAATTATCTATAGGCTTATTTGCACTAGAATATGCAATATTTACATAATGAGAAGTATTAGTTTGTGAAAAATTCTCAATTTATGAACAAATAAAAGCAGATGAATATGGTGCATTAAAATTACTAAGATAAAATTCTGCAAAATAATTTGCCAAAGTATTATTAGTAAAGGAAATAGGTTCATTTTCTTCTTCTAGGTTAGTAACAATATGTTGCATATGCCTTTCCTAATCAACTCTGATTTGATTTGGATTACCATTGTATGGTAGGCAAATATGTAACCAGTTAATTGCAAAATATCTATTAAGTTCCTATAATACTAGTGTAGCCCCCTTATTTTGTTGTTAGTGTAGCCTCCTTATTGTTATTGTTGTGCCCATGTAGCTCCCATATTGTTATTGTTGCGCCCCATAGAAACCCACTATTGTTATTTTTGTACCTCATAGAATCCCACTATTGTTATGGTTGTGCCCTTACATTATTGTTTTTATGCACGCTCTGATTATATTGTGATCCCTTAGACTCCTCTATATACCAATGAGGTCTTGTCATTTGTATCATCTAAGAATTGCTCATTTATGCGATGTAAAGAAGGTTTCCCCCTTGAAGAGGCTAATTTTCAAATCATTGATCTATATTTTATTTTGTTTTGTGATATGGTTTCATAACATTTGGTATCAGAGCTTTGGATTCTCAGGTTTCGCTACTTCAAACAAGTCACCTTGGAATTTTAGCTATAACGTTTTTTCTACTATGATTTAGAAGCTAAAATTTTGACCACACAGAGAAAAAATCTTGGTTAATTTTGTGTAAAAATTTCGTATCTTTGTTCGCTATATGTTTTGAGATATGGTTTGAAGAAATTAAGGCTTTGCATGCTCCAAAATTCAATCTCAAGCAAGTGACCTAGGGAAAATCGTCGTAACTTTCTCTACGAGAATCAAATTTAAATTTTGTAAAAATTGTCTGAAATTGCATGGAATATAGTTTTTTTTTTATCATTTTAAGGGTTGAAGGTTGAAAAAATGACACATGGTCTTCCATACAAGTTATTTCTACTAAACCAGTCCATAACCAAATCATTATGGGAGATTAGCCATAACTTTATCTTGAAGAATTCAATATTGGTCTGACTTGTGGCATTGGAAAGAAGGATGGCAGAGATACCATAGAAGAACATTTTATACCATGGGAGGTTGAAATTACAGAGATACAATAGTTTCAAGATCGAGCTCCTAAAAACAAGAAAAAATGTCTTTTTTTTTAGAAATTTGCATAAATTTTATTTGAAAAATCAGTTTGAAGTGATCAAAGGGCATTATGAAGCATAGATATTGTTGTTTGATTCCAAAATTCCTCTAAACAAAAAAATGGATACACCTAGTAAGAAAACAAAAATATTTACTATGACACATGAAGAAGAGGAAGAAATGCGACATCAGAAATCAAAATTATGAGACCAAGTGCAATAATTTTTTCTCTCGAAAAGAGTAACCAAAAATGAACTAGAAGATAAGATAGATGGTTTAAAAGTAGGCATGGGATTTTTTAAAGTAGATATGGACGCGATGAGTGCCAAGTTGTAATGGTTGACAAAGTTTCTACAGGAAAGGCTTCCTAGTGGTGACAAGGTAATCCATGAAATTAATGATGAGGACACAAGGAATATGACTTATGATTTTAGAGACCCTAATTTTGGGTTTAAGACCCACCACATTCCAAATATAGATATGAGGAAATTTGACAACAACGATCCAGTAACATGGATGCTACAAATGGAGCAATTATTTGATCTACATGATGTGCCACACACACAAAAGGTACACATTACATCTTGATATTTAGAACAAAATCAGTTTGTGGTATCAATAACTTTGTTCTCATAAATCAATTCTCACTTGGAAATTTTTTTCGTAAGAATTGGTAGCACATTAAAAGGATACAAAGAGAAATAACTTATTTAGCCAATTAATAAATCTCAAACAAAAGGGTTCATTGGCAGAGCACATTGAGGACTTCCAAAGATTGAATATCAAGGTAAATGATATTCTATAGGAGCATAGGATTGGTGTCTTCATAGGGACTTGAAAGGATAACATCCAACATGAGGTTCTCCTTTGGGAACCTAATTAATTAGAGAAGGCATTCAAGGTGGCAAGAAAGGTTGAAAGAAAAATTATGGCAATAAGGAATTCTAGTACTTACAACTATAAATATGGAAGTGTTGATACTCCTAACCTCCCACAACCTACAAGGTTGACACCACAACAACTGGAGGAAAAAACAGCAGTAGAGATTTGTTACAATTATGATAGAAAATACACTAAGGGCCATAAGTGTGCTAAGAAGAAATTATTTTACATAGATTGTGAAGAGGAGGAAGAAAAGGAATATGAAACATCAAAAGAAGAGTATATACACCAGGAACCAAACCTAGATAAAGAAGAAATGAATCTGACCATATCTTGTAATGCATTGGTAGGAATTACAACTCATCAATCTCTCAAGATAGAAGGATATATAAAGAAAAAGGGTAATAATGTTGATTAATTCTCGTAGTACCCATAATTTCATTCATTGTAAGATAACCAAGGAATTGATTTTCTTTCTATATCTAGCACCATAGTGTCAAGTGATGGTTGTAGATGGAAGAACTATAAATTACTCAGGGAAGTGTCATAATTTCAATCTAACTATGGGGGAATATATATTGAATAGTCCAATGCTTTCCATTCTAATGGGTGGCACTGATGTTGTATTAGGAGTCTAATGGTTACAATCTTTAGGAACGGTAAATTTTAATATTCAAGAACTTTTCTGGAAATCTTCCTAGGAAGGAAAGGAAATTGAATTAAGGGGCATTGTAGGGAAACCGTGGAAGATAATAAAATCTAATGGCATGAGAAATATTTTGAAGAAATAACAATGAGGCATAATTTCACAATTATGCTCACTAGATGTTCAAACATTGAGATCATCTATTTCTCCAGATCTCCAAAGGATCTTGGACAATAATTCCAAGGTATTTGAGACTCCCAAAGGATTCCCACCTATTTGTGATCATGATCATGTTATTCACTTGATTATAGGAAGCATTCCTGCAAACATCAAACCTTACAGACATCCCTATGCCCAAAAGAGTGAAATTGAACATATGGTTATAGAAATTCCAGAGGAAGGTATAATGAAACCTAGACAAAGTTATTTCTCTACTCCATTAGTATTGGTGCACAAGAAGGATGGATCATGGCATATGTGTCCAGATTATAGGGAGATCAACATGCTCACTATTAAAGATAAATTTCCAATTCCTATCATTGATTAATTGTTGTATGAATTACATGGAGCAATTTACTTCAACAAGCTAGATCTTCATTCATGATATCATCAAATTAAAATGAATACTGAAGATGTTCTGAAAACAACATTCAAAACATAAGAAGGTAATTATGAGTTTTTGGCCATTCCTTTTGGCCTTACTAATTCACTTTCCACATTTCAAGGTTAATGAATTCCATTTTCAAACCCTTCCTTAGAAAATTTGTGTTAGTAGTTTTGATGATACAAATCAAGTCTTGGAAGGATTTTGTTCAACATTTTTAATAGGGCGCTTAAACTATTGGAGGAGAAAAAATTGTATGAAAAAACCTCCAAATGTTTCTTTGGGTTAAAAGAGGTGGAATATTTGGGTCATATTGTATCTCATGAGGGTGTTAAGTTAGATCCTAAAAAAATTAAATCTATTAAGGAATGGAAAATCCCCACAAACCTAAATCATCTTCAAGGATTTCCAGGGTTGAAAGGGTATTATCGCAAGTTTGTTAAGAATTGTGGGAAAAAAAAATGCCTCTAACAACATTACTGAAGAAAAATGCATTTTTTTGAACTCCAAAAGCAACTAAGTCCTTTGAACATAATAAAGAGGCAATGTATCAAGTTCTAATTTTAGCTACTCCAGACTTCAAAAAAACCTTTATGGTGGAGTGTGATGCCTCATAAAATGGAATTGGTGTTGTTTTAATGCAAGAAGGAAGACCTATTTCATTTGAAAGTCATCCAATCAAGGGAAATTATTTACACAAACCTATTTATGAGAAGGAAACGTTGGAAATACTACATGCCCTAAAGCAATGGCACCCTTACCTAATGGGAAGACACTTCAAGGTAAAAAAAATCATGATAGTATTAATTACTTTTCAGAACAAAAATTATCTTTAGAAGAGAAAAAAATGGGTCACTAACATGTTGGGTTAGGACTTTGAAATCATCTACAAAAAATGGGAGAAAAATGTTGTTGCAGATGCACTCTCAAGAAGGGATGAGGATGTTGAAGCATTTCTATATGCAATTTCTATTATCCAACATGGATGGATAACTAAAGTAAGGGAGGAGTGGAAGAATTAAGAAGAGGTGTAGACACTCATTCAAAACTTGCAATAAGATCCCAATACATCTGATACATTTATTTGGAAAAATGACTCATTATGGTCATGTAAAATTTTGGGGGCTAATATTCATAGGTGGGCTAATTTTCCATGGTTTTTCCAAAAAAAGGATTCAACAATTTCCATTTTTTCTAAAAAGAATTCACCCAAGTTTTATAATATAACATTATTTTACCTTAAATATGGCCAAAATTATATAGAGAGTATTTATAGAGACATAATAAATTTGAATGTTTTTACAAATATATAGGGTCCAAATATTTTATAGTTTTCATATTAGAGATTAGCAAGATTCACTGAGATTTCTAAACTTTAAGATAAATTTCTATCCTTAAAATTTTCCGTGATTATGGTACAAATATCACTTATATCTATGTAAGAATTGCTAACTCAAGCAAAATATTCTTTTGAAATTACACACCTCTCCTTTAGGAGGGCACTCAGGATTTTTAAAAAATTACCACAGGGTCAAGAAGGAATTTTTTGGGATGGCCTTAAATATGATATTCAAAAGTTTCTGGCAGAATGTTTGGTTTGCAAACAAAATAAAGTTGAGACAATTAATACCCTATGTTTGTTACAACCCTTAGCCATTCCAAGGCAGTGTTGGGAGGAGGCCTCAATGGATTTTATCACAGGTTTACTCAAGTCCAAAGGAAAGAGTTTCATCATGGTGGTAGTTGATAGACTTACCAAGTATGCACACTTTTGTGTGTTATCTCATCCATTTAAAGCCAATACAATCGCTACTCCATATACGGAAACAATTCAAAAGGCACATTGAAACCCAAATATTATTGTAAGTGACAGAGATCCCATTTTCACTGGAAATTTTTGGACAAAAATATTTTCTTATCTTGGTACTCAATTAGCTCATAGCTCATCTTATCATCCTCAGTTTGATGGGAAACTGAGATAGAATAAAAATGTTTAGAATGATATCTTTGTTGCTTTTTATTTGATAAACAAACACAATGGGTCAAGTGGTTACCTCTGGCTGAATGGTGGTATAACACTTCCTTCCATACTGCAAGAAAAATGACCCCATTTATGGCACTTTATGATATCATCCACGATTCATGACATCACCTTTAAGAGAAAATTCTAAGGTTCAAGTATTGGAAGATCACATCGAGCATCAAAAACAAGTTCTCCAACTCTTAAAGGATAACCTCACTCTACTACAGAATCAAATGAAACAATAGGTAGATCAACATCACAATGAAATAAGTTTTGACGTATACAACTGGGTATTTTTACGGCTACAATCATACAAACAAATGTCCCTCAAGCACGCTAATAAGGATAATAAATTACGACCCAAGTACTATGGTCCTTACAAGGTGTTGCAAAATATTTGTACTATGGCATACAATTTGGAGCTTCATGTATCTTCCCAAGTACACCTAGTTTTCCATGTTTCGTACTTAAACAAGGTTATCGATAACAAGCTCCCAGTTCAAACAATATTGCTAGGACTTGACGAGGAAGGAAAAACCATATTAGAGCCTGAAGCGGTCATGAAAACAAGAATCTGATAGCTACATAATTGATTAATTTTAGAGTATCTTATTAAGTGGAACAACTTACCTGCTAAATATTCCACATGGTAGGATGATAATGTTATACAGAAGCATCCGGAACTACTAAAGCGTTGAGGATAACAGTTTTTTGAAGGAGAGGGGCATGCTATGTCCCTATAATACTAATGTAGCCCCCTTATTGCTATTGTTAGTGTAACCTCCTTATTGTTATTTTTGTGCCCATGTATCTCCCATATTGTTATCGTTGTGCCCCATAGAAGTCCACTATTGTTATGGTTGTGCCTTACATTATTATTGTTATGTAGTCTCTAATTATATTGTGACCCCTTAGACTCCTATAGATATGAAGGAGTTCTTGTCATTTGTATCATCCAAGAACTATTCATTTATATGATATAAAGGAGGTTGCCCCATTGACCCTTTAATTTTTTTTACCAATCTCTGCACAAGATAAGACCATAGGATTCAATAATACTAGCTATTGTAATGTTAATGATTTGAAAGACCTTATGTTGGGAAGCTATCCTAATTAATAATTCTTTTATTTCACCTAAAACCATGAATTTTGATATATCCAGTTGTATGATTTGAGTGACCAATTCCTATGGCCTAACATTCCATTTTAAGCAGGAAAAATATGGCATGCTATTGGAAGAGGCACCATAATTGACTAAACAATTATGCACATTCTTATTAAAAATTCCAAAAATCAACAAAAAGGGCAGGGTATGAGAGTTAGATCTATTACTTATAAGAATTGCATTTGCTTGTTTCATTTTGTCATAAGATGAAGGGGGATTTGACTTAGTTTTGGCCTTTGTATTCTTAGTAGTTACAATAGTAGTTGGTAGAGGAGAGTTTGGAGTAGCATTTAAAGAATTTAATAATATTTTCTGCTGCTATTTAAGTTTACTGACCTCATAAAGTGAAATATTAGCCTTTGTTGTCTTCATATCTTCTATGATATTATATTCTATGCTATTTGAAATTACAAGAGTTTTAGAATCAAACTTATATGAAGTGGCACTTTTAGTAGCAAGAGGTGGAGAGCTAGGAGTTGGTGTAGGATTTTTCTTTGTTGTAGTAGAGGAATAAATTTTAGGGGAAGTTTTACTAGATGAAGGAGTGTTTACACTAGCATTTTTATTGGTAGTAGATGTATTAGTAGAGCTTTTACTTCTGGTAGTGATAGGAAGGGATTCTTCTTCTTCGCCTTCTAAAAGAGAACTAGTAAAATCTCAACAAGTATTTGCGTTAGATACTTATTCTTCCTCTTCCTCCTCTTCAATTTGTTCAACCTCTTCCCCTTCTTCCTCTTCTTCGTCTTTTGCTGCAGAGGTTTGAGCTACAAGGGGAGTTTTCTGTGTCCTTATGAAAGGTATGAAATATCTATCTAGAAGAAGATTCCTCTGCAACTTGTTTCTTAAGATATACTACTTCAGTTGATAGAGTTTTGATCATCTTCTGTATTTATTCCATATCAAATACATGTTTGGCACTCTTTTTATTCTTCTCATCATATTTAAATGTAACCTTTTTAGTAGGCATCTTCTCTTCAATAGGAGCTTTCTTGGAAAGTGTGAGCATTCAGTTCTCGACACTTAATAATTCTTTCATATTATCGACAACAGTTTGATTTCCATATTTCTCTACGAACATAGCCATTGAAGAGAAAAGAGCACAGATATACCAATCAACACGTACATCTTCACCTGGTTCGAATGTATATGGGATCTTATTCAAATTTTTATTAAATTGTGAATTTAAATCCTTGACTCTCTCATTAGGGCCCATATTTATGTAATATAATTCAATTATTAATGATCTTGGAGTCTTGTCATCACCAAATTTATTTAAAAATATTTTTCTAAAGTATCCCAATTGGAAATTGAATAAGAAGGTAAAGAGAAGTACCAAGAGATAAATTTTCCTTCAAAAGTATATGGAAATAATATACAAACTGCATCTTCTTTAGAAACACCATTTAGATTAATAATCAACATAAAACTATGAATATTTTCTTGAGGAGGAACATCATTATTAGGACTCAATTTTGGTAACCAACTCTTAGGATGTTTAGAAAGAGGATGTAATGGACCTTCGAGATTTAGAGCCCTGTGGTTTCCCATGGTCTTTGTGCCATTCTGGTAGTGGTGGAGGGCGTACCAGTTACAAAACATGTAGTGGTAGTGGGTGATGATGGGCATGTTATACCACAAGCAATTTAAGATATTATAAGTTGAGTGGAAGGAGGGAAAAAAATGATGTTTAAGAGAGGAAGAGTTTGTGATGAATGGGAAAAAGATAAATGATGGTAGGTGTAGGAGGAGTTGAAATAGGAGTAATATTTTCACTAGTTGTTGAATCAGAACTTGTGACATGTTTATATCATCTATGAGTGTTTAGAGGAAACTCAAAAGGTTTGAACCCTAGTTTCTCACTTTGATCTTTGGTGAAAATGCCAAAACCCTTCTGTGATGAAGTGACACTTCCTTCAGAAGCTTGAGACACTTTGGATTTATCTCTTTAAATTGATAATCCTTTGATCTTTAGGATTATTCTTTGAATTTTAGGTGACACAGGTAAATCTTAAGTCAAAGGTGTATTGAATGAAGGTTTAATAGAACATATTCAAACTATACTAGGAAGTGTGTGAGAAGGCTCAACAACTTCAGATTGTGGGGGAAGTTGATTATGAAGAAGATTTAGAAGCTGGAGGAGAGATCAAGGGAAAATATGAACTCTTTGAATGGCTTGCAATTTTCTGATGATATATTCTTTCCATTCAAAGTCTAATGCCCTCCTCCTAGTGTCATAAAGGTTGATGTACAAAAAATATCATATCATCATTTGGGAGACCACTTTCTGAAAGTCTCAAATTAGATTCTTTTCCATTTGGAATGGCAGTTCCGACTGGTTTTGAATTGGATCTAGTTACCCGAATAGAAATTGCTCCAGTAGATGGAGACTTGAAAGATGTGAAAGATATAAGGAAATAATGGGAGTGGATCGGTAATATTTAATGAAAATAGTAAATAAAAATATAATAGATACTAACTAACCTAGGTATTTCTATTTATATGTGAAAGGTAACATATAACTAGAAATATAAACTTACAAGTTATATCATTAATCAAAACAATCTCATGCTAAATTAATTCATTTAAATAGTTAATTGAATTAATTTCATAAAAATTTCACATATAATTTTTTTCCTCTTACACTTATAATAAAGTTATAACAATATATCAAAAATGACAATATCTCAATCAATTGATCATAAGCATAAGTAATAAAGCATAAGATGAGATTCCAATTATAAATTGAAAAAAAAAAAAGATAATACAAGTACCAATTCTGTTTTAATCCTCATAGACATAGAATAAACAAGTGTTTTAGAACTTATATTAAAGAAATGAGAAAGTACAAAAGTGTACCAAAGCTTTTCCTTGCAAAATTTCAGAACCCTTAAGCCTAAACTAGAGATTCCTTTAAATAGTTTTTCAAAACAACATATAGAATAATTACAACTCTGATATTATCTCAACTAAATAAAAACAAATGAGAATAAAATAACTATTAATTACAAATTAAAATAAAATGTTTAACTCGGGAGATCAACTAAAGATGAGGAGCTGGTAGGAAATTGCCAATGTCGATAAACATCTAGAAGAGGTGTTATCTCAAGAGGAGAATGAGGCCTTATGTTCATTTGATAGTTGAATACTTGAGCTTGTAAAGATTGTAGTGGTTGAATCTCCTATTCGATAATAACCTTGATTACTTGAAGGTAACCATGTGGCTTGATTAGAAATTCCTAGGTCAATTTGAAATCTACCTTTGATAATTGCTCAATCCTTTTACTAAACTTTTACATGTTATTTTGCCATTTTTTTTTAATACATCTGACATTAGGAGAACCTCCTCTTCAACACTTGATAACGTCTTTGTAGAAATTAATGTATAGATTCAATACTGCTCATGAAAGTTTCTAAATCACAAGACTTGAAGCTACTTATTGATTTACAGAAGTTAATTCACCATCTAAAACAAGAATCATTGACATGCAAAAGGAAACATCACACATGCACAAATATTTATCTAGGGGAACACAACTGCTCAAAACCCTTACTATCTATATTGTATTAATTAGAGAATAGAGAAGAAATACAATGCTTGCACAACCTTGAGCACACCCTACAAGTGTATAGTCTATATCTCAGCCTAACTAACTAAACACATCCCAACACTTAGACAATTTAAAACCTTCCCAAGCTCCTATTTCCTTGCGTTGTTCCCTTGGGAAATTGCCCCTATTTTTTAGGAATTTCACACCAAGGAATTATGCAATAGCCTTAGGACAATCTTTAACTACATGCACCACCTGTACACATGGGAATATGCTACAACTGATAGTACACTAGCTTGGAATCTCCATCTCAACTAGGTAACTAGAATTCATTGCATGCAACAATTATTTTTGGGCTGATTGATCATTGAGTGTGGCTGAAGTCACACATCCACAACTTGACCTCCACTAGTTATTTTGACAATTAGACTAGTTAAACTGACAATAACTCAAATTAACTGAAATAGATTGCTACAAATTAGCAATCAATCAGGTAGAACTGAAATCAAGTGTCTCCAACTCAAATTTACTGTGTTAACCTAGTGAAAAGAGCCATGTCACCTCAGTTAACTACCTCCAAGTATTATGATAAAATAGAAATTCAAACTTTAATCTAGTTTGACCAAGGAAAAGTTAAAACTAGATTTTCTTGCTGCATTTTCAACACTCCCTCTCAATAAGAAAGGGATTATCAGATACCCCAATCCTACTTCTATGGAACTCAATTTTTCCTCTTGACAAAGCCTTTGTCAAAATATATGCATATTGTTCCTTTGTCGGAATGTATTGCAACACCATAATCTGCCTCTACACACAATCTCATAGATGGTGATATCGGATGTCGATATGCTTGGATCAATCATGAAATAATGGATTCTTAGAGAGTTTGATACAACTATGATTGTCATAGTAAATCACATCAGGATCTATCCTTTGACCAAATAACCCAACAAGAATCTTTCTCATCTAGATAGCCTCACATGCTGCTTGAATTACAGCTATGTACTTTTCTTTTACTGCACTGAGTGCCACAGATTTTTGCTTCTTGATGTGCTAAGAAACTCTTGCTGACCCAACATTGAAAATTCCTCCTGATGTTCTCTTCCTGTCTGATGGACTCCCTACCCAATCTACATATGTGAAGCCTTGCAGCTTCAATCCCTCTGTCCGTCTATACCAAAGACCAAACTGAGTAGTGCATATGAGGTATCTCAACACATGCTTTGCTGCCTTCCAATACAGTTTGGTTGGCTTAACCATTTCTTGATAATGTTGGTTAATTGCAAAACACATGTCTGGTCATGTGTTCACCAAATACATCAGTGAACCCAAAAGCTGTGTGAAAATGGTAGCTTCCATTACTTCACCTGAAGTAGCATCCTCTTTCCTCTAGTTTCATGCTAGAGGAGTCTCCCTAGGTTTGCACCTGTCCATGTGTGATCCAGGTGGCACCAGACAAAGGAAGAAGTCCCAGAGGACTCAGAAAGGGTAAAAAATAAAAGTGTTTGGATTGTGCTCAAATTAGTTTTATGTTTATTATAGATATTTTTGGTCCCTACAACCCCAAGCAGTAAATATCCATAAACTAAGGGCTCCTAAGTCCCTAAAAGTGTTGTTTCAACCCCTAAAGGAACAAGGTCAAATGATTACAGCTTCTCCCAGAAGTTCTCCATGAAAAATTGATCAGAATGGGTCAATTTAAGATCAGTGCACTTGCTCCATGGTCAAGGTGCACTTAAGCCCACCTAAATACACTATGGGGATGCGCTTAAGTGCAGAAAACCCTTCTGTGGGGTGCGCTTATCGAGAAAGAGAAAAATGGCAGTGTCATCTTGCAAGGTGGAAAGGCATGGAATCTTCCATAACTCTCTCCTGTGACACTTTCCTCTCTGAATTCGACCAAGGATGAGTAAGAGATGCTCAATCTCCAAGTGGAAGCAAGGACTATCAGTGGGAGGATACTAATCAAAAACACAGAGCTTACTCATACCCCTGACAAGATGGCTATATATGGATCCCTCATCCAACAGATCCAGAGGTTGGAATTGGGCATATTGTAAGGAATTGCTGTTAGTTTCTTGAGGTGATATCAATATATGTTGGGTGATCTAAGCTTTTGTATGAGGTGAAAAGAGAACTTTTCTTGTCAAGAGGATGATGCTGGGTCGGAACAGCTGGTTGTAACTCTCTTGACTTCACTTTGATTATCAATAAAGCTATTCTTGTTTCCTTCCATATCTTTGTGTAATCCATGTTTATGCATTTGTATGGTTAATCTATACTGACCCTAGATTATTTATATTAGTAGATCTGTGTTCTTGCATAGTCTTGTGTTGCTGTGATCCCGCAGGTATTCCTTGAAGCTGGGCATACGAAAGGACAAGCATCGAAAGGCTGTGAGAAGGAGGAAGAATCAAACAAGGAGTCAAGCGAAAGACAAAGGTTGGCCTCCTTATTCTTCTTCTATCTATCTATTATAAAAGGAATCAAAGTAGACTTTCTTCTGTTGTTTCTAAGGCAGCTACCATACCTTAGTGGGATAGAGCAGTTCTATATAGACACTAATCCCTGTAACAAAATGGCGACTCCGCTGGGGAGCGAATAGGTTGTTTGTTCATTTGTAATTGTTTACTTTATAAACACATAGACGGAGCCTGAAGATCAGCCAGCTAGCCTTCGAACTGCATTCGTTTTACGAATGCAAAGTAGATCAAAGCTGCTTCAGTCAATCTCCGGGTTGTTTATAATTTGAACATTCAATCTACAAACTCTCTACTTGTTCTTTGTGGTAGCCTTAGTAGCCTCATTTAGATCTACCCCTGATTATCAAGTTACTGATCATCTTTTTCACGGCCAAAAACCCTGAACTGAACTGCAAATTGTGACCTGGAGCCTGTTCAAAGTCTCGTCTCTGGACCAGCGCACCCTCTGAACTGTGAATCTGCACTTAAGCGCACTTCCCGAGTGGTGAACCTGCGCTGGAATGCAGATTCCCTGTGTTACAGGTGCGCTGATCAGATTGAGCCTTTGCCACTGAATTTTGGTCTCCAGATTCACTTCTTTCAGTTCTATTCTTGAATTTTGCAGCCTGAGATCAGTAACCCTCTGTTTTGAAACCCTTTTCCTTGCTGATATTCCAACCTCTAATGTGCAAAGAACTTTCAATGTTTTAAGTGTATTTTTATCATTTTCAGTTTCTCTTTTGCAAAATGTAACATAATCGAGATGTCGTCATTTGATTGAAAAGTGTCGTAACTGTCGTTTTCAGCCATAGATAGCAAGCCCCTGTTTGGTAATCGATTATATGATTTACTGTTGCATGTGATTCGAATTGGTGTAATTTTTAAAGTGTCGAAAAGCTATATTTCCTTTCGAAAATCGTTGAGTGTCTTTCTACCCTCACTTGTCTTTGAAAAGGAAGTTGTTAAATTGCTATCGCTTTAAAAGTAATTCGAATTTGCACATTAAACTTTCTTTTTATCATCCATATATTAAGAAAGTCGAACAACAAATACATGCATGTGCATTTGCATTTAGACAGTCTGATTGGCTTGATTTAGGAAAAATGCATCTAGTGTGTGCTCTTTGCTCTTTGATGAAAGAAATTTGATTATCTTTCCTTGGTAGCTAGGATTTTCATGACATAAAAGAAGATCAAAGTTTGTTTATCATCTTTAGACTGCATTTTAGGAATTACATCTATACATCACGCGGTGAACCCCAAAAGGCAAATTTCATAAACAAGATCAACTATAAAATAAATTGAATGAATCTAACAACGCTTTGGAACTTAACGCAACATCTAGAGGTCTAGGATAAAGACGTGTTCCGGCGTCGTAAAACGTGGTAACTGTCGCTTTCACTATTGGTTGGGTGATTCCTCCACTTTGAGACGACAAGTGCCAATACGGACTTGTGCTCCCACGTACCGTCGAGTATATTTTGGGAGACCCCTATAGGCTTTATCTTTTATCCATAGGAAGCCGTGTCTGCCGCCTTATCGATCGCAATGCACCGAACACAACATTCGGGAAGATTGACTGTCGTACCGTAAAACGTATTCTGCAGTTTTGCGATTGGTTTGGTACACCCTCTACCTAGATCTCCAGAGCAGTCCCTTTCGTTCCTTTTCAGACTCTTTAATAGAAAAGGTCCATCTGAGCACTTGTCACTTCAGGCTCATTAAAAATCGAAGGAGACTAGAGTCATCTTTTGTTTTTTCTCGACTCTTTAAAACTGAAAAAACAAGTTGTGTCAAAGCGTCTAAAATTTATTTAATTCGGAAATATACTTCCCCTTTGATTTTTTAGTTGCTCAAGTAATCCGCAATCGTGGAAGAAAGTCAATTGAAACCCCGTCGTTCGCGGAGGCTAATGAGTCAACCGTCTTTGTCCCCATAATAGAAACTATTGCAGACAAAACGAACTCGTTTAACCGGTTCCAAATCTCTTGGTAAAGTTAGAACAAGTGTTCCGACCACATCAGAGATTCCAGTTACTCCAAACATTTCTGGTATCCCTGCCTTTACAGAAGAAGTTCTGCAGCCACCGAGGGATAGTAGCACTGATCCTAGTTTGAGGGTAAACACTTGTGTTACTGAACCAGTTTCATCTGTAACCGGTTCGGAGAGTTTTGTTCCCCGAACATCTGTCGCTGCAGATTCCATACCTTCTTCGGCACCAGAAATACTCTACGGACCTGACGGTCTACCTCTTCCACCTGTTTTGATTGCTATAGAAGAGATAGTAGAGGATCTTCCATCTAGTACTCCATCACAATTTGGAGTCGGGATCACTATGTATCCTTCCTCATTGGAAATTAGTCTATCGCTATCGGGAGCTCTTGTAGAATTGCTAGGTAATCTTTTGGATAGACTAGAAATGTCTGAACAACCGTCGACATCTAGGACTATATCATTCGATACAGCGACGACAAAACTTCTTGCCGTCACTCCAACGATGTTCGCCGGCATACCATCTGTTCCCACTAGCTCTTAGTCGCTAGAGGAAGCCCAACCAAGGGCTGTTTCGGCAGTATGGTCTATTCCTGTTTGTTCATCCGGAATAGTATCCGGAAACTCTTATGTTGGATCTCAACAGATTGATCTTTCAAGGGGTCAATTTGGGCAGTCCACTCCTCAAGGGAAAATCATTCCTTTGAGTACCGGACTACCACCGTATGGGGGGTAGTATGCCTTTTCATTGTCTCCTGCAGGAGGACCACCATACGGGAGTTCACAACAAAATTTAGGTTATGCTGGAATTACATCTAGCGGTTGGGTACCGACACTACCTCAGCAACCAAGCGTTGTATATTCAATGCAACAATGTTTACCTATGTCAAACATTCCAACTACACCAGCTATTGTAACGGTGTCGCAAGTACAAACGCTGCCTGTTGTATGCCAACCTCAAGTATCTCAGGTTGTAATGCAACAGCCGTTTGACCCTGCAACTCAACTACAATCACCGACTGGTGGAATGACACAGGCCCAAACAGGTACAATTACCCCTCACCTTGGTCAAACGGTTAGTATCGGGCAACAGCACATGGTATCACAACCATGGCTAGTGCAGTACTAACAACCGCAATTCCAACAAGTATACCAAGGATCTGAGCAACAAATCTTTGTGAATAGTGGGCAACCGTATATTCAAAACGGTCAAAACCAACCATTTTATGGTGGTTATGCTCACCAACCTTACCAGAGTTACCAACATCAAATGCATTATGTTGGTATGCAAAGACCGACTGCTCAGGCGATTCCATCTTATCCTGGGTATGCTTCGCCTAACCTAAATCAACAGTTACCATTCGTGGCGACTTTAGAGTTACCAGATCTAAACCGGTTAACAAACGATCCAATCGCTTACACCCCTTGGTGGCCTGCGATTCCACATAAACTTCCATCAGATATTCCTAAATTTAATGGAAATCCGGGTGAAGATCCGTCGAATCATGTGATGACATTCCATCTATGGTGTTCATCGAACACTCTAAATGATGATTCGATTAGGCTTCGCCTTTTTCAGAGGACTCTAACTGGTCCAGCAGCAAAATGGTATATTGAATTGCCCAGAGCTTCTTTTGACAACTTCAGTACCCTAGCAACGACCTTCTTAACCCATTTTCAATTACCTATCAGGTATGAAACAGGAACAGAACTACTTACCAATTTCAAGCAAACAACGGCTACTCACATATCTGATCATATTCATGAGTGGCGACGTCGTCGCAGAATGGTAAAAACGTATGTTCCCGATCAGCTTTTAGCTGAATGGTTTATTAAGTCTTTGTTACCTTCTATAACAGAAGATGTAGCAAAAGGGGGAGTTGTCACAGAAGAGCAAGTTATTGCTCGTGCACAATATCTAGACTTGATTTATACTCAGTCTGGCACGCTCTACGATAAGATACCTGACGCGCCTAGACCAGAATTTTCTGTTCCTCCGCCACCTAAATCGAACAATGACTCTCATGCCGGCGACGGTGTGATTGGCACAACAGACACGAAATCGACAAAGGCCACATCAAAAAAGGCCCGTAAGAATTCAAGTCAAAATGCAGATGAACTTCTTGCCTCGGAAGTAAATGCCGTCTCGTCAGACAAAGGCAAAGAAACCAAGCAGCCAGGGGGCAAGAAGAACAACAAAGGGAAGAAGAAGAAACAGGGATCGTCATCACCTGAAAAATCTTCTGCAAACCAACCTAGAAAGGGGAAACCAAATAATCCATGTTTTATATGTGATGAGGATCATTGGACACAAGATTGTCTGCACAGAGCTGAAGTTAAAAAATTCTTTAAGAGTTCAAAGACTTTTGCAGTGCTAACTGATCTGTTCCCAAATCCTGGAACAAATCTGGTTGCTAACGAAAATGCTTCCCCGTCCCAAGTGCTGATGTTGTCTATTTCGAAACATCAAAACGATTCTTTGATATCAACAAGGAACAGAGATTATGGAAATCCACAGATGTCGAACAACGCGGGAAAAGATCAACCTAGTAGTTCGACAACAACTTCGACAGAAGTTGCGCCACCCATAATTCCAGAACTGACAATAAAACCGCCTAAGGGAGTAGTACACAAATCGACGTTTAATCCTTGTGCAAGAGTTGCACAGCATTATAATATTGTGGAAGATTTGGCCCAATCGCCATCCGCAATGTCGACTCTTGAGGTACTACAAAATTGCCCATCCCAAAGGCAGGCCTTGTTATCAGCAATCGGTGGGGTAGACCCTAAGGATTCCAATCTTGGATCCTTTAACCATGAAGGATACGATCCACAGTTACCAGCTCAACTAGCTTTCCTTATTCAAGTGAAAGCCCTCAACAAAACTGTTCATCGAACAATTATTGATGAGGGGGCATCTACATGTATCATGTCGATGAGTTGCTGGAAAACTTTAGGATCTCCAACCTTGTCGAGATCATCGACGACACTAAAAGCATTTGATGGACAAACATATACCCGGTATGGTATTCTAAGTAACTTACAAGTTGAACTAGGAGGAAAAACAATAGAAATAGATGTTGAAGTGATCGACGGAAACCTCGATTACAACATCCTACTAGGAAGGCCATGGATATATGCTATGGCTGCCGTTGTGTCGACCTATTTTAGGAAGATTGCATTTCCTTATCAAGGAACTATTACAATCATCGATCAACAAACTTTCCTCCCAAACGGTTCCCAAGTTACGGGAAGCATTCCAATGATCCATGGAAGCAGCCATTCGCTTCAAAATATCGGAGTAGGCCTACTAAAAGACCCTGTGTTAATGGGTACTTTCGCCCTCCCGCCTCCAATCAATCTGGCGGAAGTCGCGTTCGTAGGAACCTACAATATGATTTCTTCCATTCCGAAGCTTTTAGAAAACGATATAGACATGGATCATACAATGGTATTGCCTCCAAGCTCGATAGAGATATTATAGCAATCAATATTTCTAGCATGGAAGGAAAACCCAAATCAGCGCTCGTCGAGCATTTGGATAGATAGGTCTGGACAATATGGAACCCCTTTAGATCCTTGGTCAAGAGTGTATAACACTGACAAAGGAATCCTTCAATCGATGGAAATTGAAGGGGGGCCATGGAAAGATTACCACCATCGTTCCCTTCTTCCAGATTGTGAAGAAGATACTCCAAATGACCTACATCATCCATAAGTTTTTGATTTTCTATAAAATACTGTAAACACAGTGGATTCCGAGCGAAACTTGTCCAACATTGAAGAGACAACCGCCATCAATATCTCGACCAAAACGAATGTTGTAGAGAATATTTATGTTGGCAAAGGTTGTTCTCCTTCAGAGCTGGAAGTATATAACACTCTTTTTCGCGAATTTAGAGATGTCTTCGCCTGGTCGTATGATGAAATGCCAGGCATTGACTCGAGTATCGTTGAACACGAGATAAAGATGTATCCAGATATTAAACCAGTACGACAACGGCCCCGACAGGTGCACCCCAAGAAAGCCGCTGCCATTAAATCTGAAGTTGAAAAACTTCTACACGCTGGTTTCATTTATCCGGTTCCCCTAACCGATTGGGTATCGAACATTGTTCCTGTTATGAAAAAACAAGGAACGATAAGAGTGTGCGTCGATTACAGGGATGTAAATCAAGCTTGTCGTAAGGACAACTATCCTACACCCTTCATCGACCAGATAATTGATGAAGGCGCCGGCTGTGAAATCTTTTCATTTATGGATGGATTCTCCGGGTATAATCAAATAAATATCAGCCCATAGGACCAGTCAAATACTGCATTCATCTGTCCGTGGGGCACATTCGCATATCGAAAATTACCCTTTGGGTTAAAGAATGCGGGGGCAACATTTCAAAGGGCAATGAATTACGCCTTCCATGACATCAAAAACATCGTTCAACCATATCTCGACGACCTTCTGGCTCATTTGCGAAAGCGGACTGATCATCCGCAACACTTAAGAGTGATATTTCTGCGTTGCCGACACTACAAAATACGACTCAATCCACACAAATGTGTGTTCTGTGTCAGTTCTGGTCGTTTACTCGGCTTTGTAGTCTCGAAGGATGGGATTCGTCTCAACCCATGTAAGGTTTAGGCAATAATAAATTTTCCTCCACCTCCGAACGTGCTTCAGACACAGAAACTACAAGGGAAAGCAAACTTTCTGAGGAGGTTCATACCAAATTATGCTGAACTTGCTAAAGGTTATACTCGTCTATTGAAAAAGGAGGTGCCCTTTGAATGGGATCAGGTTGCGCAAGCTTCCTTTGATGCTTTGAAAGAAGCTCTGATAAAAGCATCATTAATGTATGCACCAGACTATCAAAAAGACTATAACCTGTATCTAGCTGCAGCAGATACAACCATAGCCATGGTTTTAGTTCAAGAGGACAACGGAATCGAACATCCTATATATTATTTAAGTAGAAACTTAAATGATACAGAAAGCAAATACTCTTATGTTGAAAAGCTTGCATTAGCAGCAGTTCAAGCGATACAGAGGTTTCGACATTACGTCCTCTTTCGAAAAACTACCATTCTGTCAGATTGCAACCCCATGACTTACATATTGTCGCGACAGTTGCTGGGGGGAAAATATTCAAAATGGATAGCAATTCTACAAGAGTTTGATCTAGAATTTGTAAAATCCAAATCAAAGAAAGCCCTTGTTTTCGCAGAGTTATTATGCGATCTCCCATCGTCGTCCAACGATGACACATCAGAAGATAAAATCGTGGATGAATCTTTGTTTCTGATATCTTCAAGCAATCCGTGGTATGGAGATATACTAATATATCTCCAAACCAAAAAATATAGGCCTAATACCTCCAGATCCGAACAAAAACGTATCAGATACCAATCCAAAGACTACATGATCGTCGGTAATACGCTTTACCGTCGTGGTGTCAATACAGTTCTAAGGAGGTGCCTCACCCACGAGGAGGCCGAAAAAGCCCTGATTGAGTGCCATTCAGGCGCATGTGGTGGACATCAATCAGGTTACACAACAACACATAAAATTTTGCGAACGGGATAATTCTGGCCAACAATGTTTAAAGATTGCATAACAGCGGTCAAGAGTTGCCATAACTATCAAATTTTCGATAGCAAAACCAGAAAACTACCTTCATTACTACAACCGATAGTTGCTGTTGGGACTTTTGCCAAATGGGGCATCGATTTCATGACATGTAAGCCCACCTCGACCGGGGGGCATGGGTACATAATAGTCGCAGTTGACTATTTTACCAAATGGGCCGAGGCGATGCCTACATTAAATAACACTGGTGAAACAACTGCCCTTTTCCTTTTCAATCATGTAGTCGCCCGATTCGGCGTACCACAGGCCATAGTCACAGATCATGGATCGCATTTTCGCAATCACATGATGATCGAATTAGCTACCAAATTGGGGTTGTCACACGACAACTCTTCTCCATATTATCCGCAAGCCAATGGACAAGTAGAATCGATCAACAAAGTCCTGAAGCGCATGCTGCAAAGGATGATTGGGACTCACAAAAGAAATTGGCACCTAATCCTGTACTCAGCTTTGTCGGCATACCGAACATCAGTAAGAAACGCAACCGGGTCCACACCTTTTCAACTGGTGTATGGCCTGGAAGAAATCTTGCCGATTCAATGTGAAATCTCGTCCCTCAAACTCGCAATCGATCTTCTCCTCAGAACTTCAGATGAAGAGGCTCGTTTCTTGGAATTAATCCGATTGGATGAAACCCGTCGTGACGCCGCATTGGTTAACGAAGCTCATAAGAAACAAGTCAAAGCACAGTTCGACAAAAATGTCAAACCCCGTGTCTTCTCAGAAGGAGATTTGGTCTTGCTATATGACCAAGCGTCCGATAAATTGGGAGCAGGAAAATTCGAGTCTTTATGGATAGGCCCATATATTGTTAAACGAGTGTTAGCAAAAGGCGCCTACGAGTTAATGGATTATGACGGGATTCCGCTGGCACAACCTCGCAACGGGTTGTACCTTAAGCGTTACTATGCATGATTCAGTATAGTAACCTACCTGCTTTTGTTTTATTTTTGTTTTCGCTAAAGTTTTGGTTTTGGTCAAGTAATCCACTTTTACATTTGTTACAGATGTCAAATCCATTGGAATCATGGGTTGGATACGCCGACGGAGCAAGTCGTAGTTCGCAGAACCTATCTTCTGCGGCCTGGGCCATTTTTGATCCAAGCGACGAGTTGGTAAGTTTCAGAGGGGTATATATTGGTCGATAAATGAATAACATCGCTGAATATAGCGTGTTTATAGAACTTCTCTCAGATTCCATCATACATGGCATACGCCGACTGACTGTCAGGCTAGACTCACAACTCGTCATACTACAACTTACTGGTATATACTCTGTCCGGAACCCAGCTATTTATCGCATGTTCCTAAGAGTTAAGATTTTGGAAAGGCAATTTGATTTTATTCAATATCAGCATATTTCCAGAAACTTAAATACATTAACTGACTCATTGGCAAATTATGTATTAGATAGACATCTACAACATTTGTAAAAGAAGCATTTCATCAATATTTGCATATGGAACAATAACACTTAACCAAAATAAAACTCCGAAAATCAAAAATATATATATACATCTGTTTGTGGTTCACATATAATGTTCTGTAACCAAGACAAAATTGGTCAAATGACCCAAA
This sequence comes from Pinus tabuliformis, assembly GCA_031772625.1. Classification (NCBI taxonomy): domain Eukaryota; kingdom Viridiplantae; phylum Streptophyta; class Pinopsida; order Pinales; family Pinaceae; genus Pinus; species Pinus tabuliformis. The sequence goes on along the minus strand of CM062819.1, from coordinate 1,138,023,223 downwards.
ACTCAAAATGCTAGGGGGCACCCTAGTCTAATGATGCTCATGATAACAAGTCACTGCCTGCGCAATCATGCGTAGAAGCCTAGTCCATCGACGCGGCACACCGGTAGTATGTCGCTGCAGCATCAAAGGGAGTTCGTCAGTCCTCACGTCAGGAATTCCAAGGGTGAGGCCCTCGATTTGATCCTGCAATGCTGAAAGAGTCTCGGCCACATTAAGGTCGCGAAGAATAGCTCTTCCAGCTGCCTCTCCTCCTGGTGCGACAGCTGGTACTCTCGGGCGCACCACTGGCCGAACGGGACCAACATCTGCAAGAGCACACGAGTTTTGATCAAGTCTTGATAGAATAAAGCACAAGAACATTATAAAAGTAGAACAATGAATAGGAAATGGTCAAAGAAGTTACCAACGACACCCCACTGTTCACTAGCAGGAAGTACTAAATCTGGATCACCCGGAAATCCATACCAGCATATGGATACTCAGAATAAAACATCTCCTGACGATCAAACCTCTCGAAGAAGGTATCAGAAAAAGAAATCTGAGATTGACCGGCATGTCTAGACATGTGGTCAACCCATCTCTGCATCCGTGGTTCGGTCGGTGGAGGTAAACTGAGAGCAATGTACTGCGGCTGCATCATGGGTATCCTCTCCAAGGCAAAAGCGACCAAAATAGAACCGTATCCAAAGTTCTTCAACCGTCCGCTTTTCACCTTGGTCAGTTGTTCTTTAATCACAGAAAGTACTGCATCGCACCAGTTGAACACTTTCGGTTCAAGACACTCCAGGGCATACTGCATATAGGATCGGTTGGCCGCATGAACTGACGCACTACCAGCCATCCTACCAATGGTAAACAGAATGGTCCTCAGGGGCCTGTCAGTGACATCTCAGATGATGATCTTGCCGTCTTTACCCGGCTGAGATCCCTCCCTGCAGTACCGGCGAACATAGTCTCTCACGGAATCACCCCCACGGGCTGAACCTGATAAGGAGATGGGGGCACCCCGCCTCGACAAACCGGTCAAAAAGTAGATGTCCTCCATGGTTAAGGGGATAGATTTGCCCCTAATCTGGAACACCTGGTTGGTAGGATCCCAAGCGTCAAGCAAATACTGCAACAAGTTGATCTGTTGTCTCATACTAGAGATACGGAAGAACTTCAGTAGGCCACAGTTCCGCAATGCATTCACAGTGACCGGATCATGTAAAGCAATCAGATCTTCCTCTTCATGCTCACGTTCTCGCCATGTGATAGTCATCTTGCTCCGATGAATCTCTGAAAACAAACAAGAGAGGAGTTAGGTTTCAATTTGGAGAGAAACAGGCAAAAATTTCCCATGAAAAACTGTGCAAAAAGATTCTTCTGTGCGCCCAGCGCACCCAAGGCAGTGTTCTGGGTGCGTTTAAGGTCAAGTTGCTAGTATACTAGCCAACTTCCAATGCACCTTTCGATACAGGAAGGGTGCGCTGGAGCCAGAACGCTTTTCTCAAACCCCAGGGGCTCAGAAAAGCTGGAAATCAAGCACAAAATGGAAAATAGGAAGGATGAAATGAAAGAGCTAAGGGATAGCTCCTACCTGGTCCAAACGGCGCCGAAAATCGTCCACAGGATCTCCTGGAATCAGCTGATGAAAATCGAGAGGGAAAACACCTCCAAAGCTCCAACAGACCAAAGTTCAAATGAAAATGGTAAAATGAGAGGTAAGAGAACACTTTTAAATTGCTTGTACGTATTTCGAGTAAAATATTAGTGTCCTAAGTTCATTTTCATATATTTTTTCATTTCTAACTAATCTGGTGAAGCAGTTAAGCGTGCAGTATGATCCTTTGAAAGAACAAAGCTACTTTATGGTAAAATAAAAAACGACCATTGTATTGAGTAGTTTTAATGTGGACTTCATGCTCGTTAATAAATAAATATAAGCCGTGAGCACATGTTCCCCCTGAGTTTAAGCTCACCAATAAAAAATGAACCAATTTCCGGTAAATGACCATCGTGAATATAAGATTTCAACCTTTTAAAGCCTGGGGCGTGTTTGCACCATCACCTCCACTTTTGCATTGGCCGATCATTCACCTCCATTGTGATTTTTTACCCATTTTGAGGAACAACTGTGAAGAGTGATCATGTTAGCCATCCTTGTAACACTGCCGTGATTGGAAAATTCCAAGCCTTACTTGGAATCAGCTGCTACCCATTTCATCACTCGTTCCTCAAAAGACAAGTCTTCTTTAAGCTCTTTTCAACTGACTCAATAAATATGAAAATATTGCCGAGCTATTGGCCTCTCTAGGTTGTTAAAGGGATCGGAAGTGTTATCCCTCCTTTAGATTTTAATCTTTTTGGACTTGAGGGATCAGTACACAAAAAGATCGAGCGCTTGTTTTGTTCGGCTCTTTAAAAGGATAGAAAATCGATCCCTTCTGTATTGTTTTATACTTTTTCGAACTTAAGGGATTAGATGACGAAAAAGGAATATTGGAGTTTCCTTTACGTACCTTTTTAGACTCTCTAAAATTGAAAAGGACAGAGTTATATTTGTCGTTAAACTCATTAAAAAACATAATAGCGACAAACTTGTCTGTGGCAGGCAAGAACGAGTTTCACTATTGCTAAGCTCGATAAAACAAAGCGATGGGTTTGCCCGAAGGGAAAATTATAGAACAAGCATATGTTATCCTCCTCAAGCTTGATAAAAATAAAGAGGTACTGGTCAGTAATGACTGGGGAAAAATTGGGAAGAAAACTTGAAGAAACTTTCTTGGTAGCGAGTCGCTCTTGAACATGACACTTTCACTCCGCGTCCATGTCGGGTTGGGTTGTTTCATTCACCGATCACATCACCATGGTCATACCACACCATCCACATTTGGGGTTAATGCTACCAATCCATCATGTCAAGTGTCGCCGATATGTTCAAGAGAAGTCATTCAGAGAATTCAATCGGGTCCACCCACCACAATACATCTATACTCCATCCTTTCATGACCGCCATCCTGAACCTTATATCACCAGACAGTTTTCACCTCCATGAAAATCATTTGCTCCTTTCCGTGTCATTGATGTGGGATTCATTAAGGCCCTCCTATGATAGATCACTTCTTGTCGACATCAGCTCATTATCCAAGAAGTCGATCTAGGAATACCCCCTTCAGTACTTTGGAACTTGCATGCCTTAATGGCAAGTTTCTCACTTCTGGCGAAAGGTTTACATCATTGGCCTTCGACCGAAAAGATTTTGTGTGGTGTTCGATGCCAAGTCATTTATTCACACCACGTAGATTGTACTGCAGTACCTTGAGGATCATCATCATTATCGGTGATTCCTGTCGCGCCTGTTAACGGCTTACATTATTGGCTGGTAATCAGGCGATGTCTTTCCATGTTCGACTCCAAGTCAATTTTCACATGGATCGACTTGTACTTTGAGTGAAGATCGAACGAGATTGAAGACCTCGGATCTAGTTTCATCCATCCGGGCTACAATATATATTCAGGAAAATAAAAACATCAAATGTACAGCATTACAATGCAAATAATCATCCTATCACAAGGATGATGGCTCTACCAGAATCATCAGTCTATTCTCAGACGATTGTTTGTCCTATGTACATGAAAATGAATTTATAAAGCTGAGCATGGGAATGCCCGCCTCAGCTAGATCATGAAAAATATTATGAAGATAATGTATTGTGTTGTATCTTATTACAGGTCTCCTCTTGGCTCGAAAGAACTCTGGATCCTCATTATAAAGCATTTCACCCGACATTTTAAAAGAAAAATTAATGACCTCATGCTTTAGGGGGCAACTGTTATAGATATTTTTGGGCCCTACAACCCCAAGTAGTAAATATCCATAAGCTAAGGGCTCCTAAATCCCTAAAAGTGTTGTTTCAACCCCTAAAGGAACAAGGTCAAATGATTATAGCTTCTCCTAGAAGTTCTCCATGAAAAACTGCTCAGAATGGGTCAATTTAAGATCAGTGCACTTGCTCCATGGTCAAGGTGCGCTTAAGCCCACCTAAATACACTATGGGGGTGCACTTAAGTGCAGAAAACCCTTCTGTGGGGTGCGCTTATCGGGAAAGAGACAAATGGCAGTGTCATCTTGCAAGGTGGAAAGGCATGGAATCTTCCATAACTCTCTCCTGTGACACTTGCCTCTCTGAATTCGACCAAGGATGAGTAAGAGATGCTCAATCTCCAAGTGGAAGCAAGGACTATCAGTGGGAGGACACTAATCAAAAACACAGAGCTGACTCATACCCCTGACAAGATGGCTATATATGGATCCCTCATCCAAGAGATCCAGAGGTTGGAATTGGGCATATTGTAAGGAATTGCTGTTAGTTTCTTGAGGTGATATCAGTGCATGTTGGGTGATCTAAGCTTTTGTATGAGGTGAAAAGAGAACTTTTCTTGTCAAGAGGATGATGCTGGGTCGGAACAGCTGGTTGTAACTCTCTTGACTTCACCTTGATTATCAATAACGCTATTCTTGTTTCCTTCCATATCTTTGTGTAATCCATGTTTATGCATTTGTATGGTTAATCTATACTGACCCTAGATTATTTATATTAGTAGATCTGTGTTCTTGCATAGTCTTGTGTTGCTGTGATCCCGCAGGTGTTCCTTGAAGTTGGGCATACGAAAGGACAAGCATCGAAAGGCTGTGAGAAGGAGGAAGAATCAAACAAGGAGTCAAGCGAAAGACAAAGGTTGGACTCCTTATTCTTCTTCTATCTATCTACTATAAAAGGAATCAAAGTAGACTTTCTTCTGTTGTTTCTAAGGCAGCTACCATACCTTAGTGGGATAGAGCAGTTCTATATAGACACTAATCCCTGTAACAATGTTGAATATATCGTCGTCATGATCACGGTGGTGTGAATGGTTCATCAAACCGAGTCCGTATGTGAAAGTTAGGAGCAGTCAAAATTCAGGGTTGACTTGGGTGACTGGAAGCCTTAAGGAGGTAGCAATTTGGACAAAATCTGGCCAACATGGGCTAGATTCCGGGCGAATTTTTGGCCTATTTAAATTGACTCGTTTGGTCAATTTTCCAATTTTTCAAAAGTGACCATGGATTTATTATAAAAAAAAAAAAAAAAAAAATTGGGGTGGTGGTCCACCAACCCTGCCACCCCCCAATATCCAATGTATAAAACAAAAAGATGACCCCTGTCGACCCTCCCTTAACCACCGTAACCAAAAACATCTAATTAGGGGTGGGTGGCAATGACCCCACCACCCTCGGAGCCCTCTCAACAAACCTTACATGAATGGTGGGGGCGCGGGCTATCAACCCCGCCCCTCTCCACCTCCCATATATACAATGAATGCCAGCACGGAAAGGGGTGTGGGCCACCAAAATAGTGGACCCACCACCCCACAGTTTAAACAATAAACAACAATGTATTAAAAATGGGAGGGGCGAGGTTTGATCACTCGACCCCTCCTCAAATTTTTTTTTAATTAGCCATTGCGCCCAACTACCCTCATTGGGTAATCCACCCACCAAGAGGTATATCATCCCTTTTTCATAGTGCATCGAGAGGAGGCTAGGAGCAGGCACACATTTCTGTACAGGTGGAACCATGAGCAATGTAGAGAGGGGGTCGGAACTATGATCTGAGCAATTTCTCTAGGGGGAAAATTTTCACTTTGTTAGATTTCGACAAATTTTATATGGTTTAAGCATTTCTCGATGCCATGAACTCAACGGTGCTGTCCATTTTTCCATCAAAGATCTAAAATTTTCGGGCTTCTTCAATTGTGGAGGTATAAGGTCATAATTTTGAATTTTGATGTATTTTCATTATTTTTCTGTCAAATGAAAACAGGACCTCCCCACTAATTCGAGCAGGGCCCGGAGACGTAGTCCCTCCTGGACGAACTTCGATATCAATCCTATGTCTTCTATGTGTGACTTGCTATTCTTCTCTTTTTCTTCTTTAGGCACTTGTAATTTCATGGTTAAAATGCAAGCTTAATATGTAATTCTTTAATTCATCATAAGGAAAATATTTTTTGGGATCAAGTGGTATCAGAGCAGGACTTTGTGGATGCGAAATGCATGCTAACAAGAAACATGTTGTGAAGAGGTTAAGTCGAATTAAAGTCTTTTGATCCTGAAGCAAGACGTGCATGTTGAAGGAGAAACATGGGTGAGGAGAACGATGTTCGATATGAAGAGGAGGTAAACTTCTGCAAGACTTTCTACACGATGGCAGATCGTGTTGAGAAGATGTTCTTAAGACTTGAAAAGCTTGAGAGTGCGTGTGAAAAAGCTATAGAAGGAAAAGGTTCAGTGCACGAAGATGATGGAGGAAATCCACCTGCTTCTCCACCAATAAGTGAAAGTTCTTCTTCCTCTTCTTCTCACCATGATCATAGGAATACAAGAAATACATCTAATAAGCCTTTCTTTAAGTTAAATGTAAAATTTGATCTCCCTATGTTTAACGATGAAAGTAATACAGAGAAAATGAACAACTGGATTAGGAAAATCGAAGTTTATTGCAGGGTTTAGCGGATCGAGGAGGATGAAGCAAAAATCCAGTTGGCCTCCCTTCCGCTAAACGACACCGCTCTCGTCTAGTGGGAGAGAAAATTGTGAAGTCGTAAGTGGATGGGTAATCTTCTTTCTTCGTGGCCAAGTTTTATTTCTGCATTAAAAGATCAATTCTATCCCTTGTTTATAAGCAAAAAACCTTAATGGAGTGGCAGTACCTAAGGCAAGGCAAGGGGAAAAATGTGCAAAGTTTTACTGAGGAATTTAGAAAACAAGCACTAAACTTGGGCTTATAATTAGAATCACCTAAAGTGGTAACTAAGTATAATGGATCATTACATAGTTACATTAGAAATTCGTTGTTAATGTTTGAACCTACTACCATTGACTCGGCCAGTGTAAAGGTCATTCATCTAGAAAATAGGGGAATAGATGAACGAGATGACCACCCAAAGAGAACCGCAACAGCCAAGAGAAGGAGAGCAAAGCCCTCTTATACACATTGTGAGAAAGAGGGGCATGATGAAGAAAATTGTTGGAAGCTGCACCTTGAGCTGAGACCTGAAAGGAATGACAGGAAGGGGAAGCAAAAGGCCGCCACCACTGTGCAACAAAACTAAGATTCCGAGTCAGAGGAAGACGATAAGGTCACAACTGTGGGATTTGCACGAGGTAGGCCCATTGACTTGGGGTCTGATTCCAGCAATGAAATGATGTTTTTAGCCCTTGGGGTCTGATTCCGGCAATGAATCAAGGATTTGAACATACATAACGAAAAGGGCACTCCTCACAGTAGGACTCCAAGAACTTAAGGTGATCAACCACCGCATCCAAGCAGAGAATGTTGAGCTAAGGAGGCTTCTACAAGAGGCAAGGGAAGAAAAACAAATATTACTACGCCAGTTGCAAGCCAAGGATGAGGCCTTGGAAAAGCTACAACATCGCTATCTGGAGGTAAAAAGTGACTCTTCGATTTCATGTGATTTTCATGATGATGAATTCGCTGCTTTTGAAAAACATACTACAGGGATTGGATCCAAACTATTGAAGAAGATGGGGTATCAGGGAAAGGGCCTCGACATCAAAGGCCAAGGCATTGTAAACCCCATCGAAGTCAAGGAATTGCCACATTGTGTAGGACTTGGATATGCCAGAAGGGAAACGAGAGAAAGCCCCAATACAGCTAGTAACCAACCAATGACAGACGATGAAATTCCTTCCTCACAGTCCAGTGTTCATGAGGGTCCCATGTATGCTTATCGGAGGAACACCAAGGGAAAGCACCCAAGGTAGCCCCGAAAATTTGGATGAAAAAGAATCATTGTAATCATTGCAACAAAGAGGGACAACAACAAACCGCGTGTCCGATGCTCCATGCTCTGGGAACATCGCTAGAGGAGACGAAAGGTGAACATGTTCAACAAATAAATCCACCCCATTCAAGGTGGTCCACTTTATTAAGTTGGTTTTTTTAGAGGTAGTAGCTTGTTAGGGCCACCATCGTAAATCATACATTGCAAGTAAATGTAAAAGTGATGGTGTGTTTCCCATCACTTCAAGATGCAACAAATGATATTTTGGCCTTTCCTTATTAGTTGTTGTGGTATTGATTACTTTTTATGTAATCCTTAGCCAATGAGTGTGTGCTATAAAATCTTGGAAAGGAAGGGTTGTTGAGTCATGTGTGGTGTGCATGATTAAAAAAGATGTACAAGTTTTGCATGCAGGGGGAGTGAAAGTGTGGATTGAAAATGACACAAACAACGTGCTAAGTGTAAATGTATTTGGAGAACCAAAAGCTCCTCAGTGGGGAGGATTGATCTAGGTGGCTCTAGACATAGGCAGAAGTCCTAGAGGACTTAGAAAGGGTCAAAATCAAAGTGTTTGTATTGTGATCGAACTAGGTTCATGTTGAAGATCTTGTTGTCATGATCACGGTGGTGTGAACAATTCGTCAAACCAATTCCGTATGCAAAAGTTAGGAGCACTCAAAATTCAGGGTTGACTTGGGTGATTGGGCAGGCTTAAGGAGGCAATAATTTGGACAAAATCCAGCCACTTGATTCTAACCAACCTGGGCCAGATTCCGAGCAAACATTTGGCCTATTTAAATTGACTCCTTCGGTCAATTTTACGATTTTTCAAAAATAACCATGTATTTATGATAAAACAAAAAAATATATTTTTGGGGTGGCGTGCCACCAACCTCGTCACCCCCAGAGCCCTCTCAACAAAACTTACATTAATGGTGGGAGCATGGGCTATCAACCCCGCCGCCCTCTCCACCTCCCATATATACAACAAATGCTGGCAAGAAAAGGGCCGTGGGCCACCAAAATAGTGGACTCGCCACCCCATAGTTTAAACAATAAACAAACAATGTATTAAAAATGGGAGGGGTGGGGTTTGATCACCCGACCCCTCCTCAACGAAATTTTTAATTTAGCCATTGCACCCAATGACCCTCATTAGTTAATCTGCCCACCAAGAGTTATATTAGCCCTTTTGCATAGTGCGCCAGGAGGAGGCGAGGTGCGGGCACACATTTCTATGTAGGTGGAACCATGAGCAGTGCAAAGAGGGGCTGGAACCATGATCTGAACAATTTCTCCAGGGGGCCAGATTTTCACTTTGTTAAATTTCAACAAATTTTATATGGTTTCAACATTTCTCGATGCCACGAACTCAATGGTGTTGTCCATTTTTCCATCAGAGATCTAAAATTTCCGGGCTTCTTCAGTTGTGGAGGTATAAGGTCGTCATTTTGACTTTTGATGTATTTTCATTTTTTTTCCATATAATGAAAATAGGGCCTCACCACTAATTAGAGCAGGGCTCAGAGATGTAGTGCCTCCTAGACGAACTTTGATATCAATCCTATGCGTTTTATGCATGACTTTCTATTATTCTCTTCTTCTTCTTTAGGCACTTGTAATTTCATGGTTAAAATGCAAGCTTAATATGTAATTCTTTAATGTATCATAAGGAAAAGAGTTTTTGGGATCAATGTGGAACCTCTGAAGTATCTCATTGGCATACTCCCTTGAGAGACAAACAATTCCCCATATCCTTGCCATACTTCCAAACCAAGGAAGTAGTGCATGAGGCCATGTCCTTCATCTTGAACTCTCTTACAAGGTCCTCCTTGCAAGATTTGATCAATTTCTCATCACCCATGAGGATCAAGTCATCGACATATAAAACAATAATCAATTATTTACCATCTACCACAATGTGATAAAGGTTTGCATCTGCTTCAAATTTAGTGAAGACCAAACCAGTGAGATAGCTATTGATCCTGATATACCAAGCACAATGTGTTTGCTTGAGTCCATACAATGATTTCTTGAGTATGCACACATGCGACTCTCTGTCAAAGGTATCAAACCCCTTTGCTACTCAATATACACCTCCTCAATAACTCCATTGAGGAATGTTGTCTTCATATCCATCTAGTGGATCTTCCACCCCATCTGCGCTGACAATGCTAGAATTGACTTGATGGATGAGTACCTTTCTACTAGACAAAAGGTATCCTCATAGTCAATTCCCTCAACCTGAGAGAACCCCTTGGCCACAAATCTGGCCTTGTATTTCTCTATGATTCTATCTACCACATGTCTTACCTTGTAAATCCATCTTGAACTAGCCACTGCTTTTTCTATTAGTCCTGGGACCACTTCCCCAACGTTGTTTTTGATAATGGAATCATGTTCCTTTACCATAGCATCAAACCATACTGGTTTCTATACAGCTTCCTCGAATGAGGATGGCTTAGTCTCTACAAGCTCACTCATCAGAGCCATGTAGCCAGTGCACTGATCCGATGACCTCCTCTGCCTATGCTGTGATGTGGGTGCTCCACAAATATGCCAACTCTGCTGTCGGCTCTAGCTTTTTCCTTGCTTCCTTAGAAACATGACAATAAATTGATGATCCAAATATCCTGAAGCGTGACACATCAGGTTTCTTCCCTGAAAAATATTTCTCTGGCGTACTCATGCTAAGAACCCTGTGAGGACTCTTATTCTGAAAATAGACCGTTGTGTTGCATGCTTCAACCCACAAGTGTAGAGGTAGGATTTGGTCATGAAACAACACCCTTGATTCTCCCACAAAACCTATGTTCTTCCTCTTAGCCACCTTATTATGTTGTGGTTTATGGTGTGCTGTCAACTCCCATAGAATGCCTTCCTTTGCACATAAATATTTAAACTCATTCGACATGTACTTACCACCATTATCGCTCCTAAGATCCTTCACTTTCTTACCAATTTATTTCTCAACAAGTGATTTAAACTCAACAAATTTTGAGAATGTCTGGTATTTCTTCTACATGAAGTAGATCCAACATTTTCATGAGAAATCATCTACAAATATAACATAATACCTATGATTGGTAGTGGAGGCTGTCGAGAAAGGTCCACAAACATCAGAGTGGATCCTTTCAAGGACTACATACACCCTGCTGTCCTGATCATTGAAGGTGGATTTTGTGTACTTCCCAAATGTACACCCTTTACATGTATCCCATTTCTCTACTACTCCTTAGGGGAGGCTTGTAGAAATTTGTTGCATGATCTTCAAAGTAACATGAAGCAAATGGCCAAGTCTTCTATGCCATAATTCACTGACATATCGACTCTACACCTTCTCTAATTTTGTGCTAAATGCTTCAAAGTATTCCACATCTAATTTGTATAGGTTCTTCACTCGAGCCTCGATTTGCTTCACTTGTACCATGGCATTGTGTCTCAGGAAATCCTTCCCTTTGATGAATATCACATCGTAGCCACGGTCTTCCAACACAGCTACGAAAACTAGATTCTTCTTCAAACATGGTACAAACATCACATCCTTGAGCTTGAGAGGGGAGCCAGACTCCCCTTGAAAAGTAACTGTACCAATACTGGTCATGCTATATCTTCCATAATCTCGCACCTTGATGTGCATAAGGAGATCCTTCTTCTCCAAGTCATTGAAATTTTTTTGTTCCCTGTCATGTGGAATGAGGCACCGCTATCTAGATACCAAACACTATCCACCATTGTGATTGCCATGCATGCAATGAGGGTAAAATCAAGTTCAAACTATGAAGCCAAAGCTTCACCCACTTCTCCTCCTAGAATATTCTTGCTTGCCTTCTTGTGTGGTAAATTCATTGCATAATGCCCATATTCATGACAATGAAAGGAATTGATTCTGGACAAGTCTTTCTTCTTCCCCCCTTGAATTGAATATGCTTTGGATTGGGATTTCTTCCCCTTCCCTTTCTTTTCCTTTCCATCCAAGGCACAATTATCCTCATTCTCGCCCTTCGATGAGGTCCTATCTTTGGTGTTTCACCTTATTTCATCCTGTGCTAGATCAGACCAAAACCACTCCCAACTTGGTAGTTTCTCTCTACCATTTATAGAATATTGATATCTATGTTAACTCTTGGGAAGGCCCAAAAGGGCTATAGCTACCAAGTATTCTTCAGGGAAATTAACACCAACCCCGCCAAGTTCATCGCGAGACTGTGTAAACCTACTAAGGTACTGCAGAATTGTGTCATTCTTTTGCGTATTGAGACTTCAAATCATGTCCTTGAGTGCCAACTTCCTGTGGTCACTATTATTTTTGAAAAACTTGGTCAGTGATTTCCACATTGTTAACGAAGTCTCTTTTCCATGGAGATTCAAGACAATATGATCCCAAACTACCTCCAATATGATTCTCCTCACTTTGGCCACATCCTTCTTCCACTAAGAAATATTCTGGGCATCAAATGTTTGGGGATTTGCTACATATGTCTTGATGTATTGTAGTAGCTCATTATTATCTAGTACTACCTCCATCTGGTCCTTCCATGCAACAAAGTTTGAGGTGCCTTCCAAGGCATACTCGAGCCTAAGTCCATTGAAATCCATCTTCTCATTCCTGAAGAAAACTTGCAACAACGATCTTGAAATTTGAATCTCCTACAATGACAAATTTGAAACCTCTTATCTACAATGATTCCAGCTCTACTACCATGTAGAAGTTAATGTGTCGATTCAATACTTCTCATGAAATTTGCTAAATCACAAGACTTGAAGCTACTCTACTGATATGTGGAAGTTAATTCACCATCTAAAACAAGAATACTTGACATGCAAAAGGAAACATCACACATGCACAAATATTTATCTATGGGAAAACAATTGCTAAAAAACCCTTACTATCTATATTGCATTAATCAGAGAATATAGAAGAAATACAATGCTTGCTCAAGCTTGAGCACACCCTACAAGTTTATAGTCTATCTCTCTATCTGTTCGACTGAACCTGGCCCAACACTTAGCCAATTTCAGGCCTTCCCAAGATCCTATTTCCTTGTGCTATTCCCTTGGGAATTGCCCCTATTTTTTAGGAATTGCACACCAAGGAATTGTGCAATAGAATTAAGTCAAACTGTGTCTGCATGTGCCACCTGTACACATGGGAATATGCTATAACCAATATTAGACTGTCTTGGAATCTCCATCTCAACTGGGTAACTCGACTTCTTTGCATGCAACAATTATGTTTGGGCTAATTGATCAGTTAACTAGTTGATCACTGAGTGTGCTTGAAGTTACACATCCAGAACTTGACCTCCACTAGTTCTTCTGACATTTAGAACTAGTTAAACTAACAATAACTCAATTTAACTGAAATAGATTGCTACAAATTAGCAATCAATCATGTAGAACTGAAATCAAGTGTCTCCAACTTGAATTTAATGAGTTAATTGAGTGACAAGAGCCACGTCACCTCATTTAAATACCTCCAAGTATTCTGCTGAAATATAAATTTGAATTTTAATCTAGTTTGACCAAGGCAAAGTAAAAACTAGATTTTCTTATTGTATTTTCAACAATCTTTGCTTCCTTGAGTGACTAGGTGATAGATTGAATCGTTGAATTGGAAATCATTTAAAAATAATTCACTAGTTTTCTAATCAATCATATCTTATCCTTACACGTATGAAGAGTTGTTGACTCTTACATTTTGTTAATCTTGGGGTGATTCAGATAGATCCTTTTAGGGTATTCCTTCCATTGCAAAATCTCATTGAGATTGCACTTGGTTTCATCACATTGGATTTCTATATCAATAAATTCATCAACAAAAGATTTAACCAACTTTTCATTAACTTCATGCTTGAATTTGACAAGATATAAAGCACTTCCCTTGGTTTTGTTTATATTCTCTTGTAGCTTGTTTATCCTGTCATCTATGTGCTTAATTTCAAACTCATATTGACCTCTAACCAAGGTGACCTATGCCTGCAATTGTGTTTGAAACCGTGAAGGCTCCCGTTCCAATTGTTGTGTTCTTTTATCTTTCTCCCTGATGAATTCTTTAACTTTGGATGCTTTATAAACACCGGTAGAAGCATAAGCTCCTGCATATGAAGTTAACTCTTTGAGCTCTTCATCAGGGTCTTCTGATGTTCATTTCTAGACTACTTCTAGCAAGTATGAATGTAAAGTAGTGCTTGCTGTTAAGACCAATGTATCAACAACCTCCCTTTTATTCCTGTTATTCTTTAGAATGTCCTTATGCTGAGGATTGTAAAATACCTCTATTGGTGGAATTTCCTCAATGTTCAACAAAATTGTAGTAGTTGGAGATGCTGGAATTGTCTCCACACTAGGCCAAGAGCTAATAGGTGTTTTAGCAATGAAACCTAGTTGTGTAAGATAAGTATTTGAGGAATTAGGAGAGAAATTCATTGATTGTTGTCCAACAATGGCAAAGTATTTGTTTCAGGCATTGTTGCTTCTTTCCCTGGTTGAACCGACACTAAAGTAATTTTGTTAGGTCTGTATAATACTAGTGTATACCACTTATTGTTATTGGTAGTGTATCCCCCTATTTTTATCATTGCACCCATGTATCCCCCATATTGTGATTGTTGTGCCCTTACATTATTATTATTATGTAGGCTTTGATTATATTGTGACCCCTTAGACTCCTATATATAAAAAGGAGGTCTTATCATTTATATCATCCAAGAATTGTTCATTTATGCAATGTAAAGGAGGTTTCCCCCTCAAAGAGGATAATTTTTAAGTCGTTGATCTATCTTTTCTTTTGTTTTTTGAGCTGGTTGCATAACATTTGATATCAGAGCTTTGGATTATAGGGTTTCGCTACTTCAAACATGTCATCTTGGAATTTTCACAATATTTTTTTCTACAAGGCTTCATAAGATAAAATTTTGATATCGTGGAGTCGAAATCTCACTGAACTTCATTTAAAAATTTCAAATATTGGTTCGCTATAGTTTCTGATATATGGTTCAAATAAGTTAGAGTTTTTGCAGGCTCCAGAATTCAATATCAAACAAGTGACCTAGGGAAAATCGTCTTAAATTTCTCTCTGAGCATTAGATTTGAATTTTGTAAAAAGTGACTGAAAGTACACAAATTTTAGTTTTTCTTGTATCATTTTCAGGTCTGAAGATCACAACAATGATACATGGCATTCTGTACAAGTTCGCTCTACCAAACCAATCTATAATCAAGCCAGTGTGGGAGATTGGGCATAACTCTTTCTTGAAGAATCCAATATCAGTATATGAATTGTGGGGTTGGAAAGAAGATTCAAAGGGATGCCACGGGATGAAATTACAGAGCTTGGAGAGTCAAAATTACAGAGTTACAATTGTTTAGGATTGAGCTCCTAAAAGAAAGAAAACGTTGTGTATTTTTTAAAAATTGCATAAATTTTGTTTGAAAAATCAGTTTGAAGTGATTCCAAGGGAATATTGAAGAAGAGGTATTAGTATTTGGTTCTAAAATTCCTCCGAAAAAGAAATTCTACTCCCATTAAGACCTAAAAAATATCTATTATGGCACATGAAGACGAAGAATTGCAACATGATATATCCAAATTATAGGACCAATTGCAACAAATTTCGCTCTCACAAACAGAAACCAAAGATGAACTAAAAGGGGACATGGATGGTTTAAAAGAATAAATAAAAGGTGTCATGGATGGTTTAAAAGTATAAATAAAAGGTGAAATGAATGGTTTAAAATCAAACATGGAAGGTTTAAAGGAAGGTTTGACAAAGTTGCTGCAAGAAAGGCTTTCTAGTGGTGACAAGGTATTCCATGAAAATCATAATGAGGACAAAAGGAATATGAATTATGATTTTGGAGACTCCAATGTTGGGTTTAAGACCCAACACATTCCAAACATCGATATGAGGAAGCTTAATGGAAAGGATTCGGTAACATGG
Source organism: Pinus tabuliformis (assembly GCA_031772625.1). Taxonomy (NCBI): domain Eukaryota; kingdom Viridiplantae; phylum Streptophyta; class Pinopsida; order Pinales; family Pinaceae; genus Pinus; species Pinus tabuliformis. Next base: position 1,138,007,450 of record CM062819.1, on the reverse strand, counting down.
ATACTACAGATGAAGCAATATTTTGATCTCCATGATGTGCAATACACACAGAAGGTACACATTGCATCTTTATATTTAGACCCCAATTAGTTTGTATGGTATCGATGGCATTGTTCTCATAAACCACTTGTCACATGGTAAAATTTTATGGAGGAAATGATAGCACATTATGAGGATACAAAGAGGAATGCCTTATTTAGCCAATTGATAAATATCAAACAAAAGGGTTCAATGGTGGAGCACATTGAGAACTTCCAAAAATTGAATATCAAGGTAAATGATATTCTAAAGGAGCATAGGATTGATTTCTTCATAGGGAATTTAAAGGATAACATCCAACATGAGGTTCACCTTTGGGAACCTGATTCATTGGAGAAGGCATTCAAGGTAGCAAGAAAATTTGAAAGCAAAATTATGGCAATAAGGAAGTCTACCACTCAAAACTATAAAGAAGGAAGTGTTGCTGCTCCTAGCCTTTCACAGAATACAAGGTTGACACCACAACAATTGGAGGAAAAAAAAGCTAAAGGGGTTTATTACAGTTATTATAGAAAATATACTAAAGGTCATAAGTTTGATGAGAAGAAATTATTTTACATAGATTGTGAAGATGAGAAAGAAGAAATGAATCCAACCATATCTTGTAATGAATTGGAAAGAATTACCACTCCTCAAACTTTCAAGATAGAAGGACATATCAAAAGGAGAAAGGTAATAGTGCTGATTGATTTGGGTAGTACCCATGGTTTTATTCATTGTAAGATAACCAAGGATTTGAATTTATTCCTATATCCAACACTAGAGTGTCAAGTCATGGTTGCAAATGGATGAACTATAGATTGCTATGGAAAGTTCCATAATATCAAGCTAACCATGGGGGAATATTTGTTGAAGAGTCCAATTCTCTCCATTCCAATGGGTGGTGCTAATGTTGTACTAGGATTCCAATGGTTACAATATTTAAGGATGATAGCTTTTAATTTTCAAGAAGTTTTATTGATTTTTTTGGGAAGGAGTTGAATTAATGGGTATCACAGGGAAACCAAAAAATATAATCAACTCTAATGGCATGAAAAGTATTTTGAAGAAAGAACAACGAGGTGTAATTTCACAATTATGTTCACTAGAGGTTCAAACATTGAAATCATCTATTTCTCAAGATCTCCTAAAATTATTGGACAATCATTTTGAGGTATTAGAGACTCCTACCTATTTGTGATCATGATTGTGCTATTGATTAGATTCCAGGAAGTGTTCATCCAAACATTAGGCCTTACATATATCCCTATGCCCAAAATAGTGAAATTGAAGATATGGTTGCAGAATTTCTAGAGGTTAGTATAATTCATTCGAGCCAAAGTTATTTCTCTTCTCTAGTAGTATTGGTGCACAAGAATGATGTGTTAGGTTGTGTTATATTATTTCCATGACTAGCCCACGTAGTTAACTGGGGGGTTAGAGGCCGGGAGGGGGGGGACACCCCCTTCCTTGCATCGATTGTGTAGCGAGGTGGGCGGGGGGGGGGGGGGGGGGCACCCCCTTCGTTTCACCAATTGTGTAGCGAGGTGGGGGGGGGGGGGCACCCCCTTCATTGCACCGATTGTGTAGCGAGGTGGGGGGGGGGGTCACAGGGGGTTTGAGGTGTAAAATTTTGGTTTTGGACCCTATGTTAGGTTGGGCGGATTCACCTATGGTTTTGTGCATGATTTTTGCACATGTTTTTTTGGATGCGATGGTTTTTGGTCCATGGTATTGGATGCTTCGACATGTATAAATATGTATTATAACATTCAAAGGAACATAATGAAAAATCAAGCTGGTAGTCCCGGTTTTGGGATCCAGGGGAAATCTTTGTGTATATGTGTTTTATGTGTTATTCTCTCGCATTTTTTATTTTCTGTGTTTTAGAATTTGCATGTAGGTAATTTCTGTATGGGTTTAAAACCTACATTTGGTATCAGAGCAATTTTGGCTTCAAGGGGGCGCCTTTGTTGCTAAGGGGTTTCGCTCGGGCCTGTGGTAGACCCTGTTTAGTGGGAGATCTGCGAGATAAATTCTGGTGGTGAAAGAATATGGCGAGAAGTGGAAAGATAGAGATCAAGAAATTTAATGATTAGAGTTTTGAGTTGTGGAAACTCAAGATGGAGGATTTGTTGGTGGATAGAGATCAATGGATCGCGGTAGATCCGGGTACTAAACTAACAGGAATGTCTGATGAAGAATGGAAAAAGATGGATCGAAAGGTAAAGAGCACAATATGATTGTGTGTCTCAGATTCAATATTGCTAAATGTATTAGTGGAAGCTACGACAAAGGTTTTGTGGGACAAGTTAGGTAATTTGTCCCAATCTAAGTCTCTGGTGAATAAACTGTTCCTATGGAAAAATCTATATAACCTAAGGATGAAAGATGGAGACTCGGTGACAGAGCATCTGAATGCATTTAATAATGTGGTAAGTCAGTTAGCATTTGTTGATATTAAAATTTCAAATGAAGATAAGTGCATCAATTTGTTGTGTTCTCTACCAGATTCGTGGGATAGTCTGGTTATTGCAATAGGTATCAATGCAACTGCCTTGCAGTTTGATGAAATAGTTTCATCCTTGCTGACGGAGGAGATGAGACGGAAAAATATGGAGAGCCAAAATGGTGATGCCTTGTCTGTACGAGGACGGCCCCAAAATAGAAACAAAAATAAGTCATCGAGTGGGAGATATAAATATAGAGGGAGATCTAAATCTCCAAGAAAACCTGTAAAGGTGGTGTGCAAGAAATGCGGAAAGGAAGGGAACTACAAAAGGGACTGTAAATCTAAAGCTCCCGATAAAGGAAAGGGATTTCATGATGCTCCTTCTGCAGAGGTGAAAACCACCTCATATGAAGGTGGGGATGTGTACTTGGCTTCTTCAAGTACACATGTAGATCACGAGGCATGGTTGATTGACTCAAGTGCATCCTTTCACTTCACTCCCCATAGAGAGTGGTTCTGTGAGTATGAGAAATATGATGGTGGGGATGTCTTCTTAAGGGATGATAGGAAGTATAGAATCATTGGTCGTGGAAAAGTAAAGTTGAAGTTGCAAGGTGGAAGGGTTAGAACACTTTCAAGTGTTCTGTATATTCTTGCATTGGCTAGAAATCTGATTTCTGTAAGCAAGCTGGATGATGCAGGTGTAAAAAAAGTGTTCAAGAAGGATACCTTCAAAATGGTTCGGGGAGCACTAGTATTGATGCGGGGATTTTGAATTGGAACTCTGTACAAGATGCAAGGTAGCACTGTTATTGATGGGTGCAATAGTTCTGTGGTTCCTGAAAGTGGAGAAGAAAAACTAGTGGTCTCTAGAGAGAAGACCATGTTGTGGCATCAAAGGCTTGGACATATTGGAGAGAAGGGCCTTCGAATACTCCATGGTAAAGGTATGGTAGAAGGTATGAGTAAAAGCTCTCTGGATTTTGATTTTTGTGAAAATTGTGTATATGGGAGGCAGAATTGGGTGAATTTCCCCTCTGGTAGTAAGAGGGCGAAACAAATATTAGAACTTGTGCACAGTGATGTGTTTGGACCAGTGAAGGTTCCATCACTAGGTAAGTTTGTGTACTATGTATCATTTATAGATGACTTCTCAAGGAATACATGGATATATTTCCTTAAGAAAAAATCTGAAGCCTTTGACAGGTTTAAAGAATTTAAGTCTCTCGTGGAAAATCAGATAGAGAAGAAGATAAAGGTGTTGAGGACAGATAATGGTGGAGAGTTTTGCAGAAAAGAATTTGAAGAATTTTGTAAGAAGTGTGGTATAGCTACTTCACATACACCTCAGCAAAATGGAGTTGCAGAAAGAATGAATAGGATGCTGATGGAAAGGGCAAGAAGAATGCTCAGTGGTGCCGGGTTAGGACAGGAATTCTGGGTAGAGGCGGTGGCTACTGCATGTTACCTGGTCAATAGGTCACCTTCATTAGTGTTGGAGGATAAGACTCCACAAGAGGTATGGACTAGTAAGAAACCCTCTCTTTCACATCTGAGGGTATTCAGATGTGATGCATATGTACATGTTCCAAAGGAGAAACGAACCAAGTTGGATAGTAAATCTGAAAAGTGCATCTTTATTGGGTATAAGGATGGTTTAAAGGGTTATGAGCTTTGGAACCCAGTCACATAGAAGGTTGTGTATAGCCGAGATGTGGTGTTCAGAGAGGTAAAATATGTTATTAAACATGAAGTCCAACCAAAGTTACCTGAGAAGATAGAGTTTGAGCTTAAGGAGGGAGAATCAGACTCTACAACAGAGGAGGAATTAGAAGATGAAGAGCTGCAAACTTCGGGTGTGAGAAGATCAGTTCGAGAAAGAAGGCAGCCAGAAAGGTATAGTCAATCTACTTTCTATTTAAATTTTGCTTTATCTAATACTAATGATGATCCCAGAACTGTGAAGGAAGTAGTAGATTTAGAGGATGACAAACTCTGGAAAGAGGCCATGGTTGATGAAATGACATCTTTGCACAAAAATGAGGCTTGGGATCTGGTGGAGTTGCCGGCTAGAAGGAAACCCATTGGCAGCGAATGGGTGTTCAAGAAGAAGACAAAAGCAGAAGGAAAGGTGGAGAAATAAAAAGCTCAATTGGTAGCAAAAGGTTATTCCCAGGTGTCGGGAATTTATTTTGGTGATATTTTTTCTCCTATTGCCAAGGTAACTTCTATTAGATTACTTCTATCTATTGTTGCTGCTTTTGATTTTGAGGTGGAACAGATGGATGTGAAGACAACATTTCTTCACGGGGATTTGGAAGAGGAAATATACTTGAAGCAACTTGAAGGCTTTGCGGTGAAGGGTAAGAAAGAACTGGTATGCAAGTTAAAGAAGTCTCTGTGTGGGTTAAAACAGTCACCAAGGATGTGGTATCAGAAATTTGATACATTTATATGGGAACTTGGCTTCACTAGAAGCAAAGTAGATCACTGTGTGTATTTTAAATTAATTGGTGACTGTATTATTTAACTTGTCTTGTATGTGGATGATATGTTGCTGGTTGGAAATGACAAAGAAATTATCGATGATTTTAAGACCCAAGTGTCCTCCAAATTCGACATGAAAGATCTTGGTGTTGCAAACTATATTTTGGGCATGGAAATTAAAAGAGATTGGGAAAATAGGAAGCTCTAGTTAAACCAGAGGAGGTATGTCGAGACAATATTGTCGAGGTTTAATATGCAGGATAGTAAACCGGTGAAGGTTCCTAATTCCTGTAGGTGTGAGGTTATCTACTGAACAGTGTCCCAACACACAAGAAGAGGAAGAGGACATGTCCCGTGTTCCATATGCACGTGCAGTCAGTAGCTTGATGTATGCAATGGTCTATACTAGACCAGACATTGCACATGCAATGAGAGTATTGAGCAGGTTTATGTCTAAACCAGGGAAGGAGCACTGGATAGTAGTGAAGCGGGTTTTCAGGTATTTGCGTGGCACTAGTGATTATGGTTTGTTCTACCGAGGAAGACCAGGATTGGACAGAGTGTTGGATATTCATGGCTTTGTTGATGCAGACTGGGCTAGAGATCTGGATCAGAGAATATCTACAAGTGGGTATGTGTTTAACCTATTTGGAGGTGCAGTCAGTTGGATGAGTAAGAAACAATCTGTAGTGGCACTATCAACTACAGAGGCAGAATACATGGCAGCCACTCATGCAAGCAAGGAAGTAGTTTGGTTACAGAGATTGTGTTCAAGTATGGGGTTAGTACAGGAAGCTATTAGGATAGACTGTGATAGCCAAAGTGCAATTTTCTTGGCAAAGAACCCCGCATATCATTCAAAGACAAAGCACATTGATGTTCAGTATCACTTTGTGAGGGATATGATAGAAGACAAAAAGGTGTTGCTGGTAAAGGTGGACACTTTGAAGAATACTGCAGATGCATTGACAAAATCTGTAAGCTCTGAGAAGTTCTCTTGGTGTAGAGAAACAATGGGTGTTTCAGGGCTAGAAAAATGACTAAGCTCTCTTGTGGCGCCCTGTGGAAAGAAAACAACAAGAGAGAGAATGTTGGGTTGTGTTATATTCTTTCCACGACTAGTCCACGTAGTTAATTGGGGGGTTAGAGGGGGGGTAGAGCACCCCCTTCATTGCGCCGATTGTGTAGCAGGGGGGGGGTTCACAGGGGGTTTGAGGTGTAAAATTTTGGTTTTGGACCCTATGTTAGGTTGGGCGGACCCACCTATGGTTTTGTGCATGATTTTCGCACATGTTTTTTGGACACGATGGTTTTCGGTCCATGGTATTGGATGCTTCGGCATGTATAAATATGTATTATAACATTGAAAGGAGCATAATGAAAATTCAAGCTGGTAGTCCCAGTTTTGGGATCCAGGGGAAATCTCTATGTATGTGTGTTTTATGTGTTATTCTCTCACATTGTTTATTTTCTGTGTTTTAGAATTCGTATGCAGGTAATTTCTGTACGGGGTTAAAACCTACAGGATGGATCATGGTGTATGTGTCTAGATTATAGGGAGCTCAAAAAGCTCACTATTAAAGATAAATTTTCCATTCTTGTAATTGATGAATTTTTGGATGAATTACATGGATCAATTTACTTCACCAAATTGGATCTTTGTTCAGGATATCATCAAATTAGAATGAAGATTGAAGACATCCCGAAAACAACATTCATAACTCATGAGGTTCATTATGAATTTTTGGTAATGTCTTTTTTCCTTGCTAATGCACCTTCCATATTTCAAGGTTTGATGAATTCCATTTTAAAACCATTCCTTAGAAAATTTGTGTTAGTATATTTTGACAATATACTAATCTACAACAAGTCGTGGAAGGATCATGTTCAACATGTTAATAGGGTGTCAAACTACTAGAGGAGAAATAATTATATGCAAAAACCTCCAAATGTTTCTTTGGAGTACAGGAGGTGGAATATTTGGGACATATTGTATCTCATGAGGGTGTTAAGGTAGACCCTGACAAAATTAAATCCATTAAGGAATGGGAAATCCCCAAAACATAAAAGAATCTTCAAGGATTTCTCCAGTTGACAGGGTATTATTGCAAGTTTGTTAGGAATTATGGGAGAATATCAACACCTCTAACAAAATTAGTGGAGAAAGATTCCTTTTTTTGGACTCTAGAAGCAACTAAGGCCTTTGAACATATTAAAGAGTCAATATGCCAAGCGTCGGTCTTAGATATGCCAGACATCACAAAAACCTTTATTGTGGAATGTGATGCCTCAAGAAATGGATTTGGTTCCATTTTAATGCAAGAAGGAAGACCCATTTCTTTTGAAATTCGTCCAATCAAGAAAAATTATTTACACAAACCTATTTATGAGAAGGAAACGTTGGCAATACTACATGCACTAAAGAAATAACGACCTTACCTAATGGGAAGACATTTCAAGGTAAACAAATATCATGATAGTCTTAAATACTTTTTGGAACAATTATAATCTTCAGAAGAGTAGCAAAAATGAGTCAAAAATATGTTGGGTTATGAATTTGAAATCATCTACAAAAAAGGGATGAAAAATGTTGTTGCAGATGCACTCTCAAGAATGGATGAAGATGTGGAAGCATTTGTTTGTTCCATTTATATTATCCAACCTGATTGGATAACCAAAGCAAAGGATGAATGGAAGAATGATGAAGAGGTGTGGACACTCATTCAAAAGTTGCAGCAATATCCCTGTACATCTGATACATTTAGTTGGAAAAATGATTCATTATGGTACAAATATCACTTATATCTTTGTAAGAATTTCCAATTGAAACAAAATATTGTTTTGGAATTTCATACCTCCCCCTTAGGAGGACACTCAATATTTAAAAAACTTACCATAGAGTCAAGAAGGAATTTTTTTGGGATGGCCTTAAATATGATATTCATAAGTTTTCGGTAGAATGTTTTTTTTCCAATGAAATGAAGTTGAGACAAATAAAACACCGGGTATGTTAAAACCTTTAGCAATTCCCAGTCAGCGTTGGGAGGAGGTCTCAATGGATTTTATCACAGGTTTACCCAAGTCTGAAAGAAAGAGTGTCATCATGGAGGTAGTTGATAGACTTACCAAGTATGCACACTTTTATGCATTATCTCCTTCTTTTAAAGTGAGTAAAGTTGCTACTTCATTTATGGAAAAAATTCAAAAGCTACATGGAAACCCAAAAATTATTGTATGTGACAGAGATCCCATTTTTACTAGAAATTTTTGGATGAAATTATTTTCTTGTCTTGTTACTCAATTAGCTCATAACTCATCTTATCATCCTCAATCTGATGGGAAAACTAAGATAGTGAAGAAATGTTTGGAAGGATATCTTCATTGCTTTGTATCTGATAAACAAACGCAATGAGTCAAGTGGTTACCTCGAGCTGAATGGTGGTATAAAACTTACTTCCATACTACAGCAAAAATGACCCCATTTATGGCACTTTATGGATATCATCCACCATCAATAACATCATCTTTATGAGAAAATTCTAAGGTTCAAGCAATGGAAGATCACATCGAGCATTAACAACAAGTTCTCCAACTCTTAAAGGATAACCTCACTCTGGTGCAAAAATTGAATGAAACAATAGACATATCAACATCACAATGAAAGAAGTTTTCATGTAGGCGACTGGATTTTTTTACAGATACAACCATACAAATGAATGTCCCTCAAGAAAGTTAAGGATAATAAATTATAACCCAAGTATTGTGGTCCTTACAAGGTGTTTCAAAAGATTGGTAGTATGGCATAAAAATTAGAGTTGCCTGCATCTTCTTGAGTACACCCAATTTTCCATATTTGATGCTTAAATAAGGTTATCAATGAAAAGCTCCCAGTTCAAACAATGTTGCGAAAACTTGACAAAGAAGGAAAAATCATATTTGAGTCAAAAGCAACGACAAAAATAAGAACCCGACAACTACAAAATTGATTAATTTCAAAGTATCTCATTAAGTTGAAGAACTTACCCATGGAAGATTCCACATGTGAGGATGAGAATTTTATACAGAAGCATTCGAAACTACTCAAGTGTTGAGGACAATACTTTTTTGAAAGAGAGGGGCATGGAAGGTCCCTATAATACTAGTATTCCCCTTATTATTATTGTTATTGTTGTGCCCTTACATTATTATTGTTATTTAGGCTCTGATTATATTGTGACCCATTAGACTCCTATATATACCAAGGAGGTCTTATCATTTGTATCATCTAAGAATTGTTCATTTATGAAATGTAATGGAGGTTTCCCCCTCAAAGAAGAAAAATTTTAAGCCGTTGATCTATCTTTTCTTCTGTTTTGTGAGCTGGTTTCATAACAAATTTCTTTGAATGTTTGCCAATGTTTGATGATATCATTAACTAATGGATTTTCTGAAGTAGTTTTCTATCGAGAATCTATTGAAAAAACTTGAAAAAAAATGGAAATTTGAGGAGCGATGTGTTATGAAGAATAATTGGAAACTTTTTTTGATATACCATCGCCTTTTGGTATCTTAAGAAAGTGTAAAGGTAAGGTGGATCTTCTGGTGTCCCTAAAGACTAAGAAATGTTGATAGTTGTTTGGTGACAACTGCTTGGCTTTATTATAAACAAATAAATAAGAAAGAGATCCAGAAAATAACTCATCATAATGGTTGGCTTCATAAACATATTTCTTGATATTTGAATCAATAACTTAACTCTCAAACACCTTATAAGGGTCATGTGGCTTTGTAGGAATAGTAGCTAGCTTCAACTCATATAAAGGTTGGAGTTCCTTTTTAGCATGAGTGTAATTATGAAGGGTAAACAAACCAATATGTAAAGTGAATTTGAGCCAAATATTCTTGGAAGATTTCTTTAATTCAAGGATTATTCCTATTCTGAATGTTTGATAGGAAACTTATCTACATAAAAGATTGTCTAGAACATAAGGGGGAAAAACATGTGGTTTACAATTATATCCCTAAACCCTGATATATTTAATTTTTTTTTCCAAATAACATTCCCTAATTCTTGATAGACAATTCAAAGAAACTATGGATATTCTAATAAGGTTGGAACTGAAAATGGTTTGGTAAATGGGAATTATGATGAGATGAAAAATGTGTTAAAAGTGATTAAAATAATTTTCCTCCCACAATATGCTACTGTAAATGTGGAACGGAAGAGGGTCAACAAGTGTCCATTTCCAACCCGTAGCTGGAAATTCTAAAGAGAAACATATGGAATCCATTATATAGGCAAACATATAAAAAAGAGGGTCATGAGTGACTGTTTGTTTGGAGTGAAAATGAAAAATATGTTTGGCTAAATTATTAGACAATATTTGAGCCCAACTAAAAATAAATCCCTCAGCAACCCTATGAAGATGAGGGACCCAACCTTTAGGGAACTATGAGACACTTTGGTAGGAAAATAACCTACATAACATAGAGGTGATATTAAAAAAAAGCGACTTAAGGATTGCATGGAATAAAGGCCAGACAACTCTTCCTTATGCTTGTTAGGGTCACTTCCCCAATATTTAATGAAACTAGGTAGTTCTTTATCCTTGCCATTACATTCTTCTTCCGTAAATCTTCCAATAGATTGGGAATTATACACAAAATTTGGCTCAGACATATGATACATACACTATATATGTTGAGGCTTGAATGAACAAATAATTGTTCCCCGCGAGGTGATGAACTTCTTGTTTAAAATATCTATATTTTCCACCACCCAACAAATCATATATGCATAGGGGACAATCCTGGGGTGCGAAGAAATTTTGTGTAAGGAGGATTTTGAAACATCTCTATTAGTTGTGTCAGATGTTTTGTTGCCACCTTGTTCTATGATTTCTATTGTCTACCTTTCATAGTATTAAATTACTAATTCTTCCTCAAGTAGCTCATACTTAGCATTCCAAGACAAAATGCCATAATCCCTTATTCATATAGTATCTCAAAAGAGAAAAGAGTTTGATAACTTGTCATCAATAATCACCCAAAAATGCCTAGTTGGTTGTTGTGGGGGAATTTTTTTCTTTGGTTTCACCATTCTTGTTGCTAATACAAAGCTTAAAAAGGTGTTCAATTGTTACAAAATAAAAAATGGGCTATTGTTCATTCACCGAGTTATTACTGTTAAAACTTGTAAATCAATATACATGCAAGCAATTATAAACTTAAAATTTTACATGTGGGAGTAAATAACTAAAAAGGTGGTAAGTATGCCAAATTGAATATGAGCATGTTTTCCAAGTCATTATGTCATCATAAAAATTGTTCGAGGGTGATAGGTGGCACTATTTTATTGAAAATGGTAGTGAATTGGAATTCATCATGGTTAATTACATCATCCCGGAACGTAGAGCCTGAAAGGAGCAAAGGAAGCATGTTTAAGGAATGGTCGAGATGATTGGAGTACAGGGTGATGTGGAATGTGAGCATACAAGTTCCAATGGGAATTTATATTGAAACCATGTGGATGATCCGAGTCATTCAGAAATGAAAGCCCAAAAGGAGTGAAGGGCCAGTGCATTGAAAGAAGTGAGACAACATGGAGTGGGAGTGCGTGGAAGCTGGAAGACTCAAGGACTAATAAGAAAGCCAAAGAGAAAAGGTGAGTGGGGCCAACAATCTAAAGTGTGGTGATGATCTATTCCATGAGATGATGTGGAAAAATGGAAACTTGAAAATCATGAAGGGAAAAGCTTTTAAAATGAAGGCCAAGTGAGAAAGGGAGGGCTCACTATGCCACATAATATGGTTGTGTCACCCTGCAAGGTGATCCAAAGGATGGGTTTTAATAGGCTATGAAAAATATGGGGAAGCACTATTAGGAAAGGTGTCGAGCAATGAAACAAGGTATGCACATTTTTTGAAATAAAGGCTTTTTATAACACTTGCAAGCATGAAAACCTGGATTATTTGATTAGTGCTCGACTACAGTGGTTTTGGCCTATGGCCTTATTAAGACACAATTTTTAACTAATTAATATTACATGAAATGAAATCAAGGCTAAGCATATTGATCAAACTAAGATTAAATGGATTTTATGAGTTTTTATAAGAAAATTTAAGGAAAATATAAGTCTAAAAATGTAAAGGGTCCCCATATTTTGTTATGATGTTAATATAAAATGGGGGTTGTTGTTTTCCACAACAATTTATAATCTTTTTTCTTCTTCATATGATAATAGTGAGGATAAAAATCCACCTCCATTTTGTCACCTTCCTCTAGGTGAGTCCAGCGAACATGAACCTACACCGACACCACAACTTCCCAAATGGGTTCATTCAATTTGAGAAGTAGCAAATTATCTTTCTGGTGAACCTACAAATCAGCACCATACTCATTCACATTTTTATCGAGCCTCATCTCCTTTGGATTAAGTTTTAAAGTTTCATGATCTAAATATTTTTACAAAATATTCAAGCCATCCATATTGGGATACAACGATGAATGAAAAATATCATTCCTTAATGGTGATTGATACTTGGGAACTTGTCCCTCTTGGAAAAGGAATAAATCTTGTTAGATGTAAATGGGTGTATAGAACTATGTATGCATTAGATGGAAGTGTTGAAAAACATAACTCCTAGTTAGTTGCTAAATAATTCTCTCAAGTTGAGGGAGTTGACTATAATGAAGCCTTTTCGCTATTGCCAAAATGAATTCCATCTACCTTGTTCTAACCCTTGCTGCCTCACATGGATGGAAGTTCCATTGAAAGGATGTTAACTCTATGCTTTCTTGCATGAGGATCTACAAGAACAAATCTACATGGAACAACTTCATAGCTATGTTCAACTCCAACCATGTTTGTCACCTTAAGAAATCTTTGTATGATCTTAAGCAAGCTCCTTGAGATTGGTATTCTAAACTAGATAATTTTCTTCTTAACATTAGGTTTTCTAGATGTAATTATGATGCCAATATCTACACCAAGAGAGCAAGAATCCATGTCATATTCCTTGTTATTTATGCTGATGACTTTATCCTCACTAGTAGTGCATTAAAATTTTAACCCATGTGAAAATGAAATAATTAGGATATTTGTATTATTTCCTTGGCCTATAAGCATTGCAAACTAAGGAAGGAATTTCTCTTTCCCAATCTAAGTATGTGTGTCACCTTCTTCTCAATTTTCACATGGAAAATTGTAAACCAACCCCTTCTCCCTTCCATTATGGAATCAAACTTGCTACCATTGCACTAGACCTAAAGGTGATTTTATGTTATGAATTTCATTAGTTGGTATCCTTTTATAATTTTCACATACTCATCATAATATTTCCTTAGTTGTTGGTGTTGTTGCTTGGTATACATAAACACCTCATGAAAGTTATTGGAAGGTATATCTAGGGTAAAATTCAATTTTGGATACATTATAGTTTAGGGGGGACTCCTTTATTGGTTGGATTCACTGAGTTAGATTTGGTTGGTGACCATAATGATTGGAAGTCTGTTGTAGTTTATTTTTTCAATCCTAGTTAGAGACATATCACTTGGGCTTGAAATAAGTTACAAGTTGTTTCTATTTCTTTAACAAGAGTAGAGTACTAATAAATGGTTAATGCAAGTCAATAATCCTTGTTGCTTCTATAGATCCTTCCAAATTTTTGACTTCAACAACAATATTCGACCACCCTTTGGTGCAACAATAAAAGTGAAATAAATCTCACCAAAGATCTAGTTTAGCATTATCACAAAAAAGAAATTTACAAATGCATTTGATCAGAAAGCTCATTCATGATCAGGTTATTGAGGTTATCTTTTTCCCATAAAATTATCAAGTTGTAGACATTTGCATAAAGTTTCTTACATAAGTGAATTTTTCTAAACTTCGATCTATTTTAGGAGTTTAGGAATATGCCATTAAGAGGATATAGGATCTAGTGTTTACTCCCTTTTCATATTGTGTCACCATTGTAAATCCTTCCATCTTAGCCAAAAATTATTCTTACGGGGGTGTGATTTATTTTTTTATCAATTACAAGAGTCAACCTCGTAGGGAATTATTAATATTCCGTCTACATTTTTGTAGAGGTGGTACTCTTTCTCACTCATATTTTCAATATACTTTCACAAACAACAAAATCAAGCTTTCATTACATGTACACCTCTTGGTGGACCGGGTGGTTGAAAAGAAAAAGTAACAAATAAATTACATTTGAAAGATGATAACCTCACAATAAAAAATAACTAAACTCATTCCATCACATCCATTCATTCACACAACGAGGGAAACAAATTTGAAGCAATATTCATAGATATAAAATAAGATTTGTGGACTAGAATTTTAGAGAGATTTAAATTATTCATTCAAAATCATAAGTTGCATAGGAAAAACATGCATGGAATATCATTCTTATATGAAGTATTGAAACCGAAAATGTTATGAACTCCTGGAATAGCTCTCCATGAGAGTAAAAAAATATTACAAATTTAAGTTCAAGATAAAACAAAGTGTGTTCCTATCACACAACACAATGTTTCTAATACTTAAAACTAAAAGGAAACACATCCATCAAACCGAATAGGCATGGGGTTCCCGTGGACCAAATATTTTAGTAATAATAACAAAATATAAGAGGAATGGTGGATGGAATTATCTCTCTCGCCTTAAGCATCAAGGTCTTCTTGTATATATATCTAGGACTTAAGCATTTCAAGTGTAACCACCTTTTGGTGTTTACTTTGGGTTAAGAACAAGTGTTAATGATTTCTTGAGCCATTATTTAATATATTGTTTTTAATGGTGTAACCATAATATTTCATTTAACCTAAAGTGAAAATATTTCTTCTTACATTTATTTGATTCAAAACATAGTTGTTCCATTGATGCCATGTGGTATTCATTAACATTAAAAAAAGGAACTAACCTCCTTTTGATTTCTTCCTCCAAAAGATCAGTGAGACTATCAAAATCAGTAGCCCATCAAGCTTTAACAACATTCAATGCCTTCTCCAATCATTCCTTTGTTATAAGCATAAATTCTCTTATCAATTTTGATCCCTCAAAATCTTGAACAATTTCAAGTGTTTTGAGAAATACATTACTCCTTCTATCATTGATCGTTGCACAATTAGCAGTTGGTTCTTATAACAACTATATCCTTATCAACCATCCTACTTTTACCTATGTATTCTTCTCTTTGAGGGTAAGCCCTATTTACTTCTATGGAAATAATTAAATTAGAGACTCAAGCAATGAAATGATTTAAAACATTTTTATAAAAATGTTCCTCATGTTCCAAATATTTATGCAAATACTTAATAAAAATTTAAATTATTTTTGATATATTCCTCATATTTGAACTGACCTTTCAAGATTTTGAAATAATATTTTGTCACTTATTAATGTTTTTTACATCATCTATTCTCAATTCACTAAGTAATTTAACAACTTTCTTTACCCATGTTAATTTCCATTGATATTTTGAGGCATTTAATTTGGCACAACAATAGCTAATAGTTTTGTAAACTAAGGTTTAGGAATTAATGCATCCTCAAGCTAATTATCCTTCTTTTTAATTTAATATTTCCAAGATCTTGATTTGAAACAAAATGAATAAGAGAATCACTAGTAGCCATATGTAAGTTTAGGAGTCCAAAGGATCCAACTCTCGAAACATCCACATACGAGGTCCACTTTTGAGTTATCTTCTTATTTTTTAGATGGACCTTTTTCTATTTGCAACTTCCTTTCTTCTTTGTTATATTGGGCATTGTGCATTGTTAAAGATTATTCTTCAAAAACAATTGGTTTCTTTTGAGCTAATTGTTCTACAATTCTCTAGCTTTCAAAAATTCTCAATGCTACCCATTTAGGTACAATAACATTGCTTACTTCCATGTCAACAATGTTTCTTGACCCTTTAGAATTCTGTGGACCCTCTTTGCTTTGGCTTCTATTCCTTTTTGACTATGGTAATGTATGTGTTTTTACCAATGTCTATATAAGGGGTATCATCTTTGTCACTTCCTCTAGCATGTCCTTCATTAATATTTCTCTACTCTTGTTCAAGTCTTTCTTTTTCTTTGTAGAGAATGAACTCCTATGTGCTTGGGGGGCAAGAAGAAGATTGTCCATTGGTTGCATTTCTACCTCTTTATTTCATTTTGGCCCTTTCACACCGAGAATTGGTGCTTGCCCAAGTTATTGATTATTCGTTGCATGTTTATTTGCTCTCTTTTTAGGAGTATTTGGGTCATTCTCTCCAATTTCTTCAACAATCTTGATGAAAAGATTACCATACCTCATAGATGTAAAAAGTTCAGAAAATCATCCTTCAGTAGCAAAACCTTTTAGGGGTTCTTCTTCCTTTAGGTTAAATCCATTAAGAATTTCAAAAAATTATGTTAAATGGGAATAATTTCTTATTGTCACATTAGACATATTAAAGAGTAAGGAAATGAATTCCCTCTTTTTCTTCTTGTCAAAAAGGATATACCATGTCCTAAACTATCTACAAACTTCAAATACAAAATATCAATCACAAACAAATGTAGGAAGAAGAAAAGGCTTCCCTCATATCTATATAATCTAATATAAGTATGATCTTCCTTCTACACATAAATTCATGTTCCTTTGAGGAAATCTCCCAGTCTTGATTCATTCATGATGGTTCTACTCTACTTAACACAATTCTAATTTCTTTGTGAAATTTATCTTGAAAAAGGGAAATTTGAAAAGGTGCATTATGCTTCCAAACAATTGGATACCATAATTAAACATTATCTTTCTCAATATCTAAATTATTCCTTAAAGGTAATCTCTCAAACACGTTATAGTAAGCAACCATCGCTACAATATATGTAATCATGAAAAATATTTGAGTTTTGTAGTAGTTGGGTAGCTAGTAGGATATTTTCATTTGAGATTACCTCAACCCAATCAAATATGGCTTCCTTTAAAAAAAAAATACAAAACATTAGAATTGACTTGGAAATGTGATATGTGGACTCTTGTCCCATTAAACAAGCAAATTACCATGAAAATATTGATATGACTCTGCCTATAGAGATATATCAATAATTGAAAGGTTAGATAACATTTGAGTTGATGGAGCTAAGAAATGCTTCAATAAATTTGATCCACCACCTCAAGAATCCAAAAAAGAGTTTGTGTCAGGAAACTTGAGAATTCTATTAGAGCTAGGAAGTTGGAGCATCATTATGAAAAATCTAGGAATTAACAAGACTATATTATTTCCTTCAATTTCTAGTTGAATTGTTATACCCTTGGTATAAAGTCATGATCCGAGTTGACTCAACTTCTGGATTTAAACAAGATATTTTTCTTCCGTGATGTAGTTAGAATTGCATTTTCTAAGAGCATAAATGAACATATATGCATACTGAATCAAATGGAAACATAATGACAATCAACGAATCATAGACGAGACGTTGATAACGGAGTTCATCCAATGTGGACTACGCCTTTAGGCTCGGTGTCAAGATGGTGTTCGCTGCTTCATTCAGTGATCGAAATGGTGAAGATGTACATGAACTATGTTTTATGTCATACAAGAACATGTTCCCTCTAGATTAGTGGCAAAGTCTCTCCATGAGACGTTCCGCTACAAGAAATATCACTCACAATAGACCTCCTATCAGCATGACATAAAATTACACATGGTGACAATGAGTATCCCACCATCATGGCATCAAAGGGATGTCAACCAAAACACCCATGGTGACAATGAGTATCTCGCCATCATTGCAACAAATGGATCTCAATCAAAACATACATAACAATCCATGATGAATACATCTCACATGAAATAGACACAAAGAATTTGCATCATACATCAAGAAGGAATCGAAACAACATAGTACATTTCATAGCAAATGATCAAAGAAGTACATGACAACAACACTTCTATACCTCAACTCTAATGCTGACTGAAGAATGTAATACTCAGTTGCTAGATATGAATGCACCATCGAAAATGTGGCATTGACTGGCATAGAATTGACTGTCCATGCTTTGAAATCTAACATCATCTCTCCAATGTGGAAAATGGCTGAAAAATAGAAAGCTTAGCTTCAAAAACTGACTACACCACTGAATTTGTGTCGTCAAGATGTGTAAAATCGACTATCCATTTGTTGAATTTTGACACGGGCGAAATCTCGGCTTGTAGGAATCTTTTAGATTCCCCCTTGATTCTCCAAAGATTCCCTCCTCTGGGTTAATTGGAGATCTGCAATTCAAATTAGAAAACTGATCTTGCCATTAAGATCCTCGCAAAATTATGAGAAGAATGAGTATAAATTTGGCTGCATTTTGGATCTGGAAAATTTCAGCCTCTAAGGAATTTGGAAGATTCCCTCAAGATTCTCAAAGATTCTCCTCCATGGGGAATTTGAAAATCTACTACTCAAAATGCAAATCCGACCTTGCCATTGCGTTCCCTACAAAAATCTGAGAAAAATGACTATAAACTTGATTACATTATGATCAAATGAAATTTTACCTCTTAAGTAATCTTCGGCATCAAAAGAATATTCGTCGTCTCGAAAAACATGTCAAGGTTCCACCTCTTGGAACTGCATCATGGTTCCACTGCACATAACTCCTTTCATGTGCATCTCTATTCCATTTCGTTCACAACCTCCTGTTCCATCCCTCGTTCTCCTCCTTGTTCAAATGAATTGAAGGTTTATTTATGTGTTTTCAGGCAAAGATAACAAGAAAAGCCATTTGGCCAGTTGGTTGGGTCATTTGGTTTGAGGCAGGGATGTCAGGGGATCAATTCTTGCCCCTTCCAAAATGGGCACGCATTTCATTTTATGTAACTGTGTCATTTTTTTCACTGTTTTAAATATGGTTATTCCGGGTGACGGGCTGCCTGGTTCGGGTGGCCCACCCCCATATACGCCCATTATGGTGTTTGGGGTTAGCAGGGGTCATGGCTTGTTAGCCCCCCTTTTTTATATATTATTTTATGTTAATATGGGTGTTGGGGGTGGCAGGGTTGGTGGCACGCCCCCCATACATATATATATATATATATATATATATATATTATATATATATATATATATTTTTTTTTCATATAACCATAAGCCATTTTTGAAAATTCTTGAACCTAGAGGTTATTAGGTGAATTAAAGAGGCAAAAATTTCACCTGCTGCTAGTGATCGGATTCCGACAACCATTGTTGGTGCAATTTGTAGGTCCATTAACCCTGCCACTTGGAAAATTCAACCTTAAATTTTGACTGACTTTATCTCCTCCATATGAGTTCGGATTTGAGTGCCATTCGCACCATTGGAATCAAGATGACGAGAACTTCGATCTAGTGCTGGTTTGATAGCAATCTGACCACTTTTAATTTTGACAATTTTTGAACCCTCTTGGACTTCTGCATGTGTTTGGAACCACTTGGATCAAATCATCAGGCAAGCTAGGATGTTGGAAATACTAAGCGGGGGGGTGAATCAATATTTCATTAAGTAACCATTTTTTAATCAAAAAATCACTACATTAATTCTTTGAGATTGAACACATGAACATATAATACTTATAACTAGAAATATTTTTTTTTTAATACAAAGAGTAGAATCAAGTTTATCAATTCCAACTGAAATTTTTGTAGGATCAGACCTATGAGATACACTAATCCCTTAACTAAGGACCAACTCAATGAATTCTTGGGCACCAACCCACAAGAGACACCAATCCCCTAACTAAGTACCAACTCAGAAAAATTCATGGGCACCAATCTAGCTCCAAGTTATACTGTGGATTTGTCGTCAATTACTCCTTAGATGGTCATCACTGCACCATACAATCAACATATATCCACTCTCAACTTTGATTACAACCACCTGGACTAAACATTGTAAATTCCTTCTCTTTAATTGATCAGTTAGGGGGCACCCACAGATTTACAATCGATTATAGTCTAATTTGTTGGACACTTAATCCTCTATGGGTTGGTGTAGAATGTGAACAACCGTGAGAGTCCAAGAGACCTTGGGATGTGGAACCCACTGGTCACACGAATGTACTATAAATGTCTATCATTTTCAAATAATAGATACAATCTCATGCTTATCTTTCATATTTTTTCTTTGACATATGTGTGTTTAACATGGTATCAGAGCCATGATGTGTGGCCTGTGTAGTCTTCTTCCTCACCGTTTATGCCTTAGGTAGAAAAGAAAAAAAATGGCATGTTGTTATTCCTTGCTAAGCTGATCTGAGCTGCCTTGAATAGTGTTGGTCTAGTCTTCATTATCTGTTGTTCTTGCAATTCAGTAAGGACAACACATAAAATACTGCGCGCCTAGAACTTGTCAGTGCTACATATCCCTAGTAAATAGAAAAAAAATATTAGAAACGACCTTTATAAGAAAGAGAGACGTTACTCTTGAACATTTTGGATCTGAGCCAGCCTCTATTTTTAGTTTTCTGCTCTTTCTGGCAGCTCCAGAATTTGTCCTTTGTCAAATCTCTGCATTTGGACAGACCATCCTCTGCATTCAATGCATTTTTGAAATACCTCTGCGATGATTGGAAGGATTTCTGAGTTAACCTCTAGCTGAATAACTCTCATAGAAGTTGTTTGGAGTGGACCTTCAAATAGTCGTTGAAATCGTTGAAGCCTTGGTGTGGTGAGTGTTCCACCTGTGCGTTAAAAGAATGTGAGCTTGACCTAGAGGTGTTGGGAGACTGCAATATGCATTTTGCGTCAACTGGTTCAAATACTGATGGTGTTTGGTAAGTTCTTTTTGATGGTCGATGGCATATATGGTGAATGCATAAAGCTTTTATAGTCAATTGAATGGCCTGACATTGCACCGCCCTTCTGCCATATTAAACCACCTCTGCATTGAAACCACCTATGCACACACTTATTACCACCAAATGTTGTCTCCATACCTATACCACTATCCGCTCCCTCTTAACTTGCAGCACCCTATTATTTTATAGTGTATTTATTTTACAATGTTGTATCACGCTCCCTCACGCTGTGTGATAATACCTCCACCCTGTCATATTACAAAGGCCTTTAGAATTATTGTCATAGTGGTTTGTTTGACTTTGGCCTCTCCACATACATCCTCTTTACGCAGCCTCTCCATATTGAAACAAGCCATCTCCTCTGGCCTCTCCACATACGACCTCTCCAATCACTGCTCTACCAGATACACCCTCCACCATTAATACCTTACGATATATGATATGCTACGCTTGGTGCATTGAAATCTATTTGAAATATTTGGAAAGTGTATGCTCAGATGGAAATTCCACGAAGTTGAATGTGCATTGTGTTCTACATTCTAAAATTCACTGGTGTTAACACTCAAGTTGTCCCTTTTGACTCCTAAAGGGATAATGCTGAGGTAACCACAAACCAAGCTTTGGACTGCAGGTCCTAGCCTACCAGCAGTCAGAGAGGGCTCTCTCTTTAGAATTTAGCTTTGTTTAAGGGATGATTTTAGGCTGGATATTGGGTACAAGGGTTTGATTTAAATTTGGTTGGGATGGTTGAAATATTCAGACAGAGTTGGCATGCAAAGGATGAGAAGTTAAAACCATTGGGCATGGAGTCCATGAATGTGAACGGATGGATGTGTTTTCTTTGGTAGAAGAGGGGAATATGGAGCAAGATAGCTACACATGGCACAATGATTAATACTGGAACAAGGATTAAATGGAGGTTAGGGGATGAGAGGCAGTTAAGGATCTCTCATCCAGCCAAAGAGGGAAAGTGGATGAAGGCTAAATAGGAGCAGTTAAGTATTCCTAGACAACATTCAGAAATGAGAAATAGCTTAAACATGATCAACTAAGTATGCATATTCATCACTAGTTCAGAGGAAAACATAGAAAAGTTACTAGAATTGAGCACAGAGGGTATGAAAACAGTCCTAAACTATTCCTTCTTCCTGCAACTTAGATTATGATATATAGATCATACAGATACATATAAACTGATAAACAGAGGGAGTAAAGACTTATTGGACCATGAGCAAGCACGAGAATTCCATATCAAGCTCTTCAGCTATTGAAAGCACAACCAACCAGTTCAGATGCAAATATTCCAACAATCTTTGATTACAAAAGTTCTTAAGCTTACAGCGCAAGTCTAGAATGAGAAATACAACCAACCAACCCTTTTCACTATACAGAGGGAGGTCTTTATAGAGAAAATATCTAAAAATATGTACAAACAACAGATCTTAAATAGATCTAAGGGAAATGAGTGCTTTCTAATCTAAGTTATCCTGAAATAAATTCATAATGATCTCTCTAAGTGCGCTGGGGGAAACCACCTCAAAAATGAGCTGAAATCTGTCTTGGTGGCTCTGTGCTATTCACTTGGCCATAATTGCGCATTGGTCTCTGATCCATTGCTGTTCGGTGGCTTTAATGCTCATAACTGTGATCTGGTGGGCTTTGATGGCTCTGAGCTGCTTTATTGACTTTGATGGGGGCCTCTTTAATGTTCTGCTGCTTTTGGGCTGCTGATATTTTGAACTGATACTCTTTGCCGCTTCCTCTGATACACTTTGACATTGAATCGGGCCACTTTCTCTCTCCGATACTCTTTAACTGTCTAATTGCCCCTTTATCTGCCAATTTAATGCAAGAATAACTGCTGCAAAAGTTTCCGTGGCCTCTAGGATACAACCGGCGCTTGGCCGATCAGAAAACTTCCTTTAATCTGATAAATCGCTACAAAAATGATGAAAAGGGAGCTTCAACAGATCGCCGGGGCAAAATCATGAATTTGGATGCGTTTTGGCAATGGGCGATCTCAGAAATTGCTGAGGAATGCATCTCTCTTTTGTTATCTGTGGCGGATGCGGGCTTCATACATACAAATCAAACAAAAACAACCCTTTTCTTAAAAACAAGCGAAATGCCTCTATAACACGAAATTTCATCAAAAATTGGAGCTGGGCGGACACTGTGCAAAATATTAAATCTTGGCCATTGGATCCGGTGCGGGCCGATCCAACGGCCCAGATCTCATTGCAATATCGGCGTCGGGGCGGACCGGGGGGCAGCCACATATAACCATTGGAAACCTCCGATGCGATATAGGCCGTGGACCCGAAATGCTTTTACAGGCCCTCTTTATTTTATTTCGGGTCGCGCCCATCGGCGAACCCAAATCTGTGGAATTACCATTGAAACGGGTCCGCGGACTTGAAAACCTTTAACACTGCTTTTGATAACTTTTCGGCCCTGGAATATGGAGCGTACAGTACTGATCCTTGCGGACCCGACATTCATTAAGCTCTGCCTTATTGTATTTCGGCTCCGAAATATCGGAGCACTCCCATTTCGCTGTACAAAGGGCTCCTTTCAGACCCGAAACTCTTTCATGCCGCACTTTATATTATTTCGGCTCTACCATATCGAGAGCCTTCCCTTTTCGCTGTGCAACGGGCCTCTTTCGGACCCGAAAAATATATATGTCGTGCTCTATTAATTTTCCGCTCTGCTAGTCGGAGCCACATGGGGTTGCTGCGATAAAATATGAGTCGTTGATCTGCAAGCCCGAATGGGCGGCTGGGATTAATTTTGGGACTTCAGCAATCGGCGGGGCAGATGGTATACACATATGTGCGATCGCCGAAATTGGCGATCGCCAAAACGATGTGGACCGTTGGATGAGTGGGTTGTGATGGATGGCTGCGATTAAGTCGCAGTTTCGGCATCAGGGTGGACATGGGGCGCAGCCTTTACACATTGCGATTGCCGAAATAGGGAGCGCCGAGACAAGATCAGGGCTGTTGATCTGAGGGCCTGATCCAATGGCTCCTGATAAGTCGGAGCATCGGCGATCGGGGCATTGTAATATGGGTGCATAACTATTGCGACTGCTGATAGCGATATCGCATCGGTGGTCCACCATCAGAGTAATGCATATATATGGGCCAACTCTTTGACCGCACCTCCGATAGTGATATCTCTTCAGAGGGGGGTTAAATCATTTGGAAAAGGCTTTTTAAGGGATGCGATGAGGCTTTTGTGATCGGAGGGAGGTTTGCATGCTTTATAAAGGGTTTTGAGGCCTCGGAAGGGGTCTGATAGCCCAAAAAGGGATTTTTCATGCCTTGAAAAAGGTTCAATGAAATTGGAGAAAGGTTATTAATGCATCGGAAGAGGTCCGAAGCATAAAAGGGAGGGTTTTATGAAATAATAAAGGGGTTTTATGCTTTTGGAAGGGGTCCAAAGCATTGGAAGATGGTTTGAGGGGGGCAGTGTGGGTTCTTGTTGAGTTTCAGATACACTTAGCAATTCCCAAGGATGTATATGGTTATTTTTCAACTAGGGGGAAGGGATAAGTATATAGGGGAGTTATATACATAGTTTTTAGTAGGGGAAGGGGTGATAGATAGGGAGTTACATAATAGAGTTAGTAGTCAATATGAATTGTGACGAGAAAGCGCTAAGTGTATAATTCTTAGGCTAAGAAGGGGGAAAGTGACTCATAGAAGAAGTATGGACATTCCTTGAGTGAAGAAGATCTTCACCAAGGCAAATGATATGGAGAATGATGAAACTAAGAGGTATCAAGCAGATATTGACCTCTTTGGGGGAAGTTAATGAGTGATTTGGGGAAAGAGGAATAAGGGGAGTTAGACATGCCTCGCTTGAAGTCCTCCTAATGAAAAAATTGCCTCCAACTTGTGATTTGGATAGATATGACACTTGAAAAAATGAAATGGATCACAAGCCATGATTTTGCAACCACAAAGCTACCTACCCGACCTACTCACCTAGAATTTTCTCTTCTTTTTGTTTGGGTGCACTTGAACTAGCATACCCAGCTTTCATTCTTTTCTCTCAGCTGTGATCCTATCTACATCTACACTTATTTCATCCAAGGGCTCAGATTAAGCTGTTGAGTGCCCTTGTTTCTCTACCTATCTACAAATCTACCAAGATTAAGCTGTTTGGCCTTCCATTAATAGAAAACTCACCAAAAATGAATTGCTCATCAAAAATGGAACACAACAGTGGAACTTAGGCAAGCACACCTTATAGCCTTTTCTTTGGCCTCTTTAGCAAATATGGAACATTGCAGCATGCAAAGTATGACATATTTGGCATGTAAAAATGTCGATCATGAAAGATAACTAACTTGCTGCAGCAGGAGGCTAACAGTGGCTCCACTTGGGGATGGATTTTCCTTGCGAAAAGCCAAGAACAACAGGTCAGAATGCCTTGTATTTAGTTGTTGCTGTGCTCTGCAAAATTCCCTTTGGCTGGCTGCCTTATTGATCGTACCTACCTACCCTAACCAGCACTTACTTTGCTGTTAGGTGAAATGAAATAACCAATGCAGCCATTTAAGCAATATAGACATCAATGAGCTTTGCTGCTTGTGCTTGCTGATGCTTGAAACGGAGATCTTGAAATCAGATATAGCTTTGTCAACCATTGAGAAGATCAGAGAACTGCTGACCTCCTTTGTTGTTTCAAAAAACTGTACAAGACTGTCCTGCAGCATATATACATTACTGCTGCGCTGAATTAAAGAACTGTACAAAGGTTCAGGATCGCTATAATGCCTTGGACTTGAGAGACTATCAACAACTTGATATTGAGCTTCGCAGCCTACCAATGGAGAAAAGCGTTGATCTATTTCATCATTATGTCTATCTACAGATGGATCACAGAGAACTTGGAATGGTACTTGCAATTTGTTATAAACAGGCTCAAATGCACTTTGACTGATCTGCGCTGGCTACTCCTCTTCTTCTTTGAATAACTCAGATGGCTGAAAATAAAGCGACAGGGAAGGAAAATAGATTATTTGATCATGCACAGCCACTTCCGAGTCTTCCGCTATCTGATATTCGATGGCTCTTTGAGGCTGAAAAACTAGAGGCAATACATTTTGAACAATGATTTCGGCTTCCTTCAGATGATCAATATCAACACTTGCTGATACTTGCTTATTAATTGCACGATAGTTCTCCTTAATAAATTGAAAAGATTCAAAACAGAAAGGTAAGGTTCCTTTGGTGAAATCAAAATTTACTGCATTTTCCTCCTTTTCTTCATCGCTGAAACGATCAAGCTGATCACTGGCTTCAGGCTGCTGAGCCTGAAATTTGCTCTCTGCCAGAATAGCATCTGATTCCTCTGCAAGGCTGATTTGGTCATTGTGCTCATAATCATCAATATACTCATCGTATTTTGGCAAGTAGCTGAAAGAGGGGAAGCTATTATATTCATATAGAATATCAGGAGATTGCTCCTTCACGTATGGCTGTATGAATATGTCATCTGTTTTGTGGAAGGTTTGTTCATGAATATCATTACTTTCCTTTCGCAAAACAGATATGTTCTGGTGCTCTAAACATTCAACTTTGTTTGTGATCAGCTGCATCATTTCCTCTGACTTTTGTAACAAAATATGAAGCTTTTGTTCTTGCTCTGCTTTGCGCCGCTCCTCCCTTGTATTCAAGTTTGCCTCCACATCCACAGCAATGTCTTGCATCTCTTTCAAGGTGGACATGCATCTTTCTCTAAAATGGAACTCCATTTCTGGGTCAAAAGCTCTTGGATACTGCAATAGAGCTATATCAGTGGGAGGTCTAATATTCAATGGCATAGAAAGATAAACTTGATTGAATCTGTCAGAGAATTGCTGAACGGTTTCATCTGGATCCTTTCTAATTGATTATATTCTTTGATGAGTGAGAGGAAATTAATTCTAATCATCCATCTATCAAGGAAGAGCTTGGAACACTGCTGAAGATTAGAGATGCTAGCCTCAGGCAATGCTTTAAACCAAGTCCTAACTTCGCTTTGCAAAGAAAGGGAAAATAGTCTAAGACTGACATCTTCATCTTCCACTTCAAATATATTAAGATAATCTTCAAAAGCCTGGATATGCTTCTAGGGAGTAATACCATTCTCTCCATCAAATCTAGGGAGATACTCAAGATGATTTGCAGGCAAAGGATTAAGCACGGGAGGAAAAATGAGTGGCTTATATCTATCAGGAACCTTACGGGGCATGGGAATATGTACATGGATTGGAAGAATGGGCTCTATTTGAACAAGGATAGGGTGATTTGCTTTGAAATTTGCTTCCTCCTTGGCTGTATGATGATTTTTAGCAGCGTTTGAAGGCTGCTATTCTAATGTGCAAGGAGGGCTTTCTTCAACATCTTCAAAAGGCAAATCATCAAAAACAAGTTCAAAATCGTTTTTAAAATACAATATACACAACAAAATTTTATGCAAGAGAAAAAACATGACCTCTTGGATAATAATCCAGGTCAAAAGCCTGATCTGCTCGAATAATGCTTTTGGGTTCATTTCTCCAGCAGAGTCTTTATTATGAGATTGATGTGGAGTCGCCAGGTGGAAAAATCAACTATGAAGGGTCTGATCTCTGTCCACCAACACAGACCAGATCTAAACATGAAATAAGAAATAAAATATTTTTGAGATTTTTTATTTTTTTGTAATTTTTCAAAACAACTTAAAGACTTATACAAGAGGCAAACTGGTTAAAAATGGGGATTTATAATAATAAACAAGGAATGTTCCCCAGTGGAGTCGCCATTATGTTAACACTTAGGTTGTCCCTTTTGACTCCTAAAGGGATACGACTGAGGTAACCACAAACCAAGCTTTGGACTGCAGGTCCTAGCCTACCAGCAGTCAGAGAGGGTTCTCTCTTTAGGATTTAGCTTTGTTTAAGGGATGATTTTAGGCTAGATATTGGGTACAAGGGTTTGATTTAAATTTGGTTGGGATGGTTGAAATATTCAGACAGAGTTGGCATGCAAAGGATGAGAAGTTCAAACCATTGGGCATGGAGTCCATGAATGTCAACGGATGGATGTGTTTTCTTTGGTAGAAGAGGGGAATATGGAGTAGGATAGCTACACATGGCACAATGATTAATGCTAGAACAAGGATGAAATGGAGGTCAAGGGATGAGAGGCAATTAAGGATCTCTCATCCAGCTAAAGAGGGAAAGTGGATGAAGGCTAAATAGGAGCTGTTAAGTATTCCTAAACAGCATTCAGAAATGAGAAATAGCTTAAACATGATCAACTAAGTATGCATATTCATCACTAATTCAGAGGAAAACATAGAAAAGTTACTAGAATTGAGCACATAGGGTATGAAAACTAGTTCTGAACTATTCCTTCTTCCTGCAACTTAGATTATGATATATAGATGATAACGATACATACAAACTGATAAACAGAAGGAGTAAAGACTTATTGGACCATGAGCAAGCACGAGAATTCCATATCAAGCTCTTCAGCCATTGAAAGCACAACCAAGCAGCTCAGATGCAAATATTCCAGCAATCTTTGATTACAAAAGTTCTTAAGCTTACGCAAGTCTAGAATGAGAAATACAACCAACCAACCCTTTTCACTATACAAAGGGAGGTCTTTATAGAGAAAATATATAAAAATATGTACAAATAGCAGATCTTAAACAGATATGAGGGAAATGAGTGCTTGCTAATCTAAGTTATCCTGAAATAAATGCATAATGATCTCTCTAAGTGTGCTGGGGGCAACCGCCTCAAAAATGAGCTGAAATCTATCCTGGTGGCTCTGTGCTGTTCACTTGGCCATAAATGCGCATTGGTCTCTGATCCATTGCTGTTCGGTGGCTTTAATGCTCATAACTGTGATCTGGTGGGCTTTGATGGCTCTGAGTTGCTTTATTGACTTTGATGGGGGCCTCTTTAATGTTCTGCTACTTTTGGGCTGCTGACATTTTGAACTGATACTCTTTGTCGCTTCCTCTGATACACTTTGACACTGAATCGGGCCACTTTCTCTCTCTGATACTCTTTAACTGTCTAATCGCCCCTTTATCTGCCAATTTAATGTAAGAATAACTGTTGCAAAAGTTTTCGTGGCCTCTAGGATGCAATCGGCGCTTGGCCGATCAGAAAACTGCCTTTAAGCTGAGAAATTGCTACAAAAACGATGAAAAGGGGGCTTCAACAGATCGCCGAGGCAAAATCATGAATTTGGATGCGTTTTGGCAATGAGCGATCTTAGAAATTGCTGAGGAATGCATCTCTCTTTTTTTATCTGTAGCGGACGCGAGCTTCATACATACAAATCAAACAAAAACAATCCTTTTCTTAAAAACAGGTGAAATGCCTCTATAACATGAAATTTCATAAAAAATTGGAGCTGGGCGGACACTGTGCAAAATATTAAATCCTGGCCGTTGGATCCGGCACAGGCTGATCCAACGGCCCAGATCTCATTGCAATATCGGCGTCGGGGCGGACCGGGGGGCGGCCACATATAACCATTGCAAACCTCCGACACGATATAGGCCGCAGATCCGAAATTCTTTTACAGGCCCTCTTTATTTTATTTCGGGTCCGGCCCATCGGCGAACCCAAATTGATGAAATTACCATTGAAATGGGTCCGCGGACCCAAAAACCTTTAACACTGCTTTTGATAACTTTTCGGGCCAGGAATATGGAGCATACAGTACTGATCCTTGCGGACCCGACATTCATTAAGCTCTGCCTTATTGTATTTCAGCTCTGAAATATCAGAGCACTCCCATTTCGCTATACAAAGGGCTCCTTTCGGACCCGAAACTCTTATATGCCGCACTTTATATTATTTCGGCTTCGCCATATTGGGAGCCTTCCCTTTTCACTGTGCAATGGGCCTCTTTTAGACCCAAAAAATATATATGCCGTGCTTTATTACTTTTCGGCTCCGCTGGTCGGAGCCACATGGGGTTGTTGCGATAAAATATGAGCCATTGATCTATAGGCCCGAATGGGCGGCTGGGATTAATTTCGGGACTTCGGCAATCGGCGGGGCAGATGGTATACACATATGTGCGATCGCCGAGATTGGTGATCGCCGAAACGATGCGGACCGTTGGATGAGTGGGATTCGATGGATGGCTGCGATTAAGTCACAGTTTCGGCATCGGGGCAGACATGGGGCGTAGCCTTTACACATTGCGATTGCCTAAATAGGGAGCGCTGCGACAAGATCAGGGCTGTTGATCTGAGGGCCTGATCCATCGGCTCCCGATAAGTTGGAGCATCGGCGATCGGTGGGGGCATTATAATATGGGCGCAGAACTATTGCGACCGTTGATAGCGATATCGCATCGACGGTCTGCCATCGGAGTATTGCATATATATGGGCCAACTCTTTGACCGCACCTCTGACAGTGATATCACTTCGGAAGGGTTTAAATCATTTGGAAAAGGCTTTTTAAGGGATGCAATGAGGCTTTTGTGATCGGAGGGAGGTTCGCATGCTTTATAAAGGGTTTTGAGGCCTCAGAAGGGGTCCGATAGCCCGAAAAGGGATTTTTCATGCCTTGAAAAAGGTTCAATGAAATCGGAGGAAGGTTATTAATGCATCGGAAGGGGTCCAAAGCATAAAAGGGAGGGTTTTATGAAATAATAAAGGGGTTTTATGCTTTTGGAAGGGGTCCAAAGCATTGGAAGATGGTTTGAAGGGGGCAATGTGGGTTCTTGCTGAGTTTCAGATACACTTAGCAATTCCCAAGGATGTATGTGGTTATTTTTCAACCAGGGGGAAGGGATAAGTATATAGGGGAGTTATATACATAGTTTTTAGTAGGGGAAGGGGTGATAGATAGGGAGTTACATAATAGAGTTAGTAGTCAATATGAATTGTGACGAGAAAGCACTAAGTGTATAATTCTTAGGCTAAGAAGGGGGAAAGTGACTCATAGAAGAAGTATAGACATTCCTTATCTGAGTGAAGCAGATCTTCACCAAGGCAAATGATATGGAGAATGATGAAACTAAGAGGTATCAAGCAGATCTTGACCTCTTTGGGGGAAGTTAGTGAGTGATTTGGGGAGACATGCCTCGCTTGAAGTCCTCCAAATGAAAAATTGCCTCCAACTTGTGATTTGGATAGATATGACACTTGAAAAAATGAAATGGATCACAAGCCATGATTCTGCAACAACAAAGCTACCTACCCGACCTACTCACCTAGCATTTTCTCTTCTTTTTGTTTGGGTGCACTTGAACTAGAATACCTAGCTTTCATTCTTTTCTTTCAGCTGTGCTCCTATCTACATCTACACTTATTTCATCCGGGGGCTCAGATTAAGATGTTGAGCACCCTTGTTTCTCTACCTATCTACAAATCTACCAAAGATTAAGCTGTTTGGACATATATTTATTCTCTATATTCTACAACATGAAATTGACACCTAGGGAGGTCAAGATTAAGCTGTTTGGCCTTCCCTTAACATAAAACTCACCAAAAATGAATTGCTCATAAAAAATGGAACACAGCAGTGGCACTTACGCAAGCACACCTTATAGCCTTTTCTTTGGCCTCTGTAGCAAATATGGAACATTGCAGCATGCAAAGTATGACATATTTGGCATGTAAAAATGTCGATCATGAAAGATGATTAACCTGCTATAGTAGGAGGCTAACAGTGGCTCCACTTGGGGATGGCTTTTCCTTGCGAAAAGCCAAGAACAGCAGGTTAGAATGCCTTGTATTCAGTTGTTGCTGTGCTCTGCAAAATTCCCTTTGGCTGGCTGCCTTATTGATCTTACCTACCTACCCTAACCAGCACTTACTTTGTTGTTAGGTGAAATGAAATAACCAATGCAGCCATTTAAGCAATATAGACATCAGTGAGCTTGTTGCTTGTGCTTGTTGATGCTTGAAACGAAGATCTTGAAATCGGATATAGCTTTGTCAACCATTGAGAAGATCAGAGAACTGCTGACCTCCTTTACTGTGTCAAAAAGCTGTATAAGACTGTCCTGCAACATATATACATTACCGCTGCGCTGAATTAAAGAACTGTACAAAGGTTCAGGATCGCTATCATGCCTTGGACTTGAGAGACTATCAACAACTTGATATTGAGCTTCGCAGCCTGCCAATGGAGAAAAGCGCTTATCTATTTCATCATTATGTCTGTCTACAGATGGATCACAGAGAACTTGGAATGGTACTTGCAATTTGTTATAAACAGGCTCAAATGGACTTTGATTGATCTGCGCTGTCTACTCCTCTTCTTCTTTGAATAACTCAGATGGCTGAAAACAAAGCGGCAGGGAAGGAAAATGGATTATTTGATCATGCACAGCCACTTCCGAGTCTTCCTCTATCTGATATTCGATGGCTCTTTGAGGCTGCAAAACTAGAGGCAATACATTTTGAACAATGATTTCGACTTCCTTCAGATGATCAATATCAACACTTGCTGATACTTGCTTATTAATTTCACGATAGTTCTCCTTAATAAATTGAAAAGATTCAAAACAGAAAGGTAAGGTTCCTTCACTGAAATCAAAATTTACTGCATTTTCCTCCTTTTCTTCATAGCTGAAATGATCAAGCTGATCACTGGCTTCAGGCTGCTGAGCCTGAAATTTTCTCTCTGCCAGAATAGCATCTTATTCCTCTGCAAGGCTGATTTGAACATTATGCTCATAATCATCAATATACTCATCGTATTTTTGCAAGCAGCTGAAAGAGGGGAAGCTATTATATTCATATAGCATATCAGGAGATTGCTCCTTCACGTATGGCTGTATGAATATGTCATCTGTTTTGTGGAAGGTTTGTTCATGAATATCATTACTTTCCTTTCACAAAACAGATCTGTTCTAGTGATCTAAACATTCAGCTTCATTTGTGATTAGCTGCATCATTTCCTCTGACTTTTGTAACAAACTATGAAGCTTTTGTTCTTGCTCTGCTTTGCGCCGCTCCTCCCTTGTATTCAAGTTTTCCTCCACATCCACAGCAATGTCCTGCATCTCTTTCAAAGTGGACGGGCATCTTTCTCTCAAACGGAACTCCATTTCTGGGTCAAAAGCTCTTGGATATTGCAATAGAGCTAAATTAGGGGGAGTTATAATATTCAATGGCATAGAAAGATAAACTTGATTGAATCTATCAGAGAATTGCTGAATGGTTTCATCTGGACGCCTTTCTAACTGATTATATTCTTCGATGAGTGAGAGGAAATTAATTCTAATCATCCATCTATCAAGGAAGAGCTTGGAACACTGCTGAATATTAGAGATGCTAGCCTCAGGAAATGCTTTAAACCAAGCCCTAACTTCGCTTTGCAAAGAAAGGGGAAATAGTCTAAGACTGACATCTTCATCTTCCACTTCAAATATATTAAGATAATCTTCAAAAGCCTGGATATGCTTCTGGGCAGTAATACCATTCGCTCCATCAAATCTAGGGAGACACTCAAGATGATTTGCAGGCAAAGGATTAAGCACAGGAGGAAAAATGAGTGGCTTATATCTATCAGGAACCTTACGGGGCATGGGAATATGTACATGGACTGGAAGAATGGGTTCTATTTGAACAAGGATAGGGTGATTTTCTTTGAAATTTGCTTCCTCCTTGGCTGTATGATGATTTTCAGCAGCGTTTGAAGGCTACTGTTCTAATGTGAAAGGAGGGCTTTTCTCAACATTTTCAAAGGGAAAATCATAAAAAACAAGTTCAAAATCATTTTTAAACTACAATATACACAACAAAATTTTATGCAAGAGAAAAAACATGACCTCTAGGATAATAATCCAGGTCAAAAGCCTGATCTGCTCGAATAATGCTTTTGGGTTCATTTCTCCAGCAGAGTCTTTATTATGAGGATAATGTGGAGTCACCAGGTGGAAAAATCAACTATGAAGGGTCTGATCTCTGTCCACCAACACAGACCAGATCTAAAAATGAAATAAGAAATAAAATATTTTTGATATTTTTTTTTGAGATTTTTGATTTTTTTGTAATTTTTCAAAACAACTTAAAGACTTATACAAGAGGCAAACTGGTAAAAAATGGGGATTTATAATAATAAACAAGGAATGTTCCCGAGTGGAGTCGCCATTATGTTAACACTCAGGTTGTCCCTTTTGACTCCTAAAGGGATACGACCGAGGTAACCACAAACCAAGCTTTGGACTGCAGGTCCTAGCCTACCAGCAGTTAGAGAGGGCTCTCTCTTTAGGATTTAGCTTTGTTTAAGGGATGATTTTAGGCTAGATATTGGGTACAAGGGTTTGATTTAAATTTGGTTGGGATGGTTGAAATATTCAGACAGAGTTGGCATGCAAAGGATGAGAAGTGCAAACCATTGGGCATGGAGTCCATGAATGTGAACGGATGGATGTGTTTTCTTTGGTAGAAGAGGGGAATATGGAGCACGATAGCTACACATGGCACAATGATTAATGCTGGAACAAGGATGAAATGGAGGTGAGGGGATGAGAGGCAGTTAAGGATCTCTCATCCAGCCAAAGAGGGAAAGTGGATGAAGGCTAAATAGGAGCAGTTAAGTATTCGCAGACAACATTCAGAAATGAGAAATAGCTTAAACATGATCAACTAAGTATGCATATTCATCACTAATTCAGAGGAAAACATAGAAAAGTTACTAGAATTGAGCACATAGGGTATGAAAACCAGTTCTGAACTATTCCTTCTTCCTGCAACTTAGATTATGATATATAGATCATACAGATACATATAAACTGATAAACAGAGGGAGTAAAGACTTATTGGATCATGAGCAAGCACGAGAATTCCATATCAAGATCTTCAGCCATTGAAAGCACAACCAGCCAGTTCAGATGCAAATATTCCAACAATATTTGATTACAGAAGTTCTTAAGCTTACAATGCAAGTCTAGAATGAGAAACACAACCAACCAACCCTTTTCACTATACACAGGGAGGTCTTTATAGAGAAAATATCTAAAAATATGTACAAACAGCAGATCTTAAATAGATCTGAGGGAAATGAGTGCTTTGTAATCTAAGTTATCCTGAAATAAATGCATAATGATCTCTCTAAGTGCGATGGGGGCAACCGCCTCAAAAATGAGTTGAAATCTGTCCTGGTGGCTCTGTGCTGTTCACTTGGCCATAACTGCGCATTGGTCTCTGATCCATTGCTGTTCGGTGGCTTTAATGCTCATAACTGTGATCTTGTGGGCTTTGATGGCTCTGAGCTGCTTTATTGACTTTGATGGGGGCCTCTTTAATGTTCTGTTGCTTTTGGGTTGCTGATATTTTGAACTGATACTCTTTGCCACTTCCTCTGATACACTTTGACACTAAATCAGGCCACTTTATCTCTCTGATACTCTTTAACTGTCTAACCGCCCCTTTATCTGCCAATTTAATGCAATAATAACTGCTGCGGCCACATATAACCATTGGAAACCTCCGACATGATATAGGCCGCGGACCCGAAATGCTTTTACAGGCCCTCTTTATTTTATTTCGGGTCCGGCCCATCGGCGAACCCAAATCAGCGAAATTACCATTGAAACGGGTCTGCGAACCCGAAAACCTTTAACACTGCTTTTGATAACTTTTCGGGCCCAGAATATGGAGCATACAGTACTGATCCTTGCGGACCCGACATTCATTAAGCTCTGCCTTATTGTATTTCGGCTCCGAAATATCAGAGCACTCCCATTTCCCTGTACAAAGGGCTCCTTTCGGACCCGAAACTCTTATATGCCGCACTTTATATTATTTCAGCTCCGCCATATCGGGAGCCTTCCCTTTTTGCTGTGCAACGGGCCTCTTTCAGACCCGAAAAATATATATGCCGTGCTTTATTACTTTTGGGCTTTGTTGGTCGGAGCCACATGGGGTTGTTGTGATAAAATATGAGTGTTGATCTGTAGGCCCGAATGGGTGGCTGGGATTAATTTCGGGACTTTAGCAATCGGCGAGGCAGATGGTATACACATATGTGCGATTGCCGAAATTGGCAATCTCCGAAACGATGCGGACCGTTGGATGAGTGGGATGCGATGGATGGCTGCGATTAAGTCGCAGTTTCGGCATCGAGGCGGACATGGGGCGCAGCCTTTACACATTGCGATTGCCGAAATAGGGAGCGCCGTGACAAGATCAGGGCTGTTGATCTGAGGGCCTGAGCCAACGGCTCCCGATAAGTCGGAGCATCGGCGATCGACGGGGGCATTGTAATATGGGCACATAACTATTGTGACCGCCGATAGCGATATCGCATCGGCGGTTCGCCATCGGAGTAATGCATATATATGGGCCAATTCTTTGTCCACACCTCCGACAGTGATATCGCTTCGGAGGGGGGTTAAATCATTCAGAAAAGGCTTTTTAAGGGATTCGATGAGGCTTTTGTGATCGAAGGGAGGTTTGCATGCTTTATAAAGGGTTTTGAGGCCTCAGAAGGGGTCCGATAGCCAGAAAAGGGATTTTTCATGCCTTGAAAAAGGTTCAATGAAATTGGAGGAAGGTTATTAATGCATCGGAAGGGGTCCGAAGCATAAAAGGGAGGGTTTTATGAAATAATAAAGGGGTTTTATGCTTTTGGAAGGGGTCCAAAGCATTGGAAGATGGTTTGAGGGGGGCAGTGTGGGTTCTTGCTGAGTTTCAGATACACTTAGCAATTCGCAAGGATGTATATGGTTATTTTTCAACCAGGGGGAAGGGATAAATATATAGGGGAGTTATATAGATAGTTTTTAGTAGGGGAAGGGGTGATATAGGGAGTTACATAATAGAGTTAGTAGTCAATATGAATTGTGATGAGAAAGCGCTAATTGTATAATTCTTAGGCTAAGAAGGGGGAAAGTGACTCATAGAAGAAGTATGGACATTCCTTGAGTGAAGCAGATCTTCACCAAGGCAAATGATATGGAGAATGATGAAACTAAGAGGTATCAAGCAGATCTTGACCTCTTTGGGGGAAGTTAGCGAGTGATTTGGGGAAAGAGGAAGAAGGGGAGTTAGACATGCCTCGCTTGAAGTCCTCTAAATGAAAAATTGCCTCCAACTTGTGATTTGGATAGATATGACACTTGAAAAAATGAAATGGATCACAAGCCATGATTCTGCAACCACAAAGCTACCTACCCGACCTACTCACCTAGCATTTTCTCTTCTTTTTGTTTAGGTGCACTTGAACTAGCATACCCAGCTTTCATTCTTTTCTTTCAGCTGTGCTCCTATCTACATCTACACTTATTTCATCCGGGGGCTCAGATTAAGCTGTTGAGCGCCCTTGTTTCTCTACCTATCTACAAATCTACCAAGATTAAGCTATTTGGACAGATATTTATTCTCTATATTCTACAACATGAAATTGACACCTAGGGAGGCCAAGATTAAGCTGTTTGGCCTTCCCTTAACAGAAAACTCACCAAAAATGAATTGCTCATAAAAAATGGAACACAGTAGTGGCACTTAGGCAAGCACACCTTATAGCCTTTTCTTTGGCCTCTGTAGCAAATATGGAGCATTGCAGCATGCAAAGTATGACATATTTGGCATGTAAAAATGTCGATCATGAAAGATGATTAACCTGCTGCAGCAGGAGGCTAACGACTGGGATGGAGCATTGAAATAATGTGTTATGCACATGTCAGTTATGTCATTTTTCTCACTGTCCTCATGCCTCTCCTCTATCGATTCTTGGTGTAACATATTCTCCTTTAGCTTCCTTCGACTGATATTTCCTAACTGTTGCACCTGTATGCATGCTGCTGCATGAGCATAGTTCTTAACAGCTACCAAAGCATCGTTGAAGGAAAGCTGATCCTCTGTTGTACCTGCTGTTTGTTGAATGCCATTCCTATTTGACACACCTTCCACAACTCTCTCTTCTGCCACTGCTACAGATGCCTTTGAAATCTCATTCTCACCAAGAGTAAACGTAGATAGATGGCTAGTTAGTGATGCCTCTGCTAGGTAACCTACAATCCCTCACCATGTCCACTAGCTGTAGTGATGTCTTCTGCGGTTCTCCCGATGAAATTTTGGGGTAGGATCTATGATCTGCCCGAGTCATAACATAATTGAAATAATATGATAAATGTGCTTATGAATTCCTCCATGGCTGGCTTATGTTGACCACACTTACCACTGTCATCTCCCGAATGTTATGCTTTGGTTTGGCGAACTCACGATCATCGGTTCCTCTCCCCACTACGCAACTATGAACCCATAACAGCCACTGCAAGTTCCTTCAACATTATGCATGAGTTTAGAGACGAGCTTATCGTGCAAGTGAGGCCCAAAGTGGCGAGGATACAGCTACATATTCCGCTCTAGCACTATGTGGAAAAACATTTTCTAGTTTCTGGGGTTTGAACTCCAGTCTCTTCTTAAATTGTACCGAATGGAAATTATTAGCGTGAGGGGACGAGCTGGTGTTTATGCTTTAGTAGGCACTCAAAGCTCAGTCCCTAGTAGAGTCAATCTAGTATGCTGCCGCCCTTTGTTGTGCTATGAGATGTGGCAATAGGAGGCACTAGTCTTCACTGCCTCATCGTAGAACTCCACTATTCCAAAGCGCAAATCAGCAAAAATCGCTTCAGCCTTGGCCTTGCACTGGACACAAATTCCAGGCATTGTGGGAGGCGCTGGTGGGAAACGAGTCAAGGTTGAACACTTATCCAGTAAGGAATGCCGTCAAATAATGTCCACATTATTGTGATAGGGGACATCCTGCGTGGTTCGATCCTGAGTGATGAAACTTTGTTGTGCGATGCGTTGAACAACTATGCCACAGTGGAAAGAGTGACGACCCAAGAGTTGTGAACTTAGACTTGTGGATAGGTCTGAACCTGATAGTTGTGTTTAAAGTGCGGCAACCTAAGAGCTCTACTCCTATATTTAATTTGGCATAGTTAGTTCAGCGATTGAAGGTTTGATGGCGATTGTTGCTGCATTGAATGGAAAGTGACTATATTAGATTGAATATAGGGTTCAATAGTTCAAGGCAACATGTGGTTTGCATTGGAGGTGGTTTGGTGTCCTCTTTCTTGCACTTGAGCAAGATTGTCATGAGCTCTCTCGGATAGCAACAATTTTTCGGCTATCTGGATCATTATGGCTTAGTGTATGTAAATTTTACCATTTTAAAGAATCCCAAACATCTTTTGGGCACAAATAAGAGGACTTTTTCAGCCTTTCATTTTCTTGTTTAATATCTTGGACTAGATTTTTGTTTCCATTTCAACCGTAACTACAACTAAAATTTTGTGGGCCAAGAACTCTGAAGGTGTGAAGGGAAAGTGATCAATTTTGATTGGGGAAAAATAAATGTAATGCACAAATGATCCTAGAATTTGAAATCACTGTCGCATAGAAGAGTTTTCAATCTGCAAGAAAAAATGGAGTATTTTTTGGTAAAAGTTGATTTTCTGGTGACATTGATTTGAAGCCTTTGATATTTTTAGTTGCTCCCCTATTTTTATTCTTGATTTGTTAGAAAGATGGCCAGACTTGATGGAATATTAGAGTTGTTGAATACTCTAATACATTCCAGTGTTGATGGGATGGTAAAAATCAACAAGGATACTATGTCTGATATTAGATTTTGTCTACAAGATGCACAAGAACATATTGATTTTTTGCAACTTGAATCTCAGTTCCAGCAAGATGAGCTTCAACAGATTTTTCATTCTAAATTTTTTCTGCTCAAAACAATACTTTGTTCAAGGTTAAAAAAAACACCCATAAAAAACCAGCAAGTGATGAAATTAGTAAGATTGATGTTGATTCAGATCCAGTACCTAATGAAGCAACATAATTGCATGCAGAAGCAGAAATTTAGCTTGCACTTCCCAAGCAAATCATGAGACCTTGGGAAGAGCTTGTCCATAACAAACACAAAACAGGCCTTGGATATGATAAGGAGGTTTCCTTTCACATTCGAGATTACTCAAAGCCCATCCAGTTTTAGAGTGTTGGATTTCTTCATGGTGGTTCACCTTCACCTGTTCCAGATTTTGCTCCTCCACATTCGCAGTCAAAAGTTGTTAAATGCCAACATTGTGACAGAGTTGGCCATGTGAAAGATCATGGTTTTGATCTTCATCCATGTAAGAACTGTAATAAAACCGGTCATTCTTCAAACAGATGCTTTAGAAACAAATCTCCTGCAAGAACAAAGATTCATCTTGGATGGATTGCTTCTTGGCAATGGGCTTCAATAGCCAAGAAGATATTTCACTCATACAAGAGGATTTTTTCTCAATTATTGAAAAGTCTTGCAATTAAGATCTATTCATCTTCTCACCTTGTATCTGACAGGGGGGAATGATGGTCATCTACAAGCTTCAAAGCCACATCAAGCGAGCCTGAGCCACAACCTTCCATACGAGATTCAGGGTTGTAGCTGGAGACAAGTATTCCCATGAGCATGCCTTCAGTCGGTGATACATCTTCAAAGAATTGGGGACACTTCCTCTAGCAGAAGACTTCAGCTTCTTGCCAGTTTTGGAAGATTCCAGGAATTGCATTAAGCATTCCAGAGTTGTTGGTCATCCTTAAACCATCACAGGTTGATACCTCCCTTTATAGCTTGAGGTTCTCCCTTTTATCCGGGGTGAGACCTTCGTTTATTGGTTGAAGGTTTCCCTCTTCAAAACATCAGGAGCACTTCCTCTAGTAGAAAACCTCAGCTTCATGCCTGAATTGGAAGAGTTCCGGGAACTGCACTAAGCGTTCCAGTGTTGGTGTTCATCCTTAAGCCATTGCTCTTTATACCAACATTTCAAAGAGCACATTCAGCCTAATGCTTCCATGCATTTTTGCACATTTTGTATTACATCTCTCTTCTTGGACTCATACATAACCCTTCAGATTAAGGGGGGGAATGTTGGACACCTAATCCTCTATGGGTTGGTGTAAAATGTGAATAGCCATGAGAGTCCAAGAGACCTTGGGATGTAGAACCCAATGGTCACACGAATGTACTATAAATGTATATCATTTTCAAATAATAGATACAATCTCATGCTTATCTTCCATATTTTGTCTCTACCATATGTGTGTTTAACATAATTCACAAAAATGAAACTCTACCTCTACTCATGTGGTATCACACCCTATCAAACATTGATGTCACCTATGAACCTCATATCATGTTGATGTATATGTGTAAGGACTGTTAGTCTTGGAGCTTCACTTCCACCAAAATTATGCTATTAATGGCTTTGAACTCAGTCATAGTAATACTAGCTTGTGCCTTTAATGAAATAACATTCTAAATCTCTACACCACACCAACTTATGGCTCCTAATCTCCCAATCTTGAGATTCAATTATTAATTAACCTCTAAAACACATTAGCAGGGTCAATACAACAACTTGAATTGCTCTAGTCTTTACAATTGTGTCGTGCCTTGATGACATTGAGACATTTCATGAAGATATGTAAACGTGACTGCTCTGCGCCCTCTACACAGAAATCCCTTGAGAGCAATTTTGAATCAATTATTCTTGGACTCTGTTGTGGGGAAAAATGCCTATTTAGGATGATCCTATCCACCTAAGGTGTGACAACGCCTTAGCAACAAACGAATACAGCGATCATGATTTCTTCCTTTATGAAATATGAAAAAGAGGAGATCGGCAGACTTACCGTTATCTTCCGGTTGTCCCTCGAACTAGATCCTCTTCTCTTCGTGTGTCCAAAACTACTTGCCTCCTCGCTCGGTCAAGAGAACAGCTACTTGAATCCCACGAGATCACAAGAGAACAGCAACCTGTGACAAGAGAACAACTACTTGCAACAAGAGAAGAACACAATACAAAGGCAAATATACATATTCATAAATGATTTAGGATTAGAAGTAAATCAAATATACTAATGCAATTACACAAAATACACCAGCATATAGGAAAGAATCAAGATAGCTTTATTGAAAGTAACAGGGTTCAGGAAGAGATACAACCCATAGGGCTCCAACCCAGCATCTCCTTCCCAGCAGAATGGAATTCCTTCTTCAGCTCCTTTCAAAGCATAACACACCCAATATTTCTAGCCACAAACCAACAACAATTCTTTGCAAATACTAAATTCCAGCCTCCCTGATCTCATGTAGAAGAGATCTATATATAGGGTTATTGGAGAGAGGATGAGTCAGCTTGAGACTGGTCTGAGACTAACTAGTGTCCTCTCCCACTTCAGTTCTTGAGTCCACTTGGAGGTTCTTGCTTCCACTTGGAGATTTGGAACCTCTTACTCATCAACAGTCGAATTCCCTGATCCAAGTGTCATTTTGGAAGCTTCCTGGGCATTGACACCTTGAGAAATGACTCTACCACTTGTCCAAACTCGCTCAGCGTAGGTAGCCTTCTTTGTAGTTGACATTCAACGCAGGTAGACAGTGGAGCAGTTGACATTCAGCGCAGATGCTCAGTGGAGTAGTTGACATGATCCAGAATTGCCTTGTTTTTGAGTGTTTTCAGGTGGAGAACTTTTGTTCAGTGCTGTGGTTTGCTGGCCTTGTTCCTCTAGGGGTAGGAACAACATGTTTAGGGACTTTGGATCCCTTGATTATTGACATTTCATGCTCAGTGATGCAAGGCACAAAAATGTCTATAACAGTTGCCCCCTAAAGGATGAGGCCATTTATCGGGTGAAATGCTTTATCCAGGAGGGTCCGAAGTTCATCCATCTGCTGGGAGGAGACCTGTAATAAAATTCAATACAATACATTATGATTCATACTGCTTTCATGATCTAGCTGAGGTGGGCATTCCCATGCTCAGCTTTATAAATTCATTTTTGTACATGGAACAGACGATCGTCTGATGGTAGACTGATAATTTTGGTGAAATTATCATCCTTTGAGTAGGATGATCATCTGCTGCAATGATGTACATGTCAAATGTCTTTATTTTTCCTGAATATATATCGCAGCCCGGATGGATGAAACTAGATCCGGGGTCTTCAAACTCGTACGATCTTCACTCTAAGTACAAGTCTATCCATGTGAGAATTGCGCTGAAGTCGAACATGGAAAGACATCGCTTGATTACCGGTCAATGATGTAAACCGTTAACAAGCGTGAGAGGAATCACCGATAATGATAATGACCCTCAAGGTACTGCAGTACAATTCACGTGGTGTGAATAAAGGACTTGGCGTCGAACACCACGTAAAATCTTCTGGTCGAAGGTCATTGATGTATACCTGTCGCCGGAAGTGAGAAACTTGCCATTGAGGCATGCAAGCTTCAAAGTACTGAAGGGGGTGTTCCTAGATCAACTCCTTGGATAATGAGCTGATGTCGACAAGGAGCGATCTGTCAAAGGAGGGCCTTAATGAATCCCACATCAGTGACACGGAACGGAGCTAACGATTTTAATGGAGGTGAAAACAATCTGTGACATATGATTCAGGGTGGCGGTCATGAATGGATGAAGGATAATGTATGGCAGTGGATGGGACCCGGTTGACTCTTTCTGAACGACTTCTCTTGAACATATGGCGACACTGATGCGATGGATCGGTAGCATTACCCCAAATATGGATGGTATGGCAAGACCATGGTGATGTGACCGGTGAATGAAACAACCCAACCCGAATGTGATATTTTTCCCAATTTTTCCCCAGTCATTGCTGACCAGTACCTCTTTATTTTTGTCAAGCTTGAGGAGGATAACATATGCTTGTTCTATAACCTGCCCTTCGGGCAATCCCATCGCTATGTTTTAACGAGCCTAGCGATAGTGAAAC
Source organism: Pinus tabuliformis (assembly GCA_031772625.1). Lineage (NCBI taxonomy): Eukaryota > Viridiplantae > Streptophyta > Pinopsida > Pinales > Pinaceae > Pinus > Pinus tabuliformis. The sequence continues at coordinate 1,137,963,942 of CM062819.1, read as the reverse complement.
TCGTTCTCGTCTAAAGACAAGTTTGTCGCTATTTAATAATTTTAACGAGTCTAACGACAAGGATAACTCGGTCCTTTTCATTTTTAGAGAGTCTGAAAAGGTACATAAAGTTAACTCCAAAATTCCTTTTTCGTCATCTAATCCCTTAAGTCCGAAAAAATATAAAACAATACAAAAGGGATGAGTTTTCGATAACTTTAACGAGCAGAATAAAACAAGCGCTCGACCTTTTTGTGCAATAATCCCTCAGGTCCAAAAAGATTAAAATCTAGAGGAGGGATAGCTCTTCCGGTCCTTTAACGAGCTGGAAGGCCAAAACTCGACAATCTTTTCATATTTTACGAGTCAGTTGAAAAGAGCTTAAAGAAGACTCGTCTTTTGAGGAACGAGTGATAAACAGGGATAGCAACTGATTCCAGGTACAGGTTGGAATTTTCCAATCACGGCAGTGTCACAAGGATGGCTAGGTGAAATCACTCTTCGCAGCTGTTCCTCAAAATGGGTAAACAATCATATGGAGGTGAACGATCGGCCAAATGAAAATGGAGGTGGCAGGTGCAAACACGACCAAGGATTTTATGGCTGATAAATTTACGATCACAGCGGTTATTTACCGGGATAGGTTCATTTTTTATTTAAAAATGAGCTTAAACTCTGGAGGAAACATTGCTCACTGCTTATATTTATTTTTTAATGAGCATGAAGACTGCGTTAAAACTGCTCGGATCTTGCGTTTATTTTTTAACGAGCATGAACTTTATGCTAAAACTGCTCGAACATATAGTCAAAATTTTGATTTTTATCATAAATAGCTTTTCTCTTTTCAAGGATAGTACTACATTCTCAATTGCTGCAACAAACTTTGTTAGAAATGAATAATATTTGCATGAAAATGAGATCATAACCCTAATATTTCGCTTTGAACTACGTAAAAAGCTATTAAAAGGTGTTTTTACCTCTCATTTTACCATTTCATTTGAATTTGGTTTGTTGGAGCTCTGGAGGTGCCTCTTCCCCCTTGATTTTCACCAGCTGATTCCAGGAGATTCTGCGGACGATTTTCAGCGCCGTCTGGACCAGGTAGGAGCTAAACTCTAGCTCTTTCTTTTCATGGTTTCTTTTTCCCATTTTGTGCCTGTTTTCCTGCCCCCATGAGCCCCTGGGGTTTCTTTAGGGCGCTCTGGCATCAGCGCAGGAAGTCCATTCGAAACTTGCGCTGAATGTCAAGCTGCCTTAAGGTAGTTTGACCTTCAACGCAGGTAGGACACTTGCCAACTGCGCTGATCTCAGAAAAACAGCTCTATGCACATTTTTTGATGAAATTTTGCCAGTTTCTCATCAAACTTAGGAACTTACTCCTTCTCTTGTTTGTTTTGCAGGGATCTTTGAGCAAAATGTCCCTTACATGGCGAGAACGAGAACATGAAGAGGAGGACATGATTGCCCTCCATGACCCTGTCACGGTGAACGCGCTGCGGAACTGTGGCCTGCTGAAGTTTTTCCGTATCTCTAGCATGAGAGCACAGATCTCTCTACTGCAGTATATGCTTGATGCTTGGGATCCCATTAACCAAGTATTCCAGATTAGGGGAAAATCCATCCCCTTGACCATAGAGGACATTTACTTCTTGACTGGATTGTCAAGGCGGGGTGCCCCCATTTCTTTGTCAGGTTCGGCCCGGGGGAATGACTCCGTGAGAGATTATGTCCGCCAGTATTGCAGGGAAGGTTCCCAGCCGAGCAGAGACGACAAGGTGGTTATCCGTGAGATCACTGACAGGTCTCTCAGGTCCATTCTGTATACCATTGGTAGGATGGCCGGTAGCGCATCTCTACATGTTGCCAACAGGTCTTATGTGCAGCACGCCTTGGAGTGTCTCCAACCGAAAGTATTCAACTGGTGTGGTGCAGTACTTGCTCAGATGAAAAGTCAATTAACCAAGGTAAAGGACGGGAAGCTGAAGAACTTTGGGTATGGTTCTATTCTGACTGCCTTTGCCTTGGAGAAAATACCACTGATGCAGCCTCAGTATATCGCACTCGACTTGCCTTCTCCTACCGAGCCACGCATGCAGAGATGGGTTGACCACATGTCTAGGCATGCCGGTCAATCTCAGGTTACTTTCACTGATACCTTTTTCAGGCGGTTCAAGCGCCAGGAGATGGTCTATTCTGAGTACCCATATGTTGGCATGGATTTCCGAGGTGATCCGGATTTGGTGCTACCGGATGGTGAACAGTGGGGCGCTATTGGTAAAACTTTTGACCATATCACTGTTTACTGTTCTTACTTATAATGTCCTTGTGCTTTATTCTATCAAGACTTTAATCAAACTCATGTGTGCATGCAGATGTTGGTCCTGTTCGTCCAGCAGCTCGCCCGAAAGCGCCAGTTGCTGCCCCAGCAGGGGAGACTGCTGGGAGGGTCATTCTCCGCGATCTTGATGTGGCAGAGACTCTTACAGCTGTGCAGGAGCAGGTTGAGAGCCTTACTCTCGGCATTCCCGATGTGAGGATTGATGAGTTACCTTTACAGCTGCAGCGACATACTACTGGTGTGCCTAGACGATGGACTCGTCTCTTGCGCATGATTGCACAGGCCGTGACGTGCTATCATGAGCACCACTAGGCTAGGGTGCCCCCTAGCATTTTTGAGTTTTTGGGTCATACGACCGATTTTGTCTTGGTTACAGAACATTATGTATGAACGATGAACAGCTTATATATATATTTTGATTTTCGAGTTCTATTCTGGTTGAGTTATATGACCCATATGTACAATCATTGATGATGCGTCTCTTTTATAAATGTCGCAAATGTCTATCTAACACATAATTTGCTAATGAGTCAGTTAATGTGTTTAAGTTTCTGGAAATATTCTGGTATTGAATTGAATCAAATTGTCTTTCTAAAATCTTAACCCTTAGGAACATGCGATAAATAGCTGGGTTACGAACGGAATATATACCATTGAGTTGTAGTATTACGAGTTGTGAGTCTAGCCTGACAATTAGTCGGCATATGCCACGTGTGATGGCATCAGAGAGTAGTTCTATCAACGCGCTATACTCAGTGATGTTATTCGTTGATTGCCCAATACATACACCTCTGAAACTTACTAACTCGCCGCTTGGATCAAAAATTGCCCAGGCTGCGGAGGATAGGTTCCGCGAACTACGACTCGCTTCGTCGGCATATCCAACACATGTCTCCAGAAGGTTCGACATCTGCAACAAATGAAAAAGGGATCACTCGACCAGAACAAATACTTTAGCGAAAACAAAATACAACAAAAGCATGCAGGTTACTATTAAGCATAGTAACGCTTGAGGTACAACCCGTTGCGGAGCTGCGCCAGTGGAATTCCGTCATAATCCATTAACTCGTAGGCTCCTTTTGCTAACACCCTTTTAACAATATAGGGGCCCATCCATAAGGAATTAAATTTACCTACTCCCAATTTATCGGATTCTTGGTCATAAAGCAAGACCAAGTCGCCTTCTGAGAAGACACGGGGTTTGACATTTTTGTCGAACTGAGCCTTGACTCGTTTCTTATGGGCTTCGTTAGCCAAAGCGGCATCACGACGAGTTTCATCCAATTGGATTAATTCCAAGAAACGAGCCTCTTCTTCTGAAGTTCCGGGGAGGAGATCAATTGCGAGTTTAAGCGACGAAATTTCGCACTGGACCGGCAAGACTGCTTCTAGGCCATACACCAGTTGAAAAGGTGTGAACCCGGTTGTGTTCTTTACTGACGTTCGGTAAGCCCACAAGGCTGAGTACAGGATTAGGTGCCACCTTCTTTTATGAACCCCGATCATCCTTTGCAACATACGCTTCAGGACCTTGTTGATTGCTTCAACTTGTCCGTTGGCTTGCGGATAATACGGGGTAGAGTTGTCGTGAGATAGCCCTAGCTTGGTAGCTAATTCGACCATCATGTGATTGCGAAAATGCGATCCATGATCTGTAACTATAGCCTGTGGTACGCCGAACCTGGCGACTACATGATTGAAAAAGAAAAGGGCAGCTATTTCACCAGTGTTATCCAATGTAGGCATCGCCTCGGCCCATTTGGTAAAATAGTCAACAGCGACTATAATATACCCATGCCCCCCGGTCGAGGTGGGGTTACATTGCATGAAATCGATGCCCCATTTTGCGAAAGGCCCAACATCAACTATTGGCTGTAAAGGTGCAGGTGGTCTTCTGGTTTTGCTATCAAAAATTTGACAAGCATGGCAACTTCTGACTGCGATTATGCAATCTTTGAACATGGTTGGCCAGAAGTATCCTTCTCGTAAGATTTTTTGTGCTATTTCATATCCAGATTGATGCCCCCCACAGGTTCCTGAATGACATTCATTCAGGGCTTTTTCGGCCTCCTCATGGGTAAGGCACCTCCTCAGAAATGTATCGATACCACGACGGTAAAGTGTATCACCGACGATCATGTAGTCTTTTGCTTGGTATCGTATACGTTTCTGTTCAGAGTGAGAGGTGTTAGGCCTAAATTTTTGGGTTTGGAGATAAACTATGATATCTCCATACCATTCATCGCTTGTAGATATCAGAAACAAACTTTCGTCCACGATTGACTCTTCTGATGTTTCATCGTTGGACGACGATGGGAGATCGCATAATAATTCTGCGAAAACTAGAGCTTTCTTTGATTTGGATTTTACAAATTCCAGATCAAACTCTTGAAGGATCGCTATCCATTTTGAATATTTGCTCCCCAGCGGAGTCGCCAATTTGTTGTGGGAAAAATGCCTATTTAGGACGATCCTATCCACCTAAGGTGTGACAGCACCTTAGCAACAAATGAATACAGCTATCATGATTTCTTCCTTTATGAAATATGAAAAAGAGGAGATCGGCAGACTTACCGTTATCTTCCAGTTGTCCCTCGAACTAGATCCTCTTCTCTTCGTGTGTCCACAGCTACTTGCCTCCTCGCTCGGTCAAGAGAACAACTACTTGAATCCCACGAGATTACAAGAGAACAGCAACCTGTGACAAGAGAACAACTACTTGCAACAAGAGAAGAACACAATACAAAGGCAAATATACATATTCATAAATGATCCAGGATTAGAAGTAAATCAAATATACTAATGCAATTACACAAAATACACCAGCATATAGGAAAGAATCAAGATAGCTTTATTGAAAGTAACAGGGTTCAGGAAGAGATACAACCCATAGGGCTCCAACCAGCATCTCCTTCTCAGCAGAATGGAATTCCTTCTTCAGCTCCTTTCAAAGCATAACACACCCATTATTTCTAGCCCCAAACCAACAACAATTCTTTGCAAATACCAAATTCCAGCCTCCCTGATCTCATGTAGAAGAGATCTATATATAGGGTTATTGGAGAGAGGATGAGTCAGCTTGAGACTGGTCTGAGACTGACTAGTGTCCTCTCCCACTTCAGTTCTTGAGTCCACTTGGAGGTTCTTGCTTCCACTTGGAGATTTGGAACCTCTTACTCATCACCAGTCGAATTCCCTGATCCAAGTGTCATTTTGGAAGCTTCCTGGGCATTGACACCTTGAGAAATGACTCTGCCACTTGTCCAAACTCACTCAGCGCAGGTAGCCTTCTTTGCAGTTGACATTCAACACAGGTAGACAGTGGAGCAGTTGACATTCAGCGCAGATGCTCAGTGGAGCAGTTGACATGATCCAGAATTGCCTTGTTTTTGAGTGTTTTCAGGTGGAGAACTTTTGTTCAGTGCTGTGGTTTGCTGGCCTTGTTCCTCTAGGGGTAGGAACAACATGTTTAGGGTCTTTGGATCCCTTGATTATTGACATTTCATGCTCAGTGATGCAAGGCACAAAAATGTCTATAACAGACTCTGCCACAAGACCTGTTTTCACATTAGCCATTTATATGCTGCAAAAATAAATGGAGGTAGTTTTGAGTCCAAAAGGTGTAGGATTTAACAATTCAAGCTTAAATTTTGATTGTTCAAAACTAGTTCATGCTATTTTGACTCTTCTTTTTTTCTTCTCCAAACTTTAGTGGAATTTTCTTTGTGCATAGTAGGGATATTTTCTTATTTGACTTGCTTAGGAGACCATACCATGATGCTTCTGCAATCACGTGCTACGTGTCCAAGATTGTGACATTTATAGCATTCTATATTGTAATTGAACAATGGAGCAAATGGGTCATAAATTATGTTGTAGCCAATAGGTCCTCTTGTTTTATAGCTTGCAAATTGATTTATGGAAGATTGATAAGGAGTTATTTTTCTATAATAATTCTTAGTATAAGCCCTACAATCTCTTGTATTATGCTCAAAATTAGAACATGAAAAATAATGTCCAAAGAATATGGTTTGATACCTGGATGAGAATTTTTCCCTTGATGGTTTCGTAAAATTGGTTTTCCTTGGAGGATGTTCAATCCTTGGTTGATTCTCACTATCACTTGCATTGAGAGATGATTCCATGAGAACATAAATATAAATTCTTGAAAAGGTAGCACTTGTAACATTGTTTTGGACTTTAATGTGACTTGGCATTTGAAGGACAACGACTTTGCTTTCAGGCTTTTCTTCAAATTTAACCTTTGGGGATTAAGGGTTGGTATCTTCTTTGGATGGAGATTCACTTGTATAACTAAGTCCCATTTTTTCAAATGGTGATCTTTGATGGCTGCGAATGCCATCCTTCAATTGAGAAGTCTTCAAATTCTTGCATAGCTTGTCAACTTCATTTCTTATTGAGGCATTATCTTCTTCAAGCTTCTCCCAATCTTGTTTTTTCTTCATCATCTAGATCTTCATTACTTCTTTTGTTCTCTTTGTTTCTTCTATCTGAATTTTCAGTGAGATGAATTATTCTTCATATATCCTTTTTTTTGACCAAATTCTACTTCAAGCTTGTTAAAATCCTTAGATATTTCCTCTCCTTAAGAGTCTTAGGAAGACAACTTCCTTTGTACAATAAAGGTCTTGATTATTCTCTTCTAGTTCTTTATTTTCATTTCTCAATTTGCTTATTTCTTTTAGGGCAGCCACAAGCTCTACTTCAATGTATACTTTAGCCTCTACTTTATATCCTTCTTCATCTTCATAGTGTTCCATGCTTTTGGTGCTTTTAATTTTACTTTCATTTATCTTCTTTGGTTCTTGATCATTTTCTCATTCCACATATTCTGGTTCTGACCCAACTACCACTAGGACATATTCCTATGCATAAATCTTTTGTAAATTCTCCCAGGTACTTTTCGCTGATTTTTTTTACCCTTCTTGACTTTTATAGAATATGATAAAGCACTCAAGGTCACTTCCATTACTTTTGTATTATATTCTTTTGACTCCTTTTTAGCTATGCTTTCGGTAACAAATAATTCCCATACCTCACAACTAAAACTCATCAAATACTGCCTCGGTTTGAATTTCCATAAATGATACTTTGTTCCATCAAATGGAGGAGCTGGGGAAAACAAAATTTCTTTAACATCTTTACAATGTTTTGATAATATAGTATTGGAGGGGACTTCCTTTGAGTGCTTGGAGGACTGCTTTCTTGAATTTTCCATCCATTCTTAAGGTATATTCCTTCTAACTGGAAATTTTTCTTAATATAAAGAGTATAGTCAAGTTTATCAACTCCAATTGAAACTTTTTTCAGCTCCAAACTACAAGATACACCATTCCCTTAATTGAGCTCCAACTTAGTGAATTCGGGAGTACCAACCCACATGAAACAACAATCCCCCAACTAAGTACCAACTCAGAAAGATTCATGAACACCAACCCAAATCCAAGTTATATTGTGGATTTGTTGTTAATTACTCCTTCCTTAGATGGTTGTCAATGCACCATGAAATCAAAAAATTTCCACTCTCAACTTTGATTACAACCACCTTGCCTGAACACTTCAAATTCCTACTCTTCAATTGACCAATTAAGGGGCACCCACTGATTTAGTATCAGTTACAGTCTAAGTCACAACAATGAAATTCTACCTGCTCATGTGGCATTACACCATATTAAACAATGATGTCGTAGATGAGCCTCATATCATGTTGATGTGAATTTGTAAGGATAGTTAATGTTGGAGCTTTGTTTCCCCCAACCTTCCGCTATTAATGGCTTTGAAATAAGTCATAGTAATACTGGATTGTGCCTTTAATGAAATTTTTCAATCTATACACCATGCCAACCTTTGGCTCATAATATCCTAGTCTTGTGCTTCAATTACTAATTGATTTGCGTAATTATTCTCTAAAACACATGTTGAAGCCCCGAAAATCGGGTCTATAACAAGGGCGATACCCACTCGGTCCGGACTTTGGTTAGTAGCTCCTTTTCTATTTGGTGTAGTGGGTCCGATTGGGGATATGGGACCAATTTCCCAATTTATGTGTGTGTGTGTGAAGAATTGATATTTCCCTTCTAAAAGTTCCTAAGTGAGATGCTCTAATTCTAACTCTAATCTAATAACATGCAAATTTTATTCTAATAAACAGAAACATCTAATTCTACACTAACCCAGGGTGTAATCCTTCTGTTATGCGATCTAAAATGTTTTCAAATAACAATTGGTAATAAATATCATTCAACTGCTATGAGAAAAGAGTTCAATAAAGATGAAACACTTCGTATAAAAAGTTAGATGAAACGGTTGTGAAAAACATATCGCATAATAAGTTATTCATATACTAAGCATAAATAAATAGCTATCACAGTACAAAAGTGCCAAATGATAACTCAAGCATTCACACGTCAATATATAAAAAACTGAACTTAAATATCACTTTTAACACAAAAGGCAGAAATAGTTAAGAGATAGAAGTACCATTTATAACTAGTCCTACTCATGAGCTTCAAGTGATAATGATTTATTTCTTGGTAACCCAACAACCACTAAGAGTACAGAAATGCAACATCAGTAGCAGATATTAAATACAGATATTGATAAATCCTATTCCATTCATTCATCAAAACCTCCTCATAGGGTACAGAAGTGCATGTTCTGGGGATAAGTTTTTGACAAATTTTAGGACCCTTCTCTAAATGCATGAGAGGGGTTTAAATACTACTTAACTAAACCTAAAAATAATTTATTACAAAAATGTAGGATGCGGTTTAAATGACCGTCCTCACTTTGGGCGAAAATAAAACTAAATTAAAACTAAAAATTAAAATTACTAACTAACTGTGTATCTGATCCTTGAAATCGCACGCGTTTAGCATCTATTGGAGAAGAGTCGGTTGGCCGACTTCCAATTTCAGATGTGCTGAGAAAATAGAATCAGTGAGAGTTGGCACCATCTTCTCGGCAGAGTTGATGATACAGTTGAGATTCATCCACTGGCTGTGTGGTTTTACCAAGTACATCCAGTAAGAATCCCAATTCAACTTGGTTAACCTTTGGATTGATTCTGCCTTTTCTTGAGCCTTCTGCCTCCATTCTATCTGTAATTGGTGCGCCTATGTTTATACCATTTTGAAGATATTTCTAACAAATACCAGTGGTCTAGGATTCAAGTTTTACTTTTTACCTCTATCGTTTCTTTCATGTAAATTCTTGGGCTTGCAAGTGACTGAGAAATTAGAAGCTTTCCTTTTCAAGAAGTTTTTCTCAGCTAAGCTCTAATCGTGCATCAGAAACTGCCTCCATTTCTTGATCCGAGTTTCCTTGGTGCTTTTTTCGCCTTTTGCGTTTTTTCTTTCAGCTGATATAAAGCTCAAAACTTGTAAAAATAATGATTCCATAAGATCTTGACCATGAGTCTTAAACTTTCTATTTCTGATATCCACGCTGTCTAGTATCCATTTAACCATGTCTTTGTATGGAAGAATTTTAGGCCTCGCCACTATTCAGTGTAAGAATGAACAAGCTAGCTCTGTAAGGGATGCTTCGGAGGAACTATGTGAGCCTGCAGTAGCCTTGACCTCCATTATTTTGGGATTCTCTTCCTCAAGTAGATTGTACATGCCTTCCCAGGTAGCAATAACAACATCTCGGTTGCAGGCAGTGTCTGTATACAAGGGCGCCATTTCCTTCTCTTCAGAGCTTGGGGCTTTGCCTTTCTTTCCCATAGTATCCTGCATACTGCTTTGTATCGTTCTTTGTTCTTCGTTCCTGTAATTTACAAGTGAAGTGAGAATAATGATAAGGAAATGTGACAGGAAAGCTTTAAATGATGAAGACATATAAAATACACCACCTTACTTGAAATGATTTTTTGATAAGCACGAAACCCTATTCCATTAATTGCTAGCAACTAACTCATTAATTGGCATTAAAGTGCATAACCAGGTCTCGATTTATGGAAACTATTTTTTTGAACAACGAGCCCGCAAGATTTATGATGAAGTGATTTTGCGATTTGCTTCGCAATATCACAGATCGTAACATCGCAGAATAACGACATCACAGAATCACGACACCGCAGAATCACGACATCACTTTCTTGCTATATCACAAACTTACAATATTGCATTATCGCATAATTGTGCTATCACATTGCCGCTTTTATCGCAATATCGCGATATCGCGGGAGCATGGCATATGACAATTTTCGTTAATTTGTTTCTTGCGATTTGCGATATGCACTGTCACATATCGGCAATTTAAAGTTTTTCAATGGAAGGGGTGTTTGACGCATGCGATGTGATATATGTCTGTATTCCCGTATTTTGATTTCGCATTTTTAGAATTCGGCTTGCAAGGGGGTATTCATGATCCTTTTGCGATGCGATATTTCCCAAGGAATAATGCTACTTTATCATAAAACTTAGGTTTTATTTTTATTTTTTAAGGGTTTTCTCCTAAGTTTAAGATGGTAGGTTTTATTGAAAAAAGAAATATAAGCACTAGTTGATTTTTTAAATTTTTGACTAAGGGTCCCCACTTATTTGTTATTAGTAATAATACCAAATAAGAAGGGGGGTTGTTGCTGGCCACAACAATTGGCGATTCCCTTGGAAGAACTAGTTATCCTTTTTTTTTTCTTTTGAATTTTCTAAACTTCCAAAACAAAAAATTTTCGAGGAAATTAAACTTTATTATAGAAAGACAAAGTGCATTATGCTTTTACCTATTAATGATAATTTTGTTTCTTCTATTTTCAACTTTGACTATTTACTCCCTCAAGCTAGTCCTTGTATCTACATCAATTATTACTTAGTTTATAAAGATAAAAACAAAGCCTTCTCTGTAAATCAGTTTTCAATATGCTCATTTGTCTTAGGTAGAGCCTCTGCTACCAAGAGGCGTTTATAGCCTCAACATGGTTACCTGTTAGCTAGCAATGATCCTGTATCCTACTTAGAGAAATTTACAATTTTCAAAGAGAAATCCATATCCACACTTATCGCTTTCATTTTCTTTTTTATCCTTAAAGAACAATGTCTTGGTTTGGTAGCCAATTTATGACACAGTCATTCACTGATTTATAACTTTGTTGAACAAGCTGGCTCGTGATGAGATCCCTTGTCTTTTGATTGCAACAATCTTGAGTCATTGCCCTGTTGTGGTATGCAGTATTGGCAAAGGCAGCAAGCTATAATATCTATGATCATGATAAGTCGGCTCGTGATGAGACCTCTTATTCTTTAAGTTAAAGTGTATCATTGGATCATTCCTTGAACGTTGTAGCTTCCTAGGTGGGGAAGAAGTCATTGTTTCCTTAAGATGGCCTTGGACGAAAATAATAAAGTTTTTTGGAAAGAGATTTTCTACAGAGAATCTTTGTTTTATTATTTATACCTTTCATTGGACTGATGCAAAACAATTTCTTTACTAAAAGTTGTTTTTTACCAAAATTTATACAGTTGAAACTAGCATCATTTCTAGGCCTAGAACTTTTAACTGTATCTTTCAATAATAATGATCAATTTTCTAAAAATAATTCTATTTATGCAAGTGAAAAACAAAATCTAAAAGATAATTTATGTCTTTTTCATGAATCCCGAATGTAACCATTTACAACCGGTTTTATTATGAAACTAAAACAACTATTCTACAAAATAGAAGAATGATCTACTATGGAAAATATTTTTTGAGAATCTGACTGTTAACAGGTAAAGAATCTCTTTTTCCTATTAAATCCTGTAACATAAATGTAGACGGACCTATGAATTCTATGATTTGGAAAGGGCCAAGCCACATTCGTTGAAATTTTATATGTTTCCCTTTTTCCTCATGAGCCTTGTCCCATTTTAAAACTAGATCTCCCATCTGAAAATCATTTCTGGATATCATATTGGAATCAAAAGAGGCTTTTACTAAGGCTTGATGATGAGCATGAGTTATCTTGGCTTGTTCTCGTTGTTCTTCTAACTTGATTATTTCATGTTGCCTTAGTTGTAAGGAAGAAGTTGGTGCTTCATCAATATATTGAACCAAGGCTAAAGAGGGAATTGCCAAATGAGTAGGAAGAACCACTTCTTTCCCATAAACTAAATTAAAGGGAGAAGTGCCAATTGAGGCTTTCTGCATTATTCTATCTGCCCATAAAGTGTATATCAAAGACTTATGCTAATTTTTATGATTTTGGACAATGGTTCGCTTAATGATTCTGATTAAATTCTTATTTGTAGATTCAACTAACCCATTCCATTATGGGTAATAATTGGCAGAGTATTTGAGTTTGAAGCCTCTTTTGAGTGCAAATTTGGTCATTGAATTACCAAAAAAATATGATGCATTATCAAACATTAAAGTAGAAGGCAACCCAAACCTGCTGATTATGAACTGATCTATGAACTCGATGATATTTTCAGCATTAGTCATCTTGAGTGGAACTGCTTGTACCCATTTAGTAAAGTAATCTGTTGCTGTAAGGATATATCTATGTTTCTTAGAAAAGTGAGGAACGATATCACCTATTATGTCCAATCCCCACTGATTGAAAGGCTGCTCAATGTTAACTGGTTGCAGTGGTAAGGATGGTTTCTTTTGTCTCCCAGCAGTGGTTTGAAAGACTTGACATTTCCTTACATAGTTATGTGAATCTTTGAATAGTGTGGGCGAGTAGTAACCTGCGCATAAGATTTTATGAGCAGTAGCATCTCCAATGTAGTGTCCGCCTGTTGGCCCATCGTGGAGTTCCTACAAGACTTATTCAGCTTCAGATTTTTCAAGACATCTAAGGAGAACATAATCATAATTTATTCTAAAAACAACATCATTCATGAGCTGATATTGTTTGGATTTCAACCTTAAATCTCTTTTCTTTGTATGATCGAGGTTTGAAGAAGCGTATCCATTCTTTAGATAATAAATGATATCAACATATAATGACTCAACATCATTTAGGCTTACCTTGTACATTTGTATCTCTGTAGATGGAATTTCGGACATCAGCGATGCTTCGGCCAACATTTTGCAAAAGCCTTGACCTTTTACAATATTTGTTGGTTTGATTTCTACGTCGTATTCCTATAAGGTAGTAACCCAATTGGCTCTTTTCTCTCCCACATCCTTTTGTACTAGAAGATTTCTTACCGTTGGAAACGGTACTATGATTTCTGTACATGTTTTGAGTAGAAAAGGTCTAAAATATTTAATTGCTTTGAAAATAGCATAAGCTTGTTTCTCCACATCTGAATAATTCAACTCAGCCCCTTGTAAATTGGAACTGAAAAAAGAAATTGGGGCTTCTGCCTTTTCTTGATTTACTTGAGTGAGTATCACAACATATGACCTATCAAAGGCAAATGTATATAAAATAAAAGGATTGGAAAAGTTTGGAGTTGCTAAAGATGGAGCATTAATGATTGCTTGTTTGATTAGATTGAATGCCTCATGTTCATCTTGGCCCTATTTAAAGTTTGAGTTATTTTTAATCATTGCTTGTAAAGGAGACACAATTCTTGAAAAATCTGGAACAAATCTCTTTACAAAGTTAATCTGGCCAAGAAAAGATTGCATGGATTTCTTGTTGTGAGGTAGAGGGACTGTAGAAATCTCCTTGATTCTGTTAGGATCAATGTGAATTCCAGATTTTGACACTATGAATCCAAGAAGTTTTCCTTCAATTAATGCGAAAAAATATTTTTTTGGGTTGAGTGAAATTCCATACTATTGACAACGTTGCAAGATTTGTTTTAAATCTCTAAGATGATTGTTTCATTTCTTGGAATATATAGTTATATCATCCAAATATATTACCATTGATTTATTAACTAACCCTTTCAATGTGATGTCCATAGCTCTCTGAAATGTGGCACTAGCATTAATCAGACCAAATGGCATCTTTTGATATGCGTATGTGCCCCATTTAGTTATGAATGTGGTTTTTAATTGATCATCGGGATGTACCAACACTTGATTGTATCTTGAGAATCCATCTAAGAAGGACATCAATTCTGAGCCCGCAACTGCCTGCAGTATTTGTTCCATGGGAGGTAAAGGAAAATTATCCTTTTGGCAGGCTTTATTAAGATTTCGAAAGTCAATACAGATTCTAATATATCCATTTTTCTTTCTAACAGGGACCATATTGGAAACCCATTTGGAATGTCAAACGGGAAAAATTATTTTGGCTTTCAATAGCTTATTGAGTTCAGATTTGATCTGGTTTTCTAAATTGGGATGGATCTTTCTCAACTTTTGTTGGATAGGTTTTTCACTGTCGATCATTGGAATAGTATGTTGGATGATGGATGTGTTGTACATTTTGAGTTCATCGTAATTCCAAGCAAAGACACTTTTGTATTGTCTCAAGAGATGAATATACGCTAATTTTTCTTCAGGAGCTAGACCAAAGCCTAGATTGATATTCTGTGGTTTGGTATCAGTTCCTAGATTTACTAATTCATAATTCAAAGTTGAGCTTTGGAGTTTTGAATTGGTAGATCTTCTAAACTGATCTTTCAAATCATAAAGTTATTCTAACTTGACTACTGACTTTGGTATAACATTGTTAGGGCTATCTTGTTGCAATTGTAGATCATGTTGGTCTTTGTCAATTATTTGATTGGTGTAGGATCCTTCAGATGTGAGGAAACTCACAATATCAGGATCGTCATTGAAAATCCTCCAATTGGTAATGTTATCAAGAATAGATGGTATAAAAACTAATTCAATTGAAAATCGATCAGAGCTAAAATATTCTGAAGGAATGAGTTTGGAAGCTACGTTGGTTAAGAGGTCTACGCTAGCATTCTGGAGTCTGGGAATTGATGAAATATTAAATGCTAAAAAGTGTTTAGTCAAATCTTGGACTAAATATCGGTAATGTTTTAAATGACCTGATAAACAATGTATAGTATTAAGTACCTGTATGATTACAATTTTAGAATCTCTGAAAACTTGAAGATATTTGACGTCTAATATGATTTCTTTGTACAACCCTTGGACTAAAGCCTTGTATTCTGTTGTGTTGTTCGTGTAATTAAATTCGAGTTTGCAAGTTAGCATAGTCTTATCTCCCTCTGGACTTATTAACATGCATCTTGCTCCTACTCCTTCGTTAGACTTAGAACCATCAAAAAATAATTTCCAAAATAAAGATTTATTTACAGGACTATCTATAAAATTGATACATCTAGAACTATCTGTTTGAGAGAAATTTCTACTTGAGATAAAACAGAATGTTCTAAGTAAGGTGAAGTATGAGCATTAAAATTTCCTAGGAAAGAATCTACTGAGTAGTTGCCAATGATGTTAGAATTATATGCTATTGGTTCATTTTCTCCCTCGAGTTTTGTTACTATGTATTTCTGATGTCTTTCCCGCTCAACTTTTATCTGATTTGGTTTACCATTATAAGGGAGCCACATGTGTGACCAGTCGGTTGCAAAATACCCATGAAGTTTTTCTGACCAATCTCTACTAAGAATTAAGCCATAAAATTATGGAATATCAACAACTAAAATGTCGATAACTTGACATACCCTTGGGTTGGATGACAACCTTATGGTGACATGATTTAATTCGCCAATCACTTCGACTTGCGATCGATCTAATTGAACTATGTGTACAGCTGATTTTTGTGGTTCAATGTTCAATTTTGCACATATTGACTTTGGTAAAATATTCGATGAAGCTCCAGAATCCACTAAGCAATTATGCACATTTTTATTGAAATTTTCATAAGTAAGAAGAAATGGAGTATGAGATCTCGATCTTCATCCAATTAAGGCAATATCATTTGGATCAACTTTATTCATCGCATTAGTTGGAGGTCTTCCCATGCCATGGGAAGCTTGAGAGAATACAACGGCCAGTAAATGTGCAACTGGTACAACATGTAATTCTTTCAAAAGCACCTTTTGCTAGTGTTTTAACTTGCTCAATTCATAAAAAGTGATATTGGCCTTAGTATTTTTCATATCTTCTATGATATTATACTCCATTTCATCCGAAACGATTAGCGTTTTAGATGGAGTTGATGGGTTTGCTTGGACTGGGCTGGTTTGAGTCGCTTTAGGTGTTGTTTTCTTGGCTGCGACTTTATCCTTAGTCATCGAGCTTGCGCTTTTTGGCTTAGGGGTAGGTTGAGGAGGATCAAGTTGATTTCTGTTGCGAGTACTAACTGGGGATTCCTCTTGATCCTCTTCATCTGGGAGGATGAAATCCCACATATCTTGTAACTCTACAACTTCTTCTTCATCGATATGTTCCTCGGTAGTGATTTCCTCTTCTTCTTCTTTGGATTCAGCACTTGTAATTATGTTAGGGGGTTTGGAATCGGTTGAAGGGTTTCTTTTAAAAGGTCTATATGTTTTTTAGAACAAGTTTCTGCCACTTGTTTCTTAATATTGACCATCTCGTTAGACATGGTCTTCAAAACTTTTTGCAATCCTTCTAAATCGAATGGATCTTTCAATTGTTTTTTCTTAGGATCTTCTTTGAAAGACCCTTTCTTGGATTTTGTTCTTCTATTGCGTTTTTCGTTTCTAGGGCTATAATACATTTCTCTACTGCTATTGCTTCTTTCATATATTCAACTAAAGTTGTTTTGTTAGCCCTATCAACAAAGATTGCTATGTTTGATGGTAAAGCAGTAATGTACCATTCACTTCGCACTTGTTCGCTAGGTTGGGAAGCAGCAGGGATTTTATTTAAGATTTTATTGAAACGTAAATTGAAATTTTTGATAGGTTCTTTTGACTCGGCCCTAAGGTTAGACAGTTCATTGATCAGTGTCTCCGTAGACCTATCATCACCAAATTTAATCAAGAATTGTTCTTGGAAAATCTCCCAACTAGTAATAGATCCAGATGGTAATGAGAAATACGATGATCCGACTGTTCCTTGTAGAGTATAAGGAAAACGTCAAACAACATCGTCTTCATTGGTAACTCCATTAAGATTTATGGATAGCATAAATTTATTTATATGTTCTTCTGCTAGCATGCCTACCTCAAGGTTAAACTTAGGCAACCATTTTTCAGGATGGGTCGGTAACTGACTTAAGGGCGCAGGCATTAAGATTTCCCCTGGGTTATTCCATGGAGATTTAGCCATCACTGAACTACTAACAGAGGAAATTGCAGAAGATGATCCCTGCGGTTGAGAAGATGAGGATATTATGACTCCAGATGATTGAGAAGAAGATGTGGTAGTGCCGATGGACTGATCGACAATGATCTAAAGTGGAGGGGTGGATGGTTGACTTCATGGTGAATAGGTTGAGATAGATGATGATGATGAAAGAGTCTAGCTATCGGACACTTTAGGAGATTTGCTTGCTCTCTTCCTTGTAGGTAGAGGTAACTTGGTTGGCTGAACAACAAATTTTTCACTCTTTAAACTGGTAAGAGGATGAGGAGGGTTATATTGCGAAGTCACGTTGCCTTGAGATTTATCATATTTCTGAGGAGATATAGAAAATCGCTGAAGTTTGTGAATCAAAGATTCAACTTTAGGAGGTTCAATAGTAGATTGTTCTGAAATGCCAGGGTTTTGTAGCAGTGACTATTGCTCCAGCGATTTCTGGCTCTGGATTTACAGATTCTAAATGCAATGGAGAAGTCAGGGGAGATGGTGAGGGCAATTTACTCTCAGAATGGTATTTAGATTTGGATTTACTTTCCATTCACAGCTCGAGGCCCTCCTTCTAGCGCCAAATATGTTGAAGCCCCAAAAATCAGGTCTACAACAAGGGGGATACCCACCCGGTTTGGACCTTGATTAGCAGTTTCCCAATTTATGTGTGTGTTTGTGAAGAATTGATATTTCCCTTCTAAAAGTTCCTAAGTGAGATGCTATAATTCTAACCCTAATCTAATAACATGCAGATTTTATTCTAATAAACAAAAACATCTAATTCTACACTAACCCGGGGTGTAATCCTTCTGTTATGCAATCTAAAATGATTTCAAATAACAATTGTTAATAAAGATCATTCAACTGCTATGAGAAAAGAGTTCAATAAACATGAACCACTTCGCATAAAAAGTTAGACGAAATAGTTGTGAAAAACATATCGCATAATAAGCTATTCATATATTAAGCATAAATAAATAGCTATCACCGTACAAAAGTGCCAAATGATAACTCAAGCATTCACACATCAATATATAAACAACTGGACTTGAATATCACTTTTAACAAAAAAGGCAGAAATAGTTAAGAGATAGAAGTACCATTTATAACTAGTCCTACTCATGAGCTTCAAGTGATAATGATTTATCTCTTCGTAACCCAACATCCACTAAGAGTACATAAATTCAACATCAGTAGTAGATATTAAATATAGATATTGATAAATCCTGTTCCATTCATTCATCAAAACCTTCTCAGAGGGTACAGAAGTGCATGTTCTAGGGATAAGTTTTTGACAAATTTCAGGACCCTTCTCTAAATGCATGAGAAGGGTTTAAATACTACTTAACTAAACCTAAAAATAATTTATTACAAAAATGTAGGATGCGGTTTAAATGACCATCCTCACTTTGGGAAAAAATAAAACTAAATTAAAACTAAAAATTAAAATTACTAACTAACTGTGTATTTGATCCTTGAAATGACACCTGTTCAGCATCTGTTTGAGAAGAGTTAGCTGGTCAACTTCCGATTTCAGCTATGCTGAGAAAACAAAATTGGTGAGAGCTGGCACCATCTTCTCGGTAGAATCGATGATACACTTGAGAGTCATCCACTGGCTATGTGGTTTTACCAAGTACATCCAGTAAGAATCCCAATTCAACTTGGTTAACCTTTGGATTGATTCTGCCTTTTCTTGAGCCTTCTGCCTCCGTTCTGTCTGTAATTGTTGTGCCTATGTTTATACCATTTTGAAGATATTTCTAGCAAATACTAGTGGTCTAGGATTCAAGTTTTACTTTTTACCTCTATCGTTTCTTTCTTACAAATTCCTGGGCTTGCAAGTGACTGAGCAATTAGAAGCTTTCCTTTTCAAGATGTTTTGCTCAACTAGGTGCTAATCGCGCATCAGAAATTGCCTCCGTTTCTTGATCCGAGCTTCCTTGGTGCATTTTTCACCTTTTGCACTTTTTCTTTCAGCGGATATAAAGCTCAAAATTTGTAAAAATAATGATTCCCTAAGCTCTTGACCCTAAGTCTTAAACTATCTGTTCTGATATCCACGCTGTCCAGTATCCAATTAACCATGTTTGTGAATGGAAGAATTTTGGGTCTCACTGCTATTTGGTGTAAGAACGAACAAGCTAGCTCTGTAAGGGATGCTTCGGAGGAACTATGTGAGCTTGTAGTAGCCTTGACCTCCATTACTTTGGGATTCTCTTCCTCAAGTAGATTGTACATGCCTTGTCAGGTAGCAATACCAGCATCTCGGTTGCAGGCGGTGTCTGTATACAAGGGCGCCATTTCCTTCTCTTCAGAGCTCGGGGCTTTGCATTTCTTTCCCATAGTATCTCGCGTACTGCTTTGTATCATTCTCTGTTCTTTGTTCCTGTAATTTACAAGTGAAGTGAGAATAATGATAAGGAAAGGTGACGGGAAAGCTTTAAATGCCAAAGACATATAAAATACACCACCTTACGTGAAATGATTTTTTGATAAGCACGAAACCCTATTCCATTAATTGCTGGCAACTAACTCATTAATTGGCATTAAAGTGCATAACCAGGTCTCGGTTTATGGAAACTACTTTTTTGAACAACGAGCCCGCAAGATCTTCGATGAAGCGATTTTGCGATTTGCTTCGCAATATCGCAAATCGCAACATCGCAAAATAACAACATCACAGAATCACGACATTGCTTTCTTGCTATATCGTGAACTTACAATATTGCATTATCTCATAATTATGCTATTGCATTGCCGCTTTTATCGCAATATTGCAGAATTGCTCTATCACAAATATCGCAATATCGCGATATCATGGGAGCGTGGCATATGAGAATTTTCGTTAATCTGTTTCCTGTGATTTGTGATATGCGTCGTTGCATATCAGAAATTTAAAGTTTTTCAATGGAAGCGGTGTTTGATGCATGTGATGGGATATATGTCCGTAGTCCCATATTGTGATTTTGCATTTTTAGAATTCGGCTTGCAAGGGGGTATTCATGATCCTTTTGTGATGTGATATTTCCCAAGGAATAATGCTACTTTATCATAAAACTTAGGCTCTTTTGATTTTTTAAGGGTTGTCTTCTAAGTTTAAGATGGTAGGTTTATTGAAAAAGGAAATATAAGCACTAGTTGATTTTTTAAATTTTTGACTAAGGGTGCCCACTTATTTGTTATTAGTAATAACACCAAATAGGAAGGGGGGTTGTTGCTGGCCACAACAACACATTAGCAGGTTCAATACAACAACTTGAATTTCTCGATCCTTTACAATTGTGTGGTGCCTTCATGGCATCAAAACATTTTGTGAAAAGACATAAACTCGAATGACCTGCGCACTCTGCACATAAATCCCCTGAGAATCGGAGAAGTGAAGTGGGTAAGCTATAATCCATAGAGAAATCAACCTCTTCACGTCATTCATTAATTGGAACCTAAGAAATAGCAATGATAGTCCTCACATAACATTCCACTTAATGAGAGCAAAAGTAATAACATTTATCTCCACAACTCTATTTCTTTCACATGCTTGATTTTCTCACTAAGGGACAAGTTCACAAGCTTATGTATATATACAAGTCCAGGCACATTTTTGAGCCCACTTATAATTTGTTCTTGGATTCAACTTTGCATTCTAGACGTTATTTTGTTGGACGAATGATTTAGCAAGCCAATTTGTGTGAACAGATGCTCTAGTTGATGGTTATGGGCTTAATCTCCTGGTGTTTGGTGCTTTGGCAACGAATTTTACCCCATCTGATGAATAAGAAATTTTGGCATTCCTCAAGGAAAAAATTCTTTGAGAAATATTGCAGAGGTACCAATGGAAATTTCTCCACAGGAATGAAATAATTTGTCCCGTCGAGACAGGGTACCAAAGTTTTGCAAACCTCCTCATGCTTTTCAAAACATGATTTTTTTCCCCACCAACTCACAATTTGTTCATGATCGAATGTGATAAGGATGCATGGTACCATATTGCTAAGTTTTGCACCTATATTCTTGTAATCACTTTTTGATAGACCTTTGCAATCAATCCTTACAAGTTTGTTTTGTTTGAAGGCTTTATTTACTATTCACATAAGATCACAATGAACTCCATTTTTTTTTAGTTTTGTCAAAGCTGGTGTTTTCAGTCCTTGGTGATAAAATTGAATTGATCATGTATGAAACCATAAATCCTCAAAGAATGAAGCCTCAAAGCCTTAGGAGCAAGACCTCTCCATGACTTCCTAGCTTTGACATCAATGGAAACATGTTAACACAGGAAACAGACTCTCTAAAGTCAAACACTTTAGACAGATGTCTAGCTTTTACCAAACTAGTTGTCCAAATCTTGTTCTAGGGTTTCTACTTTGGAGTTAAATTCAATAACTATTTATATGAAACAAAGAAATGGGAATCTTTATCTTGTCATATGAGGGAATTGAAAATATCCATACAAAAGGTTATTTTCTTCTTCTAGTTGCCATATTCCTTATTCTCCCGATGCACTTTGTGATAAATGAGACTATCACTTCATCATGAATTATGGAGATTTAAATATCTAAAGGGTTGTTTGATGAATATCATTTACTAAAACATCCTTTAATCATGTACCATTATCTTTATGACATGCACATAACATAAATGGAAGTTAATTGAAAAGGCTACTAGTTCATGGGAAAATGAGATAAGAAATCCACATTAACCCCAAATCAAAGCCTTTCACCATGAAAATTAAAGTCTCATTAATGAACCAAAAGTGACCCTCAAGAAGTGCATAAGGCACAAAATTAGAAAAACTTGAAATTTCAACAAGTATATGAAAATTATACAAGACTGTGGAATTAAATACGTGTGGAGGTAGGAAATGTGCAGGGGATGAGTATTCAAGGATTTACACACCATAATCATTATAAAATGGTTAAGTATGGAGAAAATTTCATGTGGGAGAATGCTTTGTGTGTAGTGTAAGAGTGGGAAGTGCAAGAGTGTGAAGTGCAAGAGTGTGGGGTGAAGAAGTGAGGAGAAAGACCACTGCACGAGGGAAAGAATATGCACAAAGGATGAGTTTGTGTGGAATACAAGGAATTTTTTTACAGAGAAAAATCTCACACAACATGGATTTCTGCACAAGTTATAAGTATGACTAAGTTTTGTGAAAGTTCACTTGATACTTAATATAATTTTTAACACATGATAGATTGTTAAAAGAGGAAGGAAGAAAAGAAAAAAGGTTGGTGTGAATGACCAAAAGTGAAATGGATCAACAAGGGGGGTGTTAGGATATTTAGACACTTATGAGTTAGTTAAGATCAACTTGATATAATGTATATTTAGGTTGTCCTTTTTTAGTATTCATTGGTTGCATTATAATCTAATAGTCACAATATGTTTAATACATAGAGTGATCCAATGGCTCATATTCTCATCAATTCTAACAACTATTGATCTATGTCTTAACACCTAATTGGTCCATGATCTCTATTTAAAAAGAACGGAGGGTAATTGTTGAAGATCAATAGTGAGAAACTCTCTTATGTGCAAATTTTATTTTGCATTTAATCAAATTTCCTCAAGTGGCCATGTTGGCTAGGTTTGTGAAGCGTTTCTCTCTTAAAGGGTTTAGACCATGTAAAAATATTAGGGTTATGATATTTGATTTCGTTTTGTGAGTGGTTACTTTAGGTGTTTTTCTTTTATGGAATACCCTATTTTCCTGAACGCATTTCACATGACTCTTCAAAGGGAGTTTTTCTTTAAAATTTGATAAGTACAATGGAGGTGATGTTTTCCTAGGAGATAATTTGATAGCCAAGATCATGACATGGAAGAGTTAAGAA
This sequence comes from Pinus tabuliformis, assembly GCA_031772625.1. NCBI lineage: Eukaryota > Viridiplantae > Streptophyta > Pinopsida > Pinales > Pinaceae > Pinus > Pinus tabuliformis. The sequence continues at coordinate 1,137,940,641 of CM062819.1, read as the reverse complement.
ACTACCCAAATATGGAAGTATTATATATGTCCTTGGGGTTTTACACATTCCAAATCTAGCCAAAACCCTAATATCCATAAGTAAAATAGGCATGCAAGCTTGAATGTTGTATTTGAAATGGAAACCTACAAGATGGTTTAAGGAGAAATGGTGCTATGATAGTGAGTTTGGATTGAAACACTTCACAAGTCATTATGAAGCACTATTGTTGACGGGTGTAACGATTATGTTGTTCCCGAGGGTAGCAATGAAGAAGAAAAGACCCCTAATGTCTTTAGAGAAAAGACAATTCCATGGCATCAAAGACTGCGACATATTGAAGAGAAGGGCTTTTGACCAATAAATGGTAAAGGTATGTTTAATTTCTCATTAGATTACAGTTTCTATGAACATTGTTGGGAAACAAAATCAAGTAAGATTCTTATCAATTGTTAAAAGAGAAAAAAACATTTCTTAGAGTTGATACACAATGATGGATTTAGGTATCACTAGGTAAATATGTGTACTATGTTTCATTCATAGATGATTTCTCATGGAGCACATGGATCCATTTCCTTTGAAAGAAATATAACATTTTAAATAAATTTAAAGAGTTTAAGGCTCTTGTATAGAACCTAATAAATGTGTTGAGGATAGATAATGGTGGAGAGGTTTATGGAAATGAAATTGAGGATTTTTTTAGGAAATGTGGAATATAAAGGCAAAAGACTACTTTATATACACCTTAATAGTAGAGAGTTGCAGAAATAATAAATAGAATGTTGATGGAAATGACAAGCAATGTGATTAGTGGTGCAAGGTTAGCACAAGAATTTTTGGTAGAGGTTATGGATATTGCATGTTTCTTGGAGAATTAATCACCTATATCAACATTGGTTAACAAAACCTTTACATTAAGAATGGAATATAAAGATATTCTCTCTTAAACCTCTTGGAGTTTTTTGTCATGCTACTTATGTGCATGTTCCAAGGGAGAATGGGAGTGAGATAGGTAGTAAAGTCAAAACCTGTATCTTTATTGGTTATAAATATGGTATAAAATGTTATAACTCTTGAATCTAGTAATAAAGAAAACTGTTTTCAATTGAAATGTAGTATTTAGAGAGGTTAAAACTATTTCCAAACAAGACATCCAACTAAGGGAACAAGAACTAGAGATAATATAGTTTGAGTTGGAGCATGAAAAATCCGACTGAACAAAAAAAGATGAACAAGAAGAGGAAAATCCTCTAAATCCAATCTTGAAGAGATTATTTCAAGAAATAACACAACCAAAAATCTACACCGAATCTTATTTATATTCTAGTTCATTCTATCTATTGTTGATGACGATCTTAGAACAATTATGGAGGCAATGAAGTTAGAGGATAGTAGAATCTGAAAAAAGGCCATGGTTGAAGAAATACATGTCTTGGATAAAAGTGAGGCATGGGATCTAGTCAAATTGGTAGCTAGAAGAAAACATATCTGTAGCAAATGGGTGTTTAAAAAGAAATTAAATGCAAAAGGTAAAGTGTATAAGTATAAAGATTGCCTAACAACAAAGGGATATTCTTAAGTAGAGGGAATTCATTTTGGTGAAAATTTTCTCATCTTGCTCAACCAACTTCTATTATATTTATTTTGTATATTACGATTAGTTTCAATGTTGAAGTAGATCAAATTGATGTGAAGACAACATTCCTACATGGGGTTATTGAAGAAGAAATATACAATAAGCAAACAAAATGTTTTTAATAAAGGGAAACAAAGAGCTAGTTTTCAGGCTAAAGAAATCAAGTATATGTGAAAACAATATCTAAGAATGTGGTACCAAAAATTTTGAAAATTATTTATTGGGTGTTGGTTTCTCAAGAAGAAAAGATGATCACTAATATCATTTTATTTATGTGGTTAGATATGTTTTTGATTGGAAACAAGAAGAAATCATCAAGGATATAAAACTAAGATGTCTTTTGAGTATGATATGAAAAATCTTGGGGTTGCAATTTTTTTTGGGGAATGGAAATTAAAAGAGATCAAGCAAATAAAAAGCTATGGCTGAGTCAAAGGAAATATGTTGAGACAACATTATAAAGGTTTAGTATGTAGTAATATAAACTAGACAAAGTCACTATTCTTGTAGGTGTAAAGTTATACGTAGATCAATGTACCAAGACATAAGAAGTATAGGAAATGTCTCATGATATATATGAAAGTTTTTTTGGAAGTTTGATGTAGGCTATGTTCTATACTAGACTAAACATTTCCCATGAAATGGGGTTTTGAGGAAATATATGTCAAAAATAAGGAAGGAACTGTTGGTGGCTGAATTTGCATGCTTTTACCCACCTTTTTACCTTGTTTCCTATATCCATTTTACACCATTGTTGGTTAATTTACATTCTAAACCGCACAGGTATACCTCTTTTCATGTCGTTATGAATCATTAATCAATGAAGCATAGTCATAGGGGATTTTTTCCTAAGTGGCTTGCTAATTTGATTATTCTTGTAGATTTGGAGGAAGTATGATCAAGGTCATGGTTCTACAATGGTGACCATCCAGCTGGCAGTGCTATCTTGAGACATCAGTTGCAATGGTGGATCAATATTTTAATCAATGCACTGCTATCTTTATATTCTATTTCGCTTAAGAAACCACTATGTAATTGTAGGCAAACAACTACTGTAATTCTAGGAGCTGTTAGTGTTAACAAATTGTATAAGTAGAGTTACAGTGCTGTGAAATCGACAATTAAGATCACAAGGAATTACGTTAACTTTGAGTCTATAACAACATACATGTATTATCCTTTTGATTAATGAAATTCTGATCTTTTGAGCATTTCGTGACTTCTTGATCTCGCCACAGCCCTGATCAGGGAGTTGGGCCCATTCTCCTGACCAGGTGCTATTGGATAGATGTGTGCATAGGTTTATTTTAGTTAATTTATTTATCGCTATGAATGATTATCAGTTTGCTGTTGTGAGTCTGCTTTGTTGTTACTCTTGTTTCTGTTATACTCATTACTACTATTACTCTTATTTGTTGTTATTGCTTGTTGTTACACATTGTTAAGTCTATAGTTTAATGTTTAGTACTGGGTAGGAAAACTATGGCCTACATATACTTTGCATGATAGCCCTGAAATAACTCATAGAGCCTTGTGTTGAAAATTAATGTGGAATTTGGTGAATTACATGATTCATATATGAACACTAAGCACTATTTCTAGGGAGGCTATTGAGGGTGTGAAAGTATGACCAATATTGATTGTAGGTCTAATCTCTCGCCATGGGGAGGGAATTTTTCACTGTGCTCCAGGTCCTAAGAATTACATCATTTTTGTTGCTTTGAATGTCTTGTTTTCTCTTTCATAGGAAGTACTTTCTCGTCCCGGGAAGGGAAATTTTTATGTCACACTGTTTCAGGTCCCGAGCTTCATTTTGTGATTGATTTATTTTCTTTCTTTGCTTTCTTTTTAGAAGCCACTCCCTTGTCCTGGGGAGGGAATTTCGTACCCTACTCTAGGTCCTAAGCTTTCATTTTTCTTGAATGTTTTCCTTTTGTTTACTGATTTTATGAACAAAGATACAAATAAAAGGGGCAGAGAGAGGCCCCTGAAAATTAGCGGGAGAGATCTAGGCAGAAATACCTACATCGAAGAGATAATTTTAAGAGCTGAGTCAAGAGCATCGTCTCGAGTTGCTGTTAGGGTAAGATCTCATATGAGATCTAGAGGGAAATCAGTTTCACGACTAGAACCTTCCCCAATAACATAAGTGTAATTCAGGGAAGAAGAAGTAGCAAGTAGAGGATCTTAGGAAATACATATTTCAAGTTTAGAGGAAGAAGATTTGAGGGAATTCTCTACGCCATTTGATCAATGGAGCACAATTAAACAAACTCAACCACTTGTTATAGAAAAACCAGAGCAGAACCTGTTGAGATTCCAAGTGGGTATTCACAGATATTCATGGCTCCTACAACCTCTTCAATTGAATTTCCAACTAGAGATATTAGAGGTGATGCGCCTATGAAGACTATTAGTTTGACAACATTACCTAATTTCCATGGTATTTCTTCTGAGGATCTAGACACATTCCTTTTTAAATTCGATGTTGTTTGTCAGGGTATGATAATATTTCTGATCCTCAGAAATTGAAGATATTCCCCGCTACTTTGACGAGCATAACTTTGAGATTGTTTATGGGTTTAGGGGGAAAATCTATTGCTATAGAGGACAATATGAAGATGATTTTCCTCAAGAAATATCAAGGCTAATGCAAATCCCGAGATGTGAAGGAAGAAATTTTTAAGATTATGTAGAAAGAGGATGAGAACATGGAGGAAATTATGGAGCACTTTCAATATAGTTTGCAGAGATTAGGCCATCATGATCTAGATAAGAATATTTTGAAAATAATCTTTCTCCGGGAACTGAGGGAGTAATCTTTGGAACTATTGAATGTGGTAGGAAGGGAGACATATCACAGGAGGAATTTGATGCCATCTGTGAATTATGCATCAAGTGTTCATGAGGGGCTGTGAGGCATAAGCAGGGGATCCAAACTCTCAAGGCATCCAATGGTGGAGTTACAAAAGCAGAGATTGGGAACTTGCTGGATAATTTGAGAACCGATATCCTGAGCACACTGTCATCACAGCTGGATGTGTTACAAGTGAAACATAAGCAGATAGAAGCAGAGAAGGCTATGTCCATTTTCTATCCTCAATGTAGGAAGAAGCATCCACTGAAGTAATGCCCATTGAATTCCATCGAGACTTGTGTGATATGTGAACAAAGTCATTCCACTAGCACCTATCCATCTCTTCCTAGGCTGAAGGCAGTCTTTCAAGGAAGAAATGAATAAATAGATCAAATGTATTTTATGGGATCAAAGAAACCATGGAAACCACGTTCACAGAACACGAATCAAGGTATGCCTCAAGACCCTTCTCAGTATTTTAATAATATAAATTTTGGGACTCAGTCTGTACCTTTTTCACCTTCATGGCCACAGTATTATCAATATCTAATGCCTTGGCAACCATGGTACCCTCATTCTGGTCCAAACCCTTCATGGTCCCAGAATTGGCATGGGCCTTCTCCTCCTCCTTTAGGATAATTCTCCCAACCTATGCCACAACAAGATCTACAAGTGCCTTATAATGCATCCACTAGTAATCCTCCTCTACGTCTGCAACTGCCTGTTCAATCCAATCCAAATACAAACAATCAGGGGGATCAATAGGTTGAGACGCTCAACCTCCCTGCATATAGTATTGCCATTGCTAAATGTAACGAATTAAATCTCTGGTCCATTCTGGTGGTGAATACTTAGACTTCACTAATAATTGTTCAACATGATGATGAAGTCTCAAAACCAGAACCTAGAGATTCTACTAGAAAAACTGGGGAGGAGTCAATACAAATTTATATGAAACAACAAACCCCTTTACAAATGATTGTTACTAGAGGATGTTAGACTGGTCCACCTTATCCAAAGAGATTGTCAGGGAGAAAAAAAAGTTCTTGTCCTGAATTCAACTTTTTAGGGGAGCTGCAAAATTTATTTGTCAAAATTTCGTTACTTTAGGCTATGAAGGACGTACTGATTTATGCCAAAACAATTAAAGAATATTGCTCTAAGAAACCTGGCAGAAAACCAAAGGATCCACTCACTATTCATGTTATGGGAAAATTATTAGACATAATGCTGGGGAAGCCTATACTTGTTAAATACGTGGATCCAGGGAACCCGATTCTGACAGTACAGATTAATGGGGTTGATATCCCAAATGTACTGGTAGATTTGGGGGAAACAATTAATGTTATAACCTCTGCAACTGTGATTACCTTGGGTCTGCGGAACTTTAAACCAACTCCCACCATCCTAGAATTGGAAGATTGATCTACTATAATATCGGTAAGGAAGCTAGAAGATATAACCATTTCAGTAGACTCATGGAAATACCCTGTTGATATTTTTGTTTTACATACTCAATCCCTAGCTAGTGGACACCCTTTGATTTTAGGAAGACCTTGGCTTGCGATCACAAATGCTCACAATGGGCATCGGTATGGAAATATGGTAATACACAATGGGGAATTTACAAAGAATCTTATCCTTTACCCCCTTGCCAAACCAAGCTCGTCAGATAAACGAAGATTTACCTTGATGCAAAAATCTCTACCTATGAAAGAGCTCGAATTCGAGAATGAAGAAGTTAAACCGATCCTTACCATTAGTAAGGCTCTTTGTTTCAAGGATGAAAATGAGGATGATGCCATTAACGCCTTTCCCAGTATTCCCAACTTTGTGTCTGACCCAACCCAACAAATATGGAACCATAAAAAGGAGTTGGAAATATTCAAGTAATTGTACCCCGTGACAACATTTCTATATAAATTGAAACAAGGAAACCATTGAATATTAATCCTTTCCTTTCTCCCTCCCAAATTGAATGGTTACTGGAGGTCCTTCAGGAACATAAAGGAGCCTTCACTTGGGAGTATATAGATATGAAAGGCATCCCTGCTAATTTATGCACTCCTCACATATACATTAAAGAAGATTGTTTACCTGTTAGGCATCCACAAAGAAGAATGAACCTTGCCTTAAAAAACATTGTCAAAGATGAATTACATAAGCTATTAGATGTGGGTTTCATTTATTCAATACCGGATAGTAAATAGGTTTCCCCGCTGGTCATTGTTCCTAAGAATAATGGCAAGTGGTGGATTTGTGTGGATTACAGGGAATTAAATAAAGAAACTTTAAAAGATCATATTCCCCTACCCTTTATTGACTAGGTCCTTGATAAGTTTTTCTCCTTTCTAGATGGATTCAATGGATACAACTAGATACAAATAGCTCCAGAGGATCAGGATAAAATAGCCTTCACATGTCCTTTAGGGACCTTTGCCTATCGAGTCCTCCCATTTGGTCTATGTAACACACCTGCTACCTTTCAAAGAGAAATAGTAGGAATTTTTTCAGAACTAATCAATGATAGTGTTGAAATTTACATGGATGACTTCATCCCATATGAGGATTCTGTTGAAGAAGGTTTAGAAAACTTAGAGAAAATACTTAAAATAGACACATGTTTCTCTTAGTACAGTAAAATGTCATATGATGATGGAGGAAGGAATAGTGCAGGGACACGTGCTTTCAGCTATAGGAATTCGGATTGATCTTGCTAATGTAGAAGTGATATTGAATTTTCCTACACCTAAGACACCAACACAAGTATATAGATTTATTGGTTATGCTGGATATTACAGGTAGTTTATAGAGAATTTTTCTAAGACAACATTCCCACTTTTTCAATTGTTACCTAAAGATGGAGAGTTTATGTGGATAAATGAATGTGAAGCAACCTTTAAAGAAATCAAAGAACTAGTTTGTAAAGCTCTGATATTATGAGGGCTTGACTGGAATCTCCCATTTCACATCTCTACATATGCTTCTCAAACAACAATAGGGGCAGTCCTGGGGCAACAGGAGGATAAGAAACCATATGCGATCTATTATGTTAGCAAGAATTTGACTCCTGCTGAACTGAACTATATGGTAATTGCAAAAGAGTTCTTGGTTGTTATTTATACTATTAATAAGTTTTGGTACTATATTACAGGGTATCCTACTTTCATGCACACTAACCATACAACTATCAAGTATATGATGAATAAACCAATAACCCATGGTCGTATTACGGGATAGTTTTTGTTAATTCAAGAATTTGATATTACCATTGTAGATAAGCCAGGGAAAGATAATGTGGTTGCAGATTTCTTGTCTAGAATGGATACTAGTGATGAAGGTACCCCTGTAGAGGATAGTTTTCTAGATGAACATCTTTTTGCAATTTCTACTCACACTCCATGGTATGTAGATATTGCTAACTATCTTGCTACAGGAAAAGTGCCTCAACACTTACCTTATAGAGAACAGAGAAGGATTATCCATCATAGTGCCCACTATTCATGGATAGAAGGATATCTCTTTTACACGGGACTCGACCAACAAATCCGGTGCTGCATAAGTGAGGATGACATCTATGGTGTCCTGAAAGCTTCTCATGATGGCCCCTACGGGGGAAATTTTGCAGATAAGCAGACAGGTCCTTAGTTATTCAAATGGGGTACTATTGGCCCTCTATTTTTCGTGTTGCAAGGAAATATGTTATGCTGTAGTGTTTTCTTCTAAACGATGTACGAAAAGAACCCACTTAAGATTGTGGATGATAAACAATCTCAACAATAGATATGGCTGCTAAACATTGTAGATCTGCAACTATTGATAGAAACAAAACTTGCCAAAGTTATGATATATGCTACGATCATAGTTAAACAGTGAAAGAAAGAGTAATAACCCCAAACATCCAATGGAAACCAGATATGTAAAGAATAATTTAATAATAACACTGGTGAAGAGAACATATAAATGTTACCAGTCTCCCTCTATGGGATGGGTTCTTGGCTATCCTCAAACGTCTTCAGCTTCTATAGAGTCTTGCTCCTCTATAATGCAGAAACCCATAAAAAATATGGTGTGCGACAATGAAAATAATGAGAGTTACAACAATGGGTGCAACAATGAAAATAATCAAAAGTGAATAATGAATGGAAAACCATTCTATTTATAACAAAATATTGAGTTATCCCTGAATAATGAGCAATAATAAAATATTATTGATCCCATTCTTCAAATAACCACTTGGAATATTTTATTATATTTGTTTAGGAGGGAAAAAGTATTTAAAATTTTATTTAGAAATAACAAATAAATAAATGATTTATTTATTATCTCAAGGAATTAGTTAAGGAATAATAAACAATAAGGATTTATTTAATTATTCCTAAGGGATTTAGTCAAATTTAATAAAGAATAATAATTAATTTGTGATTAATTAATTATTCTTATAGAAAAATAAGAAAAATAATGATTTATCTATTTATTTTTCATGATTGGGTCAAATATGACAAGGAAATATAATAAAAAATTGGTTTAATTAATTATTCCTAGTAGAAAATTAAATAAATAGTGATTTATTTAATTATTCTTCATGGGTTTAACTATAAATTACTTAACAAAGGCAGTTTATTAGGTAATTTCTCATAGTGAAATCAATTTTACTATAGTAAAACTGCCTTTACATGGTGTACTTTGATCCATCTAGTAAATTAGGCTAGATGATAAATTTTTTGATGATAACAAGTTTCCCCCCAACGTATGAGTGTTAGGAGCAAAACGTACGATCGAAGTACGTTGTAAAGATATAATCACTTAGAAAACACAGGGGAGTCAAGGAGAGAGAGAGAGAGAGAGCAATGAAGCTGAATATGGGAGAGGATAGTGACGGAGGGGGTGAGACTAATGCAAGTCTCCTTTTATGTTTGTGGTACCAGACCTCAATGAGGTGGGGGAGGCATACCCATACTCACCAAGATAACTTCGTACAAAAATAATGGTTCGCCCAAAAAGATGAAATTGAGCAATGAAATACATATTGAATGGTACAATACATGCTAACATAACAGAGATAGAAAATAATACAATGTGTCGCATATACATAATGCACCTGGAAAAAATATGAGCCAAGGTTGAATACAGTAATATTTTAGTACATGAGATACAAATCCCCTTCCCTCAAAAAATGGGTGGGAGGGAGGGTAGAACAACCACAGAAGCCCTGCTGAACAAGGAAGGGCTCTGCAAAACTGAATGAATCATCTGGAGGAGATGTGAATGCTGTGAACACTGCGATTAGTAGGAACCAAATCCATCAAATCTGTGGAACTGCATCTAAGGCTGTAGCATAGTAGGTATGCATCCGTGCATGTGGGGGCTACCTGAAAGGCCACCCCCTCATGAGGTCTGAAACATCTCACACACATTCGTGAATCACTGGTACAATCTACTACATCACTAGACCATCAAGTGTATGGATCACAAACATGAAACGACTAAGTCAAAGGGAAATAATGAGACCCTCTGCTCGACCCAAGGTGCCAAACAAGAATGGAAGCTGGAACCGAGGTACGCCACCCTCTAGGCCATTCTTCTGGAATAAATGAGCTGATGTCGATAGAATAAGGCCCGCGATAGATGAGGCAACGAGGATCCTCGACTAAAGCACGAGGGACAATAGGAATGTGACTGATGGGTTGACACCAAGGATAATGGGGAAAAGGGGATTAAGGGACAAACAAATGACTACCCTTGTTAGAGCATAAAGTGCATGGTTGGCCTGGAAGCAATTGACTCAACTCTGGAGGGGATGGGGACAATATGACTGGAGGCTAAAAATGGGCAACACAGGATGAACGGTATGCAAATATGGATGGAATACTGTGACATGATATGATGTGGTATGAAATAGACTCCAAGAATGGAAGGGTGACTCATCGCAAATGCTCTGAATAGGGGTGAATCGATGACGCTACCACACAAACTAGGCCTGGTGGGGACCATGAAAGCATGAGTAAATGATGGTTACTCATGACAAAAATTAAAATGTGGTATGAAAAGTATTAAGAGGAGGTGGACCTAGAAGTACAAGTGTTTCTTTATGACGAAATTTGATTTTGAGAGGCGACGAAGTGACCCTTCTTGGAAAAATGGCTTACTGGTGAAGTGTTAAATCATCAAAAATTGAGGAAGACCCATTATAGAGCTTAGTGAGAGCTTTCCAATAGTGCTAACGGTTCATCAAACTGAGCTACAGTCTAGTCGTAATGGGCGATAGAAAAATTGTGGATCATTCTATGAAGGGACGTTTTCCCTCCAATTTGGATTCATTTGCTAAGTGAGCTGTGGTGAATTTGGAGAGGAGAAAAAGGCCCTAAATCTTGTGGAGATCGTAGAATACAAACCAACCGTCAGAATTAGGATCTGTGACTTCCAGGTAGGCATCCTTACTCATCTCTTAAAATTTCAGTGGTTTATTTCCTGATTTTTGGCATTTGGCAGGTCCATGAGAGACCCTTGCCCTTTCTCATAGTCGCATCACACTTTTTGGGTCCAGAAGTGTGATCTGGCTCATAAGTTAGAGCTGGAAACCAACGAGATCACACTTTCTGGGCTGAAAACAGTGATTTTTGGCTAGAGGAAGGTTTGGTCTGTTGGCCTGGTGGGGTCTGCAGGTTGATCAGTGTAGCCAGATCTTTTATTTTCTAAACTGACAAGACATGTCGTGTTTTGTAGATGTGGCTGATTTGAAAATCAACTGGCATGAATAAGACTTGGATACTCTTTGATCCGAGATCCAGGGGGTCAGGCGGTTCAAGGGTTATTGGCTCATTATGTGGTTATCAAGTTGGTAGAGAACCCATTAATGAGGGCAAGTGAGCCCTTGCTATCAAGAATTGTGAGCTATTGGGATCCAAACTAGGAGGTCTTTGTCATGTAGGGCACAAGATCGAGCTCACATTCTAGGATATTTAGTTCTTTACTGGACTTCCTCCCCTCAGAGTGGTGGGGGATATTCATCCGGTGTTACCTCGTGGGAGGAACATTACGGAGTTCATGGATTATCGATGGGGTGTTTGTGTCAAGGGTACGACTATCTCGTTTGTTGATTTAGAGAGGCTAGAGACATAGGCTATTGCCACAACTATGCTACAGGTCTTGGGCAGCTAGGCATTCCACCACATCACTAGAGGAAAGATGATGTTAGTTGAGAGTGTTTTGGCTAGGACCTACTATGGGTGGGTCCAAATGATGTCATTGGTGAAAGGAAAGTTGAGTCTTTACAATAGGCAAGTGAATCATGACTACGCTTTCGGTATAGTACTGTGTGCAGTCTTCTTTGAGGAGATATCCACTATCCGTCCTCATGTACAGATCTGAGATGGGGGCCCACAGGAACCCAGTATTTGTCATTAGGGGCAGCTACTGGGGAGAGGAGGAGGGGGAGTCAAATGGGTGTTCTGACCCAAGTTTTTCACACGCTAGGATCAGATGCCCCTTTACATTGACGATTACCCTTATAGTGGGATGAACTATCAAGGGGATCCTGACTTGTCACTTCCGCCTAGGTGAGCATGGGGACCATACGGTAAGTGTTAAGTTTCTATGTTTTATGGTGCATTTTATATTTTTGTCACATGTATGTGGTACTGAGTGTGAAACATGTTTTATGCAGATGTAACACTGTAAAGCCAGTAGGATATGCAGGTTGAGCCGCAGCACCTGGGGCTACAGATCGGGGGACATCATCATCACAGAAGGGTCTAGAGGATACTGCAATGCTTACTGATTTGCATCATAGGTTTGAAGTACTCTTGACCGGGGTTTCAGAGCGTGGATGGCATGACTTAGATGATTGGTACACAGATGAGTGCACTGATCTTACCTCATAGTGACAAGGCATCATGTGGCACATGGCGATGGTTGGTCTGGAAATATGTGATCTACGTGCAGGTGGACCAGAGCCTTTGGCGCAAGATCCACAAAATAATGACTAGATGCAGGGACATGTGGGTCCCTTTGATTGTGATTTTTGTAACATGCTATGGGCATGTCAGATGTATTTAGAGTTATGGCTCCAAACACTTTTATGATACATAATATGATTATGCATTTTGTATGATGATGATGGTTTGCCATTTGTGTGGTCATCTTCTATGGTATACATGTGATAAATGCCAATCTAGAATGTTGTTTGCAATGGTATCTACATAGTGATTTTGGGCTCTAGGTACATGACAGAAAGTAATGGTTTGAAATTCACGTACCAATAGCTTCACTCGTAGATATTTTCTAAATAGGATTTGGTTATGCACATGATACACACCATTCAATTGCATGACAAGTAGCAGGAATCTAAATGAACATGAAGATGAAGGATGCGATGAGTGAGGGTATCAACTAAAAAACCTATCACTACATCATATTCGGCTTGATTATTGGTGGCAGATCTAATGAAAATGCCATTTGAAAGGAATAATATGTGCAAGGGGGTAAAAATGGCTGAGGCTAGATTCCAGGAGAAACGACTTGCACCATTGGCATGGCCGATATACGGTGTGGATGATGGATCCATCTGAAAGATGCAAAAGACAACAGATGAGATGATGAAATCTACCTAAATTTATGGCAGAAGTAAAGACACACAAAATCAAAGGGATGTGCTGTGAGAAACATTTTTGGAGGTAGAGCACATTGGGAGAATTAGGAAGGAGATGGCCTTCAAAATCCTCTTGAAGGAATGCTCCCTTACTCAAGTGTAGGGGTAATCAGGGATATACATAGCTTCCATGGTGTCCTCATCAGGCTGGGAGATGGGTGGATGGGAGGAAAAATGAATACATGATGCAACGACACCTGGTGCATCAACCTGAGGAATAAGGTTCACATATGCATCATCTTGAATGGAAGATGACAGACGGGTAGACGGAAGGTCTACTGATGTTGAGACCTTGGATTCTATCGAAAAAGGTTCGATAGAAATGCACCCAACAACCTTAAGAAGGTTTGCCGGAGAGGAACTCAAGGATGACGACATGTAAAGAATGAGGCCTGTGGTTTCTGTAATCTCGACATTGAGGGGATCAATCACAATAAAAGGGCTAGATTTTCCCTATTTTGGTTGAATGGTGGTACTAGAATCCATAGGTAGAGGAGTAGAGGTTCCACTATGAGTGGTCTTGTAGTCACAAATCACCCCAAGGCAATCGCGAAACTCATCGAGATGAGGGCAACAATGGGAATAGTGACCATGAAGATAAAAAAGAGCACAAGGGTGGTTTGTGCAAATAATTTTGAGTTTCTTAGGTGGAACTGGTATGTTAACATGGACTTCTAGAATATTTGACTCAAGGAATGCTTCACAAACCAAAGGTTTAAGTTGAGGAAGCTCAGGAAAATTGTTGGTGGCATGCCCAATGAATTCACACAAAGCGTAGGGGGGTGTCAAATTTGGGGCCTTACGGGCTAGAGGAGCTTGGGAAGCCTTGTCCTTTGAATATTTCCTTTTGGCTGTTCCCCCCTGGCCATATGCTTTTGTAACTGGTGTTGGTTCTTGTTGAGGTTGTGATGGAACTAAAGCAATGACAAGGGTCATGGGGACCAGTTGAACAGGGGTCAAAGTGTGATACAGTCTTGGCTGACTGTTATAGGGAAAAGTGTCTATATAGAACTTCTCTATCCCACTAAGGTATGGTAGCTGCCTTAGAAACAACAGAGAAAAGTCTACTTTGGTTTCTTTTACAATAGATAGATGAAAGAAGAATAAGGATGCCAACCTCTGTCTTTCTCTTGACTCCTTGCTCAGTTCTTCTTCCTTCTTATAGTCTTTCAATGCTTTTCCTCTCGTACGCCCAGCTTCATGGAGTACCTGCTGTAGTCAATGCCTTCAACCTGTGAAAAGCCCTTAGCAACTAGACGAGCCTTATGTTTATCAACTTTCCCATCTGGTCCATACTTGGTTCTGTAAACCCATTTGCATCTAACAAGTTTGTGTCCCTTTGGTAGAGGAACAAGATCCCATGTATCATTTGTCATCAATGAATGATATTCTTCATTCATAGCTGCTTCCCAATGTGGATGGCCTGAAGCTTCTGCAAAAGTGTCAGGATCATGATTTACTGGAGCTTGAGCCAGTAAAGAAGAGGCTCTTTCAAACTGAGAACGTGTACGTCGCTGATCTGTAGGATCACCGGCAAGATCACCTGCTGCATCCCGAGTAGCACGGACCCATCTTGGAAGTTGAGGATCCTGAGAAGGTGGGGGAGGATTATCATCCTCGCTTTCATCATCAGAAGAAGAAATGTTTTCAAAGATAGAAGAGATAGGAAGAGGTGGCACATCCGCCGGACTAGGCTCGCAGGCCGATTTATTTTCATCAAATTTTACATCTCTTCTAATGATAACATTTTTGGACTTAAATGGAATAAGTCTATAACCTTTTACATCTTCAGAATATCCAACAAAAGTACATTTCTCACTCTTAGGTTCTAAAGCTTTATGCTTTTCATCTGGAATATGGGCCCATGCTTCACTTCCAAACACACGAAAGTGACTTACATCTGGTTTAATGGAACTCCAAGCTTCTTCTGGAGTGATATTCTCTAGAACCTTAGTAGGAGTGCGATTGATTATATAATTTGCACAATTAATTGCTTCGGCCCAAAAACTAAGACTGAGTCCTTTAGATTGCAGCATACAATTAGCCATTTCCTTTAAGGTGCGATTTTTCCTTTCAGCTACACCATTTTGTTGTGGAGTGTATGGAACAGTATGTTGCATTTGAATTCCATTTTCGGTGCAAAAGTTGATGAATGCGTTTTTAACATATTCTCCACCATTATCAGTTCTTAGCTTAAGAATTTGATGTCCAGATTGTTTTTCAACAAATGCTTTGAAGGCCAAAAAAGTGCTAAATACTTCGCTCTTGAGTTTTAAGAAGTATACCCAAGTGCGTCTAGAGAAATCATCAATGAAAGTTAAGAAGTACTTGCAGCCAGAGAATGAAGCAACAGGAAGAGGACCACATAAATCACTGTGCACAAGCTGTAAAGGGGCTGAGGCGTGCCAAGAGGCACGTTTGTCAAAACTGTCCCGATGATGTTTTCCGAGTACACATCCGGAACAAACACCATCTTTGCAAGATACCATAGGAAGACCTGTCACCATATTTTCTTTACATAGATGCTGAAGGGAGCGATAGTTTAAGTGACCAAACCGCTCATGCCAATGTTTGCTCACTTCATCATTATGAGCAACAAACACTGAGGGAAGATGGGATGACCCAAAGTTGTGAAACTTATACAACCTTTTGGAATCATCAGCAAGACCAGTAGCTAGAATCTGTTTAGGATCTTTTAGATCCTTGATTACAACATCATGAGGTGAAAATTCAACAATTTTACCTTCACCTGAATGAGTTATCTGATAGACAGATAGAAGGTTGCAGGATAAGTTTGGAACACATAATACATCATTGAACTGACCATTGTCTAGATGAACAGTTCCAGTCCCTACAACATTAAGAGATCTATCATCACCAACATATATATTTTTGGTGTTACAATCATTTAAAGAAGAAAACATGGCTTGGTTTTTGGCCATGTGACAAGAGGCTCCAGAATCAATGAGCCACTCATGAGAATGAGAAGAAGAAGAAGATACATTTAATGCATAACCAGACTGAGATGATTGACGATGACATGCAAAAAGTGCCGTTTCGGAAGTTGAAGTTGAAGTAGGCTCCAGATGGATGTTATGTTTCTTCATTGCGGCTTCCAAGGCTTCCATCTTCTTAAAGCATTTAGATTCTAAGTGGCCATCTCGATTACAAAAGTTACAATGTCTGTCAGTCCTCTTCCATTTGTTTTT
Organism: Pinus tabuliformis; assembly: GCA_031772625.1. NCBI lineage: Eukaryota > Viridiplantae > Streptophyta > Pinopsida > Pinales > Pinaceae > Pinus > Pinus tabuliformis. The sequence continues at coordinate 1,137,924,310 of CM062819.1, read as the reverse complement.
ATTGGTCTTGTCATTTTGCTGAAATGATCTTTCATCTTGAGGCTGAGTTGGTTTAGGACCATTCCTTTGAGGATAAGACTTCTTAGGATTCTTTGAATTTGGTTGCTGCTGGGCGGCTAACGCTTTCGAGGAAGAGTTTCCAAGATTAAGAAGACCAAGGTGTAAGAGTTTTTCTTGTTCTCTTATTAAGGAATCACAAAAGGAGTCAAAGGAAGGGGGTTTGTAGTCTTTGCCTTGACAAATGAAAGCTTCCCTTGTAGAATGGAAAGTGGAAACAAATACAGAGTAGGCTGGTCCCAACTTAGTAAGGATGGAATAAATAAGGTTACCATCTTCTTTCTTAACTTTAACACCTTCCAAGAGATATCTAAGGGTCTTGAATTTGGACAAGAAATCTTCAATGCAAGAAAAATTATTAGGATCCAAAGTAAGCAACTCATTCTCAAGTTGATGGGCTCTAATTTCATTTTTAATCCCAAAAACTTTAGCAAGTTTTTCTAATGCTTCATGAGGAGTTTCAATTTCTGCAATGTGGAATCTAAGATCAGGAGAAACAGACATTCCTATCAAACCACGTGCTTGATCTTGTCTATTTTCCCATTTTTCGGCCTTGTCTTCATCTTTGGGTTTCTTCTCTTGGTCTGTGGCTATTCTGAAGAGACCTTTACTTCTAAGTAAATCTCCCATGTAGGCTACCCATTGGAAGTAGTTAGTGCTGTCAAGAATGACTTGGCATGGACTTTCCATTTTTTGAAAAAAATCCTGAAGCTGAAGATGCTGAAAGTAAGTGGTCCAATGGATAGATCTCGAAAAAATAGGCGGTTTTAAAAAAAACGGCTCTGAAAAAGGCTTCCGGATGAAGAAGATATGGCTTTTTGAAAAAAAATTGTTGACGTTGCCGGCAAAGTGCGCGAATGTGCGGGAATGAAAAAATCCGCCCCCACAAAATGGAGACTTGAACCCAAGACCTCTACTCTCTTAAAAAGTCTTTGAACCAATTGATCTATACAAAATATTTGAGAGAGAGAGAGAGAGAGAGAGAGAGAGAGAGAGAGAGAGAGAGAGAGAGAGAGAGAGAGAGAGAGAGAGAGAGAGAGAGAGAGAGAGAGAGAGAGAGAGAGAGAGAGAGAGAGAGAGGGGGGGGGGGGGGGGGGGGGGGGGGGGGCTCGATTTGCGTGCTTGCCTTGGGAAGGCTCCTTTCCCCTACAAAACACAAAACACAAAACCCAACACGAATATGCAAAGAAAAACGAACCTCTCAAAGTTAGCTTTAGCCAAAAAACTAGAATTTTTAAAAAAAATCTCAAAGTTAGCTTTTAACCGAAAAACTAAATATTTTTCTCAATGTTTCTGATTTTCCAAGATCACACTAAGGTGCAGGGAAAAGAGCATACGCATGAGAAAAATCCTTTCTTTCTGTTTCTGATTTGCCCAGATCGCACAGAGTCGCAGGGAAAAGAGCATACGCAGAAATGAAAGGTATAGATCCGGGAAAAAAAAAAAGGCTAAATAAACCGAAACCGAAATAAGCAGAGAGAAAATGACAGTAAACTGCAAAAAAAAAACACTGTATACCTCCCGATCTGAAAAATGATGCAGCTAGGGCTACCGGAAACCTTTTCGCGTGAAACGAAAGGGGTTCCTTACTGAAACAGATGCTCCGAACGCAACAGAGCAGTCCTCTCGGCCCGAAAGCAGTCAGAGACAGCAGATCTAGGAAACGACAGCCGCATGCAGTTCTACCGGCTTCAGATTTGGATCACCAACGGACGCGGCCCTCAAATAGCTCTGATACCATGTAGGAATTTACAGGGTAAGTTCCTCAGAAAGAATACCAAAAGGACACCGCTCACAACCAGATCTCAAATCAATACACCAGTATTTTTGACGTGGTTAAAACCCTCAGAGTGCAAGGAGGGAAACAGTCCACGGCCTGTCCCAACGTGGGTACAGACAATTTATTAATCAAAGAATGAAAATTTACATAAGCTTCTCTCATGCACGGATTACCCGAAAAATGACCCTCCATGCGCTTTAAATAGAACTCATGGACCAATCGGGTGTCAAGCCACGGATCAAGTGTCGGTAATACCGAGGTGAGAGTGAACCGTCGGATCACTACATATCGTGACCGTCGGATTGTAAGTTACAAAATGTACAACGGTAAAGAAACACACTTTACCTAACTCTAACCTAACTCTATGCTAGACCAAGTTGAACTTAACTATATCCTATGTGTCGGAATATCCTAACACCTGCAAGATCACAGCAGCACAAGACTACGCAAGAACATGGATCTACTATTATAAATAATCTAAGGTCAGTATAGATTAACCATACAAATGCATAAAACATGAATTACACAAGAATATGGAAGAAAACAAGAATAGCTTTATTGATAATCAAAGTAGAGTCAAGAGAGTTACAAACAGTTGTTACGACCCAGCATCATCCTCTTGACAAGAAAAACCCTCTTGTCACCTCATACAAAGCTTAGATCACCCAACATACACTGATATCACCTCAAGAAACTAACATCAATTCCTTACAAGATGCCAAATTCCAACCTCTGGATCTCTGGGATGAGGGATCCATATATATACATATATATCTGTAAGGGGTATGAGTCAGCTTTGTTTCTTTTATTAGTGTCCTCCCACTGATAGTCCTTGCTTCCACTTGGAGATTGAGCATCTCTTACTCATCCTTGGTCGAATTCAGAGAGACAAGTGCCACAGGAGAAATTTATGGAAGATTCCATGCCTTTCCACCTTGCAAAATGACACTGCGATTTGTCTCTTCCCGCTCAGCGCACCCCCTAGAAGGGATTTTTGCATTTCAGCGCACCCTCACAGTGTATTTAGGTGAGCTGCAGCGCACTTTGACCATGGAGCAAGTGCACTGATCCTGATTTGACCCATTCTGAGCAGTTTTTTATGGAGAACTTTTGGGAGAAGCTGTAATTAGTTGACCTTGTTCCTTTAGGGGTTGGAACAACACTTTTAGGGACTTATGAGCCCTTATATTATGGATATTTATGCTTGGGGTTGTAGGGCCCAAAAATATCTATAACAGTTGCCCCCTAAAGCATGAGGTCGTTAATTCTTTTTTAGATGTCGGGTGAAATGCTTTATAATGAGGATCTGAAGTTCTTTCGAGCCAAGAGGAGACCTGTAATAAGATACAACACAATACATTATCTTCATAATATTTTCATGATCTAGCTGAGGCGGCCATTCCCATGCTCAGCTTTATAAATTCATTTTCATGTACATAGGACAGACAATCGTCTAAGTATGGATGATTATCTGTGCCGTAATGCTGTACATTTGATGTTTTTATTTTCCTGAATATATATTGCAGCCTAGATGGATGAAACTAGATCCGGGGTCTTCAATCTCGTTCGATCTTCACTCAAGGTACAAGTCGATCCATGTGAAACATGTTTTGGAGTCGAACATGGAAAGACATCGCCTGATTACTAGCCAATGATGTAAGCTGTTAACAGGCGTGAGAGGAATCACCGATAATGATGATGACCCTCAAGGTACTACAGTACAATCTACATGGTGTGAATAAAGGACTCGGCGTCGAACACCACGCAAAATCTTTCGGTCGAAGGCCGTTGATGTAAACCTTTCGCTGGAAGTGAGAAACTTGCCATTAAGGCATGCAAGCTTCAAAGTACTGGGGGGTATTCCTAGATCAACTTCTTGGATAATGAGCTGATGTCGACAAGAAGTGATCCGTCATAGGAGGGCCTTAATGAATCCCACATCAATGACACGGAACAGAGCAAATGATTTCACAGAGGTGAAAACTGTCTGATGATATAAGGTTCAGGATGGCGGTCATGAAAGAATGGAGTATAAGTGTATCGTGGTGGGCGAGACCTGGGTGAATTCTCTGAATGACCTCTCTTGAACATATCAGTGACACTGACATGATGGATTGGTAGCATTAACCCCAAATATGGATGGTGTGATGTGACCATGGTGAAGAGACCGGTGAATGAAACAACCCAACCCGACTTGGAAGCGGAGTGAAAGTGTCATGTTCAAGAGCGACTTGCTACCAACAAAGTTTCTTCAATTTTTCTTCCCAATTTTTCCCCAGTCATTGCTGACCAGTACCTCTTTATTTTTGTCAAGCTTGAGGAGGATAACATATGCTTGTTCTATAATTTTCCCTTCCGGCAAACCCATCACTTTGTTTTACCGAGCTTAGCGATAGTGAAACTCGTTCTTGTCTGCCACAGACAAGTTTGTTGCTATTATGCTTTTAACGAGTTTAATGACAAAGATAACTCGGTCCTTTTCAATTTTAGAGAGTCTGAAAAAGGGACGTAAAGAAAACTCCAGTATTCCTTTTTCGTCACGTAATCCCTTAAGTCCAAAAAAGTATAAAACAATACAAAAGGGATGGATTTTCGATTCTTTTAACGAGTCGAACAAAACAAGCGCTCGATCTTTTTGTGTAATGATCCCTCAAGTCCAAAAAAGATTAAAATCTAAAGGAGGGATATCACTTCCGGTCTCTTTAACGAGCTGGAGAGGCCAATAGCTTGGCAATCTTTTCATATTTTACGAGTCGATTTTGAAAAGCGCTTAAAGACGACTCTTCTTTTGAGGAACGAGTGATGAAATGGGTAGCAGCTGATTCCAGGTAAGGCTTGGAATTTTCCAATCACGGCAGTGTTACAAGGACGGCTAACATGATCACTCTTCGCAACTGTTCCTCAAAATGGGTAAACAATCAAAATGGAGGTGAATGATCGGCCAATGCAAAATGGAGGTGACGGTGCAAACCCAACCAAGGCTTTAGAGGCTGAAGTTTTACATTCACGATGGTTATTTACCGGAAATTGGTTCATTTTTTAATGAGCTTAAACTCTGGAGGAACATGTGCTCATTGCTTATATTTATTTTTTAACGAGCATGTAGTCCGCATTAAAATTGCTCGATTAATCTAGTCGTAAAATAGAAATGTCTCATATAAAAATGGCAATTTTTCTAATCTTTTCCCCATATCCTTTCTTTATACAAGTTAGGAAGCGACCAATCCTACGAGTTTAAAGGGTTAGCCTACGGGTTTAAAGGGAGGACCTATAAATTTAAAAAATAAATGGTCGCTCTTTGCTTGCATGCCAAAAGGTTTGCATGCCCCCAGGTATAAAATAGAGTTTCGAGGTTACCCCTTCTTTTTTCCGTTAAAACATTTGTTTCACCGAGAGAGGCCTACCTCTTACAGGTTACCAAAGATTATTTTATTCACGGTGAAAATGAAACATTTCTCTGGCGATGTCTACCGAAATGAACAAAGATGAGTGACGAGGTCCGCCAACCCACATAACTTTGACAAGAGAATCTTATTCCAGTCCAACTCCCTCTTCCATTTTTGGACGGGAGTGCAGAGGTCATATACCTCTCGCGGAAACCTACCCTATACCTGAAGTTTTCCTGCCGAAGCAGACCAGGGTGCATGCCCCCTGGGTTTCAGTCACGCCCCCGAATTACTCGCGCTCATCGGGTTGACGGACTGGGTGTTGAGACATTCCTTGTGTGAAAAGACCATTTAGGAATGGTGTACGACTATTTGCTATGTGTGAGCCGGGGAATGAAAGCTGGTCTACGAGCTTGACCACTCTTCCTTCGTGCGGAAAACACATTACTCTAAAGAGTGAGGAGACAATTGCTCCCATGCAATAAATATAGTCTCGCCCAAGGAGTAGATTATAATCTAAGGGACCTTGGACTACCATCACATTCATTTGAATGGTTTTCCTTTTCAATGTTATCAGCACATTGGGAAGGATTCCTAAAGGTCGACTAGTTCCTTTGTCAAAGCCCGTTAGATTTCTCATTTTAGGCAAAAGCGATGGCGAACCAAGCGCTTTCCAAGCAGTCGAGGAAAGGATACTCACAGAAGCCCCTTCACCAATGATGGTGCTGGCCATAACCATTTGATATATTTGAACAATGATTCGAAATGGTATACTAGCCGGTAAACGGGTCTGCCCAGTTGATTCTAGTCGAAGGAAACAACTAGGTTGCTTGGAGGTGGGGCCGAATAGATGGCCGGATATGACTTTGACAAACTTCCTTCCTGCGGTAAAGGAATGGGTAAATTTTTCCCTTGTTCATCTGAGTCTGTGTTCACGAAAAGAATTTGGACGGTGTCATCCTTGTTCTCTTTGGTGAAGGTATCATCCGAAGATGGAACCTCTGAAGGCAAGACCAGGTCAACTGTCATATCGACCTTTTGACTTTCGTCTGGTGTGGATTCAGATGGTTCATCTTTAATGATAGATGCTTCGGCTGACCACTTGAGCGGGCTAGCCGGATTTTCGACTAGTGATGGACTCGGCAAGAGCTTTTTATATCCAGGTGGAAGTCGTAATGGTGAAACCGGACGATCTTCCAGCACTCTTTTAGCCTCGTCTAAGAAGGGACAATGGTGGACGGCATGATCGCCTTCACACAGTTTACAAGGAAATCTATATTTTCCTTTTTTTCCATGGGCTTCACTCTCACTAGTCGACGGTGTGCTTTCAACATGATTATCAGAGGTTGACGACACCAGATTGTGCAAACGAGGAGACCAGTCCCTTAGGATCCGAGGGATGCAGGGACAATCTCTGTCATAGTGGTCTCCTTTGCAAATGACACATGGCGATTTAGGCCTTGTCGGTGCAGTGTGTGGATTTTCACTAGATAACGATTTGTTGCCCCCTTTCATTTTTGGCTCCTTCTTCTTCTTCTCTCTCTTCTTCTTTTCTTTCTTCTTCTCAGGTACTTGATTTTTGGCTTTATCAGTTCCATCAAGCGAAGAGGAAGGAAGAGAGGAAGAATTGGACGAAGTGTAGGTTTGGGGGGTAACTTTTGGATCGTCTAGCTGATGACTTGATTGTTCAGGAATGCGGTGTTCATAACAACAGAGGTTGAGAAGAGCCATACCGGCAAGCCTATTGTCAACCCTGGAAGCGACAATGTGGCCATGTGGGGTGCACCAATATCTCCCCAAGAGGGGAAGGGACTAGGATTCCCTCCAAGGGGAATTCCTTGGTTGGTGGACTCCATTTTCCAAACCCAAGATCAACGTAGGAAAGGTGGCGATTATTCCGTTTAAAATAAATTTTATGACGCTTTGACACAACTTGTTTTTTCAATTTTAAAGACTCGAGAAAAAACAAAAGATGACTCTAGTCTCCTTCGATTTTTAATGAGCCTGAAGTGACAAGTGCTCAGATGGACCTTTTCTGTTAAAGAGTTTGAAAAGGAACGAAAGGGACTACTCTGGAGATCTAGGTAGAAGGTGTACCAAACCAATTGCAAAATTGCAGAATACGTTTTACGGTACGGCAGTCAATCTTCTCGAATACTGTGTTCGGTGCATTGCGATCAATAAGGTGGTAGACATGGCTTCCTATGGATAAAGGATAACGCCTATAGTGGTCTCCCAAAATATACTCAACGGTACGTGGGAGCACAAGTCCGTATTGGCACTTGTCGTCTCCAAGTGGAGGAATCACCCAACCAACAGTGAAAGCGATAGTTACCACGTTTTATGATGCCAGAACACGTCTCTATCCTAGACCTCTAGATGTTGCGTTAAGTTCCAAAGTGTTGTTAGATTCATTCAATTTATTTTAGAGTTGATCTTGTTTATGAAATTTGCCTTTTGGGTTCACCGCGTGATGTATAGATATTATTCCTAAAATGCAATCTAAGATGATAAGCAAACTTTTATCTTCTTTACGCAATGAAAATCCTAGCTACTAAGGAAATATAGACAGATTTCTTTCAACAAGCAGCACAGAGCACACACTATATGCACTCTTCCTAAATCAAGCCAATCAGACTGTCTAAATGCAAATGCACATGCATGTATTTTTTCGACTTTCTTAATATATAGATGATAAAAAGAAAGTTTAATGTGCAAATTTGAATTACTTTTTAAAGCGACAGCAATTTAACAACTTTCTTTCCAAAAAGAAGTGAGGGTAAAGAGACACTCAACGATTTTGAAAGGAAATATTTCTTTTCGACACTTTAAAATCACACCAATCCAAATCATATGCAACAGTAAATCATATAATCGACTACCAAACAGGAGTATTGTTGTCTATGGCTGAAAACGACAGTTACGACACTTTCAAATCAAATGACAACAGCTCGATTATGTTACTTTTTACAAATGAGAACTGAAAATGACTAAAATACACTCAAAACACTGACAGTTCTTTGAACATTAGAGGTGGAATATCATCAAAGAAAAGGGTTTCCAAACAGAGGTTTACTGATCATAGGCTGTAAAATTCAAGAATAGAACCGAAAGGAGTGAATCCAGAAACCAACATTCAGTGGCAAAGGCTCATTCTGAGTAGCGCACCTGTAACACAGGGAAACTGGATTGCAGCACAGGTTCACCACTCGGGAGGTGCGCTGAAATGCAGTTTCTCAGTACAGAGAGTGCGCTGGTCCAGAGACGAGACTTTGAACAGGCTCCGAGTCATAGTTTGCAGTTCAGTTCAGGGTTTTTGGCCGTGAAAAAGATGATCAGTAACTTGACAATCAGGGGTAGATCTAAATGATGCTACTAAGGCCACCACAAAGGGCAAGTAGAGAGCTTGTAGATCAAATGTTCAAGTTATAAACAAACCCGGAGATTGACTGAAGCAGCGTTGATCTACTTTGCATTCATAAAACGAATGCAGTTCGAAGGCTAGCTGGCTTAGCTTCAGGCTCCGTCTGTGTGTTTATAAAACAAACAAATGTAAATGAACAAACAATATATTCGCTCCCCAGTGGAGTCGCCATTTTCTTATAGGGAAAAGTGTCTATATAGAACTGCTCTATCCCACTAAGGTGTGGTTGCTGCCTTAGAAACAATAGAGATAAGTCTACTTTGGTTTCTTTTAGCATAGATAGATGAAAGAAGAATAAGGATGCCAACCTCTATCTTTCGCTTGATTCCTTCCTCAGTTCTTCTTCCTTCTTACAGTCTTTCAATGCTTGTCCTCTCGTACGCCCAGCTTCAAGGAATACCTGCAAGATCACAGCAGCACAAGACTACGCAAGAACATGGATCTACTATTATAAATAATCTAGGGTCAGTATAGATTAACCATACAAATGCATAAACATGAATTACACAAGAATATGGAAGAAAACAAGAATAGCTTTATTGATAATCAAAGTAGAGTCAAGAGAGTTACAACCAGTTGTTCCGACCCAGCATCATCCTCTTGACAAGAAAAGCCCTCTTTTCATCTCATACAAAGCTTAGATCACCCAACATACATTGATATCACCTCATGAAATTAACAGCAATTCCTTACAAGATGCCAAATTCCAACCTCTAGATATCTGGGATGAGGGATCCATATATAGATGTCTGTAAGGGGTATGAGTCAGCTTTGTGTTTTTTATTAGTGTTCTCCCACTGATAGTCCTTGCTTCCACTTGGAGATTGAGCATCTCTTACTCATCCTTGGTCGAATTCAGAGAGACAAGTGTCACAGGAGAAAGTTATGGAAGATTCCATGCCTTTCCACCTTTCAAAATGACACTGCCATTTGTCTCTTCCCGCTCAGCGCACCCCCTAGAAGGGATTTTTGCATTTTAGCACACCCTCACAGTGTATTTAGGTGAGCTGCAGCGCACTTTGACCATGGAGCAAGTGTAATGATCCTGATTTGACCCATTCTGAGCAGTTTTTTGTGGAGAACTTCTGGGAGAAGCTGTAATCATTTGACCTTGTTCCTTTAGGGTTGGAACAACACTTTTAGGGACTTAGGAGCCCTTAGATTATGGATATTTATGCTTGGGGTTGTAGGGCCCAAAAATATCTATAACACTGACCACGAAGAGTGTTTGCAGGGGGATCAATGTACCATACTGAGATCTCGATAGTCATGTTAGGAAGGACTAGAGAAGCCATGACAGGTATAGAAAAAATTCTCGGAGGGGGAATAAGAAAGGTATCTAGCTGATAGGATAATGTCCTAGCAGAATTGTTCCTGGATGGTTAAGACCTAGAGGAGCAGTTCCTGGAGAGAACATAGGAGAGGCACCCACAAATGGAGGGTGTCTTAGGGGAGTGGGTTTATAGGGTTCAGCTGGAAGAGCAACAATAAGATGCTGAGGAGTTGGTTGTTGATTAGGTGTACCAAACTGCTTAAGGGTAGCCTGTGACACTTGTAACATGAAAAAATTCATGGAAGTAGGTTTAGAAGTGGGAGGGGGAGGACTAGGGAAGGCACCCAACAATGAGTAATCCTTATAGACTTCGGGTGAGACATTAGTTCAAGGATTTGAAGACTGGTTGTTAGACATCAACTAGATGATTGACGCAGGGGAGGTCACGGATGCCGGCTCGTAGTAAGTCAACTGATCATTGGTAACGATCTTCCCTTCATGGGGAAAGCACATATTTCAGAAGGCCGCAGATGCGGCAAATGACATGGCATATGTGTAACTAAGACCTAAGAGGATGTTATAATCAAAGGGCATCAATGACTTCAGCATCGACATGGACAGTCTTGCCCGCAAGGGTCACTGGACAATTGCAGTACATGCCAAGGGGCTGGGAGGAGTGTCCATCCCAAACACACAAGGTGATTGTGGAGGGGGACAACTCGGGTGACTTGAGTTGTTTCCAAATAGTAGTGGACATCACACAGGTGGATGCGCCTTCATCAATAATGCATCTAGAAATGATGGAATTACGAACTCTAACTGGTATCTGGAAAGCAACAGATGAAGGAAATGGGGGATGCTCTGATGTATCAATTGGGAAGATAATCAAATGATCGTCGGAAGGATCCACTACATCCAAGGTAGTTAGTAGAGCCTTCTTTTGAGAAGGACATGACTAGAGGACTTCTAGTGTCAACATGGTGGCAGGTGATTGCACCAAGTCATCTACTATACTGTGTGTATGGGAAGCTTTGTTAGAAGTCGCATTATAGCATAATGGTCCCTTTCGGATCTTGGGAGTGGCCTCAACTTTGGGTTGAGGGATCTGTAAAGGACCATTTGGTGTCATAAGAGGCTTAATGGACACTTTGGTTTTGGATTCAACAGTTGACAAAGTGGAGGGCTTGTCATATTGACATGACCGAGTTTGTAAGTTGATATTGGAGGGGTCAACCTCATTAGAGTTCATCATTAGCATTTGGTAGTCACCGGGACCAGAAGGTTGGGGGAGGTGGGCTACTTGACCTAGCTGGGGTTGAGCAGTAACAAATCCTGGCTGAGGGAAAGGATTTGTGTGCACGGCCGGTTGAGGTGGCACAGGATTTTGAGGTGATTGTTGACCTCGAGAAGCTGCTTGAGCTTCCCACATTTGGCGCATCTGGGGTAAAAGAGGACACTCATGTGTATAGTGGCCATGTACAATACAACATGCACAAAGCTTGCTCGTACAAATAGCCTTTTTTTACTTGGGCTAGCCGTCCTATTGCTTGTTGTTTGTGTTAGGCTGGTTCCCCTGGGGTTCACTACGCTGATTACCTTGGTTACCCTGGTTACCCTTGTTACCCTTCCCCTTATTCTTTTCTTCGAATTTTGGTGATTGGTATCACTCTGTTGCACAAACACTTGGCCCTGAGGGGGCAGTGGATGCTGGGGTTGAGGATGCATGGGATGATGCAGTGCTTATACTTGGGGGGCTGGAGCACCAGGCTGTGCATAAGAAGTAGCAACAGTTTGGTAGATGGGTTGGGGCCCTGGAAAAATGTTGCTACCAGGAGGGGCATAAATGTTGGAGGAACTAGTGCCCCCCTGTGTGCAACCATAACTCTGCTGAGTGTATGGTGAAAAGTGTGAAAGGGATCCAATGATATCGTCAGCAACGTGATATGCCCCTGGGGCATTGGCACTTCTAGGATGAGGGAGGTTTGGAATGACGGTATAGACATAACCAGATTGAGCATAAATTAGATTGTATCTCAAAGCGGTCTGGAGAGCTTCTTCCTTGGTCTGAGGAAAGTTGAATGTGACATATTTTTTGATGGGGAATAAAAGGATCTTAAGAAACCAATCTAGATAGGCAAGGTCTTCGAAAGGCGGGGCACGACATGTGCTCCTCCTTTGATGCCACTCTTGAACATGGTCAAAACGACGAGTGGTGAAGGACTGATGGAATGTGGTTAATAGCTCCATACGAGTGTTGTACCAGAGAGGCAACTGGAAATATGATAAGAACGCTTCAGCAAGCATCACGAAAATGGAATGAGAGGTGGAGGGCTGGTCTACATACCATTTTGTAGCATCTCCAATGAGCGTGCGTTGGAAGAGCCGAAGACAAATGGAGTAATCGATTATGGAGTTGGACGAGCACCACATGTGGAAGGATCGAACATGGTTGGTAGGATCATCTCTAGCAATACCATCAAACTTTGGGATGTCTAAGGAAATCTTAGTCGGCATAGAGGGCCAACCAACATCATGGTGTATGGGGTCGTTTATCAACTAGTTAAGAACTGGTAGACTTAAACCAGCCATCAAGGGGAGCAAGGGGCTGCTAGAATGGTTCCTGAGACTGTTCCGCCTGATGTGACCACAGGTATAGAACTAGTTCCAACACCAGTTTGGGTTCCTGCACTAGTTGTGGGTCCATACATGGTGACGATATGCGGTGAAGGAGGGTCAGAATCAGATGAAGAATCATAATGACCAGGAGAAGAGTCAATATGGGGACTCAAAGGGCTATGAAATCGAACCCAACAGGGAGGGGTAATACAGCCAAGAGGAAACTGGGGGTGAAGGCCTAACAGTCTGCGCGACACATGCCTTGGTGGCGCAATGATGGAAGGACACACAGAACACAGAAATGGTGAAGGGAGATCAAAAATATATCTTTTGTCTCTGTTGCAAGGAGATAAATTTATTATGTTAAGTCTTGGCTTGGCAGTGCAAACCAAGTGCCCTTCGATTAAGGTGTGCTTATGTGTGCTAGTGTATTAATTGATTAAGCCCAGATCATGTTTGTAAAAAAGAAAAGAAAAAAGCTTGCTGAAAATAAACTAAAATAAATAACAGAAAATGAACAACAAAATAATTAACTAAACCACACCCAAACTGGGTTTGCGAACACTGTACTGCTCGATGGATAAACCAATAGAAAATACACTGAAATGATCAAGAGATCTGAATGTCAGTGTGACTGTGATCAAGTGACACTAAGCTGTTGGAAAGTGGTGTAGAAACAACAAAAAACCAGAGTGGAAGATCATTGCAAAAAGATAGGGATATGGGTGAAACACCTAGGGCAACTGATGGGACCCTAAGGAAAATGACCAAGCAAGTAGAAATGTGACACTATTGATGGTAACAACCTATCTTAATAGATCTAAAACAGAAAGGTACAAATTTGGAAAATATGGCTGGAAGCACTGTAGAAACTTAGGCTTCTCGCTTAGCTAAACTCCTCCTAGAGAGGTGGAAGTGTATTAGAAGCCCTAAGGGAGGCTAAATTCGACTTCGACGAGTAAATCAAAGTGGATCAAGGCCTAAGCGGGATGAGATAGAGGTCAAACACCCAGCAGAAAGCTCTCAGCAAAACCCAGAAACAGATCTGAGAAAAACCCTAAAACCTAGAAATCGCAAGTATTGACCTGTTTTCTGCTGAAATCACACTTTTTGGGCTAAAAGGCGTGTTCTGAAGCCTAGATCACACTTTTTGGGTTGAAAAATATGGTTTCTATTATGAGGATCCTGGTCTGCAAATTTTAGAAAAAAGTGTTGCCTTTGTCGCAGTTGGTTCATGTGACCTGCGAAAACGACCAGAAAACTTGTGTAAGTTGGAAATTTATCAGATCTAGGGTTAAAAAACTAGGAAACGTTAATAGAATTGAAAAAGAAGAAACCCTAAGCTGAAAACCAAAGGTTACCAAGGGTTTTGGATCTGAAGTATAAAACCCAGTGGTGTCACCAATTTGTTGTAGTGTTTTCTTCTCAATGATGTACGAAAAGAACCCACTTAAGATTGTGGATGACAAACAATCTCAACAATAGAAATGACTGCTAAACATTGTATATCTGCAGCTATTGATAAAAACAAAACGTGCCAAAATTCTGATCTATGCTATGATAATAGTTAAACAATGAAAGAAAGAGTAATAACCATAAACATCCAATGGAAACAAGATATGTAAAGAATAATTTAATAATAATACCTGTGAAGAGAACATATAAATGTTACTAGTCCCCCTTAATGGGATGGGTTCTTGGCTATCCTCAAACGTCTTCAGCTCTTGTAGAGTGTCTCTCCTATATAATGCATAAACCCAACAAAAATATGGTGTGCGATAATGAAAATAGTTAGAGTTACAACAATTGGTGCAACCATGAAAATAAAAAAGTGAATAATGAATGGAAAACCCTTTTGTTTATAACAAAATATTGAGTTATCCTCGAATAATGAGAAATAATAAAATATTATAGATCCCATTCTTGGAATAACCACTTGGAATATTTTATTATATTTGGTTAGGAGGGAAAAAGTATTTAAACTTTTATTTAGAAATAATAAATAAATAAATGATTTATTTATTATCTCAAGGAATTAGTTATGGAATAATAAACAAATAAGGATTTATTTAATTATTCCTAAGGGATTTAGTTAAATTTAACAAAGAATAATAATTTTTTCGTGATTAATTAATTATTCTTATAGAAAAATAAGAAAAATAATGATTTATTTGTTTATTTTTCATGATTGGGTCAAATTTGACAAGGAATAATAATAAAACAATAGTTTGATTATTATTCCTAGTGATTAATTAATTATTCTTATAGAAAAATAAGAAAAATAATGATTTATTTGTTTATTTTTCATGATTGGGTAAAATTTGATAAGGAATAATAATAAAACAATAGTTTGATTATTATTCTTAGAAGAAAATCAAATAAATAGTGATTTATTTAATTATTCTTCATGGGTTTAACTATAAATTACTTAACAAAGGAAGTTTATTAGGTAATTTATCATAGTGAAAGCAATTTTACTATGGTAAAACTGGTTTTACATGGTGTACTTTGATCCATCTAGTAAATTAGGCTAGATGATAAATTTTTTGGTGATAACATGTTGGAGGTGCAATAATTTCCAACAGATGGGTCAGCTTGGTCAGGCATATGAGATGCTGCTACAGCCTCAACTAGTTGTTGAGCCCTTCGAGAAATAGGTTATTGATTTCATTGGGCCATTCAATCCACCTTCACATGAGAAAGTACACATTCTGGTTTACACAGAATAGGTAACAAAGTTGGTAGAGGCTAAGGCTGTTGTGAAAGCAACAAAATAGGTTGTCTTGGAATTTTTGTTTGAATGATTTTTTTATCAGTATGGAGCTTCTAGAGAGATAGTTTCAAATGGAGCGATGCAGTTCACATCACATCTGATAGCAAGACTTATGAAGAAATATGGGATCAAGCATAGGGTAACGTCTCCATATCACCCTCAGGCGAATGGCCAAGTCGAGAGCACAAATGAGGTATTGGAAAATATTCTTACAAAGACTGTAGCAAACCATCATCGAAATTGGGCTAAAAATCTTCCTGAGGCACTGTGGGCATATATAACAACATGGTGAAACACAATAGGATTTTCACCATATGAGTTTGTCTATGGGAAATCCCCTTTGTTTCCAATGGAATTCGAAATTAAGATGCTCAAGACAACCCTTGAAGTAGGTTTGAATCTTTCAGAAGCCCAGAAACACTGGCTGGAATAGTTAAATGAGTTGGATGAAATTCATTTGGTAGTTGTCCAGAATACTGTTGCAATTCAACAACAATGAACTAAATGGCACAACAAATTTATCAAGAAAAAGGTGTTTCAAAGGGGAGATTGGGCATTTCTCTATGACTCTCAGTTCAAATATTTTAAAGGGAAACTTTGCTCCAGATGGATGGGACCATATGAAGTTGACACGATGTTTGATAACGATACCGTTAGACTTATAACAATTGATGAGCACATACTCCTTTTCTTGTAAATGGACATCACCTAAGACTATACCACCATCCAACTTCTAAAGAATCCTTTATCAAACATATATCTCATAATTTTGGTTTTGAAATTATCAGTGTAGAGAACTCTTCCTCTGCACCTTTGATCTAAGAAAAAAAACAACAATATATATCTATATATCTAATATAATAAAATGTTTTTACTACACTATCATTCTTTTTCCTGCAGGTATCTCACTAGTGTTGTTACTCTAATCATGGTGATTTTGTCTAAGTACTTCACTGGTGTTGTTACTCCTGCGATTCTATTATTCCTCTGATGCTGTTACTCCTATGATGCTATTACTCCTCTGGTGCTATTACTCTGGCGCTGTTACTTCTCTGGTGCTGTTACTCCTTTGGTGCTATTACTCCTTTGGTGTTGTTACTCCATCGTGATTTCATCTAAGTACTCTGGTGTTGTTACTCCTCCAGTGCTGTTACTCCATCGTGATTCTGACTAAGTGTTCAAGTGGTGCTGTTACTCCTCAGGTGCTGTTACTTCCCTGATGCTGTTACTCATCGGGTGTTGTTACTCCCTCCGATGTTGTTATTCCTTTGCGACTATTACTCCGTCAAGGTAAGTCGCTAGGTACGTCCCCGATCGACTTTGTGGATTTGATCGATAATTCATTTGACATGACTCGATATGACTGCGGATGGTCATCCCCTTAGTTTTGGGGGGGGGGGGGTATTATAATAAATACGAAGACACCATAATTAAAATGAAGTAATGACTTGTCGTATCACTATTGAACCCTGTGCCAAGTGCATACACTCCACGATCCCCACCATACCTCACACAGTTATCCATATGCATTGGGACTTGAATAAGTACGATTGTGTTAATGGATGGTCCTTTCCAATGTTGTGAAATGATTACCATAATTATCACTCATTATTACCATAATCTACCATGGATTTTTCCATATTTTACCATTATCTTTCTGACTTTCACTATCACCACACCCAATCAGCACCACAACCCTATCACTGTAATTTCACCTGTCGACACTCCTCCTCAATGGTCTAGTTGTTACTCCAATTTCTACTACAAAGCAATTGCCGAATGGGTGGGAAAGCTGCTAGACAGGAATCGAAGAATACAATGTAGGTTTGGAGCAATCAAGATGTATGGCAGGTATTTTTAGATGCAGGATGACATGTGTATTTTGAGAGGTTGTAGGGATTTGACGAAGCCATCACAATCGAATTCACGTTGAATTTGGATGTAAATCATTCCAGAGTGCGTGGATTGGATATTCTCGTCACAGAGGAAGTAATTTCGACTGTCAGCGGATTGCTGTAAGGAGGGAAGAAATGGTTTTCAAGGAAATCTCCTTTGCCAAAGTTCCCAGAATTGTTCTTATAGGTTGGTGAAACAACAATCCAAAAGGGTAGGGGCTATGATTGAAAGTATTTGCCACTCCCATGGGCCGAGATTGCATATTTTGTCATGAGGTACATTACTTGTGAAGGTCGGTTTGCTACTTTGTTTAAGTATCATTTTAAGCTTCTTGCATGCCTTTGATTTCGCCATGCATATATTCATTCCCTAGACATGTCATATTTTCTATGGAACAATCTTTAGCTAATGGTGCAGTCTACTCGTCGGTCTTGACAAGAATTAGTTGTCCTTACAAATCATGGGCTGGTCAGACTATTAGTGGTGCATGCACTGTCCCAAACTTCTATGGCTTGGCCACAATTCACCGAGCTAACAGAGGAAGAACTTGTAGTTATGATGCTTGCAAGGGAGGATGAGGAAGAATTGATGGTAGAAGAAGAAGAAGTTGTAGATGACACTGCTCCACAAGAACCAGTGTCGCCTGTTGGCTCAACGGAAGTAGAAGCACTGGAAACAAGAGAGGCCACATCCAACGCTTCTCCATAAGAACCAATGTCGCCTACTGGCTCAACAAGAGTGGAAGCAATGGAGACAGAAGAAGCCACAACCAACGTTGCTCCACAAGAACCAGTGTTGCCTGTTGGCCCAATGAGAGAAGAAGGAATGGAGATATAAGAAAATGTAGGCAACATTGTTCCACAGGAACCAGTGGTGACTGCCACTTTGAGGAGAGAATTTCCACCCTTGGATGAAATTACAGGTGGTGCTGACACACAAGGACCAATGTCACCCGTTCAAGAAATCGAGGAACCTTTGGACGAGGCTGCAAGTGGTGCTGATACATAAGGACCAACATCACTTGATCAAGTGATTAAAGAAACCTTGAAAGAAGCAGGGGCCATAGTCGACACTGCTCCACAAGAACTAGTGTCGATTTCTAAGAAAAAGGACAAACTAGAAGAAGCACATGCAAAAAAATAAAAAGGGAGAACAAACTAGCCAATGAGGACAAGGAAAGGAGGACCTGAGGCAACAGGCACTAAGAGAATGGACACTGAAGAAAGCATTTTTCATTCTCCGCTTCTTGCATCCTTACCAAAAGGGGTAATGAAGTTTCATTCCCATAGGTGCCTAGTGAAGGAGGAAGCCTCTCCCCCGATCTTAAAATTTGCCAAGGCGGTTAAAGGCACCATCATCAACACTGTTACACAAGAACCAATGTTGATTGGTGAACAAATTGCAAAAATTGAGGGATTGGTGATCGACATTGTCACACAAGAACCAATGTCGACCAAAGAACAAACTAAAGAGACTATGGCCGACACTGTCCCCACAGGGCCATTAGAGGAGGATGTTTCTGTTGATGCTACCCCATAGGGACCTGTAGTGGCTACAAAGCCACGAAAGGAGGGTGAGGAGGATTCAAGGCTCGAAGGAGAAAAATATCAGGAAGTGGAGCAGTCACAAGAAAAGGGTGTTGAAGGCACTACCCTGCAAGGGCCTGAAGTGAGTCTAAAACTACCAAGGGAAGATATGGATATTTTGAGACCCGAAGGAGAAGACGTTGGGACCATTCCCTAAGTTGAGGAACAAACAAAGGGGGCCATGGTAAAGCAAGGTCTGATTGATGAATTTGTCGATGCCAATCCACCAAACCCCACACCAGCTGTGAGAATGGTTGAGGAGGTTTCTATCAAAGAAGAATTAATTGAGCAATGTGAAAAAAGAAGGTCTCCTCTTAAAGAGAGGTACTAGTCGCAGTTTAGGGAAAGCATGCAGCTAAAAATGGAAATTGTCAAGTTAAGGAAGCAGGTATGATGCTTATGAAGGAAAGTGAGGAGGCATAATAAGAATGCTACGAAACCTGGAGCTCAAATCATCTAAGTAGTATTGCAAACTGAGGACAGGCCCACAACCTCCATGGCTACACAGACCGAGTCGTTTTTGCATGTGATTGAGGCACGAGAGTTTTTCATGACTGCAAAAAATCAAAAGTGGCAAACTGTTGCAACTCGCCTTCAATGGGGGACCATTCCTTTAGAAGCCCACTAGGAAGGAGTGTAGCGATTTTTAAGGAAGACGTGAAAATAGTTACCGATTACATGGAGAAATTGGAGAAAGAGAAATAGAAGCAGGAGAAGCAGCAGAAGAAAATCAAGGAACTGGAAGGGAAGGTGTAGCTACTGAAGGTTGATAAGGAAGAAATGTTTTCTTTGGAATAATAGGTAATGTCTTTCCAACTCCCTTCTCACAACTATGCTTTGTTCCTCCATGGAAAATATATATTCTTTTTTTTAGAAAGTGTCTACCAGGAACACAACCATGAGATTAAAGACTCAATGCAGTTTCTGTGCATCTTGAGAAGCCACAATATTTTGGATCAACACTTGATGTGTGAACTCTATATGCATGATTACTTTTTTGGCGATGATCAATCATTTAACCCAGCACCATATGTGGGAGACATTCAATTGAGAGCCTTTACCTCCTACACAGTTAATCGGGTTAAATGGAAAAAGGTGTTCGACATGTTCGAAGAGAATCAAGCAAACATGCCACTTGTCCTTCGGATGGAGAATTGTCAGTCTGTGAACATTTTTAACAGATGGAAAACCCTCTAAGGGAACGAAGGATGGAAATAAAATATGCTAGAAACCAAAAAATGGTGCGTTGACATACGCACAAAACAAATTTTTACTTGTCAAGAGGAGGCCCAGGACAGCTTCTAGAAACGGTGGACGCTATCATCATCAACCGTCAGGATACGTGAACCTTTTGGGGCCACCAATTTTTCTTGGGATTTAAGCATGGTACCTTGGTATATTTCATGCATGCAGCTTCTTAGGGTCCGATGGATGGGTTTGAGGTTCCGATTCCCCATTATCTGGCTGCTTGCTGACCCGTATACTCCAACTTACGAGGTAGGTGAGTACTGGTGGAAGGAAGTCCTCCAGACAGATGGATATAAGCCTCTAGGGATAGAAATGACTACAAAATATGATCTCACACAACTTCATGCTGATCATCGCAACTCCAAACTTGATCTGTGCACGCGATAAGCTACATGAGGACATGAAAAAAGACTAGTTGGGGGGAGATGTTGGTGGCTGAATTTGCATGTTTTAACCCACCTTTTTACCTTGTTTCCTTTATCCATTTTACACCATTGTTGGTCAATTTACATTCTCAACCGCACAAGTATACCTATTTTCATGTCTTTATGATTCATTAATCAATGAAGCATAGTCATAGGGGATTGTTTCCTAAGTGGCTTGCTAATTCAGTGATTCTTGCAGATTTGGAGGAAGTATGATCAAGGTCGTGGTTCTACAATGGTGACCATCCAATTGGAAACACTATCTTGAGACATCAGCTGCAAAGGTGGATCTTTTAATCAATGCACTGCTATCTTTATATTTAGTTTCGCTTAAGAAACCACTATGTAATTGTAGGAAGACAACTTCCGTAATTCTAGGAGCTGTTAGTATTAATAAATTGTATAAGTAGAGTTACGGGGTTGTGAAATCTGACAATTAAGATCGCAAGGAATTAAATTAACTTTGAGTCTGTAACAACATACATGTATTATCCTTTTGATTAATGAAATTCTGATCTTCTGAGCATTTCATGACTTCTTGATCTCACCACAGCCATGATTAAGGAGTTGGGCCCACTCTCCTAAGTAGGTGCTATTGGATAGATGTGTGCATACATTTATTTCAATTAATTTATTTATCACTATGAATGATTATCAATGTGTTGCCATGAGTCTGTTTTGTTGTTACTCTTGTTGTTGTTATAGTCATTACTGCTGTTACTATTATTTGCTGTTACAGTTATGGCTTTCTGTTACACATTGTTAAGTTTATAGTTGAATGTTCAGTACTAGGTAGGGAAACTATGGCCTGCATATACTTTACATTATAGCCTTGAAATAACTTACAGAGCCCTGAGTTGACAATTATTATGGAATTGGGTGAATTGCATGATTCATATATGAACACCAACAGGCACATTGGACAATTATAAAGAGGGTCTTTACATATTTGTGAAAACACCTCATATTACTAAATTTTCTACCAAAGAGATACATACACATGGTTTGTTTTTATGTGGATTGGGATAGTGATCTTAATTACAAAATATCTACAAGAGGTTATGTTTATAACTTAATTGATGGAGCAACCAATTGGATGAGAAAGAGGTGGGTCACAATTGCATTTTCAACTATAATAGTTGAGTACGTGGTAGCCACTCATGGAAATAAGGAAGATATATGTAGATTGCAAAGGTTGTGTTTAGGTATTGGTTTCATTTAAAAATTAGCGAGGATAGGTTGTGATAGCTCAAGTACCCTTTTTATGGCAAAGAATCATGCTTATGATTATAAGGAAAAGCATAGTGATGTGTAGTACCATTTTGTTAGAGATATGGTTGAACATAAAAAAGTATTGTTGGAGGAGATTAATGATTTGAATAATGTTGTAGACTCATTGGTGATGTATGTTAGTATTAAAAATTTTGCTTGGTGTAGAAAATCAATGAAAATTTCTACCCTTAGTAGTTGATTATATGAATGAATTCCCACTGACGCTATTTTTGCAAAACATTCAACAAGTGGGATAGTATTTTTTGTGTGACATATCCTATATAGGTAGACTAGTCACGTCTTGACTAGGGTTGAAGGACTAGCCCCTAGATGAAGGGGTTTACAAGGTACTCACCTGTCAATTAGGAGAGAATGGGGGGGTCAATGTGCCCCTCAAGGAGTACTATTATTTTTTGATATGTTATGTGTTATTTTGGGGAAATGTTTTGACCCATTGTGATATAATATCATATAATGGATTAGGGTTGTATTATAATCTAGGTTAATGAATTATGGTTGATTGAAGTTGTAGAAGATCTAAATGTCTGTATGGTGAATAATTGAGTTAGAAAAATGAGATAAGGAGAGGATGTGACTTTTGGTTATGTTGTTTTTCCTGGATAGTTGTTTCTTAGGTAAATCTTGTGTATCCTGTGTTGATGTGTTTCCATTATTATCTTATCCAATTAATCAACATTGCACTAATAAATATAGAATGAATGCATCCCTCAAAATAATTGATTCGTTTATGCATTTAAAATCCACCTCCTTGTCTTACTGAAGAGTTAGAATGACTTAATGCATTTCTCCAATGTGGTTTCCAATGAATGTATTTTCACTTCTTCAAATGAAATCTATGTATTAGCTATCATATAATGTAATCCCCTATAAATAAAATAATTTTTTAAGAAGGAAAGGTCATTGAAACCTCCACTTGATTATCTAGAGTATAATTATCTACTAAGATGATTAATTAGACTTGCCATGAAAATAGTTTCCATAAAAAATAAGTAAGCCACCAAATTATATAACACTAGGAAGAAAGAGCTAAATAAATGGAGATGCATGCACAATATTCTTAAGATTTTTGAAATAGATCATCAACCTCCTATTATAATCAATTATATTAATAATTTGTGTAATAAAGTGCTCATACATTATATTCATGTTTAATAGTAGTTTGTAAACCCATTTGTGTGCATCTAACTCCATTATAAGATAATTAGCCTCCACAATATAGGCCTTAAATGGCTTGTGTGAAATGATCTCTACAATTCTTATCAATTGTAACATATGGATTTCACACTCTGTACTCTTCTTACACCCCACTTTGGATGTGGATGTGTTGAGTACCTATATTATATTTACCACATGAATCACTTCTACATGACAATAAGGTATTTCACTTGTCTAACCTAGGTGCATGACCAAAATCCATCCACTTGTTGTCTATTACTTAAAGACAAAGACACATGTTCTTTTGTCTCCTTTGCCTTAACCATTGGTAACATATTTGGCCTTGTTAGACCCCTTTAGGTTTGTAACTTAGGGAAATTTACAAGTAACTCAAACATACCTTAGATTCACACCCTTGATTTGATATTAGTTAGTTGGAAATGCCTCATTTTGAATCCCTATTGGCCCAAATTCATTTTGATGTGATTTTTAGTGGGGTTAACATGACCAAACTTGTTTTTACCTTCCTTAGTCTACGTGTGAGATGTATAAATTGTTTTTTATGTAACTTACGACACTTACCTCTTGTGGCCTAGAGATATGAGAGCATTTTCTCATATAGCTGATGGTAAAAACCTATGGTACAACTTTTATAGAAAAATTCAACTTGTACAATTTCTAGCCTATCATTCAACCAAACCTTCAAGGTGTTCCCAAATATTTATAAGTTGATCTGTGGCACTGTGCTAAAGATCACTAAATCTCCCCCTGAGAGGTTGTGTCCATAAAATTTGTGTTCAATTGTGATCGAAGCTACCTTATCTCTATTTATTATTCGCTTTGATTGTTTCTACTTGTTGTGTTCTCAACCCTACAATGACCTAGAGGCCTCCTCAATTAGTTTTTATTTAGCTTGGATTTTTCTCCCTCCTTTTAGATCATTTCATCACTCTAGGATGTCTTTAACTCCATCCATAAATGCATCTTAGTCTTCCAAAAGTCACCTCAAGGAAGGTTCTAGCACTATAAGAAGGCGTGTTGACACTAAAGCACTATTAGGTCTCTATATTACTAGTGTAACCCCTTATTTTTATTAGTACAACCCCCTTATTATATCATTGTGCCCATGTAGTCCCCATATTGTTATTATTGTGCCCCATAGAAGCCTACTATTTTTATTATTGTTCCCTTACATTATTATTGTTATGTCGGCTCTAAATATATTATGAACCCTTAGACTCATATATATAGAAAGGAGGTCTTGTCATTTGTATCATCCAAGAATTGATCATTTATATAATGTAAAGGAGGTTTCCCCCTCGAAGAAGCTGAATTCTAAGGCGTTGATCTATCTTTTTTATCTTTTGTGAGCTGGTTTCATAACATTTCGTATTAGAGCTTTGGATTCTACGGTTTCACTGCTCCAAACAAGTCGTCATGGTATTTTCGCTATAACTCTTTTTTTCGTGACATTTCAAAAGCTATAAAAAAAAGCCATTTTAGAAGAAATCTTTCTTCATCGTGCGTTTGAAGTTTAGATCTTGTCTCACTATATTTTCGGAGATATGATTTGAGGAAGTTAGGGTTTTTTCAAGCTCCAGAATTTCATTTAAAATAGGTCATTGTGGTATTTTTGCTATAACCTTTTCGCTACGAAGTTTCAGAAGCTAAAGA
This sequence comes from Pinus tabuliformis, assembly GCA_031772625.1. NCBI lineage: Eukaryota > Viridiplantae > Streptophyta > Pinopsida > Pinales > Pinaceae > Pinus > Pinus tabuliformis. The sequence goes on along the minus strand of CM062819.1, from coordinate 1,137,899,724 downwards.
AAAAACCCCTTTGAGAAGAAATCTTTCCAAATCTCGGGTCTGAATTTCAGATCTTGTCTCTCTATATCTTCAGATATATGATCCTGAGGAAGTTAGGGTTCTTGCAGACTCCCGAATTAAATCCTAAACAGGTGACCTTGGGCAAATTGTCATAACTTTCTCTCTGAGCAACAAATTGAAATTTTGTAAGAAGTTGCTAAAAGAGGATGGACTTTAGTTTTCTATGCATAGTTTTTAGATCCGAAGGTCGAAACAGTGACACATGGCATGTCATACAAGTTCTCTCTATTGAAACGTTATATAATCAGGTCATCTTAGGAGATTGGGCATAACTCTTTCTTGAAGAATCAAATTCTGATAAGACTTGCAGGGTTAGAAAGAGGACTCAGAGTGGTACTGCAGGAGACAATTTCAGAACTTTGAGATCTGAAAGGATAGAGTTACAGTAATTTCAAGATCAAGCTCCTAAAATCAAGAAAAGGTGATATGAGTAAGTTTGATGGAAAGGATCCAGTAAATTGGATACTACTGATGGAGCAATATTTTGATTTACATGGTGTACCACTGTGACAAAAGATATGTATTGCATCTTCATATTTAGAAACGGGTCAATTTTTATGGTATAAAGAGATTTGTTGTCGTAAAAAACTTGTTACGTGGTCAATTTTCATGGAGGAAATGATAGCACATTATGAGGATACAAAGAGCAACACCTTCTTCAGAGAAACACCTCAACAATTGGAAGAAAAAAGAGAAAAAGGCCTTTGTTACAAAGTGGAAAGCAAAATTATGGAAACAAGGAAGTCTACCCTTCACAACTATAAAGATGGAAGTGTTGTTTCTCCTAGCCTTCCACAACCTACAATAGTTACACCACAACAATTGGAAGAAAAAAGAGAAAAAGGGCTTTGTTACAATTGTGATAACAAATACATTAAAGATCATAAGTGTGTTGAGAAGAAATTATTTTACATTGATTGTGGAGAGGAGGAAGAAACGGATCAAGAAACATCAAAAGAAGAGTACATATACCAGGGACCAACCCCAGAGAAAGATGAAATGAATCCGACCATATCTTGTAAAGCATTGGAAAATTACCACTCCTAAAACTCTCAAGATAGAAGGACATATCAAGAAGAAAAAGGTTCAAGAAGTGAATGATCACATCGAGAAAGAAGAAATGAATCCAACCATATATTGTAATGCATTGGATGGAATTACCACTCCTCAAACTATCAATATAGAAGGACATATCAAGAAGAAAAATGTTCAAGAATTGAAAGATCACATCGAGTCTCGAGAAATCAATCTGACCATATCTTGTAATGCATTGGAAGAAATTACCACTCCTCAAACTATCAATATAGAAGGACATATCAAGAAGAAAAAGGTAAGAGTGTTTATTGATTCGGGCGGTACCCATAATTTTATTGATTGTAAGATAGCCAAGGAATTGAATTGCTTCCTATATCCAGCACCAGAGTGTCCAGTGATGGTTGCAAGCGGAGGAACCGTAAATTTCTCTAGAAAGTGCCATAATATCAAGCTATTCATGGGAGAATATGTATTGAATAGCCCAATGCTTTCCATTCCATTGGGTGGTGTTGATGTTTTACTAGGAGTCCAATGGCTACAATCTTTGGGTACGATAGCTTTAATTTTCAAGAACTTTTCTTGAAATTTTTTTTGGAAGGAAAGGAAGTTGTATTGAGGGGTATCGAAGGAAAAACTAGAAAGATAATCAAATATAAAATCATGAAAAAGCTTCTAAATAAAGAACAACAGGGTGTAATTGCACAATTATGTTCACTAGAGGATCCCACATCGAAATCATGTATTTCTCCAGATCTCCAAAACAGTTTGGACAATCATTCCAAGGTATTTGAGACTCCCAAAGGCCTCCCACCTATTCTTGATTATGATCATGATATTCATTTGATTCCATGAAGTGTTCCTCTAAGCATTAGGCCTTACATATATCCATATGCCCAAAGGAGTGGGAACTCATTCAAAAGTTGCAGAAGATCCCAGTTCAAGCAGTATTGTGAGAACTTGATAAGGAAGGAAAAATCATATTGGAACCTGAAGCAGTCACAAAACCAAGAAATCGAAAGCTACGAAATACATCAATTTCAGAGTATCTCATCAAGTGGAAGAACTTACCCATTGAAGATTCCACATGGGAGGACAAGAATTTATACAGAAGCATCAAGAACAACTCAAGCATTGAGGACAACACTTTTTGAAGGAGAGGGGCATGTTAGGTCCCTATAATACTAGTGTAACCCCTTATTGTTATTAGTAAAACCCCCTTATTATATTGTTGTCCCATGTAGTCCCCATATTGTTATTATTGTGCCTCATAGAAGCCCACTATTGTTATTATTGTGCCCTTACATTATTATTGTTATGTCGGCTCTAATTATATTATGACCCCTTAGACTCCTATATATAAAAAGGAGGTCTTGTCATTTGTATCATCCAAGAATTTTTCATTTGTAATGTAAAGGAGGTTGACCCATCAAAGAGGTTGAATTCTAAGGTGTTGGTCTATCTTTTCTATCTTTTTGTGAGCTAGTTTCATAACAAGCACCAAGGATTTAATGATTGAATTATAAATTATATCTTTTGTGTATGATTTACTTGATGTATGTATCACCTATCACATATATTATCCAAGTCTATTTCGCAAGGGATATTTGACATGGTTTAGGTAAATTGACATAAGTTCCTATCCCTTCTAGACTGTATGTCTTACATCCTTATCCAAGTAGACTTCCTTTCCTACTATTCATCTTGATTTCCCATTATTTCACCTAATTAAGGGTGTTTCCCACTTACGTAATAAATAAACCCTAGGTTCTCCTTTTTTGGACTACTTTCTCATTAAAGATAAAAGAAAATGAACCTTATGATTGCGCCCTTAAATTATTATTGTTTTGTCGGCTCTAATTATATTATGACCCTTAGACTCCTATATATAAAAAGGAGGTCTTGTCATTTGTATCATCCAAGAATTGTTCATTTGTAATGTAAAGGAGGTTGCCCCATCAAAGAGGTTGAATTCTAAGGTGTTGATCTATCTTTTCTATCTTTTTGTGAGCTAGTTTCATAACAAGCACCAAGGATTTCATGATTGAATTATTAATTATATCTTTTGTGTATGATTTACTTGATGTATGTGTCACCTATCACATATATTGTTGGAGACAATTATCCAAGTCTATTTCGCAAGGGATCTTTGACATGGTTTAGGTAAATTGACATAAGTTCCTATCCCTTCTAGATTGTATGTCTTACATCCTTATCAAAGTAGACTTCCTTTCCTACTATTCATCTTGATTTACCATTATTTCACCTAATTAAGGGTGTTTCCCACTTAGGTAATAAATAAACCCTAGGTTCTCATTTTTTGGACTACTTTCTCATTAAAGATAAAAGAAAATGAACCTTATGATTGTGCCCTTACATTATTATTGTTATGTCGGCTCTAATTATATTATGACCCCTTAGACTCCTATATATAAAAAGGAGGTCTTGTCATTTGTATCATCCAAGAATTGTTCATTTGTGTAATGTAAAGGAGGTTGCCCCATCAAAGAGGCTAAATTCTAAGGTGTTGATCTATCTTTTCTATCTTTTTGTGAGCTAGTTTCATAACAAGCACCAAGGATTTCATGATTGAATTATTAATTATATCTTTTGTGTATGATTTACTTGATGTATGTATCACCTATCACATATATTGTTGGAGACAATTATACAAGTATATTTCGCAAGGGATCTTTGACATGGTTTAGGTAAATTGAGATAAGTTCCTATCCCTTCTAGACAGTATGTCTTAGATCTTTATCCAAGTAGACTTCCTTTCCTACTATTCATCTTGATTTCCCATTATTTCACCTAATTAAGGGTGTTTCCCACTTAGGTAATAAATAAACCCTAGGTTCTCCTTTTTTGGACTACTTTCTCTTTGTTATGAAACCAGCTCAAGAAAAGATAGAAAAGATAGATCAACGCCTTAGAATTCAGCCTCTTCGAGGGGGCAACCTCCTTTACATTACATAAATGAACAATTCTTGGATGATTCAAATGACAAAACCTCCTTTCTATATATAGGAGTGTAAGGAGTGACAATATAATCTGGCCGACCTAACAATAATAATATAAAGCCACAAAAATAACAATAGAGGGATTCTATGGGGCACATAAATAACAATATGGGGGTAATAGGGGCACAACAATATAAACAAGGGGTATAACTACAATAATAAAGGGGTAATCACTAGTATTATAGGGACCCAACATGCCCCTCTCCTTCAAAAAAGTGTTGTCCTCAACGCTTGAGTAGTTCTGGATACTTCTGCATAAAATTTTCATCCTCCCATGTGGAATCTTCAGCGGATAAGTTCTTCCATTTGATAAGATACTCTGAAATTGATCGATTTCGTAGTTGTCGAGTTCTTGTTTTTGTGACTGCTTCCGGTTCCAATATAATTTTTCCTTCCTCGTCAAGTTTTGGAAATATTGTTTGAACTGGGAGCTTGTCACCTATAACCTTCTTTAAACATGAAACATGGAAAACTGGGTGAAATCGAGAAGCTGCAGGAAGCTCCAATTTGTATGCCATAGTACCAATCTTTTGCAACACCTTGTACGGACCATAATACTTTGGTGATAATTTATTATCCTTCTTAGCTTGCTTTAGGGACATTTGCTTATATGTTTGTAGCCGTAGGAATACCCAATCACCTACATCAAACTTCTTTCACTGCGATGTTGATCTGCCTGTTGTTTCATTCTATTTTGTGCCAACACGAGGTTATCCTTTAAGAGTTGGAGGACTTGTTGTTGATGTTCGATGTGATGTTCCACTGCCTGAACCTTAGAATTTTCTCTTAAATATGATATGATGGATGGTGGTTGATACCCATAAAGTGCCATAAATGGGGTCATTTTTGTTGCTGTATGGAAGGAAGTGTTATACCACCATTCAGCCAGAGGCAACCATTTGACCCATTGTGTCTGTTTATCAGATACAAAGCAACGAAGATATCCTTCCAAACATTTATTTACTATCTCAGTTTGCCCATCAGATTGAGGATGATAAGATGAGCTATGAGCTAACTGAGTACCAAGACAAGAAAATAATTCTGTCCAAAAATTTCCAGTGAAAATGGGATCTCTGTCACTTACAATAATCTTCGGGTTTCCATGTAGCTTTTGAATTGTTTCCATAAATGCAGTAGAAACTGTACTGGCTTTAAATGGATGTGATAATGCACAAAAGTGTGCATACTTGGTAAGTCTGTCGACTACCACCATGATGACGCTCTTTCCCTCCGACTTGGGTAAACCTGTGATAAAATCCATTGAAACCTCCTCCCAACGTTGGCTTGGAATGGATAAAGGTTGTAATAGACCCGGTGTCTTAATTGTTTCAACTTTATTTTGTTGGCAAACCATACATTCCGCCACAAACTTTTGAATATCTGATTTAAGGCCATCCCAAAAAAATTCCTTCTTAACCCTGTGATAAATTTTTAAAAATCCTGAGTGCCCTCCTAAGGGAGAAGTGTGCAATTCCATAAGAATCTTTTGTTTTAGCTGGGAATTCTTACAGAGGTATAAGCGATCTTTGTACCATAACGAATCATTTTGCCAGCTAAATGTATCAGATGTACTGGATCTTGTTGCAGCTTTCGAATAAGTGCCCACACTTCTTCATCATTCTTCCATTCCTCCCTTGCTTCGTTTATCGAATCTGGTTGGATAATAGAAATGGCGCACAACAATGCTTCCACATCCTCATCCTTTCTTGAGAGTGCATCTGCCACCACATTTTGCTTCCCTTTTTTGTAGATTATTTCCAAGTCATAACCCAACATCTTTGTGACCCACTTTTGTTGCTCTTCAGAGGATAATCTTTGTTCTAAAAAGTATTTAAGGCTATCATGATCCGTTTTTACCTTGAAGTGTCTTCCCATTAGGTAGGGTCGCCATTTCTTAAGTGCATGGAGTATTGCCAACATTTCCTTCTCATAAATCGCTTTGCTTAAAAACTTTCCCTTGATTGGACGACTTTCAAAAGCAATGGGTCTTTCATCTTGCATTAGAATAGCACCAATTCCATTTCCTGAAGCATCACATTCCACAATAAAGGTTTTTGTGAAGTCCGGTGTAGCTAAGCTCGGTGCTTGGCACATTGCCTCTTTAAGATGTTCAAAGGACTTCGTTGCTTCTAGAGTCCATGAAAATGCATATTTCTTCAATAATGCTGTTAGAGGCACTGCTATTCTCCGATAATTCTTAACAAACTTGCGATAATACCCTGTCAACCCAAGAAATCCTCGCAGATGCTTTATGGATGTGGGGATTTTCTATTCCTTAATGGCTTTAATTTTGCTAGGGTCTACCTTAACTCCTTCATGAGATACAATATGACCCAAATATTCCACTTCCTGGACTCCAAAGAAACATTTGGATATTTTTGCATATAATTGTTTCTCCTCCAATAGTTGTAGCACCCTGTCAACATGCTCAACATGATCCTTCCAAGACTTGCTGTAGATTAGTATATCATCAAAAAATACTAACACAAATTTTCTAAGGAATGGTTTGAAAATTGAATTCATCAAACCTTGAAATGTTGAAGGTGCATTGGTAAGGCCAAAAGGCATGACCAAAAATTCATAATGACCCTCATGAGTTCTAAATGCCATTTTCGGAATGTCTTCAATCTTCATTCTGATTTGATGATATCCCGAACGAAGATCCAACTTGGTGAAGTAAATTGATCCATGCAATTCATCCAGTAATTCATCAATGACAGGAATGGGGAACTTATCTTTAATAGTGAGCTTTTTGAGCTCCCTATAATCCGGACACATGCGCCATGATCCATCCTTCTTGTGCACCAATACTACTGGAGTAGAGAAAGAACTTTGACTTGGTTGAATTATACCAGCCTCTAGCATTTCTGCAACCATACGTTCAATTTCACTTTTTTGTACATAGGGATATATGTACGACCTGATGTTTGGAGGAACACTTCCTGGAATCAGATGAATAGCATGATCATGATCACGCATAGGTGGGAGACCTTTGGGAGTCTCAAATACCTTGGAATGATTGTCCAGGACTTTTTGGAGATCTGGAGAAATAGATGATTCCAATGTGGAAACGTCTAGCGAGCATAATTGTGCAATTACACCTCTTTGCTCCTTTTTAAGAAGCTTTGTCATACCATTAGAGCTGATTATCTTTCTTGGTTTCCCTGCAATACCTCTTAATTCAACTTCCTTTCCTTCTACAGAAAATTTCATGAAAAGTTCTTGAAAATTAAAGGCTATTGTACCCAGGGATTGTAGCCATTGGACTCCTAGTACAACATCAACACCTCCCATTGGAATAGAAAGCATTGGGCTAGTCAATTCATATTCTCCCATGGATAGCTTGATATTATGGCACTTTCCAGAGCAATTTATTGTTCCTCTGTTTGCAATCATTACTTGACACTCTGGTGCTGGATATAGGAAGCAATTCAATTCTTTTGCTACCTTACAATGAATAAAATTGTGGGTGCTTCCTAAATCAATCAAAACTATTACCTTTTTCTTCTTGATTTGTCCTTCTATCTTGATTGTTTGAGGAGTGGTAATTCCCGCCAATGCATTAAAAGATATGGTCTGATTTATTTGTTCTTCATCTAGGCTTTGTTCCTGGAGTATATCCTCTTCATTTGACCTTTCTTGCTCCTTTTCTTCTTCCTCTTCAAAATCTATGTAGAATAATTTCTTCTCAGCACACTTACGACCTTTAGTGTATTTTCTATCACAACTGTAACAAAGCCCTTTTTCTCTTTTTTCTTCCAATTTTTGTGGTGTCAATCTTATAGGTTGTGGAAGACTAGGGGCAGCAACACTTCCGTCTTTATAGTTGTGAGTAGTATGCTTCCTGGTTGCCATAATTTTGCTTTCCATTTTTCTTGCTAACCTGAATGCCTTCTCTAATGAATCAGGTTCCCAAAGGCGAACATCATGTTGGATATTATCCTTTAAAGACCCTATGAACACATCAATCCTATGCTCCTCTGGAATGTCTTTTACCCTTATGTTCAATTTTTGGAACTCCTCAATGTGCTCCATTATTGAACCCTTTTGTTTGAGACTTATCCATTGGCTAAAAAAAGTGTTGCTTTTTGTATCCTCATAATGTGCTACCAATTCTTCCGTAAAAATTGCCCAAGTGATAAATTGTTTATGAGAGCAAAGCCATTGATACCATACAAACTGATTTGGTTCCAAATATAAAGTTGCCATACGTACCTTTTGTGTGTTTTGCACATTATTGAGATCGAAGAATTGCTCCATCTGTAATATCCATGTGGCAGGATCCTTGCCATCAAACTTCCTCATATCGATTTTTGGAATATGGTGAGTCTTCGATCCAACATTAGCATCTATGGAATCATGATTAACATTTTTTTTATTCTCACCGTGAGTTTCCTTTAGTACCCTTTCACCCTTAGTGCCCATTTCTTGTAGCAACTTATTCACATTTATCTTCAATTCGTCCATGTCTGTCTTCAAATCTATCTTCAAATCATCCATCTTAGCTTCCATGTCAATCATCTTAGCTTCTACGCATTTCTTTAAACCGTCCATCTTAGCTTCTACACCTTTCTTTAAATCATCCATCTTAGATTCTGTTCCTTTTTGTGTAAGGGACAGTTGTTGCACTTGGTCTTGTAATTTTGATATATCATGTTGCATTTCTTCCTCTTCTTCATGAGTCATGCTAGAGCTTCTAGGTTCCTTACTAGGTGTTTGAATTTTCTTTCGGGGCATCATTTACCGATAATAATGCTCTACTATGCCCTTTGAATTCCTTCAAAACAAATTTTCAAACCAAGCTTAAGCAAAAATTTAAGAAAATCTACACACCTTTTTTCACTTTGTAGGAGCTCTATATTGCCTCTGATGTATCTCTGTACCTTCCAATCATCTAGTTCTGAATTTGTGAGCTGTAGTAGCCCTCTGTGTCCTCTTTCCAATTCCACAAGTCTGACCCAAATTGGATTCTCCAAGGAAGAGATATGCGAAATCTCCCACATTGACTTGATTATAGACTAGTTCAGTAGAGCGAACTTGTACGACATGCCACGAGTCACTGTTTCGACCTTTAGATCTGAAAAATACATACAAGAAACTAGAGTCCGTCCTCTTTCTGTACCTTCTTATGAAATTACAATCTGATCCCCAGAGAGAAAGTTATGATGCTTTTCCCCAGGTCACCTGTTTGGAATGTAATTCAGGAGTCTGCAAAAAGACCCACTTCCTTAGATCATAACTCCGCAAATATAGCGCGAAAAGTTCTGAAATTCGGACCCAAGGTTCATTGCGAAGTCTTCTCAAATGGGTTTTTTTTGTGACTTCTGAAACATCACAGACAAAAAGTTAAAGCGAAAATTCCACGATGACCTGTTTGGAGTAGCGAAACCCTAGAATCCAAAGCTCTGAAACCAAATGTTATGAAACCAGCTCAAGAAAAGATAGAAAAGATAGATCAACGCCTTAGAATTCAGCCTCTTCGAGGGGGCAACCTCCTTTACATTACATAAATGAACAATTCTTGGATGATCCAAATGACAAAACCTCCTTTCTATATATAGGAGTGTAAGGAGTCACAATATAATCCAACCGACCTAACAATAATAATATAAAGCCACAAAAATAACAATAGAGGGATTCTATGGGGCACAGAAATAACAATATGGGGTAATAGGGGCACAACAATATAAATAAGGGGTATAACTACAATAATAAAGGGGTAATCACTAGTATTATAGGGACCCAAGAGTCTTGTCATTTGTATCATCCAAGAATTGTTCATTTGTGTAATGTAAAGGAGGTTGCCCCATCAAAGAGGCCGAATTCTAAGGTGTTGATCTATCTTTTCTATCTTTTTGTGAGCTAGTTTCATAACAAGCACCAAGGATTTCATGATTGAATTATTAATTATATCTTTTGTGTATGATTTACTTGATCTATGTATCACCTATCACATATATTGTTGGAGACAATTATCCAAGTCTATTTCGCAAGGGATCTTTGACATGGTTTAGGTAAATTGACATAAGTTCCTATCCCTTCTAGACTGTATGTCTTAGATCTTTATCCAAGTAGACTTCCTTTCCTACTATTCATCTTGATTTCCGATTATTTCACCTAATTAAGGGTGTTTCCCACTTAGGTAATAAATAAACCCTAGGTTCTCCTTTTTTGGACTACTTTCTCATTAAAGATAAAAGAAAATGAACCTTATGATTATTGTTCATTTTTTGCACCTAGGTTTGAAAGAGTCTAGATGGATTGTATCTTCCTCTTTTTGAAGTTATATTTCCTTGGTTGCAAGTACATTAGGTCACTAAAAGAATAAAATATACTTTATAATGCCTTCTTGATTAATTTTCCTCTATACATCTATCTATTGTTCAAACATAAGATAACTTAGCACATAAAATCAACCTTCAACCCTAGTTTTCACCTTAATATAAACTCTTCATCCTTAATGACTCTATTGGACTTCTTTTGAATCAATGTTCTCTTAATTCCACTCAAAATTGGCAGGTCTCCATATCCCTTCTAAGCCTTAATGTTTGGGCTTTCCTCCTTGTGGTAGTGGAACACCTCACTCTAACCATCATGTTACTCCAACCATGATCAACTTAAACATAAGACCGATTAGGAAAATATTTAAACATATAATGGTTTACATGCATTAAGTATATACCGTGATGTTTATTTAGCATGATATTAATGATATATGTGAGTGTATGTGTGTGTACATACATTCGTAAGAATGTGTGCATCCATAGGTGTGTGATTCTACAAATGATGATGGATGTATGCATGCCAATATATTTGTGAAATAATGAAGTTGAATAGCATACTATATTGTATTTTTTGTTTAAATAAGTACAATGTGGATTTGTATTATTGTGCAAAAAGGAACATGGCCCAAAACTTCACCTAGATGATCAATTTAGCAATATGGTTTTTATTGATACACCTTTTGATTCATATTATTCATATTGCTTTAGGGTCGAGCACCAAAACTCTTGTACACTATGAACTTTACATGTTTTATACCTTAACCAATAATACATATATAACAAATAAAACATAAAAACATATATTTTGAAAAAGTCAATATGACACGATATTTGTAACAAGCACTTAGTGAGGTCATGCATTCTTATTTCAATTGGACTATTATTAGATCTATGCTTTTCTATTTTCATCATGGAGAAGCATAAGGGGATTCACATTGGGAGTCAAACCAATAGTAGGTATTGTACTATATATAACTTGAATTTTCAATTGCAATATTTGGTCCTCTAAGTCATCCATCCACCATGACACATCTTCCACATGAAATCAATGATCAACCAAGGAGCAATATGATAATATATGGGGTTGTAGCTAAGATATTTTCTCATGCACATATGTTATATATCTCTTTGAATTTACCCTGATCATACTTCTCCCTTTATTAGAAACATGATAATTTATATGAGCACAAATTTTCAACCTTTCTCACTTTTCCAGACAATAACGCCTTCACTTCTTCCACATTGTCTTTGAACTCAAATAAATTATCTTCCTTTGCCCATAATTGCTTTATATTTATGAAGAGGACAATCATTGATGGTATAACACATGGTATCTAACAAAGGAGATTTCACAAATATACAAAATAGGATGAAAAATAGCAAGGTCATAAAACAAATGAGGAAACCATATTTGTTTATACTCATGTCCTTGTGGATAGCTTAAGACTCCTTAAATTCCCTTGTGGGCTAAATCCTTCATTTACACCATCACTTACTGCAAAACTATTCCCCATTAAGGTAAATAATTCTATTTCCATACCTTAGGGTCCTTTACAATGGAGTTTATCATGGTTGAGAGGATGGATAAGTGGTACAATGTGTGTCACGAACTCCTGGAAAAATTAATTACCTTTTAGAAATGTTTATAAGTAGAGGCTAACATTCACCTTTTAATAAGCCAAAAAATACTCTTCCCGTAACAAAATAGAAGTATTTTGGCTAAAATCCTTTAATGCAAAACTTGGGTGGGAGTGATGTCTTCTTAAGGATGCTACCCCACCTCAATAGTTCAAATTTGTGTCTCCATATGATTCCTAGGAAACACAATACGTCTTGCATGGTACCCACACTTACCAACTTAATTATGTTTCATTTAGTCATATGTATTAATTTTCCAACGTATCTATGCCTTTATTATACTTTATGATGAGACACATTCAAAAGCATTGATGCGTTTTAATGTATATTCTTATACATTGCACATATCTATGTACTTTTCAAAGAACCTTCCTTCTTCTAGAAGCTTACCTGTATATATTTCTTCTCTCATAAGCTTTCCTTTTGTACTTTATGGAAGACATGGTCAAAATTTATCAGTCTCTTATAATTTTCTACTATATATATCATAGGTAAAAATGAATGTATAATATGTGTACATTACAAAATATCTTATATTCACATTTTTTTTCATTAACAATGAGGCATCCACCATGTTACTAGGGGCTAGGACTAATCCTTTCTAACTTACCTTGGAATAATAGAGAAATAGGCTCACTATTGAGGTCATACCCTCCTTTAACACTAAAAAACATTCTCTTGTAATAATTACATAATTCATCTCTAATGCTTTCTTATGTTTTAGGATTCACACTACCATTTATGATCACAATAATTATGATCAAATCCTAGTAAGTGTATCTTTTAATTCTAGTCACCTAATGGGTTTCGTTATATTTACCTTTAATATATCTAACATCATGCAACTTTGTATTCAATTGAAGACCTAAATCTAGTCTCCATGAGAATTTCCACCTTTAACCCTCCACTAGATCCACTTTCTTCAACAAGATTCATCCTTTTGGAGTTATGCATTTTGGGAATTGATACCCTCTCTTTTTTGGTTTAAGGGTTAATGGACCCATAACTTACCTTAACCATATATCCTTAACCATAAAATATAATTTTGAATTGTAAAGGGCCTTTGAGATCTTGAGGTGAGCTCTACAAGGTGAAGGGATGTTGAATGTAGTTCAACAACTTTGAAGGTACAACACACCCTTAGAAAGGCCATAAAATATAATTTAGTTTTTGACTTGAATTACCAAATCTATGATGTATTGAATCTAGTAAAAAAATGACACCCATTGGCTTCAAAATTTCCATTTTTTAGCATTAATTGGTGATTCTTCTATAAAGGCTCCATGAGGTCCATGTGTGTTAAAATAATGCATAAATTAAATACTAAAAAATCCCTTGAAGAAACCAATACTCATTAGGATAAAATCCAAACTCAAATTATATAGGAAATGGTGCAAACCTTCAAAGAAATTCTCCTATACAATTGTCCTCAAGAGCATTTTGCATAGAACCCAATACTAGTGATTTATTTATAGCTGGAAGTGAAAGTCCAAATCACTAAGCCTAATGGAAAATTGTTATGCTCTTAACCTGCAAATAATACCCAAATATAGAATATGCGAAGAAAAGATACCCAGAACACAGAATAGCAATGATTTTATTATTCAGAGAGCAATGTTCGCTTGCCTCTTCGAGGGGGCAACCTCCAATAGAGCAGAGCTCGATTACAAAAATAAGACACGATGCTCCTCGCAAGGAGTCTCTATCCTTTATATATGACTCATACATGCAATACCACGAATCCATACCGTGGGTTTTACTAATACCATCTATCTAATACTACGGCTACGGCCCATTTGCAACTAACTGTGGTCCCGTAATTAATTGTGGGTTAACCACTTACAAATATTAATATGGGCTTTATTGACTCTTGACTATGACGTGGTCCCATGACATAAATAAGTGGGTTAGGGTGGGACCCTAACATGCCCTCCCCCTTAAGACTAGCCTTGTCCTCAAGGCTGAAGCTGCAGAAACTGCTGAAGAATAGTGGCTGGTTCCCAAGTTGCGTCTTTCGGAGAGGTGTCTTTCCATTTGACGAGGACTTCCTTAATCATGCGGTCGCGCAGGTGCTTGTCGCGTGTGTCCAGGACCTGTTCGGGTTGAAGCCAGATTGACCCTTCTTCATCCAATTCAAGTAGACTGGTTTGAACTCGGCAATTGTTCCCAATCACTTTCTTGAGGCACGATACATGGAAAACTGGATGGATTTTTGCAGTAGATGGCAAAGCCAACTTGTAAGCCACTTCTCCAATGCGTTGAAGTACTTCGTATGGTCCATAGAATTTGGGAGATAGCTTCTGACAACCCTTGTCTTTGAGCGATGTTTTCTTATATGGTTGAAATCTCAAAAAGACCTGATCCCCTTCTTGAAATTGTCGCTCGGAGCGATGCTGGTCGACCTGTTGCTTCATGCGGTTCTGAGCTTGATGAAGATTCTCTCTAAGATGGGCGAGCATGGTTGCGCGGTGTTGTAGTAGTTGATCCACTGCTTGTACTTTGGAGCACCCCTAGAGATAAGAAGTAGGGGAAGGCGGAATTTGACCATATACTGCTTCATAGGGAGTCATTTTGGTGGTGGCATGATAGTTGGTGTTATACCACCATTCAGCCAGAGGTAACCAGTGAACCCAAAGGTGTTGCTTTTCTGAAGTGAAACACCGAAGGTAGGTTTCTAGACATTTGTTGACTGCTTCAGTTTGACCATCAGTTTGTGGATGATAGGAAGTACTGAGTTTTAATTGAGTGCCTTGTAGCCTGAAGAGTTCCTGCCAAAAATTACTGGCGAAGATTGGGTCGCGATCGGACACAATAGAAGTGGGCATGCCACGCAATTTGAAAATCTGATCCATGAAAGATTGAGCGACCAAAGTTGGGGTAAATGGGTGGGGTAGGGCGCAGAAATGAGCATACTTCGACAGTCGGCCCACCACCACCATGATGACTTACTTGTTCCCTGACTTTGGAAGACCTGTAATGAAATCCATAGAAACCTCCGTCCAAATTGAGGTCGGAATGGGCAATGGTTGTAATGTGCCGGGTGTGTTGACGGTTTCCCCTTTGTGGCGTTGACAGACATTGCATTCTGCTACGAAAGTAAGGATGTCCTCTTTCATGCCTGTCCAAAAAAATGATCGTCTGGTGCGATCATACGTCTTCTGAAAGCCTGAATGTCCTGCAATGGGAGATGAGTGCAATTCTGCCAAAATGCGACTTTTGAGGGTGGATGTTGGTGATATTACAACTCTGTCCCTGTAGCGAAGAATATCATCCTACCATGAGTAGCCCTTGGTGGAATTTGGATCTACCTGCAATTGAGAAATAAGTTGGGATAGCCCAGGGTGTGAAAACCATTCCCTGCGAGCCTCTTCAATCCATTCAGGAATGGGAAGGGAAATTGCTAGCAGAGTACTTTCTTCCTCAAATTGGCGAGATAATGCATCTGCTACACTATTGTCTTTCCCTTTCTTGTAAATGATCTCATAATCATATCCCAGCATTTTGGCGATTCATTTATTTTGTTGTGGGGAGGATAGGCGTTGCTCCAAAAAATATTTAAGACTGTGATGATCTGTGCGGATTTGGAAACATCGCCCCAATAGGTAAGGTCGCCAGGTCTCGACTGCATGCAAGATGGCCATCATTTCTTTTTCATAGGTAGATTGGCCCAGATTCCTCCCACTTAGTTGTTGGCTTGTGAAGGCCAAAGGTCGCCCTTCCTGCATTAAGACTGCCCCGATACCAGTCCCCAAAGCATCACATTCAATGACAAAGGATTTGGTGAAGTCAGGTAGTGTTAAGACTGGGGTGGAACACATGGCATTTTTGAGAGCTGTAAATTCCTATTGTGCTTCCTCATTCCAGAAGAATGAATTTTTCTTTAGGAGTTGAGTGAGGGGATTTGCTATGCGACCATATATTGGTTCAATATATTGCTATTATTTGGGCAAGTGTAGGTTTTACGGGAAGGATGGTTGCTCGAACTAGTTGGGTGACCCCAGTTCTATTAGGAAAGGTGGAGGTATTGGAAATAATTTATTCTTCAAGACCTAGAGTCATTGAAGGGTTGTATTTATCCACACTCCCTTAGACGAGTGATGGTGATTACCATTTTCCTACTAAGGAAGTTTAGTCAAGATAGTTTAAACTTTCTCTTATGGGTTTTCTCTAGGGTTATGCCAATGTAGTTGATGTTCTATCATAATCTAACAAAGACAAATATAGGATTTCGAAGATGGAAGTAGGCTAGTTAGGTAAGGAAAATTGGAGTAGTTGAGAATGTTGGTGGGAACTAGAAATGAAAACATAGCTCTTTTCTTAGTCCTTTCCGCGTTTTAATTGTTTTCACAATTTATTTATAATGAACTTTGTGTGATGTTAAATCCAGATTGGATTTTTTTGAATGATCAATTATTGCAGTTATCTTACTATAGGTTATTAAATGATGCATTACTATATTTATTTTATTTCCTACTCTGTTTTAAGCATATATGAATTATGCATCAGAGACAATGATTAGTTCTCATTAATACATAAACAATTTATGAGTATGCTAGCTATGCATACATATGTTTTGCATGTATGATAATGCAACTACTTGATCTATTAGTTTCTAGACTATTAATTACTTAATTATAGGTTGAATAGTTATGAAAATTAAATTGCATAAGTATCTAGCATCATTAAACATGCTCCTTGACTTGATTCATTGGTTGGTTGTGTGATTTTAAATGAGTATGGTGGTTGTTATGTATTCAGGGTAAATATTTATGTTTTGATTACAAACTTGCATGAGAAAGAGAGGAAAACAACTTAAAACTATGTTTTTAATTATTTTATTGGAATTCATTTAATATTATATTATAATTTACTCTTTCCAAATATATAGAAGGCATTTGATGACCATTTATGAGGGTGGTTGAGGAAAAATTGGGAAAGGGGAATGAAATAGGATAAAACAATGGATATATTAGGAGATGTTGGGTGGAGGGGGAAGGCACGGTGTGTGGAAACCATTGGAAGTAGAGGACACTTGGAATACTCATAACTAGGAGATATATGAGAGCTTTAAGAGACTAATCTTTGAGGGGAGAGACTAATTGTATATGTTGAGATATCAATGAGATGAGTGTTATTATTGGATATTTGTGCATGAAGGGATAGGAAATACTAAGGTTTCTCGGGGTTAAGGGATTGGAAAGGCTATTCCTAGCTAGTCAAGAGGTTAGAAATCCAGTTTGGGGATCCTGTTAAAGGTCTAGGGACTTAGACTACTATAAACCTAGGCTACAAAATTGAACAAGGTTGTAGGGATTTTTCAAGCTTCTTAGCTAATTGCATTGTTTAAATTGTTTAAATTCAAGTGTTGAAATTAAAATTTCATTGATTAAAATGTATATACAAAGGTTAAATAGATTCCAAACTACAAGTTGCAAATGTTAAATGAATTATAATGTTAGCAAACAAGAAATTTTAAATTTTGAATTTTGCACAAAATTTAAAGTTATTTTTACATGCAAGAAATTTGAATTAGTCAAAAGAAATTAGTACACAAGCCCATAACCACTAAATTTCTACAAGATCCCACAACTTATTTCACATATACTGTGAAGGTAAAGTACTACACCCTTAGGTATTAGGTAAATATGTTAGTGCAATGACTTTCACTGATACAAATTCTAAGTCAATTCATCCATAATACAATGTTCTATTGTTAAAGCTTCAAGTTAAGTTGGGAGTTTTAGAGATTGAAGACGTATTCATACTCATTTTTTTGTGGCATACTTCATAGTATTAGGTTGTTTAAAAAAACATCTAAACAAGCCATATCTATTAAAAATAATCCTTGACTAATGCTTGTTTGCGATGCACCAAATACTTCAAATATCATAAGAAATTAGAAATACACAATATTTACACCAATGCGAGCACATAATGTTACCACCCAAGGCATAACTAGATGAATAGGAACCACCAAGGTGTGTGATGTTGACTTGTAGAGTTCTCAATCACTCATGCTAGCTCAACCATGAAGCATCAAAAGCCTTCATCGACCTTAGATGGAAGAATCAATGCCATTTTTGTAATCATTTGATACAAACATGTGTAATGGGATGGTGTTTTATCTTGAGTGATTGGTGAAAATGGTGTTTATTGAAGTAGGACTTACCACACTTCATAGTCTATTTAGTTTGTTTGTTTATCTTATCACACCATCTAGGAGATGGTTTTCTCATTCAAGAGTGTCATTTCCCATGGTCAAGCTATGTTACTATGATGGCATGCTAAGGAAATGTTCCATATCCCTTCATACATAACACCTTCCATGCTTCCCCACCTCCATTGCATTCATGAAAATGGAGTTGTCCCCCTTCATGACTTCTCAATTCTCATAGATTTTGTTATTGAATCTACAACATTCTTCAAAGTTTCCACTTTTCCAGCAACACCTTCTTGTCTTCAATCATATCTCTAGTAAAGTGATACTAAAAATCAATATGCTTTGTCTTTGAATGATAAGATGGGATCTTTTCTTGGAATATTTCACTTTGATTGTCACAATCCATCCTTAAAAATTGTATGAACTGAATACCTAACCACAATATGTGTAACCATACTTCTTACTTACTTGCATAAGTGGCCACCATGTATTCAACTTTTGTAGTTGAAAGTTCCACTACAAATGGTTTTTTTCTTTTCCATTTAATTACTCCTCCAAATAAGTTAAACACATACCCACTTGTAGATCTTCTATAATTCAGAACTCCATCCCGTTATGCACCAAAAAAGCCATTATTGTCCAACACTCTATCCAATATTGGTCTTCCTTGGTAGCACAATCCATATCCAGTAGTACCACACAAAAACTTGAAAACCCTCTTTATTGCTACCCAATGCTCCTTCCCTGGTTTTGACAGGTATTTGCTCAATACTCCCACTGCATATGCAATGTATGCTTTTGGTACAAACTATTGCATAGATCAATATTTCAACTAAAATGGAATATGGAACACCAGACATGTCATCTTATTCTGCATGTATCTTGGGACACTGATATGAATATAACTTTAAACCTACAGGAAGAGGCACCTTAACCAATTTACATTCTTTCACATTAAACCTCTACAATATTGACTCTACATACTTCCTATGGTTTAGCCATAATTTCTTGTTTACCTGATCTATTTTGATTTCCATACCAAAGATAAAATTTGTAGCACCAAGGTCCTTCAAGTCAAATTTATAGAACAATTAAGTTTTCACTTCTTGGATGTTTTTCCTTTCATTTCCAATCAACAACATATCATCCACATACAAGAAAAAATAATCACACAATCACCAACGAATTTTAAATACATAGTGATTTTATTTTCTCCTTGTGAACCCAAGTCTCAATATATAAGTATCACTTTTTTTATACCACATTCTTTGTGATCTCTTTATCCCATATAGGGACTTTCCCAGTCTGCATACTAGCTCTTTCTTTCTTTTCACAACGCATCCTTTCAGATGCTTACTATCTATTTCTTCTTCTAGATCACCATGTAGGAATGTTGTATTCACATCCATTTTTTCTACTTCAAGATCAAAATAAGTAGCAATAGATAAAGGAAATCTAATAAAAGTTAGCTTGGCAGCATGATAAAATATATCACCAAAGACAATTCCCTCTATTTGGGAATAACCCTTTGATACTAACTTAGTCTTGTATTTCTCCAATCTTCCTTTTACATTTAATTTATTCTTAAACACCCATTTGATTCCAATGGGATTTCTTCTGGCCAAAAACGTGACTAGATCCCAAGCCTCACTCTTGTCCAAGGTTTTCATTTCTTCAACCATGGAATTTTCCTGAGTTTTCCATCCTCTTAATCCATTGCCTTTCTAATAGTTCTAGGATCATCATCAGTAATAAACAAAGTAAAATTAGAAAGGAAATTAGTTGGAATATTCATTTCTATCTATGTTCCTTCTCGAACCAATCTCCTCAATGATAGAGTACATGGTTCTTCTTCTTCTAATTCTTGCTCTTCTGTAGAGTCTAAGTCATCATCCTTTAATCCAAAATCTATTTTTTGTAGTTCTTTCTTCCTTGGTGGGTGTTCTTGTTTGACAACATCTTTGAATTTTTTGAATACCACATATTGAATCTACACAACCTTTTTATTTTTTGGGTTACTATTCAGATCATCTTTATATCCAATGAAGATACACTTTTCAAATTTATTATCTGGATTACTCCTATTCTGCTTTGGAACATGTACATAAGAATCATAGCCAATTATCATAAAAGGCTTAAGAGAAGGTTTTCTACTAGTCCATACCTCATGTGGATTCTTGTCATTCAACATGGATGAAGGTGATCTATTTACTAGATAACACGTAGTGTCTATTTCCTTTGCCCATAATTCTTGTTGAAACTCAACACCACCATGCATGATCCTTGCTTTCTCCATCAACATCTAGTTCATCCTTTTTTCATCTCCATTCTACTAAGGTGTGTATGGAGTAGTATTATGCCTTTCTTACCACACTTCTTATAGAATTCCTTGGATTCATTACCACAATTTTATCCACCACTATTTGTCCTCAACACCTTATTTTTCTTCTTTGTATGATTTTCCACAAGAGCCTTAAACTATTTGAACTTGTCAAAGACTTAAAATATATTTCTTAGGAAATAAATCAAATTATTCCACAATAAGTCATATTTAAATGAGACATAAAAAAATATTTACCCAATGATGGAACCAAAGCATGTCCAAACAAAACACTATGCACCAATTGTAATATTCCCTTTGACATCGTAGAACCAAAGGAAAATCTTACTCGATTCTACTTCCCCTAGAAACAATGTTCACAAAAATAAAAATCTAGAGAGTAATTAGAAATACCTTCTACCATACCATTATTGTGTAGTACTCAAAGGCCCTTCTCTTTGATATGTCCAAGTCTTTGATGCCATAGTATAATATTTTGTCCAAAGGTTGTGGAGTGTTTCCTTCTTCTACTCCACTATCAGGAACAACAAAATTTTTGCACCCTCACTAATATTTCTTCCCAAAAACATATACAAAGTTGCAATATGAACTCTCCTCTGCAATACCATTTCTCCTTAAAGCATCCTACATGTATACTTTTAAAACACTACTTTTACACCTCCATCACTCATCTTGCTTGCAAAAATCAAATTCATGGCTAATTTGGGATGTGTACGACAACAAAATATATTATAATACTTCCACACATGAGATTAAACTTGATTTTTCCTTATCCCATGCTTATGTCTTTTGATTCATTAGTTAAGAAAACATCACCACATTGGAATCTTTCATACTCGTGAAACAACTCACTGTGAGGAGTCATATGGAAGGATGCACTTGAGTTGACTAACCATGCCTCATGATTTACATGTGTACTTGAAGAAGCCAAGTACACATCCCCTCCTTCATATCAGGAGGTTTTTGCTTCTATAGAAGGAGCATCTTCCGATCCCTTCCCTTTCTTAGGAAGTATATATATGAAATCTTTCTTTTAATTACCTTCTTTTTCACATCTCCAACATACTTTTACATATTTTATTGGATATTTCTATCTTCCTATATATTTAGATCTCCCACTCAAGGACTTATTTTATTTCTATTATGGGAGCATTATCTTTAGTAAAAAGGCATCTCTATTGTGGGTTTCCATGTTTTTATGTCTCATCTCCTCTGATAACAATGATGAAACTATTTCATCAAACTTTGAAGTAGTTACATTACTACCTACAATAATAGCTAGACTATCCCACAACCTTAGTATAGAACATAACAAATTGATGCCCTCATCTTCATTTGAAATCTCAATATCAATAGATAATAGTTTACTTACCATAGTATTAAAGGCATTCAATGTTGGAAATAATGAGGGGTGAGGGGGGTGTGAATCAGTATTTCATCCAATCCATCACCAATTCAACTTTTTACAATTTCTTTATAAACCAATGAATCATTAATTAATTGGTGGCATATATATATATATATATATATATATATATATATATATATATATATATATATATCAGCTGATCTAAACATGACATATAAGAAAAAAATATATGAACATATTAACCATAGAGAAACATATAACACATCAAATAAACACCACCAAACAAATGAGGACAACATATATTAGGTGGAAACCTTTCTAGCAGAAAAACTACCATACTCTTTTACTTCTTCTTATTATTATTTAAAATATTCTTTTACATCATTCACTGGCATCCACCAATGTGCAATCTCCAACTTGTGATGTATGCAAGCAACCACCCGCTCCAAGCTATTACCTAATGGAAGTCACCAATTCTGCAATTACTTATAGACACTCATCTGCTAGAGGCACCAACCCCCAATAAGTTGTAGGCACCCACTCCTTGGAAGAAACCACTCCCTATTGGATTTGCAGACAATGATCTGTTGGAGGCTCTGAACACCAAATAGTTTCTCAAGCCACCACTCCCTATACTAATGAGCCACCATTTTCTAGTGAAGGCCCCATCCTTCTAACCCTTGTAGACCTTGGTTTATATATTTTTATATTGGATCCACTAAAAATTTCTGCTCAATAAAAAACACAAACCTTTTCTGAATCAACATATTCAGCAACATGAAAATCACAAAATCAAATCCTAGGTCAACAACTCAACATCTGCATCATATTCGCACTTGAAAACCTTGCATGGATAACTCCACCAAATACATCTCTGAAAAGTCATGTCAATATAATACATACATAAGCTTATAGATGTCATAAATAAAAGTTCTTTGCATCATACAAAGCCGTGCTCTCTCTACTCAATTTGAATACAAAAACATCAAAAACCTTTGTACAATGTAACTTGTACTCATTAATCCATCTCACACTAGCAACATATCAAACTGAAGATACTTTAGCAACAATACATCCTCACTAACAGATTGGAAAGCATATACATATTAAAATCTCTCTTAGCCATACATCACATAACAACAATACACTCACTCTTTTCTTAACATATTCACTCAATGTAAAACCCCAAAAACATACCCCAACTTCACTTTGACCAACAATATTGTGCTCTAATTAACTCTCCTCATAGACACCTCATTTCATAAAGCGTGACCTCTATTCACAATAATATCCTCACACATACATAAACACATATAACCATTATACATGAAAATCTTAGTAGCTCTGGTTAACAACTTAACCTTGTCAATTCATAGGATTAACATACATCATTTATGCTCATCAAAACATCAACATATGACACAATTTATATGCATAGACAATACATCAACTCTTTCCTAAACACATAACACTGATCTCAACCTGTAGAAAAAACTTGGTCCAAACCCTACCAACAACATATACTCTGACATAAACTTACTATCAACTCTAGCAATTCAATACATTGACCTCTTTACAATACAATGTCAAAACCATGATAGTAAATGGTAGAAACATATAAAATTGGCAACATTAGTGAACCATACACCTTAAGCCTCAACAACATACCCTGACTTCTTTAACACTCAACCATACAAATGTTTTATGACCATACAAGACAGTTACAATAGAATATGAATAATCGTTTCTCAAGGAAATACATCATAACACATATGGAAATCCCATACCCATGATTAGAAATTCTTGCAGCATATACATACATCAATATTGTCATACTTTGATCATCAACACACTAAGGAAATGATACAAGATACATGACATAGCCAATACTCTCTCTGCTTAACATGTACATTCATTGGAAAATCCTTTTTGCATTACAAACCCTCATACAAACTCTAGCAATATAAATACTTTGTTATACATGGAATCAATGATTTTCTCATCCTTATTTCAATAAAAAATCATCATCAACACACTGTCATTCTTAATAGCTTCAATAATAAACCCCTGTGATTAGTAATACACACAAATTTGCCACAACACATATATCAACAGTAATATAAGACGCATACTCAGTCTCACTGACTCAATCATACAACATTATTAACCCTGTGCATATAAACAAGAGTTATATGAAATGTTTCAACAACAAGAAATCACTTAGCTTCAATAGATTTTAGACAAGAGTATTTCAGACAAATAATATCAGCTATTTGCTCAACTATTATGCATTCAATAACTTTATTGATGGAAACACATTGTGATTAGATTTGTAACAACAATACCATTATCACCATGTCAATGCAAGCATTGGACCACTAATTCAACAAAATAAAATTATCCTATCATCAATCAACAACATCTATTCACCGTACAAAATGTTTTGTCTTTAGTACACCATACAAACTATCGATCTGGATTTCAACACAATCTTTTCTATGCAATACCATAATCACCAGGTCAACATTGTATGAACCACCATGTTATGAAACCAACTCACAAAAAGATAGAAAAGATAGATAAATGCCTTCAAAATGAGCCTCTTTGAGGGGGAACCTCCTTTACATTACACAAATGAAAAATTATTGGGTGATACAAATGACAAGACCTCCTTTCTATATCTAGGAGTCTAAGGGGTCATAATATAATCAGACCTGACATAACAATAATAATGTAAAGGCACCATAATAACAATAGTGGACTTCTATGGGGCCCAATAATAACAATATGGGGACTACATGGGCACAACAATACAATAAGGGAGTTGTACTAATAAAAATAAGGGGTTACACTAGTAGTATAGGGACCTAACATGCCCCTCTCCTTCAAAAAGTGTTGTCCTCAATGCTTTAGTGGTTCTTGATGCTTTTGTATAAAGTTATTGTCCTCCCATGTGGAATATTCAATGGGTAAGTTCTTCCACTTGATGATATACTCTGAAATTGATTGATTTCATAGCTGTCGGGTTCTTGTTTATGTGACTGCTCCGGGATCCAATATGATTTTTCCTTCCATGTCAAGTTCTAGAAATATTGTTTGAACTGGGATCTTCTACAACTTTTGAATGAGTGGCCACACTTCTTCATCCTTCTTACATTCATCCCTTGCTTCATTTATCCAATCTGGTTGGATAATAGAAATAACACAAAACAATGCTTCCACATCCTCATCCTTTCTTGAGTGTGAATCTGTAACAACATTTTGCTTCCCTTTTTTGTAGATGATCTCAAAGTCATAACACAACATATTTGTGACCCATTTTTTCTATTCTTCTAAAGATAATATTTGTTCTAAAAAGTATTTAAGACTATCATGATCCATTTTTACCTTGAAGTGTCTTCCCATTAGGTAGGGTCGCCATTCCTTAAGTGCATCTAGTATTGCGAACATTTCCTTCTCATAAATAGATTTGTGTAAATAATTTCCTTTGATTGGAGGACTTTAGAAAAAAATGGGTCTTTCATCTTGCATTAAAACAAAACCAATTCCATTTCTTGAAGCATCACATTCCATAATAAAGGTCTTTGTGAAGTCCGACTTAGCTAAGACTGGTGCTTGGCACATTGCCTCTTTAAGATGTTCGAAGGCCTTTGTTGCTTATGGAGTCCATGAAAATGCATCTTTCTTCAATAATGTTGTTAGAGGTATTTCTATTTTCCCATGATTCTTAACAAATTTGTGATAATACCCTATCAACCCAAGAAATCCTTGCAGATGCTTTATGGATGTGGGGGTTTTCCATTCCTTAATGGCTTTAATTTTTCTAGGGTCTACCTTAACACCTCCATGAGATACAATATGACCTAGATATTCCACCTCTTGTACTCCAAAGAAACATTTGGAGCTTTTTGCATATAATTGTTTCTCCTCCAATAGTTTGAGCACCTTGTTAACATGTTGAACACGATCCTTCCAAGAGTTGTTGTAGATTAGTATATCATCAAAAAATACTAACACAAATTTTCTAAGGGTGGGTTTGAAAATGGAATTAATCAAACCTTGAAATGTAGAAGGTGCATTCGTAAGGCCAAAAGGCATGGCCAAAAATTCATAATCACCCTCATGAGTTCTAAATGTTGTTTTCAGAATGTCTTCAGCCTTCATTCTGATTTAATGATATCCTGAATGAAGATCCAACTTGGTGAAGTAAATTGATCCATGCAATTCATCCAATAATTCATCAATGACAGGAATGGGAATTCATCTTAAATAGTGATCTTGTTGAGCTCCCTATAATCGAGACACATGCGCCATGATCCATCCTTCTTGTGCACCAATACTACTGGAGCAGAGAAAGAACTTTGACTAGGTTGAATTATACCAGCCTCTAGCATTTCTGCAACCATACATTCAATTTCACTCTTTTGGGCATAGGGATATCTGTATGGCCTAATGTTTGGAGGAACACTTCCTGGAATCAAATGAATAACATGATCATGATCATGAATAGGTGGGAGGCCTTTGGGAGAATGATTCTCCAAGACATTTTGGAGATCTAGAGAAATAGATGATTTCGATGTGGGAACCTCTAGTGAACATAATTGTGTAATTATGCCTCATTGTTCTTTCTTTAGAAGCTTTGTCATACTGTTAGAGCTAATTATCTTTCCCAGTTTCCACATGGATTGTAGCCATTGGAATCCTAGTACAACATTAGCACCACCCACTGGAATGGAAAGCATTGGGCTATTCAATATATATTCTCCCATGGATAGCTTGATATTACGGCACTTCCTAGAGTAATTTATGTTTCCTCCACTTGCAACCATCACTTGACACTCTGGTGCTGGATATAGGAAGCAATTCAATTCCTTGGCTATCTTACAATGAATAAAATTATGGGTACTTCATGTATCAATCATCACTATTACCTTTTTATTCTTGATATGTCCTTCTACCTTGATAGTTTGAGGAGTGGTAATTCTAGCCAATGCATTACAAGATATGGTCAGATTCATTTCTTCTTAATCTATGGTTTGTTCTTGGAGTATATCCTCTTCTTTTGACATTTCTTGTTCCTTTTCTTCCTCCTCTTCACAAACTATGTAGACTAATTTCTTCTCAGAACACTTATGACCTTTAGTGTATTTGCTATCACAACTGTAACAAAGCCCTCTTTCTCCTTTTCCTTCCGATTGTTGTGGTGTCAAACTTGTAGGTTGTGGAAGACTAGGGGAAAAAACAATTCTATATTTATAGTTGTGATTGGTAGGCTTCGTGATTTCCATAATTTTGCTTTCCATTTTTCTTGCTAACTTGAATGCCTTATCTAATGAATCAGGTTCCAAAAGGAAAACCTCATGTTGGATATTATCCTTTAAAGTCCCTATGAACACATAAATCCTATGGTCCTCTGAAATATCTTTTACCCTTATGTTCAATTTTTGGACATCCTCAATGTGCTTCATCATTGAACCCTTTTGTTTGAGATTTATCAATTGGCTAAAAAAGGTGTTTCTTTTTGTATCCTCATAATGTGCTATCATTTCTTCCATTAAAATTGCCCAAGTGATAATTTGTTTACAAGAGAAAAGCCATAGGTACCATATCAACTCATTTGGTTCCAAATATAAAGTTGTAATACGTACCTTTTGTGTGTTTTGCACATTATGGAGATCAAAAAATTGCTTCCTCTGTAGTATCCATGTTCTGGGATCCTTGCCATCAAACTTCCTCATATCAATTTTTGGAACATGGTGGGTCTTCAATCGAACATTAGAGTCTATGAAATCATGATTAACATTTCTTTTGTTCTCATCATGAGTTTCCTTTACTACCCTTTCACTATTTTTAGCCATTTCTTGTAGCAACTTATTCAAATTTATCTTCAATTCTTCCATATTAGCGTCAATTCCCTTCATCTTAGCATCCATGCCATTCATCTTAGCTTCCATGCCATCCATCTTAGCTTCCACGCCATCCATCTTAACTTGCACGCCATTCATATTAGCTTCCACGCCATTCATCTTGGCTTCAGTTACCTTTTGTGAGAGTGAAATTTGTTGTACTTGGTCTTGTAATTTTGATATATCATGTTGCATTTCTTCCTCTTCTTCACATGTCATGCTAGAGCTTTTAGGTTTCCTACTAGGTGTTTCCATTTCCTTTCTTTGGGGCATCAATTAATGCTTTTTTTTTTTCACTTTGTAAGAGCTTGATATTGAATCTGTTGTATCTTTGTAACTACGGATCTCGAATATCTGAAATCACGTCATGTAGTAGCCCTTTGAGTCCTCTTCCTGACCCTGAAATTCTGATCAAGATTGGATTCCCCAAGGAAGAGTTATGCCAAATCTCCCACGGTGACCTGATTATGGACTAGTTCAGTAGAGCGAACTTGTATGAAGTGCCACCTGTCACTGTTTCGACCTCAGTACCTGAAACTGATATACATAAAACTAAAGGCTGCCCTATTTTCGATTTTCTTATGAAATTTCAATATGATACTCAGAACAAAATTTATGACGATTTTCCCCAGGTCACCTGTTTGGAATGTAATTTGGGAGTCTGCAAAAACCCTAACTTCCTCAGATCATATCTCTGAAAATGTAGCGAGACAACCTTTGAAATTCAAACACAAAGTTCAAAATGATTTCGGCTCAAATGGGTTTTTTTTTTAGCTTCTGAAATGTCACAGACAAAAATTTATAGCTCAAATGTCACGATGACTTGTTTGGAGCAGCAAAACCCTAGAATCCAAAGCTCTGATACCAAATGTTATGAAACCAGCTCACAGAAAGATAGAAAAGATAGATAAATGCCTTCAAAATGAGCCTCTTCAAGGGGAAAGCCTCCTTTACATTACACAAATGAACAATTCTTGGGTGATACAAATGACAAGACATCCTTTCTATATATAGGAGTCTAAGGGGTCATAATATAATTAGAGCCGACATAACAATACTAACAATAGTGGGATTCTATGGGCCACAATAATAACAATATGGGGACTACATGGGCACAAAAATATAATAAGGGGGTTGTACTAATAACAATAAGGGTTACACTAGTAGTATAGGGACCTAACACACCATGTGCAAAAACAAGATTATATCCTCCTACAAATCATATCTTTAAGAGAACTAAAAGGGAAACAACATTAATGCAATAATAAAAAAACAAATTAGATCATATTTTACCAAACCATATTCCAAAATAGATCAAATGAAATGCTAGTACTCCACAACCTTCACGCACAATACATCAGTCAGTGTACAACTGCAATCATATTGATTCAGTCATGCATCCATACAAAAGGTTCGTAGCATTTGACTGCAACATATGCAAAGTCAGAAGCGATTAAATCAAAATTAGATTGGATCAAAATAATGCAAATGTCATGTGGTTGGTTCAGATTTGGTTTGAAGTCACTGTTATGCACTCAGACCCTCTTGATTTATGATTATACCAATAGATATCAATCCAAAACTAGATGGTACATGTGCCAGAACAAACAATAGTTATAATATTGTATTACACATGCATTTGAACAACATCATGACCCTTGTATTGGAATATAAAAAGACACAGATCGTATTCGCTCAATTGGATTCCCTGTAAGAACGACTTGACCCACATATAATTATTACGTAATCACTAGTTGAATAACCATTTGATATGTAATGAGGATTATGTATACACAAAGCTTGGAGATATTTTCAATTCGATTGATCAATTTACCACTGGAAAAAACCAACGTAATTGTTGATAGTTTTACGACCCGAAAAACACTGGTTGACTTCATCATTACAATTACCATGGGAAATTTCACTTGTAAGACCCCATGGTTTTATTTCTACACAAAGAGGTCTTTGGAATCTATTTAAACACAACAAATATGGGTTTCAGATGCTCTTTTGACACTAGCAATCTGAGCTGCCTCTTTAATTGGCATTCGTCTCCTAATTTGTGGAAAACTTAAAATTCTTCAGCTAGATCAAGAATACCATAAAAACACCTTCATCATTATATATTTGAGCACTATTCTAACCATTTGTAACACCATCAACCCATTAGAACCATGCGTAATAACACACAACTTGATTTTCATCAATGCCCAACACAAGTTGACTCACTGTTGACATCAATGTCAATACCATGTTGCCAACAATATCCCCCTTTAGCGTTGATGACAACACCACATTCACATCACAACTGATATTCTACATTGGATTTCATTCTCCACTTACCTCTTGGATCATTCTCCACTAGTGGTTGGTCTTATTATTCCCCTTTGACATCAATGGAAAAGGGTGGCCAAATTTCTTTTGAACACCATGCTAATAGAATGATGAAGCATTATGACCAGCTATAACACTCTTGTAAAATAGCCATTAGAAACCAAGAAAAATTTCTTCTACTCACTCTTGAACATCTACAAACAACATGACATTAATGAAAACAAAAACCAACATCATGGCCTTCCTCTTGCAGAACCTGCTCCCCTTGAACATGTACTGGGGCTACAATAATCAAATTAATACTGTTGTACAATGGTTCCTTGTTGTTGTTCTCAAAGCCTCCTTGAAACATGCAAGAAAATTCACAAAAAATGATGAACAATTATTGTACGAGAATTTAATAATGTAAGTACAAGGCTACTCAAGAAAAGTACAAGGTTACTACACACAAAAGTACGTATATGGTTGAACCAACTGAATCACCGCCATGAAAGCCTAAAGCAAGTGACACTATCCTATGCATTCCAAGGACTACTTCATCAACTTTCCAAATGATAAGCATGAACATACAATTGTTTCACATGCTCTTCTACTCATGGCTACAACAAATGTAAATATATAAAGATGTAGTAAACGCAAGGAGAAAATATTAAACAATCCTTTAAAGTTTGAAAACCATGCATAACTCCCCCTGAGCTCATGTACCTTCTAAGATTCTTGTTGATCCTTCAAACTTGATCTTGTTATCAGGCTCTTGGTCATACCATGAAACTTGTAATCATACCGTCTTGATGCTTCTCATGCTTATGCCATATGCTCTCCTTGAGACCATGCACATCACATTACTCTTTTTGTAATCCTCATGTGAATAAATCGAAGAGTAATGGACTATAGTTGGGAATAGATTCTCTTACTTAGAATCCGAAGAAGAAGATATTGTATTCAATCTCTTGTTGCTTCTTGGACTTGTTTTCAACACATACACCTTGTCTAGAGTTCTAATTCCTTTTTCTATTATCTTTCCAGTGTCTTCTTCTATAATTTTGCATCCTCTTGAATTGAATAAGACTACGTATTCTCTATTAATAATTTGACTCACACTCAAAATTTTATGGTTTATCCCTTCAACCAGTAAGACATTTGTAGATTTTATATTTTTAACATCAAGATTGGCTCTACCTTTTCTTATCACCTTTTTCAGTGCATTATTTCCAAGAATAATGTTACCACCTTTGGTTTTCTTTAATGAGGTAAATCTATTCTTATCTCGATACATATGATGAGAACATCCATTTTCTATGTACCAATGATCATCTTATTCTAGTGCACATAGTACAAGACCACACTTCACTTGATAGTATTTCTTTTCTTCCATACTATGGTATGATGACTACTAATGGAGGCATCTTCTTCTGGCCTTTTGTTAAATGGACCTTATATTTATTTCTTGTTCAGTTGCCAATTTTGAATATGTTCTTCTTGCTATCTAGAAGATCTCATTGACTTGATCTTACACTCCTTTTACAAGTGTCCAAATTGATTGCATGTATAACATTGTTGGGTCCCTATAATACTAGTGATTACCCCATTACTATTGTAGTTATACCCCTTATTTATATTGTTGTGCCCCTATTACCCCCATATTGTTATTTCTGTGCCCCATAGAATCCATCTATTGTTATTTTTGTGGCTTTATATTATTATTGTTAGGTCGGCTGGATTATATTGTGACTCCTTAGACTCCTATATATAGAAAGGATGTTATGTCATTTGTAGCATCCAAGAATTGTTCATTTATGTAATGTAAAGGAGGTTTCCCCCTCGAAGAGGCTGAATTCTAAGGCGTTGATCTATCTTTTCTATCTTTTCTTGAGCTGGTTTCATAACATTTGGTATCAGAGCTTTGGATTCTAGGGTTTCGCTGCTCCAAACAGGTCATCGTGGCATTTTCGCTATAGCTTTTTTTCTGTGATGTTTCAGAAGTCGCAAAAAAAACTCATTTGAGAAGAAATCGCGCTGAACCTTGGGTCCTAATTTCAGAGATTTTCACGCGATATTTGTGGAGATATGATCTGTGGAAGTTGGTCTTTTTGCAGACTCCTGAATTACATTCAAAACAGGTGACCTGGGGAAAATCGTCATAACTTTCTCTCTAGGGATCGGATTGAAATTTTGTAAGAAGGGACAGAAAGAGGACGGACTGTAGTTTCGTGTGTGTGTGTTTTAGATTCAAAGGTTGAAACAGTGACTCGTGGCACGTCGTACAAGTTCGCTCTACTGAACCAGTCTAAAAGCAAGTCACTGTGGGAGATTTCACATAACTCTTCCTTGGAGAATCCAATTTGGTTCAGACTTGTGGCATTGGAAAGAGGACGCAGAACGCTACTACAGGTAGCACTTTCAGAACGGGATGATCCAAAATTACATAGATACATCAGATTCAATATCAGGCTTCTATAAAGTGAAAAAAGGTGTGTAGTTTTTTTTTTAATTTTTGTGTAAGCTTGGTTTAACGGAATTCAAAGGGCATAGTAAAGCATTATTATCGGTAACTGATGCCCCGAGGAAAGAAAATGCAAACACCTAGTAAGGAACCTGAAAGCTCTAACATGACTCATGAAGAAGAGGAAGACATGCTACATGATATATCAAAATTACAAGAACAAGTGCAACAAATGTCACGCTCACAAAAGCTAACAGAAGCTAAGATAAGTGGTGTGGAATCTAAGATAAATGGCGTGGAATCTAAGATAAAGGGCATGGAAGCTAAGATGGAGGATTTGATGGCAGATTTGAAGATAGATTTGAAGACAGACATGGAAGAATTGAAGAAGTTGCTACAAGAAAAGGTCACTAATGGTGAAAAGGTAGTAAAGGAAACTCATGATGAGAATAAAAGAAATGTTAATCATGATTCCACAGACGCTAATGTTATTGAAGAATCACCATATTCCAAAAATCAATATGAGGAAGTTTGATGGCAAGGATCCCGCCACATGGATATTACAGATGGAGCAACTCTTCGATCTCAATAATGTGCAAAACGCACAAAAGGTACGTATGGCAACTGTATATTTGGAACCAAATCAGTTTGTATGGTATCAATGGCTTTGCTCTCGTAAACAATTTATCACTTGGGCAATTTTTACGGAAGAATTGATAGCACATTATGAAGATACAAAAAGCAACACTTTTTTTAGCCAATTGATAAGTCTCAAACAAAAGGGTTCAGTAATGGAGCACATTGAGGAGTTCCAAAAATTGAACATAAGGGTAAAAGATATTCCAGAGGAGCATAGAATTGATGTGTTGATAGGGTCTTTAAAGGATAATATCAAACATGATGTTCGCCTTTGGGAACCTGATTCATTAGAGAAGGCATTCAGGTTAGCAAGAAAAATGGAAAGCAAAATTATGGCAACCAGGAAGCATACCACTCACAACTATAAAAACGGAAGTGTTGTTGCCCCTAGTCTTCCACAACCTATAAGGTTGACACCACAACAATTGGAAGAAAAAAGAGCAAAAGGGATTTGTTACAGTTGTGATAGCAAATACACTAAAGGTCATAAGTGTGTTGAGAAGAAATTATTCTACATAGATTGTGAAGAGGAAGAAGAAAAGGAGCAAGAAAGGTCAAAAGAAGAAGATATACTCCAGGAACAAAGCCTAGATGAAGAACAAATAAATCCGACCATATCTTGTAATGCATTGGCGGGAATTACCACTCCTCAAACCATCAAGATAGAAGGACAAATCAAGAAGAAAAAGGTAATAGTGTTGATTGATTCAGGAAGCACCCACAATTTTATTCATTGTAGGGTAGCAAAAGAATTGAATTGCTTCCTATATCCAACACCATAGTGTCAAGTGATGATTGCAAATGGAGGAACAATAAATTGCTCTAGAAAGTGCCATAATATCAAGCTATCCATGGGAGAATATGTATTGACTAGCCCAATGCTTTCCAATCCAATGGGAGGTGCTGATGTTGTACTAGGAGTCCAATGGCTACAATCCTTGGGTACAATAGCTTTTAATTTTCAAGAACTTTTCATCAAATTTTCTACGAAAGGAAAGGAAGTTGAATTAATGCGTATTGCAGGGAAACCAGGAAAGATAATCAGCTCTAATGGCATGACTAAGCTTCTTAAAAAGGAGCAAAGAGGTGTAATTGCACAATTATGTTCGCTAGATGTTTCCACATTGGAATCATCTATTTCTCCAGATCTCCAAAATGTCCTGGACAATCATTCCAAGGTATTTGAGACTCCCAAAGGTCTCCCACCTATGCGTGATCATGATCATGCTATTCATCTGATTCCAAGAAGTGTTCCTCCAAACATCAGGCCGTACAGATATCCCTATGCCCAAAAAAGTGAAATTGAACGTATGGTTGCAGAAATGCTAGAGGCTGGTATAATTCAACCAAGTCAAAGTTCTTTCTCAGCTCCAGTAGTATTGGTGCACAAGAAGGATGGATCATGGCGCATGTGTCCGGATTATAGGGAGCTCAACAAGCTCACTATTAAAGATAAGTTCCCCATTCCTGTTATTGATGAATTATTGGATGAATTGCATGGATCAATTTACTTCACCAAGTTGGATCTTCATTCGGGATATCATCAAATCAGAATGAAGATTGAAGACATTCCGAAAATGGCATTTAGAACTCATGAGGGTCATTATGAATTTTTGGTCATGCCTTTTGGCCTTACCAATGCACCTTCAACATTTCAAGGTTTGATGAATTCAATTTTCAAACCATTCCTTAGAAAATTTGTGTTAGTATTTTTTGATGATATACTAATCTACAACAAGTCTTGGAAGGATCATGTTGAACATGTTGACAGGGTGCTACAACTATTGGAGGAGAAACAATTATATGCAAAAAGATCCAAATGTTTCTTTAGAGTCCAGGAGGTGGAATATTTGGGTCATATTGTATCTCATGAAGGAGTTAAGGTAGACCATAGTAAAATTAAAGCCATTAAGGAATGGAAAATCCCCACATCCATAAAGCATCTGTGAGGATTTCTTGGGTTGACAGGGTATTATCGCAAGTTTGTTAAGAATTATGGGAGAATAGCAGCACCTCTAACAACATTATTGAAGAAAGATTCATTTTCATGGACTCCGGAAGCAACAAAGGCCTTTGAACATCTTAAAGAGGCAATGTGCCAAGCACCGGTCTTAGCTATGCCGGACTTCACAAAAACCTTTATTGTGGAATGTGATGCTTCAGGAAATGGAATTGGTGCTGTTCTAATGCAAGATGAAAGACCCATTGCTTTTGAAAGTCGTCCAATCAAGGGAAAGTTTTTAAGCAAAGCTATTTATGAGAAGGAAATGTTGGCAATACTCCATGCACTTAAGAAATGGTGACCCTACCTAATGGGAAGACCTTCAAGGTAAAAACGGATCATGATAGCCTTAAATACTTTTTAGAACAAAGATTATCCTCTGAAGAGCAACAAAAGTGGGTCACAAAGATGTTGGGTTATGACTTTGAAATCGTCTACAAAAAAGGGAAGCAAAATGTGGTGGCAGATGCACTCTCAAGAAAGGATGAGGATGTGGAAGCATTGTTGTGTGCCATTTCTATTATCCAACCAGATTGGATAAACGAAGCAAGGGAGGAATGGAAGAATGACGAAGAAGTGTGGGCACTTATTCGAAAGCTACAACAAGATTCCAGTACTTCTGATACATTTAGCTGGAAAAATGATTCGTTATGGTACAAAGATTGCTTATACCTCTGTAAGAATTCCCAGCTAAAACAAAAGATTCTTATGGAATTGCACACTTCTCCCTCAGGAGGGCACTCAGGATATTTAAAAACTTGCCACAGGGTTAAGAAGGAATTTTTTTGGGATGGCCTTAAATCAGATATTCAAAAGTTTGTGGCGGAATGTTTGGTTTGCCAGCAAAATAAAGTTGAAACAATTAAGACATCGGGTCTATTACAACCTTTATCCATTCCAAGCCAATGTTGGGAGGAGGTTTGAATGGATTTTATCACAGGTTTACCCAAGTCTGAGGGAAAGAGTGTCATCATGGTGGTAGTTGACAGACTTACCAAGTATGCACACTTTTGTGCATTATCACATTCATTTAAAGCCAGTACAGTTTCTACTGCATTTATGGAAACAGTTCAAAAGCTACATGGAAACCCAAAGATTATTGTAAGTGACAGAGATCCCATTTTCACTGGAAATTTTTGGACAGAATTATTTTCTTGTCTTGGTACTCAGTTAGCTCATAGCTCATCTTATCATCCTCAATCTGATGGGCAAACTGAGATAGTAAACAAATGTTTGGAAGGATATCTTCGTTGCTTTGTATCTGATAAAAAGACACAATGGGTCAAATGGTTGCCTCTGGCTGAATGGTGGTATAACACTTCCTTCCATACAACAACAAAAATGACCCCATTTATGGCACTTTATGGGTATCAACCACCATCCATCACATCATATTTAAGAGAAAATTCTAAGGTTCAGGCAGTGGAACATCACATCGAACATCAACAACAAGTCCTCCAGCTCTTAAAGGATAACCTCGTGTTGGCACAAAATAGAATGAAACAACAGGCAGATCAACATCACAGTGAAAGAAGTTTTGATGTAGGTGATTGGGTATTCCTACGGCTACAACCATATAAGCAAATGTCCCTAAAGCAAGCTAAGAAGGATAATAAATTATCACCAAAGTATGATGGTCCGTACAAGGTGTTGCAAAAGATTGGTACTATGGCATACAAATTGGAGCTTCCTGCAGCTTCTTTATTGCACCCAGTTTTCCATGTTTCATGTTTAAAGAAGGTTATAGGTGACAAGCTCCCAATTCAAACAATATTGCTAGAACTTGACGAGGAAGGAAAAATTATATTGGAACCGGAAGCAGTCACAGAAACAAGAACTCGACAGCTACGAAATCGATCAATTTCATAGTATCTTATCAAGTGGAAGAACTTATCCGTTGAAGATTCCACATGGGAGGATGAGAATTTTATGCAGAAGTATCCAGAACTACTCAAGCGTTGAGGACAACACTTTTTTGAAGGTGAGGGGCATGTTGGGTCCCTATAATACTAGTGATTACCCCATTACTATTGTAGTTATACCCCTTATTTATATTGTTGTGCCCCTATTACCCCCATATTTTTATTTCTGTGCCCCATAGAATCCCTCTATTGTTATTTTTGTGGCTTTATATTATTATTGTTAGGTCGGCTGGATTATATTGTGACTCCTTAGACTCCTATATATAGAAAGGAGGTTTTGTCATTTGTAGCATCCAAGAATTGTTCATTTATGTAATGTAAAGGAGGTTGCCCCCTCCAAGAGGCTGAATTCTAAGGCGTTGATCTATCTTTTCTATCTTTTCTTGAGCTGGTTTCATAACAAACATCTTATGTGACCAAAGAAGGGGGAAAAAGAATCATTGCATGTATAGGATTTTATCTTCATATTCCTTTGATTTCCATATGAACTTCCGTCTATAGCCTTGTGTCCAATTAAGTTACATGAAAAATAGTATCCTTGAAATAACCCATTCATAGTAGGCACATGTCCTAGAGATTTTAGAATATTAAATGGGGATAACAAACTCTTACCTCAAAGTTTACAGAGAGTTTTTTTATGATCCTTAATCAAGTGGATAACAAAATTTTGTGCCTTTAGCTATTGTGTGGGTGTATTTTAAGGGGAATGGTTGTATACAAGAGGATACATATATGCTTAATAGAGAATTTGTAGAAGAATAAGTTCATAGGAGATTTCTACACCATGGAAAAGGCACCAAGAGAGCTCAAGGGAGGATGCAACAAGGAGTTATGTTAAAACGTCTCTGTTAGAGAGTTTTGGCAGTGTCATGAATGCTCAAGAGGAACAATAGAAAACAACTAAGTAGCATCAAGTTACACATTTTATCCATACTAAACTATAGAGTGCACCTTGTTTCTAATGAAAAGATTAATAAAACCTTTAAGGAAATGAAAATATTAGGTATAACTTGCATCATTATGGCAACATAGGAAACCTTGAAACAAAATATAATGTTACAACCAATATTTAACAATTTGGTAACATGACATTGTTCACTAATGAGGAAGAGTGTTAAGCTATCAACCAGGTTCACACTGTGGTTTTCCCACCCATATAACATGAGTTTTAAAGCAGTAAGACTGGATGAAAGTAATGGCTGATAGTGATAAAAAAGTTACCCCCTAAAAACCAGTCCCTAAGACCAAGGAATTCCACCTTTTTGTAGTGCAATACCTAGAGGCTTGTTCATAAATCACCTTGCAACAAAACAATGACAAACAAACAAAACAAAAAATGCTGAAAGTAAAAATTCAAAGTGACAGAGCAATTAATGTTGTTAATGGTGCTTTAAAATCATAGCACAATAAGGAGTCTGAAATTCATATTGGCCATCAAGTATCACATTGAATTCCCACAAGCTAATACATTAGCAGCTACACATAAAAAAAGGAAACATATAGGACAATACTCTACATAAGTCTCTAATTCCTTATGAAACTACGATAACAATTATATCAATTTTCAACCCAATTCTAATTATAGGTTTTGTTCTTACGTAAAATGAAAACCTAAACCGAAATATAAAAATCCTCAACGGTGTCTATTTCTTGATCTTCGCTAAGGGTTTGAAGCACCCAACTGAATAATAACATACATAAAGAAAGCAAGCAACTTTTTCCTTTGTAACTAAATAATACAAGAGGTAGTAAATCAAACTCACCATCGTGGAGGGGCTTATTGTGCTCAAAATGGGGGCATTAATGGCACTTGCGAATCCCTCAATTTTAGAAAACAATGCTCAGTAGTGGAAGCCCTGTTTGTTACACCATGTGATCTGGTCTCAGTGGTCATGGAGGGTTGTGCTGTATAAACTGTTCTCTCCTGTTCAACAGTGTTCTTGAC
Source organism: Pinus tabuliformis (assembly GCA_031772625.1). Taxonomy (NCBI): domain Eukaryota; kingdom Viridiplantae; phylum Streptophyta; class Pinopsida; order Pinales; family Pinaceae; genus Pinus; species Pinus tabuliformis. Next base: position 1,137,860,629 of record CM062819.1, on the reverse strand, counting down.
AACAACTGGATTAAAGTTAAATGGTTTATAACAATCCAATCGTCTAACATTAATCATATGACATTGAATGATAGTAGGGTGGGAGTTCATCCAAGAGGGGAAGACCTTATGACGTAAAAATGACTTTTGTTATATGTATTATGAGGGTTTTAATAAAATTAAAATAAGATAATTCTCTCTCTCTCTGTTGCACAAAATGTTCTTGCCTATTCAATAGTGGTCTTGATAGTGATTGGATTAAAGATCAATGGTTTGTAACAATCCAATCATCTAACATTGATTAGATGACATTGAATGATAGCAGGATGGGAGTTTGTCCAAGAGGGGAACACCTTATGACGTAAAAATCACTGTTGTAATGTATTATGAGTCTCTCTCTCTCTCTCTCTCTCTCTCAATCTATATATATATATATATATATATATATATATATATATATATATATATATATATATATATATATATATATATATCTACACACACACACACACACACACACACATATATATAGAGTGTTATGAAACCAACTCACAAAAAGATAGAAAAGATAGATCAACACCTTAGAAATAAGCCTCTTCGAGGTGGCAACCTCAAAACAATCCAATTGTCTAACATTGATTAGATGACAATGAATGATAGCAGAATGGGAGTTTGTCCAACAGGGAAACACCTTATGACGTAAAAATGATTGTTGTTATATGTATTATGAATCTCTCTCTCTCTCTCTCTCTATATATATATATATATATAGATATATATAGAGTGTTATGACACCGACTCACAAAAAGATAGAAAAGATAGATCAACACCTTATAAATAAGCCTCCTCGAGGGGGAAACCTCGTTTACATTACACAAATGAACAATTCTTCAATGATACAAATGAAAAGACCTCCTTTCTATATATAGGAGTCTAAGGGGTCATAATATAATCAGAGCCGACATAACAATAATAATGTAAGGGTACAATAATAACAATAGTGGGCTTCTATGGAGCACAATAATAACAATATAGGGACTACATGGGCACAACAATATAATAAGGGGGTTGTAGTAATAAAAATAAGGGGTTACACTACTAGTATAGGGACCTAAGATGCCACTCTCCTTCAAAAAGTGTTGTCCTCAACGCTTGAGTAGTTCTTGATGCTTCTATATAAATTCTTGTCCTCCCATATGGAATCTTCAGTAGGTAAGTTCTTCCACTTGATGAGATACTCTGAAATTGATATATTTCGTAGCTTTTGATTTCTCGGTTCTGTGACTGTTTTAGGTTCCAATATGATTTTTCCTTCCTTGTTAAGTTCTCACAATACTATTTGAACTGGGATCTTCTGCAACTTTTCAATGAGTTCCCACTCCTTTGGGCATATGGATATATGTAAGGTCTGATGTTTGGAGGAAAACTTTGTGGAATCAAATGAATAGCATGATCATGATCATGAATAAGTGGGAGGCCTTTGGGAGTCTCAAATACCTTGGAATGATTTTCCAAAACATTTTGGAGATCCAGAGAAATACATGATTTCGATTTGGGATCCTCTAGTGAATATAATTGTGAAATTACACCCTATTGTTCTTTATTTAGAAGCTTTTTCATGCTATTATAGTTGGTTATCTTTTCAAATTTTCCTTTGACACCCCTCAATTCAACTTCCTTTCCTTCCCAAAAAAATTTCAAGAAAATTTCTTGAAAATTAAAAGCTATCGTACCCAAATATTGTAGCCATTGGACTCCTAGTAAAACATCAGCACCACCCATTGGAATGGAAAGAATTCGGCTATTCAATACATATTCTCCCATGGATAGCATGATATTATGGCACTTTCCAGAGCAACTTATGGTTCCTCCACTTGCAACCATCACTTGACACTCCAGTGTTGGATATAGGAAGCAATTCAATTCGTTGGCTATCTTACAATCAATAAAATTATGGGTACTGCCCGAATCAATCAACACTATTACCTTTTTCTTCTTGATATGTCCTTGTATCTTGATAGTTTAAGGAGTGGTAATTTTGTCCAATGCATTACAAGATATGGTTGGATTGATTTATTGAGACTCGATGTGATCTTTCAATTCTTGAACATTTTGCTTCTTGATATGTCCGTCTATATTGATAGTTTGAGGAGTGTTAATTCCGTCCAATGCATTACAAGATATTTTCAGATTCAATTCTTCTTTCTCAATGTGATCTTTCACTTCTTGAACCTTTTTCTTCTTGACATGTCCTTCTATATTGATAGTTTGAGCAGTCGTAATTCCATCCAATGCATTACAAGATATGGTCAGATTCAATTCTTCTTTCTCAATGTGATATTTCACTAATTGAACCTTTTTATTCTTGATATGTCCTTCTATCTTGAGAGTTTTAGGAGTGGTTATTCTTTGCAATGCTTTACAATATATGGTTGGATTGATTTCTTCTTTCTCTGGGGTTGGTTCCTGGTGTATATACTCTTCTTTTGACGTTTCTTGATCCTTTTCTTCCTCCTCTCCGCAATCAATGTAAAATAATTTCTTCTTAGCACACTTATGACCTTTAATGTATTTGTTATCACAATTGTAACAAAGCCCTTTTTCTCTTTTTTCTTCCAATTGTTGTGGTGTAACCCTTGTAGGTTGTGGAAGGCTAGGAGAAACAACACTTCCATATTTATAGTTGTGAGGGGTAGAATTCCTTGTTGCCATAATTTTTCTTTTCACTTTTTAACAAAGCCCTTTTTCTTTTTTTTCTTCCAATTGTTGTGGTGTTGCTCTAAAGAAGGTGTTGCTCTTTGTATCCTCATAATGTGCTATCATTCCCTTTGTGAAAATTGACCATGTAACAAGTGGTTTACGAGAACAAAGCCCTTTATACCATAAAAATTGGTCCTGTTCTAAATATGAAGATGAAATACATACATTTTATAACAGTGGTACACCATGTAGATTAAAATATTTCTCCATTTGGAGTATCCAATTTACCATATCCTTGCCATCAAACTTCCTCATCTCACTTTTTCTTGATTTTAGGAGCTCGATCTTGAAATGACTATAACTCTGTAATTTCAGATCTTCCAGTTCTGCAATTGTGATCTGTAGTAGCCCTCTGCGTCCTCTTTCCAATGCCACCAGTCTGATTGAAATTGGATTCTCCAAGAAAGAGTTATGCACAATCTCCCAAGATGACCTGATTATACACCTTTTCAGAATAGTGAACTTGTATGATGTGTCATGTGTCACTGTTTTGATTTCCGGATCTGAAAAATATATACAAGAAACTACAGTTTGTCCTCTTTCTATAACTTCTTACGAAATTTCAATCTTATGCTCAGAGAGACAGTTATGAAGATTTTCCACAGGTCACCTGTTTAGAATGTAATTTGGGAGTCTGCAAAAACCCTAACTTCCTTAAATCATATCTCCACAAATGTAGTGAGATAAGCACTAAAATTCGGACATGAGCTTCAGTGCGATTTTGGCTCAAATGTTTTTTTTAGCTTCTAAAACATCACAAAACAAAGGTTATAGTGAACATTCCACGATGTCCTGTTTGGAGCAATGAAAACCCTATAATCCAAAGCTCTGATACCAAATGTTATGAAACTAGCTGACAAAAAGATAGAAAAGATAGATCAAAGCCTTAGAAAGAAGCCTCTTTGAGGGGGCAACCTCCTTCACATTACACAAATGAATAATTCTTCGATGACACAAATGACAATACCTCCTTTCTATATATAGGAGTCTAAGGGGTCATAATATAATCAAAGCCGACATAACAATAATAATGTAAGGTCACAATAATAACAATAGTGGGCTTCTATGGGGCACAATAATAACAATATGGGGACTACATGGGCACAACAATATAATAATGGGGTTGTACTAATAACAATAAGGGGTTACACTAGTAGTATAGGGACCTAACATAGAGAGAGAGAGAGAGAGAGAGAGAGAGAGAGAGAGAGAGAGATTGTGCTCAAAATGGGAGCATTAATGGCGCTTACGAATCCATCAATTTTAGACATCAATGCTTGGTAGTGGAAGCCCTTTTTGTTACACCACATGATCTGGTCTCAGTGGTCATGTAGGGTTGTGTTGAAAAAATTGTTCTCGTTGTTCAATAGTGTTCTTGATAGTGATGGGATTTAAGATCAATGATTTGTAGCAATCCAATCATCTAACATTGATCAGATGACACAGAGTGATAACAGGATGAGAGTTCATCCAAGAGGGGAACTCTCTCTCTCTCTCTCTCTCTCTCTCTCTCTCTCTCTCTCTATATATATATATATATATATATATATATATCTACACTCTCTATCTCTCTCTATATATATATATATTTCTCTCTCTCTCTCATATATATATATATATATATATATATATATATATATATATATATATAGAGAGAGAGAGAGAGAGAGAGAGTGAATATATATATATAGAGAGAGAGAGAAAGAGAGAGAGAGAGAGCATGGATCCATTTTAAATTTGAATTTATTAAGAATTGAGATGGATCAAGTCTCTTAAGGCACAAGCCTTTCCTCAAATTTTTCACTCAATATGATGATTTCATCTTGAGATATTAGATCTCTCTTAGAGTTTGGTAGATTAGATTCAGAGTTAATATGTGTCTATTATGTTTCATGCCCTTATATGGGGAGCTAGAAATCTCTTAAAGGGAAATGGAAACTTCAATTTTTAACCCTTCCACTGGCTACAATAAATTTATCACTACAATGTTGAAAGGTTAGATTTGTAGTATTGACCTGAAGATATTTGTTAGGAGTAAAAGTGATGAGTTAATTTATGTTTGTGAATAAGAAACAATGATGATTATTCCAATAATGCGTTGAAAAATGAATCATGATAGGCTTTCCCACTATTTAAAAATAATTAAATTAGAAACATTTAAATTTAAAATTAAGTATGATAAATCCATCACTAGAATATTATTCATTTGAAACATTTAAAATTAAATATATAAATTCATTACACATTAATATACACGATTATATTCGAAGCATTTTAAATTTAATATATACATTGTATTATTTGATTAAGCTAACTAAGTATGGGGGAGATGTTGCCCCATAACTTTATATTAAAAAATAATAAAATAAGATTTCCATTATTTTTTTTTTAAATATCAATATCATTTTTTTTCAATGTCTACCATATCAATTTCCGTCTTAAATAACATAAATTTATATATAAAAAGAGATATAATTGAAAGTAAAAAAATTATAATTTCATTTATAACTACTTTCTAGTTTTTAGTATGAGAGAGATGTATAATTTATTCACTACTTAATATGGAGTGGGAAAATTACATCTAAATTAATATAATTGATATTGTAGCTAAGCATCAAGGAGATATGTAATTCCTTCCATGCAAAACAAATAATTGACATGTGGTACAAAGATGTTCAAATTTTTATATGTGTAAAAGTCATTTTTAAACCTACAAAACACTTAAACATATATTACGATCAACCAAGGATAAATTAGACCTCTTTCAATCTTATGGTGTTTACCACGTTCCATGTTCTCGTGGTAAATCCTACATCAGTCAAACTGGTCAATCCCTCTAGGCCTGCCTCAAAGAGAACATAGAAAATATCACCCAAAACCACATCTCTAAGTCAACCATTGCTAAGCACTCATTCAAAACTCAACATCTTATCTGTTTCGATCAAGATAAGATCTTAGCATCTATTCCTTATCATAATCCTATAATAATTTAGGAGGCTCTTGAAATCGAAGAGCACACAAGAATTTCAATAGGGAAAATGGTTATAGGCTAAGCCAATCTTGGAAGCTTGTTATCCATCACATATTCCAATAATTCCTCTCTTTGGTTTGTCACGTTTTTGTTTACCCCCTCTTTGTTTGAACCTAATTATATGTCTTTAATTTCAAATGTTAATCATTCTTCGATTTTCTTTTAATTTTTGTATTTATTATCTTTATCATTTCAAGCCCCTTGTTTCATTATTGCTCTTAAAAAATAAATAAATAAGATAGAAAATACATAATAAAATAAAATAAAATAAAATTTGTTTCTATGTTCTAATTTTATTTCTAATTTCTAATTTCTAATTATCATTTTTTTAAATCCAGAATTTCAATTCACTATTTAAATATTTAAATTTTCCATTATTATCTATTTATTTTTATTTTATTTTATTTTTAAATCAAATTAAAAGTTTAATTTCTGTGTAAAAGTTTTTAAATTATATATATTTTTTATAAATTTATTTAAATTTAAATTTTTGTACCTTTTACCTTGCCCTATCATATATTTAATATTTTCTTCTATTGATTTTTGTCTTCTTTTTTTCTAGAAATTTGATTCTATCATGAATCAAAAATTCATTATTATTCTGTAATTCCTCTTTTTAAAATAATTTAAATGGTTTTTTTTGTAAGCTAAATTTTATCACTTCACATCAACCAAAAATCCATTACATAGTTTAGACATTCACTTCCATCAGACTTTATGGAAGATGGTCTCAGATTGCCCAATGGGAAACCATGCATGCATTTTTTACAATCTTTCGATAGAGTAGCAAGACCACAACTGAAAAAAGTACAACATTTGCATCATGACCAGAGAGTGCATCAGAGTACCATGCCATAAAAATATAACAACAAACATCTAACAATTAGGAATAAGAGGAATCCACTGGTGTTAGATGTTGTGCACTGGATCCTTGAGGCATTGATGAGGTGGCAATGCAAGGGATGTGGCATTTGGTCTAAGACAGTCAAGTGTCTATCCTTTATATATGGAATCTCGTATTACACTGTTGTCTTTTCATGTCCATGAGGTGAGAAAAGACACTATATTGGTCTGCCTATCTTTCCATCACAATTCTACCCATTAAAGTTTTCATCTTCTAGTAACGGAACAAGGCCTAGAGGTACTACTTCCTATGGCCACTAGCATGGCCAGGGTTTGAAATCAGTTGTCGAAAATCCTCTAATAAATTCAAATAAAAAATAGTGTGTCGGTCTCTAGAAGCAAAGTTTTCAATATTATGCAATTCATTTCAAATGTCATTAGGGATAGCCGAGTTGAAAGCTTCAACAACCTCTTAGTATCATGATTCCAACCTTGGTGGCCTCAACCACTCCCTGCCACCTTTAAAAATTCTCGTGTGTTTCCTCTGTATGGTGGCAATATGTCAGGGTTGTAACCAAACAATAGTTGCACAAAGTATATCGATGACAGAGCACCAGACCCACAACCACAACAAATCTCTCAATACTGAAGTGGAAAATAAGGTCTTCCATCAAAATCTGCATATAAAACTAAAATTCACAACAATTAGACTTGAAATCACCTGGTAACTTGATAATACTAGGGTGTAGAAGGATGACCACAACTAGGCTTTCTTCACTAGAGTTGTAAGTGCAGTTTCACAACTCAAACTATAAATAAGACTGAAACCCATAGTAAGACCACAAATGAAACTAGAGCCCGCAACAATTAAACAGAAGTACACCCCAAGACCAAGTGTAATAGGTAGAGACCCTCCCTGAAGCCATGAAAATAGCACTAATAAACCACCGATATCACAATATAGACTAAAGATACAAGCTATGAGCCAACTAATGCTAATATCATTGAGGATAAAAAGCCATCGCACAAGCCAAACTTTTAACCCAAACACAATTAGTAAACCAAGAGGTCCAGTAGAGTTCAAAATTACCTAGTGAGAGGTGTGCTCTAGTGTTCACATGCAAGGTGTGATGGTCATCCAAGTTAATGTAGGCGAGATAGGAAGTGACGATCCTCTACTTCTATGTTTTCACTGAAACTCCAGAATTCCTTTCCAATTCAATGGATCTAGACTTCTCAGTAAGCCAACAAGCTTGGAAACATTCTGTCCTTTATAGATACAAATCAATTCCCATATGTTTGCTTTGATATTTAAGGGAATCAACATTTGTTTTTCAAAACTTACAAGGAGCTAGGGTTTTCCCATGCATAAGCCCCACCAATGAGTGGTCGATGAATACTCACCTTTCCTTATTTAAACTCATCCCACTTCACATTTTTCCAAATCTCAATGCATCACATGAGTTGGCATGCAAGGGGGTGACCAAAAAACCCCCAATCTTTAATGCCCTACATTAAGTCTTGTGCTAGGGTGGAGGGAACTATCAACCCCACCACAACCATTCTCAATCCTCACCCCCATAGGGGAATTTAAATGGTTTAATTTTAATCTATATAAGTATATTTTTAAATAAGGGAGGCTAGAGTGGGAGGGGTTATCTATTGCCTTGACAAAGAAATGGAGGTACAATATTCATGGGGCTTGAGGATCTCTTCTAACAATAAAGCAAAATTCTTGGCATTATGGCAAGGGATGGAGCTAGCTATTTCAAGGAATATCCAACATCTGATGGTATTTGGAGACTTTATGATAGTCATTCAACAATTTTACAAGCTTCAAGAGAATCCTAATCAAGTTAACCTCCCTATCTTGCAAGGAATTCAAATTCTATTGAACAAATTTTAGAATGTTGACTTTTTTCACATCAAAAGGCACCTAAACTCAAATGTGGATTGCCTTAGCAAATAGTGGACAAATTTTAGAACATGGAATACTTATTAAGGATGAAGGGATGGGTTCCTATTCCTCTATACCATGATCTTAGTAAAAAATATCTCAATATTTGGAGATTTATTTGAAATAAATGTAAATGGAAGAGGACTGAAGAGGCAAGTGGCCTGATGTCCTAGCATCAACCCACTAACCTGCCTCGAGAACCATTAGTATGATTGCATACTCAAATGGAAGATCCACTCTCTCATCAGGATATGGAATTAGGTATACACTTGGTCAGAATTTATAATAGTAAGAGTAGATAGGACAAACATAGGAAAGGGTCATTGGTTAATAAATGCATGGAGGAGGTATGCTTTAATTCTTCCATAATCTAGAAAATTCACTCATTCTCATTGTACTACAAGTTAATGGAGTTCAATGAGCCAAGTAATGAATCCAACTCCAAATTTGAATGTATGGTTAGATGGAGGTATGCTGTAGGTGGTCACATTGAAGATGGATGGAATAATTATGTCTCATTACTGACAGTTTGGCATGGTTATAAGACATGATGGTGTATCATATCCTAAGATGCATAGTGACTCTGGTTTATTTGCAAGCTAGAGAAGAGGTTAATTGTGGGGCTATCACCATGGAAACATCATCAACATTGGAGAAGGAAGAATTATCTAGTCACCTAGACTACCTCACAGCTACAACAAAATACATTTTGTTCCTTTTGAATCAACAGAGAGAAATGGGAGAGGTGAAGGATAAGGTTCAAATAAATATACTGAACCAAAATATTGGTCTCTTTTAGACCATAGTGGAATGACTTTAGTTGCATATTGAAATGCTGGAGCACCGTATGACACAATTCAAATATGCGGAATGGGTAGTTCCAAAGGGAATTAGCTAGGGTGAGGGAGAAAAGGCAAAGGTTGAGGTGTACCAACCAGTAGAACTGGAGCAGATGGAAAAGGTAGAAGTGTCAACGGAAGCGTTTCAGGCCCTAGCCGTAGGTCAATTGAGGCAAGAAGACGTGGGAATCGTTGAAGTCAATATGGTAGTTGGAGAGGCCAACGAAGAATAAGCCCTACATAAGATATGTAGTGCAAATTTATGTTAATTTTAAGGGTTTTTTTAAAAATATATGGAAGATACCAATTTAGGATTTTGTATGTAGGAAGTGCAATAGGAAGTATAATGTTTTTTGGGTCATATTTGAACCTAGTAGAGGAAAATATATTTGCAGATGTAAAAGGTTCTAACCTTGAATCTAGATTCATATTTATATAAAAGCAGTTTTTTATTATATATATTTTTTAAATTAAATTAAAGTTTAATATTTTGTTAGGCCCCTATAATACTAGTGATTCCCCCATTACTATTGTAATTGTATCCCTTATTGTTATTATTGTGCCCCTATTGTCCCCATATTGTTATTAGTATGCCCCATGGAAACCCACTATTGTTATTTTTGTGCCCTTATGTTATTACTATTATGTTGACTTGATTATATTGTGACCCCTTAGACTCCTATATATAGAAGGGAGGTTTAATCATTTGTATCATCCAAGAATTGTTCATTTGTGTAATGTAAAGGAGATTGGTCCCTCAAAGAGGCTGAATTCTAAGGCATTCATTTATCTTTTCTATCTTTTTGTGAGCTGGTTTCTTAACATTTGGTATCAGAACTTTGGATTCTAGGGTTTTGCTGCTTCAAACAGATCATCGTGGTGTTTTCACTAATTTTTTTTTATTTTTTTTATTTTTTTTTTATTTTCTGTTTTCTATTTTTATTTTTTATTTTATTTTATTTTATTTTTATTTTTATTTTTATTTTTATTTTTCTGCGACATTTCAGAAGCTACAAACAAAACCCATTTGAGCCAAAATTGTTATGAACTTCGGGTCCAAACTTCAGAGCTTGTCTCGCTATATTTGCGGAGATATGATCTAAGGAAGTTAGGGTGTTTGCAAAATCCTGAATTACATTACAAAAAGGTGACCTGGGGAAAATCGTCATAACTTTTGTTTTGGGCATCAGGTTGAAATTTCATAAGAATTTTTAGAAAGAGGATGGCCAATAATTTTCTGTGTATCAGTTTCAGGTACTAAGGTAAAAAAAAGTGACACGCGGCATGTCGTACAATTTTTCTCTACTGAACTAGTCTATAATAAGGTCACCGTGGGAGATTTGGAATAACTCTTCCTTGGAGAATCCAATCTTGATCGGACTTGTGGGGTTAGAAAGAGGAATCAAAGGGCTATTGCAGGATGATATTTTAGATATTCAAGATCTACAGTTACAGAGATACAATAGATTCAATATCGAGCCCTTACAAAGTGAAAAAAAGGTGTGTAGTTTTTTAAAATTTTTGCGTACGATTGGTTTGAAAAATTAGTTTGAAGGAATTCAAAGAGAATAATGAAGAATTATTAGCATTAATTAATGCCCGAAGAAATAAAATGGAAACCCTAGTAAGCAACCTGAAAGCTCTAGCATGACTCGTGAAGAAGAGGAAGAAATGCAACATGATATATCAAAATTAAAAGACCAAGTACAACAAATTTCACTCTCACTAAAGGTAAATGAAGCCAAGATGAATGGCGTGGAAGCTAATATGAATGGCATGCAAGTTAAGATGGATGACATGGAAGCTAAGATGAATGGCATGGACGCTAAGATGAATGGCATGGACGATAAGATGGAAGAATTGAAGATAAATTTGAATAAGTTGCTACAAGAAATGGTCACTAATGGTGAAAGGGTAGTAAAGGAAACTCATGATGAGAACAAAAGAAATGTTAATCATGATTTCATAAACTCTAATGTTGGATTGAATACCCACCATGTTCCAAAAATTGATATGAGGAAGTTTGATGGCAAGGATACCAGAACATGGATACTACAGATGGAGCAATTTTTTGATCTCCATAATGTGCTAAGCACACAAAAGGTACATATTGCAACATTATATTTGGAACCAAATCAGTTTGTATGGTATCGATGGCTTTTCTCTCATAAAAAAATTGTCACTTGGGCAATTTTTACGTAAGAAATGATAGCACATTATGAGGATAAAGCAACACCTATTTTAGCCAATTGATAAATCTTAAACAAAAGGGTTCAATGATAGAGCACATTGAGGACTTCCAAAAATTGAACATAAGGGTAAAAGATATTCCAGAGGACCATAGGATTAATGTGTTCATAGGGACTTTAAAGGATAATATCCAACTTGAGGTTTGCCTTTGGGAAACTGATTCATATGGAGAAGGCATTCAAGTTAGCAAGAAAAATGGAATGCAAAATTATGGAAACCAGGAAGCCTACCACTCACAACTATAAAGATGGAAGTGTTGTTGCCCCTAGCCTTCCACAACCTACAAGGTTGACACCACAACAATGGGAAGAAAAAAAAGCAAAAGGGCTATGTTACAATTGTGATAGAAAATTCACTAAAGGTCATAAGTGTGATGATAAGAAACTATTCTACATAGATTGTGAAGAGGAGGAAGAAAAGGAACAAGAAATGTCAAAAGAAGAGGATATACTCCAGGAAAAAACCATAGATAAAGAAGAAATGAATTCGACCATATCTTGTAATGCATTGGCTAGAATTACCACTCCTCAAACTATCAAGATAGAAGGACATATCAAGAAGAAAAATGTAATAGTGTTGATTGATTCGAGAAGTACCCATAATTTTATTCATTGTAAGATAGCAAAGGAATTGAATTGATTTCTATATCCATCACCAAAGTGTCAAGTGATGGTTGCAAGTGGAGGAGCCATAAATTGCTTGGGAAAGTGCCATAATGTCAAGCTATCCATGGAAGAATATGTATTGAATAGCCCAATGCTTTCCATTCCAATGGGTGGTGCTGATGTTGTACTAGGAGTCTAATGGCTACAATCCTTGGGTACAATAGCTTTTAATTTTCAAGAACTTTTAATGAAATTTTGTGTGGAAGGAAAGGAAGTTGAATTAAGGGGTATTGTAGGGAAACCGAGAAAGATAATCAGCTCTAATGATATGACAAAGCTTCTAAAGAAGGAACAACAAGGTGTAATTGCACAATTATGTTCACTGAGGTTCCCACATCGAAATCATCTATTTCTCTAGATCTCCAAAAAGTCTTGGACAATCATTCCAAGGTATTTGAGACTACCAAAGGTCTCCCACCTATTCATGATCATGATCATGCTATTCATTTGATTCTAGGAAGTGTTCCTCCAAACATTAGGCTGTACAGATATCCTTATAAAGAGTGAAATTGAACATATGGTTGTAGAAATGCTAGAGGCTGGTATAATTCAACCTAGTCAAAGTTTTTTCTCTGCTCCAGTAGTATTGGTGCATAAGAAGGATGGATCATGGTGCATGTGTCTGGATTATAGGGAGCTCAACAAGCTCACTATTAAAGATAATTTCCCATTCCTGTCATTGATGAATTATTAGATGAATTGCATGGATCAATTTACTTCACCAAGTTGGATCTTCATTCATGATATCATCAAATCAGAATGAAGACTAAAGACATTTCGAAAAAAACATTTAGAATTCATGAAAGTCATTATGAATTTTTGGTCATGCATTTTGGCCTTGCCAGTGCACCTTCTACATTTCAAGGTTTGATGAATTCCTTTTTCAAACCCTTCCTTAGAAAATTTGTGTTAGTATTTTTTGATGTTATACTAATCTATAGTAGGTCTTGGAAGGATCATGTTGAACATGTTGACAGGGTGCTCAAAATATTGGAGGAGAAACAATTATATGCAAAAGCTCCAAATGTTTCTTTGGAGTACAAGAGGTGGAATATCTAGGTCATATTGTATCTCATGAAGGTGTTAAGGTAAACCCTAGCAAAATTAAATCCATTAAGGAATGGAAAATCCCCACATCCATAAATCATCTGCGAGGATTTCTCGGGTTGACAGGGTATTATCATAAGTTTGTTAAGAATTATGGGAGAATAGAAGCACCTCTGACAACATTATTGAAGAAAGATGCATTTTCATGGACTCTAGAAGCAACAATGACCTTCAACCATCTTAAAGAGGCAATGTGCCAAGCATCAGTCTTAGCTACGCGGACTTCAAAAAAACCTTTGTTGTGGAATGCAATGCTATTTTAATGCAAGATGAAAGACCCATTGCTTTCGGAAGTCATCCAACCAAGGGAAAGTATTTACACAAAGCTATCTATGACAAGGAAATGTTGGCAATACTACATGCACTTAAGAAATGGTGACCCTACCTAATGGGAAGACACTTCAAGGTAAAAACAAATCATGATATTCTTAAATACTTTTTAGAACAAATATTATCCTCTGAAGAGAAAAAAAAATGGGTCACAAAGATGTCGGGTTATGACTTTTAAATCATCTACAAAAACAGAAGAAAAATGTTGTGGAAGATGCACTCTCAAGAAAGGTTGAGGATGTGGAAGCATTTTTGTGCGCCATTTCTATTATCCAACTAGATTAGATAAACGAAGCAAGGGAGGAATGGAAGAATGAAAAAGAAGTGTGGGCACTCATTCGAAAGCTACAACAAGATCCTAGTACATCTGATACATTTATCTGGAAAAATGATTCATTATGGTATAAAGATCATTTATACCTATGTAAGAATTCCCAACTCAAACAAACGATTCTTATGGAATTGCACACTTCTCCCTTAGGAGGGCACTCAGGATTTTTAAAAACTTACCACAGGGTTAAGAAGGAATTTTTTTTTTGGATGGCCTTAAATTGGATATTCAAAAGTTTGTGGTAGAATGTTTGGTTTTCCAACAAGATAAAGTTGAAATAGTTAAGACCCCAGGTCTATTACAATCTTTATCCATTCCAAGACAATGTTGGGAGAAGGTTTTAATGGAGTTTATCACAGGTTTACCCAAGTCCGAAGGAAAGAGTGTCATCATGGTGGTAGTTGATAGACTTACCAATTATGCACACTTTTGTGCATTATTACATCCATTTAAAGCCAATATAGTTTCTACTGCATTTATGGAAACAATTCAAAAGCTACATGGAAACCCAAAGATTATTGTAAGCGATAGAGATCCCATTTTCATAGGAAATTTTTGGACATAATTATTTTCTTGTCTCAACACTTAGTTAGGTCATAGCTCATATTATCATCCTCAATCTAAAGGGAAAATTGAGATAGTGAACAAATGTTTGGAAGGATATCTTCGTTGCTTTGTATCTGATAAATAGAAACAATAGGTCAAATGGTTGCCTCTGGATGAATGGTGGTATAACACTTCCTTCCATATTGTAGCACAAATGACCCCATTTATGGCACTTTATGGATATCATCCACCATCCATCACATCATATTTAAGAGAAAATTCTAAGGTTCAAGCAGTGGAACATCACATCGAGCATCAACAACAGGTTCTCCAACTCTTAAAAGATAACCTCACGTTGGCGCATAATAGAAGGAAACAACAGGGAGATCAACATCGCAACAAA
The DNA here is from genome assembly GCA_031772625.1 of Pinus tabuliformis. Taxonomy (NCBI): domain Eukaryota; kingdom Viridiplantae; phylum Streptophyta; class Pinopsida; order Pinales; family Pinaceae; genus Pinus; species Pinus tabuliformis. Next base: position 1,137,845,588 of record CM062819.1, on the reverse strand, counting down.
AGAAGTTTTGATGTAGGTGACTCAGTATTCCTACGGCTACAACCATATAAACAAATTCCCCTCAAGAAAGCTCAGAAGGATAATAAATTATCACCAAAGTACTATGGTCCGTACAAGGTGTTGCAAAATATTGGTACTATGGCATACAAATTGGAGCTTCTTGCAGCTTCCCAAGTGCACCCAATTTTCCATGTTTCATGTTTAAAGAAGGTTGTAGGTGACAAGCTCCCAGTTCAAACAATATTGTCAGAACTTGATGAGGATGGAAAAATCATATTGGAACCGGAAGTAGTCACAAAAATAAGAACTCAACAGCTACGAAATCAATCAATTTTGGAGTATCTCATCAAGTGGAAGAACTTATCCATTGAAGATTCCACATGGGAGGATGAGAATTTTATACAGAAGCATCCATAAATACTCAAGCATTGAGGACAACACTTTTTGGAAGGAGAGGGGAATGTTAGGCCCCTATAATACTAGTGAATCCCCCATTACTATTGTCATTGTATCTCGTATTGTTATTATTGTGCCCCTATTGTCCCCATATTGTTATTAGTATGCCCCATAGAAACCAACTATTGTTATTTTTGTGCCCTTATGTTATTACTATTATGTCGGCTTGATTATATTGTGACCCCTTAGACTCCTATATATAGAAGGGAGGTTTAATCATTTGTATCATCCAAGAATTGTTCATTTTTGTAATGTAAAGGAGGCTGCCACCTCGAAGAGGCTGAATTCTAAGGTGTTGATCTATCTTTTCTATCTTTCTGTGAGCTAGTTTCCTAACATATTTAATATTTTATAAGTCTATTTAAAATTTTAATTTTAGGACTTTTTAATTGTCCTTATCATACTTTTAATATTTTTTTCTCCTATAAAGTTTCATTGATTCCTTCCACTCCTTTTTATTTTGTTTCCTTCATCCAAGAAATGTGACTCATTTGTAATAATAATAATAATACAATTCTTATTTTTATTCCATAACAAATAGTTTCTCCTATTCTATTTCTTCTCCTCGTGACGCTCATTCACATCATCTCAAAGCTTTTATGTCTCTATGATGGATGGAGTTTCCACCTGAAATATTGAATAAACTAAATTTGTAAATACAATTCTTTTCCAAAGTTTTAATTTATAAAAATGTCAATATTTTATATACATATTTTGTTTAATATTTTGTACATAAATATTCATGAATATTCAAATTTTGGTATCAATACATATTGAAATTAATACTTATTAATATTAAAAATAAAAATTAATATATGAGCATAATCAAATCAAATATATTATAATATAAATATTATATAATAATTTGTTTAAAATAATATTTCAATTGTATAATTATGTGGAAATACTTAATTTTTATTATTATAAATATTCCATCTCCAACAATAAATCTTCTCCCAAAAAGCTAAGAAAATATATTTCTATTATTGACATATTCTTGATGATGATATTCTTGGTGCTACTTGTAATTTATTTGATGATGTTGATATTCTTGGTGCTACTTGTAATTTATTTGATGATGTTGATATTCTTGGTGCTACTTGTAAATTATTATTTCAAGGAAATATGCAAAACATTATATTGATCATAAAGATGTTGATATTCTTGGTGCTACTTGTTAATGATTGTTTCAAAGAAAGATCAAAACTTTATATTGGTCATAAAGTGTACAAAAATATCTTAAACAAAAAAATATAAGGAAATTTTAAAGTAATGTTATATATATGATTGGAATATCCTAAATAAAGAAATAGCAGGAAATTTTAAAGTAGTGTTGTATATATATTCGATTTCCACTACTTTTAGAGGGAAATGTTAAGTTCATTTCACAATATTTATATTTGATAGCTTCTAATGTTCAATTGATTGTGTGCAATTTTCCTTGCCACATATGATTTCCACCCCTTTTTATCAAACCATATATGCCTTGGTATTATCCACATAAGAGCGAGTCAAGGGCATTGATGAGATTCTCCATGCTATCTAGCACACCAATCACTAGTTGTTATAGTCATTTTCCAAATCTCTTATTATACATTCAAAAAATAGTAATTTTCCACATGTTGACTTCAAAATATAGTGAAATTGGATAGAAACTAAGCAAAGGGATGTGCATTTAAAGTGCCTTGATTAATTTAGTGAATTAATATAAATTTACATTAATGGTGATTTTGATTTTCATGTTTTTAACTTTAAAGTTCACTTGTGTATTTTTTAATATAAATATATTTTGAATGATTTTAATGTAATGCCATATAAGATAATGTGACTATTGAAAATGTAAAAAGGTAATCTTAATTTAATTTTCCTTTGAATTAAATTAGGTGAAAAATTGTAATTCCACATCACAAGACAACTTGTACGTATTAACTAAGCTAATTTGACTTAGTTGGCTTAATTAATTTGAGTTGAGGCTCTAACTTGAGTCATGTTGAGTGTCTCCTACTTTATAGGTTCCATGTTGAGTTTATTTTGATTTGTAATTAATTAATTCAGTTTATCTGAGTTAAAGTCAGTTAAACTAGTTCCAACTGATGGAGGAACTAGTAAGGGGTCTAACAGTGTGGTGCTTCTTCATGTGTTCAACCAGTTAATTGATAATTCAGTCATAAATAAGTCATGCATGTTAGATATGAGAGTCACCCAGTTGATATTGGAGTTCAAGGGAAGTTTACTATGAGTTGTATAATCATCCAAATTGTAAAGATGGTGCATGCAGTCAGAGGAAGAGCCTAAAGGAACTCCACAATCCAATGGAGGAAAATTCCTATTAAATAGGGGCGCAATTCCTCATTGAACAATGCAAGGAAGTAGAAGCTTGAAAGGCTAGGAAATTGGCTAAGTATTGGCCAAGGCTTGTCTAGGAAGTTGTGAGATAGATAGAGATAATGCAGAGGTTGCTTGGGTTTGAGAAAAGCATTGTAATCTTCTCATATTTTATGACTAATGAAATATACAAATAGTAGGGCTTTTTAGCCATGGATTTCCATAGGAAATAATTATGTAATGTGTTGATTGAATTCTTTCTCTTGTATGCTTCTTGATTTCTTGATCGATTAATTGTTTCTGTTGATGAGTAAAGTAGATTCAAGTCTTTTGTTTTAGCATATTACATAAGCAATTTCAATCTACATGGTATTAGAGTTGAAATCACACTAAAAGAGAAGAATATGAGTTTTTCTTTGCAAGTGAAATCAAATTTGCATGATCATTCTTCAAAGCCCGAAGGATGTCGTTCTACAAATTAAGACTCGAATATGCCCTTGAGGGTAGTTCAAATTATATTTCTTGGAAGGATGGGATGGAGGCAACGTTGAAGACAACAAGATGAAGGAATTCGTAGACAATAATATTCCTAAGCTTCAAACAACATATGTTCAAGATATGAAAGAGTGAAAGAAATGTGTTGCAAAGGTGAGGAGGATCATACTATAAGGAGTTCAAGATCATATGGTCTCAAATATCCATGGGAAGGATACACCATATGCAATGTGGCAAGCCTTGATATATTTGTTTCAGAATGACAATAACCACAGGAAGTTGGAACTGAAGGACAAGCTTCGGAAGATCAAGATGGAGAAGGAAAACACAATACCACAGTACTTGAGAAGGTTCACCCAATGTTGGGATGATATTGGGAGCGTTGGTATTACAACTAATGAAGATGATCTAGTCAACCTAGAACTTCTAGGCCTTCCCAAGAGATGGCGCAACTACCAAGATTCGGTAAATGGGAGGGATCATCTACCAAAGTGGGAGCATTTGTGGTTTGACTTGGTGCAAGAAGAGATAAGGTGGGACAACCAAGAGGGGACCTCATCCAAAGAAGTGGAAGAGGACTTTGCATTAGTCAAAAAAGGAAAGAAAGCCAAGGGAAAGAGTTCCCAAGGCGAGGAGGGCAAGAAGAAAAACTTGTCCAACATCAAGTGCTTTCACTGTCATGAGTTTGGGCACTATGCCACGAAATGTCCATAGAAGAAGGAAAGAAAGAAGGAGCATGCAATAGTAGCAATAGGTGAAGCTCTAGCTTCACAATTCAAGCTTGATTTTACTCTCATTGCATGCATGGAAATCATAATAATCAGAATCATGTGGTATCTCAACAGTGGTGCCTCATTCCATATGATGGGGAATAAAGATCTCTTCAATGATTTGGAGGAGAAAGACCTCAAGCAAAACATTAAGTTTCGAGATGATAGGAGGTATAGCGCAACCGATAATGGTACAATTAATTTCCATAGGGAGTCTGACTCCCCTCTCAAACTCAAGGATATGATGTATGTATTGGGTCTAAAGAAGAATCTTGTTTCCATCACGGTATTGGAAGACTGTGGCTATACTATGATATTTAGAAAAGGAAAGGTTTTCCTTAGACACATCGCCATGGGAAAGGTGAAGCTGATCGATGTGTGAGTCAAGAACCTATATGAACTTGAGGTTGAAGATGCATGTAAAGCCTTAAGGAGCAAGGCAAAGGTTAGAGACTTGGTGGTTGAGAGGGAGCATGAATTACCTCTCAACATGCAACCTTAGAAGCAACCTTAGCAAATTGTGGAGCAGCCACAGATGGAGAAGCAGAGAGGAGATCAAGTGGAAACATACACTCAAGCAGAGACCCCCAATAGGGGAAATTTTGAGCTAAGTGGGCAAAGGGAGAACATGAAGCCATATCTCCGGGTGTGAGGTGGGGTGATGTGAAGAAATATTCCCAAGAGTTACAAAAATTTGGGTAGGGTCTATTGAGGTGTTTTGGTCTCATGGATCATTACATTGCTACAAGGGCCCACATTATTCAGTAGTAGGAGGATCAATGTCACTTGGATATTGAGAAGTGTAGAGTAGTGTTGAAAAAAGAGCAGGAGGCTCAGTAGCAGAGTCAACAACAACACAATTTTTTCCTAGTAGACAATTGCAAATTGATCCAGTGATTATTTTTATTTATTTTTGGATGCTTTTCAATTGTAGATGTTGTAGTAGAAACAACAAAAATGAGAAGTGTTTCATGAAGTACATTACAAAGGTGCTGGATTAGGGTAGATGTGAATCCATTTCTTGTTGAGAGGGGCTGTTGAAAATGCAACAAGAAAATCCTGATTTAATTTTCCCATGAATTAAATTAGGAGAAAAATTGGAATTCCACATCACAAGACAACTTGTACGTGTTAACTAAGTTAATTTGACTTATTTGGCTCAATTAATTCGGGTTGAGGGTATAACTTGAGTCATGTTGAGTGTATCCTACTTTATAGGATCCCCAGTTGAGTTTATTTTTGGTTGTAATTAATTAATTCAGTTTATCTGAGTTAAAGTTAGTTAAGCTAGTTCCAACTAATGGAGGAACTAGTAGGAGGTCTAATAGTGGGGTGCTGGTTCATGTGTTCAACTAGTTAACTGATAATCTAGTCATAAATAAATCATGCATGGTATATATGCGAGTTACCCAGATGACATTGGAGTTCAAGGGTAGTGTACTATTAGTTGTATACTAATCCAAATTATATAGATGGTGCATGCAATCAGAGGAAGAGCCTAAAGGAACTATGCAATCCAATGGAGGAATCTTCCTATGAAATAAGGGCCTAATTCCTCATTGAATAACACAAAGAAGTATGAGATTGAAAGGATAGGAAATTGGCTAAGTACTGGCCAAGGTTTCTCTAGGAAGTTGTGAGACAGATAGAGATAGTGTAGAGGTTGCTCGGGCTTGAGCAAAGCATTGTAGTCTCAAAATATTTTTTGACTAATGAAATATACAGATAACAAGGGTTTTTAGCTGTGGCTTTCCCTAGGAAATCATTTCATAATGTGTTGATTTAATTCTGTCTCTTGTATGCTTCATTATTTCTCGATCTATTAATTGTTTCCACTAATGAGTAGAGTAGATTCAAGTCTTTTTTTGAGCATATTAGTAGTTTGAATCTACAAGGAATTTATACAATGACAATACATTTTTGTATTAGATTGTAGAATGTCTTTCAACACAATAATTAAAGAATTTTAATATTTCTTTATAAAAAGACAATAATTAAAAAACACCATAAATAATATTAAAAATCATAGGTGATAGCTATCTCATTCTAAAAACTACTCTTTAAGGTTCCACTTATCATATCATGAGAACTTTCCCTTAAACGTTCTAGTGAAAATATTTCAAAGATCATTGTTTGTTATTACATCTGTATATGCCATTCTAACAACAATATTGTATTTTTAATACTTTGGAGGCACACATGTGGTAGATTCACCACCCAGATAATATTTGCAAACTTATCAAATAGTTGAAAAATACAGTCTCACCTTAAAAAGTGTTGGACATGTTGGCATTATGATTCTGGTTTAGCACAGGTGTTGTACTTGATGGCAACTCACTCAAGTGGCAGATATCTCAAAATCATAGAAAATGAGATACCCGCAGGTGATCCTAAGAAAAGTTATGGACCCGCACGTACACCGACCAAGAAGTGTGGACATACCCGCAGGTGCTCCGTTCAGAAGGTGTGGACCCTAGTTCACTCACTCCAATGCAGAGAAATGCGCACATGTGGGAATTCTTATGTTTGGCCCATGGTATTTAGCCCGTCGTTCATGATTCTATGGTTTTGATTCGTGGTATAAACTCTAAATTATTGAGTCCCAGGTTTTTGGGTCCCTTGTACTGGTTCTCTATGGTTTTAGTAAGGACTTGCCTATAAAAAGGAAAGGACATCATTTGGCTAGTCACTTGTGAAATTTGAATATCTTAAGATCTAAAATTTCATGTGATCGGTTTGAAAAGCAAGATCTATATCAAGGTGAAATCTATAAATCATAAAGGGTGATCTATTGATAAGTCGTGATCTCCTTGACGCATGATCAAATCTGTGGATCTGGCAGTCTGGGGCACATTGGAGGACTGATAATCTAGCTCTATTTAGAGGTCCGCAAGTGATCCACAGTGCAGGTGCGGAGGTACGCAACATAGTAAAAGGCGCAGGTGCGGAGGTACACAGCACAACAAAAGGCACAGTGCGGAGGTACGCAGCGCAGCAGAAGGTGCAAGTGCGGAGGCACAGTGGAGGTGTGCAGTGTAGAAGAGGCACAGTGCGTGGGTACGCAGTGCAGCAGAAGGCACAGGCACGGGGGTACGCAGCGCAGCAGAAGGCGCAGGTGCGCAGCTACATAGGCCAGACAAGCAAGAACTGCGGATATTTCTTAAAATATTTGTTGGCTGCCTTTTGTCTATTGCTGCAAAGTTCTGGGTTTATATTTCTGGTTCTGATTACTGCATTCTGAGAAATTATTCAGTGGTTGATTGTATAAAGAAATTGTTTGATTCTTGATGATTATTTGATGTTCTTGGATCCAGTCTGAAAATTTATGAAACGTGGTCCTCAAACAAGTAGAAGAGCTAAGGGGGTTGTAGCTCCCTTCCAGGAGAGATTGGAAAACGAGAGAGGGTTGTAGCTCTCTGCAGGTTGCAGCCTGCGTACTGGTAAAGGACTGCACCAATACAAAATCATTGTAAAAGAAGTTTCTAATTGAAAGAAGATAGAGACATATTGCAGCAGGTGGTTTTCACCCACATTGGGTTTCCACCTTATATCTGGTGTTCTTGGGTGTCACTATCTGTATTTTCTTGTTCTTGTTCATTATTATATGGTTTTGACATACAAGCTAATGATCAAATCTAAAGAATAAATTAAAATGTAAATCAGAAGGAGGAATTTAATAATACTGATTCACCCCCCCTCTCAGTATTATTTCCATCAATTGGTATTAGAGCAGGTCCTTCTAAAGAAGCTTGATCTCTTGGAGGAAGATCCATCACGAGCAACTACAAGAGAGAAGGATCTATCAAGCCACCGATTTTTGATGGCAAAAACTTCGTATATTGGAAGGTAAGAGTTACTGCCTGTCTTCAATCACTTGGTACAAAAGTATGGGATATCATAGATACAGGATACACATTTTCTTTAGCAACTCCTACAAATCCAGCCGAGAAGAAGAAGTATGAAACAAATGCAAAGGTAGTCAATACCCTATTAGGATGCCTATCTCAATAAGAATTCGTCAAGATTATGCAGTATAAATATGCAAAAGAAATATGGGACAAGATTGTTCTGAGCTATGAAGGAGATGAATAGGTAAAACGAGCAAAACTTCAAACCCTCAGGATTCAGTATGAAAATCTCAGAATGCACAATGATGAAGGTGTGGCTAACTATTTCCTTCGTGTAGATGAGATTGTTAATTGTCTGAAAAACTTTGGTGAAGAAATAAAAGAGGCTGTTGTGGTTGAAAAAGTTTTAAGATCTTTGTCGCCTAGATTTGGATCTAAAGTTTCTACAATAGAAGAAAAGGAGAATCTTCGAAACCTTACCATGTCACAGCTACACGGTATTCTAACTGCTTATGAAATGAGGAAAGGAGGACCATTAGATAGGACAGAAGTAGCTTTCACGACTTCAGGCAAAGGAGACTACTATGAGTTAGGACATGCTTCAGAAGAGGAAGAAGAATCGAATTTTTTCCAGAACCTTCAACGGGGTACTGGAAGATTTAGAGGTAAGTTACCCTTCAAATGCTTTGCTTGTGGGAGAGTCGGTCACTATGCTGCCAAATGTCCTCATAAGGATAAAGGGAAGGAACCTGTTAGATGGAACAAGAAACAAAATGCAACTAAGAAAAGTTACTACACTCATGAAGATAGTGATGGTCTTTCAAATAGTGATGAAGATGAACGAGGTAATAACTATAAACTTTTAATGGCTTTTGAAGATGATGATTACATGGATGCTATAGATGTAGATGGTTTTCATGAAGAGATTTCTAGACTCAAAATATGTTTAGAAGAATAGAATAGGATCATTGATACTTTGCAAATCCAACTTGATGAAAAGGAACAATTTCTTGAGAAGTTAGAATGTGAAATTGTTGGGCTTGGGAAAGAAATTGAGAAAACAAAGGCCCTTAATCTTAAATTTGTTAAAGGATCTGAAACTCTAGATGAGATCATCAATATACAACGCTCTCCTCTAATCAAGACAGGTCTGGGATATAATGGAGAAACATCTCAAGCATCCACCTCAAAGAGTTATCTTGATGCAGCAAGGAGGCATGAACAAAAGCCCAATGAAGATCACCAGGTAAAACAGGGACGAATTCCATCAAGAATAAACAAAGACTTCCAGGTAAATCAGGGGAAATCCACCTTAAGGGTGAATAAAATCTACAATCAGCCACAGGGAAGATCTTCTCAATTTGTCTCAAGGATGGATGACAATAGAAACAACAATCATTTGGCTGGCAGATTTGATAATCGCAGAAGTTTCTTCAATGGCCAATGTTACTCTTGCCATAACGTTGGTTACAAAGCAGCTCAATGTGTTGCCTATAAGACAATCATGACTAGAGAAGCTCAAAAACAAAGAAGTATGACTGGGATTACGAAAAGGACCTATAACAATTTTTCAGCTCTTGAAAATGAAATTGAATGTTCTATTTGTAATCACTTCGGTCATGAATATTCTGAATGCAGGAGCAGGTTTCGACAAACAAAGGAACAAGCTTCAAGCACCAGAACATGGAGAATAAAGGAACCACAACCAGAAAGATGTGGGATAGCCTTTTATGCAGAAGGACAGGAAAATCAATGGTACATCGACAGTGGATGTTCGAAGCATATGACAGGTGATAAAGATAAACTTGAATCATATAGTGTTTTAGAAAAGGGAAAGAAAGTTTCCTTTGGAAATGATACCCCTGCAGTCATAAAAGGAAGAGGCACTGCTCAATTGAAGGAAAGGGTCAAAGCTGGAAATGTTTTGTATGTTGATGGCTTGAAGCATAATCTTCTGAGTGTCAGTCAGATGTGTGATCAAGGAACCGAGGTAATATTTCGATCAAATGGATGTAGTGTTCGTGATCTTGACACAGGAAAAACAGTGATCAAAGGTAGGAGAACTTCAAATAATTTATACATATTTGAAGAAGGACAACAACAATGCTATTTGAGCAAGGATGGTGAACATTAGTTATGGCACTGGAGGTTGGGGCATCTAAGCTTTTCACAAATAAAGAAAGCATGCAAATACCAGGCAATTCGTGGTCTTCCAGATATCAAAATTCCAGACAACACAATATGCAAATCATGTCAGTTTGGTAAGCAAACCAGAACTAACTTCCCTGAGAAGGAAGGATCAGCTAGCAAGCCTCTTGAGCTAGTCCATACATATGTATGTGGTCCATTTAGGACAAGGTCACCTCGAGGAGAAGAATACTTTATATTATTCATTGATGATTTCTCCAGGATGGTTTGGTTAGGACTTATGAAGCATAAAGATGAAGCATTCGAAAAATTCAAATCTTTCAAAGCCTTGGCTGAAAACGAATTGGATCACAAAATTAAGTGCCTCAGGTTTAACAGAGGTGGGGAGTTTAACTCAAATGAATTTTTTGATTTTTGTGAAGAACATGGAATAAGAAGGAAATTCTCTACAGCTAGGACTCCTCGGAAAATGGAGTGTTGGAAAGGATGAACAGAACAGTTCAACAAATGGCTCGTGCTATGCTTGATGAGTCTGGAACTCCCGCAACCTTCTGGGGCGAAGCTACATTTGCTGCAGTTGTTATTCTCAACAAAACAAATGTCCAAGTGAACAGCACTCAAACTCCTCATGAGCTCTAGTATGGTGAGACTCCTTTGGTAAAGCATTTCAAAATATTTGGAAGCAAATGCTCTATTAAGAATAATGATGAACAGCTTGGAAAACTTGAACCTAGAGCAGATGAAGGCATTCTCCTTGGTTATTCTCCCCACAACAAAGCATATAAGTGTTTTTTTTTTTTTCTACGTAAAACTGCACTAATTTATATTACAAAAATCAAAATTACATCCAAAATTACAAAGGGCCGAAGCCTTGCATCTCCAAAGAGAATTTCCAAGATAGACCAATCTAAGCAGCAGGCAAAAAAGGACCTGTTTCTTTCCTCCAACATAACTAGCATATTATAGACACATCGGGCGTTTGAGCCAACACAACGGACTTGTGACTTGACACGAAGAACACATAACTGAACACATTTGACACGTAAACTAACATAGTGGACACGCAATCCTTCGCGACAGACATTGACTTCATACCAAACAAACCAACGCAGAGAACAGAAGGAACTCCCTGGAGAGCAGCATTCCTGGCCATGGGGGCAGCGGCTTCAGAACTAATCCTCATCAGCGGGAGGGATGTCTTTGTGCACCAAAGCGATGCAGTCTTGTTTGAGTCTAGCATCTTCAACCATGTCTAGGGTGCCTGAGAAGTAATGTGTCGTATGTGACACTCCTTGATTTGCTAGCCGATCTGCTACCTGGTTAGCAGTTCTTCTTACATGATGGAAGGATAAATTGTGGGGAGCGTGGAGTTTTTCCTCCAAGGATTCCATACGGCTTAGCAATCTCCAGCTTTTCGCTATCTTGACAGCCTTTGCTCCCGCCTACATTCTTTTAGCTGCCTCTATTAGAATGAGAGAGTCACCTTCTACCTCTAGAGGGGAGAGGTGGTGCTGTTCAGCTAAACATATTCCTTTCCAAAGACCCTCTAGCTCCGCTGCATTATTAGTATCTTTCCCTATTGTTCCATAGTATACAAGTTTCTCTTTTCCATTATGACCCCGAATTACTCCTCCAAATCCTGCTGGGCCAGGATTGCCTTTGGCAGCGCCGTCGAAGTTCAGCTTGTATGCGTTGAGTGCCGGCGGGGACCAAGATGATGGTGAAGCGGATCTTGTGGATGGTTTAGTGGTGGTCTTGATTAGGGATTTGAGTTCTAAATCCCATTCCTTCAAAATGCGACGCTCCTGGGGGACTTCTGGCATATCATTATCATTCCATACTCTGATGGCCAGAGTTTCCTGAATGTTTTTTTTGAGTGTGAGCCAAAGATCATCGATGGATCTAGAAGTGCTATTGAAGATTCTGTGGTTGCGCTCCTTCCAGAGGGTCCAATACAGAAATCCCGGTATGATGCGCCATAAAGAGTTGAGGATCCTGCACTTGAAAGGGTGTTTTTCCCAGGTCCTTATGGTTGTCGTTATGTCCTCCATTCTGGGGTGAGCTCTCATGTTGCATTTTTCGACTTTCTCCCAGATTTGTTTTGCTAATGGGCATTCTTCCATTAAATGATGGATGGTTTCACAATTTATGTTGCAATTTGGGCATCTGGATGGCCCTACCATTCCTCTTTTTATCAGATTGTCCCAGGTAAGAATGCGCTTTCTACTGAGTAGCCATAAAAAAGTTGAGATTTTGGGCCAATGCCCAGCTTGCCAGACTTGTTCCCATAGTTGATCTTTAGCTTCCTGGAGGTTGGAATATCGCAGGTGATGAGCTTCTTTGGTGGTGAAGGTGCCTTTGGTTGTGTAGCCCCATTTGAGTTTGTCTTGCTGATTGGAGAGGCGGATCTTCCTATTGTTGAGTTCCTGTTCAATGTCTGTATACTCTTCTCCCTGCCAATCTATTTGCCAAAGTCTCGCCGGTTTCCATGTTTGGAAGTCGTGGTTCTGAGAGGGCTGCCAGAACTGGTGTACCAAAGGGATGCTTTCTTGGTTCATTTGAGCCTGCCAGAGAGGTTTGTGGAACAGATTGGCCAATTTGGGAAGTTGTTGCCACGAATCTTCCCAGAATCTAGCCGCCTTGCCTGAGTGGAGTTCCCAGAAGCTATGATCTTGGATGAAGCGACTTTGGGTTTTTGCATTGTTCCATATGAGTGATCCCGGCGCAGTTGGACTGATTCTAATGAGGTCATTCCATTGACTTCCTCTGGCATATTTAGCTTGCCAAAGTTGGGCCCAGGGTGTGCTTGGCTTGGAGACCCAGTTCCACCAAATTTTAGCTCCCATGGTGTTATTGCTTTGAAGCGGATCTCGAAGACCTAATCCTCCCTCAGATTTGATTTTGCAAACCTCTGTCCATTTAACAAGTGCCCATTTCCTGTTCAGGCTTGTGGATCCCCAGAGAAAGTTTCGCTGAAGATTACGTATTTCTTTTAGAACCCCTTTTGGAGCTGCTAAGATAGAGAATAAATAAAGCGGCATAGCTTGTAGAAATGATTTGATGAGAACTAACCTGCCGGCTAGATTTAGAGCTCTGAAGGTCCAGGATGAAAGCTTAGATTCTAATTTGTCTAGTAATGATCTCCAGGACACCTGCTTAATTGCTGAATCAGTAAGGGGGGCGCCCAGGTATTTAGAAGGCAGGTGTGAGATTGTGAAACCCAGAATCCGAGCAATAATCCTTTGCAAGGATGGGGGAGTATTGAAGAAAAAAAGATGAGATTTCGCAGCATTAACAGAAGTGCCAGAGGCTTCGGAGAAAAGGGATAGAAGAGACTGAAAAGCGGAGGCTTCTTTTGTTGATGGATGCCCAAAGAGCATAGTATCATCAACAAATTGTTGATGCGTTTGAGGAGCACAACCATGAAGGGAAATACCTTTAAGATCCTTAGAAGAAACAGCCGATTTGAGGAGCCTGCTTAGGCCTTCCGCCATTAAAACAAAGAGAAAAGGTGATAAAGGGTCCCCCTGCCGGATACCACGAGAGGGGAGAAAGGGAGGTGAGGGGGATCCATTTAGAATGACAGAGAAACTGGGAGATGAGATAAGGTTCATGATCCATCTGGACCAGGTTGCATTAAAGCCAAAAGCTAAGAGCATTTTGTGAATGTACTGCCAGCTAAGCTTATGGAAGGCTTTAGATAGATCGAGTTTGAGAAGCATACCAGGTTTCTTGAGAATCTTTAAAGAGTGTATGACTTCATTTGATAGAATAATTCCATCCATGATCTGCCTACCTTCAATGTATCCTGTCTGTTCTGGAGAGATGAGCAAGGGCAGAAGCGGTTTGAGACGGTTTGCAATAACCTTTGAAATGAGTTTATAAATCACATTACAGAGCGCTATTGGCCTGTACTTCTCAGGTTTATTTGAGGCAGCTTCTTTGGGAACCAATGCAATGAAAGTTGAATTGAGGGCAGGGAGGACCCAATACATGCTGCGTGATTCTTCCACCAGATCCCAAACTTCAATTTTTATGAGATCCCAAAATTCATGAAAGAAGTTGGCTGTGAATCCGTCCGGTCCTGGCGCTTTTCCGTCTTTAAGCTGGGCCATGGCGTCTTCTACTTCCTTTAGTGTAACATGCTGGAGCAGTTGAGTATTGTGATCCTCAGTGATAATTCTAGGAATATGCTGTGTGATAGCTTGGATTGCCTCATCTCTGTTATTGTTAGGCTCCTTTAGAATATTCTTGAAGTATCCTGTGAATTCTTTCTCCATTTCGTCATGAGCCTCCACTCGTTCACCCTGCGAATTGTTGACAAAGGTGATTTTGTTGTGCATGCGCCTTTGGATGGTAGTTTTGTGGACAAATTTGGTGTTTCGCTCACCCTCTTTGAGCCAGCTTATACGCGACTTTTGCTTCCATAGAATTTCCTCTTGTTTTTGTCACTCTTCTATTTGATTACAGAGGAATTGCTCCTGTTGAATTTGTTCTTCTGTGCGACCTTCCAGTATGAATCTTTGTTGTAATGCTTTCATCTGCTGTTCTAGTTTTTGTTTACTCTCCTGTATGTTGCCAAAATGATCTCGGTTCCATATTTTGAGAGTTTGCTTTAGATGTTTCAGTTTTTGAAGGAACTGATACATCTTAGCTCCTGCTAGCGGGATGAAGGAAGTCCAAGCTTGATTAACCACTGCCTTGAAATTGGAGTTAGTAAGCCAGAAGGCTTCGAATCTGAATGGTCGATTGTTGCGAGCACCTAGTCTGGACCATTGGAGAAGAATGGGCCAGTGATCTGAGCCTCCTTGTGGAATGATTTCGGCACTGAACTCTCCTCCCAGGTGAATTGCGTTGTCCGAAATTAAAAAACGATCTAGTCGTGAGGCAATTTGGTGAACCCCTTTTCGTTTATTCGACCAGGTGAAGATGCCATTGCAGGTGGAGATATCCATGAGTTGATTGCCTTGAATGAATTGCTTGAAGCTGCTACTATCACTATCGAGCCTAGTGCGACCTCCTTGTTTCTCTTCCATAGACTTTATTATGTTAAAGTCGCCTCCTCCTATCCATAAAGGAAAGTATCTGTTTTGATTAAGGCGGGTGATCGTTTCCAGGAGGTCCAATTTTTGTTGTATAGCTTGCGGGAAGTAAACATTGGTAATATGCCCATGGATGTTGGTGCCAATGAGGTGGAAAGTAGCTTGAATGAGATGCAGAGTGGCATGAAAGTTATCAAGTGATACGATCTGTGGGTTCCATAGAATGGCTAGGCCTCCAGAGGCTCTGGTGGCGTCCACTGCAATTGAGCTGCTTCCTGCCCAAACTTTGTTTCTGAGACTGTCTATTGTTGTGCTACTGCATTTTGTTTCTTGAAGAAAGACTATTGCTGGTTTTTCTTGCATTATCAGGTTTTTTATCATTCTGTGTTTAGAGGGACTATTGAGTCTTCTTACATTCCAAGAGATGAGCTTCATGGAGACGGAGATTTGGTCTTGTAGAACTTGGTCAACTTGGGGAATTGCCCCGAATCCATGAGTATTTCACCTACTGCTATTGTGCGCTGTAGATCTGTTTTTCTGCCCCTTTTCTTTGGTTCTTTGAGTATTTTCCTTCCATCCCAGTGACTGCCTCCTTGGATGCCTAGACTTTTATGATGCTGTACCCTTGTTAGGACTCCTTCAATTTTGTCTACTTGCCAGGGAGGGATTGAGTTGTATTCTTTTTGCTTACAAGCTGCCTCTAGTTTGGATATGTCAAGCTTGGATATGTCGAACTCTTCTAGATCTACATCTGCTCTATCTTCCTCCATGTCATTTGAGGCAATGAGGGCCTCCTCCATTGATTGTTCATGAAGACTCAGGGCTAGAGCTGCGTCAAGCTCCATGTCAGAAGCTTGTGGAGTCTCGTTCAGCCTGGATTTTCCTTTAGAAATGATTAGGGGTCCGCCCTCTGAAACAGAGATGGGATTTTCGGGGAGGGGAAGATTAGCAGATTTAGAAGTGGCTGGTTCAGAATGAATGAGGGAAGACTGGGTATGGTTCTGCTGTTCTGGGTTATCAGCGGTGGGACTGAGTTGAATATCTTGTGAGGTGAGAACGGAAAAGCGGTTCTGAGGAGGCGCCTTGAGGGTATGAGCAGGATTAGCTTGGTTTCTTTTTGCATGTTGGCGATGGGTAGGGATCTTTGTGAAGCCATCTGGGTCCAAGTTAGTTTCACTGGAAGGAATTTTGGGCTGCACATTGGTGGGACAGTCGCGGAAGAGGTGACCATGCTCATGGCATTTTCGGCATCGAAAAGGGATGTGTTCATAATCTAGAGTCTGTTTCCATTCATAGTCATCGTGAAAGAGACTTACCGTGTCTGCTAGGGTCTTGGTTAGGTGCATCTTGACGCAGATCCTGGCATAGGAGGTGTATTTGCGTCTTGGTTTCAGTAGCCACTTTGATGAAGGTTCCCAACTTGTTGCCTATGTCTGCCAATGTTTCTTCTCGCCAGTACTCCACAGGAAGGGAATACATTCGGATCCATACAGGGGCCCAGCTGAAGTCTTCTTTCTCAGGATTGAAACAGGGCTTCCATTCCGTTAGATATAAGCCTGAAGAGTTGAAGAAATACGGACCGCCCTCGAATATCCTTGTTTTGTCTTCTAGACAGTTAAAAATTGCTGTGAAGAAGCCCTTTGGGCCAAGCTGTAAAGTTACTTGTCCTTTGGGCTTCCATTTAGAGGCTATCCAACCTTGTAAGGCTTTCTCTGTGGGCCAGAATCCCAAGAACTTTCCAATGAGTGCACAATCTTGCATAAACTGGATTTCCCCATTAATGCGGTGGCTTGGCAGTTCGACCTTGATCGGATCTGCTGCTTTTGGTATACAGGTAGCTGAGGTCACTTTGGTTGGAGAGGCACCAGTCGTGTTGTGCCGACCATTGCTTGCATCGTTCTCCACATTCTGATCTGAGTTCGTCTGTCCTTGCGTCCTTTGCTCTTCTTTTTCCGTTTCTGAGTCTGCATTTGCAGAGTGCTGTATATCGGCCTTTTGTTTTTTGTCTGAGGAGGGAGTCCCCAGTGGAGGGGAGGCAGAGCTCTCCCCTCCAGCAGCAGAAGCCATAGGATTGTCAGTGGCGGAACCTGCTGCAACTGGCGCAGGTTCGAGCGGCGGCGTCTAGGGTTTCGAGTTTTGAACAGGGTAATCGCTTTAGCATCAGAGCTCCGTTCCTAACAAAGCATATAAGTGTTACAATAAAAGACTTGGAAGAATTGTTGACAACATTGACGTAGTGCTTGATGAAAAAGGATACACTCCTAGGCAAGTAAATTATGAAAATATCGAAGAGGATGAAGACTACCCTCCAAGAAGAAGAACCTCAAAAGGCACCAAAGGATCAGATAAGGATAGAAGAGAATACTCCATCCAGGTACTTTCAGAAGAATCATCCAGAATCTCAAATATTGGGGCAAAAAGGAGGCAGGCGTACAAATAAGAAGAACAATTGTAGAAGCTTCAAGCTATTTGGCTCTACTCTCCTCCACTAAACCACAAAATATAAAAGAGGCATGCAAAGATGAATGTTGGGTCAAGGCAATGGATGAAGAACTTGAGCAGATCGAAAAGAACAACACTTGGGAGTTGGTCCCTAGACCAAAAGATAAGAATGTCATAGGGACAAAATGGGTCTTCAAAAATAAGTTGAATGAAAATGGGAAAGTAATTAGAAACAAGGCTTGACTTGTTTGTAAAGGGTACTCTCAATAATAAGGAATAGACTTTGAAGAAACTTTTGCTCTTGTTGCAAGACTTGAGGCCATCTGAATGTTCCTTGCTCTCTCAAGCTTTCAAAAGTTCAAAGTATTTCAAATGGACGTGAAATCAGCTTTTCTGAATGGAGACTTAGAAGAAGAAGTATACATTGAGCAGCCAGATGGTTTCATTCTTGGGAATGATCCAAATCTTGTATGTGGATTGAAAAAGGCCCTCTATGTTCTTAAACAGGCTCCAAGGGCTTGGTACTACCGTTTGGACAAATATCTTCATCAACAAGGTTTTTCAAAAGGATCAACAGATAGCAATCTTTATATAAAAATTGAAAATGACAAATTGCTAATACTTGTTGTGTATGTAGATGATATTATCTTTGGTAGCAATGAAGAGGCTATGAGTCAAAGCTTTGCCTTGGTGAAGCAAAAAGAATTTGAAATGTCTTTGCTTGGGGAACTGACATATTTTCTTGGATTGCAATTCGAACAAAATAAAGATGGTATCTTTTTGTCTCAAACCAAGTATCTCAAGCAGATCTTGAGGACATATGGCATGGAAGATGCAAAAC
Organism: Pinus tabuliformis; assembly: GCA_031772625.1. Taxonomy (NCBI): domain Eukaryota; kingdom Viridiplantae; phylum Streptophyta; class Pinopsida; order Pinales; family Pinaceae; genus Pinus; species Pinus tabuliformis. The sequence goes on along the minus strand of CM062819.1, from coordinate 1,137,827,221 downwards.
CAGTATGTACCCCCATGGTTACAGGATGCAGCCTCAGTGCAAATGATGAATCAGCAGCAGTGCATCAGGCAACCTATAGATCTATGATTGGAAGTCTACTTTATTTGACAGGTACCAAACTAGACATTATGCATGCAGTGGGAATAGTCGGAAGATTTCAGGCAAATCCAAAGGAAACTCATCTTCAGGCAGTGAAGAGAATTTTTAAGTATCTTCAAGGAACTCAAAACTATGGCTTATGGTATCCTATATATACAAATCTCACACTTCATGCTTATACAGATGCAGATTGTGCCGGAAGCGTGGATGACAGGAAGAGCACAAGTGGTGGTGCATTCTTTATGGGTTCTCGATTAGTATCTTGGTTCAGCAAGAAACAGAGTTCGATAGATTTATCTACAACTGAAGCAGAATATGTGGCTGTTGCATCTTGTTGCACTCAACTTCTTTGGATGATGCAGACCTTGCAGGATTTTCAAATCACTTGTACACCACCTATCTCCATCTTATGTGATAATACTAGTGCAATCAATATTTCAAAGAACCCATTCATGCATTCAAAAACCAAGCACATACCGATCAAGTATCACTTTCTCTGGGAACAAGTGTTGGAACAAAAGGTCAAATTAGAGCATGTTCCTTCGAAGGAACAAGTTGCTGATATTCTTACCAAACCTCTGCCTAGGGAAACGTTTGAATACCTCAGGCAAAAGCTGGGGATAGTCGATGTATCATCTTGTTGTTGAATCTTATCTGTTTCAGAGATGGTTGATTATACGCGAGTTTCATATGGGGTATACGTGTACACTTGCTAGTTTATGGCTTGGTCGAAGATCGAATGGCACAGGTTCAGAGGGAGTATATATTCTTCTAATAATGCATTGTTGGCATTATGGCAGAAGATCTTGGAGAAGAAAGTACAGAAGGAGAACATGGATGCTGATATGATTTTTGCTGCTAATATGTCTCTATCTCCTTTGTGAAGATCATTGATGATGTATGATGGATTATGGTTCTTCTTGAAGAATTGTTCTTTTGTAGAACTGGTCTATAGTCAGGGGGAGCATGAGTAGCATGTTCTCAGGGGGAGCATAACCCTTTGCCCTTGATGTCAAAGGGGGAGAATGACGTTGAGGATCTTGAGGTTGCCATCAAGTCCAAAGGGGGAGATTGTTGGCATTATGATTCTGGTTTGGCACAGGTGTTGTACTTGATGGGAACTCACTCAAGTGGGAGATCTCTCAAAATCATAGAAAATGAGATACCCGCAGGTGATCCTCAGAAAAGTTGCGGACCCGCAGGTACGCCGACCAAGAAGTGCAGACATACCCGCAGGTGCTCCATTCAGAAGGTGCAGACCCCAGTTCACTCACTCCAATGTAGAGAAATGCGCACATGTGGGAATTCTTATGTTTGGTCCGTGGTATTTAGCCCGTCGTTCATGATTCTATGGTTTTGGTTCATGGTATAGACTCTAAATTATTGAGCCCCAGGTTTTTGGGTCCCTTGTATTGATTCTCTATGGTTTTGTATCATGGTTTTAGTAAGGGCTTGCCTATAAAAAGGAAAGGAGATCATTTGGCTAGTCACTTGTGAAATTTGAATATCTTAAGATCTGAAATTTCGTGTGATCGGTTTAAAAAGCAAGATCTATATCAAGGTGAAATCTCTAAGTCATAAAGGGTGATCTATTGATAAGTCGTGATCTCTTTGGCGCATGATCAGATCTGTGGATCTGGCAGTCTGGGGCACATTGGAAAACTGATAATCTGGCTCTATTCAGAGGTCTGCAGGCGATCCACAGTGCAGGTGCGGAGGTACGCAGCGCAGTAAAAGGCGCAGGTGTGGAGGTACGCAGCGTAGTAAAAGGCACAGTGCGGAGGTACACAACTCAGTAGAAGGCGCAGGTGCAGAGGCACAGTGGAGGTGCGCAGTGCAGAAGAAGGCACAATGCGGGGGTACGCAGCGCAGCAGAAGGTGCAGGCGGGGGGGTATGCAGTGCAGCAGAAGGCCAGGTGCGGATCTGCGTAGGTGAGACAAGCAAGAACTACGGATCTTTCTTAAAATATTTGTTGGCTGCCTTTTGTCTATTGCTGTAAAGTTCTGGGTTTATATTTCTGGTTCTGATTACTGCATTCAGAGAAATTATTCAGTGGTTGATTGTATAAAGAAATTGTTTAATTCTTGATGATTATTTGATGTTCTTGGATCCAGTCTAAAAATTTATGAAACGTGGTCCTCAAACAAGTAGAAGAGCTAAGGGGGTTGTAGCTCCCTTCCAGGAGAGAATGGAAAATGAGAGAGGGTTGTAGCTCTCTACAAGTTGCAGCCTGCGTACTGGTAAAGGACTGCACCAATACAAAATCATTGTAAAAAAAGTTTCTAATTGAAAGAAGATAGAGACATATTGCAGCAGGTGGTTTTCACCCACATTTGGTTTCCACCTTATATCTGGTGTTCTTTGGTGTGACTATCTATATTTTCTTGTTCTTGTTCATTATTATATGGTTTTGACATACAAGCTAATGATCAAATCTGAAGAATAAATTAAAATATAAATCAGAAGGAGGAATTTAATAATACTGATACACCCCCCCTCTCAGTATTATTTCCAATAATTGGTATCAGAGCAGGTCTTTCTAAAGAAGCTTGATTGCTTGGAGGAAGATCCATCATGAGCAGCTACGAGAGAGAAGCATCTATCAGTCCACTATTTTTTGATGGGACAAACTTCGTATATTGGAAGGTAAGAGTTACTACCTATCTTGAATCACTTGGTACAGAAGTATGGGATATCATAGATACAGGATACACTTTTCCTTCAGCAACTCCTATAGATCCAGCCAAGGAGAAGTATGAAACAAATGCAAAGGCAGTCAATACCCTATTAGGATGCCTATCTCAATCAGAATTCATCAAGGTTATGCAGTATAAATCCACAAAAGAAATATGGGACTAGATTGTTTTGAGCTATGAAGGAGATGAACAGGTAAAATGAGCAAAACTTCAAACACTTAGGATTCAATATGAAAATCTCAGAATGCACAATGATGAAAGTGTGGCTAACTATTTCCTTTGTGTAGATGAGATTGTTAATTGTATGAAAAACTTGGGTGAAGAAACAAAAGAGGTTGTTGCGGTTGAAAAAGTTCTAAGATCTTTGTTGCCTAGATTTGAATCTAAAGTTTCTGCAATAGAAGAAAAGGAGAATCTTCAAAACCTTACCATGTCACAGCTACACAGGATTCTAACTGCTTATGAAATGAAGAAAGGAGGACCATCAGACAGGAGAGAAGCAGCTTTCAAGGCTTCAGGCAAAGGAGACTACTATGAGTCAGGACATGCTTCAGAGGAGGAAGAAGAATCAAATTTTGTCAAGAACCTTCAACGGGGTACTGGAAGATTTAGAGGTAAGTTACCCCTCAAATGAGTCGGTCACTATGCTGCCAAATGTCCTCATAAGGATAAAGGGAAGGAACCTGTTAGATGGAACAAGAAACAAAATGCAACTAAGAAAAGTTACTACACTCATGAAGATAGTGATGGTATTTCAAATAGTGATGAAGATGAATGAGGTAATAACTATAAACTTTTAATGGCTTTTGAAGATGATGATTACATGGATGCTATAGATGTAGATGGTTTTCATGAAGAGATTTCTAGACTCAAAATATGTTTAGAAGAAAAGAATATGATCATTGATACTTTGCAAATCCAACTTGATGAAAAGGAACAATTTCTTGAGAAGTTAGAATGTGAAATTGTTGGGCTTAGGAAAGAAATTGAGAAAACAAAGGCTCTTAATCTTAAATTTGTTAAAGGATTTGAAACTCTGGATGAGATCATCAATATACAATGCTCTCCACTAATCAAGACAGGTCTGGGATATAATGGAGAAACATCTCAAGCATCCACCTCAAAGAGTTATCTTGATGCAGCAAGGAGGCATGAACAAAAGCCCAATGAAGATCACCAGGTAAAACAGGGACGAATTCCATCAAGAATAAACAAAGACTACCAGGTAAATCAGGGGCAATCCACCTTAAGGGTGAATAAAAGCTACAATCAACCACAGGGAAGATCTTCTCAATTTGCCTCAAGGATGGATGAAAATAGAAACAACAATCATTTGGCTAGCAGATTTGATAATCGCGGAAGTTTCTTCAATGGTCAATGTTTCTCTTGCCATAACTTTGGTTACAAAGCAGCTCAGTGTGTTTCCTATAAGACAATCATGACTAGAGAAGCTCAAAAACAAAGAAGTATGACTTGGATTACGAAAAGGACCTATAACAATTTTTCAGCTCTTGAAAATGAAATTGAATGTTCTATTTGTAATAACTTCGGTCATGAAGATTCTGAATGCAGGAGCAGGTTTAGACAAACAAAGGAACAAGCTTCAAGCACCAGAACATGGAGAATAAAGGAACCACAACCAAAAAGATGTGGGATAGCCTTTTATGCAGAAGGACAGGAAAATCAATGGTACATCGACAGTGGATGTTCGAAGCATATGACAGGTGATAAATATAAACTTGAATCATATAGTGTTTTAGAAAAGGGAAAGAAAGTTTGTTTTGGAAATGATACCCCTGCAGTCATAAAAGGAAGAGGCACCGCTCAATTGAAAGAAAGAGTCAAAGCTGGAAATGTTTTGTATGTTGATGGCTTGAAGCATAATCTTCTGAGTGTCAGTCAGATGTGCGATCAAGGAACCAAGGTAATATTTCGATCAAATGGATGTAGTGTTCGTGATCTTGACACAGGAAAAATAGTGATCAAAGGTAGGAGAACTCCAAATAATTTATACATATTTGAGGAAGGACAACAACAATGCTATTTGAGCAAGGATGATGAACATTGGTTGTGGCACCGGAGGTTGGGGCATCTAAGCTTTTCACAAATAAAGAAGGCATGCAAATACCAGGTAGTTCGTGGTCTTCTGGATATCAAAATTCCAGACAACACAATATGCAAATCATGTCAGTTTGGTAAGCAAATCAGAACTAACTTCCCTGAGAAGGAAGGATCAGCTAGCAAGCCTCTTGAGTTAGTCCATACAGATGTATGTAGTCCATTTAGGACAAGGTCACCTCGAGGAGAAGAATACTTTATATTATTCATTGATGATTTCTCTAGGATGGTTTGGTTAGGACTTATGAAGCACAAAGACGAAGCATTCGAAAAATTCAAATCTTTCAAAGCCTTGGCTGAAAATGAATCAGATCACAGAATTAAGTGCCTCAGGTCTGACAGAGGTGGGGAGTTTACCTCAAATGAATTTTTCGATTTTTGTGAAGAACATGGAATAAGAAGGGAATTCTCTATAGCTAGGACTCCTCAGCAAAATGGAGTGGTGGAAAGGATGAACAGAACAGTTCAACGAATGGCTCATGCTATGCTTGATGAGTCTGGAACTCCCGCAACCTTCTGGGGTGAAGCTACATTTGTTGCGATTGTTATTCTCAACAAAACAAATGTCCGAGTGAACAACACTCAAACTCCTCATGAGCTCTGGTATGGTGAGACTCCTTCGGTAAAGCAGTTGAAAATATTTGGAAGCAAATGCTCTATTAAGAATAATGATGAACAGCTTGGAAAACTTGAACCTAGAGCAGATGAAGGCATTCTCCTTGGTTATTCTCCCCACAGCAAAGCATATAAATGTTACAATAAAAGACTTGGAAGAATTGTTGACAGCATTGATGTAGTGGCTGATGAAAAAGGATACACTCCTAGGCAAGTAAATTATGAAAATATAGAAGAGGATGAAGACTACCCTCCAAATCAGACTAATGATGAAGAAGAACCCCAAGAGGCACCAGAGGAACAAATAAGAATAGAAGAGAAGACTCCATCCAGGTACGTTCAAAAGAATCATCCAGAATCTCAAATATTGGGGCAAAAGGAGGCAGGCGTACAAACAAGAAGAACAATTGCAGAAGCTTCAAGCTATTGGGCTCTACTCTCCTCCATTGAACCACAAAATATAAAAGATGCATGCAAAGATGAATGTTGGGTCAAGGCAATGGATGAAGAACTTGAGCAGATCGAAAAGAACAACACTTGGGAGTTTGTCCCTAGACCAAAAGATAAGAATGTCATCGGGACAAAATGGGTCTTCAAAAATAAGTTGAATGAAAATGGGGAAGTAATTAGAAACAAGGCCAGACTTGTTTGTAAAGGGTACACTCAACAAGAAGGAATAGACTTTGAAGAAACTTTTTCTCCTGTTGCAAGACTTGAGGCCATCTGAATGTTCCTTGCTCTCTCAAGCTTTCAGAAGTTCAAAGTATTTCAAATGGACGTGAAATTAGCTTTTCTGAATGAAGACTTAGAAGAAGAAGTATATTTTGAGCGGCCAGATGGTTTCATTCTTGGGAATGATCCAAGTTTTGTATGTAGATTGAAAAAGGCCCTCTATGGTCTTAAACAGGCTCCAAGGGCTTGGTACTACCATTTGGACAAATATCTTCATCAACAAGGTTTTTCAAAAGGATCAGCAAATAGCAATCTTTATGTAAAAATTAAAAATGACAAATTGCTAATACTTGTTGTGTATGTAGATGATATTATCTTTGGCAGCAATGAAGAAGCTATGAGTCAAAGCTTTGCCTTGGTGATGCAAAAAAAATTTGAAATGTCTTTGCTTGGGTAACTGACATATTTTCTTGGATTGCAAATCCAACAAAATAAAGATGGTATCTTTTTGTCTCAAACCAAGTATCTCAAGCAGATCTTGAAGAAATATGGCATGGAAGATGCAAAACCAATATGTACCCCCATGGTTACAGGATGCAGCCTCAGTGAAAATGATGAATCAACAACAGTGCATCAGCCAACCTATAGATCTATGATTGGAAGTCTACTTTATTTGACAGGTACCCGACCAGACATTATGCATGCAGTGGGAATAGTTGGAATATTTCAAGAAAATACAAAGGAAACTCATCTTTAGGCAGTGAAGAGAATTTTTAAGTATCTTCAAGGAACTCAAAACTATGGCTTATGGTATCCTAGAGATACAAATCTCACACTTCATGCTTATGTAGATGCAGATTGGGCCAGAAGCGTGGATGACAGGAAGAGCACGAGTGGTGGTGCATTGTTTATGGGTTCTTGATTAGTATCTTGGTTCAGCAAGAAACAGAGTTCGATTGCTTTATCTACAGCTGAAGCAGAATATGTGGCTGCTGCATCTTGTTGCACTCAACTTCTTTGGATGATGCAGACCTTGCAGGATTTTCAAATCACTTGTACACCACCTATCTCCATCTTATGTGATAATACTAGTGCAATCAGCATTTCAAAGAACGCAGTCATGCATTCAAAAACCAAGCACATACCGATCAAGTATCACTTTCTCTGGGAACAAGTGTTGGAACAAAAGGTCAAATTGGAGTATGTTCCTTCGAAGGAACATGTTGCTGATATTCTCACCAAACCTCTGCCCAGGGAAACATTTGAATACCTCAGGAAAAAGTTGGGGGTAGTCGATGCATCATCTTGTTGTTGAATCTTATCTGTTTCAGAGATGGTTGATTGTATGCGAGTTTCATATCGGGTATACGCGTACACTTGCTAGTTTATGGCTTGGTCGAAGATCAAATGGCACAGGTTCAGGGGGAGTATATATTCTTCTAATAATGCATTGTTGGCATTATGGTAGAAGATCTTGGAGAAGAAAGTATAGAAGGAGAACATGGATGCTGATCTGATTTTTATTGCTAATATGTCTCTATCTCCTTTGTCAAGATCATTGATGGTGTATGATGGATTATGGTTCTTCTTGAAGAATTGTTCTTTTGCAGAATTGGTCTATAGTTAGGGGGAGCTTGAGTAGCATGTTCTCAGGGGGAGAATAACCCTTTGCCCTTGATGTCAAAGGGGGAGAATGATGTTGAGGATCTTGAGGTTGCCATCAAGTCCAAAGGGGGAGATTGTTGGCATTATGATTCTGGTTTGGCACAGGTGTTGTACTTGATGGCAACTCACTCAAGTGGTAGATCTCTCAAAATCATAGAAAATGAGATACCCGCAGGTTATCCTAAGAAAAGCTGTGGACACGTAGGTACGCCGACCAAGAAGTGTGGACATACCCGCAGGTGCTTCGTTCTGAAGGTGTAGACCCCAGTTCACTCACTCCAATGTAGAGAAACGCGCACATGTGGGAATTCTTATGTTTGGCCCGTGGTATTTAGCTCGTTGTTCATGATTCTATGGTTTTGGTTCGTGGTATAGACTCTAAATTATTGAGCCCTAGTTTTTGGGTCCCTTATATTGGTTCTCTATGGTTTTGTATCATGGTTTTAGTAAGGGCTTTCCTATAAAAAGGAAAGGAGATCATTTGGCTAGTCACTTGTGAAATTTGAATATCTTAAGATCTGAAATTTTGGGTGATCGGTTTGAAAAGAAAGATCTATATCAAGGTGAAATCTGTAAATCATAAAGGGTGATCTATTGATAAGTCGTGATCTCTTTGGCGCATGATCAGATCTATGGATCTGATAGTCTGGGGCACATTGGAGGACTGATAATCTGGCTCTATTCAGAGGTCTGCAGGTGATCCACAGTGCAGGTGCGGAGGTATGCAGCGCAGTAAAAGACACAGTGCGGAGGTACGCAACACAGTAGAAGGCGTAGGTGCAGAGGCACAGTGGAGGTGAACAATGCAGAAGAAGGCACAGTGCGGGGGTATGCAGCGCATCAGAAGGTGCAGGCGTGGGGGTACGCAGCACATTAGAAGGCGTAGGTGCGGAGCTGTGCAGGCGAGACAAGCAAGAACTACAGATCTTTCTTAAAATATTTGTTGGCTGCCTTTTGTCTATTGCTGCAAAGTTCTAGGTTTTCTTTCTGGTTCTGATTACTGCATTCTGAGAAATTATGCAGTGGTTGATTGTATTAAGAAATTGTTTGATTCTTGATGATTATTTGATGTTCTTGGATCCAGTCTGAAAATTTATGAAACGTGGTCCTCAAACAAGTAGAAGAGCTAAGGGGGTTGTAGCTCCCTTCCAGGAGAGACTGGAAAATGAGAGAGGGTTGTAGCTCTATGTAGGTTGTAGCCTACGTACTGGTAAAGGACTGCACCAATACAAAATCATTGTAAAAGAAGTTTCTAATTGAAAGAAGATAGAGACATATCGCAGCAGGTGGTTTTCACCCACATTGGGTTTCCACCTTATATCTGGTGTTCTTTGGTGTGACTATCTGTATTTTCTTGTTCTTGTTCATTATTATATGGTTTTGACATACAAGCTAATGATCAAATCTGAGGAATAAATTAAAATATAAATTGGAAGGAGGAATTTAATAATACTGATTCACCCCCCCTCTCAGTATTATTTCCAACAGGACATGTGCTACATCCTTTGCAAGTAGACTTAGTCACAATCGAATGAGGGTTCGAGGTCTGGCCCCTTAATGAAGGGGTTTAGGAGAGGACCAAAACTCCTATATAGTGGGAATAAGGGTCCAATGGGGACCCCATCTAGGGGTTCAAGGTCAAAGCCATCAAGGAAAAAGGAAAAATGGTATGTTATGTGTTATTTTAGTTAATAATTTTTTCCCATTGTAATATAATTTTGGTTAAGGGAATACGGTATTTATTAACCCAAGTTAATTGTTCATACAACTTGGATTATATTAATCCAAGTTAATTCAAAGTACATATATTGATTAAATAGCAATCCAACAATTAATCTAATCCTATATTGTCCATACAACTTGGATCAGATTAATCCAAGTTAATGTTGAGTTCATATCACAACAAATAAACCATTGAATAACATGTAGTATAGAGTATATTCCTTAAGTAACATCCTAGAGCTATTCAACTCATTAAATCTCTTCCTCTCCTACTTAAAATTGATTTCATGATGGCATTGTGACTCTGAAAAGTGTTTTTGACAATGTCGAATTTTCCTCGCCATGTATGATTAGATTAGAATGAACAATTAACTTGTATGAAAAATTAATCTAATCCAAGTTGTATGAAAAATTGAGTTATTACAATGAGATAGAGAGAGGTTGTGGCTCTCAATTAGGTTCACTTTCCTAGTTAAGGGTTTCTAAGGTAAATCATGTCTCTTTTTTGTGAATGTACCATTGTTATTCTCATATTTTAAATTATGTTAGTATCACTTTTGTGCACAAGTTTATCAAACTCTTCATTTAGTATTAGAGAAAGGTTATTGGATATATGGAAACACCTTTGTTATTAGGGTGTAGCTAATTCTGTGAAGATTAAGAGTACCTTGAGTTTGTGATATACCTTTTCTTGAGTGGAAGTATTGCACATTGATTATTGTGTGAAGAAAAATGGTGAGAAATTCAAGAATAGGGAATAGGGATAGAGAAATTTAATGAATGAAGCTTCAAGTTATGGAAGCCAAAGTTGGATGATATTCTTATAGATAAAACACTTTGTATGTTCTGGATCAAAGTACAAAACCCAGTAGTAAGGAAAATGCAGACTAGGAGAAGTTGGAAGGAAAAGTGAGGGAAATAGTTTAACTCTACTCCTTGGATTCAATGTTGTTTTTTTAAGAAGGCTAAATGTTCTATGAATTTAAACTTTTGCATTTTTTCATCTCTAGAATTCACTCATGCAATCTTTCCAAAAATTGTAATTTTTGATCGATAATTTTTTTCTTTTTACTGTAAAAGTGAATTCAACGCCCTTAAATACCCCTATTACAACCTAATTATGTAATGTTAACATCTAGTATATGGAATTCCATCAATTTAAAATGATTGATGGGTCTCCATTTTGACATCATTACCTTTTGCTTCACCTTTTTAATGAAATAACTCTCCCTTACCATCTTATTCCACATTTATACAAAGTTTATTTGATTATGAGAAATTAAGATAATTAAAGATTATTTTGCATTATTTTGTTGATGTTTGATAACTTAGAAGTGCTAAAATTACCAAAATGGTGTCTAAGAGTGTGTGCTTCAAGGATTTTAAATAGTTGAGCACCATGAAAACTATATCTTGCAACTTGAAGGTGTCCCGACACAAACCCATATGGTGATGATGATTGGTTTAATAAAAATGTTACAACTATCTCATAAATAAATAATAAAGGAGAGAAATAATTGCATTAATTGGAATTATATTCTAATTAATATTGGTAGGTTATGAATAATATTAGTTGATATTCGATCCCAAAATTAAAATTTGAGAATGTAAATACATTCATATGTATGTTATAGTTATATAGTGTAGTTCTATTAAGTTAGGATTATTTTCAACTAATGTGGAACTATATCCTACTTTAATTCCTTGTATTGGTCATATAGTTCTTATTAATTTGGGATTCTTTCCAACTAATGTGGAACTAAATTTTACTTTCATTCCTTGTATTGGTCATGTAGTTATATTAAGTTAAGATTCTTTCCAACTAAGATGTATCTAGATCCTACTACCACTCTTAGATCCAATTTCTTCTCCAAATAATTAATTGATTTTGTTGTACTATTTTATCTATAACAAAACACAAGTATTGTAGGGGGATAGAAGGAGGTTTAAATCAAAGAAATATGAAGATTAGAATTGAAGAAGGAGATCAAACATGTTGGAGACATTCTTTATAGAAATTTATTTCTCTCATTTCTATCTTAATTATTCTTTCTTTTCATTTAATGTATTTTAGTTCAAATATTCTCTCTTAATGTAATTTATAAGTTAAGAGAGCATGTAAATATTTTTCATATGCATCAAGGAAGCCCCCCTTGGTTGAATAGAAGGAGAGATACATGACGCACTGGAATAGAATTAAATCTCCATGAAAATATCTAAGGAAGTATTGAAATGTGTAAAGAGAAGCATTATAAGAAAGATTGTAGATCTAAATATGTTGATAAAAGTAAGGGATTGGATGGCGGGGAATATGAATCTAGAGGTAAATCTAAATCTCCATGAAAATATATAAGGAAGTGTTGATATGAGTAAGCATAGGGATTATAAGAAAGATTACAAATCTAAAAATGTTGATAAAAAGTAAGGGATTTAATTATGCCCCTTCCATATAAATGAAATCCTCCATAGAAGAAGGAGGTGATGTTTACTTGACATCCACAAGTACACATGAAGACCAACCGAGATCCATTTTAACATCGAATCTACCAAGCATCGAGAGGGATCAAATCTCTTTTCACTCGAAAAGAGGTTTGAACCTCAGGAGTTTTGATCCATCTCGATGCTTGATAGATATGGAGTTAAGATGGATCTAGGTTGGTTATTATTATATTTAATTTAAAATTTTAACGTGATATACATAAAATTGACTCTATTATAATAATTCTAAGGATAAAATCTAAACGACTCCAATTATTCTCATTATTATAATAATTTCACAATTTAGACCAAACTATATAATGTTTTTTAAATAAAATCATTACGGTGGGAGAAATCTCAAAGACTCAAATTATTCTCATTAGAAAATTATTTGGAATTTTATGTATTTAAATAGGATACATTAGAGAAGAATACCATGAGAAAAACCATAGGTGGTAAAAAGGAGAGCCATATAGTTTAATTTTTCTTTATAATTTTATAGTTAAAATTATCATTACTAATTATATTTTTTATTTTTATAATTTTAATTATGCAAAGATTTCCACCTCTTATTTTATTTATTTTATTTTCATTTATGTCAATTTTATTTTTAATTTTGTGTAACTTGATCGAGTTAAAATGTTTACATAATAGGACAAGGTCACATTACAACATCTCTTTCATACTCAGTTGGAGAGTGCCTTTCGACGCAATCACGGTGTATAGTTGATTGACTATGGTGATTCATTTTGTTGGGATATTTGACACATAGAAACTGTTGGGAGTCATGATTTCTGTTAGACCAAAAACCACACTTGTTAGTCAATGATCACATCACCAGATATAAGGATCCATGAGAGGCGGTTAGTCTATGTCACGAAACACACGAGGAGCATTGGTTTATCCAATGTCCAACAATCTCCCCACAATGTGAGTTGGGTGTGTATCGAACGCATGACCTACTCTTTGATACCACTTGTTAGGAATCATGATTGTTGTTAGACCAAAACCTACAGATGTTAGTCAATGATCACATCAACAAAGATAAGGATCCACGAGAGGCGGTTAGTCCATGTCAAAAAGCACACAGGGAGCACTAGCTTATCTAATGTCCAAAAGAATCTAGTTAAGATCGAATTGATATAAGATGTATTCAAGCAAAAGTGTGATTCTTTAGTATGAATTAGTTTCATTGTAATCTAATAGTCACAATATGTTTTAGACATAGAGTGATCTGAATAATCATATTCTCCTTGATATCAATAGTTATTCATCCATGACTTAACACTCAATTAGTCCATAATATGTATTTAAAAATCATGGATGGTTATTTCTTAATATCAATTATGAGAAACTCTCTTATGTACAAATTTTATTTTGCATAAATTAAATTGCCTCATGTGGCCATGTTGGGGGGCATGTGGAGTGTTTTCCTCTTAGAGAATTTAAACCATGCAAAATAATAATGTAATGATATTTTCTAGTTGTGTGAGTGGTTACCTAATGTGTTAATCTTGTGTGGAATATCTCATTTCTTGAAGATGGTATTAAATCACCTTTGAAGAATTTCTCCCATTGTTGATTAAGATCTTGAGCCCATTTTGCTACATTTTTGAGATCCATTATTTCCACACATTGATGGCCTAGGTAGACCATTCCTTTGTGTTTGAAGCTCTACTTTGAATTTAAAACATATTTTGTTTCATTCAAAAATGTGTGGATTTTCTAGAGATATACACAGTTTGAATATGCCTATCTTCATTAATTTTTTTTTATAGATTTCATATTTCAATTTTCTAATTTTATACACAATTTTCTAATATTTATAGTCTGTATATGCTCTTTTCCATATACAATGTGCGATATTGGAAAATAAAAAATAGAGAATTTTTTTTTTCTTCTATGTATGCTTTTTTCCACGTACTCTATGCAATCTCAACAAACCGAAAATAGATAGAAAACTTGCGTTTTCCAGGTAAGCTAAGTAAAATATAATCCCATTGTTATTTAGTTTTGGATTTTTTTCAAATTGTTGTTTGTTTTTTAATGAACACCTTTGTTTGGGTAAGAACACACTTCTAGCTAAGCACCACCACCATCGCCAAAAACAACAACCCCATTTTCCTTCGTTAGTATTATTACATGTTTTTCACTAGTTCACTTGATTGAAAACTATTTTATGTAATAGGAGGTCTTGAGTTCATATTTATTTTCTTTTAGTTACTTTTAAAAAAAGTTCATGCAAAGTTGAGTTATTTCATAATTTACCCTATTATAAAGTGTATTTTATTTGTATTGTAAAAGTGAATCACTATAAGTAGCTTTAATATTCTTTTTTTTAAGTTATTAGATTTCATTAGCTCAAAAAACATATCATGATTTTAAGTCCTAATGAATTTTATTATATTAAATATTATTTATATAAGTTCAAAACATTTAGGCATCTGCTTAAATATTTCAAAGCCTATCTAAATGATGACCGATACATATATGTTATTATTTCCAAGCTTGGTACTACATATTCTATTTTTGTATCTACCTTTTTATGCCCCTAGAGAAGCTCTAAGGGTTGCATATAAAGACCCCACTCTTGAATCTTTTTGTGACTCTCAGATTAGAGAGTAAGACTATCCTTTGTTGGAGGGATAAGCATGTAGGTACATATAACAAGGTCTTGATGTCCCAATAGAAATATATAACCAAGCATCCTAAGAAACAACATCCCTTCAACAATAAGTAAAACAAGGGTTCCAAAACCTATTAAACAACTTCTACTCTCAATGTTGGAAAAGGACAAAAATAAAAAGGTATGATGATTTACTGAAATTGCAATTCTTGTGGGAAATATAGTCATGTAGAGTTTAAATGTTTTAAAGATATGTAGGCCTTAAAGGTAATAGTGAGGAAACACAACAACCATATTCTCATGGAAATGAAATTTTCACTTATGGTTTCTCCTTCACTGCAATCTCTAATCCTTCTTCTAATGAGTGGCTTATTGATTATGGAGCATATTATCATATTGGTAAGGATAAAGCCATTTTTTTCTCTTAATGATTGTAACATGAAAGAAATTTTTGTTGATGATGGTATATCTCTCAGTGTTGTAGGGTCCCTAATAATTCAAGTGGTAATGCTACTCTCAATGATGTATTCTTTTTTCCAAGTCTTTATTACAACCTTCTATCGATATATCAAACCACACATCCATGTGAAGTTAAATCAATGGAATTTTCACCTCATTAGGTTGTAATTAAGGATTTAAAACATGATAAGCATGCTTTTTCAATTGCAACTGTTACTGATATTACCAGGGTATACAATTTTTGACAAATTTGGCTCATGATCTTTTCCCTTAGTTTTTATTACTCAAAATTATGGCTTGAACAAAATTTGGCATGAGCAATTTGGTTTTCTAAACTATCACTAATCACGACAACTATGTAATAAAATATGGCGATTGGTATTTCTATTTCTTCTTGTAGAGATATTGTTTGTGTTGGTTCTGTCATTAAGAAAAATCATTGGTATCATTTTGACAATTGTGCCTCTTGGAATGCCTCAACCTCTTTGCAACTTGTTTATAGTGACTTCCATGGTCCACTTTCTTCTCCTTCTTTCTCTGGGTACGAGCACTTCTTAACAGTCATTGATGATTTCTATAGACACATTTGGGTATAGTCCTTTAAAATTTAGAGTGAAGTTTTTACTTATTCTTGGCCTAAAAACCCTTGTATAAAAACAATTTGGACATCAATTTCAAAGGTTAAGAATAAATAATAGATGTGAATATGTCAACAACAAATTCACAACTTACTCAATTACACAGGGAAGTCAAATGCAACATATTATTCCATATAGACCACAAAAAAATGGTGTTTCTAAAAGAAATACTCATACATTAAAAGAAATGACTAATTATATGGTTCAACCTAAGGTATTACAACTTTATTATTAGGAAAAAACAAATTAATTTTGCAAAATACAAAGTAAATTACTCTTGACAAAGGTTTTAAAAAATATAATGCCAAAAAAAACATGGACTAAATTTAAAGCCAATTTAAGTCACTTATGTGTATTTGGTAGTTTACCATGGACTCACATTCTTGAAGAAAATGAAAGCCTTACAACCTAAAAGTAAGAATTGTATTTTTATTGGATATTTTAAAGATGTAAAAGGTTATCGACTTCTTAAACCTCATTCAAATGAACTAATTATTATAAGAGATGTTAAATTTTATGAAAATATCTTGGCTTGTGAGCCTATTTTGGCATGTGTGCCATCTTCGTCTTGTCAGTTTTCTTTGGAATTTGTTTCACCTTATGTTTGTAAAAATGGTTTCTTATTTAGATGATGATTATGAGGATAAAAATCCACCTCCATTTGTTCACCTTCCTATAGGTGAGTCCATAGAACATGAACCTACACATGGGTCCATTCAACATGAGAAGTAGGAAGTGATATTTGTGGTGATCCTACAAATCAACATCATACCCATTCACACTTTTTGTGAGCCTCCTCTCCTTTGGAGCAATTTTCAAAGAATCATGATCCAAAATAACTTTCAAAAGCTTCAAGCCATCTAGATTGGGATACAATGATGAATGAAAAATATGATTCTTTAATGGTGAATTATACTTGGGAACTTTTCCTTCTTGAAAAAGGAATAAATCTTGTTAGATGTAAATGGGTGCATAGAACTATGTATGCATTAGATGAAAGTGTTGAAAGACATAAGGCCTAGTTAATTGCTAAATAATTATCTCAAGTTGAGGGAAATGACTATAATGCAACCGTTTCTTTGTCTCAAAAATGAATTCCACCTACCTTGTTCTAGCCCTTGCTGCCTCACACGGATGGAAGTTCCATTAGATGGATGTTAAATATTCTTTCTTGCATGGGGATCCATAAGAATAAATATACATGGAACAACTTCCTAGTTATGTTCAATTCCAACCATGTTTGTCACCTTAAGGAATCTCTCTATGACCTTAAGCAAGCTCCTTGAGATTGGTATTATAAAGTGAATACTTTTATTCTTAAAATTGGATTTTCTAGATGTCATTATGATCCCAATATCTACACCAAAAAATAGGAATCCATCTCATAATCCTTGTTCTTTATGGTAATGACCTTATCCTCACCAATAATGACCCTAAAATTTTAACCCATGTGAAATCAAGACTTAAGAATATGTTTGAAATGAAAAAATTAGGATATTTGTATTATTTCCTTGGCCTCCAAGAATTACAAACCAAGGAAGGAATTTCTCTTTCGCAATCTAAGTATGTATGACCTTCTTCCCAATTTTCACATGGAAAATTTTAAACCAACCCCTTCCCCCTTCCAATATGAAATCAAACTTGCTATCACTACACTAGAACCAAATGTGATTTTTTTTATACATTTCATTCATTGGTATCCTTCATATTTTTCACATACACATCTTAATATTTCCTTAGTTGTTGGTCTTGTCGTTTGGTACAAGTAAACACCTCATGAAAGTTTTTGGAAGGTATATCTAGGGTACAATTCAATTTTGGATACATTATAGTTTAGAAGGGACTCCTTTATTGGTTGGCTTCATTGAATTAGATTGATTGGTGACCATAATGATTGGAAATTTGTTGTAGGTTATGTTTTCAATCTTGGTTCAAGACATGTCACTTGGGCTTGTAACAAGTAGCAAGTTGTTTTTATTTCTTTGGCAAACGTAGCTTACTGAGTAATGGTTAATGCAAGTCAACAATCCTTGTGGCTTCCACAGATCCTTCCAAAGTTTGGACTTCAACAACAACATTCGGCCACCCTTTGGTGCAACAATCAAAGTGCAATAAAGATTGCCAAATATCCAATTCAAAATTATCACAACAAACACATTTATAAATGCATTTTATCATAAAGGCCATTCATGACCGAGTTATTGAAGTTCTCTTTTTCCCAACAAATGATAAAGTTTTAGACATTTGCACAAAGTTTCTTACAAAAATGATTTTTTCTAAACTTTGACATATTTTAGACTTTAGGAAGATGCCATTACGAGGATATGGGATATAATGCCTACACCATTTGCATATTGTGTCAATATTGTAAATCCTTCAAACATGTCGAAAATTATTCTTACGGGGGTGTGATCTATTTTGTTTTCAAGGAAAAGTGTCAACCTGAGATGGAATTATTAAGATTCTCTCTACATTTTAATAGAGGTGATACTCTTTCTCACTCACATTTTCAATATACTTTCACAAACAAAAAATTCAATCTTTCATTACATCTACGCCTCTTGGTGGACCAGGTGGTTGAAAAGAAAAAGTAACAAATAAATTACATTTGAAAGATGATAACCTCACAACAAAAAATAACTAAACTCACTCCATCACATCCATTCATTCACATAATGAGGGAAACAAATTTGAAGCAATATTCATAGATAGAAAATACGATTTATGGCCTAGAATTTCAGAGAGATTTAAATCATTCATTCAAAATCATAAGATGCATATGAGAAACATGCATGGGATATCATGCTTATATGAAGTCTTGAAATAAAAAATGTTATGAACTCCTGGAATAACTCTCCATGAGAGTTAAAAAATATTACAAATGGTAGTTCAAGTTCAAATAAAGTATGTTCCTATTGCACAACACATTGTTTCTAATCCTTAAAATAAAAGGAAATGCATTCATCCGATCGAATAGAAATGGGGATTCTGTGGACCAAATATAATAGAAATAATAACAAAATATAAGAGGAATGGTAGATGGAATGATCTCTCTATCCTTGAGCATCAAGGTCTTCTCGCTTAGATATATATCTATATATATATATCTATATATATATATATATATATATATATATATATATATATATATATATAGATATATATATATATATATATATATATATATATATATATATAGATAGATATAGATATAGATATAGATATAGATATATATATATATATATATATATATATATATATATATATATATATATAGATATATATATATAATTCAAGTCCCACTAGCACAACTAGTTGAGGATGGGCCTTGTTAATGAGACAAATTAAGATCAAACCTCACAGAAGCTGTGGCATTTGTGCTAGGGGGAGGAGACATGCTAAAAATCTAGTTAGCTTAGGGTTGGTGTGGCCTAGGATGGGTGCAATCCCTGGGTGACTTATATATATATATATATATATATATATATATATATATATATATATATATATATATATATATATATATATATATATATATATATATATATATATATATATATGGACTTGAGAATTTCTAGTGTAACCACATTTTGGTGGTTATTTTGGGTTAAGAATTGGTGTTAATGATTTCTTGAGCCATTATTTAATATATTACTCTAATGGTGGAATCATAATATCATGTCTAAACTAAAGTGAAAATATTTCTTCTTAAATTTCTTTGAACTCAAAGCGTAGTTGTTCCACTGATGCCATGCATTATTCATTAACATTAAAAAAAGTAATTAACCACCTTTTAATTTCTTCCTCCATAAAACCAGTGAGACTATGAAACTTGCTAGCCCATCAAGATTTAACGACATTCAATTTTTCCTTCAATTGTTCCTTTGTTATAAAAAAAATTCTCTTATCAATTTTTATCCCTCAAAGTCTTCAACAATTTCAAGTGCTTTGAGAAATACACTACTCCTTCTATCATTGATTATTGTGCAATTAACAATTGATTATTGTAACAACTATATCCTTGTCGACCATCCTACTTTTACCTGTTTATTCTCCTCTTTGAGGTTAAACCCTATTTACTTCTATGGAAATAATTAAATTGGAGACTCAAGTAATGAAAGTGTTTAAAACATTTTGATAAACATGTTTATAATGTTCCAAAAATTTATGCAAATACTTAGTAAAACTTGAAATTATTTCTGATATATTTCTCATATTTTAACTTACTTCCCAAGATTTTGAAATAATATTTAGTCACTTGTTAATGTTTTTTACAACATACGGTATCAATCCACTAGGTAATTTAAAAACTTTCTTTTCCCATGTTAATGTACTTTGTGTATTTTAAGCATTTGATTTGGCACAACAACAACTAATGGTTTTGCAAAAAAAGGTTTAGGACTTAATGCATCCTCAAGCTCATTATCCTTCTTTTTAATTTAATATTTCCAAACTCTTGTTGTCAAACAAAATCAACAAGAACATCCCTAGTAGTCATATGTAATTTTAGGAGTCCAAAGGATCCAACACTTGAGACATCCACATATGAGTCCACTTTTGAGTTATCTTCTTATTTTTTACATGGACCTATTTATATTTGAAACTTCCTTTGTTCTTTGTTATATTGGGCGTTGTGCATTATTAAATATTATTCTTCAAAAACAATTGGTTTCTTTTGAACTAATTGTTCTAGTATTCTTTGGCTTTCAATAGTTCTCAATGCTACCTAGTTAGGCTTAACAACATTGTCTACTTCCATGTCAACAATGTTTTTTGACCCTTCAAAATTCTATGAACTTTTTTTGCTTTGGATTCTCTTCCTTTTGGACTATGGTAATGTGTGAGTTTTTCTCGATGTCTATAAAAGGGTGATCTTCATCACTTCCTCCAGCATGTCCTTCATTATCCTTTCTTTTCTCTTGTTTAAGCCTTTCTTTTTCCATGCAGAGAATGAACTCCTACGTTCCTGGGGGGAAGAAGAAGATTATCCATTGGTTTCATCTCTACCTCTTTGTTCCTTTTTGGCCCTTTCACATTGAGAACTGGTACTCGCCCTAGTTGTTAATTCTTCATTGCATGTTTATTTTCACTCTTTTTAGGAGTATTTGGATCATTATTTCCAAGTCCTTATAGAATATGGTGAAAATATTACCATATCTCATAGATGTCAAATGTTCAAAATAATCCTTCAATATCAAAACATTTTAGGGTTTCTTCTTCCTTGAGGTAAAATGCATTAAGAATTTCAAAAAATTCTATTAAATGGGAAGAATTTCATATTTTCACATTAGACATGTTTAAGAGTAAGGAAATGAATTCCATCTTTTTATTCTTGTCAAAAATTATATAACATGTCCAATACTATCTATAAACCTCAGCAACAAAATATCGACCACAAACTAATGTAGGAAGAAGAAAGGGCTTCACTCATATCTATATAATCTAATATAAGTATGATATTGATTTTGCACATAAATTCATGTCCCTTTGATGAAATCTCCCACTATTTAGTCATTCATGATTTTTATACTCTAGTTAACATAAATCTAATTTCTTTGGGAAAATTATCTTGAAAAAGAGAAATTTCGAAAGGTGCATTATGTTTCCAAATGATTGGGTACCATAAATAAACATGATCTTCCTCAATATCTAAATTATTCCTTAAAGGTAATCTCTCAAACACATTATAGTAAGCAACCATTGCTACAATTGATCCATAAAATACCATGGATATTGCACTGGACAATTTGTCACAACATGTCTGATAAAATTATATTTAAAATATGAAATTCTACAATTTTACAATTTTATTAGATTTATGGATCTATATATTTACTATTAATAATGCATGAATGCAAATTAAAATTACGTAGAAAATAGAGAATGGAAAAATAAAAATCTCACACACACATTTGACACAATATATGCTCCGGGAAACCCTTTTGGAAGAAAACCCCAATTGGAAGGTGAGGCCACTCTGCTCTCTTCGTCTAGGTTAAAATATGACTATGATTACAAAGAAGTAAGGCTTGTGGACGGTGAGATGCTATAATTCACAAATCCTCTCTGTGTGCTCTACCTCCTATCCCTCTTGGATATTCAGCTATGGAAAAAATGCACTCAAAAGAATGGAACCCCTTTTCCTACTAGTGGCCTGGTTATAACACAACCTGATAGCCTACTAGTGGTTAGGTTTGACTACCTCAACTCTTAATAAGAGTTACAATATAGACTATTATATATTCTTCTAATCATAATAATATGGCTAGCCCCTTTTTCATGAATAATGGGAGTTGATGTGGCATCCTCTTGAATTATGGTGGTGAAAATAGGAAGGTCAAGTTTTAAGTGGCATAAATTTGACATACAGACTATGTTTGACATGATTCGTGCATTGTTGGAAAGGTCTTTATGTGTAGAATAGGAAAAAAATTTCCTTGTAAAAGAGGAAAAGTTTTACCCCAAAAAATGTCATTTGATGCCTCAAAACACTCTCGGAAGGTTTTAGATCCTATTTTTCTAAAATGGGTATGGTTGGTGAAAATGGTCTTGTGAGTTGATTCCTCCACTTTTTCCATTCTAAAAGCATCAATATGGATGAAAAGAAATGTAGTTATCCAATTCAGATCACACCTCCCCTTTTTAGGAGGATTTTGTTCCCCAAAATATTCTATTAAACAAGGGGAGAAAATTTTCCTCCACCTTCTCTCTGATGTACCATTTAGATTTTCTTGGAAGTTGTCCTTTCAACCCAATTTGCCAATGGTCATGATACCACTATCTTATAGTTATGGACCTCTTCTGCAAAAATGTGTCTTTTGTCAACTCTACCTATGCATTATTGCCAAATCCTATACATAAGGTAGGACCTGTTCCACTTTTTAATTTAACATAGAAGGCTCATAGAGTTTCAAAATCTCTACATTTATAACTGAGTAAATGCACATATATGGTGGAAAACTAAGTTGATAGGTATTATCACCCACTTTTCTAGTATCTCAAAGGGACAATACTGCAGAGCATTGATTTTATTACTATGCCCCTATATCCTCTCCCTCTTCAGCTATAGCTATACTATGTCTACCACCTTGAATAATTTCTGTGTCCTATGTTGTTCATGCCTTGACTTATATTTCTCCTGTGACATTTGCAATGTCTCTTGTACCTATATATGGATTTGCGTAATCTTTTCTACAAAATTTTTAGCCCTCAAGGCAACTCTTATAAGATCTTTCCTCACTCCTCCTTGCTACCCATATGCAATTTCCAAAGGTGAAGGTGGAAAATATCCAAAACAAGTTTCAAATGGGGACTTTCCTGTAGAAGTGTGGAATTTTCTGTTGTAATAATTTTGTCTATATACCATATTTTCATCCCAAATCTTCATATTCTTCTAGTTGTATCCCCTAAGAAGCTACACCAAAGTGCACCTTCTCTTTTTACTATTGTAGATAAGTTTGCACAGTATATGTTTGAAAAAAGGGATAAGTGAGATAGTGGGAATTTGTTTTTGGTTGTGGTTTTAAATAATCGCATTTCTGGGCCTTTCTGTTTCTGTTCATTTTAACTTGTATCTGTACCCTTTGGCCATGTCGCCCCAACTTTGATTTCAAAAAATCGAGTTGTAGAATCTAGTTCTATAATATTCTATATTTTATAGATTTGTTGTTGCTGTGTCATGGTTTGTCTTGCTGTTTTTTTTCGCTGTGATTTACCTGGTAATCTCTTTTTATGAAACCAATCTGTTATATAAACTTGGAATTCTTATTTTAAAGTCTCAATGGTTAATAAATTGATAGTTTAAATAACTTGTGACTGCTTGTTTTATAGTTTAATAACTAGTAGCTTGTTTTGTGACTGCTAACTGTTGTTCAAAATTCTCCAATGGCTGTGGCTACATCGCTGCGAGCTATTTGTAAAAATTCTTAAATATTTATAGTCATTATGTGCCTAAATTTTTGTATATATAGAAATCAAGATGGATGACAGTTCTACTTATGTATTAGGTTCACTTATTGGCATTACTGACAATGAAAAAGAAGTTATGTATTCTTAGATTCATGTTAGTTAATTTTGGTGAAATCAACTTAAGGGTTACAGTTGTAAGTGTTTGACAAAATGCCTCAATGGCTATACATTTCATGCTTGCAAATTGTTTGACATAATTCTTCAATGGTTGTAGCTAATTACATCTATGAATTTTCTATAAATATGACTAAGTGAAGTTAGGATTTGCAACTAAGGTGTTTCTGGAAATATCTCAAAGAATAAGCATGATGATTCCATTGAATTAAAAATCCAAGGAAGGCAAATTGGGTAGGTGAATTGTTGTAATTGTTAGCTCACAAATGAATTCATAATAATTGGAAACCACTCCTTTAGAAGTTGAATTATCTCATTTTTCTTCCCTTTGTTTTTCCAAAGAATTCATAGGCATATTATCTAGAAAAAAATCAAATTGGTCACTCTTAAACACTTTTAATTGCAAAAGAATGAATAGTTAGCATATTGAAAATTGTGGTTTGTAAAGATTGATATTGTTTATCCCACTAAAGAATCTATCATTTAAATGTGATTTTAAGACTTATGGTTGTAAGTTTCGGATCTTGAGGAACCATGACCTTGTATTAGTTAGTAGAAATTAGTGTGTAGTGTAAATAATACCAACAAAAATAAAAATAAAAATATAGATATATGACCTTGCAATAACTTTACCTCTTAAAAACTTAAAATTAAATCTCATTTTAAGTCAGCCTTAGTATAATACTGATGGTTGGTAAGGTGGGACCTTACATATGGTATCAGAGCCAAGTTAAAACTCTAGGACCTAGGGCTTGCCTACTAATATTTATTTATTTACTTGAATTTTTCCTTGGTTAGGTTAACTAATCATGGAGAGAACATCAAGGAGGAGGAAGGAAGTTTCATCTTCACCTACCCTAGATAAAGAATCTGAGCAAATATCCATCAGGGAAGTAAGGGATATGATGTTATCTTTCCAAAAGATTACTAAAGTCTTGATTAGTAGGGTTGGGAGAAATCCTTCAGTGCCTAGTTCTTCATCTCAAGGAGAGAGGCAATAAATACCATTTGATGGAGATGTACATAGAGAGTTGGAAAAAGTTAAGCTTCCTATCTTTAAGAGTACCACAAAAGGGGAGGTACCAAAAACTTGGTTGGAAAACATGCGCCTATGTTTTGAGTTGCAGAACTATTCTAGCAACCAAAAGGAAAAGTTGGATATATACCAACTTAAGAAGAGTGCACTATTATGGTGGAGGAACTTAGAATCCCAATTGGGATACTCCATGTCTACCTTGACATGGGAACGAATTGAAGAGAAATTTCGAGCAAAGTACCTTTCTGTTGAATACTTGGAGAGGAAATTGAATGAGTTCCATGATCTTAAGCAAGGAACTAAGACAATCCTTGAAGATGAAGCACGATTCATGGAGTTTCTTAGATATTTTACCCATCTAAATACTGAAGCCCTCAAGGTAAACAAGTTTTTATATGGATTGAATCCTATTATAGAGGAAAAGGTGTGCATTTTGAGGCCTACTACGTTGCATGAGGTAGTGTAACGAGCAATTATAGTCGAGGAAGAATTATTGGGCAACAAAGGGGGGGATAAAACCTCGAATCTATCATTCCATTGTTGGGTTGTGTTATATTCTTTCCACGACTAACCGACGTAGTTAAACGGGGGGTTAGAGGGGGCCGTTAGCCCCCCTTTGTTGCGCCGATTGCGCAGCGGGGGGGTCACAGGGGGTTTGAGGGGGGCGGGTAGCCCCCCTCTACGGGGTCCGGGGCAGCGCCCCGGGAAAATTTTTTTTGGACCCTATATTAGGTTGGGCGAACCTACCTATGGTTTTGTGCATGATTTTCGCACATGGTATTGGACGCGATGGTTTTTCGGTCCATGGTATTGGATGCTTCGGCATGTATAAATATGTATTGTAACATTGAAAGGAACATAATGAAAAATCAAGCTGGTAGTCCCGGTTTTGGGATCCAGGGAAAAATCTCTGTGCATATGTGTTTTATGGGTTATGCTCTCGCATTGTTTATTTTCTTTGTTTAAGAATTCGTATGCAGGTAATTTATGTACAGGGTTAAAACCTACATTTGGTATCAGAGCTGTTTTGGCTTCAAGGGGACGCCTTTGTTGCTGAGGGGTTTCGCTCGGGCCTGTGGTAGACCCTGTTCAGTGGGAGATCTGCGAGATCGATTCTGGTGGTGAAAGAAGATGGCGAGCAGTGGAAAGATCGAGATTGAGAAGTTCAATGGTCAGAGTTTTGAGTTGTGGAAACTCAAGATGGAGGATCTGTTGGTCGATAAAGATTAGTGGATCGCGGTAGATCTGGGTACTAAACCATTGGGAGTGACCGATGAAGAATGGAAGAAATTGGATCGGAAGGCAAAGAGCACAATACGATTGTGTGTCTCAAATTCAGTATTGCTGAATGTATCAGGGGAAGCTACGACAAAGGCTTTGTGGGTCAAGTTAGGGACTTTGTACCAATCTAAGTCTCTGGTGAATAAACTGTTCCTGCGGAAAAAGTTGTATAACCTGAGGATGAAAGATGGAGACTCGGTGACAGAGCATCTGAATGCGTTTAATACTGTGGTAAGTCAATTATTATCTGTTGATATTAAAATTTCAGATGAAGATAAGTGCATCAGTCTATTGTGTTCTCTACCAGATTCGTGGGATAGTCTGGTTATTGCAATAGGTAGCAATGCAACTGCTTTGCAGTTTGATGAAATAGTCTCATCCTTGCTGACGGAGGAGATGAGACAGAAGAATATGGACAACCAGAATGGTGATGCCTTGTCTGTACGAGGACGGTCCCAGAACAGAAACAAAAATAAGTCATCGAGTGGGAGATCTAAATCTAGAGGGAGATCTAAATCTCCAGGAAAACCTACAAAGGTGGTGTGCTGGAAATGCAGAAAGGAAGGGCACTTCAGAAGGGATTGTAAATCTAAAGCTCCTGATAAAGGAAAGGGATCTGATGATGCTCCTTCTGCAGAGGCGAAAACCACCTCAGATGAAGGTGGGGATGTGTACTTGGCTTCTTCAAGTACACATGTAGATCATGAGGCATGGTTGATTGACTCAGGTGCATCCTTTCACTTCACTCCCCATAGAGAGTGGTTCTGCGAGTATGAGAAATACGATGGTGGTGATGTCTTCTTAGGAGATGATAGGAAGGCTAAAATCATTGGTCAGGGAAAAGTAAAGTTGAAGTTGCAAGGTGGAAGGGTTAGAACACTTCCGGGTGTTCTACATATTCCTGCATTGGCCAGAAATCTAATTTCTGTAAGCAAGTTGGGTGATGCAGGTGTAAAGATGGTGTTCGAGAAAGATACCTGCAAGATGGTTCGAGGAGCACTGATATTGATGCGGGGAGTTCAGATTGGAACTCTATACAAGCTGCAAGGTAGCACTGTTGTTGATGGGTGCAATAGTTCTATGGTTCCTGAAAATGGAGTAGAAAATCTAGTGGTCTCTGGAGAGAAGACCATGTTGTGGCATCAAAGGCTTGGACATATTGGAGAGAAGGGCCTTCGAATACTTCATGGTAAAGGTATGGTAGAAGGTATGAATAATAGCTCTCTGGATTTTTATTTCTGTGAAAATTGTGTGTATGGGAAGCAGAATCGAGTGAGTTTCCCCTCTGGTGGTAAGAGGACGAAACAGATATTAGAGCTTGTGCACAGTGATGTGTTTGGACCTGTGAAGGTTCCATCACTGGGTAAGTCTGTGTACTATGTATCATTCATAGATGACTTCTCAAGGAATACATGGATATATTTCCTTAAGAAGAAATCTGAAGTCTTTGACAGGTTTAAAGAATTTAAGGCTCTGGTGGAAAATCAGACAGAGAAGAAGATAAAGGTGCTAAGGACAGATAATGGTGGAGAATTTTGCAGCAAGGAATTTGAAGAATTTTGTAAGAAGTGTGGTATAGCACGGCAGAAGACTACTCCATATACACCCCAGAAAAATGGAGTCGTAGAAAGAATGAACAAGACGTTGATGGAAAGGGCAAGAAGCATGCTCAGTGGTGTCGGGTTAGGACAGGAATTCTGGGTAGAGGCGGTGGATACTGCACGTTACCTGATCAACAGATCACCCTCATCAGCGTTGGAGGATAAGACTCCACAAGAAGTATGGACTGGTAAGAAACCCTCTCTTTCACATCTGAGGGTATTTGGATGTGATGCATATGTACATGTTCCAAAGGAGAAACGAACCAAGTTGGATAGTAAATCTGAAAAGTGCATCTTTATTGGGTATAAGGATGGTTTAAAGGGTTATAAGCTTTGGAACCCAGTCACATGGAAGGTTGTGTACAGCCGAGATGTGGTGTTCAGAGAGGTAAAAGATGTTATTCAATCTGAAGTCCAACCAAAGGAACCTGAGAAGATAGATTTTGAGCCAAAGGAGGAAGAATCAGACTCTGCAGCAGAGGAGGAATCAGAAGATGAAGAGCCAGAAACTCCGGCTGTGAGAAGATCAGGTCGAGAAAGAAGGCAGCCAGAAAGGTATAGTCCATCTGCTTTCAGTTCAAATTTTGTTTTGTCTGTTACTGATGATGATCCCAGAACTGTGAAGGAAGCAGCGGATTCAGAGGATGGAAAACTCTGGAAAGAGGCCATGGTTGATGAAATGGCATCTTTGCACAAAAATGAGGCTTGGGATCTGGTAGAGTTTCCGACTGGAAGGAAACCCATTGGCAGCAAATGGGTGTTCAAGAAGAAGACTAATGCAGAAGGAAAGGTGGAGAAATACAAAGCTCGGTTGGTAGCAAAAGGTTATTCCCAGGTGCCGGGAATTGATTTTGGTGATATTTTTTCTCCTGTTGCCAAGGTAGCTTTTATTAGATTACTTTTATCTGTTGCTGCTACTTTTGATTTTGAGGTAGAACAGATGGATGTGAAGACAACATTTCTTCACGGGGATTTGGAAGAGGAAATCTACATGAGGCAACTTGAAGGCTTTGCGGTGAAGGGTAAGAAAGAATTGGTATGCAAGTTAAAGAAGTCTCTGTATGGGTTAAAATAGTCACCAAGGATGTGGTATCAGAAATTTGATACATTTATATGGGGACTTGGCTTCACCAGAAGCAAAGCAGATCATTGTGTGTATTTTAAATTAATTGGTGACCGTGTTATTTATCTGGTCTTGTATGTGGATGATATGTTGCTGGTTGGAAATGACAAAGAAATTATGCAGGATTTGAAGACCCAATTGTCCTCCAAATTTGACATGAAAGATCTTGGTGCTGCAAACTATATTTTGGGCATGGAAATTAAAAGAGATCGGGCAAAGAGGAAGCTCTGGTTAAACCAGAGGAAGTATGTCGAGACAATACTGCAGAGGTTTAATATGCAGGATAGTAAACCGGTGAAGGTTCCTATTCCTGTAGGTGTGAGGTTATCTGCTGAACAGTGTCCCAAGGCACAAGAAGAGGAAGAGGACATGTCCCGTGTTCCATATGCAAGTGCAGTCGGTAGCCTGATGTATGCATTGGTCTGTACTAGACCAGACATTGCACATGCAGTGGGAGTATTGAGCAGGTTTATGTCAAAACCTGGGAAGGAGCACTGGACAGCAGTGAAGCGGGTTTTCAGGTATTTGCGTGGCACTAGTGATTATGTTTTGTGCTACCAAGGAAGACCAGGATTGGACATAGTGTTGGATATTCATGGTTTTGTTGATGCAGACTAGGCTGGAGATCTGGATCAGAGAAGATCTACAAGTGGGTATGTGCTTAACCTATTTGGAGGTGCAGTCAGTTGGATGAGTAAGAAACAATCTGTAGTGGCACTATCAACTACAGAGGCAGAATACATGGCAGTCACTCATGCAAGCAAGGAAGCAGTTTGATTGCAGAGATTGTGTTCAAGTATGGGGTTAGTACAGGGAGCTATAAGAATAGACTGTGACAGCCAAAGTGCAATTTTCTTGGCAAAGAACCCTGCTTATCATTCAAAGACAAAGCACATTGATGTTCAGTATCACTTTGTGAGGGATATGATAGAAGACAAAAAGGTGTTGCTGGTAAAGGTGGACACTTTGAAGAATACTGCAGATGCATTGACAAAATCTGTGAGCTCTGAGAAGTTCTCTTGGTGTAGAGAAACAATGGGTGTTTCAGGGCTGGAAAAATGACTAAGCTCTCCTGTGGCCCCCTGTGGAAAGAAAACAACAAGTGGGAGATTGTTGGGTTGTGTTATATTCTTTCCACGACTAACCTACGTTGTTAAACGGGGGGTTAGAGGGGGGCGGCAGCCCCCCTTCATTGCGCCGATTGTGCAGCGGGGGGGTCATAGGGGGTTTGAGGGGGGCGGATAGCCCCCCTCTATGGGGTCTGGGGCAGCGCCCCGGGAAATTTTTTTTTGGACCCTATATTAGGTTGGGCGAACCTACCTATGGTTTTGTGCAGGATTTTCGCACATGGTATTGGACGCGATGGTTTTTCGGTCCATGGTATTGGATGCTTCGGCATGTATAAATATGTATTGTAACATTGAAAGGAACATAATGAAAAATCAAGCTAGTAGTCCCGGTTTTGGGATCCAGGGAAAAATCTCTGTGCATATGTGTTTTATGGGTTATGCTCTCGCATTGTTTATTTTCTTTGTTTAAGAATTCGTATGCAGGTAATTTCTGTACAGGGTTAAAACCTACATCCATGAGAAACCTCCTTGAAGGGGAGGCCAATATGTAAGACATAAGTTAGGTGGTGCACATCATCAAGGATTTCAAAAGAATCATACTTTTAAGAACCAAAGAAATAACCCAAGGAAACATCTTCAATAAAGTAATGCTCGCACTCAAGAATCACCTAATAAAAGGGTCAAGTTTAAGAAAACTTCTCCCACTAATGGATGTTGGACTTATGGAGGACCTCATTATGAGCGAGATTGTCTTGAAAAGAAGATTGAAGCACAATCAGAGTAGGAACAAGCCATTGTTAGAGATATGGGCAGAGCCCATAGGATTCGTGCGGTTTTGCAAAATTGCCAGGTTGAGCATCAGTCTACAATGATTGAAGCATCAGGTAAGATAAATGGTATGGTTGTTACTATTTTTATTGATCCTGGAACAACTAAAAGTTTTATTTCTACTAATGCTTTATTGAAATGTAAATTGGTGGCAATAGAGAAAAATGATTTTGGTCAAGTTGAGATGGCCTCAAGGTGATCTCAAAAGGTTGAACGCTTAGTGCAAGAGTGCCCCTTAGACTTGGGAGTGTGTGTCACAAATGTGAATATTTATGTGATGCCACTTGGTCACTATGATGTGATAATTGGGATGGACTAGCTTGAAGCCCACTAGGCTGTGCTTATTTTTCGAAGCAAAACCCTTCATTTTTTGAGCGATGAGGGCCAATCTATGGTCATCCATGGGAAAGGAGACCTGTTTCTTTAAGACTTATCTCATTCTTGTAGATGAAGAGAAGTCTTAGAAAATGATGTCAAATGTATGCTGTAATGACTTTAAATGAGGGAGAGTTTCCATCCTTTGAACACTATCCTTTCCTTCCAGAATTCTCTGATGTCTTTCCAGAGGAGTTGCCTAGTTTACCTCCAAAGCGAGAGATTGACTTCTCCATAGAGCTGAAGCTTGGTACCGAACCTATATCAAAATCTTCCTAATGAATGTCTATTGTTGAACTTCATGAGTTGCAAGTGTAACTTCAAGAGTTATTGGATAGGGGTATGATTAGACCTAATGTTTCAACCTAGGGAGCTCCAGTGATATTTGTAAATAAGAAGGATGGATCCCTTTGGCTCTGTGTTGACTACAGGAAATTGAATTGAGTAACTATTAGAAATCAATATCCTTTGCCTCACATTGATGATCTATTTTATTAAATGAAGGAAGCCACCTTATTCTCCAAGATCGATCTTCAATCTAGATATCATCAGCTCAGAGTTAAAGAAGAGGATATTTTCAAAACTGCTTTTCGAACTTGTTTTGGTCATTATGAGTTCGTGGTTGTTCCTTTTTGGTTATCTAATGCCACAGGAGTGTTTATGAGTTTGATGAATGGTGTATTTTAGAATTACTTGGACAAATTTGTACAAGTGTTCCTCGATGATATCCTAATCTATTCAAAGTCCCCATAAGAGCATGAGAAATACCTGAGATTGGTGTTACAATGCTTAAGAGAAAATAAACTTTATGAAAAAATGTTCAAATGTTCTTTTTTATAATCAAAAATCCATTATCTTCAACACATTATCTCCAATGAAGGCATTGCTATTGATTCAGCAAAGATCGATGCAATTTTAGAATGGCCAACACCCTCTAATGTGCATGAAGTGCGTAGCTTCATGGCTATGGCAGGATACTATTGGAGATTTGTGGAGGGGTTTTCAAAAATAGCCAGCCCTATCACTTCATTGCTTAGGAAGGGAGTATGATTTAATTGGACAAATGAGTGTGAGCAAGCATTTTCCAAGCTCAAACGATGTTTGACTACAACTTCGATACTTAAGGTTCCAGATATGGATAGACCATTTATAGTATATACCGATGCATCAAAACATGGATTGGGAGTGGTATTATCTGAAGATGGTAGGGTGATTGCATATGCCTCTAGGAAGTTAAGGACGCATGAGGAAAAATATGCAACCCATGATCTAGAACTAGAAGCTATAGTTCATGCCTTACGACTTTGGCGACATTGTCTGGTGGGAAAGAAATTTGAAGTGAAATAATATCGTAGAGGTTTGCAACATATATTTACTCAAAGTGATCTAAATGCTAGGCAAAGAAGGTGGTCAGAACTCCTAAGTGAATATGATTTTGACATAACTTACATCAAAGATACATTGAACAAAGTAGCTAATGCACTCAGTCAAAGACCACAAGTATTTTCAGTAATTCCATTAAAGGTTGATTTATGGGAGTGCATCTTGAGGGCACAAGATTTAGATGAATGGTGCAAGGAAGTTAAAGTTTCTCTTTCTGGGGAGGGGGCTAAGAAAAGAAAGGTAGAAGGGTATTCTTGTGATGACGATGGCATGGTGAGATTCATGCAAAAGATTATAGTTCCAGATCAAGATGGGATTCATGAGTTCATTTTGAAAGAAGCTCACTATGGAACATATATGGCTCACCCGAGATTCCAGAAGATGTATGCCGATTTAAAGAAAAATTTCTTTTGGGTAGTCATGAAGAAGGATGTAGCAAATTTTGTGGCAAAATGTTTGGAATGTCAGCTATTTAAAGCAGAACATGGTCACCCAGCAGGATTGTTGCAGCCGCATAACATTCCTAAGTCTAAATGGGAAGAAATATCTATGGACTTTATTGTTGAATTACCTGAAACAACCAAAAGGCATAACTCCATTTTGGTGGTGGTAGATAAACTTACTAAGAGTGACCATTTTATACCTGTTAGAGATACTTACAAAGCATCTAAAATAGCACAAGTATTTATCAAGGAGGTGGTTAGAATTCATAGCTTTCCTAATAAAATCATATCATATAGGGCCTCTATATTTACAGGAAGATTTTGGACTAGTTTCGAGGGAGCCTTTCAAACACAATTAAATTTTAGTACAACTTATCATCCAGAGACTGATGGAAGAACTGAAAGAGTAAATCAAGTGTTATAGGACATGCTTAGAATGTATGTAATGGATCAACAATCTAAGTGGGAAGATTATCTTCCTCTAGTGGAGTTTTCTTACAATAACAGTTATCATTGCTCCCTTGGTATGGCACCTTATGAGTTATTGTATGGAAGACCATGCAGAACAGCGTTAAGTTGGGATAGTTTAGAGGACCGAATCTTGGTATATCCTGAAATGCTTCAAGAAATGAAAGAACAATTGTGTCATATAAGGCAAAGATTAAAGCAGGCACAGGATAGACAGAAGAGCTATGCTAATATGCATAGAGTGGATCATAGTTTTAAAGAAGGGGAATTTGTTTTTCTTCGAGTAAAACCTTAGAAAAGCTCTATTAGGTTTGGGAAAGGATCTAAGCTCTGTCCTCAATTTGTTGGGCCTTTTGAAATCATCGAAAGGGTTGGACATGTGGCATATCGTCTTGCTTTACCATGAGTTTTTTATCGTATGCATGATGTATTTCATATTTCGGTACTACGCAAGTATGTTCATGATCCTTTTCACATTTTAGATTTGCATCAATTACATGTAACGGATAAAGGGACTCTTAAGGTAGAGCCAATTTTCATTTTGGACCATCGCACTCGACAGCTCAGACATTGCATGGTGGACCAAGTAAAGGTGCAATGGGACCCATACAATCCTAGTTCCGCCACTTGGGAAGATGCTTCTTCTATGCATCTTGAGTTTCCTTTTTGTTTAGTTAAACTTTGGCCCAAATTTACTCCAAGAGGGGGAGTGTGTAGTGTCCTACTTTTTTCCTATTATAGTTTTGTTACTCCTATCAAGGGTGATTTTTGACGAGTTATATATATGACAAGTTGATCACTTGATTGAGGAATAATGTTTTATATACATAGTTATATTTCCTTTTATGTTTATGTATGGCAGGTTGATCACTGGATTAGGGAACAATGTTTTATATAGTTATATTTCTTCTTATTTGTGGCACCATTGATTATCTGTATTACATGGTTTTGGTTAAGTAAATGTTATACATATGTTTTTCTATTTGTATCTGATTTATGAAGCAGGTGTATGACATGGATGGTGATCCAAGATTGAGACACATATACCCATGGATGTTCATGGTTATGTGGAATAGATGGTCAATTATGATTTATGGATGATACATGATTTGTGTGATTATATATGTCTAATATTGTACTAAGCAGGATGTGGTCGGGTACCTGGTCATTTTCCAATAAGGATGTTCAATTATGAAGAGTGTGGAAGTCATTTCTTCAAAACCAAAATGGCTGTGGAAGCCATGCACCATTCAGGGTAAAATGTGATTAAGTTAATTTCATTATGAAATTCATTTGAATCCTTTGATCTATGAGATTGTAATGTGTGCAGGTCTTTGAACAAGGCCTTACTAGTGAACCATCAGATGGGTAAAAGCTCAGAATTAGTACCATAAGGAGAAAAACAGAGTTTCAAAGCACGGTAGATGAGAGGGCACAAAAATTATGGCATGGAGTCCTAAATCCAGTAAAGATAAATACATGGAGTCTTGTATATTTAGGGTGCAGAGTCTTTAATATTTAACAAGATCAAGTTGTGGAATCTTGGATCTTTGGAGTAGATCAGGGCGCGGAGTCCTCAATCTACTAAGGCATGGAGATGCATGAAATAGGGGTGCGGAATTCCTATTCTCCAAAATAAAAATACCACTCATGGATGAATTTCCTTAAATAAAATTTCATTCTCACAATTCGAGAATGACTTTCTAAAAATAGAAATCCATGTCCAGCATCTCAAGCACAACTTTTCAAAGATAGTAAATCAGCTTACATAAATTGGTAATCAAGCAGAGTTGAAGAAAAATGACTTAACTTATATTAATGAATCCTAATAGTTCAATATTGATTGAATCCTCAATATTTTTAATATTATTATTAAAAAGGAACTACAAGTCAATTTTATCTTCTCAATCAATTCACACATCTCCTTCACGACTCTCATGGCTCTCTATCTCTCTCTTAAATAATTTATTATACTCTATTTTATGTACTCATCAAAGAATGACATATTCCTTTTCACTCACTAAAAATATGTCATAAAATATTCCTCTTACGCTCTCTTTAATGCATATGTTACACTATCCTTAACTAAGGCATGCATACCCCTACTTAATGGCATAAGTTACACTCCTCTAAATGGAATCCAACGCATGCACATTACTCCTCCTTTATGACAATAATTGGTTGCTCCTCCTATATATGAGTCTCATGTATTCTCACTTGGGGGGATTATGAGGCCAAGAGTTGAAGAGACTTGAGGAAAATAGTGAAAGGGAGAGATATGGAGAGTAGCCAATTGCTTCCATAATAAATCTGAAATTATTATTAAAATCCTAAGATCTCTAGCTATTGAGGTTGGCCATGAGTGGTTTTGAGAGGAAGTGAAAGTTTTCTTCCTCAGTTTTCCTTGCAAATCTCTCTACTATTTTCTTTTGGTATTTCTTACGAGCTTTTGCAGCTTGGGGGTTCCAATGGGAGAAGTTCTTCCTGGATATGGTTGGGAGGAAAATCAGGTGGTTCACAATGAGTTTGTAAGGGTATTGGAGTTGGAGCATACTCCCATTTTTTTGAGTTGTATAAATCCACTGCCAGGTGGTGGGCTCCAGTATTGTAGCAATAATGCTACAACTCCTGGAGCTTCCTTCTCTAATTTTATCAACCCGGTAGTTCGTAACAAACTTGGAAGCGACGGTGTTGTATGCACAAGTACTAGCTCTTGTCGCAACTGTCACTTGGTCAGCTGGCACAAGTCCGCTAGGGCTTAGCCAACTTCTATGAGTTCTCAGAAGAAGCATTTTAACTGATGAACGAAAGCTATCTCAAAGGAAATTAACCTAATGTAGGAAGGAACTGGAAGCCAACAAGAAATGAAAACCCTAGCAAACCCTAATTCTACCAGCTAGTCCTACCGATGCAAAGGTGGGAATGCAAACTACTGAAAGAGGTGCCATTACTTCTAGGAAGGTGAGATGCATGTGTCTAGACTACTTTGATCTAAAGAAAGCATATTTTTGTATTTTTGTTCAAGTTGTTGGAATTATTATGTGTGTGCTTCTAACTGGGTCTTGACTATGCAGGGATAGATCAAGGAGGGAAATGCTTGGAAAAGGTCAGGAAGGCTCGGAGAGGGTCTAGGGGATCCCTAACATCCTTTCAGAGAAGTTCATAAAGTTCATATGCTTGGCAACCGTGTTTACAAGCTTCTACAGGAAGTCTTCAGGGGTTCTACAAGATGTTCAGGATTTCTACAGGAAGTTCACTAATTCCTACAGGATGTTCTGCAATAGGATTTTTGGGTGATGGATGAGTGGAAGAGGCTATATGGATGGACAGGGAGGTAGGAGGGGTGCTTGTGATGGCTTATAGAGAGAGAGATGAGATGAAGAGGGGGTGTGCAAAGCTGGTTGGTCTAGAGGAGGTTAGAAGAAATGGACGGCCGAAAAGGTAGAGTCACGTGGGTGATAGAAGAGTTAGGAGGCAAGGGGTCTAACTGGGAGATGAGTGGACTGTCTAGGCACGGCTTAGAATTATAAGGGAGTGAGGGAGTAGGACTGCACAGTGCAAATGAAACAAATCATCCATGTCTTGCACATAACCGAAATTTCATCACCCTATTCTAACTGTTTTTATGAAACCACATAACAGCAACGTGATTTTGTAAGGAAACTCTTGCATGGTATTGAAGCAAAGATTCATACCACAAGATCTGAACGCATGGATGCTGCTACGAATGAGAACATTACATCAAAGCTTGCATGAACGTATAAAACAGTGTTTTTGGTGGGTGGCACGGTCTGCAATTCCAGTCTCTAAACAGAGGTGGAAGTGAGTGTGTAGTCAACCCTTTTTGGAACTCTGATTACTCCAATCTCCTTATGCTAATCTAAACTACTGAAAGCAACTTTGTTCATAAAACTAACCTACTTAATCATACCAATAAGTTCAACTCAGCAAATTGTGTTTCCAAATGCATGTAAAGGAAAAGAAATACAATGCTGGAATAAAAGTAACAATACAAAGGAAGGAGGCCTATTGCTCTCAGGTTGGGCCCAACCTCGAGAGCTATGGCTCCTCTAAGAACTCAGAACTGAACTCAAATCTACCTGCTTTTCATTAAAAGATAATAGTCATAAGTCAAATAACATGCCAAAAATGGCTTACAAAGAGCAAAACAGAGCTATCAGCTCGTAATCCAGAATATACAACAAAGTTTCAAAAAGTCCCCATCGAAGGCTACAACCTCATCATTTATACATTACGAGGGCCAAGCTAGCCTCATAAATTAGTGGGGTTTGGCTGACCAAACTAAGAGTAATCTGCTGCTTCCTCAAAATCCGTTTGGTTGCCTTCTAGCTCGGTGGTGGTGGTTGTTGGAGCTCGGAGTTGGGGTGGAGATCACGAGGAAGGCCATCCAATGCTGTGGACAACCTTCCTACAAAACCTCAATCCCATCTTGGCTGTCTCCTAGCCCTCATCTGCGTGGTTTTGCTCCATTAAATGTCAAAAAACCTGAAATAAACATGTGTTAGCCACCTAGGAATAGTGACTGCCCTCATTCGTACAAATGACATAAATATACTAAAAAATGATGCATAAGTTATGAAAAATGAAGGGTTGAGCAAGGGTAATTAGGCCAAATGAGCCCAAAATGTTACCAAATTTGGGGCTCATCATCACCCCCCAACTAAAATGATTGCTCATCCTTGAGCAACTAATCCAGCTCCTCGTCCTTCATTGCCTTTACTGCCACCCTCACATCCCAAGCTTCTGCAGTAGTGTCCTCCTTACTGACATGGAACCCAGCCTTTCTTTCCACCTCTTCCCGCTGTTCATGCTCATCTTTCTCTGTGCTGCCTTCCATCAATCCTAACAGCAGAGGTGGGCTTAGCTTGAGGCCAATCCAGCTGGCCTGGAGGTTCTGCATAGATTTCTTATAAAGGGGCACCCGTACTAGAGCTTCCCTCATTCGAGTTGGAGTATGATACTCTCTGATTTTTAGACTATGGGCCAATGTATTCCATCGGCAGGTGCAAGCGTGAACACAGTTGTCCCCTAGCAGTCTCTCCATATCCTCAAAATGCGCTATGGCCTGGGCTTGCTGATCCATATATTTCAATGAAGCTTGAGGGTCGGTGGATAAGTGTTGGTGTGCTGATATTAATGTAGTTGGATCCCCTGGTTCTGCTCTAATTAGTAATGGCTCATTCAGCTCTCGGTTCATGACCGCTTTGGCTTCTGCTGCTCTTTTGTCTTCATGGTTCAACCATGAGGCAAGTGCCATTAACTGCATGTCCCCTAAGACCGTGTTGGGATCCCATGAAGTCACATTAGGAAGGGCCAAATTATGGAGGTAGAACTCCGATAATTTGGCCTTATCCTCTGATGAACTGGTATTGCATAATTCAGTGAACTGCTGCGGGTCTTGGAGCTGAGAGATACCCCTTTGCGCCAAGGTATTGATTTGAAATTGTAGCCATTGGTCTGTCAGGTACAGGCCATAGGATTTGGCCGGCTGTCTGCATTGTATAGCATCCATGGCCCAACTGGCCATGCAGGCCAATTGTGCCTCTTTCTGCTGCAACTGTTGTTTGAGAGCTTGCACCTCAATTTGTGCTTGCAGCTCTGTTTCCTGTAGATGCGTAGTTGGCTCCCCAAGACCGATTTGCAATTCCTTTCTGCCTTGTTGTTCTGCTGTGATGTCCCCTGAGGATGTGCCTGTTCCTCTCCTCAGCTCCTGTAGCTGCAGTCTAAGTTTTTCGTTTTCTTCCTGTAGGAACACCCGTTGGCAATTTGCCACATGTTTAGCCATAGCTAATTCCCTTCTGGCCTCCTTAAGTTGCTCCTCCAAGGGGCCTATGTTCGCCACAACTTTTGATTTGGCTATTTTCATCCACGTGTGTGTTCGTACTCTCTCTTCCTCCAATGCAAAGAACAGTGGCACAGTGAATTTCTGTGGTATAATTTTTCCAGCTTCTAAGAAGTTATAGTCTGAGCTCAGACTTGGCTGAGGGCTAGGCTCCGGAATATGCTCTTTTTCTTCTTCTCTTGGTGGCTCTACTTCACCCTCCCTTGGTGGTGATGAGGGTGCTTCTCCTTCCATTCTCTCTGTCTCCTTAAGCCGGGCTAAGGTTTCCTGTAGAGTAGCCTCAACATCCTGTAGCCGGGCTTTTGAAGCCAATTGGTCTAACCTTTCTTTCCAAGTAGTTGTTTTCGGGCTCCCCCTCTCATAGGTGACTGATATCTTTGAGGGGGACCTCTCCTTAGGCAAAGTAGGGGCATCCTCTATAGTGATTGGGCTGCTGGATGGAGGTTGTGGCTTGCTCGTTTTTATTCTCACACTTCTCCTAGCTTTAAAATATAGAGGGGCCTCCCTCTTTCTCTTTTCCTTTGGCTTAGGAGGCGTACTGAGGGCGGCCAGCACGGCTGCTACCTCCCTTGCAAGAACGTTAGCTTTCTTTTCCTTGGGTTTTCTTTTCTCAGGGCTTCCTGTAGAAGGCCCTTTTTCAGCTGATTTCTGGCTTCCTGTAGAAGCCGGTTTTGGTTTTCCTGTAGAAACAAGTGGCACCACTTTAGTTTTCTTTGTTGAGGGTGTTTTGCTTTTTGACTTGGTCGAGGCTGCTGTCGAGGTGCCCTTGCTGACATGGACCTGCTCCGTCTTGTCCACACTGCTTTGCAATCTTTTCTCTCTAGGCGTTAATATGGGTGTGTCCTCCTTCTCTTTGGCACCCTTTTTCTCTTGTTTCTCCTTTTTCTCTGTCTTCGGTGCTTTGGCCGTGGGTCTCTGGCATTTTTCTTTCTTCCCTGCGGGTACTGACTCCTTCTCCTCGCTGCTGGAGGAACCAAGCTCTTCAGTCAACATTTTTATATCGCCATCCTTGGTCAAATTTCGGAGGGCTTCCCATGAGAGAGGGACTTTGTATGTGTGGAGTGCATCCTCCACGAGGAGCTTAATGAGCCCGTGATGAGCTACCTGGTCTGGTGTGCCTTCTCTCAACTTGGTGGCACATTCAGTCATAGACTGCAGTAGAAAGTAGGGAATACTTAATTTGTTCTCCGCAGTTAGGTCCATCTGATGCCTTAATTCTGTAAGTAGCCGAAAATGGTATCCATACACAATGCTAAACCGACCTTCGCAGGTGATGTATTTCATAATTTGGAGGCTGACTTCGCTCCAAAGTGGCAGTAAGCTAGTCTTGCGAACCCCATTCTTATCCTCTGAGAACTGCTCCTCTGGCGGGAAGAATTCCTTCTTAGCCTGCTGGCCTAATTTCCTCTCTTCTTTGTCTCATGGTACCCCCATTGGGAGCTCAGTAACTTGGCTGATGAATTGTGGGGTGAGTCTGAGACTCAAACCCCTGAAATTGACAGTGGCTAATGTCTTGGATTTTGGCTTCAGAGCCCGCAAGAACTCCTCTGCCACCTCATCATCATACCCTTGCAATTTGTCGCAGAACGACATCCATTGCGCGCGAGTGAACAGCTCTACCACCTCAGGGTTCTCTCTTAGTTTCTTGGAGTCGGTTGGTTCCTTTCTGATGAACCCACCTGGCATGGTGAAAAACTGCTACGTTAGCTGGAGGTGGCGGATGCGCAAAAACTAGCCTTTTGGGACAGAGCGTAGAATTACACCTCTGCCACGCATACAATTTACGAAGACTATCTCCATACGAGCCTCAACAGGGCTTAATTACAAATCATACCCTGTAGGAAACATTTCATACACCTTGACGACAATTCATGCAAACACCAAACAACACTTGCAATTCTTTTATGAGCAGACTGTAGAACGTCGACTCCGCCGCCCTCGAAACCAATTGCATGGAAGGCAAGGTTCAGGCTTACATTTTTAACTTGCCACCTTTGACGTGAAGAGCCCAATTTTCCTTGTGGCAGTGGGCTTCTTGTAGAAGCAGCTTTCCTGTAGGAGCAGCGCACGGATTCTGGAGAACATTGCAGTGGTTTTGCGCCCTCTGTGCTGCTATCAGATGTTCGAACAGCCGAAGACTTGGAGTGTCGAGCTTCAGAGGAATCAGGATGCTCACTCGACTTCTAAACGGCTGATGATAAATGTGTGGGGTGGAAATCTAGTCGATAGATTTGAATCCGGCGAAATCCATGGCGCGGGGGCAAGCTGTCCCTGCCGGACTGTTAGACGACGTCACTTAATCATTCTACTGCAAGTTCCCTGACTGCCGCATCATTCTCCGCAGATCCGCCGCCGTCATTTCTGTTAAAACGCGCTTCTCCCCGACTGGATGACTCTCACGTGTCCACTACCCGTTCTTCTTGCCACGACCACCTTTTACACATCTGACTAGACCATCTGACTGGTCGACGTGGCCAGTCGAATGGCCATACAACCGCTCAACC
Source organism: Pinus tabuliformis (assembly GCA_031772625.1). Lineage (NCBI taxonomy): Eukaryota > Viridiplantae > Streptophyta > Pinopsida > Pinales > Pinaceae > Pinus > Pinus tabuliformis. The sequence continues at coordinate 1,137,785,375 of CM062819.1, read as the reverse complement.
CATTCATTTCATACTTGCAAACATTTCAAAGTAATATTCATGTAACTCGATGAAAGAAAGGGCGAGGCACTTACCTGTGCGGCCGCGACATGATTTCTCAGGCTTTAGGACGACAATGACTAGATTTGCTTGCTGTTGCTTAATTGCACAGGCCCGGAGGTTCCTCTTCGCAGGCTGTTGACGGTGAAGCTTGTGACTCGGCTACATGTGCCCGCGTTATTATTGCATGCTGCAGGCGATTGAATGGTGTACACAATAGTTGGCTTAACTCCTACGGGACTCCTGCAGGATGTCCTGTAGCAGTTTTTCCTCCTCGAGTGCATGCTGACCAGTGAAGACAGTGGCATCACAATCACACTCACAGGGCCCTTGGATAGTTGTGATGGGTATTGCATGGCATCTCAGCATTTTTCATTTAAGAATCGATTCCTCTTGATAACTCAATGATCTGTTTTGATTGTGCAGGTACTTTTGTTGCATGTCGACTGGGGTGGTAGAAGGAGGTGACAACACTGTGTGATGGAGGAAATAGTAGTTTTCATGCCTCCATGTTGAACCTTGGTTGTTAGATCTCCCCACACAATGAATTTTGGGCCGTCTAGAACTTCTATAGGAAGTTTCCTGTAGAAATACAGAACTTCCTGTAGAAAGTCTGCAGCTTCCTGTAGAAGACTAAGCTGTGATGAAATCGTGCCCATACCTTGGAGAAGATGAGTGTTTTCGGAGGAGGTGCTGGTGAGGTAACCTGGTAGCATGATAAGGACCCGTGACTTTGAGTTGAGAGACCTCCTCTCCTTCATACAATACCTGCAACCTGCATGCATTGCCATATTGTGAACTTGTTGTCCTTGTTTTTTTTTGTTCATTGTTTTTTTTTTTTTTTTTTTTTGGAAGACAGCAGGGGCGCCTTAATAAGGTTTTCACCCTTTCCATCTACCTTAAGCGCCTCAGAGAGGTTTTCACTCAAGGATCTTTATTTTTTCTTTTTTTTTTTGAAAGACAACAGGGGTGCCTCAAAAAGGTTTTCACCCCTACCATCTGCCTTGGGAGCCTCAGAAAGGTTTTCACCCAAGGATCTTTATTTTTTTTTTTTTTTTTTTTTTTTTTTTTTTTTTTTTTTTAGAACTCAAATCTTTCAGGGTATGCCCAAAACAGAGGCAGAACCCTTCTCTATGACCAACAATGATTTCTCCACAGTTTTGATGAACTCTTGTCTTGAGAGAGGTTTCCTGTAGATCTTCAGTCGATGCCCATTGACAAGCATGGGGATGGCCTCCTCATCAATGGTCCGAATAAGAACAGATCCATTGTCATGACATTTTTCCACTGCATATGGTCCCAGCCATCTGGTTCTCAGCTTCCCCTTGAAATCTTTATGCCTGGAGTCATACAACAGTGCCCAATCTCCTGGCTGAAACTGCTTTTCATTGAGGTGTTGGTCATACCACACCTTTCTCTGAAGTTGAACCACTTCTGAGTGAAGGAGGGCCTGCATTTTGTGCTCGTCCAATCCATTCAGTTGCAATAACCTTTCTTGTTGGGCATGGTTGAGATCTAGGTCTAGCTGAGCTGCCATCCTCAAGGTGTTGTATTCAAATTCAATTGACAGCAAAGCTCTCTTCCCATAGACCAGCTCATAAGGTGTGAAGCCGGTTGTGGTCTTCCAAGTGGTGTTGTAAGCCCATGTGGCCTCAACCAGTCGATCTGCCCAATCTTTCCTGCTTCTGCTCACCACCTTAGTCAAGATCCCTTCCAATGCTCGATTGGTGACTTCCACTTGCCCATTTGCCTGAGGATGATAGGGGGTGGAAGTCCTATGCCTGATTTTGTGATGAGCTAGTAGGTCTTCAATTAAGTTGGATGTGAATTGGCTTCCTTGATCGGTGACTAGCTCTCTTGGGTAGCCAAATTTGTAGAAGATGTTTTCTCTAAGAACTCAGCCACCTTTTCTTCTGTCGCTGCTTTGATTGCTTTAGCTTCTGCCCACTTTGTCAGGTAGTCGGTGCACACAATGATGTAAGACCTTTGCCTCGAAGGAGGGTTGATTGGACCCACAAAATCCATACCCCACTTCTCAAATGGCTCAAGAGTCACTTGAGGTTGGAGAGGAATCTCATCCCTTTGAGTCGGTTTCCCCATTCTCTGGCATCGGTCACATTGGTTGATATACCTTCTGACATCTTGATGAAGTGTGGGCCAATAGTAACCTGCCTGCAGGATTTTGAAGGCAGTCCTCTTTGCTGCAAAATGTCCTCCACAAGGCCCATCATGACAGGTGAGGAGGATATCAAAGACTTCCTCCTCCCTTACACAACGCCTTAAGATCTGATCAGGGCCAAGCTTGAACAGGTTGCCCCCGATCCAAGTGAATGAGGCACTTTTTCTGATGATTCTGCTCTTCTCTCTTGAGGATAGGTGCGGAGGGAACTGTGCTGAAACAAGGTAGTTTTCTATATCAGAAAACCATGGAGAGAGTACTGAAATAGAAAACAGATGTTCATCAGGCATCTGGTCATCCACTGTTCCATCCTCATCTGCAGATAGATCCAATCTAGATAAAAAGTCAGCAACAACATTTTCTTTACCTGGTTTGTCAACAATAGTCAAATCAAACTGTTGCAACAAAAGTAACCATCTACTAATACGAGCATTCACATCTGGTTTATTCATTAAATATCTAATTGCAGCATGATCAGTATGTACAAATGTTTGATAGCTAGTGATATAATGTCGGAACTTGTTCAGTGCATGTACCACAGCCAAGAATTCTTTCTCAGTTATAGTGTAATTCAGTTCTGCTTTGGATAAGTTTTTGCTAACAAAGTAAATGGCATACGGAAGTTTTTGTTCAACTTGTCCTAAGGCTGCCCCTATGGCTTTGTTCGAGGCATCAGTGTGGATGTGGAAAGGTAGGGCCCAGTTTGGACCTCTCAAGATTGGGGCAGACACCAACTTGTCCTTTAATTCATTCAGAGCCCTCTGACAATCGTCAGTCCATTTAAACTCCACATTTTTTGACAACAGGCCAAACAACGGCGAGGCTAGCTTGCTGAAGTCTTTAATGAATCTCCTGTAATACCCTGCTAATCCTAAGAAACTCCGAACATCCCTTACCTTTTGAGGAGGTGGAACCTTCTTGATGAGAGCAATTTTGTTAGGATCCACCTGTAACCCTTGGCAAGAAATGGTATGGCCTAGCACGGTCCCTTCAGTCATCAAGAATTCACATTTTTCAAGACTAAGGGACAGGTTCATCTCAATGCATTTGGTTAGAACTTTTCCCAGATTGGACAATGCTTCCTGGAAGTTGGACCCATAAGGAGTGAAGTCATCCATATAGATTTCCATCGCATCATGGACCAGCTCAGAAAAGATGCTCAAGGCAGCTCTCTGGAAGGTGGCAGGAGCATTGCATAGTCCAAAGGGAAGAACTCGGTAGGCAAAGGTACCCCAAGGACAAGTGAAGGTGGTATTATCTTGGTCTTCTGGGCTGATTTGGATTTGGTTGTACCCACTAAACCCATCTAGGAAAGAGAAAAACTTCTTTCCTGCAAGTCCATCCAACACTTGATCTATGAAAGGTAGAGGAAAATGGTCTTTCTTGGTAGCTTTGTTCAGTTCTCGGTAGTCCACACAGATTCTCCACTTCCCATTTTTCTTGGGAACCAACACTAGAGGTGACACCCATTCGCTATCTGAGATGGGGTAAATGAATCCGGCATCCAACAGTTTTTGCAATTCGTCCTTGACGATGTCCTTAAGGGCTAGATTCATTCTCCTCTGGGGTTGCCTAACCGGTTTACAATCCTCTTTGATGTAGATTTGATGGGTACAGACCGAAGAATGGACTCCTTTCATCTCCTTATAGCTCCAAGCAAAAGCATCTAGATGACTGGCCAACAGACTACACAGCTCCTTTTCTTGGGAAGGAGATAGGGAGGAGCTGATCTTTAACGTTCTCTCAGGGCCGAAATCCATATTCTTGACTCTGGGAGTGACAGGGTTGGTCGCACAAAGGTCCACTAAGGTGCTGGCTTGGGTATCCTCCACCAATTCCTCTAAGGACAGTGCACTGGGAGGTGGATTCCAGATCAAGGTCTCAATCAAATCATCCTCAGTTGGGGGGTCTCCCCTAGTGGTGTCTAGGGTGCACAAAGGTGCTGAGTACACCTCATCCTCTTCTCCTTCCTCCAACCAAAGTGGTAAGTCATGCTCTAATGAGGGTTGGGCAGGAGGGTATAGGACTAGCTGCTTGGACATAGGACCATTTTTGATGGTCATGTTTCCTGCACGGTAGCTTATGTAAGCATCTGCGGTGGCCAACCAAGGCCTTCCCAAAATAAGAGGGTATCCAGTGAGCTTTGCCTTTGGTTGCAGCACCAAGAAATCTGTAGGGTATTCCCAAGAGTCAACAGAGACCAAGACATCCTCCACAATCCCTTCGGGAGTCACGGTGGAGCGATCTGCTAGTTGTAGGACTGTCGAGGTCTTCCTCAAGGAACCCCGAAGGTTGAGTTTGAGCATGGTACCTCTGGTCATCACATTAATGGCAGCCCCCAGATCAATCAAGGTGTGAGGTATGATGGTGCCATTGATGTGGACATCTACTACAGGACTCCCAGGATCTAGATACTTTGGGCAGATGACTTGTCCCAACATAAGGTCAGACAGTTGTCCTATGACACTGATGGTGGAAGCATCCCTCTTTCGCCTGCCTGGGTGTCTGAAACACTTTTCCTTAACTAGTTTGTTGTATATTGGTACATCTTTGATTGCTTGGAGAAGTGGTATTTTCACACACAACTGTTTGAGCTCTCCCAGAAGCTCATCCTCCTCTGGGTTGGGTTGTGTGGTGGCTGTTAGTCTCTCAGGAAAGGGTGGAATAGCCTTTGGTTCACTTTCCTATTTATCTTCCTCGTCCTCTAGGGGAGGAGGTTGGCGATCCAGAATAGTCTTTCCAGACTGCAGATTGATCTCCTGGATCTCCACAGCATAGGTAGGGCATGATGTTTCCCCAGTATATACCTGTTGGGCTTGTCTGTTGTTGGGGTTCGGGTTCGGTTGAGCAGGCATTTGAGGTTGCCTTGGAGGAGCAGGAGGTAATGGTTGTGGTTGAACTGGTGGTGGAGGAAAAATGGCGAGAGGAGTGTTGTACTGGGGCCTCCACCCCGATTGAGGTGCATTCCACTGAGGTTGTGGCTGGGCATGTGAGTGATACGAATGAGTAGTGGGTTGAGTATGGTATTGAGGTGGGTAAGACCATGGAGGAGGCACATACCAGGAAGGATGAGCAGGGGGACCCTAGGAAGGCATAGGAGTAGATTGGTTGGTGCTGTAATAAGCTTGGGGTGCCCCTTGCATCCCCTGCTGGTAAGGTCTAGGTCCTTGTGGCCTCCTTTGGTTGAGGAAATAGACATGTTCGGTGGGGGCTTCTGTCCCTTGATACATGGCTTTAAGCCCAGGTAAGGTTGGACATTGGTTTGTGGGGTGATCCTCCTCACAAACAAAGCATACTTCAACCGAATGTAATGGGCACTCGTTTTTAGGGTGTTTCCTTGTACACCTAGGGAAGAAGATAGCCAAGGCCCTCTCAGCTTCTTCCTTCTTCTGCTGGATCATGAATGTATCAAGTTGCATGGCAATGGTCTGTCTCACCTCACTCTTGAGATCCTCTAATTGATTTGCAAACTCATGTTTGGAGAAAGGAATACCAGCTGAGAGGAGGTTTCCTCTACCTCGTTTCCGGGCTGCCTTAGAGTGGTTTCTAAACACAGTCTTTATGTCCTCATAAGGCAGTTGGTAAATATCCCCTCCAGCTAACATGTGAAGGGTATCTAAGAGGTCTTCAGGGACTCCTCGGAGCAGGACCAACTTGAGGGATTCAGGGTCAAGTGTGCACCTGGCCCGTTTATAGCTAAGTTGGAACCTTTCCTCGTAATCCTCTAAGGACTCATCATTTCCCATGGTCATCCGAAAGATTTCTCCCTTGGTTTCCTTGGACCTACAGTAGTCCCGGTACTTGGTATTGAAAGCTTGCTGCATTTGAGCCCAAGTGGTGATACTATTCCCAGGTAAGCCCATGAACCAGCGTAATGCTGCATCCTTAAGGGTTGAGGGGAAGAGTTTCAACTTCTGCTCATCTTCAGTATAGTCATAGGTTCGACAAAGGACAACAAACTCAAACAGGAAGGTATCAAGATCTTCAGTGGTCAGTCCATGGAAGTGAGGTAAAGCGGAGGGGCTAATGTTCTTCATTTTCATGTCTCCATTGGTCTCTTGGATGGGGAAGGTACCTTCTATTCTCTCATCTTCTCCCCTATTGTCAGCCATAGCTTCAGGTGGAATGGTCTCTAACTCTTCTTCTGCTATAGGATCTTTGTATATCTCAGGAGGTTCACCTATAGGTTCTTCTGGATCACTGTCACCGAAGAAGAGAGAAGGGTGACTCAGTGATGTAGTGGGGGTGTTGGGTAAGAATTTGCCTATTTTATCTCGATTCCTATGAGGCATGAAATGGAAAGACTTTTGATTGCTTCTGTTTTTTTTTCTCTGGTACCTGCAAAAACTGAAACAGATTGATCTACAACTAACTATATTGCTGAAATGAAAACGCCGAATTGAAATGAAAGCAGGAAAGAACTAATCTACTTTGCTCAAATGAAATTGCAGGAATGGAAATGCTAGTCTACACTTGCAGAATTGAAATGCTAATCTATGCTTGCAAAAATGAAATTGCGGAATTGAAATGTTAATCTATGAAAGCAGGAAATGTCTATGCTACTTTTGTAGAATGGAAATGAAATAAACTACTTGGCAGAAGGCAAGAGTAGAAAAAAGAAGAAAAGCAACAATTAATAATACTCTGACGCTTCCCCGGCAACGGCGCCAAAAAGATGGTGGGCTCCAGTATTGTAGCAATAATGATACAACTCCTGGAGCTTCCTTCTCTAATTTTATCAACCCGGTAGTTTGTAACAAACTTGGAAGCGACGGTGTTGTATGCACAAGTACTAGCTCTTGTCGCAGTTGTCACTTGGTCAGCTGGCACAAGTCCGCTAGGGCTCAAGCCAACTTCTATGAGTTCTCAGAAGAAGCTTTTTAACTGATGAACGAAAGCTATCTCAAAGGAAATTAACCTACTGTAGGAAGGAACTGGAAGCCAACAAGAAATGAAAACCCTAACAAACCCTAATTCTACCAGCTAGTCCTACCGATGCAAAGGTGGGAATGCAAACTACTGAAAGAGGTGCCATTACTTCTAGGAAGGTGAGATGCATGTGTCTAGACTACTTTGATCTAAAGAAAGCATATTTTTGTATTTTTGTTCAAGTTGTTGGAATTATTATGTGTGTGCGTCTAACTGGGTCTTGACTATGCAGGGATAGATCAAGGAGGGAAATGCTTGGAAAAGGTCAGGAAGGCTCGGAGAGGGTCTAGGGGATCTCTAACATCCTTTCAGAGAAGTTCATAAAGTTCAGATGCTTGCCAACCGTGTTTACAAGCTTCTACAGGAAGTCTTCAGGGGTTCTACAGGATGTTCAGGATTTCTACAGGAAGTTCACTAATTCCTACAGGATGTTCTGCAATAGGATTTTTGGGTGATGGATGAGTGGAAGAGGCTATATGGATGGACAGGGAGGTAGGAGGGGAGCTTGTGATGGCTTATAGAGAGAGAGATGAGATGAAGAGGGGGTGTGCAAAGCTGGTTAGTCTAGAGGAGGTTAGAAGAAATGGACGGCCGAAAAGGTAGAGTCACGTGGGTGATAGAACAGTTAGGAGGCAAGGGGTCTAACTGGGAGATGAGTGGACAGTCTAGGCACAGCTTAGAAGGATAAGGGAGTGAGGGAGTAGGACTGCACAGTGCAAATGAAACAAATCATCCATGTCTTGCACATAACCGAAATTTCATCACCCTATTCTAACTGTTTTTATGAAACCACATAACAACAACGTGATTTTGTAAGGAAACTCTTGCATGGTATTCAAGCAAAGATTCATTCCACAAGATCTGAACGCATGGATGCTGCTACGAACAAGAACATTGCATCAAAGCTTGCATGAACGTATAAAACAATGTTTTTGGTGGGTGGCACGGTCTGCAATTCCAGTCTCTAAACAGAGGTGGAAGTGAGCATGCAGTCAACCCTTTTTGGAACTCTGATTACTCCAATCTCCTTATGCTAATCTAAACTACTGAAAGCAACTTTGTTCATAAAACTAACCTACTTAATCATACCAATAAGTTCAACTCAGCAAACTGTGTTTCCAAATGCATGTAAAGGAAAAGAAATACAATGCTGGAAGAAAAGTAACAATACAAAGGAAGGAGGCCTATTGCTCTCAGGTTGGGCCCAACCCCGAGAGCTATGGCTCCTCTAAGAACTCAGAACTGAACTCAAATCTGCCTGCTTTTCATTAAAAGATAATAGTCATAAGTCAAATAACATGCCAAAAATGGCTTACAAAGAGCAAAACAGAGCTATCAGCTCGTAATCCAGAATATGCAACAAAGTTTCAAAAAGTCCCCATCGAAGGCTACAGTCTCATCGTTTGTACATTACAAGGGCCAAGCTAGCCTCCTAAATTAGTGGGGTTTGGCTGACCAAACTAAGAGTAATCTGCTGCTTCCTCAAAATCCGTTTGGCTACCTTCTAGCTCGGTGGTGGTGGCTGTTGGAGCTCAGAGTTGGGGTGGAGATCACGAGGAAGGCCATTCAATGCTGTGGACAACCTTCCTACAAAACCTCAATCCCATCTTGGCTGTCTCCTAGCCCTCATCTGCGTGGTTTTGCTCCATTAAATGTCAAAAAAACTGAAATAAACATGTGTTAGCCACCTAGGAATAGTGACTGCCCTCATTCGTACAAATGACATAAATATACTAAAAAATGATGCATAAGTTATGAAAAATGAAGGGTTGAGCAAGGGTAGTTAGGCCAAATGAGCCCAAAATGTTACCAAATTTGGGGCTCATCACCAGGTATGTTGACAACATTATATTGTGTTTCGTTTTGTAGTTCATTACATGGTTTTGCTTATTTGGTTGTTGACTAAAACTTAGATGTATATCAAATGCTACACACTAAATGTTGAAGGAATTTTGCAATAACTGTAGTTTATTTTATGTAGTTTTTTTGGTACAGTTTCATTGCAAGTTGATTTACATCATGTCTTAATGGCTGAAGCATTTAGGCTGCCATGAGTTTTATGAAAACATGTTAATAGCATAGATTTGGTTTTTTCTTCTCTTTTTATAGTTGTAGATAAGTTTTCACAATATATGTTTGACAAAAGGGATATGAGATAGTAGGAATTTGTTTTTGGTTGTGGTTTTAAATAATCGCATTTCCAGGGGTTTCTGGTTCAATTCAATTTAACTTCAAGGGGTATCTGTACCTTTTGGCCATGTCTCCCCAACTTTGATTTCAAAAAACAGAGTTTTAGAATCTAGTTCTATAATATTCTATATTTCATAGTTTTGTTGTTGCTGCCTAATGGTTTGTCTCGCTGTTTTTTTTACTTGTGATTTACTTGATAATCTGTTTTTATGAAACCAATCTGTCATATAAACTTGGAATTCTTATTTTAAAGTCTCAATGGTTAATACATTGATAGTTTAAATAACTTGTGATTGCTTGTTTGATAGTTTAATAGCTAGCAACTTGTTTTGTGACTCCTAACCGTTGTTCAAAATTCTCCAATGGTTGTAGCTACATCGCTGTGAGCTATTTGTAAAATTTCTTAAATATTTATAGTCATTATGTGCCTAAATTTTTGTATATGCAGCAATCAATATGGATGACAGTTCTTCTTATGTATTAGGTTCACTTATTGGCATTACTAACGATGAAAAAGAATTTATGTATTCTTAGATTCATGTTAGTTAATTTTGGTGAAATCTCCTTAACGGTTATGGTTGTAAGTGTTTGACAAAATTCCTCAATGGCTATACATTTCATGCTTGAAAACTGTTTGAAATAATGCTTCAATGGTTGTAGCTAATTACATCTATGAATTGTCTATAAATATGACTAAGTGAATTTAGGATTTGCAACCAAGGTGTTTCTGGAAATATTTCAATGAATAAGCATGATGATTCCATTGAATTAAAAATCAAGGAAGGCAAATTTGGTATGTTAGCACCCTGTAATTTGAAGACTGTAGGACAAATCACAAGATTGTAACATCAAGCCAACTTTGGGAGGGGAATCTAGCCCTTCCCATCCCACAGAGGGCTCTCTCTATAAAATTTATCTTTGTTGCTTGAAAAACTTAGACTAATTATGATTGCACTTGGGTTTTGATTTGGGTTTTGGAAGACTGATTGTATTCAATTTAATTAGCATCTATTAGGCAATGGAGTCAAAAGGTAAATTGGATGGTTGCATCATTTTTTCACAGAGTAAACTCAGGGCAAGTTAGGAATATTTAATGGATCTTTTAGAATAATAAGTGGATGATGGCCGAACAATGAAAAACTTCAGTAGAACTAAAGAGAAATTAAGAATTCTTTAGTGTGGAATTCAGTCAATCAGGTAGAACTAAATAGTAGTCAAGAATTATTTAGTGTGGCCTTCATACAGATTGCAAAAGTAGCTAGAATAAGGTACTCAAAAGTAAATCCTATTCATAACATTTCTATTTTGCAATTGGAATTTAGGTGATTACAGTGAAGAGATAGTGAAACACTTTAACATAAGAAAAACATCACCAATATTTAAGCCACAAGAATCCTATGAATGGTCTACTTAGTATTGATGCTCCAGTGCTTTAAAAAAACTTACAATGCTCCAAGAGATCGCTAATATTTCTGATCTTAAATAATCCACTTCTAATAATTCAAAAGCAGAAGTATTTATACAAATTTGACGATCTGTTTAAATAAATGTTGTCTCTAATAGACATGACATTTTTAGACTATAGATGAATTGAAAATCTCTAACTGCTACAGATTGTGGAAGTGGGAGCATGTAGGATGTGGACCCAAATTTGTGGCTGTGTTGGCAGATGAACTGGTAGATGTAGATGTATCTCAGTTTTTATCATCCATTAGTGTCACAAAATATTTTGGAAAATATATAATAATATATATATTTGAATAATATTTCCAAAATATTTTAAATGAAATTTATAATTAAATTTCTACAAAACCATGTTGTTTCCAATCCGTGGTTTTGTTTTCTCTTTCCATGAATTCACAAAACCATGTGTAGTTTTGTTTCTATTACTCCTTCCTCTGTAAATTCATTTTATTTCTATGTAAATTCCTTTTACCTTTGTAGAATAACTAGATGGTTTTGCAAAACCATGTGTTGATTTTTATGGTTGGAAGAGAATTTTCACTTTACTCTTTTACTTTCACTTGCAACATGATTTTACACCTGTAAATTGATTTCACCATGCCTGTAAATTGATTTCACCTTAATCTTCTATCGTGAAATGAATTTACATGAATGCTATCTTTGCACTTATGTACATTAATTTCATGTGAAATTTTCCCTTTAATATTCTCTGATAAATTCGTGGCATCTGTGAATTTTATTTCATGTGTCATTGTAAAACCATTTTACCTTTTCTATAAATTCGTGGCATCTGTGAATTTTATTTCATGCGTTATTGTAAAACCATTTTACCTTTGAATCTCATTCCACAACCTTAGTCTCATATTTCCTGTAGCTATATAATTTTACCTCAAGTATGGTTTCACCCGTAGCTCAGAAATATTACCACATTCTCATATCTGTATTTCACTTGAAATTAATCCACCCTATATTTCAGTAACATTTATAAGATTCAAAACCAAAACAGTTAATGTTTTTTGCATGAGGGGCAAGTGGTATGGTGGTAATATAACGTGAGGCTGCCACATAGCAAAAAGACCAGTAGGGAAAACATCTTATCTCACATACTTTTTGAGTGTTAAGTGTTGGATGAGCTGAGACACAGAATTTTAATCATTCATTTATTTCTACGAATCTTTAGGCAAATAAAAATGAAGGGGGTTTAATTCTTAGTGCGAGGTGGGCCATTGGTTGACTCTGTAGGGGGAAGAGGTAGTATAGGCTTGTGGGGAGAAATTAATATAAAGTCCAAAAATTTATATTAATAGGGTTTTGTGAAGTAAAGGGTAAAAGAGGGATTATATATATATATATATATATATATATATATATATATATATATATATATATATATATATATATATATATATATATATATATATATATATATATATATATATATATATATATATATATATATATATATATATATTACTTTATGGGATTTATCCCACATTCACAAGGGAACATTCTTCATGATGGTTTATATAATCCAATAGTTACATCATGTTTTGACAAAATAAGCCCAAGGCTACCCACTTGTGCTTGGTGTTAGGTGTGCTAGGCTTAGGTATAGTGAATGCAGGAGCTAAGCTTTCGGGCTTATTTTTTATGCAAATTTCAATAAAATCCAAGGCTTTAAAACTAGAAGCTCTGCAATATATAACCTTTTTGTCACACAAGCCTATTCTTGAAGATTTGAAAACAGGTATTCAGCTTATGCTGGGGTAGTATTTAGATGAATTAACAAGGAAAGTGGGTGATAAAACAAGAAGATGAGTAAATGGGGGCGAGTCAGCAAGCCAAAAGATTCATCATGAGAGCAAAAAATAACATCTGAACGTTAGGTCCCTATAATATTAGTGACTCCCCCATTACTATTGTCATTGTATCCCTCATTATTATTGTTGTGCCCCTATTGTCCCCATATTGTTATTATTATGCTCCATAGAATCCTTCTATTGTTATTTTTTTGCCTTTATATTATTATTGTTAGGTCGGCTTGGTTATATTGTGACCCCTTAGACTCCTATATATAGAAAGGAGGTTTTTCCATTTGAATCATCGAAGAATTGTTCATTTGTGTAATGTAAAGGAGGTTGCCCCCTCGAAGAGGCTTATTTCTAAGGCATTGATCTATCTTTTCTATCTTTTTGTGAGCTAGTTTCATAACATGGTATCAGAGCTTTGGATTCTAGGGTTTCGTTGCTCCAAACAAGTCATCGTGGAATTTTCGCTATAACTTTTTTTCTGCGACGTTTCAGAAGCTACAAAAAACACCCATTTGAGCCAAAATCGTTTTGAACTTCGTGTCCACATTTCAGAGCTTGTATCACTATATTTGCAGAGATATGATCTAAGTAAGTTAGGGTTTTGCAGACTCCTGAATTACATTCCAAACAGGTGACCTGAGGAAAATTGCCATAACTTTTGTTTTGAGCATCAGATTGAAATTTTGTAAGAAATTTTAGAAATAGAACGGCCTGTAGTTTTCTGTGTATATGTTTCAGGTACTAAGGTCGAAACAATGACACGTGGCATGTCATACAAGTTCACTCTACTAAACTAGTATATAATTAGGTCACCGTGGGAGATTTGGCATAACTCTTCCTTGAAGAATTCAATATTGATTAGACTTGTAGGGTTAGAAAGAGGACTGAAAGGCTACCACAGGATGAGATTTCAGATATTCAAGATCCGCAGTTATAGAGATACAACAGATTCAATATCGAGCTCTTGCAAAGTGAAAAAAGGTGTGTAGTTTTTTTTAATTTTGCATAAGATTGGTTTGAAAAATTAGTTTGAAGGAATTCAAAGGGAATAGTGAAGAATTATTATCATTAATTAATGCCCCGAAGAAACAAAATGGAAACACCTAGTAAGCAATTCAATAGCTCTAGCATGATTCATGAAGAAGAGGAAGAAATGCAACATGATATATCAAAATTACAAGACCAAGTACAACAAATTTCACTCTCACTGAAGGTAAATTAAGCCAAGATGAATGGCATGGAAGCTAATATGAATGGCATGCAAGTTAAGGTGAATGGCATGGATGCTAAGATGGAAGCTAAGATGAATAGCATGGATGCTAAGATGGAAGCTAAGATGAATGGCATGGATGCTAAGATGAATGGCCTGGATGCTAAGATGAATGGCATGGACAATAAGATGGAAGAACTGAAGATAAATTTGAATAAGTTGCTACAAGAAATGGTCACTAATGGTGAAAGGGTAGTAAAGGAAACTCATGATGAGAACAAAAGAAATGTTAATCATGATTTCATAGACTGTAATGTTGGATTGAAGACCCACCATGTTCCAAAAATCGATATGAGGAATTTTGATGGCAAGGATCCCGGAACATGGATACTACAGATGGAGCAATTTTTCGATCTCCATAATGTGCAAACACACAAAAGGTATGTATCACAACTTTATATTTGGAACCAAATTAGTTTGTATGGTATCGATGGCTTTTCTCTCCTAAACAAGTTGTCACTTGGGAAATTTTCATGGAAGAAATGATAGCACATTATGAGGATACAAAAAGAAACACCTTTTTTAGCCAATTGATAAATCTCAAACAAAAGGGTTCAATGATTGATCGCATTGAGGACTTCCAAAAATTGAACATAAGGGTAAAAGATATTCTAGAGGAGCATAGGATTGATGTGTTCATAGGGACTTTATAGGATAATATACAACATGAGGTTCACCTTTGGTAACCTGATTCATTGGAGAAGGCATTTAGGTTAGCAAGAAAAATGGAAAGAAAAATTATGGCCACTAGGAAGCCTACCACTCACAACTATAAAGATGGAAGTGTTGTGGCCCCTAGCCTTCCACAACCTACAAGGTTGACACCACAACAGTTGGAATAAAAAAGAGCAAAAAGACTTTGTTACAGTTGTGATATCAAACACACTAAAGGTCATAAGTGTGCTGAGAAGAAATTATTCTACATAGATTGTGAAGAGGAGGAAGAAAAGGAACAAGAAATGTCAAAAGAAGAGGATATAGTCCAGGAACAAACCCTAGATAAAGAAGAAATGAATCCGACCCTATCTTGTAATGCATTGGATAGAATTACCACTCCTCAAACTATCAAGATAGAAGGACAAATCAAGAAAAAAAGGTAATATTGTTGATTGATTCAGGAAGTACCTATAATTTTATTCATTGTAAGATAGCAAAGGAATTGAATTGCTTCCTATATCCAGCACCAGAGTGTCAAGTGATGGTTGCAAGTGGAGGAACCATAAATTGCTCTGGAAAGTGCCATATATCAAGCTATCCGTGGGAGAATATGTATTAAATAGCCCAATGCTTTCCATTCCAATGGGTGGTGCTGATGTTGTACTAGGAGTCTAATGGCTACAATCCTTGGGTATAATAGCTTTTAGTTTTCAAGAAATTTTCATTAAATTTTCTGTGGAAGGAAAGGAAGTTGAATTAAGGGGTATTGCAAGGAAACCAGGAAAGATAATCAACTCTAATTGTATGTCAAAGCTTCTAAATAAGGAACAATGAGGTGTAATTGCACAATTATGTTCGCTAGAGGTTCCCACATAGAAATCATCTATTTCTCCAGATCTCCAAAAAGTCTTGGACAATCATTCCAAGGTATTTGAGACTCCCAAAGGTCTCCCACCTATTCATGATCATGATCATGCTATTCAATTGATTCCAGGAAATGTTCCTCCAAACATTAGGCTGTACAGATATCCCTATGCCCAAAAGAGTGAAATTGAATGTATGGTTGCAGAAATGCTAGAGGTTGGTATAATTCAACCTAGTCAAAGTTCTTTCTCTGCTCCAATACTATTGGTGCACAAGAAGGATGGATCATGGCGCATGTGTCCAGATTATAGGGAGCTCAACAAGCTCATTATTAAAGATAAATTTCCCATTCTTTTCATTGATGAATTATTGGATGAATTGCATGGATCAATTTACTTCACCAAGTTGGATCTTCGTTCAGGATATCATCAAATTAGAATGAAGACTGAAGACATTCTGAGAACAACATTTAGAACTCATGAGGGACATTATGAATTTTTGGTCATGCCTTTTGGCCTTACCAATGCACCTTCTACATTTCAAGGTTTGATGAATTGCATTTTAAAAACCTTCCTTAGAAAATTTGTGTTAGTATTTTTTGATGATATACTAATCTACAAGAAGTCTTGGAAGGATCACGTTGAACATGTTGACAGGGTGCTCAAACTATTGGAGGAGAAACAATTATATGAAAAATGCTCCAAATGTTTCTTTGGAGTACAAGAGGTGGAATATCTGGGTTATATTGTATCTCATGAAGGTGTTAAGGTAGACGCTAGTAAAATTAAAGCCATTATGGAATGGAAAATCCCCACATCCATAAAGCATTTGTGAGGATTTCTCAGGTTGACAAGGTATTATCTCAAGTTTGTTAATAATTATGGGAGAATAGCAACACCTCTAACAACATTATTGAAGAAAGATGCATTTTCATGGACTCCATAAGCAACAAAGGCCTTTGAACATCTTAAAGAGGCAATGTGCCAAGCACTAGCCTTAGCTACGCCAGACTTCATAAAAACCTTTATTGTGGAATGTGATGCTTCAGTAAATGGAATTGGTGTTGTTTTAATGCAAGATGAAAGACTCGTTGCTTTCGAAATTCATCCAATCAAGGGAAAGTATTTACACAAAGCTATTTATGAAAAGGAAATGTTGGCAATATTGCATGCACTTAAGAAACGGCGACCCTTCCTAATGGGAAGACACTTAAAGGTAAAAATGGATCATGATAGTCTTAAATACTTATTAGAACAAATATTATCCTCTAAAGAGCAACAAAAATGGGTCCCAAAGATGTTGGGTTATGACTTTGAAATCATCTACTAAAAAGGGAAGCAAAATTTTGTGGCAGATGCACTCTCAAGAAAGGATGAAGATGTGGAAGCATTGTTGTGCGCCATTTCTATTATCCAACCAGATTGGATAAACGAAGCAAGGGAGGAATGGAAGAATGACGAAGAAGTGTGGGCACTCATTCTAAAGTTACAACAATATTCCAGTACATCTGATACATTTAGCTAGAAAAATGATTCATTATGGTATGAAGATCACTTATACCTATGCAAGAATTCCCAACTCAAACAAAATATTCTTATGGAATTACACACTTCTCCCGTAGGAAGGCACTAAGGATTTTTAAAAACTTACCACAGGGTTAAGAAGAAATTTTTTTGGGATGGCCTTAAATCAGATATTCAAAAGTTTGTGGCAGAATGTTTGGTTTTCCAGCAAAATAAAGTTGAAACAATTAAGACCCCAGTTCTATTACAACCTTTATCCATTCCAAGCCAATGTTGAGAGGAGGTTTCAATGGATTTTATCATATGTTTACCCAAGTCCGAAGGAAAGAGTGTCATCATGTTGGTAGTTGATAGACTTACCAAGTATGCACACTTTTGTGCATTATCACATCCATTTAAAGCCAGTACAGTTTCTATTGCATTTATGGAAACAATTCAAAAGCTACATGGAAACCCAAAGATTATTGTAAGTGACAAAGATCCCATTTTCACTGGAAATTTTTCGACATAATTTTTTTCTTGTCTCGGTACTCAGTTAGCTCATAGCTCATCTTATCACCCTCAATCTAATGCGCAAACTGAGATAGTAAACAAATGTTTGGAAGGATATCTTCGTTGCTTTGTATCTGATAAACAGACGCAATGGGTCAAATAGTTGCCTCTGGCTGAATCGTGGTATAACACTTCCTTCCATACTACAGCAAAAATGAACCCATTTATGGCACTTTATGATATCATCCACCATCCATCACATCATATTTAAGAGAAAATTCTAAGGTTCAAGCAGTGTAACATCACATCGAGCATCAAAAACAAGTTCTCCAACTCTTAAAGGATAACCTCAAGTTGGCACTGAATAGAATGAAACAACAGGCAGATCAACATTGCAGTGAAAGAAGTTTTGATGTAGCTGACTAGGTATTCCTACGGCTACAACCATATAAACAAATGTCCCTCGAGCAAGCTAAAAAGGATAATAAATTATCACTAAAGTAATATGATCCGTACAAGTTGTTGCAAAAGATTGGTACTATGGCATACAAATTGGAGCTTCCTGTAGCTTCTCGAGTGCACTCAGTTTTCTATGTTTCATGTTTAAAGAAGGTTATAGGTGACAAGCTCCTAGTTCAAACAATATTGCCAGAACTTGACAAGGAAGGAAAAATTATATTGGAACTGGAAGCAGTCATAGAAACAAGAACTTGACAACTACGAAATCAATCAATTTCAGAATATTGCATCAAGTGGAAGAACTTATCCTTTGAAGATTCCACATGGGAGGAAGAAAATTTTATACAAAAGCATCTAAAACTACTCAAGCATTGAGGACAACACTTTTTTGAAGGAGAGGGGCATGTTAGGTCCCTATAATATTAGTGATTCCCCCATTACTATTGTTTTTGTATCCCTTATTATTATTGTTGTGCCCCTGTTGTCCCCATATTGTTATTATTGTCCCCCATAGAATCCCTCTATTGTTATTTTTGTGCCTTTGTATTATTATTGTTAGGTCAACTTGGTTATATTGTGACCCCTTAGACTCCTATATATAGAATGGAGGTTTTGTCATTTGAATCATTGACGAATTGTTCATTTGTGTAATGTAAAGGAGGTTTCCCCCTCAAAGAGGCTTATTTCTAAGGTGTTGATCTACCTTTTCTATATTTTTGTGAGCTGGTTTCATAACATTGAATCATCATATTTCCTATAATTATAGGACCCTAATAGGGTAGGTGAATTGTTGTAATTGTTAGCTCACATATGAATCAATAATAATTGGAAACCACTCCTTTAGAAGTTGAATTATCTCGTTTTTCTTACCTTTGTTTTTCCAAATAATTCATATGGATATTATCTAGAACAAAATCAAATTGGTCACTCTTAAAAAATTTTAATTGCAAAAGAATGAACAATTAGCTTATTGAAAATTATGGTGTGTACAGATTGATATTGTTTATCCCACTAAAGACTCTATCATTTAAATGTGATTTTAAGACTTATGGTTGTAAGTTTTGGATCTTGAGGAACCATGACCCTGTAGCTTTAATGAGAAGTTTAATATTACCATGGGTTAGTTAGTTAGTAGAAATTAGTGTGTAGTGTAAAGAATACCAATAAAAATAAAAATAAAAATATAGATATATGACCTTGCATTAACTTTACGTCTTAAAAACTTAAACTTAAATCTCATTTTAAGTCAGCCTTAGTATAATACTGATGGTTGGTAAGGTGGGACCTTACAATATGTTTGTGGATGGAATGTTGTAGATCTCTTCAACTTCGTATCCATCTTCTCCCATAATGTAGTCTAGAATGCACTGATAAATCTTGTATCCTTGTTTGAAATTATGATCCTTGGTGTCCCAAAGTGTGCCCAGATTCGTCCAAAGAACAAATTTGCTACTTCCCACCTAGTCATGGTCTTTTTACAGGGCATCAAAACACACATGTTTATGAACCTGTTAAATACCATAGACATGTAGTCATGTCCCTTCATGATTGTTGATAAACCTCCCACAAAGTCCATGGAAATGTTTTCCCAAAGACGATTTGGTACAGGTAAGGGATGATATAGACCATGTTTCCTATTTCTAGGCTTGTTGGTACAATAAAGCATGCATCCTCTTATGAATCTAGCTATCTACTCTTGCATCTTGGGCCAATACGCATACCTTTGCAAGTTGGCCATGGTCTTCCATACACCAATGTTCCCTGCAACCTTAGAAGTGTGAGCCTCTCTAATCAGTTGTAATCACTCAACTTTAGGAAAAAATATCTTATCTAGCCTGTATAGTAACCCATCCTAAATATGGTAGTCAACAATGCTTTCACCATCATGCACATGACTCTAACTTTGATGAAACACCTCCTTGAAGTCCTCATCCTTTGATTATGCCCCTCTGTATGCATCATGGGTGAATGGCTCCATGTGCATAAGAGTTACCAAAGTTGTGATTTTTGGTGTGGGTGGCCTTGAAAGCATGTCGACCAACTTGTTTATGTTGCCCTTCTTGTACTTGATCACCAAATGCAATTGCTATAGAAACCCTATCCACTTGTAATTCCAGGTCTATTGTAGCTTACGGTAGGCCTGCAAGTACTATAGTGGTTGGTGATCTGTGTGGATTACTATCTCCTTTTCCATTAGATATTGCTTCCAATTCTGCACAACCTACACCAAGGCATAGAGCTCCTTTTCATCGGTAGGGTAGTTAAGAATTACCCCATGAAATACTTTAGAATGGCAACATACATTCCTTCCTCCCTGCATCAAGAGTGCTCCCATAACATACCCACTCGCATCTATCTCCACTTCAAAGGGATGCTGCAAGTTTGGTAATCAAAAAATTGGTGCTTGACTGATTTTATTATTTATCTCCTCAAAAGCCCTTTGCTGACCCTTTCCCCACTAGAATCTCTTGCCACTTTCGATTATGTCATGGAGTGGTGCCATTATTGTTCAAATTGAGGCTATGAATTTCCTCAAGTACTATGCTTCCCCATTGAAACTCTTGACCTTGGAAACATTAGTAGACACTGGCCATTTCATGATGGCCTACATCTTGGAAGGATCTATCTGTTGGGTTGTGTTATATTCTTTCCATGACTACTCCACGTGTGGGGGGGTTACAAGGGGGTGGTAGTTGCCCCTGTATGTTGCATTAGGTGTTGTCGGGGGATCACAGGGGGGCAGCTGCCCCCCTTTTTGGGGCGTAATTAGAGGGCCGATAACCCCCCTACAGAGGGTCTGGGGTAGCGGCTCGGGAAATTTTTTTTGGAAATTATATTAGGTGGGAAAACCTACCTATGGTTTTGTGCATGGATTTCACACATGGTTTTGGGCATGATGGTTTTTTGTCCATGGTATTTTGTAGATCCGGTCAAGGGAACTACGGTTATGTTCTAATCTAGGGTTAATGATTGGTGTTTATGGATGCTTCGACATGTATATATATGTATTGTAACATTGAAAGGAACATAATGAAAAATCAATATGGTAGTCCCAGTTTTGGGATCCAGGGGAAAATCTCTGTGTATATATGTTTTATGTTTTATGCTCTTGCTATTGTTTTTTGTTTTTTTGTTTTTTTAGAATTCGTATGCAAGTAATTTCTATATGGAGTTAAAACGTAAGAGATTTTTTGGCTTCAAGGGGATGCCTTTTCTACTGAGGGGTTTTTTTCTTGGGCCTATGGTAGACCTTGTTCAGTGGGAGATCTGCGGAATCAATTCTTGTGGTGAAATAAGATGGCAAGCAGTGGAATGATAGAGATCAAGAAATGTAATGGTAAGTGTTTTGAGTTTTGTAAACTCGAGATGGAGGGTTTGCTGGTGGATAAATATGAGTGGATTGCAGTAGATCCAGGTACTAAACTAAAAAAAATGTTAGCTGAAGACTAGGCAGTGTTGGATCGAAAGGAAAAGAGCACAATATGATTGTGTGTTTCAGACTCAATATTGCTGAATGTATCAGGGGAAACTTCCGTGAAGGCTTTGTGGGACAAGTTAGGGACTTTGTACCAATCTAAATCTCTGGTGAATAAACTGTTCCTATAGAAAAAGTTGTATAACCCAAGGATGAAAGATGGAGATTCGATGACAAAGCATGTGAACACATTGAAAATTTTGGTAAGCCAATTATGATCTGTTGATATTAAAATTTTAGATGAAGATAACTGCATCAGTTTGTTGTGTTCTCTACCAGATTCGTGGGATAGTCGGGTTGTTGCAATAGATAGCAATGCAACTGCCTTGCAGTTTGATGAAATAATCTCATCCCCGTTGTCGGAGGATATGAAATGAAAAAATATGGAGGGATAGAATAGTGATGCCTTGTTTGTATGAGGACGGTACTAGAACAGAAGAAAAAATAAGTCCTCAAGTGGGAGATTTGAATCTAGAGGGAGATCTAGATCTCCATGAAAACCTGTAAAGGTGTGCTGGAAATGCGGAAAGGAAGGGCACTTCAAAAGGGACTGTAAATATAAAGCTCTTGAGAAAGGAAAGGGATCTGATGATGCTCCTTCTACAAAGGTGAAAACCACCTCAGATCAAGGTGGGGATGTGTACTTGGCTTCTTCTTCAAGGACACATGTATATCATGAAGCATGTTTGATTGACTCAAGTGCATCCTTTCACTTCACTCCCCATAGAGAGTGGTTCAGTGAGTAAGAGAAATATGATGGTGGTGATGTCTTCTTAGGGGATGAAAGAAATGATAGAATCATTGGTCATGGAAAAGTCAAGTTGAAGTTGCAAGGTGGAAGGATTATAACACTTATAGGTGTTCTGCATACTCTTGCATTGGCTAGAAATCTGATTTTTGTAAGCAAGTTGGATGATGCAGGTGTAAAAACAATGTTCGAGAAAGATACCTGCAAGATGGTTTGGGGAGAAATGGTATTGATGCGGGGAGTTCGGATTGGAACTCTATACAAGCTTCAAAGTAGAACAATAATTGATGGGTGCAATAGTTCTGTGGTTCCTGAAATGGAGCAGAAAATCTAGTGGTGTTTGGAGAAAATACCATGCTATGGCATCAAAGGCGTGGACATATTGGAGAGAAGGGCCTTTGAATACTTCATGGTAATGGTATTATAGAAGGTATGTCTATTTTCTTACTGGATTTTGATTTATGTGAAAATTGTGTATATGGGAAGCAAAATCGGGTGAGTTTCCCCTCTTGTGCTAAGAGGGTGAAAGGGATATTAGAGCTTGTGCATAGTGATGTGTTTGGACTGGTGTCGGTTCCATCACTGGGAAAGTCTATGTACTATGTATCATTTATAGATGAATTCTCAAGGAATACGTGGATATATTTCCTCAGGAAGAAATATGAAGTCTTTGACAGGTTTAAAGAATTTAAGGCTCTTGTGGAAAACCAAACAGAAAAGAAGATAAAGGTGTTGAGGGCATATAATAGTGGAGATTTTTGCAAGAAGGAATTTGAAGAGTTATGTAAGAAGTGTGGTATATCACGAAAAAGAATACTCCATACGCACCTCAGAAAAATGGAGTTGTTGAAAGAATGAACAAGACATTGATGGAAATGGCAAGAAGCATGCTAAGTGGTGTCAGGTTAGGACATGAATTCTGGGCAGAGGCAGTGGAGACTACATGTTACCTGGTCAATAGATCACCTTCATCAGTGTTGGAAGATAATACTCCACAAGAGATATGGACTGGTAAGAAAACTTCTCTTTCACATCTGAGGGTATTTGGATGTGATGCATATGTACATGTTCCAAAGGAGAAAAGAACAAAGTTGGATAGTAAATCTGAAAAGTGCATCTTTATTGGGTATAAGGATGGTTTAAAGGTTATAAGCATTAGAAGCCAGAAACAACAAAGGTTGTGTACAACTGAGATGTGGTGTTTAGAGAGATGATAGATGTTATTAAACATGAAGTTATACCAAAGAAACCTGAGAAGATAGAGTTTGAGATAAAGGAGGCAGAATCAAACTCTACAACAGAAGAGGAATTAGAAGATGAAGAGCCACAAACTATGGTTGTGAGAAGATCAGTTCGAGAAAGAAGGGAGCCAGAAAAGTATAGTCCATCTGATTTCTTTTCAAATTTTTCATTATCTATTACTGATGATGATCCCAGAACTGTGAAGGACGTAGTAGATTCAAAGGATGGAAAACTTTGGAAAGAGGCCATGGTTGATGAAATGACATCTTTGCACAAAAATGAGGCTTGGGATCTGGTGGAGTTGCCGGATGGAAGGAAACCTATTGGTAGAAAATAGGTGTTTAAGAAGAAGATAAATGCAGAAGGAAAGGTGGAGAAATACAAAGCTCGGTTGGTAGCAAAAGGTTATTCCCAAGAGTCAGGAATTGATTTTGGTGATACTTTTTCTTCCATTTCCAAGGTAGCTTTTATTAGATTACTTTTATTTATTGCTACTACTTTTGATTTTGAGGTAGAGAAGATGGATGTGAAGACACTATTTCTTCACAAGGATATGGAAGAAGAGATCTACATGAAGAAACCTGAAGGCTTTGCGGCGAAGGGTAAGAAAGAACTGGTATGCAAGTTAAAGAAGTCTATGTATGGGTTAAGACAATTACCACAGATGTGGTATCAAAAATTTGATACATTTATATGGAGGCTTGGTTTTAACAGAAGCAAAGCAGATCACTGTGTGTATTTTAAATTAATTGGTGACTATGTTATTTATCTGGTCTTGTATGTGGATGATATGTTGCTGGTTGGAAATGCCAAAGAAATTATACAGGATTTGAAGACCCAATTGTACTCCAAATTTGACATGAAAGATATTGGTGCTACAAACTATATTTTGGGCATGGAAATTAAACGAGATCGAGCAAGGAGGAAGCTTTGGTTAAACTAGAGGAAGTATATTGAGACAATAATGCCGAGGTGTAATATACAGGATAGTAAACTGGTGAAGGTTCTTATTCCTGTAGGTGTAAAGTTATTTGCTGAATAATGTCCCAATACACAAGAAGAGGAAGAGGACATGTCCTGTGTTCCATATGCAAGTGAAGTCAGTAGCTTGATGTATGTAATGGTTTGTACTAGACCATCCATTACACATGCAGTGGGAGTATTGAGAAGGTTTATGTCAAAACCAGGGAAGGAGCACTGGACAAGAGTGAAGCGGGTTTTCAGGTATTTGCATGGCACTAGTGATTATGGTTTGTGCTACCAAGGAAGACTAGGATTGGACAAAGTTTTGGACATCCATGGCTTTGTTGATGTAGACTGGGCTAGAGATCCGAATTAGAGAAGATCTACAAGTGGGTATGTGTTTAACCTATTTGGAGGTGCAGTCAGTTGGATGAGTAAGAGACAATCTATAGTGGCGCTTCCAACTACAGAGGCATAATACATGGAAACCACTCATGCAAGCAAGGAAGCAGTTTGGTTGTAGAGATTGTGTTCAAGTATGGAGTTAGTACAATGAGCTATAAGGATAGACTGTGATGGCCAAAGTTAAATTTTCTTGGAAAAGAAACTTGCTTATCATTCAAAGACAAAGCACATTGATGTTTAGTATCACTTTGTGAGGGTTATGGTTGAGGGAAAAAAGGTGTTGCTGGTAAATTTGGACACTTTGAAGAATACTATGGATGCATTGACAAAGTATAGGTGCATTGAGAAGTTCTCTTGGTGTAGAGAAACAATGGGCATTGCAGGATTGGATCAATGACTGACCTCTCTTGTGGCCAACTATGGAAAGTGATGAGCCTCATAAATGGGTAATTATATGAGCTCATTTTACCTCCTAACCTAGTCAAATAAACCATTCTCTTAGCTTATTGTCTGATTTTTTGATTATATTTATGCTTATAGGGTGAGTTGAGTTAGTTATTATGCCATGTGGTCTAACATGTATTTAATGCAGATTATTGATGGATTTCAAGGTCAAAGTCAAGGATCTAGTGGACAAACTGCAGGAATAACTCAAAGTAGACAGAGGAGAGGACTTATAGGAGGGAATCCATCTCATTTATTGCTCCTAACTTCGAATTCCCCTTCATTCAGCTTGGAGTACAAGCAGCCGAATCATGCACTAGAAGGTAGCCGAGCAAGTGGAGGATGATTGATAGTTATCTTGAGTTTTTGGAGCCAAGCCTCCCTGATTTTAAGGAAGTTGTTGGTAGCCTTGATCCCCTATTCTTGTGGGACCCCCTATATCGGGGAAACAGGGCGCTCCATCCATCAAAGGATTAGAGAACATGTAGCGGACCTAAGACATGGAAGAACCAAGTCTTCAGCGTTAGCAGAGCATGCAGAAAAGACCAAGCATCATGTGTATATTGAGGAGGCCAAGGTTATTGCCAGGGTTGCTCAGTTCCATCACCATAAATTTAGGGAAGCTATTGAAATTGAAAGAAGGTCGAGCAATCTCAATAGAGATGATGGATGGAAGATCAGTAGCTGCTGGATCCCGGCCCTTTCTTCCTAGTCTTACCCTTTCTTCCTTTCGTTGGTTCCCCTTTGTTGTTGTTTTTCCTTAGCACCTTGTCTTCTCCTTCCTCCTAGGGTCTCTCGTTTTGTCTCTGTATATGTATATATGTATATATATATATATATATATATATATATATATATATATATATATATATATATATATGTATATATATATATATATATATGTATATATATATATATATATATATTTATATATATTTTATATATATATATATATATATATAATTTTTTTATTTTTTTTTTATTTTTTTTTTATTTTTTTCGCTTGCTTAATTTATTATTCATTTAATTTTTCTTATTATATATATATATATATATATATATATATATATATATATATATTGAATTTATTTATTAAAATGAAATAAAATCTTTTTACCATTTATAACTTTCGTAATTAAACTTTATATATTATTATTTTTATGTATATTTCAATTTTATTATTCCAATTATTTTCTAACTAACCTTTGTATATATTTCTTTATATATATATATATATATATATATATATATATATATATATATATACACACACACACTTTAAGTACCATTTAAATAACAAATTATAATTTTTAATAACTTTCTAACTAACCTTTAACATTTTTTAAATTATTTTATATTGTTATATATTCACATAATTTAACTAATTTCCATTAAATTTTGACTCTGGTCCTAAATTCAAAATTAGTCGTTAGTCAGGATAGCCTTTGGAGTCTCTTCTCACACTATTTAACATGCTAAGCTGGATCTGTTTCTTCAACTTGTCCTGACGATGAACCACACTTATTGGTTCGAAATGCGTCGGCAAATGATTTATCTTGCGATTTACACCGAAGAATTTCTCTTAAGCTTCAGATGTATAATTAGAGAGGCCTAGGGCCTCACTAGGGTCGACTTTTTTTTCTTGGGTAAACTATGCTAAAATTTTGATCTTACTATTTTATGACAGTTTTATGTAATCTTGCTATTTTTTTATAATGAAGATGGAATCCTTTTTGAGCTAGCACTGAGTTACCTCAGAGGGCTAAAGATCTTGGGTTAGGGTCCAATCCAAGCAGCCAAGCTTCTCTTTACTTTTATTTATATGATTTACTTCAGTTTTTAGATTAGTTTGCTGATAGATATATTTCTCTTATGGTTAAGAGTAGGTTGCTTTTGATGATTTAGTAGCTTCCTTCCATTTGTGCTTTCTGTAGCAGGTTAAGCAGTGATCAGAGAAGATTCGAAAGGCTAGAAATAGTGCCTTGGCCTCTCTTCCTCCCTCTGGGACCATGATTTGAGGCAAAGGCTCTCTTGCTACCCCAAAAACACAGATTTTCCTCATTCCTAGGACTTCTAGTGTTTGCAGCTCTCTAGTAGGCTGATAGTCCAGTTTGCTTTTCTTTAGATCTTCTTTATTATGTTCACTTCTTGATTTTCAATAGTCCTTTTGCATTCTTTCCTTTCTTACAACATTTCCCAACATTTCCTTTTATACATCATAGTTTAGGCCATTTTAATGCAAAACTCTATTTTTCCTACAATGCACTCATTTCATTGGTTGCTTGATTTTCTTGGTTGACTGTCAGTTTCTATGCAGCGGATCACTTCTAGTAGTAGGCTAGCTTACCAAAAATCATACCCTCCATTTGATCCATTCCCTATAGGTCTCCCCAAACCTCACTTCAATTCTGCTCTAGTTTCCTTCATTTTTCATAAAATTTCTTCCTCTCTCCTTGAGCAAACCCAATCATATTTATCTCTCATGGTGATTCATGGTAGACCTTAAGACCCTAAACCTCATTCCAACCTTCATCCACCTTTTCTACCCACTCTCACACCCTCACAATAGCGAAAATTGCTCTTGGCCTCCTCCTGTAGGCCTCCTATAGTTTCCTTGTTTTCCTCCTATAGTTTTCCTGTGCCCTCCTGTAGATTTTCCTGTAGGCTTTATTTTGAAGGATGAGTGTGGGAAAAACCTCTAGAAGGCCACCTAAGACCTCATAGGACACATCCGCACCATCCTACATCCTCCCAAGCTCCAAAACTTCCCTTTAACGCCACCTGTTCGCTGCCACACTCACACACAATAAATTAGATGGATGTTAAATTCACATAAAAACACATAAAAATCCAAAAATACGTTTCTTGCTTATTTACTTCCAGAAATAGCATGGTTAGATGTTTTTTACTTCCTTGATTAGGTGATGGCATTTCTTTCATGGTTTTCATAGTGTTTTTGGCAAAAGTAGGATTAGCTTGTTCATTAGGGTTTACTAGATTTTGCTTTACATTCCAGTCTTTCTCCTTTCTGCAGTTAGAATAGCATCTGTAGAGTAATATTTCTTTCCTTTCATCACACATAGAGCTTCTTTTGAAATCTATAGAAGTTGGCTTGAGCTCCTAATGATCTCGTGCTGGATGACCAAGTGACAACCTGTAGTGAGAACTAATACTTGTGCATATAGCACCGACACTTCCAAGTTTGTTATGAACTACCAGGTTGATAAAAGTAAAGTTGGTAGCCCAAGAGTTGCAACATTCTTGTTGCAATACTGGCTCTAACCACTTTTTGGTGTCGTTGCTAGGGGAGCGTCAGAGTATTTGTGATTACTACTTTCTTCTATTTCCTATTGCAACATTTTGCTAATAGTTTATTTCGACAAAAGTAGACTAGTAATTTATTTTCTTTCAGTTCTGCATTTCCTTGCTTTCCTTTACAATTCTGCAAATTTCCATTCAACAAGTTCATTTCATCTAGTTGAAATTTGCTTTGTTCAATCACAATTTCAGTTTCTGTAGGTACTTTCAGTGTGGGGAAAAAGAAACGAAAAACCAACCAAAAATATTTCCTTTCATGCCTCGTAGGAGTAGAGATAACTTAGGAAAAAATTTTCCCAACATCCCCACTACTTCATACAACCAACCTTCTCTCTTCTTTGGTGGCTGCAATCAAGAAGAACCCTTAGGTGAAAATCTAGAGATATTTGAAGAACCCATAGGGGAAGAAGAAGAAGAAAACATTCCTCTAGAGCCAATGGCTGAAAACAAAAATGCTAGGGGAAATGGAGAGAGAATAGAGGGCACCTTCCCCATTCGGGAGACCAATGGGGACACCAAAATGAAGAATAGAAGTCCTTCAGCCCTACCTCACTTCCATTGTCTGACTACAGAAGATCCTGACACCTTCGTGTTCCATTTTATTTCATCTTTCGAACTTATGACTATGCAGAAGACGAGCAAA
Organism: Pinus tabuliformis; assembly: GCA_031772625.1. Taxonomy (NCBI): domain Eukaryota; kingdom Viridiplantae; phylum Streptophyta; class Pinopsida; order Pinales; family Pinaceae; genus Pinus; species Pinus tabuliformis. Next base: position 1,137,756,260 of record CM062819.1, on the reverse strand, counting down.
AGTTGAAATTGTTACCTTCTACTCTCAAGGACACAGCACTGAGCTGGTTCATGGGATTACCTGGAAATAGCATCACAACTTGGGCTTAGATGCAACAAGCCTTTAACAACAAGTATCGAGACTATTGTAGGTCAAAAGATACTAAAGAAGAAATCTTCCAAATGACCATAGGAAGTGATGAGTCCCTGGAAGACTATGAAGAGAGGTTCCAACTCAGTTACAAAAGGGCTAGGTGTACACTTGACCCTGAGTCTTTGAAGTTGGTCCTGCTTAAGGGAATTTGGGAATACCTTTTAGACACCCTCCATCTACTGGCCGAGGGAGACATCTACCAACTATCCTATGAGGACATAAAGACTGTTTTTACAAACCATTCTAGAGCAGCTAGAAAGAAAGGAAGGGGGAGTCAACCCATAGCCAGTACCTCTTCTTCCAATTCATCCATTAAAGGTGAAATTGGAAACATGCTGGAAGACTTCAAGAGTGAGATGTTGTAGACTCTTGCCATGCAAATGGATACCTTACATATAAAAGGAAAACAAGAGGATGTAGAGAGGGCTTTGGCCATTTTTTTCCCTAGATGCACCAGGAGGCATTCTAGGAATGAATGCCCATTGAACTCTATAGAGGTTTGTTCAGTCTGTGAAGAAGGTCATTCTACAGATAAGTGCCCTTCCTTGCCTGGAATTAAAGCTGTATACCAAGGGGTTGAAGGAGTCACTGAATAGATCTATTACATAAACCAAAGGAGGCCACATGGACCTAGACCATACCAGCAGAGGATGTAAGGGACATCTCAGGCATACTACAACCCCAACCATGTCACCTCCATACCTTCTTAGGGCCCCCCTGCTCATCCTTCCTGATCCATGCCTCCTCCTTGGTCCTTCACATCTCAATATCATGCCCAACCATCCACCCAGTCATTTCAATCCTATGCTCAGTTGGAACCTCAGTGGAATGCATCTCATCAGGGGTGGAGGCCCCAATACAACTCTCTTCCCACTCTTCTACCTCCACCACCTGCCCAACTACAACCTTACCTTCTACTCCACCAAGGCAACCCGAAATGCCTACCCAACCAAATCTGAACCTAAACAATAGACATACTCAACAAGTGTATAGTGGGGAGCCATCATGCCCAACTTATGTTGTGGAGGTTCAAGAAATTAACTTGTGATCTAGGAAAGTTCTCCCAAATAGACAGCCTCCACACAGGGAGGTTGAGGAAGATAAAGAGGAAAGTGAACCTAAGGAAAATCCACCCTTTCCTGAGAGACTATCCATGACAATCCAGCCTACCCCAGAAGAGACTGAACTCCTGGGAGAATTGAAACATTTATGTGTGAAGATACCAATTCTCCAAGCCATAAAAGATGTGCCTATCTATAATAGGTTGATCAAAGAGAAGTTCTTTAGGCATCTAGTAAGGTGGAAGAGAGATGCCCCAACCATCAATGTCATAGGAAAATTGTTCGACCTGATGTTGGGGCAGATAATTTGTCCAAAATATCTAGACCCTGGAAGCCCAGTAGTTGATGTCCACATCAATGGCACAATGGTCCCACATACCTTGATTGATCTAAGAGCTGCCATTAATGTGATGACAAAGGACACAATGCTCAAACTTAACCTCCAAGCGTCCTTAAGGAAGACCACATCAGTGCTGCAGCTAGCAGACCACTCCATAGTGACCCTTGAGGGAAGATGTGATGGTCTCCATTGATTCTTGGGAGTACCCTGCTAATTTCTTAGTTCTCCAGCCAAAGGCAAAGCTCACTGGGTATCCTCTCATTCTGGGAAGACCTTGGTTGGCTACAGCCGATGCCTACATCAGCTGCCGAGCTGGGAACATGACCATAAAGAACGAGCACATGTCCAAGCACTTAATCCTATATCCTCCTGCCCAACCCTTGCTAAAGCATGATCTAGCTCTCTAGTTGGAGGAGAAGGATGAGGATGAGGTTTATTTTGCACCACTTTGTACATTAGAAATCACCATGGGGGGAAAACCGCAAGATGAGGATGATAAGATTGAAAATTTGATTCAGAATCCACCTCCCAGTGTATCACCATTAGAAGACATAGTAAGAGAAACCCAAAAAAACCCCTCAACTGATCTCTGTGTGGCCGACCCCACTTCTATCCATGTTAAAAATATAGATTTTGGCCCAGAAAGAACATTGAAAATCAATCCATCCCTATCTACTTCCCACGAGGAGCTATGCAACATACTGAGAAAACATCTAGATGCCTTCACTTGGAGTTATAAGGAGATGAAGAGAGTGCACCCTTCAGTATGTACTGATCATATATACATCAAGGAAGATTGCAAGCTAGTCAAGCAGCCTCAAAGGAGGATGAACCCAACACTTAAAGATATTGTTAAGGAAGAATTGCAGAAATTGCTTGACGCAGGATTCATCTATCCCATCTCTGACAGTGAATGGGTCTCTCCTTTGGTGCTAGTGCCAAAGAAAAATGGTAAGTGGATAATCTGTGTCGACTATCAAGAATTGAACAAAGCCACTAAAAAGGACCATTTTCCTTTACCTTTCACAGATCAAGTGTTAGACGGTCTAGCAGGGAAAAAGTTTTTCTCCTTCCTAGATGGGTTTAGTGGGTACAATCAGATTCAAATTAGCCCAGAAGACCAAGATAAGACCACTTTCACTTGTCCTTGGGGTAACTTTGCATATCGGGTCCTTCCTTTTGGTTTGTGCAATGCTCTAGCCACATTCCAAAAAGTGGTATTGGGTATATTCTTAAACTGGTTCATGATGCAGTAGAAATATACATGGATGATTTTACTCCATATGGCTTTAACTTTCAAGAAGCTTTCTCTAACCTAGGAAAAATTCTAGATAAGTGTATTGAGATGAACCTGTCCCTTAGTCCAGAAAAATATGAATTTTTCATGACTGAAGGGACTGTGCTAGGTCATGCAATATCTCAACAAGGATTGCGGGTGGACCCCAACAAAATTTCCATCATCCAAAGGGTCCCACCTCCTCAAAAGGTGAGAGATGTTAGAAGCTTCCTAGGCTTAGCTAGATATTATAGGAGATTCATTAAAGAATTCAGCAAGTTAGCCTCTCCTTTGTTTGGCCTCCTAGGCAAAGATGTTGAGTTCATATGGTCGGAAAACTGTTAAGATGCCCTAGATACCTTGAAGAGAAAGCTAGTGACTACCCCAATTCTCAGAGGCCCAAACTAGGCCCTACCATTTCACATTCACACAAATGCCTCGAAAAAAGAAATAGGAGCAGCCTTAGGACAAATTGATGAAAAATTACATTATGCCATATACTTTATAAGAAAAAACTTGTCAAAGGCAGAGTTAAACTATACAGTGACCGAGAAGGAACTCCTAACTGTCCTGCATTCCTTAAACAAATTCATACATTATATAACAGGCTACCAAACCTTTGTGCACACTGATCATGCTGCAGTTAGATATTTAATGAACAAACTAGATGTAAATGCTCGCATTATTAGATGGTTGCTTTTACTGTAGCAGTTTGATTTGACCATTATTGATAAGCTTGGTAAAGAGAATGTTGTTGTTGACTTTTTGTCCAGAGTAAATTTGCCTGCAGGTGAATAAGGAATGGTGGATGACCAAATTCCAGTTGAACACCTATTTTCTATATCAATACTCTCTCCATGGTTTGTTGATATAGAAAACTACTTAGTTTCAACACAGTTCCCACCACACCTATCCTCAAAACAGAAGAGAAAGATAGTAAAGAAAAGCACCCCTTTCACTTTGATTGGAGGCAATCTCTTCAAACTTGGCTCAGATAAGATCTTGAGAAGATGTGTCAGGGAGGAGGAAGTCTTTCACATCCTCCTGACCTGTCATGACGGGCCTTGTGGAGGTCATTTGACAGTAGAAAAACCACCTTCAAGATATTACAAGCAGGCTACTACTGGCCCACTCTTCATTAGGATGTGAGGAGATACACGAGCCAGTGTGATTGGTGTCAGAGGATGGGGAAACCCAATCCAAAGGATGAAATGCCCATGCAACCTCAAGTGACCTTTGAGCCATTTGAGAAGTGGGTCATGGACTTTTTGGGGCCTGCCAACCCCCCTTCAAAGCAGAAGCAGTAAATCATTGTGTGCACCGACTACCTGACAAAGTGGGTAGAGACAAAAGAAATCAAAGCAGCGACAGAGGAAAAAGTAGCTGAGTTTTTGAGGGAAAACATATTCTACAAGTTTGGGTATCTGAGAGAGTTGGTCACAGACCAAGGTAGTCAGTTCACTTCCAACCTGATTGAAGACCTGCTCACACATCATAAGATCAAGCACAGGACTTCCACCCCTTACCATCCACAAGCCAATGGGAAAGTGGAGGTCACTAATAGAGCATTGGAAGGGATCCTAACCAAGGTAGTGAGCAGCAGCAGAAAAGACTGGGCAGATAGATTAGTTGAGGCCACTTGGGCCTACAACACAACATGGAAGACCACCAACGGGTTCACACCCTATGGAATGGTCTATGGGAAGAAGGATTTGTTGTCAATAGAGTTTGAATTCATTACCCTAAGGATGGCAGCTCAGTTGGACCTAGACCTCAGCCATGCACAGAAGGAGAGATTACTTCAGCTCAATGGATTGGATGAATACAGATTGCAAGCCCTTCTCCATACAAAGGTAGTTTAGCTTCAGAGAAAGATATGGCATGACAAATATATCAGGGAGAAGCAATTCCAAGAGGGAGATTGGGCACTACTCTATTATTCAAGATATAAGGATTTCAAAGGCAAGCTAAGGACAAGATGGCTAGGACCCTACACTGTGGAGAAATGCAATGACAATGGTTCAGTTCTGATCAGAACCATTAATGATGAAGCCATCCCCATGCTTGTCAATGGACATCAGTTGAAAGTCTACAAGAAAATACTCTCCAAGTGAGAGTTTATTGAAGATTTGAATAAAATAGTGATGGTAGTGGAGCATGCCCTAGCTTCCACTTCATCCACTCACTGAAGAAAAAAGAGAAAAAATAAGTACTCAAGTGAAAACCTCCATGAGGCGCTTGAGTCCCATCATTGGGTTGAAAACCTCTTCTAAGGTGGCCTAGTGATGTCAAAAAAATAATGGGAAAAGAATAAGATCCCTAGGTGAAAACCTCCCTTGGAGGCACTCAGGGTAGGCAATTAAGGTGAAAACCTCTCTGAGGCACCCTAGTTGTTTTCAAAAAAAAAAATTAAAAAAATTATTTTTTTAGTGCATTGCAAGTTTGCAGGAGGACTACAGGGAGAAGAAGAAGGTGCCAAGGGGACCTTGACATTCATACCATCATCCATCTCATCTTATCCACACCTTCCTCCATCATTTTTGGCATCTCTTTCACCCCACTATACCTCTTCTTCCAAAACTGTGTTTTCTACAAGAGGCTCCTGTAGGAATTACAGAGAGCTAAAAGTCTCTACAGGAGGCAGTTTGAGGGATAATAAAAGCTTCATGAGGAACCTATAATCCCTCTTACTCTCTTAAAACCTCCTTGCCAACATTTCCAAGCCTACATCACACTCCAAGCATCATTATTATTATTATTATTATTCCTTTCCCAGAAAAAACACAGAAAAACGATTTTTCAATTTTGACAAAAAAAAACAAAAAAAAAAGGAGGAAAAGGCACTATTAACTTTACCTGAAGCTTACCTACTATCCCTCCATCATTCATCTCCACCTCTGGCATCATTCTCGAGCTCCAAGCACAGGGAAATAGCTGAAGTTTCAAGGGGAGAAGCAGCTACAAGAGCTCCTATAGGAATTCTTGTAGCAGCTGATCCCATAGAAGTCCAGCACCAACAGCAAGGGACAACACATCTGAAGGTTGAAAAGGTACATGCAGTTCAGCTCCAGTAAAAGAAGAACTTGCAAAAACACACAACAACACATTAGCAAGCAGAGACAGCACACATGAAGGAAAATGAAGGCATGCAGCGGAGAAAGCCATAGCACCTCACAATCGATGGCAGCAAATACACTTGGGTTACAAGTAAGTAGCTAAGTCACTCCTCTATCTGCATTTGTGTAATTAGGAATCATATGAAGGCAATGAGATGATTGAAATTGAAAGAGGGAAAGGTGGCCAGTTAACTTGGCCACCTTCATTTAGTTGACTCCACTTAACCGAGATATCACCCACACATGCGCATAGTCAACTCAAGCAAAAGATGTGAAGGACAAGTAGTGGGAGGAAGCATTTAACTCCATTAGAGTAATGAGGGATGATTACGAGGGGGGTCATGATGACCAAGCAGATGGGGACCAACGGTCCTAATCTGGGCAACATACACCTTGCCAGCTCAGCACTCATAACTGAAAACAACCATAAAAGGTAATGAGCACTCCTCCCCGCGCATTCTCACCACCTTTTCTTTAGTTTCTCCTCATAACTCAGCCACACAATAGTCTTCTTATGCCCCCACAGCCTTGTATCCACCATCCTCCATCAATTTCCTCCATATTTTTTCTCTCAGCATTTTCTACAGGAGCATATACAAGAAATCTATAGGAGGGACAACGGGCTTCTATAGGAGGGGAAATGAGTCATTTTGAAGGGAGGAAATGTGATTTTTGGCATGAATTTCAGTCTAAAGAGGTAGGGTTCATGAATTCCCTCTATTGAATATCAAAATGTGAAAGCGTTGGTCTCAAATTAATGATAAAATGAGTCTTTAAGAGGGAAGAAATACATAAAAAAAAATTGTTTAAAAAAATAAAACCACAGTTCCCTCTGTTTTTCTATTTCACTCAAAATTCTTTGTCTCCACCTACATATCTAGTTTTTCAAAAGAATTATAGGTAGTATGGTAGGGGGGTTTACAAGAAAAGAGCCCACTAACTCCACTAGACTCCATGCACATCTTCAAGTGGTGGAAATATTTACAAGGGCAAACTGGATGAATTTCTTTGAGAAGTTTAGAGGGTTTGATCACGAAATTGCCCATGAATCTTCTCTCTCTCTGGTCCCTCACATAAGAACTCATGCTACTATAACCATTAGAGGCCTATCCATTGAAATAAACCCTGAATTCATTAGTAGGGTCACTACCTTTCCTCTTGGGTTGCCTTGGAGTAAAGATGAGAAAATAATTGGCCAGGCTTCCAAGAGGAATTTTTTCCAAGATAATGAAACTCCTGTTGAAGACAAAAATGGAATTAGGAGGGCTAGTGTACCATATCCCTAGGATGAGGTTAGCTACCAAGTGATCAAATATATTTTTTGGGAGGGGAGGCACAACATTGTTTATGGATATCATTTCAGAATCCTACAAGAATTGAGATATGGCATGGATACCCCAGCACATCAAAAGCTCAGTATCCCTTAATTTCTCCTTCAGTCCCTCATTGACTCTAGCACCAAGGTACAAGAAGAAAATTCATAGTAGCTAGCTCACCATGGCCTAATCAAGATCCTAGTAGAAGAAGCCCTCCATACCCTTACAATCCCTATAGCATGGGAAGTTTTCAGAAATATGACAGCTGAGGATGACATCAAGGCATTAACCTATGATGTCAGTCTTGCTATCAGTGAGGAGGGAGAATAGAAAGGAGGAGAAGATGAAGCCAGTGGTGACATAGAAGAGTAAGAGAGGAAGGAGGAAAGAAAATAAATAGAGGAGGGGAGAGTTGAAGAGACAGAATAGGAGGTAGAAAAAGAGACAAAGCATGAGGAGGAAAAAGAGATAGAAGAGGGAGAAAAGGAAGCATAGAGGCCAGAGCAAAGAGAAGAGTCCCCTGAAACTTTGGAAAGAGAAGTAGCAACTTCCCTCAATACACTAGTCAAGCAAAAGAAAAAGAGGAAAAGAAAAAACTCCATGTATTTCAGGGTAAGGAAGAGTACCAGAATTAAAACAGGCAAACCTCAGCCCTCATCAAAGACTCCCATTAACATTGAAGATGCACCATCTGCCAAGGTGAAATAATCTCCTTCCATGACACCCATAACCTATGAAAAGAGGACTACAAGATCTTCTACATGGAAGGGAAAGGCAATTCTACAGGACCCCAAACCAGACCTATAAGAGGCTAAAACAGTTCTACAGGAGATGTTATCCAAACTACAGGAGACACAAAAACATGAGGAAAAGATAGGAGGATAGCCAGAGGTGAAAGAGGAAGCACAAGAGCTACAAGAACCTGACCCCCAGCCTAATCTTGACTCTTGTTACAGACTACTTGAGGGAGGCAAGATAATCTCACAGAAATTTGCAATTCCACTCTTTTTCGAATTGGAAAAAGAGAGAGTGAGAATTCATAGGTGGATGCAGATAGCCAAGTCCAAAGGAGTTGAGGATATTGGCCACATGGAAGACAAAATCAGGGAAATGGGCAGGGAACTGAATGCTCTTAGAGACAGTGAAGCCATTACAAGAAGCCACCTTGAGAATGAGAATTAATTACTAAGGAGGCAGTTGCAGGAGAAAGAGACTCATTTGGCATAAATGGCCAACTTATCCATAGAAGCATTACAATGCAGAACACTAGCCAAATCTTATGGCCTTTATCTGAAGGATCAATGGCTTCAATTCCAGATAAAAACTTTGGCACAAAGAGGCATAATGACTTCCCAAGACTACAGGCAGTTCATGGATTTGTGTGACCAAAGAACCTCTAAGGAGAAAGCAAAGATGGCAGAGTTCTATCTACACAATATGGCCTTCACAGACCTAAATGTGTGGGACCCCAATGCCAAGCTAGGGGATTTGCAATTAATGGCCATGGCATCAAGGATGAGCCATGAAGAATTGTGGGTAGCAGAAATGAAAAGATTGTTAATAAAAGAGTAGAATGAACCATTGATGATAAGAGCTGAGCCATCATATCCTATGGCACTCATTATCACACACAACCTACTTGCCAATGACCCTCAGATTTCCCATAAATATCTAGCCAATCAGGAGCAAGCCATTGCACACTTTGAAGATATGCTTAGGCAATTTGGGGATGAATGTGTGCATGCATGCATGAGAAGATGGAACACCCTACCCCGCAACTTGCAGATCAGAGAATACCATTCCCCCATGAGGCTGAAGGAGGCATTGAAAAGAGTGCCAATGTACAGACGCTCCATGCAAAGGCCGAAGGTCAACTGGATTGGCCTCAAACTGAGTCCTCCACTCATATTAGACATGCTAGAAGGCAGAAGAAAAGAAGAAGAGAAGGAGTAGTGGAAGGACAAAGACAGAAAGGTAGGATTTTATGGAGAACATGATCAGACCACATCAGAAGCCTGGAATGCTAGGGATGCCACTAGGGCCATGAAAGACCAAGAGATTGACTAGGTTGCTCAAAGGATGAGTAACACCTTCAGTAGGGGGTGATGAGGAGCCTCATAAATGGGTAATTATATGGGCTCATTTTACCTCCTAACCTAGTCAAATCAACCATTCTTTTAGCTTATTGTATGATTTTCTTATTATATTTATGCTTATAGGGTGAGTTGAGTTAGTTATTATGCCATGTGGTATAACATGCATTTAATGCAGATTATTAATGGATTTCGAGGTCAAAGTCAAGGATCTAGTGGTCAAATTGTAGCAATAACTCGAAGTAGACAGAGGAGAGGACTTATAGGAGGGAATCCCCCTCATTTATTGCTTCTCACTTCAAATTCCCCTTGATTCAGCTCAGAGTACAAGCAGCTGAATCATGCACTAGAAGGTAGCCAAGCAATTGGAGGACGATTGATAGTTATCTCGAGTTTTTGGCGCCAAGCCTCCCTGGTTTTAAGGAAGCTATTTGTAGATTCATATGCATAAGTAGAGAGGCCTAGGACTTCACTAGGGTCAACTTTTTTTGCTTGGGTAAACTCTGCCCAAATTTCAAGCTTACTATTTTATGACAGTTTTATGTAATCTTGCTATTTTTTGGTAATGAAGGTGGAATCCTTTTTGAGCTAGCACTGAGTTACCTCAGAGGGCTGAAGCTCTTGGGTTAGGGCCAAATCTAAGCATCCAATTTTCTATTTACTTGTATTTGTATGCTCTACTTCAGTTTGTAGATTAGTTTGATGTTAGATGTATTTCTCTTATGGTTAAGAATAGGTCGCTTTTGATGATTTAGTAACTTGCTTCCATTTGTGCTTTCTGTAGCAGGTTAAGTAGTGATCAGAGAAGATTCAAAAGGCTATAAATAGTGCCTTGGCTTCTCTTCCTCCCTTTTGGACCATGATTTGAGGCAAAGACTCTCTTCCTACCCCAAAAACACAGATTTTCCTCATTCCTAGGACTTCTAGTGTTTGCAGCTCTCTAGTAGGTTGACAGTCTAGTTTTTCTTTTCTTTAGATCTTCTTTATTATGTTCACTTCCTAATTTGTAATAGTCCTTTTGCATGCTTTCCTTTCGTACAACATTTCCCAACATTTCCTTCTATACATCATAGTTTAGGCCATTTTAATGCAAAACTCTATTTTTCCTAGGATGCACTCATTTCATTGGTTGCTTGATTTTCTTGGTTGACTGTCAGTTTCTATGCAGCAGATCTCTTCCAGAAGTAGGCTAGCTTACCAAAAATCACACCCTCCATCTGATCCATGCCCTATAGGTCTCCCAAACCTCACCTCAATTTTGCCCTAGTTTCCTTCATTTTTTGTAGAACTTCTTCCTCTCTCCTTGAGCAAACCCAATCATCTTTCTCTCTCCTGGTGATTCATGGTAGACCTTAGGTGCCTTAACACCTCATTCCAACCTTCATCCACCTTTTCCACCCACTCTCACACCCTCACAATAGCTAAAATTTCTCTCGGCCTCCTCCTATAGGTCTCTTGTAGTTTCCCTGTTTCCTCTTGTAGTTTTCTTGCGTCCTCCTGTAGTTTTTGTTGTAGGCTTTATTTTGAAGAACGAGTGTGGGAAAAGCCTCTAGAAGGCCACCTAAGACCTCCTAGGACCCATCCACACCATCCCACATCCTCTCAAGCTCAAAAACTGCCCTCTAATGCCACCTGTTCGTTGCCATACTCACACACAATAAATTAGATGCATGTTAAATTCACATAAAAACACATAAAAATCCAAAAATATGTTTTTTTGCATATTTACTTTCAGAAATAGCATGGTTAGATGTTTTTTACTTCCTTGAGTAGGTAATGGCATTTCTTTCATGGTTTTCATAGTGTTTTTGGCAAAAGTAGAATTAGCTTGTTAATTAGGGTTTACTAGGTTTCGCTTTACATTCTAGTCTTTCTCCTTTCTGCAGTTAGAATAACATCTATAGAGTAATCTTTCTTTCCTTTCATCACACATAGAGCTTCTTCTGAAATCTATAGAAGTTGGTTTGAACTCCTAGTGATCTCGCGCCGGCTGACCAAGTGACAACCTACAATGAAAACTAATACTTGTGCATATAACACCGACGCTTCCAAGTTTGTTACAAACTACTGGGTGATAAAAGTAAAGTTGGTGGCCCAGGAGTTGCAACATTCTTACTGCAATACTAGCTCTCATCAGAAAGAAAAAAACAAGTGGGAGAATTTTGGGTTGTGTTATATTCTTTACACGATTACTCCACTTGTGAGGGGGTCATAGGGAAGTGCTAGCCCCCCTGCACGGGGTCTGGGGCAACGCCCCAAGAATTTTTTTGGACTATTAGGTGGGTGGACCTACCTATGGTTTTCTGCATGGATTTAGCACATGGTTTTGGGCATGATGGTTTTTTGTCCTTGGTATTTTTTAGATTTGATGAAGGGAACTATGGTTATGCTATAATCCAGGGTTAATGGATTGGGATTTATGGATGCTTCGACATGTATATATATGTATTGTAACATTGAAAGGAACATAATGAAAAATCAATTTGGTAGTCCCTAATTTGGAATCCAGGGGAAAATCTCGGTGTATATCTGTTTTATGTTTTATGCTCTTACTATTGTTTGTTTTTTTGTTTTTTTAGAATTCATATGCAGGTAATTTCTATATGGGGTTAAAACCTACACTATATTCAACTGTCCCCCACCTATCACATACCCAAAATACACTAAAGAATGTTGTGCAAACTCACGCTGCTTAATATTTGCTAGCAACTTGTGGTTCTTTAATGTATCCATCACTTGCGTTAAATGTGAGATGTGTTCCTCATAGGTAGCATTGCATACTAGTATACCATCCAAATAAAAACTAACAAATGAATCTATAAAATGGCACAATACATAATTCATTGATCTCATAAATGTAGTTGGTGCATTACATAGGCCAAATGGCATGACTAACCACTCGTACAAATCTTGCTTGATTTTGAAGGCAATCTTCCAAGTATATTCTTCTTTGACTTGAGCCTAGTGATATCCAGACTTTATGCCTAGCTTGGAAAAGTATTTTTCTTGTTGCAGTTGATCCAGTAGATCACTTGTCCTGGGCAGAGGGCACTTGTTCTTAAGCATGATTTTGTTCAACACCTTGTAATCTATACACATCCGCCAAGTCTCGTATTTCTTTGGCACAATGATGATGGATGACCAACATGGTGATGTACTCAGTTGAATGAAACCCTATTCTAGTATCTTTTACAACTATTTCTTCACCTCATTCACTTTTATAACAGATTTCCTGTACAACCCAATGTTTGGCAATGAAGAGGCCAACAATAGCTGGATATCTTGCTCCACTTCCCTCTTAGGTGGTAACCCTTTAGGCTCTTGGAACACATCCCTATATGCATTTGGAAACTCTTTTAGTTGTTGCTTTTGTTTCTTAGTACACCCCTCCAGGGATTCTTTTCCTCTTACTGACACTTCTACAAATTAATTTTCTCTTAAAAAAATAAAACATACTTTTTGCTGGAATTGATCAATTTCTTGGCTTGGTTCAAACTTAACAGGGAAATTTTTGAATTTATTTCATGCACGTTAATGGTGAATGATTTTCCATCCTTGAAATTCTGATATTGGTTATATAACCATGATGGGCCTCATTAATAGGTATAAATCAAGGCCCAACTAGCTATCCTTGAACATACATACACCTCCCTCCTTGCATTTGACATCACCTTTTTGGACTATAATGTGTTTATTAGGGAGATTAAGGAATACTTATAATACCCCAAGGATTAACATGTTAAATGTGTAGGAAAATAATATTTTTTTGTCAAAGTTTGTTTGAGATCAACTAGAGGAAATGTAGAGGCTAGTTCCCTGCATTAACTCATCAAACAACTTGGTTGGCTTGGGGTATTTACTACATTTAGTGGCTATGAGGATAACAGGAGACTAGATCCAATTTTATAGGTATTTTCGAGGGAATTAGCCCTAATTCCAAGGAGGCTTCCCACCTCACTCATTTTTTGTAAATAAAGGAGCCAAAGATCTCAATAGGATTCAACTTTTTAGAGGAGCATAGTGACTGCTAGAGCTATGAACTTGTACTTGTCATTTCAATTTCCATATCATGTACTTTAGAACTTTTTGAGATAAATGAAAAGAATTTTCTTACCATTAGTATGAGTGTTTTCTATAGGGTTGAGTTACATTGGGTTAGGACCCAACCCAAGCACTCTAGTCTCTCTTCTTTATACATTTTTATTATGCATTTTCTTTCCTGTACTTAGTTTAGCAACATCTCCTTTTCTTGTAAACTATGTTTATGTAAAAAGTTTCCTTTGCATGTTTGTTAATCATCTCATTTGGAAAGTGTGGTTATATAATTTTTAATGGAAAATACAAAAATATAGGTATTATTTTAACACAATAATTAGATTTTGATTAAAATTCAACTCATCCTTTCGTTTCTAGTTTGATTTTCTGAAAATAATATTGTTGGCATTCTTTAGACTCTGATGTTTTTAAAAGTTGAATAATATTATGGTGTGTAGGTAATACTACTGGTTTGTATCTAGAGCACTATAATTTTCATTTGAAACCCTACAATCAACACCCTCCTTTCATTCTCATCAACTTCTTCAAGTGGTTGAACACAAAAAATTCATGAAAAATTTGTTAGAGGCCATTGTTTTCATTCCCTCCTTGTGCAATATGGGATCCTAAGGAGTACTAAGATTGGAAATGGTTTCCATCTCCTTATCCCACCTTATACGATCCTTCGTTGCCTTCATAATGCCTTCTAAGCCCTTCGAATGCTCTCAGATTCAACCCTGTAGCAATACAACACAATCCTGTAGCAATCTTGTAGCATCATGTAGCACTGTCCAGAACTCCTCAAAACTTGACCATAATTGTATTTAAGTTTAAGTTTTTCCTCTTAGCCATTCAAAACATCTCCTAGGCCTTGAAGCAAAGCTTGAGGAAGATTGAATACCACTTAGAACTTTCCTTTCAATCATTGCAAATTATTTCTTCAATTAGGGTTAGTTATTGAGTTCATGAATTTAATAACACAAGGATATTTTACATTGTTATTTCTTAAAGAATTTATTGAGTTTTCCATTATAAATATCCTTTGAATGCAATAATTTAGGATTGATTTCATGCTATTTACCATAAGTAGCTAGACTAGGGTTATTTCTCTGCCATCTATCTTCTGCAATAGGTTAGGGTTTCTATTTCAATCATTTCATTCCTTGCAAGTAGATTAGAATTCCGTTTTATGCAAGAATTTTCCTTCTTACAAAAATCTAAATTTAGTTTGCAAAATATTCTCTGTTCACCTTGGTTTGATTCATTACCTCAGAGCAGCTTGAGTAAAACTTATCTTGTTGTGCATACACCACTTTCACCTCTTAAGTTTGTACTAATATTGGATTGATAAATTAAAGCTCGTAGTCTTGGCAGTTGCAACATTCTTGTTGCAATACTAGATCTCATCACTTTTTGGTGCCATTGCTAGGGAAGTGTCAAAGAAGGTGTTGATTCTACTTTGAGTTGCTTTCTTTTTTTCCTTTTATTTCTTGAAAAACATATTTTTTTCCTTTCTATTTATTTTTTGTCTATCTAGAAAGATAAAAAGGAAAACACATTTATTTTATGCCTCGTAGGGTTAGGGATTACCTAGGGAATTTCTACCAAAACCCCCCACTCCTACAAGTGGTCAACCATCACTTTTCTTTGTTGCCTTTGGACCTCCTATTTTGACCACATATGAATTGGAGAACTCGTTAGGTGAGAAGTCAAATATATTTGAAGAACCTATAGGGGAGGAATAATCTGCATCACCTACCTAAGAGATGGTTGAAAACAGATAGCCTAAGCTCTTTCTTATCAAAGAAACTAATGGGGAAGCAATGATGAAGAACATAAGGCACAGTTCTCTCCCACACTTCCATGGCCTAACTTCTGAGTACCTAGATACATTCATGTTTGAGTTTGTTGTGGTTTGTAGAACCTATGATTACATATCTGAGGAGCAGAAGCTAAAGTTGTTCCCTTCCACTATCAAGGATGTAGCCCTCCACTTGTTCATGAGTTTGGAAGGAGGCAACATCATCACTTGGGCTCAAATGAAACAAGCATTAAATAAAAAATACAAAGATTATTGTAGATCAAGGGGAAAAAATAAGAGATCACCAGGATGACCCTAGGACCAAATTAATCTCTAGAGGACTACGAAGAAAGATTTCAACTCAACTAAGAAGATCTAATTGCACCCTTGACCTGCAATCACTAAATCTTCTACTTGTTTGAGGGATCAAAGAGGATTTGTGGGAGACCCTTAACATGATGTCTAGTAGAGACATTTACCAACTAAATTATGATGACATCAAGATAGTATTTAAGAATCATGATAGAGTTGCAAGGAAGAGAGGTAGGTCTAGTTAAGGTTTGCTAAATTATTCTCCCTCTACCTCAATTATTAAACATGAAATAAGGAGTATGCTAGAAGAGTTTAAGAGTGAAATGTTGCATACTTTTTCTTTAAAAATGGACACTATGTGGATTAAGAAGAAACAAGAGGAGGTAGAAAGGGCACTTGCTATGTTTTTCCCTAGATGCAACAAGAGGCACCATAGAAGTGAGTGCTCATGAAATGTAATAGAAATATTCTCAGTTTGTGAAGAGAATCATGCAACTGAACAATGCCCCTCTCTTCTAGTCTGAAGGCAGTATACGAAGGGAAAAAAGGTAGCTTGGAAAAAATTTGTTTTTTTAATCAAAGAAGACTGACAAGACCCTCAAATGTATGAGTAAGGCATGAAAGGTGTACACTATTCTTTTTTCAATCCAAATCAGAGTACACATTTTCAGCTTGGGTATCCTCTAGACAACTCACCTTGGGCCATGCCTTCTTCTTGGTCCTATCCTCCTAAGTATCCTCCTTATTCTATTAATCCACCCTTCCATCCATATAAATCCCAACCTCCTCAATGGGGCAAACTTTTGCAAGGATGGAGGCCTTAGGTAGCCCAACCACTTGTCTTTATTCCTCCTCCTCCTCCTCAACCAAACCTACCCCACAATAATCCACCCAAGCAACCTCAAATGCCCACCCAATATAATATGAGCCTAAATGACAAGCAAGACAAACAGGTCTATAGTGGTGAAACATCTTACCCTACTTATGCCGTGGAGATGTAGGAAATCAACCTCAGGTATGGGAAGGTACCCCTAGATGCTCACCCACCTTCTCCATCATAATACCTTGAATAAGAGAAGGAATTAAATACCCCTCAAGATAATATACCTCCCTATCTTGAGAGGTTGGTCTGACTTAAGAAGCACACCCTAGAAGAGGCTAAAATTCTAGGAGAACTAAAGAACCTATGTGTTAAAATACCCCTCCTCCGGGCCATCAATATGTAACCATATATAACAATCTCATCAGAGAATAATGTTTCAAGAGGCATGGAAGGAGGAAAAAATATGCCGCCACTATCAATTTTGTTGGGCAATTGTTAGATCTAATGCTTGGGAAGGTCATCTCCCCAAAGTATTTGGATCCTACTAACTAGATAGTGGATGTACACATTAATAGTATTTTAGTCCCCAAGGCACAGATTAACCCTGGCGTTGCATTCAATGTCATGATCAGGGAAACTATGTTGAAGATTAACCTCCAAATATACCTAAGGAAAACCACCACAATCTTGCAAGTTGTAGGCAGATTCGTAATAACCCCTGAGGGTGTTGTTGAGGATCTGATGGTCTCTATTTATTATAAGGAGTAACCCACAAATTTCCTTGTACTCCAACTCAAGACCAAATTTAATGGGTATCCTCTCATTTTAGGGAGACCATGTTTAGCCACTGGTAATTCTTATATTAGTTGTAGAGTTGGGAACATGGAAATTAAAAATGAGAACCTCACAAAGAAGCTTGTGTTATACCCTCCTACTCAACCCCTTGTTGAGCATTATTTACCTATGTAGGTAGAGGAAGATGAATAAGAATTATATTATTTATTTCGCCACCCAATGTGTACATTAGAAACCACTGTAGGAAGCAAGTAGCTATATGAGGATGATCTCATTGGAAATTTTCTGAAAACCCAACATCCTACTGCCATGAAAATTGATGAAACGGTAGAGGTATATTTAGTGAAACCTAAGAAAAACCCATGGGTATAACTATTCACTATTGGTTCTGATCAAGATCATGTTATGAAACCAGCTCACAAAAAGATAGAAAAGATAGATCAACACCTTAGAAATTAGCCTCTTTGAGGGGGCAACCTCCTTTACATTACACAAATGAACAATTCTTGGATGATACAAATGACAATACCTCCTTTCTATATGTAGGAGTCTAAGGGGTCATAATTTAATCAGAGCCAACATAACAATAATAATGTAAGGGCACAACAATAACAATAGTGGGCTTCTATGGGGCACAATAATAACAATATGGGGACTACATGGGCACAACAATATAATAAGAGGGTTGCACTAATAACAATAAGGGGTTACACTAGTAGTATATGGACCTAATAGATCATGCCAATATTGTCGAAATCAGTCCATTTAAAACCCTAAAAATCAGTGCTAACCTCTCAATAGTGCAAGAAGAGAAATTGCTCATTGTGTTGAGACAACATCTTGATGCCTTTGCATGGGACTGTAAAGAGATGAAAGGGGTGCATCCATCAACTTGTACACATCACATCTACATCTAAGAGGGATGTAAACCTGTGCACCAACCCTAGAGGATAATGAACCCTACCCTTAAAGACATTGTGAAAGAAGAATTACATAAGTTATTGGATGCAAGATTCATCTACCCTATTTCGGATAGTGAGTGGGTGTATCCTCTTGTTATAGTACCCAAGAAGAACAAGAAATGGAGAATTTATGTTGACTACAGGGAAGTTAATAAGGCTACAAAGAAATATCAATTTCCATTATGTTTTATTGATCAAGTTTTGGATGGTCTTGCAGGGAAGACGTTCTTTTCATTCTTGGATGGTTTAAGTGGGTATAATTAGATGCATATCAACCCTGAGGATCAAGATAATACCACCTTCACATGTCTATGGGGTACGTTTACCTATAGGGTCCTTCAATTTGGCTTGTGTAATACCCTTTCTACCTTCTAAAGGTAAGTGTTGAGTATTTTTGCTGATCTTGTTCATGATGCAATTGAAATTTATATGGATGACTTCACTCCTTATGGGAATGATTTCCAGGAAGCCCTCTCTAACCTGTGTAATTTTTTAAGGAAGTTCATTGAAATGAATCTCTCACCGAGTCCATAAAAGTGTGAATTCTTGATGAATGTAGGGATTGTCTTAGGTCGCTTCCTCTCTAAGGAAGGGATCAAAGATAACCCTAACAAGATTGCCATTATTAACTAAGGATTCAAATTTTTGTTGGAAAGATAAGTGTCAAGAAGCATTTGAAGAGTTGAAGGATAATTTTACCACTACACCAATTCTTAGGGGTCAAAATTGGGCCTTGCCTTTTCACATTCACATAGGTGCATCCGAAAAAACTGTAGCGTCAACCTTGGGACAAGTGGAAGGTAAGTTTACCTATGCCATCTATTTTATTAGTAAAAATATATCCAAAGTTAAACTCAACTAAAAGGTGATTGGAAAAGATATTTTATCTATTGTACATTCCTTGAACAAGTTTAGACATTATATCACAGGGTACCATGTTTTTGTACATATTGATCATGTAGCCACTAAGTATTTAATGAAAAATTATTATGTCAATTCTAGGATCATTAGATGACTATTGTTGTTACAACGGTTTAATCTAACAATTGTTGACAAACCAGGGAAAGAAAATGTGGTTGTAGATTTTTTGTTTGATTAACATTGCTTGCAGAGAATGAGGATATGATATATGATCAACTTCCTATTGAGAACCTCTTTGCCATTTCATTGCTATCCCCATAGTTTGTTGACATAGAAAACTTATTGCTTGCTGAGAAATTTCCTCCTAATATATCCTCCAAAGAAAAGAGAAAAATTGTCAGAAAAATGCTCCTTACACTTGGATTGGGGGCAGCCTTTTCATATTGGGACCAGATCAGATCTTGAGGAGGTGTGTAAGGGAGGATGAGCTCTTTTACATCCTCTCAACATGCCATTATGGACCTTGTGGGGGCCAATTTTCTTCCAAGAGGACAACCTTCAAAATTCTCCATGCAAGATCCTATTAGCCTACCCTACACCAATATACCAATAGGTACATTGCCAGATATGAAGAATGCCAAAGGATGGGTAAGCCTGCACCAAAGGATGAAATTCCACTACAACCTCAAGTGACTCTTGAGCCATTTAAGAAATTGAGAATTTGTTTCATTGGACCAATTAACCCCTCATCCAAATAAAAGAGGTATATCCTTTTATGACTAATTATTTGACAAAATGGGCTAAAATGAAGGCATTTAAGGAAACCGTAAAGAAAAAGGTGGTAGATTTCTTGAGGGAGAACATATTGTATAAGTTTGGATTCCCAAGGGATTTGGTCACTGATCAAGGAGCATAATTCACTTCTAATTTTATTGAGGGATTCATGGAGCGACATCACATCAAGCACAAAAGGTCCACTCCCTATCACCAAACTCAAGAAAATGGGCAAGTGGAGGTGTAAAATAGAGATTTGGAAATCATCTTAACCAAGGTTTCCACTAGTAACAAAAAGGATTGGGAAACCATACTTCTGGAGGCCACTTGGAAAACCACCATTGGGTTCACTCCCTTTGAGTTGGTTTATAGAAAAAAGGCATTGTTATCCATTGATTTTGAGTACAAAACCTTGATAATGGTAGCACAATTGGACCTAAACATCACCAAATATCAGGAAGAGAGGATGAAACAACTCAATTCTCTCAATGAACTTAGGTTGTAGGCTCTCATGCATATTGAGGTGGTCCAATTGCAAAGGAAGATTTGGAATGACAAAAACATCAGGGAAATGACCTTCCAAGAGGGTGATTGGGCCATTTTTTATGACTATAGATTTAAAGACTTCAAAGGAAATATGATGACAAGATGGCTAGGTCCATATCTGGTGGAAACATGTTATGGAAATGTTAGCTAGAGTTGTCTTTCTCTCTCATCACACGTGTAGAAAAAGAAAAAACCAAAATGTTGATTATTATGAGGAATGGGACAATGAGCCTATGGTGGAGTTGTGAAGGTGTGGGGGCTAGATCATACAATGTGTTGATCCCACCACCCAACCACTAATGGCATAAAGGTGGGCCTGAGCCTCATTTAGCATAAAGGTTTCATTCTAAAAAAGGAAAGGAGGCCCACTACCATATTCAGGATTTGAGATACCTATAACATAGGTTTCATGTAATTCTAAAGACATGTTATATAGTTAGGAGACAATTGTGTTGGCATTATGAGACAAGTGTTGTCCTTGATGGCAAATCACACTGATGACAAATCATAGTGCAGAAGGATAGCAACAAGGAATTGATGATCAGACTACAAGTATGAAGAGAAAATATATACACGCTGGTTCACTATATACCAAGTCGCGTATACAAGCATGTTCACTATATACCAAGTCGCGTATACGCAGGTTCACTATATACCAAGTCGCGTGTACACGCAGGTTGGCTTCAGTAAAAAAGCGTGTATGTGGAAAACTTATCTTTGGTCCATGGCAGTTATTCCTTGGACGTTGTGCCTATGGTTTTGGACCATGGTGTCTCGACGGATGTGTTGATCCCTAGTTTTGAAGTTGATGGTTTTGGATTTCTATGGTTTTGGCCCGTGGTATTGAGCAAGGCCTAAGGCTATATAAGGAGAAGAATATCATTAGGCAAAGACAATTGAAAAGTCTTGAATATCTGAAAAAGAAAGAGATCTGGTATGCAGGTTTTGGGTTGCTTGATCTAAGCTAAGGAGAGATTACACCAGTTGATGGAAGACTAGATCTAAGGATAGATCGGGATCTAATGGTTTGAAATGCACTATTATGATATGGTTGATTATGCGTATTTCTAGATCTGCATACTGACGCAATGTTATGTTTTGGGTCTAACTAATGTCTGGTACAGCTGCAAGTTAAGAGAATTTATTTTTAGATCTGTACGCAGGTTGTCTTTGGTAAAAGCGCGTGTATACGCGGGTTTCTCTCTTTGAAGTAGCGTATATCTTTTGAAGTTTGATTTTTGGGGTTGCAGTTGGGTCTGACTGCTATTGTAGAGTTCTGTAGTCCGCTCTGTGTTCTGGTGACTGGTGTTGACAGGGTTTCAGTGGTTTAGTGATTCAAAGATTGATGATGCTAGCATTGGTTGTTTTGTGCTTCAATGATCTATTATGAAAGTTGAATGAATTGTGGTCTTCAGATTGTAATGTTGTGCTTCAGGAATATCCAGTCTGAAAATGTATGAAAAGTGGTACCTGAAGGAAAGAAGATTGTAGGCTAGCACCTACGTACTAGTATCTTAGCTAGTACAAGAGCAAAGGGGGTTGGAGCTCCCTTCCAAGGAAGTTTGGAGAATGAGAGAAGGTTGAAGCCTTCAGCAGGTTGTAGCCTGCGTACTGGTATAAGGCTGCACCAGTACAAAAGATTGTAAACTGAAGTTTCATATTAAAGAAAGATAGAGACGACTTGCAGCAGGTGGTTTTCACCCACATTGGGTTTCCACCTTATATCATGGTGTTCATGTGTGTGTTTTCTGTGTGATGATCTGTTCTGTTATACTGCACCTGTTTTACTATCATGATCAATAATGTCCTGATGCATTTACTGAAGATAAGCTACTGAATCATAAGTTTTATTGTTATACGCTGGTTTCTTTAGACACAGTAGCGTGTACACATTGTTTCACTTAACTGAAGTAGCGTATATGTTTCTGAGCATAAAATGAAAAGGTTTTTCTGATAATAGTGATTCACCCCCCCCCCCCCCCCCCCCTCTCAGTATTATTTCCAACAAATTGTTATAGGATACAAACTTTGTGCTACAGGATATTGACTGCATGCTACAAGATTTATCTCAAGTGCTATAGGATTGTCTTAAGAGATGTAAAAGAGTTTAGTATTGCACAAATTTTCCCACAAAACCCTATATTTACGAAGGAACCTCCAAGGGAAGAGTAAGCACATAATTCTCCTCACATTCTATGAACAAAAAAATTGTGTAATTGTTCATATTTTTCTACAGAACATCCTATATAAAATATATGGAAACAAGAGGAAATTGAAATGTGATTTTTTCTTATGAATTGAGCATCATAGTAGGGGAATGAGCTTGTTTTGAGTTGGCCATGTAATTTTTAATTCCCCTTACCAACAAAGAGAACTACTCTTTTATTTTTTCTCTGAAACCCTACATTTCTCTAACACTAGTGATTGATAGCAAAATTCCCTTGCAAAAATTTGAAAAACTACAACAACAGTCATGGGGGGTGGTTTTAATCAAGGAGATCCCACGGAATCATCAAGGATCCACCAACACCCTTCTGTCATGGATATATTTGCAAATCACCAATGGTTGGGATTCCTTGAGAAATTTAAAGGGTTTGATGATGAAATTACTCATGAATTTGTAGTAAGGCTCCAACCTCAAGGGGAAGATAATGCTACCATCATTGTGAGGGGGATCATTATCCATCTAATTGAAAAAGTTATTAGTAGGGTGACAAAATTTCTCCTAGGGGTAAGATGGAGCAAGGACGAGAGAATATATGTTATCACAACCAAAAAGAACTTTTTTTTCCTTGAGGAGCAATAGATTAAAGAAAAAAATGGGTTAGGAGAGAGAGTCTACCCTATCCATGGGATGAGGTAGTTTATCACATCCTAAAATACATATCCTGTTAGGGGAGAATTAGTGTTGTCTATGCCTTTCATTTTAGGCCTCTCTATCAGCTAAGGTTCCAAATGGATTTGGCTATCCCAAGCAGATTAAACATTCCCGATTTCTTTTTCTAGTCCATAATAGAAATGAGATGAAGAGTAAGAGGGCAAAAACATAGTATATAGCTCACCATGGGATCATAAGGCTCATTGTCATGGATTTTTTGGAGCATTTTCAAAAGTTTGTTTCATGGACAAATTTTGTGGATATGGAAAGGGATCCCTTCCTTGAAACTCAATCCCAAGCCTTTCTAGACCTTGGAGAGACAAAAAACATGATTTTGTAGAAAAGGAGGTTGGTGAAGAAGACAAAGAGGAAAAATAATAAGAATATGAAGAAGAAATGACTAGTGAATAATAGGAAAAAGAAAAACCATATCAAAATATAAAGGGATAAAAATGATAACAAGGGACCCCAAAGGTCATTAGGGGATCTTCTAGACCTTGGAAAAGAAGGAGACAAGAGAAAAAAAACAATCATTTCAAAAGGCAATACTAAGTAAGAAATGGTTGCCACACTTGAAACCTTAAGTACGCATGTCAAACCCAAAGGGAGGAAACCAAAGCAAGTCCCTCTATATTTAAATATGAGAAGAAGTAGCAGACTTAATCAAGGTAATCCTCATCCTTCCACAACAACCCCATCACCATTAATGGGTGAGCTAGCCAGAGAAAGATAAGAAACACGCTGAAGAAATAATATCCCTCAAAGCTAAAGGTAAAAAACCACAAGCCTAAAAAAGGAAGCCAAGTACCAGAGGATCCAAAACTAAGCAAATACAATAGGAATCTTCCATGTTATAGGAAGGTAGGAGGGCAGTGCTATAGGAAAGCAGAGAAATGTTACAGGAAGGAAAAGAAGTGCTACAGGAAAGAAGGGTAGTTGTATAGGAAAATGCTACACTACAGGAAGGAGGTAAAGGGTCATAAGAGTTTCCAGAACCTAATCCCCAACCATATCTTGAGTCCTATTATAAATTCTTTGAAGCAGGAAAAATAATACCTACCAAGTTTGCAGTCCCAATCCTCCTTGAGTTAGATAAAGAAAGAGGTAGAAGCCATCGATGGATGCAAATTACAAGGTCCAAAGGAGTTGAATATGTGGGCCTAATGGAAGAAATGATGAATAATATGGGTGAGGATATGGTTGAGTTGAGACTCAAATAAGAAAACATGAGAGAACAACTGCAGATAGAAAACGAGAGACTAAAATGCCAACTGTAGAAGAAAGATGAGAAAATTTCCACTATGGCAAGCTTGGCTATGGAATCCATTCAATGTAGACACCCATGCAAAACGCATGCTATGTTCCTCAAGTAACAACGGATTCAATTGTAGATCAATACCCTAGTAAAATATGGTTCACTTCCTTTCCATGACTACAAAAAGTTTAATGAATTATGTCATAAACCCAAGGTTGAGGACAAATGTAGAATGGTTGAATTCTATATGCATAACATGATGTTAATTGATATGAAATTTTGGATCCCAATTCCAAAATGAGAGATGTATAATTGATGGAACTAGCCTCTTGGATTACTCGTGAAGAAGCAAGGGTTGAGAAGACCAAGAGGGTCATGGCTAGGGAAACCAATGAACCCCTATGGATCAAAGCATAATTGAGATCCCCTCATCTTTCCACCAACAATCATAGACTCATTGCTGAGGGTGCTACACTAGAACCGATCCACATAGAAAGACAGGAAAAATCCATTCTTCACTTTAAGGACATTTTTAGGTTACTAGGAACTAGGTGTTTACAGGATTTCCAGAGGAGATGCACTCTTTACCACATAGCCTAAAAATCAGAGAGTACTACTCTCCAGAAAGACAAAGGAATTCCTTGGAAAGGAAACCCTTGAATAAAAGAATAGTTAAAAGGCTGAAGATCAATTAGATTAGGCTTAAATTCAACCCTCCCTTGCTATTGGGGCTATAGGAAAGAAGAGAGCAGGAAGAAGAGAAACAAGAACGAGAAAAAATATAGAATAATGCATGGTTCCACCCTCAGGAGGGAATTCCATTTGAGATACCTTGGGATGTTAGGGAGGACACTAAGGATATGAATGAGATGTAATTAAGTGTTGATTTTCTTAGAGGGTTAGAAACACCTTTAGTAGGGGGTATAAATCAAGGCCCATATGGCCATCCTTCAACATACATAATCCTCTCTCCTTGCATTTGATAACACATTTTTGGACTATAATGTGTTTATTAGGGAGATTAAGGAATATTTATCATACCTTGTTGCCTAAAATATTAAATGTGGAGGAAAAGAATATTTATTGTGAAAAATTTTGTTGGAGATCGGTTGGAGGAAATGTATGAGGCTTGTTCCCTACATTAACTCACTAAACAACTTGGCTAACTATGGGGCAATCACTACAGTCAGTGGCTGTGAGGATCTCTAGATACTAGATCCACTTTTATAGGGATTTTGGAGGGAAAAAACCATCCTTCCAAGGAGGATTACCCCTCATTAATTTTTTATAAAAGAAGGAGCCCAAGAGCTCAGTAGGATTCAACTTTTTAGAGGAGCATAGTGACTGCTAAAGCTGGGAACTTGTACTTATCATTTTAGTTTACATATCATGTATTTGATCACTTTTTGAGATAAATGAAAAGCATTTTGTTGCCTTTATTTTAAGTGTGTTATAGAGGGTTGAGTTCCCTTGGGTAAGGGCCCAATCCAATAGCTCTAGTCTCTCTCCTTTGTACATTTTTATTATGCAGTTTATTTCATGTAATTTATTTAACAAAATTTTATTTTCTTGCAACCTTTGTTTATGTAAAAATTTTCCTCTGCTGATTTTTCAATCATCTCTCTTGGAAAATGTGGTTGTGGACTTTGTATTCGAAATAACAAAAAGATAGGTCTTCTTTTGATGAAATATTTAGATTTTGATTAAAATTCAACTCATCCTTTCTTGTCTAGTTTGATTTTCTACAAATAGTATTGTTGGCATTCATTAGATCTCGATGTTTTTTGCAAGTTGAATAATTTTCTGGTGTGAAGGTAATAATATTATTGGTTTTCATGGAAGAGAACTATAATTTTCATTTGTAACCCTACCATCAACACCCTCCTTTCATTCTCATCAACTTCTTTAAGAAGTTTGCACATAAAAATCAGGATAAGTTTGTTAGAGGCCATTGTTTGTATTATGTCCTTGCACAAGATGGGATATTGAGGAGTAATAAGCTTGTAAAGGCATTTCATATCCTTATCTCACCTTATACCATCCCTTCTCACCTTCAGGTCACCTTCTAATCTCTTAGAATTCTCTCGGATTCAATCCTGTATCAATACATGGAAATCTTGTAGTAATCATGTAGCATCCTATAGCACCATGTAGAACCCCTCAAAACTTGACCAACATTGTCGTTTAAGTTTAATTCTTTCCTCTTAGCCCTTCACAATCTCTGTTAGTCCTTGAAACCAAGCTTGATTCCACTTAGAAATTTCCTTTCCATCACTACGATTTATTTATGCAATTAGGATTAGTGTTCGAGTTCACAAATTTAATAGCACAAGGATAGTTTACATTGTTATTTCTTGAAGCATTTATTGAGTTTTCCACTAGAATATGATCTCCTTTGAATTCAATAGTTTAGGATTGATTTTATGTTATTTACTCTATGTAACTAGGCTAGGAATATTTCTCTGCCATTTATCTTGTGCAATAGGTTAGGGTTTCTATTTCAAGCATTTCATTCCTTGCCAGTAGATTAAAATTTAATTTTATGCAACAATTTAATTCCTTGCAAGTAGATTATAATTTCATTTTATGCAACATTTTCATTCCTTGCAAGTAGATTAGAATTTCATTTTATGCAAAATTTTCATTCTTTGCAAGTAGATTATAATTCCATTTTATGCAACAATTTTCCTTCTTGCAAAAAACTAGATTCAATTTGCAAAATGGTCTCTCTACACCTTGGTTTGATTCATTGCCTCAAAGCAACTTGAGTAGAACTTAGATTATTGTGCATAAAACACTGTTACCTCTTAATTTTGTTTGAATCCTCGATTAATAAATTAAAGTTGGCAGCCCTGAGAGTTGAACCATTCTTGTTGTGATACCAGAGCTTATCACTTCCCATGAATATTTAATATCACATGTACATGCAAGGACTCCCGAACATGAGTCCACATACATCAAGGGGAAGAACATATAATTCTACTTCATTAATAAAATCATCACTGATGGAAAATATAATTTTTCATTGTTTTGTTACCTTTAGATCTGCATCCTTATTTACCCATCCTAGTGGATATGGGTTTGGATCCAAACAAACTTCCACCACCAATGTCTCGACCAACTTTGTTGAAATGAGATTCACATACAATTGTGGGTCAAATAGAGCATCACCTTTTTCTTCTTTACTTGTATCTTTATATGTGCTACAGGTATATTTGGGCACATCACTCTCGACATTCAGACCAGTACAATTAGGGCTCATCAAACCTTAATTCAGTTGTTACATGCCCTAGACAAGTCATCTCATTGAATTTTTCCATCTATGAAAGTTTCCTAACCTGAAGCTTGCTGAAATGCCTCCTTGGGACACCAGCATAGCCCTGGTCAGGGTTAACTATGTTGTAGAGCAGGCAGGCCCATTCAAGCCTTCACTGTAGTGCACTTAGGCCCTCTTTGACTTGCGTTGGGGGAGATTGAGTGAAATTTGCATAGGGTTTTAGGAATATTCCTTGATTCTATATCATTCTAGAAGGATCCCATCTCTTATCTCCTCCTATGAGCTCAAAATTGAATAGGCTAAGGATCAATTAACCTCCTATACTCTCATCCCTTGCTCCATGGAAACTAACTCCAAGTTTGGAAGGCCATTCAATACCCTCATTTATCATAAAGCCACCTCCATTTCCCTATAAATTGAGCACTCATCATAGTGATTAGGGGGCTAGAATCTGAAGATTGTAGAGAAATTCTGTTGGTTTGAGACTTGAGTTCATGTCAAGAAATGTTATGCTGCTAGATTGGTGTGCTTTTCATGTGGTGAGGGTTGGACTGAAGCTGGAGGAGTGACATAGGATTGAACTGTATTGGGTGAAACTCCTCCTTCTACATTAATAAAGCATTTATTCGTTTTCTCATGTTCTTGTTCATATCTATGATGATTATGTGTTTCAATATCTTTGATTACATTGGCTTATAGTAGATAGATCATGTATGCTTTGATTGTTTCTTGTTTATGTTTCTGTTGATACAGGTACCAATTGAGCGGATTTAGTTCAAGTGGGAGCGATGTGAGAAATTCAAATGGGATCAAGGAAGCAAAATACTATAAGTAAATTCCTTCATATCATATATATACTATAGGAAAATGTTAAACTACTTTCTTTCTATTGTTCTAGGTGTAGCTACCCACCTAGGGAAAATGTGTTTATCCGTAGATGCAAATTCCATATAAAAAATTGGCGACCATACTGGGGAATGATTGTCATTCCTGGTAGCTTAACCTCATCATATTACACCCTATTAGACTTTTCTTGATTTCATTTATCTTATTTCAGTCATTTTGAAGTGTTTTTGGTCAAAACGTGTGCTTGAATATCTCTTGATTTGACTCTCTAGCACCAGCACAGTGTTGGTCTTGACACAGTGTGCTGCAGAGTAGCCTTAGATTAGAGATACTACACTACAATGCACTGTCTCCCACTCTATCCTGCGCTGATCCATATTAGGCTAAAAAACCCACCTTTGGTTTGATTTTTCCAAAGTTGCTTATGATTTTGTTTGCTAAAAGATCAATGTTTCTTATTGTTCTGAAATCAAGTTGTATTTCTCCTCCTAGCCCTACTTTGGCCTTGATTGTTTAGTGTTTGTTAAGTGATTTATTTATCATTATCAATTCATTTTCAAAGTTAGCTTATAATTGATTAGTCTTTTATAAAAAGGAAGTGTCATAAAGTCTTCATTTCTTTGAAAAAGGGATTGTCATAAAGTCTTAATTTCTTGCAAAAAGCATTGATTGATTGTATGCACATTTAGTTTCCTTTTGTTCATCTAAACATTAAGAGAAATAAAAAGAAAAACTTGCATTATGCATTTAGAGGTTTGTTTGTGCTTGTAGGAATAGTATAGGGAAAGTTGCATTAGATGTGCTCTATGCTCTTTGATTAAAGCTTTTGATTGCTCTATCCCTTGTAGTTAAGGTTTTTCATTGTTCAAATAAAATGAAAAGAATGTTTCTCATTATAGTTGCATTCTCGGAATTTCAAAGACATCACGTGGTGAACCTGAAAGACAAACTCCTAAATAAGATCAACTTAAAAGTTATCTCAATTAACCTAATGGAGCATTGTAACTTAACAAATAACATTTAGAGGTTCTAGGCTAGAGACGTGTTCTGGCATCGCAAAACATAGCAACTTTTCTTAATTGTCTGTGATACATTCTAAGTGTGATACCTCATTCCATGTACATAAGTATATCATAGCTCATCCATGTACCTTCGGGTATATAGGGAAGTGTTATAGTATGAAAAGTATAAAGGAATGCTCTCAATGTGCAGTTTTGCATTAGGCGGCATTAACATGGATTGGGCTTCCATGTAATTTCAGGTATATATGGGAGCACTAAATTAGGTTGCTATCCATCCTTAGGTAACCGGGTCAGCCACCTTGTACACTGTGATACAATGAACACAACATTCGGGGAGATCTCTTGCACGTATGTTAAGTCCTTGGTTTACTAAGGCGTTATATTGCAGTTCATAGTTACTTGGTAATCCTTTTGCTTAGATTATCCCTCTTTTGTTTTGTTATGTTATTTTGATTAAAATAAAATTAATTGACCACGGATAACATCCTCCATGTCACTCCTTAGTTGATATTAGGTTGAGACATATGGAAACAACTCCAGAGTCCACTGATCAAGGAATTCCTTTTGATGGGAATCCTAGTCCTTTTCCTCCTTGTAGAAATATTGTTTCTCCTTATATGGATACATTGTCCCTTCCGAGACTTACCATCAGCTTGCCACTATGGTTTTTCTCAACCTCCTTGGCCCCGCAACTAAATATTCCTACAACTAGACAAAATCAACCTCCAGTTGATACTAAAGTTGACCCTTTTCCTTCTTCGTCGGTTGTTTCTTCCTCGCCTTCTTCCTCTTCACTTGGTGAAAGTATTGACACTAGTAACCAGGTGGATAAGAAGAAGAAGATAAGGAGGAAGAAGAAGAAGAAGAATATTCAAAAGGGGGACAACCAAGAAACCATTGCTTCAAATGAAACTTCTGATGAGAAACCATCCGATATGCCTCACAAACTTTGATATCCTTGCAAACTTTGTACGGGAGTCCATCTTCTTTGAAATTATTTTGGTATGCCTCAGATCTTAGAAGAGTGGTCTTCTCATTCACATCATCCTATGTCATCAACTTATGGAGATCATGTTGGTGACACACCATTAACTAGTGGTAGTAAATTTCATGAAAAGAAGGGTAAAGTTAAGTTTCCCTATAGGTTATGTGAAGGGAATCACCCCATTCACCTTTTTCCCTATCCGGATGAAGCCCAAAAAGTGTTGGATAACCATCCTACTTCTCCGTAGTGACTTCCATATGGTTATAGGTGACTCTCCCTTAATCCTTCACTAGTTGATGAAGTGACTAACCCAAATCAACCGTCGGTCAAACCCACTCTCTCTAAATGTGAATCCCATGAGTCTATACCTGACCAATCACAGGTTGAGGAAACAGTTAACTTGATTTCACCTTCAATTAATTGTACATTTCTCATAGAGAGTGAGTATGATACCATGCAAGTTCTTTTTGTTTCTTCATATTCCAATGAGCTTGGAGGAAACCCTCATGTTCCATCAAGAGAGGAGGGTAACTCAAGGGGGTAATTCTCCCATTCTTACGATACCTTCTCCAAGTACTGGTCACTTCCTTTGATTGGAATCGACTGGCAGGATGTTGTCCTCCTTCTTATGTGCCTTTCCAGATCATAGTACATGTTTATAATATGATTGTATCTGGCACTATTATAGATGAAGGTGCAATTGTGAGTACCCTTTGCTCCACTGCTTGGTAGGTGCTTGGTTCACTGTGACTTGTGCTTGTTACCCAAAATCTATTGGCTTTTAACAGAGGAACCAATCAACGATTAGGGATCCTTCCTATGTTTCCTACTTTGGGAGGAAATTTTTTTTATCACAATGTGATGGTAGTCCCAGGCCCTTTAGATTACAATTTACTTCTTGGGCACGACTATGTTTATGACATGGGAGCTATTGTTTCAAAACTCTTTCGAGTGATGTGTTTCCATCATGAAGGCATAATTATCACTATTGACTAGCTTTCATTTCATGGTCCAAATATGGCTTCAAATTAACAATCTTCCATAAATGGTCCTTTTGTCCCAATGGTATCTTCCCCGCCACAGGTCAATTATGTGGCAACCTATTCCATGCTTACATCAACTAATGATCAATTTTGTGATGTTGTGCATTATGTACTGGGGGCATTGGAACCAAATTTCTCTAATGGATTCCTTCTTATGTATCTCTTCCAGTGTATTATTCTCCGATCTGATGAGAACCCCTTGGAAGTCATGACCTCCTATGGGTCATGATCAAGGAATCATGAGGATAGTTCCTGGTCTTGTGTCAACCTTGTTAAAAAATGAAACAAAGGGTATGAGCATAGTTCTTTGTCTTGTGTCAAGATCATTAAAAAATGAAGCAAGAAATATGAGGATAGTTCCTGGTCTTGTGTCAACCTCATTAAAAAATGAAACAAAGGGTATGAGCATATTTCTTTTTCTTGTGTCAAGATTGTTAAAAAATGAAACAAGAAATATGAGGATAGTTCTTTTACTATGTCAACCTCATTAAAAAATGAAACAGGTCGAGAGTGAGCAGAGTTCCTTGTCTTGTGTCAAGCTCATTAAAAAATGAAATAAGGTCCCATGGAGAAAAGTTCCAATTTGAGTCTTTGATTAGATCTTGTAAAATCCCAGTCGAGTGTTTCACTTGATCTCATAAATGAACCTTCATTCCATCCACCTGATAGCCATGAGTAGTCTACTTAGGTGAATGCAATGAAGCTTGGGGGGCATGCACCTAGAATAAAGTCATCATGCTGGGGGCATGTAAACCAATCTCAAGCATAGTTTTTCATTTCAAGCTTGTGTAAACATGAAACTGAATCCAAGCATAGTTTTTCATTTTAAGCTTGTGTGAACATGAAACCGAATCCAAGCATAGTTCCCTATGGTTCAAGCTTGTGTAAAAATGAACCCATCTCCATTTTAACCCTCGTGATTGCCATTCTATCAGCCTCTTTCGTCATATGAGCCTTGGTTTTTCTCCTTCCATCGTCACTATCTGCTTGGCCGATCATATGCTTTCACTTGGTTGTTTTACCCTTTTTGAGGGAAAATTGCAATTAGTGGTCTTATTATCCAACCCCTTCACATAAATCAACATGTTTTGAGAAGTTCCAACATCGCCGAAACTAGTTGCTATCCTAGACACCACTTGTTCATACAAGTGGAGTACTCTTTAAGCTCTTTTCAGACTCTCAAAATATGAAAAGATTGTCGAGCGCTTGTCCTTTTCAGCTCGTAAACAGATTGGAAATGACATTTACTCAGTATAAGTTTAACCCTTTTCCGGACTAAGATAGATTACTTACAAAAAAGGAATACATTGATCAAACATGGTCAATAGGTTCTCTCTTGTATTATTTTACAATCTTTTGGACTTGAGAGACAAATTTACGAAAAAGAACTTGTGGAGTTTTCTTTTTGTCCCTTTTCAAACTCTCTAAACATGAAAAGGACCGAGTTCTCATTGTCATTAAACTCGTTAAAACATCAAATAGCGACAAACTTGTCCATCATGACAAGACCAAGTTTCACCTTCACTAGGCTCATTAAAACATCACATAGTGATGGATTCACACGAAGGGTGAAATTATACTACAAGCATATGTTATCCTCCTCAAGATTGTTTAAACAAAATAAAGAGGTACTAGTCAGCAATGACTAGGGAAAATGGGAAAAGGGATAAATCACTTTATGGTACCAAGTTGCTCTTGAACATGACACTTTCACTTCATCTCTGTGATTATTTGGATGGGTTATTTGCTTGATGGTTATCATATGTATGGTCTATCACACCATCCATCACTTTGGTTTTGGGTCAATGTTGCCAATTCATTCAGTGTCATCGACATGTTCAAGAGAAGTCACTCAGTAAATTTCATCCTTTGCAATACTCATAAACCTTCATTTTCATGACTACCATTCCTAAACCTTGTGTCGTCAGTCACATTTTGTCTTCAAAATCATTACACTCGTTTCGTGTCATTTATGGGGGATACATCAAGGCCCTCCTGCGATGAGTTGCTTCTTATCGACATCAGCACATCATCTAAGAAGTTGGCTTAGAAACACCCTTCTAGTACCTTGAGGCTTGCATACATCAATGGCAAGTTTCTCAATTTTGGTGATAGGTTGACATCACTGTCCTTTGACAGAAAGACTTTGTATGGTGTTCGACATAAAAACATCTATTCACACCATGCAGAATGTACTGTAGTACCTTGAGAATCATTATCATTACCAGTGATCTCTCTCACGTCTATTAATGGCTTACATCATTGGATGGTAATCAGATGGTGCCTTCCCATGTTCGACTTCAAATCAAATATTCACATGGTTAGAATCGTACTTGAGTGAACGATTGGATGAGATAGAAGACCCCGAATCTAGTTTCATCCACCTAGGTTGTGATTTTAGGAGAGTACTAAATCATCTATAGAATGGCTTTACACGGATGGTCATCCTATCATGGGTCTATATCTGTAGATGACTATCTATGTAATGAAAAGTTTATATGTTGAGTATGGGTATGCCTTCCCTCATAAATTCATGAAAAGTTCAAAATATCATGATGTTATGTATTGTAATCGATGCAGGTTACCATCTGCTTCAAATCCTCCCTATCACATCATAAAGCATATCACTCGACATTATCATTTTTGACTTCATGCTTTAGGGGGAAACTGTTAGAGGTCTATTTGGGCACATCACTCCCGAAATTTAGATTAGTAAAATTAGGGCTCATCAAAGCCTAATTCAGTTGTTACATGCCCTAGACAAGTCATCTCATTGAATGCTTCCATCTATGAAAGTTTCCTAACCTGAAGCCTTGTTGAAATGCCTCCTTAGGACAACAACATAGCCTTGGTCAGGGGTAACTGTGCTGCAGAGTAGGCAGGTCCATTCAGGCCCGCACTGTAATGCACTTAGGACCTCTTTGACCTACACTGGGTGAGATGGAGTGAAATTTTCATAGGTTTCTAGGAATATTCTTTGATTATAGATCATTCTATAAGGATCCCATCTCTTATCTCCTCCTATGAGCTCGAAATTGGATAGGCTAAGGATCAATTAACCTCCTATCCTCTCATCCCTTGCTCCATGGAAACTAACTCCAAGTTTGGAAGGCATTCAATTCCCTCATTTATCACAAAGCCACCTCCATTTCCCTATAAATTGAGCACTCATCATAGTGATCAGGGGGCTAGAATCTGAAGATTGTAGAGAAATTCTGTTGGCTTGAGATTTGAGTTCATGTCAAGCAATGTTATACTTTTGGATTGGTGTGCTTTTGATGTGGCAAGTGTTCGACTGAAGCTGGAGGAGTGACACAGGATCAAACTATATTGGGAAAAACTCTTCCTTCTACATTAATAAAGTGTTTATTTTTTCTCTCATATTCTTTTTCATATCTATGATGATTATGTGTTTCAATGTCTTCAATTCCATTGGTTTATAGTAGATAGATCATGTATTCCTTGATCATTTCTTGTTTTTGTTTCTATTGATACAAGTACCAATTGAGCGAATTTAGTTCAAGTTGGAGTGATGGGAGAAATTCAGAGGGGATCAAGGAAGCGAAAGACTACAAGTAAGTTCCTTCATCTCATCTATCTACTATAGGAAAAGGTTAAACTGCTTTCTTTCTATTGTTCTAGGTGTAGCTACCCACCTAGGGAAAATGTGTTTATTTGTAGATGCAAATTCCATAAAACAATATGGAAACGTTTAATCATTTATTTCTCTATTGAGTAAAATATTCACCATGCCTGGTGAGAGATTCGCTTATATATACATATTATATTATTGATAAAATCGCCTTCCATTTTTCCTGTATACCATGGAGATTCGCCCATTTATTATATTTATAAATTTAGGGGGTTCTTAAATTCCATACCCGAGATGAGCAACTACTTGGGGTCACCACCTTCTTCACTGACATAGATATAATCTTCTCATCCACATCCAATCTTCTTTCAACTTCATTACTTGATTTAGTGGCCATGATATTCTTCTTCTTATGTATTTCTTTTTGTTCTTCAGGTTTAGCTCTAGATGCAACTTCCAACAAATGTTGTTGTGGTTGTTGGGATATTTGCGCTGGTTTGCTATGGCTATCACCTTTTTATATTTTCCCCTTTTTAGCTTCTTATTACCCTCCTTAGAAGCACATTTCTACTCCTTCTACTTTGATCCACTTTTTTACACTCTCTTTAGGCCTATATTCTCCACGTACTGTACATGTACACACACCTCGTCCACTGATTTGGGCTTGAAAAGCATCACTTTCTCTTGCAGATGGTGGTGTAGAACCCCCAAATACTTAAGAAGTACATATGGGTTCTTTAGGGAGATAACCAACATTATGTCCATCTTTTTTAAATCTGTGTTGTACTTCTGCATGCTTTTACCTGGTTTTGTTTGAAGTAGTGCTACTAGATAAACTAGTCATCAACATATCCAAGAAGGTAAAACTATGAATTAATGAGGGTTTTGAAGTTCTCCGACTTAGTCACTTGAGGCTCTCCCTCCAACCTTAGGGTCTCTGTGTGGCTCTCCCACCAAGTTAGGGCATGAATCTCTAATTTTAGCCACACAAATGAAATATTTTGTTCTTCCTCAATTTTATGGACGCTGAAATACACTTACAATTGCCACAACCAATGATTACTATTTAGAGTGTTGATATCATTGTGTTCCAACTTGATATTGACCTTTTCTTCCACTTTAAATAGGGTTTGTGATTGATTCACATCACTCAAACTAGGTTGATGTTTTTTGGGTTCTTCCTTCAACTGGTTCTCCATTTCTTCCCGATCTTTTGATCCCCCTTTTGACTTGTCCTATGCATTTGAAGTCCCATATTATCCAAATATCCAAAGCTTATTGTTTGAGGCTTCCATGAGGAGATTTATATTTCAATTTATATCAATTTCTAGTTGTTTCAACTGTGAAAACCTTTCCTTTGTAGGATCAGGAGGGTTATTCATAGATTCATCGACCATGATTAGGGTTTTACAAATTTTGGACCAATGGATCTAGATACCATGCAAATATACACAATAATCCCAAATAAACTTGGCTCTAATATGAATATGATCCATAAAATTCCATAGATATTCCACTGGATATTTTTTCACAATAGATCTAATGAAATTATATTTAAAACTTGAAATTATACACTATTATAGTTTTATTAGATTTTTGGATCTATATATTTAATGTTAATAATGCATGCATGCAAATTAAAATTATGCAAAAAATAGAGAACATAAAAGTAAAAATCTCACACACACATTTGACACAAGATATGCTCTGGGAAACCCTTTCGGGAGAAAAAACCAAAGAGAAGGTGAGGTCGCTATGCTATCTTTATTTGAATGGAAATATGGTTGTGAGTACAAATAAGTAAGGGCCATGGCCCATGGGATGTTATAGTGCACAACTCCTCTCTATGCCCTCTACCTCTTAT
The DNA here is from genome assembly GCA_031772625.1 of Pinus tabuliformis. Taxonomy (NCBI): domain Eukaryota; kingdom Viridiplantae; phylum Streptophyta; class Pinopsida; order Pinales; family Pinaceae; genus Pinus; species Pinus tabuliformis. The sequence goes on along the minus strand of CM062819.1, from coordinate 1,137,719,255 downwards.
CCCTCTTGGAAATTTTTTGTCAGCTATGGAACAAATGTACTTGAAGTAATGGAACCCCTTTTCCTCCTAGTGCCCGGGTTATAACACAACCCAACAACCTACTAGTGGTTAGGTTTGACTACCTCAACTCTTAAAAAGAGTTACAATATATACTTCTTGAGTCTTATACATCATAATCACGTGGCTAGCCCCTTTTCCATTAATAATGGGGGCTGACATGGCATCCTCTCTAATTATGGTGGTGAAAACTGGAAGGTCAACTTATGAGTGGCATAAATTTCACATACAAACTCTGATTCACATGACTCTTGCATCATTGGAAAGGTATCTATGTTTAGAATAGGAAAAAAATGTGTGATGCTAAAGTGACAAAGAGTTCCCTTAAAAAACATTATTTTATGCCTCAAAATGCTTCCAAAAGGTTTCACACCTTATATTTTGAAATTGGGTCTTCTCGGTAAAAACAATCCTATGAGCTAATTCCTCCAAATTTTCCACTCTAAAAGCATCAATATGGATGAAAAAAATATAATTATCCAATCCGGATCAGCAATATACATAATCATGAAAAATATTTGAGTTTTGAAGTAGTTAGTAGGGTATCTTGTCTGAGATTACCTTGGTCCAATCAAATATGGCTTCCTTTTTAAAATCAAAACACAAAACATTTAGAATTAACTTGGGAATGTTATATGTGGACTCTTGTCCCATTAAATAAGAAAATTACAGTGAAAACATTGATAATGCGCTGCCAATAGAGATATATCAATAATTGAGAGGTTAACTAGCATTTGTGTTGATGGAGCTAAAAAATTATTTAATAAATTTGATCCACCACCTGAAGAATCCAAAAGAGAGTTTTTTCAAGAAAATTGAGACTTTTTTTAGAGTCAGGAAGTTAGGGAATCATTCTGAAATATCTAGGAATTAATAAGACTAGATTATTTCCTTTCATTCCTAGAATTGTTATACCCTTGGTATCAAATAATTAGGTAGGCTAGAATGTTGGAAATACTATGAGGGGGGATGAATCATTATTTCATTAATTAAACATTTTTTAATAAAAAAATCACTAAATTAATATTCAAGAGTGAACACATGACCATATACTATTTATAACATGAAGATTTTTTTTCTTATTATAAAGAGTACAATCAAGTTTATTAGCCCCAACTAAAATTTTTGTAGGCTCCAACCTATGCGATACACCAATCCATTAAGTACGCTCCAACTTAGTGAATTCATGGGCACTAACCCACAGGAGATACCAATCCATTAACTAAGTACCAACTCAAAAAAATTCATGGGCACCAACTTAGCTCCAAGTTATACTATGGATATGTCATAGTTACTCCTTAGATGGTCATCACAACACCAGGAAATCAACATAATTCCATTCTCAACTCTTATTACAACCACCTAGCCTGAATATTGCAATTTTTTCTCTTCATTTGATTAATTAGGGTGCATCGACAAATTCAAGATTGGTTATAGTCTAATTCACAACAATGAAACTCTACCTCTACTCATGTTGTATCACACCCTCTCCAACATTGATTTCATAACGGAACCTCAAATCATGTTGATGTATATGTATAAATATTATTAGTCTTGGAGCTCTGCTTCCACCAAAACTTTGCTATTAATGACTTTGAACTTAGTCACAATAATACTAGCTTGTGCCTTTAATGAAATAAAATTCTCAATCTATACGCCACACCAACATATTGTTGAAACATGTGTAACTAGGTTCGGTCTTCACAAGTATGAAATGTATTCTTATAAATATAAAATAAGAAATAAAATTATTATTATTATTGAAGCATGGGTTTCATGCTCAATTTATTTTATTTAATAGGTCAAGCACCCATTGAGTTCTTCTAGGGTTTTTCGTAGGTATAAGAGTCATTGTCATATATTAAAGACCTTATGGGCACATTGTAAATTGTAAAGGAAAAAATGTTTTGTCTTTAAAGTGTCAAAATACCTCCAAGATCAAGTCGACCTAAAGATTTGTCAAGTCGGCCTACTTGAAGAGTCACGTCCACCCTTGAAGAAGCCTATATATAGAGAGAAACTTATCCTCCATTCATAACTAACTCATCTCTTATGTGAAGAAGCACAAGAAGAAGGAAGTGGAAGAAGGAAGTGTGAATAAGTCAAAGTGTTTTGGGTCTTATCTATGTATCTGGGGAAGATCGAAGTTAGGGTTTGTCCACTGGGATCTTCTGTGGTTTGATATTGGACAAGGAAGAGAAGGGAAGGAAACTCAAGACAAGGCAAGTGAATTCAAGAGGAGAGCTATTAGAGGGAGATCAAAGTCTACAAGAGAAGCAACAACAATTACAACAGTTGTTGGGGGGAATAATTTAGGATCTACTGGGAGGTCAAAAATATTGTAGTAGGAGGTCGTGGTAAACTTGATCTTGAGGGATATTTGTATGTGTATTTAGGTCATGTTATTCTTAAATTGAAAGATCTATAAGAAATAAATATATTTATGGGTTTTTCCCTCAAGAGGAGGGGTTTTGGCCCTGGATTGTAGCCTATATAATTTGTCATTGTTCTTATTGTTCTGGTAGTTGTTTGATGTATTTCACATTGGAATAATAATTAACAAAACTAATAAGTAAAAATTAACACAAACAATTATCAAGCAAAGAGAATTAACATATTCATTTCCTTATTGAATTCTCCACATGGTTTTAGAGCTTTGGTTCTATAAGGGCATCATGAAGATCTCCTCTAAAATGAGAAAGCTCTTCAAGAAAAATGCAAGCCATCTCAATAAAGGTATCAAGGAAGCATGGAGTTTATTATTCTCTTCAAATAATGCATCAATCAATGAAAGGAATGAAGGTCTCTTCTTGACTTTCTCTAGTACATTCTAAGATTAAGATACCTGGGTAATTGATAGTGGTGCATCAAGGCACACGACTAGCCACTCCAATCGATTGAAGACCTTGTCAAAAGGAAAATTTGCTTACTCTATGGAACTTGGAGACAAAAAAATCTATCCTATGAAAGGCATTGGTTCAACTTCCATAAAACTCAACGATGGAAGCAACATTCACCTCAACAACATTCTATTTGTTCTAGGTTTGTAAAAAATATTACTTTCTATTTCAAGTTTAGAAGACAAAGGAGATAGAGTACCCTTCATTGATGGAAAAGTAGTTGTTTGGAGAAAATACTCAAGCATAGATCAAGCTAAAGTTATTGGTATCCAAGAAGGAAGGCTTTATAGATTAATATCTCTTGTAAACCAAGCTCTATTTCACACTGCGATTAGTCCATGTGAAATTTGGCATCAAAGGTTTGGTCATCTACATTTCAAAATACTTCCAACTTTAAGTTCCATAGTAGATGGAATCTCAAATCTAAAGGAGGATCATGAAGGTGTCTGCAAGGGATGTGCATTAGGTAAGAAGACCAAGAGACCATTTGGAAGTAGTGCTTTGTGGTCGAAAGAAATCTTGGATCTCATTCAATTTGATGTGTGTGGCCCTATGATTCCAAAATCACTTGGAGGCCATCTATAGTATTCACATTCATAGATGATCATTCAAGAAATACCTGGGTTTAATCAATGAAAACCAAAGATGAAGTTGTTACAAAATTTCAAGATTTTAAGGTTGATGTGGAGAACCTTATAGAAAAAAGAATCAAGATACTAAGATTTGATAATGGAGGATAATATACATACAAAGGGACTATAGAATGTTGTAAGGAGTATGGGATTAAGAGGGAGCTGATAGTTCCATACAATCCCGAACAAAATGGAGTCACAAAAAGAAATAATAGATCTATTGAAGAGAGTGTAAAAGCAATGTTACACGATCAAGATCTACCTAAGTTTATGTGGGGAGAGGCAACAAAGACAACAATCTACATTTAGAATTGATGTCATCATAGATATCTAGATAACAAGACTATGGAAGAAGTGTTCTCTAGAAAGAAGCCATTTGTAGATCGTCTATAGATCTTTGGGTGTCCTGTGTATATTCATATACTGAAGGACAAAAGAAAAAAGTTGGATCCTTCCGGTACAAAAGGTATATTTGTTGGGTATAGTAACTCATCAAAAGCTTATAGAATCTATATGAAATATGGACATCACATTGAACTTAATCGTGATGTCATATTTGATGAGATTCTAGAATTCAAGAAGTCAAGATAAATTTCTATATATTTTGAGGATGAAGAACTTCCAATATTTGAGGAAGAAGTTGACAAGGAAGGAGAAAAATCACACCATGAAGAAGAAGGGCCTAATGAACCTGTTCAACCTGTAGTCATTCTAGAAATAAGGAAAATACCTAACTGGTTGAAATCCACACTACTTGATGCAGAATGTCATGGAGAAGTTCAAGGATCATTTAGAAAAAGTAAGAGACCCAAGAAATATTTTGGGTATGCTGCCTACATGAAAAAATTAATAGAAGCATAACCATCCACCTTTGAAGAGGCTGTAGAACATAGAGAATGGAAGGATGCCATGAATGAAGAGTATCAACCTATAATGAAGAAAGGAGTCTGGGAGATCATACCTAGGCCCGAAGACAAATATGTGGTTACTTCCAAGTGGATCTATAAGATCAAGCATGCAGCTGATGGAAGTATAGATAAGTATAAAGCAAGATTTGTGGACATAACTTTCTATCAACTTGAAGGCATTGACTATGAAGAGACATTTTCTCCAACAACAAGATATACAACGATTCAATCATTAGTCTCTTTGGCAGCATCCATGGGATGGAACATCTACTAAATGGATGTGAAGACTACATTTTTGAATGCCACTATAGATGGCACTATAGAACAACCCTTGGGATTTGAAGTCAAAGATAGGAAGTCATATGTTTTCATATTAAAGAAAGCATTATATAGCCTCAAGAAAGCACCAAGGGCATGGTATGGTAGAATGGATGTATACCTATAGAGAATAGGCTTCTCAAAAAGTTCTGCTGACTCAAACCTTTATATTAAGGTTGTAAATAATGAACCTGTAATTATTATTCTGTATGTAGATTATCTTCTCTTGACATGTGTAGAAGGTTGAATTGAAGGATGTAAGAAGCAACTGGCAACATAATTTGACATGAAGGATATCGGGTTGATGCATTACTATTTGGGACTAGAAGTATGGAAATGATTGAATGAAGTCTATTTGGGTCAAGGAAAGTATGTGATCAAGATACTAAAGAGGTTTGACAAGATGGACTGTAAACCTATGACCACTCTAATGATCAAAAAATTGAAGAGACTAAGGAGTTCTGAATCAAGCCCTGTGGATCCTTCTAGGTATAGGAAAATCATTGGCTCATTGATGTACTTGGTGCATACTCGACCATACATATGTTTTGCGGTAAATATACTCAGTCAATTCCAAGTGGAGCTGAAGCATGATCATTGGATAACAACAAAGCATAGGTGAGATACCTGCAAGGAACCATCAACTACTATCTAAAATATGATAAAAGGAATGACATCTAATTGACTGGATATACAGATTCCAACTGGGGAGGCAATGAATAGGATGGTAGAAGCACTACGGGAGGATGTTTCACTTTAGGATCGTCCATGGTCTCATGGATGAGCAGAAGAAAAGACATTGTTGCTTTGAGTAGTGTTGAGGCTGAATATGTTGCAGCATGTGAAGTAAACAAAGAAGTAGTATGGTTAAGGAAGCTTCTATCTAACTTGTTTGAAGGACTGATGAACCCTACAGTGACACTTTGTGATAACACCAGTTTTATTCATTTGTTTGAGGATAAAATGTTTCATGTAAAGGCAAATCACATCAACAACAAGTATCACTATATTCGAGAGATAGTACAAAATGGTGTGCTGCAGCTACAATATATCTCCACTGATGAACAGGTCGCTGATATGTTGAAAAAATCACTTCTGAACAAGAATCTTGTATACTTAAGGGATAAGCTTGGTTTGGTTGATTTTCCCTCCCTAATTGAGAGGGAGAGATAGACACAACATTCTTGTATTCACTTGGGAAGAAAGAATAGAGAATTGGGTAACCATCTGGCATTTGATACTCTTTGAGAATGTGGTAGGGAATTCAAGATAAGAGTAGTTGTGGAATGATATTATTTGAGGACTAGCTACCCAAGATAAGAATAGTCCAATGGAAGGTCATACTATGTGAACACTTGAGTGGAGTATGTACCTTGAGAGACAATGATGATGGTGTCTATACATCATTAGTCTTGTAAACATTGTGCTCTGATATTGTGGAGATATAGAGTTATTAGTAAAGGCCTTGCTATGTGACAATGCTGATTAATATGATGCTAGACATATGGGTTACCAATCTGATTCTTCTTATGAGATCTATTCAGATTGAGAATGACCATGTACCTATTATGAATATCTCCCTAGTTAAGAGGGAGTGTTGAAAAATGTGTAACTAGGTTTTGTCTTCATAAGTATGAAATGTATTCTTGTAAATATAAAATAAAAAGAACATTATTATTATTATTGAAGCATGGGTTTCATGCTTGAGTTATTTTATTTTATAGGTCAAGCAACCATCGAGTGCTTCTAGGGTTTGTCCTAGGTATAAGAGTCATTGTCATATATTAAAGACCCTATGGGCACATTGTAAATTGTAAAGAAAAAATTATTTTTTCTTTAAAGAGTCAAAATACCTCCAAGATCAAGTCAGCCTAAAGATCTATCAAGTCAACCTACATGAAGAGCCACGTCCGCCTTTGAAGAAGGCTATATATAGAGAAGAACTCATCATCCATTCATCACTCACATGTCTCTTATATGAAGAAGCATAAGAAGAATGAATTCGAAGAAGGAAGTGTGAAGAAGAGGAAGTTGAAGTGTTTTGGGTCATATCTATCTCTCTAGGGAAGACTGAAGTTAGCATTTCTTCACTGGGATCTTCTGTGGTTCGATATTGGAAGAATAAGAGAAGGGAAGGCAAGAAAAGGTCTTTTAGGGCATCTTATTAGCCTAAGACTCAAGACAAGGCAAGAGAAGTCAAGAGGAAGCCTATCAGAGGGAGATCAAAGTCTCCAAGAGAGGCAACAACAGTTGCATCAGTTGCTGGGGGGGAAGAATTTGAGACCTACTAGGAGGTCAAAAATATTGCAATAGGAGGCCATGGTAAACTTGATCTTGGAGGGTATTTTTTTGAGTCTTTAGGTCATGGTATTCTTCAACTAAAATATCTATAAGAAGAGAATAGATTTATGGGTTTTCCCCTCAAGAGGAGGGGTTTTTCCATGTGTTGCAGTCTATATATTGTGTCACTGTTCTTATTGTTTTGGTAGTTTTTTGATGTATTGCACATTATAATAATAATGAACAAATCTAATAAGTAAAAAGCAACACAAACGGTTATCGAGTAAAGAGAATTAACATATTCATTTCCCTATTGAATTCTTAACACATATGGCTCCTAATATCCCTACATTGGGCTTAAATTATTAATTAACTTGTGTAATTAACCTCCAAAACACATTAACATGGTCAATACAACAACCTGAATTGACCGAGTGTTTACAACTCTACTGTGCTTTGTTGACACCACAAATTTTCATGAAAAGGCATAAACTTGATTAATTTTCTCCCTCTACACATAAATACTTCAAGAGTTGGAGAAGCAAAGGGGGTAAGCTATAATCCCAGAAATCTAATTATACCAAATAAAGATAAATAACCCAAAAATTTACTCTGACAACCCCTTAAATTTAAACATAATATTAATCCCTAAATGCTTGCCTGTACCAACTCCAATAACCATCCTTGAGTTTAACTTGGATGCTCCTACAGATTTTGATGGAAATATTCCTTTGTTGGGCACAATTTGTTTTGTGTTATATTTTGTACCCAAACTTGATGGAATAGAGAAATCAACATGTTCATGTCATTCATTAATTGGAATCTCAGAAACAATGGCAGGAGTCCTCGCATAACATTCCAATTAACCATAACACAAGTAATAAACAATGTCTCAGCAACTTTATTGCTTTCACTTTCATGAGTTTCTCACAGAGGGACAAATTCACTCAATTATGTATATACAAGTATAGGCACATTTTGGAGTTGACCTATAATTTATTCTTGGATATGACTTTACCTCTACACATTATTTTGTTGGAAAAAGGATTCAACAAGCCAGTTTGTGTGTAGAGTACTCTAGTTGAAGGTTATAAGCTTAATCTATTTTCTTTTGGTGCTTTGCTGATGAATTTTATCCCATCTGTTGAATAAGACATTCAGCAATCCTCACGGTAATTTTTTTTATATAAATATTCGAGAGGAACCAAAGGAATTTCTCCACATGTATGAAGGAATAGTATAAATTTTGAATAATATGACACTTATTCATAGAGATTATCCTGATTATACACTATTGCGAAATACATGCACAATACATAATCTCCTCTATGTTGATCATCAATTTAGCAGCATTAAAAACAATGAAACATCAATCGCATGCACACATTAACACAGTATGTAACCTGGGGAAATCATACACCTGAAAACCCCACACTATCTGTATATTATAATGATAGAGAACATGTAAAAATACATAGTACAATACTCCTCACAAGTACTCAATACTGTCTCCACCTGTTACACACAAACTAGCTTAGATCTGAAGCCTCAAATCTTCTCCACTATTTGCCTGCCTCCACTACACAATCCTGCAAGGGAATCAATCACTCTATGAAATCAAATTCCTTTGGTTATACTATGCAAACCTCATGGGCAATCTCCATCCATGCATGTGCGAATCTCATGCACAACTATAGTCACATCTATAGTCACAATTGATAGCAATCTCAACCTTTAACACCTATCTCCACTGAACTGTACATGGAATGAGTTAACTGATGTATTCTTCAGTTGATTTATGAGTTAATAATTAGTGAATTAATTAATATTTAATTCACACAACTCATCACTAGTGTATTCTTTAGTTAGACTAAAATACAACTAGTTTAACCAAGTCAAACTGAACACAACTCCATCAACTCCACAATCAACTCCACCGAAACTCAACCACATGAGTTCTAACTGAAGTCCTGCATGCAATAGCTCAACTGACCCACAAAAAAAGTGTATTTCCTTCTGACAGCTGCATGTGCCACATCTATAGCTCAAATTGAAGTGCTACAAGAGGATAAGATAATGTTTATAGTCCAAATATTATTATGAGACAATAATATTCGACTGTTCTATTTTTAGCCTGGTAGTCTAAAAATAGAAATTGCCCATATGTCTAAAAATAGAAGTCCATCTATTTTTACCAACATGATCAATCATCCACAAATAGCATCCTACAACTCATAGACCATGATCCATATGTCTAAAACCAGACATAGTCTAAAAATAGACTTTGCGCCAAAAATAGCCTGCAGGCCCACTTAGTGAAGGCGACTTCTTTCCACTAAGCTCCATCATCTTGTTGCATTCTCAACACTCCCTCTCAACAAGATATGGATTATCAGCAACCCCTATCCTGCCTCGGTGGTATTCGAATTTTCTCCTGGTGAGCGCCTTCGTCAAGATATCAGCATCCTGATCCTCCGTTGGAATGTATGAAAGTAACATGATTCTTCGTTGCACACAATCTCTGATATGATGGTACTTGATGTCAATGTGCTTAGATCTATCATGAAATACTGGATTAGCTGAGAGTTTAATGCAACTCTGGTTATCACAGTAAATCACAGTATGCTCCAAGTAAGAACTGAACAACTCAACCAGAATCTTCCTCATCCATATAGCCTCGCATGCAGCCAAACTTGTTTCCATATACGTGGCCTTTTCTGAACTGAGTGCCACGGATCTGTGCTTCCTGCTGTACCAAGAAACTGTTGTCGACTCGATACTGAAGACTCCTCCTGATGTACTCTTTCTGTTCATTGGGCTCCCTGCCCAATCTGCATCCGTGAAGCCACATAGCTTCACCTCTTCCTCCTGTCTGTACCACAATCCATATCCCGATGTGCCTCTCAGATAAAGCAATACATGCTTGCCTACCTTCCAGAAGAGCTTGGTTGGCTTAACCATAGCTTGTGAAAGCTGGTTAACAGCATAGCATATATCGGGTCGTGTATTGACTAGATACATAAGCGACCCCACCAATTGTCGATAAACAGTGGCATCCACTTCTTCTGCTGAAGTGGCATCCTCCTTCCTCCAACCTCGAGGAAGAGGAGTATCAATAGGCTTGCAGCCATGCATGTTGAACCTCTCCAGGATCTCCCGAGCATACTTACCCTGAGAAAAAAATAGTCCATCACTGCACTGCCAGATTTCCAATCCCAGGAAATAATGGAGGAGGCCCAAGTCCTTCATCTCAAACTCCTTAGCAAGACATCCTTGCATGAAAGTATCAACAACTCATCACCTGTTAGAATCAAATCATCTACATAAAGTACAATGATAAGCAACTTACCCTCCACCACAATTTGGTATAGGTTAGGATCCACCTCACTCTTGGAGAATCCAAGTCCGGTGAAATAACTATCTATCCATGTGTACCAAGCATGTGGTGCTTGTTTCAGCCCATACATCGCTCTCTTGAGCCTGCACACATGCAACTCACTACTGAAGATCTCGAAACCTTCGGGCTGTTCTATGTACACCTCCTCCTCAATGACTCCATTGAGAAACATAGTCTTCACATCCATCTGATGAATGTGCCATCCCATCTACGCTGAGAGAGCAAGAATCGTCCATATGGAAGAATACCTTGCGACCGATGCAAAGGTCTCCTCATAATCAATTCCCTCTATCTGTGAAAAGCCTCAGGCAACAAATCTTGCCTTGTACTTCTCCACACTCTCGTCAGTTGCCTGCTTAACTTTGTAGATCCATCTCAAACCCACCACTAATTTCCCTTCCGGTCTTGGGACAATCTCCCATGCACTGTTTCTGACAATCGAATCATACTCTTCCACCATGGCGTCTACCCATGCGAGATCCTCCATAGCTTCCTCGACAGAGGATGGCTCAGTCACAACACATTTGCTCACAAGAGCCATGTATCCAGTGTACTGATCAGGTGACTGTCTCTACCTGTGTTGGGCTGTAGGTGGTCCTACAACCTTCTCTGCATCTTGAGCCAGTCTCTTAGCTTCTGTCAAGCACTTTCTCCCTCTGATGGTTGGCGCTGCATGAGTGATCTCTTGCACTCCATGAACTTTGTCCTGTGGCTGCTCCACATCCTGAAGCTCATCCTTAGGAACTAATAGCTCCTTATCTGCATGCAAGTGTGGCTCCCTCTCAAGCAAACACTTCATGGCTTTCTCCTCCTGAAATTTTATAGCTTGTCGCACAACAATTTTGCCATTGTCTGGCAAATACACACGATAGTTGTGGGGCGTATCAGTGTACCCCACAAATACCCCAACCTCTGCAGTCGGCTCCAAATTCTTCCTGGCATCCTTTGTCACATGCATGTAAATGTTAGCACCAAAAATCCTCAAATGAGAAAGATCATGCTTCTTACCAGAATAAGCCTCCTCAAGTGTACTCATGCCAAGTATCCTATGAGGACAATGGTTCTGCACATATATTGTAGTATTGCATGCTTCTGCCCACAAGTGAAGGGGTAGGCTCTAATCATGCAACATCGCCTGTGCAACACCCACGATCGTTCTGTTCTTCTGCTCAGCAACCCCGTTCTGCTATGGGTTATGGGGAGCTATGAGCTCTCTTTGAATCCCTTCTGCACTGCAAAAATCCTTGAACTCACCAGAGATGTATTCACCACCATTTTCACTCCTAAGAGCCTTCACCTTCTTCCCCAACTCCTTCTCAACCAATGCTTTGAACTCATAGAACTTTGAGTATGTCTCGCTCTTCTTCTGCATGAAGAAGATCTGACACTTACGAGAGAAATCATCAACAAAGATCACATAATACCTGTGTTTTGCTATCGAAGCTACTGAGAAAGGTCCACACACGTCTGTGTGAATTCTCTCAGGGATCGTTGTGGCGTGACTATCCTTCTCGTGAAAGGTGGATTTCACAAAATTTCCCAAAGTACACCCCTTGAACTGATCTGACTGTGCAAGAGTGCCTTTAGGAAGCCTAGTAGTGATCTGCTGTAGTATCTTCAAGGCTCCATGGTGAAGGTGACCCAATCTCTTGTGCCACAGCTTGCCATCATCCCAACTCACCAATCCTTTTGCCTTGCATGCCATTGCTATGCAGCCATCTACATGCAACTGATAAAGGTTCCTCACTCAAACCCCTATATTCCGGGTTTCTCCAGTTGTCTTACTGTGCAGGAAAGCCTTTCCCTCGCTGAAAACAACATCATATCCCTTGTCTTCTAACATCACCACAGAGATAAGATTCTTCTTCAATCCTGGAACATGCATCACTTCCTTCAATACGAAGGGTTTACCAGACTCCCTCTCAAAGGAAATGGTACTGATACCGGTCGCACTGTATCTACCATCATCGCCCATCTCGATGTGCACTCCAAGATCTTTCTCCTCTAGATCAAAAAACAAATCTCGATCTCATGTCATGTGAAAAGACGCAACACTATCCAAGAACCACACTGATCCCATCACACTTGAAACCAAGCATGTGATCAATGAAAAATCAAGCTCAAACTGTGAGGCTAGAGCCTCTCCTGCTGCAAATCCAACAGCTTGTTTGTTATTCTTCTTCTGCGGACAATTTGTGGCATAGTGTCCATGCTAGTGATAGTGAAAGCACTTCACCTTGGACATGTCCTGCTTATTGCCTTTCGCACCGAACTGAGAAGCTTTCTTGTTCTTCCCCCTCTTTGCTTTGGCAGCTAAAGCACAATTTTCTTCATCAGTTACCTTTGATGAAGATCCGTCCCTAGTATTCCGCTTGATCTCCTCCTGCATAAGATCTGACCAAAGTATTTCCCATCCTAGCAATTTCTCCCGACCATTGATAGAGTCCTGATAGGAATGCCAACTCTTTGAAAGACCAAGGAGATCCAAGCTCACCAAGTCCTCATCATCGACAGTCACCCCCACACTTCCTAGCTCATCCCTGCACTGAGTGAACTTCATGAGATACTTGCACATACTATCTCCCTTCTCACATTTAATGTTTCTGAGTTTATCCTTGAGCGCTAGATTCCTCTAATCACGCTTGCTTTGGAATAGATCTGTCAATGCTTTCCACATCAAGTATGGAGAAGCCTTACCATGCAGGCTGGACACAATGTGATCCTTCACGCCCTCCAACAGAATCCTTCAACACTTTGTTGTCTTCTTTTGCCAAGCATCAACTTGCGCAGTATCAGTAGGCTTTGGGACATTAGCGTCTATGAACTCCTTCAGCCCATTATCATCTAACACTGCCTCCATCATGTCCTTCCATCCAATATAGTACGAGCTGCCCTCAAGAGCATACTCCAATCACAATCCGTTGAAAGACATTGCCACGTTGACACCAAGAAATCACTGTTGCAAATTCGAATTCCACCAGCTCCAAACTCAACTGCCTCTGATCTAAAATTCATGAGAACAAAGTATTTCTCGTACAGAGATTGACTATATGGGCTTTTACCGGATATCTCACCTTCCAAAGGAAGGATGAATCCAGAGGCTACCTGGCCCGATTACAGACTTTGCCTGAAGAAATAAGATGTAAACACTTTTTTAATAATAGATCTGATGATCAACAGCTCTGATACCATGTAGAAATTTTGAATAATATGACACTTATTCACAGAGATTATCCCGATTATACACTATTGCGGAATACATGCACAATACATAATCTCCTCTATGTTGATCATCAATTTAGCAGCATTAAAAACAATGAAACATCAATCGCATACACACATTAACATAGTATGTAACCCGGGGAAAGCATACAACTGAAAACCCCACACTATTTGTATATTATAATGATAGAGAACATGTAACAATACATAATACAATACTCCTCACAAGTACTTAATACTATCTCCACCTGTTACACACAAACTAGCTCAGATCTGAAGCCTAAAATCTTCTCCACTCTTTTCCTGCCTCCACTGCGCAATCCTGCAAGGGAATCAATCACTCTGTGAAATCGAATTCCTTTGGTTATACTACAGAAGCCTCATGGGAAATCTCCATCTATGCATGTGAAAATCTCATGCACAACTATAGTCACATCTATAGTCACAACTGATAGTAATCTCAACCTCTAACACCTATCTCCACTGAACTGTACATGCACTGAGTTAACTGATGTATTCTTCAGTTGCTTTATGAGTTCATAATTAGTGAATTAATTAATATTTATTTCACACAACTCATCACTAGTGTATTCTTTATTTAGACTAAAATACAACTAGTTTAACCAAGTCAAAATGAACACAACTCCATCAACTCCACTGAAACTCAACCACATGAGTTCTAACTCAAGTCCTGCATGCAATAGGTCAACTGACCCACAAAGAAAGCATATTTCCTTTTGACAGTTGCATGTGCCACATCTGCAGCTCAAATTGAAGTGCTCCAAGAGGATAAGATAATGTTTATAGTCCAAATATTATTATGAGACAATAATATTCGACTGTTCTATTTTTAGCCTGGCAGTCTAAAAATAGAAACCGCCCATATGTCTAAAGATAGAAGTCCATCTATTTTTACCAACATGACCAATCATCCACAAATAACATCCTGCAACTCATAGACCATGATCCATATGTCTAAAAATAGACATAGTCTAAAAATACACTTTGCGCCAAAAATAGCCTGCGGGCCCACTTAGTGAAGGCGACTTCTTTCCACTAAGCTCCATCATCTTGTTGCATTCTCAACAGGAATTTCTCCTATCAAGATAGGGTACCAAAGTTTTTCAAATCTCCTCATGCTTTTCAAAACATGAATTACCCCCCCCCCCGCAACCACCCACCAAATCACAATTTTTTCGTGATCAAATTTGACAAGGATGCATGGTACGAAATCCCTAATTTTTGCACCTATGTTCTTGTAATCACTTTTTGGTAGCCATTTGAAATCAATCTTTACAAGTTCATTTCGTTTGAAGGCTTCATGTACCATTCACACAATATCACCGTAAACTCCATTTTTTTGGTTTTGCCAAGGTTGGTGTTTTCAGTCCTTTCTACCATCATTATCCTCTTGCTTGGTGACATAATTGAATTGATCACGTATGACACCAGAAATCCAAAAATAACAAAGCCTCAAAGCCTTAGGAGAAAGAAATCTCCATGACTTCCTAGCTTTGAAATCAAGACAACATGTCAACAATATCCCCCTCTATCATTCATGGTAATACTTCTTCCATTTCTCCCCCTTTGGAATCAATGGAAAATGGGGTGCTACCTTAGACACTGTCTCTCCCTTTGACTACCTCTTTACAATACTTCTTGACATGTGCTCCCCCTATCTTAATTATCTCCTTTATCATTGTAACCTTCTTGATCCCCCTCGGGCTTATGATTCAAATATTTGTCTTTCTCTGTGACTTATATTCATGCCAATCATGCTATCACGATTTATAATGGCTTTCTTATATCAAGGACCACATTTTATCTTTATTGAACCTATTGAAACTCAAGGAGTTTTTCACCTTCGTAATAGGCATTCCCCAAAATGTCTACTTTGGAATAGGATATATTATTATCCACTTATGTAGCAAGTAAAGTAGATGCATATATCAGGATAATGTAGAACACATCATTTCCAAATTTTGTTGGTTTATTAAAAGTGAAGGATCCTCCATAAGATTTGATTTAGATGCACCAAAATTCTTAGTAAAAGGTACTTTTGAAACAATGGCTTGGACCACTTTTTCTTTTAAATCTTCCACATTTCTTGATATATTTCTTTCCTCCTTTGGCATGCTTATTTCAACTATATCAGGGACAACAATTTTAGGGGTGTTTATTTTTCTATAATCATTATTTTGCTACAAGGATTTATTTTTCTATAATCAATCTTGGTATATCCCGTATAATCTCGTCTTATGCCCAAAATTAGTACATGAAAAACAATGTCTAAAGAATATGGTTTGATACCTGGATGAGAAGACTTCCCTTGATGGTTTCTGATATTTATTTGCCTAGGAGGAGGTTCAATCCTTGGCTGATTTTCACTGTGACTTGCATAGAGAGAAGATTCCTTAAGAGCATCAATATAACTTCTTGAAAATGTAACACTTTCAACATTATTCTGGCTTTCATTGTGATTTGTCCTTCGAAGGACCACAAATTTTCTTTGAGGCTTTTCTTCAAATTTAACCTTTGGGTATTTAGGGATGATATCTTATTTGAATGTATATTCACCTATATAACCAATTCCCATTTTTTCAAATGGTGATCTATGATGGCTGAGAATTTCATCCAATGATTGAGAACTTTTCAGATTCTTTCATAGCTTTTCAACTTCATTTCTTAATGATACATTATCTTCTTCAAGATTATCACAATTTTCTTTTTTCTTCATCATCTAGATATTCATTACTTCTTCCATTCTCTTTTTTTTCTATCTAAATTTTTAGGGAGATGAATTCTTCTTCATATCTCCTTTTTTGCTGACCAAATTTGGCTTCAAGCTTGTTAAAATTCTTAGATCTTTCCTCTACTTAGAGTATTAGGAGTACAACTTCTACCTTTTTACAATAAAGGTCTTGATTCTTCTCTTCAAGTTCTTTATTTTCATTTCTCAATTTACTTATTTCTTTTAGAATAACCACAAGCTCTACTTCAAGGTCTACTTTAGCCTCTACTTCATAGCCTTCTTCATCTTCATAATATTCCATGCTTTTGGTGTTTTTAATTTTACCTTCATTTATCTTCTTTGATTATTGATAATTTTCTTGTTCCACATATTCTAGTTTTGGTTCAACTGTCACAAGGAAAGATTCCTTCACATAAATATTTTGTAGCTTTTCCAAAAGGCTTTTGGCTGAAGAACAGTGACCCATATTGACTTTTACAAAATCTAATAGACCACTCAAGATCACTTCCATTTATTTTGTATTGCATTCTTTTGAATCCTATATAGTTGCACTTTCAGTAGCAATTAATTCCCATACATATGATCCAGAGATTAAAAATAAGATAAAAAATTTAAGTGATCAAAATCTACCAAAATTGGTGTCAAATCTTAGTGTTCTTCACCCTGATTCCAACATAGCTTGAATCACCTCAATCTGATGACACATGAGGAAGTTATGATGTTTTTGCCACACAACTAAAAAGTCAAACAACATGGTTGACTGGGTAGACTGTACAAGTAACATCATGTTGACATCAACACACTGATTGGGAATAGAGATGATTATAGATGAACCTAGGCTCAACAAGTGGTGGGGTTGTATGAGGATAGGTGGCATATTTTTATTGGCTGAAGGGTTTCATAGTGAACTAATGGTGAGGCACCACATGGCCCAATGACAGGGTGCCACATGGCCTTCAGTGGTTGGTTAAACTTTTTATAGGTTGGCCGACTAGCCTCGACGGGGTTCGACCCCTAATCCTTTGGTGAACCAACCTCTGAATTGACCACCTCGTGATGCCACACCATTGTTTCTTAACTATATGGTGAGAAACATTTATTTGAAGTCAAAATGTGCAGCGGTTTGGGGAAGGGGAGGGGCACATGGCCCCAACGTTGGGTCATTTGGAGACTGACGTAACCGTGGAGCAAGAGAGGTGGGGTTAGGTGCATATTCCTAACCCTTGGTTCATCATTGACAATGTGACCACATGGTATGGCAGAGGGGGCGAGTGGATAGGCCCTGATCCCAGTTCTTTTTTTAGACCATACAACCACCCGAAAAAGACTATGGCGGAGGGGGCGAGCTATTAGCCAGGCCCTCGGTCACAATTACAGATCCGTAACTAACAATGAACATGACAGAGGGACAAAACCAAAGGGGCTAACATGTGTCCCAATCCCTATCCATATGACATGCACATGACCACATAGTGGAGGCTTAGCCAGTGGGGGTGGGTGGTTAGCCTGGTCCTCGGCCATATGTTCCCACATGACCACCCTTAGGGGCTATAAAATTTCCACTTAAGGGGTTATTAGTGGATTTAATGAGGTGATAAATTATACCATTTGTGGGAAAAATTGTCACTCAGGAGTTGAAGGAAAGACCAGGTTCATAGCATGAATAACAAGTTTTTCTAATTTGTAGGACAAATACCAGAGCTTGGTTCCAAGTAGCATATCTTGCTTACTTTTTAACCTTTTTCAGTTCAAGAAGAGCCTAGATAGGGGTCTTTGAGTATTTTGAACTCAATGGAAGAATTAGATTTCTAATTTTAGCATTGTATGATGGACTTTTTATAGATTCAAGTCCTTTAGTGTTGGAGATAGAGAGAGTTTTGAGGCCAGATGGAGGTACATTTGAGCATGGAAAAATCCTAGATAGAGGTTTTGTAGCCTTCTAGTTACATCTGCAGTAGCTATTACTTCAGTAGAGCAACTATATTCAAGGTTTTCTCAATTTTCTTATGGGAAAATCCCTTTCAAACACTTCATTGTAAGGTATTTGTATGCTTATGCTTTTTGATTTTAGGTGGAGTACAAGGACCTATTGTAAGAGTGTCCTTTTTCTGTTGACACAATCATGAATTGTTGTAGGGAGTCATATTTTTGAGTGAGAATTATTTGTAGAAGAATTTTTATTTGTAGGAGAAACAATTCCACTTGAGAGTAAAAAAAAATTGTAATTTTCTCATTTGCTACTGAGATCGATAAAGCAGCCTAGCCATTGGAATAGGACCTGGAGACGTAGCCCAGGAGGGGTGAAATCTGTTATCATTTTCTTGTTTCTTCTCTACATGTTTATTATATTGAGTGGAATATGATTTTGTTTCACTTTTAAGTTCATTTGAAAACTTAACCACTCATCTTTGAATAGGTTGCAAAACTAATTTTACGTTTAAAGACCCAAGTTTATTAACTGGGAAAGCATCAAAGGATGATTGAAGTTTCGTTTTCATATCACATGGTATCAGAGTAGGTTCTGACTAGATTGAAAGTATGGGTGAAAATTTGTAGCACGCAAGACTCTTAGAATTGGAAGAAATGGATTCTTCTCTCCAAGTGGAGAACATGGAATTGAGGAGATTACTTGAAGCAGCAAAGGATGAAAAGAAGAAATTGTACCTTATGTTGTAAAATGTCCTTGAAGAGAGAATTGGGGAACGCTTAGCTACAAAAGCTTACCACAAGCTTCAACAAGTTTGTGGTCATGGAATGACTGAGGATTTTACCCTTTGTCATATGAAGAACACTACTTACATGTTAAATCACAAGAGTGGTTTTCTTGAGTCTGCATCTACCATTTTGTCAACAAAAGAGAAGGAGGAGATGGTTAAGTTTCAAGAAAAGGACTAGGAGTCACAAGCTAGAAAAAGAGGTAAACTATACTTCTTGTTCATTTCATGCCTTAAACAATGAACATGCTTCCTTTTCACCATTTGAGAAACATACCAAGGGTATTGGTATGAATTATTGAACAAAATGGGGTACAAAGGTAAGGGTCTTGGAATCCATAGTCATGGAATTGTTAATCCTATTTAGGTGAGAGCACAACCTCGACATGCAGGATTAAGCTATGTGCAAGAAGTTGGAGAATGCTCCAAAAATTCAAGGTCAAATAACTCTCCAAGTGTGAAATTTGTGAAGAAAGAACCTTTGTAGTTTGAAGGAGAATCATGCCATGGCCCCTGGTTCCTCGTTGACAACATGACCATAGGGTATGGTGGAGGGGGTATGCAGATATGCCCCACCCTTTGTCCTTTGTTAGACCATATGACCACCCAACAAAGACTATGACGGAGGGGGCGAGTGGTTAGCCTGGTCCCTAGTCATGATTACAGATCCGTAACCGATGCCTAACATGGTGGAGGTCCAGAACAAGAGGGATTGTCATGTGGCCCAAACCTTAGCCACATGACATGCACATGACCACACAACAGAGGCCTAACCAATGGGGATGGGAGGTTAGCCTAACCAAACCATATGTGCCCACATGACCACCCTTAGGGGCTATAAAATCGATGCTTAAGGGGTTAGTGGAAGATTTAATGAGGTGATAAATTGCATCATTTGTGGGAAAAATTGTCACTCAACGGTTGGCAGAAAGGATGGATTCATAGAACGAATAGCGGGTTTTGCCAATTTGCAGGACATATAGAAGAGCTTGGTTCCAAGAAGCATATCCTTATCATTTTTTAACCTTTTTGAGCTCAAGAAGAGCCTAGATAGGGGTTTTTGAGTATTCTAAACTCAATGTAAGCATAATATTTCTGATTTGAGCACTGTATGATGGAATTTTTGTAGAGTTAAGTCCTTTAATGCTAGAGACAAAGAGAGCTTTAAGGCTAGATGGAGGCATATTCGAGCATGAAAAAAGACTAGATAAAGGTTTTACAACCTTCCATTTGAATTTGCAGCAGTTGTTACATTAGTAGAGCAGTTATTTTTAGTATTTTCTCATTGTGCTTGTGGGAAAATCCCTTTCCAACACTTCATTGTGAGGTAGTTGTATGCTTATGCTTTTTGACTTCAGGTGAGGTATAAGGACCTATTGTGAGAGTGTCCTTTTTCTATTTACACAATCATGGCTTGCTGTAGGAAGTCATATTTTTTAGTGAGATTTATTTATAGAAGAAAGTTTCTTTGTAGGATAAACAATGCTACTCTAGAGTCAACAATTTGTAATGTGGTCATTTGCTATTGAGATCAATAACGCATCCTAGCCATTGGAGAAAGGTTCGAAGACGTTGATGAGCCTCATAAATGGGTAATTATATGGGCTCATTTTACCTCCTAACCTAGTCAAATCAAACATTCTCTTAGCTTATTGCATGATTTTCTAATTATATTTATGCTTATAGAGTGAGTTGAGTTAGTTATTATGCCATGAGGTCTAATATGTGTTTAATGCAGATTATTGATGATTTTTTTGGTCAAAGTCAAGGATCCAGTGGACAAATGGTAGCAATAAATTGAACTGGACAAAGGAGAGGACTTATAGGAGGGAATCCCCCTTATTTATTACTCCTCACTTTGAATTTCCCTTCATTCAGCTTGAAGTACAAGAATCCAAGTCATGCATTAGGAGGTAGCCGAGAAAAGTGGAGGATAACTGATGTTTATCTTAAGTTTTGGGAGCTAAGCCTCCCTGATTTTGAGGAAGCTATTGGGAGCTTCATTTGTATAAGTAGATAGGCCTAGGGCCTCATTAGGGAGTTGGTCAAATTTTTGTTGAACTTTTGCTGCAGTTTTGCTTATGTAAACTCTGCTCAACTTCAAGCTTATTATCTTGTGACAGTTCATGTAATCTTATTATTTTTTTGAGAATAAAGATCGAATTCTTTTTGAGTTAGCACTGAGTCACCTTAGAGTGCTGAAGCTCTTGGGTTAGGGCCCAACCCAAGCATCCAAGCTCCTCTTTACTTGTGTTTGTATGTTTCATTTCAGTTTGTAGATTAGGTTGCTGTTAGTTGTATTTATTTTATGGTTAAGAATAGGTTGCTTTTGATGATTCAGTAGTTTGTTTCCGTTTGTGTTTTCTATAGCAGGTTAAGCAGTGATAAAGAAAAGATCTAAAAGGATAGAAGTAGTGCCTTGGCATCTCTTCCTCCCTTTAGGACAATAATTTGAGGCGAAGACCCTCTTGCTGCCCCAAAAACACAGACTTTCCTCCTTCATAGGACTTCTTGTGTTTGGAGCTTTATAGTTGGTTCACAGTCTAGTTTTCTCTCCTTCAGAACTTCTTCATCATGCTCATTTCCTTATTTTCAATAGTCTTCTTTCATGAAATGGCTATCATCATTTCCTTTCATAGATCATAGTTTATTTTGATGCAAAAACTCTGTTTTTTTGATGCACTTATTTCCTTGCTTGCTTAATCTCATTGGTTGAATGTCAGTTGTTTATGCAGTAGATCGTTTCTAGTAGTAGTCTAGCCTATCAACCATTCCACTCTCCATCTGATCCATGCCCTGAAAGGTCACCCAAGTCTCCCCTCAATTCTACCTTAGTTTCATGCATTTTCCATAGACTTTCCTCTCTCTCCTAGAGAAAATCCAATCATCTTTCTCTCTCCTAATGATTCTTGGTAGACCCTAGGTGCCCTAACACTTCATCCCAACCTTCATCTACCTTCTCCACCTACCCTTCCACCTTCAAAACAGTGAAGAGTGCTCTTGGCCTACTCCTGTAGGCCTCTTGTAGAATGTTGTTTTTCCTCCTGTAGATTTCTTGTGTTTGGGAAAAGCCTCCAGAAGACCACCTGATACCTCCTAGGACCCATCCACACCATCCTACATCCTCTCATATCAAAAAACCGCCATCCATCGCCACCTATTCGCTGCCACGTTCACAAACAAATAAATTACATGCATGACAAATTCACATAAAAATACATAAAAATCCAAAAATATTTTTTTTTGTCATTTACTTCCAGAAATAGCTTAGTTAGATGTTGTTTACTTCCTTGAGTAGGTAATGGTATTATTTTCATGATTTCCATAGTGCTTTCTGCAAAATTAAGATTAGTGGTTAACTAGGATTTCCTTGGTTTTCTTTACCTTTCAGACTTCCTTTCTGCAAGTAGAATAGCATCAGTAGAGTAATCTCTCTTTTTCATTTCATCACATATAGAGCTTCTTCTAGAATCCATAGAAGTTGGCTTGAGCTCCTAGTGATCTTGCGTCGGCTGACCAAGTGACAACCTGCAGTAAGAACTAGTACTTGTGCATATAGCACTGTTGCTTCCAAGTTTTTTACGAACTATTGCGTTGAAAAAAGTAAAGTAGAAAGCCCAGGAGTTGCAACATTATTGCTGCAATACTGGTGCCCACCAGACGTAGCCCAGGAGGGGTGAACTCCATTATGATTTACTTGTTTCTTCTCTACATGCTTATTATACTGATTTGCATATGATTTTTTTCACTTTTAAGTTCATGTGAAAACTTAACCACTCATCTTTGAGGATGTTGCAAAACTAATTTTACCTTTAAAGATCCAAGTTTATTAACTTGCAAAGTGTCAAAGTACAATTGAAGTTTCATTTTTAGATAAATCTAACAAGCAAAACTCATAAAATAGTTCCTCATTTTGACTTTCAACAGATCATGCTTTGTTCCATCAAACAAAGGAGTTGTGAAAAACAATATTTAACATCTTTAGAAGGTTTTGAAAATATATTACTGGAGGGGACTTCCTTTGAGTGCTTGTAGGTTTTCTTTCTTGATTTTTCCATCTATTCTTTAGGGATATTCCTTCTAGCTATTAGGTTATGACTGAAGGAACCCTCTTCGATACTAATTGTTCGAAATACTATGAGGGGGGCGAATCAATACTTCGTTAATTAACCAATTTTTAATCAAAAAATCACTACATCAATCATTCGATATTGAACAATTGAACAAAGAAGATTTATAACTGGAAGAAATTTTTTCTTAATATAAAGAGTACAATAAAGTTCATCGGCTCCAACTGAAAATTTTCTAGGCTTCAGCCTACAAGATACAACAATCCATTTTTGAGCTTCAACTCAGTGAATTCGTGGGCACCAACCCATAGGAGACACCAATCCCCTAATTGAGCACGGACTCAGAAAAATTCATGGGCACCAACCCAACTCTAAGTTATATCGTGGATTTTCCATCAATTTCTCATTCCTTAGATTGTTATCACTACACCATGCAATTAATATATTAGACTCTTAACTCTAATTACAACCACCTTGCCTGAACACTACAACTTCCTACTCTTCAATTGACCAGTTAGGGTGCACCCACATATTTATGATCAGTTACAATCTGAGACACAACAATGAAACTCTGCCTCTACTCACATGGCATCACAACATATTAGATATTGATGTCACAAAGGGACCTTAGATCATGTTGATGTCAATGTGTAAGGATTGTTAGTATTTTTACACAAAACTTCCACTATTAATGGCTTTGAAATCAGTCACAATAATACCAACTTGTGCCTTTAATGAAATAAATTTCTCAGTCTATACACCACACCAACCTCTAGCTCCTAAATTCCCAATCTTGGGCTTCAACTATTAATTAACTTATGTAATTAACCTCCAGAACACATTATCAGGCTCAATCCAACAACCCAAATGTCTCAAATCTTTACAATTATGTCATGCCTTGATGGCATCATGACTTTTCATGAAATGACATAGACCTGACTGATTGGTTCCCTCCAGTTAGAAATCCCTCGAGAGTTGGAGAAGTGAAGGGGGTAAGCTATAATCCCAAATATATAATTATACCAAATCAAAATAGATAACCCACAAATTTACTCTCACGTCCCCTTAAATTAAACATAATATTAGTCCTTGAAAGGTTGCCTAGACCAACTCCAACAACCTTCCTCAGGTTTAATTTGGATGCTCCTATGGATTCTTACAATAATATTCCTCCGTTGGACACAATTTTTTTTTCTTTATCTTTTGTACCAGAACCTGTTCAAATAGAGAAATCAATATCTTCACATCATTCATTATTTTGACTCTAAGGAACAACAACAATAGTCTTCACATAACATTCCACTTAACAAGAACACAAGTAATAAAATTTATCTCTATAACTCTATTTCTTTTGCTTGCCTGAGTTTCTCACCAAAGGACAAGTTCACATGATTTTGTATATATACAAGTCCAGTTGCATTTTGGAGCTGACTTGTAATTTATTATTGGAGCTAACTTTACATTCTACACATTATTGTGTTGGATGAACGATTCAACAAGCCAATTTGTGTGCATAGATGCTCTAGTTGAAGGTTATAGGCTTAATATCTTGGCGTTTGGTGCCATTGAATTTTATCACATCTATATTTTTTTTGATAAATATTCCAGCGGCACCAAAAGAAATTTATCCACAAGAATGAAGGAAATTGTCTTATCGAGATAGGGTACCAAAGTTTTGCAAACCTCCTCACGCTTTTCAAAACATGTTTTTTTTTTCCTGTAATCACAATTTGTTCATGATCAAATGTGACAAGGATGCATGGTACAATATCCCTAAGTTTTGCACCTATCTTCTTGTAATCAATTTTTTCTATCCCTTTGTAATCAATCCTTACAAGTTCATTTTGTTTGAAGGCCTCATGTACCATTCACACAAGATCACAATAAAATCCATTCTTTTTTCTTTCAGTTTTGTTAAAGATGGTGCTTTTAGTGCTTTCTACCATCATTATCCTCATTCTTGGTGAAATAATTGAATTGATAATGTATAACACCATAAATCCATAGAGAATGAAGCCTCAAAGCCTTAGGAGAAAGAACTCTTTGTGACTTCCTAGCTTTGACGTCAATTGAAACACATCAACATAACAAACTCTCTAAAATCAAACACTTTAGACATATGTCTAGCTTTTACCAAACTAGTGGTACAAATCTTGTTCTAGAGTTTATGATCTTGAGTTAAATTCAAGAGCCATTGAGATGTAACAAATAATGGAAGTCTCTATCTTGACATATGTGGGTGTTATCATCCTAGTTTACCCCTCTAGGTTAGTGATCCTCAATACTTGAGTTTGAATGACATTTTTCTAGACTTAGGACTATTCTTGTTCCATTTTGACCCCCAATCACTTGCAGAACAACCTATGGGAGCGACCAAAGACTCCCAGTCACTCTCAGGCCTCCTTTATGAGAGTGACGAGGGACATTTTTCCCCTTTCAGTGCCAGCAACCAGGGATGTCTTCTAGAGTACCTTAGTCCCTAGGAGATTAGTTCGATTTATCATCTAATGGAGCTAGCCAGGGTTTATCTCTTAGAAGTTTCTATGACTTCTCTTTGTCTTGAGCATCCAGATACATCCTCCCAGGACCTCTCTTCTGCCTATATATACTGGACCATGTGAGAGGGTTAGTGAGTTTTTGAAGAGTAGTTTTGGAGAATTAGTGTTGAGACTCAGATCTTGAGATTATGTTGTTATAGCTTGTGAGGTCTTTTTCTATTGGTCTACTACTCTTTATGCTAATTTCTTGGATATAGTGGGGAAACTCTATCGTATTTTGGAGAAGAGGCTAAAAGGTGAAAGTTGAGCATTGTATTGTTTCCTTTCAAAATTAATGGAAATTTATGTTCCCTTCCTTACATGAATTTATGTTCAACATGTTATATTATTGTATCTATTGCTTTTGATCTAATGATTTTCCAAGGAGGATCATGTCTTCGTTAGTTGTGATTGCGTGCAAGGATAAAGATATGGTGCAAATGTGTTGGATCGCTTGAGTGGAGTGCAATATCTGCATCGAACTCAAAACCCTTCCTCGACATGTAATGATTCCAAGTGTGATATATTATCTTTATAGCGTAGACCTGACTAATTGCTCTATGATTAGGCATTTGGGATTTGGATTAGATTATTATTCCATTAGTTCTATTCTTCTTTGTCTAGTGATATGATTTGGACACAAGATCATGGAGCAACAACTCCTTGCAAATTTAGCTGCAACAAAAGTGGTGCTTTCAATGAGAGCATACTTGCTTTATGTCCATTTTTCTGACTTTTCTAGGTTATTTTTTGGGTCATTTCCTATGTTTTTCTCTTGTTTCTCAGCCTAAGCATGCACTTTAGGGATTTTTTGATTTTTTTCCTCTGTCTCTCTCACAGAGAGTCATCCATGCGACTAGGGTCCCTGGTCATTGTCTTGCTGATGTAATGAGAGCATCCATGGTCTCTTTGACCTAGTTTTTTGCTAGGTATTAGGCTTTTAGCCCTAGAAAAGACCCTAATATGTTTTGATTTTCTTTACTCCTATCCCTGCTTAGTTTAGGCCCTTGTTCATGTGTTGGGTTTGGTCCAGATTTGTTATTGTTTGTCGGTTTCCCTTAGATTAGTCATTTGTCATTAAGGTAGGTTTTTTGTCTTAGATTGGGCTTAGGGCCTCTTATTATTTCCTTATATGATTAGAGGTGTGTGTGATTTATGGTTTTATATTGTGAGTCAATGACTGTATGTGTCTAGTATGATATTTTTAGTCCAAATTTTTCCATTGATTTTAGTCCTTCAATTTTCCTTTGAAGCCTTTTTGGATTCTTTGGGTTAAGGCTTGATTTTTGCCTTTAGGTTTCACTTTCAGATCTGATTGGCTATTATCAACAACTGTTTATACCTAATTCACACCTTATTGATAGAATTTTTTCACTTTCATTCATTATTGTTATCTTTTGTTGAGCAATTTTTCTCTTCGTTGAGTTATTTTGGTCATGTTTGGTAGCTTGGTGACCGATTGTGCATGTATCATCTCGAAAAGTTCTCTTGAGTGTGTTTTAATTGTTTTGTATCACCCTCATTTGATATTGTTTATGCCTTTTTGTCTCTAGGGTCAGGTTGTGACCTATGTAGTCCATTGGTCTTGGTTGGGCCATTGTAGTACAACCGTAGCTTGATGACATTGCCCTCTTTCAATTTTGGCTTTAAATTTGATTGCTTTCAATGTGTGTCTTTGATTGGGAATTGTTTTCCTAGCTGTGATGCTTTTGGAGTGCTTTGCATTCTTTCTTGGGAGTCTTTTCCTTTGGTTTATTTTTGGTTGCTTTGGTTTTCCTTCTTGGTTTGTTTTGGGTCATTAATTCCCAAATTTGGGATAATTTTCATTTAAGAAGACTTAGTGAAGAGTTGCATCATAATAGGGATTGATGTGTAAGAAGGCTCTTACTCTCCGATAGTTAGCATTCATCGAATTCAAAATTGAAAATTGAATAGAACTTCATTAGGATGACTAACTAAGAGTCATTCACACCATCTCAGTTTTACGCCACATCCCACTTTTGTAAACAACAACCACTAAAATCAACGCGCTAATAAAATTAATTAGATTCGTCTTTTCCTTTCATTGGTAGCACACCAACACTAACTTAGGCTAGGGTCTTGGAGATATGAGTATGAGTTAATTGCTCCAAATCTTTAAAATTAACTTAGTAGCTTGTGGTAGGGAGTTAAATCCATTTGTAGTAGTGTGGTCTGGGAAACCCTTCTCACAAGAGGGTTAAGCATGAGATAACACTTAGGCTAGGCATGGTGACATGACCTATTTCACTTAGTTTCGAGTGGCATGATATAGCAGAATCTCCATGCATACAAATGGGGTAATTATCAATTGGGGACCACTTGGGAGGAAAATCTCAAGGGGGTTTCGGTCTTAGCTCCTTTTTGGGGTTAATTTTCCTGCCCTTGCGTGTGAATTTGTTTTGCAACTATTCCCATAGGTCGTGTTATTGTACGTGGTGACCATAGTGGCCTATCTGCTTAGGGATCATACACAGGTGCAAGGTCAGGGTCGTCTTCTCTATACCTAGGACAAATATTAGTCATACTCTTTCAATCCTCTTGGAGGGTGCCCCATAGCTAATAAGGGCACTTGCACCAATTTCAAAGATAAAAGGGCTGGGAAGTAGGTCACTAGTATAACTATTCTGCCACCAACTTCTTTATCTTTTTGTTTGCCTGTGCTATCTTCTAAGATGTTTCTAGTGTGTGTTGTTTGGTCAAAGTCAGTAGTTTTGGCCTTAGGGTGTTTGAACTAACATAATTGTATTTAAATTATAAGTTATCACCCTGGCTAAAATTTATCATCGACGGTCGTGTCGTATTCATGATTTACCTCCTGAATGAGGTGGACTTGTTACCCCTGCACGAAGAGTGTTCATCAGTGCCACATACTTAGAGCAACACATTGTCTTCGAATCTAGTCCTTCTGATAGTGAATTGATTTCTATTGAGACTTTGGTAGACGACTTTGGCACCCCTGCCAATCCATCATTGACAGATCCTTTAGGAAAAAAGTTATTGAGGCTAAATCCTGACAGTTCCACACCCACCTACACTTACGTGCCTTTGTCCGTACTCTACCCTATGGAAAAGTCTGAGACATCCTTACCTTCTACATTAGCAATATCAACTACCATGACATCATTGCCACCTCTTAGTGTGGTTATACCCACTCCTCCATCCAAACCTCTCACTTCTTCTTGTGGGATTCCATCAGTTTCTTCTATGATTCCTACAAATTCCTTGAATGTTTCCGTACCCACACCATCTTCTATGCCAACCATAACTCCTCAGCCTAATCAGCTCATAGGTTCAAGAATCTTTGCACTACATTTTTCCCAACCAACTATTCATGTCCATTAGTTAGGCATGGTGACTTCTAGTAATATGTGGGGGCGATCACTAGTTGTTCCTGGTGAGCCTGGGGGAAACACTACTTCTGGTATGTCACAAGCTTGGTACAATTTGCTTTTTGGAGGGGCACCACCTACCAATACTTTTACTGGGGGGCTAGTTAACCTGCGGGAAACTCCGCTGCCAGTACCGTTTCTCACACAGGTTATCCCCCTTATGTAGCTCCTAGCAAAGTGGTCCTTCTTCTATCCTTGTCACAACCCCATCAAAAACCATGCTTTTGGGGGTCCTTATCTCTCTGGTGGTACTTACCCTGGGGGGCAACATCTATTTACTAGTTATGCTAGCCCACAATAGTCTTATGCCAAGGCGAACCCTTTTCTTCACCAGTAGGTGCATCATTTCACTCCTTATATGGGGGGACCACACGGTTCGTCAAGGACTTTTCCTGCCTATGACCCATTTAATCAGCTTAAAAATAAATTTTATTTTTTGTATTCAAGCTTTTGTGATCCATAATGAATTAAGAAAAGTCTTTCGGTAGAAATCACATAAGATAAATTTTTGGTCGACACGTTTCAAATCAATAAGTGTGGTTCATCATCAGGACCAGATGAAGAGGTAGACCATGGAAAAGGCTTAAATACAGAGTAATGTAGAGATCATAATTTCAAGTAATGACTATATTTGAACAATAATATTTAAATTATGATATTAATTTATCAATATATTAAAAACAAATATTATTAAGTAACGATTATATTAAACGGTTAGTTTTTGAAAAATAATATTTAAATTATGATATTAATTTTTTAATTTATTAAAAACATTAATAAGTAATGACTATATTAAACGACAAGCTTTTGAAAAATAATATTTAAATTAATTTATTAAAATCAAATACTATTAAAAAATTCTATTACTGCAAAAAGAAGAAGAAGAAGAAGAAGAAGAAGAAGGGAAGTCATAAAAAGGAGTCAAGACCCTAATCGAGACAAGATCATTTAATAAATAAAAGTAATTAATGGAAATAAAATAAACTAAAATAAACCAAAAATATACACAAATACAACACAGATACACACATACATAAAGAAAAATATAATAAATAAAATATATATATAAAATATATATATAAACAAATAACAAACATACACACACACACACACACACACACAAAGGATTAAGAATATAAACTCTAATGAAGAATAAATCAACAACAAATACTTTAAAAAGGACACTAATACCTACACAGATAAACAAGAAAACAAAATAAATCCCAAAAAGAAATCTAAAAAACTAGGAGGAAAGGACATGGACCCAACTTCTACTAATAATCCAATCTTCATCTCTATTCAAATTATTAAGCATTTTTTCAATTTCTAGGGCCTTTCTCAATTTAGGATGATGGAAATGACTAACCTTAGCAACGACTTGGGCCTCTTCAATGCGGATGTGATGCCTAGATTTATTTGCATGCTCTGCCAAAGCAGAGGAAAGGGTCCTGCTATGCTTGTTGTTAGCAACATGCTCACGAATCCTTTGATTATATATATATATATATATATATATATATATATATATATATATGTTTTATTTTATTTATTTTCCATAATTTATTTTATTTTAGTTTATTTTATTTCCATTAATTATTTTTATTTATTGAATGATCTTGTCTCGATTAGGGTCTTGACTCCTTTTTATATTTTGTGACTTCCCTCCTTGTTTGGAGTTTGACTTGTTTTTTTTTTTTTATATTTTTGTAAGTAATAGATTTTTTCAATAATATTTGATTTTTATAAGTTAATTTAAATATTGTTTTTCAAAAATCAGTTGTTTAATATAGCCATTACTTATTAATATTTTTAATAAATTAATATCATAATTAAAATATTATTTTTCAAAAACTAGTCGTTTAATATAGTCATTACTTAATAATATTTGCTTTTAATATATTAATAAATTAATATCATAATTTAAATATTATTGTTCAAATATAGTCGTTACTTGAAATTATGATCTCTACATTAGCGACTAGAGCTTTAAGAGTTTCTGATAACAACCATCTCAATGAAGAGAAAATACATCTCGTAAGTGTTTTCTTTAATAATGGGTATAGAAGACACTAATATAGTAAAGCTTTCCTCGGAGTTGAAAAAGGTCCTAGTGCTAAGAAAGATACCAAGGATCAATTCATGCTTGTTGTCAGCAACACGCTCACGAATCCTTTGATTATTTTTATTTATTTATTTATATATATATTTCTTTTGACTTGTGTATATTTTTGTTTTATTTTATTTATTTTCCATAAATTATTTTATTTTAGTTTATTTTATTTCCATTAATTATTTTTATTTATTAATTGCTCTTGTCTCGATTATGGTCTTGACTCCTTTTTATATTTGTTGACTTCCCTCGTTTGGAGTTTGACTTTTTTTACTTTTTTATTTTTTCAGTAATAGAATTTTTTTAATAATATTTGATTTTAATAAATTAATTTAAATATTGTTTTTTCAAACACTAGCCATTTAATATAGTCGTTACTTAATAATATTTGTTTTTAATATATTAATAAATTAATATCATAATTTAAATATTATTGTTCAAATATAGCCATTACTTGAAATTATGGTCTCTACATTAGCAACTAGAGCTTTAAGAGTTTCTGATGGCATAGTAGAGACCAATATAGTAAAGCTTTCCTGAGAGCTGCAAAAGGTCCTAGTGCTAAGAAAGATACCAAGGATCGATTTTCTGGTGTTCATCTTCCTTTTATCTAAGGGACCACTGAAAAGATTTCAAGGATCCTAAGGAAGCATAAGGTGGCTTCAACCTTTAGGCCTTTAAATACCATCCAGAACTCCCTTAGATCTGTAAAAGACCTAGTTGACCCCAAGAATATGAAGGGTGATTATATTATCCCATGCTCTTGTGGGACTCCTACATTGGTGACACTGGTTGCTCGATTAATCGAAGGATTGGTGAGCATTCCACTGACATCAAGCACGGTAGGACCCGTTCCCCTGCTTTGGCAGAGCATGCAGATAACTCTAAGCATCACATCTGCATTGAGGAGGCCCAAGTCGTTGCTAGGGTTAGTCATTTGCATCATCGTAAATTGAGAGAGGCCCTAGAAATTGAAAAAAGACCCAATAATTTGAATAGAGACAATGGTTGGATTATTAGTAGAAGTTGGGTCCTTCTCCTATCCTCCTAGTTTTTTAGGTTTCTTTTTGGGATTTATTTTATTTGTTTATTTATCTATTTAGGTATTGTTGTCCCTTTTAAAGTACTTTTTGTTTATTTATTCTTCATTAGAGTTTATATTCTTGATCCTTCATGTTTTCTTAAGTATTTTATCATCCTATTCATTCTTAACTCCTTTTAGTATTTTTGTTATTTGTTTAATGGGTCTCAACCCCATTTTATTGTTGACCCTATTTTTTTATTGATTACTTTTCTTTGAATATATATATATATAGACACACACACACACACACACACACACACACACACACACACACACATATATATATATATATATATATATATATATATATATATATATATATATATATATATATATATATATATATATATATATATACATATATATATATATTATTATATTATATATATATCATTCTTTTGACTTGTATATATTTTTGTTTTAATTGATTTATTTTCCATAAATTATTTTATTTTAGTTTATTTTATTTCCATTAATTATTTTTATTTATTAAATGATCTTGTCTCGATTAGGATCTTGACTCCTTTTTATAATTTTTGACTTCCCTCCTTGTTTCGAGTTTGATTTTTTATATTTTTATAATTTTATTTTTTTAGTAATAGAATTTTTTAATAATATTTGATTTTAATAAATTAATTTAAATATTATTTTTCAAAACTAGTTGTTTAATATAGTCGTTACTTATTAATATTTGTAATAAATTATTATCATAATTTAAATATTACTTTTCAAAAACTAGTCGTCTAATATAGATATTACTTAATAATATTTGTTTTTAATATATTAATAAATTAATATCATAATTTAAATATTATTGTTCAAATATAACTGTTACTTGAAATTATGATCTCTACATTGCTCTCTATTTAAGCCTTTTCCATGGTCTGCCTCTTCATCTAGTCTCGATGATAAACCACACATGTTGGTTCGAAACGCATCGGCCAAAAATTTCTCTTATACGATTTCTACTGAAAGAATTTTCTTAATAATTTTTTATCTTCTCTCGATTTATTGGATTTGGTAAAATTGACTAATGACCCCATTCCTCATGATCCTTGGTGGCCATCCATGCCTGCCAAATTACCATATGATATTCCCAAGTTTGAAGGAAAGCCTGGGGAGAATCCATCCATGCATATTACTACTTATCATCTGTGGTGTTCATCCAATTATTTGGTGGATGATTCTATTAAGCTTCACTTATTCCAACATACATTGACCAGGGATGCCGCAAAGTTGTATATCAAGTTAGATACTACATCCAATGGTGATTTTTCCTCCCTTGCTCAAACCTTCTTGACACACTTCCAGTTGCCCACTCGGTATGATATCGACTCTAACCTCTTGTCCAATTTCAAGCAAGCCGATGCCACGTTAATCTCTGTTGTTGGGAAAAGTATCCAATACAGAATGACCCTATCCCACTCTAAGGGTGATAGTACCTCAGCAACAATCAAAGCAAAGCTATTCGAGATTACTTCTTTATGAGATCTAAGAGAGGGGAGAAAGAGATCCACTAACCGTTGTCTTCCGCTAATGATTGATCCAATCTTCTCTCTTTGCTGCTTGCTCCCAACTCCTTGCTCTTTCACTGGCCCAGCTACACCAAGATCCTGCAAAATGGCAAGAGAGGGAAACTACAAGAAGCATACATTCATAATTGATTCAAGGATTAGAATAAATCAAATACACAAGTATAGCAATACACCATTGAGACACATGCATATAGAAAAACCTCAAATGCTTTATTAATGGAAGAAGTAAAGTTCAGGAAGTAATACAACCATAAAAGGCCCAATCCAGCATCACCTCCCAGTAGAAAGAAATATCCTCTTCACCTCCTTCAAGCAAATCACCCAATAGTTCTATACTCAAACCAACAGCACTTCCTTACATTCACAAGATTCCAGCCTCCCTAGACCTCATGAGAGAGCTCTATATATAGGAGTTTTGGAGAAAGGATGAGTCAGCTTGAGAGCTGACTAGTGTCCTCTCCCACTTCAGTTATTCTTCAGTTCTTGAGTCCACTTGGAGGTTCTTGCTTCCACTTGGAGATCTAGACCCTCTTACTCATCACTAGGCAAATTCCTTGATCCAAGTGTCATTTTGGAAGCTTCCTGGGCGCTGACACCTTGAGGAATGACTGTGCCACTTGTCCAAGTACGCTCAGCGCAGGTAGCCTTCTTTACAGTTGACATTCAGCGCAGGTACAGAGTGGAGCACTTGACATTCAACGCAGATGCTCAGTGGAGCAGTTGACATGATCCATAATTAGCTTGTTTTTGAGTGTTTTCAGGTGAAGAACTGATATTTAGTGATGTGGTTTGCTAACCTTGTTCCTCTAGGGGCAGGAACAACATGTTTAGGGACTTTGGATCCCTCAGATTATGGACATTTCATGCTTCATGCTGTAAGGCACAAAAATGTCTATAACAGTTGCCCCCTAAAGTATGAGGTCGTTTATCGGGTGAAATGCTTTATCAGGAGGATCCGAAGTTCATTCAATCGCTGAGAGGTGACCTGTAATAAAATACAATACAATACATTATTTTTCAATCTGCTTTCATGATCTAGCTGAGGCGGGCATTCCCATGCTCAGCTTTATAAATTCATTTTGGTACATAGAACAGACGATCGTCTGATGGTAGACTGATAATTCTCTGCTGAAATTATCATCCTTTGAGTAGGATGATCATCTGCTGCAATGATGTACATGTCAAATGTTTTTATATTTCCTGAATATACATCGCAGCCCGGATGGATGAAACT
The DNA here is from genome assembly GCA_031772625.1 of Pinus tabuliformis. Classification (NCBI taxonomy): domain Eukaryota; kingdom Viridiplantae; phylum Streptophyta; class Pinopsida; order Pinales; family Pinaceae; genus Pinus; species Pinus tabuliformis. The sequence continues at coordinate 1,137,684,095 of CM062819.1, read as the reverse complement.
AGATCCGGGGTCTTCAAACTCGTTCGATCTTCACTCTAAGTACAAGTCGATCCATGTGAGAATTGCGTTGAAGTCGAACATGGAAAGACATCGCTTGATTATCGGTCAATAATGTAAACCGTTAACAAGCGCGAGAGGAATCACCGATAATGATAATGACCCTCAAGGTACTGCAGTACAATTCACGTGGTGTGAATAAAGGACTTGGCGTCGAACACCACGCAAAATCTTCTGGTCGAAGGTCATTGATGTATACCTGTCGCCGGAAGTGAAAAACTTGCCATTGAGGCATGCAAGCTTCAAAGTACCGAAGGGTTGTTCCTAGATCAACTTCTTGGATAGTGAGCTGAAGTCAACAAGAAGCGATCCGTCAAAGGAGGGCCTTAATGAATCCCACATCAGTGACACGGAACGGAGCTAATGATTTTAGTGGAGGTGAAAACAATCTGTGAAATATGATTCAGGGTGGTGATCATGGGTGGATGAAGGATAATGTATGGCAGTGGATGGGACACGGTCGATTCTTTCTGAATAACATCCCTTGAACATATAACGACACTGATGTGATGGATCGGTAGCATTACCCCAAATGTGGATGGTTTGGCGAAGACCATGGTGATGAGACTGGTGAATGAAACAACCCAACTTGATGTGATACGGAGGAAAAGTGTCATGTTCAAGAGCGACTTGCTACCATTAAAGCTTTGAGGTTCTCCCAATTTTTCTCCAGTCATTTCTGACCAGTACCTCTTTATTTTTGTCAAGCTTGAGGAGGATAACATATGCTTGTTCTATAACCTGCCCTTTGGGCAAGCCCATCGCTATGTTTTAACGAGCCTAGTGATAGGGAAACTCGTTCTCGTCTAAAGACAAGTTTGTCGCTATTTAATCATTTTAACGAGTCTAACGACAAGGAAAACTCGGTCCTTTTCATTTTTAGAGAGTCTGAAAAGGTACAGAAAGTTAACTCCAAAATTCCTTTTTCGTCATCTAATCCCTTAAGTCCGAAAAAGTATAAAACAATACAGAAGGGATGAGTTTTCGATAACTTTAACGAGCCGAATAAAACAAGCGCTCGACCTTTTTGTGTAATAATCCCTCAGGTCCAAAAAGATTAAAATCTAGAGGAGGGATAGCTCTTCCGGTCACTTTAACGAGCTGGAAGGCCAAAACTCGGCAAACTTTTCATATTTTACGAGTCAGATGAAAAGAGCTCAAAGAAGACTCGTCTTTTGAGGAACGAGTGATAAACAGGGATAGCAGCAGATTCCAGGTACAGGTTGGAATTTTCCAATCACGGCAGCGTCACAAGGATGGCTAAGTGAAATCACTCTTCGCAGCTGTTCCTCAAAATAGGTAAACAATCATATGGAGGTGAACGATTGGCCAAATGAAATGGAGGTGGCAGGTGCAAACACGACCAAGGCTTTTTATGGCTAATAAATTTACGATCACAATGGTTATTTACCAGGGTATGTTCATTTTTTAATGAGCTTGAATGCTCAACCTTATGTTTATTTTTTAACGAGCATGAACTATGTACTAAAATTGCTCGGATCTCGCTTTTCTATTTTTTAACGAGCATAAATTCCGCGGTAAAACTGCTCGATTATACCAGTCATAAGATAAGAATGTCTCCTGTAAGATCCCATTTTTTATAGAGCTCGCGCCTTACATAAGGTATGCTCCCTCTCATCCTTTCTTTATGCAAGTTCAGAAACGGCTAATCCTACGAGTTTAAAGGATTAGACCTACAGGTTTAAAGGGAGGACCTAAAAATTTAAAAAATAAATAGTCGTCCCTTGCTTGCACTCCAAAAGGTTTGCATGCCCCCAGGTATAAAGTAAAATTTCAAGGCTTCCCCTACTTATCCATCAAAACATTTGTTTTAAAGGGTGAGGCTTGCCTCTTTCTGGTTACCCAAAGATTGTTTTGTTAACACCATCAAACGAAAACATCTCCTCGGCACTGTCTACCGAAGTAGACAATGGTGAATGACCTTTGTCAAACAAGTAACCTTAACAAAAGAATCCTATTCTAGAACAACCCCTCTTCCATCCACGGACGGGGTACGGACTAGTCATATTCTCTCGCGGAAATTCTACCTTATACCCAAGGTTTCCTCTGCCCGAAGCAGACCAGGATGCATGCCCCCTGGGTTCCAGTCCCATCTTTCCGAATCACTCGCACTCATCGGGAAGGAGGACTAGGGGTGGAGACATTTCTTGATTGAATAGACCATTCAGGGTTGGTATGTGACTATTTGCGATGCGTGATCCCGGAAATGAAAGTTGGTCTACGAGCTTGACCATCCTTCCTTCGTGTGGAAAACACATTACTCTAAAGAGTGAGGAGACTATAGCTCCCATGCAATATATATAGTCTCGTCCAAGGAGTAGGTTATAATCCAAGGGTCCTTGAACGACCATCACGTTCATTTGAACGGTCTTCCCTTTCAATGTAACAGGTACATTGGGGAGGATCCCTAATGGTCGACTGGTTCCTTTATCAAAACCCGAGAGATTTCTTATCTTAGGCAAAAGCACCGGGGAACCGAGTGCTTTCCAAGCAATAGAGGAAAGGATACTCACAGATGCCCCTTCATCAATGATAGTGCCAGCCATTACCATTCTATAAATTTGGACTATAATTCTGAATGGTACACTAGCTGGCAACCGAGGTCTGCCTAGTTGGTTCCAATCAAAGGACACAACTAGGTTGCTTGGTGGTGGGACCGAATACACGGCCGGATATGACCCTGACGATGTTCCTTCCTGCGATAAAGGAATGGGCGCATTGCCCTGATGCTCATCAGAGTCGGTGTTGATGAAAAGAATCTGGATGGTGTCATCCTTATTCTCTTCAATGAGGGTGTCATTTGAAGATGAATCTTCAATGACGGTGTCATTTGAAGATGAAACCTCTGAAGGCGGAACTGGGTCAACTGCCGTTTCGACCTTTGGACTTTCGTCCGGTCTGGATTCAGTAGGTTCATTCTCAATGACTAACGCTTCAGCCGACCACTTGAGTGGGCCAGCTGTATTTTCAACCAACGAAGGACTTGGCACGAGTTTTTTGTATCCAGGAGGAAGTTTCAACGGTGAAACCGGACGATCTTCCAAAACTCTCTTCGCTTCGTCTAAGAAGGGACAACGGTGGATGGCGTGATCGCCTTCACACAGTCTGCAGGGGAATCTTGCTCCCCCTCTTTGTCTTGAACCTTCACTTTCGCTGGTTGACGGTAAGCATTCAACATGACTATCAGAGGTTGATGCTCCCGAATTGTGCAACCGAGGGGACCAGTCCCTTAGTATCCGGGGAATACAGGGACAATCTCTATGGAAGTGGTCTCCTCTACATATGACACATGGCGATTTAGGCCCGGTCTGTGCTGTGTGTGGATTTTTGTCAGATGTCTTTTGCTTGCCCCCAGTCGCCTTAGGCTCCTTCTTCTTCTTCTCTCTCTTTTTCTTCTCCTTCTTCTCCATGGGAGCTTGGCTTTTGCCGGCTCTACCTTGCGAAGATGAAGGATTGGAGGAAGAGTTATAGGAAGTTGAAGGCTGGTGGGCAGCTCTAGACTGATCTAACTGTTGACTCGACTGTTCAGGAACCATGGTGTTCTAAACTACATTGGTTGAGAATAGCCAAATAGGCAGGCCAATTGTCAGTCCTGGAAGCGACAACGTGGCCATGTGGGGTGCACCAACTTCTCCCCAAGAGGAGAAAGGACTAGGATTTCCATCATGCGGAATTCCTTGGTTGGGGCGTTCCATGTTCTCAACCTACAGATCAACGCAGGAATAGGAGACGATTATGTTCCGTTTAAAATAAATTTTATAACGACGCTTTAGACACAACTTGCCTTTTCACTTTTTAAGAGTCGAGAAAAAGCTAAAGATGACTCTAGTCTCCTTCGATGTTTTAACGAGCCCGAAGTGACAAATGCTCGGATGGACTTTTTCAGTTATAGAGTTTGAAAAAGGCCAAAAGAAACTACTCTGGAGTTCTAGGCAGAGGGTGTGCCAAACTTTCGCAAAACCACAGAATACGTTTTACGGTACGGGTGGTCGATCTTCGTGAATGCTGTGTTCACTGCATTGCGATCAGTAGGGCGGCCGACACGGCTTCCTATGGATAAAGGCTTTATTCCTATAGGGGTCTCCCAATATATACGCAACGGTACGTGGGAGCACAAGTCCGTATTGATACTTATCGCTTCACCGTGGAGGAATCACCCAACCACTCAACGCTAAGATATCACGTTTAACGACGCCGGAACACGTCTCTAGCTTAGACCTCTATGTGTTTGCGTTATGTTTCAATGCGTTGTTATGTAAATTCAATTTATTTTAAGGTTGATCTTGTTTAGCAGTTTGCCTTTATGGATCACCACGAGATGTATGATAACACTCCTAAATGCAGCCTAAGATGATAAGCAAGCTTTTCAATCTTTCAACTTTGAAAATCTTAACTACTGAGGGAAAAGAAAGACATCATCTTTTCACACAGATCATAGAGCACACACTAATGCACTTTTTCCTAAATCAACATGCAAACTGCCAAAATGCACATGCATAATGCAGGTATTTCTTTTCTCTTTCTTAATGTTGGTGTAATACAAAAAGAAAGCTGTTGTATAACTTTGAATTCAATTTCAAGTGAAAGCAAACAAGCTTGTCCAAAATCAAAAGACACCTTAAGATTTACTTGTTTTGACACTAGAAATATACAAATTCAAACCATATGACAAAAGCAAAAGCTCAATCAGCTATGAACAACAAACAAACTAACTCTTAAGATCAAAACGACACTTTATCACAGGTCTAGATCTAAGAGGCCACAACAAGACTAGTTCACTTTCGTTATGGGAAACTGCAAATGATATAAGAAATACACAAAGAAAAAATACAGTTTCTTTTGACAACCGAGGCAGAATAGTGGCAAGGAAAGTTGGTTTCAGATAGGTACATTGACTGGTAACAGGCTGCAAAAACAAGAATGAAAACAGGGCAATAAACAGGAGGGAACCCCAGTAGCACTAGGCAAAACTGGTTCAGCGCAGGTAGTACACTGGCAGTTTGACCTTCAGCACAGGTAGACCCTTTGGGAACTGTGCTGAAATGCAGACTGCCTTCACAGTGCCTGCAATGAAGAGATAAAATTTCGTTTTTCTCAGTTTCCGGGTCACAGATTGCTCAAAAATTCACAGTTTTTGGCCAAATCAGAAGCTATCAATCAAGTACACACTAAGGGATGAAAAAGGAGGATGAAAAGCTATCACTAAGATCTGTTTAGAGTCCTTGTGGATCAGCTCTTCAAATCATAAACATGCCCAGAAACTGAGCTAGAGTAGCTACCCTCTACTTTGCATTTGAAAGATCCAAATGCAGTTCGATTCGGTACTCCTTGTGTTTATGAAATGAATAGCAAAAACACAAACAACCAACAAGATACGATCCCCAGTGGAGTCGCCAATTTGTTGTTGGGAAAAGTATCCAATACGGAATGACCCTATCCCACTCTAAGGGTGATAGTACCTCAGCAACAATCAAAGCAAAGCTATTCGAGATTACTTCTTTATGAGATGTAAGAGAGGGGAGAAAGAGATCCACTAACCGTTGTCTTCCGCTAATGATTGATCCAATCTTCTCTCTTTGCTGCTTGCTCCCAGCTCTTTGCTCTTTCACTGGCCCAGCTACACCAAGATCCTGCAAAATGGCAAGAGAGGGAAACTACAAGAAGCATACATTCATAATTGATTCAAGGATTAGAATAAATCAAATACACAAGTATAGCAATACACCATTGAGACACATGCATATAGAAAAACTTCAAATGCTTTATTAATGGAAGAAGTAAAGTTCAGGAAGTAATACAACCATAAAAGGCCCAATCCAGCATCACCTCCCAGCAGAAAGAAATCTCCTCTTCACCTCCTTCAAGCAAATCACCCAATAGTTCTATACTCAAACCAACAGCACTTCCTTACATTCACAAGATTCCAGCCTCCCTAGACCTCATGAGAGAGCTCTATATATAGGAGTTTTGGAGAAAGGATGAGTCAGCTTGAGAGCTGACTAGTGTCCTCTCCCACTTCAGTTATTCTTCAGTTCTTGAGTCCACTTGGAGGTTCTTGCTTCCACTTGGAGATCTAGACCCTCTTACTCATCACTAGGCGAATTCCTTGATCCAAGTGTCATTTTGGAAGCTTCCTGGGCGCTGACACCTTGAGGAATGACTGTGCCACTTGTCCAAGTACGCTCAGCGCAGGTAGCCTCTTTACAGTTGACATTCAGCACAGGTACAGAGTGGAGCACTTGACATTCAGCGCAGATGCTCAGTGGAGCAGTTGACATGATCCAAAATTAGCTTGTTTTTGAGTGTTTTCAGGTGGAGAACTGATATTTAGTGCTGTGGTTTACTGACCTTGTTCCTCTAGGGGAAGGAACAACATGTTTAGGGACTTTGGATCCCTCAGATTATGGACATTTCATGCTTCATGCTGTAAGGCACAAAAATGTCTATAACAATCTCTAATCGTATTCATGAGTGGCATCGTCACAAGTAGTTAGTAAGAACCAAGTAACTTGATGAGACCTTACGTAAATGGTTCATTCGATCTCTCCGACCTCAAATTGCTAAGGACATGTCTATGTTTTGAGCTATTACTTAGGAACAAGCTATTTTAGCTGCCCAACAATTTTCATCTATTCAAAATCGGGTACACTTTACAGAGTATTGCCTAATTCCCCTAGGCCTTCTGTTGACCCTCCCAAGCTTGTTCCTTGCCTACATGCCGATGGTGTGACAGGGTATGTTTCCTATTCTATGAGCCAACTTGCTGCCCAACTTGAGCAATTGATTGTTACATCTCAAGCCCCCATCAAGTGCATCTGGCTCTGCTAAATCACCCCCTACTGAGCAGTCCACCGATGTTCTCATGGTGAATTCCACTCAACCAAAGAATGACCAACAATCTAGTGGTAAAAAGAATAATAAAAGAAATAAACAAAAGAATCAAAATGCTTAGGAGTCTCAACCCAAACCTAAGAGTCCGGTAGGGGGCATTAGTAAACATCATTGTAAAGTCAAGTTCCCCTGTAAAATTTGTCAAGGTGACCACCTTACTCACGAATTCCCTTGAATAGATGAATTCCATAGGCTTATTTCACCACCATTTACTCAATAAACTTCCATTTTGACTCATCCATTCCCTGCACAACCCCACCAATAGATGGTTGCTCAAACTTTTGAATCTCTGCAAGGGGGCAAAGAGGGATCATCTTCCCATCCTTCTCATAGTTCATCTGTCTTCATGTGCAAGGAAGATGTCAACATGACTACGTGAGCCAAATCTTACAATGTTCCTGATTCTAGTTCTACCTCTAAGGGCTCATCAGCTTCACTACCTTCCACTGGATCTCTCAATTTGGATAAGCCTATGGAACCTATTTATCATCCTCCCAAGGGTGTTCCCTAGAAGACAACACACAATCCTTCTGCTAGGGCTGATCAACATTACAGTATTGTTGAAGATCTTGCCCAGGTTCCTTGTTCCATGTTTGCTTTGGATGTCTTGCAAAACTGTCCTTAGCAGTGCAAAGCCTTGTTATCTGCCATTGGTGGAGTTAACCTGCTTGATTCTAGTATCATCACTTTTAATGCCGAAAAAGCCACTCTTCACCTTTCCCATCATATTTCTTTTCAAATCATTGTGCATATCTTCCATAGGAATATTCATCGCACTTTGGTGGATGAAGGATTTTCCACATGTGCCATGTCTATATCCTGTTGGAAGGCTCTTGGCTCTCCGATGCTTGCCATTTCCAACACGTCTCTCCAAGATTTTGACAAACGCAACTTTGTACCCAAGGTGGTTCTTCCAAATTTTTCCATTGAGTTAGGAGGGAAAACTGTCCATGTTGATGTCAAATTTGTCGACGCCATGTTAGATTACAACCTACTCCTTGGACATAGTGGGTTTTATGAAATGACTACAGTTGTCTCATATGTCTTCCATCTACTTTGATTTCCTCATGAAGGTAGGATTGTTAGTATTGATCAACTTGACTTTTGTGTGCCATCTGCTCAGATTTCCACCACTAGGAATTTGTACCACTCATGGGAGATCACCATGATCAACTACAAAGTATTGGTGCAGGCTTGTTTAAAAGATCATCTCTTATTGGGGTATTTCCTAAATTACCACTTCCTGACATTCCTTCCTCACCTTCAAAAGCTCCTATGCATATGATCTCTTCCGACACCTGTGGATTCCATAGACCTCCTGATCCTTGGGTAGTGCCACTTGATTCTATGGAAGTTGATAAAGCTAGTGAGCAACCTCTACCACCTATTGTGGAAGGGATTTCCTCTCTGACAATCTCATTAATACCTCTTGACACTGGTCAGAAACTCCATCCCAATATGGAATATGATCAAGTTATTTTTCCCACATGGGCCGCCCCTCCTTTTGTTCCACATGACTCCCTTCATGAACCCCCCCTAGATAGTCAACTTGGAGGTCATGGATTCACATATTGGTCATATTAGGGAGGTTATTCCTCTTCCTGCCTCTAGTCTCCTCGGTTTAGATATCGTAGAGCTTGAAAACATAAATTTTTATTTGACCCAGGGGGCATCTCCTCGACCTTCCTATGAAGTGCCACCCCTAGACCGAGTCAAGTCTTGGGATTCTACTACTGAACTTGCCAATGAATTTCCATCTGTTGATGAGTGCATTGTACCTCCTTTATGTCTTGATCCTCCCTTATGTCCTCAGGTTGATTTCGGAAGTGCGAATATGTTAGACTATCCCTCGCATGGTCAACCTTTTTAGATTGGGTGGTTTGACTTCCTTTGGCATGGACCTACTTTGGTGAGTCATATGATACCTCCAACCCTCCATGAGTTCGCATATAGAAACACTTGGCCTATGCTCAATTGTAGGAACCCTTTAGTGCGACCTACTGGACCATTTTATGCTTGTAGATATTGTACATAGGTGTGTGATCCTTTATCTCCTTTTCTTTGGTTTGGTGTGTGATGTGATTATTTGTCATGCCTTATTCATGCCAAAAATCCATGAAAATTATAAAATTCAAAAAAAATAAAATATATGGTCCTATTTTTACCTCTTCCATGTTTATTTCTTTCATTATGTGGTTTAACCATGGGTTTAGTCTTTCTGGATGGTTTTTACATGATAGGGTGGCATTTTTATTGCGACATCCATTGGGCCTAAGGTATGTTTCCTCTTATTGACATATAGGGGTAGGTAATTTTTGTTTATATTGCATTTTGACTGTCGGCGTCATTTTTATGCCTTAGCAACGACCCCATCAAGTTGCGACTTTAGACTCTTTCCATTATGCATGTCGTCACTTAGCAGTACAGCTTACCTGATCATGGATACCCTAGTTAGCACCTCTTTGCCAAGTTGGTGTGCATGTGGTCATTTTTTATTCTCTTATTGGAATCCATCCTTCTGACATTCCATGACTTAGAATTTGAGCCACATGTCCTATTCTTCATCATACTTCTAGCCATACCTTAGGAGGATTCCACCACTTTTACCCCTTTTGATTTCCACTTTCTCTTATTAGCATACTTATGCATGATGAGCCTTGGCTTCTTTTTTCCATCATCATCATTTTCTTGGCCTATTATCTACTTTCACTTGGTGTTTTAACATTTCTTGGAGGAACCGCTGTGATGAGTGGTCCTATTCACCAACCTCTTTTCTTTCTTACGTCATGAGCAGTTCCAAAATTACCAGAACCAGTTGCTACCCTCTATACTAATAATTCCTCCAAGGGGAGTTTATTTAAGCTCTTTTCAAACTCCTTAATTTGGAAAATATTTTTGAGTGAACTTGGCTACTTTATGCTCGATAAAGTACCTAAAGTGTTGTCTACCCAATATAAGTTTAACCCTTTTTTGGACTGGGATAAACTAATTACAAAAAAGGAATACCCTAGTCTACTTCGGCTAGGAGTTTCTCTGTTGTATACTTTTATCTTTTTTTTGGGCTTGGGGGACAACTTTACGAAAGAAACTTATAAAAAATAGTAGGGAGGGAACATATTTTTCCATTAGTCATTAAAATGGTAGTGTCAGTTGTGTCGCCCTTGAACATGTCACCTATTTATCTCATTATCTCACAGTTGGGTTTTTTCTTGCCTAGGATTTATACCATCCATATTTTACTCCTCCAACTGGTTACTCTTCTAGTCATATGGAGCTTCGATGCCTCCTGCATCATTTCACAATATCACATAGTGCTCATTAGCCATGTTGTCAAGTCACTCTTATATCATACCGCTATGTGTTCAAGGGAAGTGTTAGCTTGTGTCGGCCATCTATAATTGTACATTGACCTTTGTGAGTCAACCACCTCTGTGTCAGTTGTACTTCATCACTTCATGACTTCATCCAATCATCACATCATCCTAGTCTATTCCATGTTGATTAATCAGGGATACATTAAGGCCCTCCTTTGACAGATATTCTTGTATTGACTTTAGCCCATTATCCAGAGCTTGATCTAGGAACTAGTAGTACCTTGGAGCTTGTAGACTTTAGTGGTAGGATTCCTCATGATCGAAAGTTGGTTTACATCACTGGATCCTGATTGATCGTGTTCATTGGTGTTCAACATCAACTCATCTATTCACACTTAGTGGACTGTACTAGGTACCTTGGCATTCATTTTCCTCATTGGTGGATACCCTCATGTCTGTTACTAGTTTACCTCATTGGTTGGTAATGAGGCAATGTTGGCTTAGTGGGTCCTGACCCAGGTTGAGAGTTATGTTTGCAAAAAAAATCCCTACACTACTGGCCCTTTCAGAATCAATCCATGGAGCGTGGACTGAAGTCTCACCCGAAGAAGTATGGGAGGACATTGAAATCAAGTTTTTGCACCTAGAAAAGGTTGTGATGTTGTTTTTATATCCTTTATATGCCTTCGCCTAGATCGATAAGCCCTTAAGGCTTATCGATATAACTCCCTCTTACTAGCCTATAGACCCTTGCGAAGGTCTACGATTTTCTTTCGCAAACCCTAAACAAATGAATCAGCTACTTACATGCTTCTGTAATCGTTCCTATCTTTGTATTTACCCATGTTGGCTTAAGTGTCTGATATATATAACATGTATTAATATATTCTTTGTGTAAACATGTATTATTACTTGCATTCGTATAACAATGTAAACCATGCAAAATAGCGCATCAATATAGTATTAAATCATAAACCCAATATTCATCATAACATAGTCGCATTCATTCACAACAGAAGAAAATAGGAAAAACACAGATATTTCCAAAATAATATCTTTATTTATACTTTAGTTCTGCTTACAAACTTGACACTACCCTGGGCACTTAGCTACAGGGGTCCACGCACTCAGTTGTAGACTCTACTCTAGGCCTTTGCGCACACAGCTGCAGAGCCTCTTTTCTACTCTAATATTCTTCACTCTTCTTTTCAATGACCCATTACATTCATTCGCCTTTCATTAACTGCACCTAGACTCTCTAAGAATCTCCTTTTTATACAATCCCATGGTCCACGGACCATGGGTAGGTCTATACAAGCCGATACAACTTACATAAAAGAAGGGAAAATCCCTTTATGACACTTACTATCTATGCGCTCTGCAACCACACCTTGTGGAGACTTTACACTTTACATAACAAAAACATGGGCTTTTTGCCCCCAAACTTGGGCTTTTGCCCCAAAATTGACTGTAGGGGACCTTGTCCCAACAGGCCCCCAACACAAATATCATGACTCACCCTCGAGTCACTCTGTTGGCGTGGAGATCTTGCTGCGGAGACCTCCCAGCTTGACTTGTGTCATTGCTAGCTAAGCCATACTCTTCGTGGTTGCCTGCTTGAGTTGGTCCACTAGCTACTCTGTTGCTGGTCCTACATTGTCTTCCTTTACCTTCTGTTGTGTCCTCTATAGGCCTGCCAACTTCTCTTCATTGGTGGAAGAGATAACATAGGACTCATCCAGCCAAGGCCCCAACCTGGCCTTAAGGACCACCTCTTTCCATTGCGCTGCCTCCACCTGTTCGAGCAACTGCTTTGCCTCATGCAACTTAGCCAATCACTGTGATATAGCGAAGGTGCACGTAGTCTCTCTTGCTTCATCATAATGCTGCTACAATTCACGGACTTCTGTGCTCAACCTATGCATGTTAGCATCCTCCTACAGAGTCGTAATGACCTCCATAGATTACTCAATGAGCGTGGTGAAATCTTCCTCCATGACATCTATTGTTGCGATTGCATCCTTGACAGATGCCTCATGCTATTCTCTGATCTCTGGTGGAGTTGAAGGTTGTGACTTCAACTCAAGCTCTGTCATTTTAAGGTTTAGTTAAAAATGAACCTCGGCTACCTCTGTCTTTGCATCATGCACACCTGTAGCTAGCTTCCTAGTCTTGGCCTCCATCAGTGCTTCTTTGGGTATGTGCAGTTATGGAATGATTCTGCATGCTTCGACTACCATGGCGGCAGTGTGATCATTCTGTTCCTAAACCTTTTTCCATGCTTCTAGCACAGTCGTCTTCTCAACAAACATATGTTCGTTGTTTACATTCTATTTGCTGATCAAGCAAAGCGTGCGCTGCTCCCGAGCCCTGATCTCTACAATCACACTTGCTTGTAGTGTGTGAAGGAATTCACTAGGGAGTGCATTCAAGTTGAGGTCAACATTCCTCAAAGCACTGAAAATATCCTTGTTAGCATATGCTTTCATGCTCAGTGCTCCATCCAGCAGTGTGACTACCCAGATATCCAAGGATCGAACAAACTCTGCTACTTAAGTGGTTGCCAACGCCAAACTGGTGGATGTCGCACTACTCTGCCCTGCACCTGCTTGCAGTCTAATTGTTTGGATATGTAAATCATGCATACCAATCTGTATAGCGACCAATGCTTGCTTCTGTTGCTGCTAAAACTACTGCAATAGTTCCGTTGTCGTATCCCTTACGTTATCTCCAATATCATCCATGTCACCCTTCGTCAAGGTGATTAGATCTTGTGATGACTTGAAAGCTTTGGTCTTCTTTTGCTGCCCCTCCTTTTCCTATTCTATATGTCACTTTACATGGAAAGGAGTGCTCTCTAGATCTCTGTTGCCCTATTCTGACTATTGGTTGTCCTCCGTTTGGGGTGTAGGAGATTTTTAACTTGTGTCAGAGCTGCACTCTTCTTGTTGTGCTTGTTCCTTTGCGGCACGCTCCACTTCTGCGTGGGCCTTCTCCTTAGTCTCCTTCTTCCTCTTTTCTGCCAACTACTGAACCTTTAGGTAGGCTGCTTCCTTTTTCTACTTCTCCATGAAATTTCTAGTCCCGACAGCTAAATTTGATGGTGTGTGCCAATATTTTGGCCATCGCTTGAGGACTTTGGCAATGGAATCATCTGTATCCAAGTAGGGAAGATCATATCAATTCTGATACATATCCTTCAATGCCTAGATGTACACATGTTGGAAGTCCTGTTTGAACTTCGTGTAGCTAGGTATCTACTCAAAGAAGGTTGGGGACAACCTCGGTTTTCGGTTGATGGCTATGCGGATGTTGGCCTCCATCAGCACCCAAAAGATTTTGCTTTCATGAACCCGTGCAATGTCCTTTGTAGCCCAGAGAGAAGAAAAAATGGTTGCTTCTGGTAAATATGTCTCGACTAGAGGAAGCTGGTTGTCCTTCGGTAACTCCCATGTGACCAACACAATTGATAATAACAACCATGAATAATGGAAAGTCTTGCTTTGGTCCTATGCCTCACGGGAGTTCACGAGGAACTTGTTGCACAAGTAGTGCATCTAGTTAAAATGTATGCCCTCCTGTTGATGGGCCCCGATGTCGGGTCGACAACAAGGGGGATACCCACCCGGTCCGGAACCTGGTTGGCAGCTCCTTGCCCGTTTGGAGTAGCGGGTCCGACTGGGGTAATGGGACCAGTTTCCCAATGTGAAGGGTGTGCGTGTGTGTGTAGAGTTTGATGGTATTAATCTAAAGGTTTCTCTAAACTAGTCTTAATTCTAACTGCTAAACTATCTCTATGCTAATGTAATCTAATGAAGAGAAACAATACATCTAGTCTACGCTAACCCGGGGTGTTTTCTTTTGTTATGCGATCTAGAAAGATTTCAAACAACATCTGGTAATAAAGATCATTCAACTGTTATCAGAATATAAATCGATAAAGATAAACCATTCTGCATAAGAAGTTAGGCAGAGTAGTTGTGAACAACATATCGCATAATCAATTTTCTATATGTCAAGCATAAATAAATGACCCCACCATATAGAAGTGCCAAATGGTAATACAGACATTCATACAGTAACATATAAAGAACTCAACTGTGTATTACTTTAGGGATACTAGCAGAATTTAGTCAAGAGATAAAAGTACCATTTATGACTGATTTCACTAATAAACTTCAAGCAATAATGATTTATTTCTACTTGTTCTAATATCTGCTAAGAGTACAGAAGTGCAACATCAGTAACAGACATTAAAATGCAAACATAAATAAATCTCGATCCATCCATTCATCAAAAACCTCCTCTGAGGGTGCAGAAGTGCATGTTCTGAGGACAAGTTTTTTGACAGATTTCCGGACCCTTCTCCAAATGCCATGAGAAGGGTTAAATACTACTAACTAATTAATCTTAATTACACGAAATTAGGGAATCGGCTTCAAATTACTGCCCTTTACTAAAAGCAAATTTATTTCTAAAACTTTAAATCTAATTTCTGACCGTTTCTGTATATTCTCTTTAGTGCTGTCAACAACGCAACATTTTCCTGGGAACAGTCGGTTGGCCGCCTTCTTCTTTCGCTCGGGAGATAAAAGTGGAAATAACAAGAGCTGGCACTTCCTTCTGACAGACCAGAAGATATTTTTGAAAACCTTTCTCTAGCTGGGTGTATTCGCCGCGTGTATACTTAGCACAACCCAGGTTCTTCTCGAACTGATTTTGCTGTTGCTATTCCGGTTTCCAGTCGTGCGAATGACTGAGTGGGTTAGGAGTCGCGCTGTATGGACAATCCCCTGTTTCGAGAATTGTTTCCGCTCTTTGTTCAAGGCTTTTCTGGAGCGTCTTCCTTCTCATGCGCTTCTTTCTCTGCTTTACCAAGTCTGAGCTTCAGGATCTTTTGTGAACACGCTTGCTTTTGTGCGCCTTTGACTCTGAGTCCTGGATAGTCTAATTTCATCAGTGCCGGTTGGCTTATAGTCTGGAATCCGCGGTCCTGCTGCATGTGGCATCCATTTGTGGAGGCATCTTCTCTCTGCTGTCTGATTGGCGCTTTCCCTTTTCCTTTAGATATTTCCTGCATATAGATTTATATTAGTTGCGTGTCTTGCAGTCTACGCAAAGAAGAAGGGAAATGAAAAGATTGACATGAAAGCATTAAACTCTAATGAATGCATAATCCTGACATTCATCATGACTTGACTCTTCGAAAAATGCGATGCAAACATTCCTTGATACTCAAGCATGCGGTCATTAATTTCCTTTAAGGCGCGCGCTTAATCTTGGGTCTATTGGGTATGTCGGAGAATTCGTACGATGAGTATTTTCATATCGCATATCGCAGATCGCAGATCGCGGTTTGCCGATATCGCAAATCGCATATCGTCTGTCATCGGAGATCGTTGATCGAAGATTTTATTCAATGGTTTATGCCGCCTAGTGCGACGTTTGCGATGTGCGATGTCGCATATCGGTGATCGGCATTTCTTGAAGATCTTCTTTTTAGAGAGCGCTTGGGATGCATGCGATGCGATGAATTTCGCATCGCTCTTTCGCAGCTTTGTTTTCCGCGCTTGGGTAATGCTTCAACCTTCCCTTGCGATGCGATTTAAGCCTTAGGGAGAAAAATACAAAAATTTAAGAAAAATAATTTTGGGATTTTTCTTTCAGGGTCCCCCCTTTGCTCGATGTTATTGTTAATATCGAGCAAAGAGGGGGGGTTGTTAGTGACCACAACAATGGCGATTCACTGTGAAGAACCAATTATCTCTGCTTGTTCTATTGCATTTTCACTTCCAAAACAGAAATTTTTTTCTTATGCCTAAATTTTGTTATGGACAGATAGAGTATTACCCCTTATCCCGTCAATGATGTTTCGTCACAACTTTTATTTCATTCCGATTGTTTGCTCCCTCTGGGTTATTTCTTGTATTCACACCTAGACATTACTCAGTGCTTTTCAAAGACAAAATAAGGTCTTCTCTGCGTACTGGCTTTGTAAAATATGCTCATTTGTCGTAGGTAGAGCCTCTGCTGCCCGCAAGCGTCCATAGCCTCGACAGGGTTACCATGTTATCCAACAATGATCCTTTTTCCTGTTTGAGGTTATTTACAACATACCAGAGAAAAATCCTTTTGACACTTTTTCTTTCTTTTTTGATTTTTTTTATTCTCTAAAGAACAATGTCTTGGTTTGGTGGCCAAATTATGACACAGTCATTCACTTGATTTACACTTTTGCTGAACAAGCTGGCTCGTGATGAGACCTCTCATTCTTTGAGATATAGTGTTTTCTTGGATTGTTTCTCTGGATGCTGCGATTTCCTTAACAGGGAGGAAGTCATTGTTTTTCCTTAAGAAAGCTCTGGACGACAATAATAGAGTTTAAGAACAGCAGTTTTGCAGAGAATAATTATTTTGCTATTGATGATACTTTTCATTGCGTTAGCATAAAACAATTTTTTGCCAAAAGTTACTTTCATCCCAGATTTCTTTGTGAAGTTGAAACTAACATCATATTCAGGCTAAAGTTAACTCTCTCTGTCAATAATAAAAGTCAGATTTTTTCCGAAAAGTTTTACTATTTATACAAGTGAAATCAAAATCTGATAGAGAAATGGTATGTTTCTTCATGAATATAATTTATGATCATTCACAACCAACCTTATTTATAAGAAATAAAAACTAAAATAAAATAATAAAAACTAAAATTATCCTACAAAAATAGAAGGATGACCTTCTATGGAAAATACATTTTGAGGATTTGTCCATTCACAGGCAGAGAATCTCTCCTACCTGTCAAGTCCTGCAACACAAAAGTCGACGGGCCTATGACCTCTACGATCTGAAAAGGACCAAGCCATAGCTTCTGGAATTTCGTATGTTTGCCCTTTTCTTCGTGAGCCTTATCCCATTTCAAAACTAAATCTCCCATCTGAAAGTTTTTTCTGGTCATTATGTTCGAATCAAAAGAGGATTTTATCAGCGCTTGGTGGTGAGCATGGGTTTTCTTGGCCTGTTCTCGTTGTTCTTCTAGCTTGATTATTTCCATTTGCCTTAGCTGTAAGGGAGAAGTAGATACTTCATCAATGTATTGTACTAAGGACAAGGAGGGAATGACTAAGTGAGTAGGAAGAATTGCTTCTCTCCCGTAAACTAAATTAAAGGGAGAAGTGCCGATAGAGGCTTTCTTTGTAATTCTGTTTGCCCATAAGGCGTTTACCAGCGCTTTATGCCAATTCTTTTGGTTTTGGTCGACTGTCTTTTTGATAATCCTGATTAGGTTCTTGTTCGTTGATTCAGCCAGCCCATTACCTTGCGGATAGTAGTTGGCAGAATACTTCAGTTTGAACCCTCTTTTGAGCGCGAACTCAGTCATGGTATTTCCAGAAAAATATGAAGCATTATCAAATATTAAGGCCGTTGGCAATCCAAACCTAGTAATGATAAACTGATCTATGAATTCAATAATGTTTTCAGAATTAGCTGCCTTGAGAGGAACTGCCTCTACCCATTTAGTAAAATAGTCAGTTGCCGTGAGAATATACCTATGCTGTTTAGAGGAGTGAGGAACGATCTCACCTATTATGTCCAGGCCCCATTGGCTGAACGGCTGTTCGATGTTAACCGGCTGTAGTGGCATGGATGACTTCTTTTGTTTTCCTGCAGCAGTTTGGCAGACTTGGCATTTCTTTATGTGATGGTACGAGTCTTTGAACAGCGTAGGCCAGTAGTATCCTGCACGTAAGATTTTGTGCGCGGTGGCTTCTCCAGCATAGTGTCCACCTGCTGGTCCATCGTGGAGTTCCTGCAAAACCTTTTCGGCTTCAGTTTTCTCAAGACATCTAAGAAGCACAGAATCATAATTCCTTTTAAACAGGACACCATTTACGAGCTAGTATTGTTTAGCTTTTAATCTCAGGGCTCTCTTCTTGATGTGATCCAGGTGAAATGGAGCATGCCCGTTTTTCAGGAAATAAATGGTGTCAGCATATAATGATTGTGCGTCGTTTAGGCTTACCTCATACACGTGTACCTCTTCAGATGATTTTTCGGGGATTTTCGATGCTCCAGCTAACATCTTGCAGAAACCTTGGCCTCTTACGATGTGTGCCGGCTTGATCTCCAGGTCGTATTCTTGCAAGGCGGTGATCCAATTCGCTCTCTTTTCGCCCACATCTTTCTGTATTAGGAGGTTTCTTACCGCTGGGAATGGTACTATGACCTTGGTATGGGCCTTTAGCAAGAAAGGTCTGAAATATTTGATTGCTTTGAAAACGGCGTATGCCTGTTTCTCTACGTCCGAATATTTCAGCTCAGCACCTTGTAAGTTTGAGCTAAAGAATGCGATCAGAGCTTCTACCTTTTCTTGATTCGCTTGAGTCAAGATCGCAGCATAAGAATTCTCTGAGGCAAACGTGTATAAGACAAAGGGCTCTGAAAAATTTGGGGTTGCTAGAGATGGAGCGTTGATGATGGCTTGTTTGATTAAGTTAAATGCTTCGTGCTCGTCTAGACCCCATTTAAAGTTTGAATTCTTTTTTATCATTTTTTGTAAAGGAGAAATAATACGTGAAAAATCTGGGACAAATCTTTTCACAAAATTGATCTGTCCTAGGAAAGATTGCATGGTCTTTTTGTTATGAGGCATGGATATCTCGGAAATTTCTTTGATTCTGTCAGGTTCAATGTGAATGCCAGATTTGGACACTATGAATCCTAGCAATTTTCCTTCACTTAACGCGAAAAAAGATTTCTTCGGGTTAAGCGAGATCCCATACCTTAAACATCTTTGAAAGATTTGCTTCAAATCTTTGAGGTGGTCGTTTCGGTTCTTGGAGTATACAGTTATATCATCCAGGTAGATCACTACCGATTTATTGACTAAACCTTTAAACGCAATGTCCATGGCTCTCTGAAAAGTGGCGCCGGCGTTGATCAGACCGAACGGCATTTTCCGATACGCGTAGGTACCCCATTTAGTTCGGAAGGTGGTTTTTAACTGATCATCTGGGTGTACCAACACTTGATTATATCCTGAAAATCCATCCAGGAAAGACATTAACTCTGAGCCTGCGACTGCCTGTAATATTTGCTCCATAGGTGGGAGGGGAAAATTGTCTTTCTGACAGGCTTTGTTGAGATTCCGGAAGTCGATGCAGATTCTAATATCTCCGTTTTTCTTCCTAACAGGTACCATGTTGGATACCCATTTGGAATGTCTGACCGGGAAGATTATTCTGGCTCTCAACAATTTATTCAGCTCAATTTTTATCTGATTTTCCAAGATTGGTGGATTTTTCTGAGCTTCTGTTGGACAGGTTTCTCGTTGTCAATCATAGGGATAGTGTGTTGAATGATAGAAGTGTTGTAAGTCTTCAGCTCATCGTAATTCCAAGCAAAGACGTTTTTGTACTGTTGTAGAAGACGGATATATGCTGATTTTTCTTCAGGAGCTAGGCCTTGACCTAGATTAACGTTTTGCGGCTTCTCATCGGTTCCTAGGTTCACTGATTCATAGTTTAGAGTTGAACTGTAAAGTTTGGCGTTAGCTGACCTTTTGAACCGACTTTTCAAGTCGTATAAGTCTTCTAGTTTGACCACCGATTTGGGTATAGCATTATCAGTGCTATTTTGTTGTATCTGGTGATCATGACAGTCTTCGTCGATTATCTGGTTTGAGTAGGATCCTTCGGAGGTGAGGAAACTTACGATGTCTGGGTCGTCGTTGAATACTCTCCAGTTGGTGATGTTGTCAGGGATAGATGGTTTAAAAATCAATTCTATCGAAAACCTATCTGGATTAAAGTCTTCGGAGGGGATGAGTCTGGAGGCTACGTTAGCTAACAGGTCTGCGTTTGCATTGTGAAGTCTCGGGATTGACAAAATATTGAACGCTGTAAAATGTGCAGTGAGATCTTGTACTAAAGATTGATAGTGCTTTAAATGATTAGACAGGCAGTGTATGGTGTTACGTACCTGTTTGACGACGATCTCAGAATCTCCAAAGACTTGAAGATATTTGACGTTGCAGCCGATTGCTTTGTATAGGCCTTGCACCAAGGCTTTGTATTCCGCTGTGTTGTTCGTGCAATCGAACTCCAGTCTGCATGTGAGCATGGTCTTATTTCCGTCTGGGCTGATCAAAACGCATCCTGCTCCCGCTCCCTCGTTGGATTTAGAGCCATCAAAATATAATTTCCAAAATAAAGAAGTATTTACAGGGTTATCTAAGAAACTAACACATTTTGAATCATCAGTCTGGGAAAAGTTTTCAACTTGGGACAAAACTGAATTTTCTAAATATGGTGATATGTGAGCATTGAAATTTCTGAGGAAAGAGTCTACCGAGTAGTTGCCTATGATGCTGTTGTTGTATGCTATGGCTTCGTTCTCTCCTTCCAAATCCGTCACTATGTATTTTTGGTGCAATTCTCGTTCAACCTTTATTTGATTTGGTTTCCCGTTGAAGGGTAACCACATGTGCGACCAGTCGGTTGAAAAGTATTCGTGGAGTTTCTCAGACCAGTCCCTGCTAAGAATCAGACCATAAAATTCAGGGATGTCAGCCACTAGAATATCGATAACCTGGCATACCTTGGGGTTAGACGACAGTCTTATGGTCACTTGATTAAGTTCGCCTATCACTTCGACTTGTGATCGATCAAGTTGAACTATGCGCACTGCGGATTTTTGCGGTTGAACATTAAGTTTGGCACATATTGACTTGGGTAGAATATTGGTTGAAGCACCAGAATCAACCAAGCAGTTGTGCACGTTTCTGTTAAAGATTTCATAAGTGAGGAGGAAAGGAGGAGTATGAGATCTAGATCTCCCTCCAATCAGAGCGATGTCATTTGGATCGATTTTAATGATTGTGTTGATTGGAGGTCTTCCTATATTATGGGAAGCTACAGCTGTAGGTAAAGGTGTAGTAGGTACGGCGTGTAACTCTTTCATCATGATTTTCTGTTGGTGTTTCAATTTGCTCAACTCGTACAGAGTGATATTAGCCCTAGTCTTTTTCATGTCATCGATGATGTTATACTCCATTTCATCTGACACTATTAGTGTCTTTGATGGAGGTGATTGCTCTGATTGGACTGGGCTAAATGAGGTTGTTTTAGCAATTGTTTTCTTTGGTGCAACCTTTTCTTTTGCTGCAGGGCTTGCGCCCTTCTGTTTTGGGGTATTCTGGGGAGGATCAAGTTGATTTCTGCTTCGTGTGCTAACCGGAAGTGCTTCTTGATCTTCCTCTTGTGGGAGGATGAAATCCCACATTCCTTGCAGTTCCACCACTTCTTCGTCGTCGGTCTGCGTTTCGATGGTGTTCTCCTCTTCTTCTTCTTCAGATTCCACATTTGAGACCACGTTGGATGGCTTCGTCTCCATGGGAGGGTTTCTTTTGAAATTCCTAAAAGGCTTTCTTGGGGACGATTCTGCTACTTGTTTTCTTAAGTCAATCATCTCGTTAGACATGGCCTTTAATACCTTTTGTAGTCCTTCCATGTTGAAAGGATCTTTCGTTTGCTTCTTCTTGGTATCTTCTTTGAAAGAGATTTTCTTAGATTTACGCTCTTCGATTGTAGATCTCTTTTCTAGGGCTACTACGCGTCTTTCAACTGCTAACGCCTCAGCCAAATTTTCGACTAAGGTTGTCTTGCTCGCCCTATCTACGAAGATGGCCAAGTTTGGAGGTAAGGCCGTGATGTACCATTCGCATCTTACCTCCTCGCTGGGTTGAGAAGCAGCGGGGATTTTGTTGAGGATCTTGTTGAACCGTAAGTTAAAATCTTTAATGGGTTCCCTAGCCTCAGCTTTAAGATTGGATAAATCGTTGATCAGTGTCGCTGTCGATCTATCATCGCCGAATTTGGTGAGAAATTGATTTTGAAAAATGTCCCAGCTGGTGATAGATCCGGAGGGCAGCGAAAAGTACCATGACCCGGCTGTCCCTTGCATTGTATAGGGGAAAAGTCGGACCACGGCATCTTCGTTGGTAACTCCGTTGAGATTAACAAAAAGCATGAAGTTATTGATATGTTCTTCAGCTAGCATTCATGTTTCTGGATTGAACTTTGGTAGCCATTTCTCAGGATGGGCAGGTATTGGACTTAGGGGTGGAGGCATTAAAACCGCCCCAGGATTGTTCCATGGAGATTGGGCCATCGCTGAGTTGCTAGTCAACAAAAGTGTAGGAGATGGTCTTTGATGTTGAGAAGATGGAGATGTTATGATCTTCGACGATTGCGGAGGAAGGGTTGTGGAAGATGGATGAGTGAGCTGAGGTGGAGATGTGGGTGGTTGACTTCGCGGAGAGGGAGTTGAAATGGACGAAGTGGATGAAAGAGTCTCTCTGTCAGACTCTGGGAGTGCTTTCCTTGCTCTTTTCCTAGTGGGGAGAGGGATTTCAATTGGCTGGATGCCAAACTTTTCACTCTTCAATCGGGTCAGGGGATGAGCAGGATTGTACTGCGAAGTCAGGCTGCCTTTAGATTTATCAGACTTCTGGGTAAAAATAGAGAATCCCTGGAGTTTACGGATCAAAGTTTGAACTTCAGGGGGATCGATAATAAGTTGGTCTGATGTATCAGTATGTATAGCAGCGGTGGATGTCCGAGCGACTTCTAGTTCCGAGATTAGTCGTACCGGGGAAGTCGGGGAAGTTGGTGAGGGTGATTTGCTCTCAGAATGGTATTTGGATTTTGAATTATGCGCCATTCATAGCTCGGCCCTCCTTCTAGCGCCATAAATGTTGAGGGGCCCCGAAGTCGGGTCGACAACAAGGGGGATACCCACCCGGTCCGGAACCTGGTTGGCGGCTCCTTGCCCGTTTGGAGTAGCGGGTCCGACTGGGGATAATGGGACCAGTTTCCCAATGTGAAGGGTGTGCGTGTGTGTGTAGAGTTTGATGGTATTAATCTAAAGGTTTCTCTAAACTAGTCTTAATTCTAACTGCTAAACTATCTCTATGCTAATGTAATCTAATGAAGAGAAACAATACATCTAGTCTACGCTAACCCGGGGTGTTTTCTTTTGTTATGCAATCTAGAAAGATTTCAAACAACAGCTGGTAATAAAGATCATTCAACTGTTATCAGAATATAAATCGATAAAGATAAACCATTCTGCATAAGAAGTTAGGCAGAGTAGTTGTGAACAGCATATCGCATAATCAGTTTTCTATATGTCTTGCATAAATAAATGACCCCACCGTACAGAAGTGCCAAATGGTAATACAGACATTCATACAGTAACATATAAAGAACTCAGCTGTGTATTACTTTAGGGATACTAGCAGAATTTAGTCAAGAGATAAAAGTACCATTTATGACTGATTTCACTAATAAACTTCAAGCAATAATGATTTATTTCTACTTGTTCTAATATCTGCTAAGAGTACAGAAGTGCAACATCAGTAACAGACATTAAAATGCAAACATAAATAAATCTCGATCCATCCATTCATCAAAAACCTCCTCTGAGGGTGCAGAAGTGCATGTTCTGAGGACAAGCTTTTTGACAGATTTCCGGACCCTTCTCCAAATGCCATGAGAAGGGTTAAATACTACTAACTAATTAATCTTAATTACACAAAATTAGGGAATCGGCTTCAAATTACCGCCCTTTACTAAAAGCAAATTTATTTCTAAAACTTTAAATCTAATTTCTGACCGTTTCTGTATATTCTCTTTAGTGCTGTCAACAGCGCAACGTTTTCCTGGGAACAGTCGGCTGGCCGCCTTCTTCTTTCGCTCGGGAGATAAAAGTGGAAATAACAAGAGCTGACACTTCCTTCTGACAGACTAGAAGATATTTTCGAAAACCTTTCTCTAGCTGGGTGTATTCGCCGCGTGTATACTTAGCACAACCCAGGTTCTTCTCGAACTGATTTTGCTGTTGCTATTCCGGTTTCCAGTCGTGCGAATGACTGAGTGGGTTAGGAGTCGCGTTGTATGGACAATCCCCTGTTTCGAGAATTGTTTCCGCTCTTTGTTCAAGGCTTTTCTGGAGCGTCTTCCTTCTCATGCGCTTCTTTCTCTGCTTTACCAAGTCTGAGCTTCAGGATCTTTTGTGAACACGCTGCTTTTGTGCGCCTTTGACTCTGAGTCCTGGATAGTCTAATTTCATCAGTGCCGGTTGGCTTATAGTCTGGAATCCGCGGTCCTGCTGCATGTGGCATCCATTTGTGGAGGCATCTTCTCTCTGCTGTCTGATTGGCGCTTTCCCTTTTCCTTTAGATATTTCCTGCATATAGATTTATATTAGTTGCGTGTCTTGCAGTCTACGCAAAGAAGAAGGGAAATGAAAAGATTGACATGAAAGCATTAAACTCTAATGAATGCATAATCCTGACATTCATCATGACTTGACTCTTCGAAAAATGCGATGCAATCATTCCTTGATACTCAAGCATGCGGTCATTAATTTCCTTTAAGGCGCGCGCTTAATCTTGGGTCTATTGGGTATGTCGGAGAATTCGTGCGATGAGTATTTTCATATCGCAGATCGCAGATCGCGTTCGCTGATATCGCAAATCGCATATCGCTGTCATCGCAGATCGCTGATCGAAGATTTTATTCAATGGTTTATGCCGCCTAGTGCGACGTTTGCGATGTGCGATGTCGCATATCGGCGATCGACATTTCTTGAAGATCTTCTTTTTAGAGAGCGCTTGGTATGCATGCGATGCGATGAATTTCGCATCGCTCTTTCGCAGCTTTGTTTTCCGCGCTTGGGTAATGCTTCAGCCTTCCCTTGCGATGCGATTTAAGCCTTAGGGAGAAAAATACAAAAATTTAAGAAAAATAATTTTGGGATTTTTCTTTCAGGGTCCCCCCTTTGCTCGATGTTATTGTTAATATCGAGCAAAGAGGGGGGGTTGTTGGTGACCACAACACCTCCATGCACTAAGCTGCTAATGAAACAACTGGTACTGACACCTTATCCGCGTGGCACTTTCTCATCACTTTTCTAGAAAAATTTGGGTGGCCACCTTCACCACGGGGTCAGTAATACTAGAAATAGAATACCCACACACTTTCTTGACAAGTTTGAACTTGTGCTTCATCTTCTCGATGAGGTTGCACTCGCCTGTATTTCCACCAAATGCCTTTGTCGGATTCAGTCCAGAGTGAGGTAACAGAGTGATCTGATGGATCATCATATTAGTGATTAGTATCAGCTCACTCAACCATAAGCACCCATCATGCAAAAGGAACAAAAACTACTTAATGACTATCAAATTTATAAGGGCGCAGTGGTAGTGAGGCACCCATAGCAGGTTCAAAGAACCTACCTTGTTTATCCCTGCGAATCCATTCCACCTTCTCCAGTGCGGTGACACCAGACTCCTTGTAGAACACTCACCTCATGAAGGCATCAGTAACCAAGTGGGGGAACCACTCAATTTCCCCCAAATCCCAATCTTCAAGCTTCAAATGTGGGATGTGTGCCAATCACGGACCTTCAAATGTTATTTTTTATGGCACCCTTCTATTTTAAGTAGACCCCTCATTGCACAACTCTACAACTCGGCAGTGTGGTTTATAGTCCCATGCCCCCTTGCAGCTGCCTAGAGTGCTAGGACTATGCTACCGTCATTTAGTCATCTGGATGGATCCCTAGTGTATGGCATTAATCAACTACCATTTACCTTTCCCAGAAATGGATCTCCATTCAATTTCACAATCTGAAATGCTCCACCATCGGTAATCTCTTTGATCACATATGGCCCTAGCCAATGCATTTGAAATATTCCTAGAAATTTATCAAACTTGTTGTCATACAACAAAACTAAATCGTTTACCTTGAAGGTGTGTAGTTTGATGTGCTGATTGTGCCATGCCTTTTCGCGCTCCTTTTAAACTTGTTGATGGAATCCAACCAAGAATCTATCTTCCTCTAGCACTGTCAGTTGCCTGAGCCACTCTTCTAAGGCTTTGAGGTCACCCATTCCTGTGAACTCCACTATGCGTAGACTAGGCACAATAAACTCCATAGGCATCACAACCTCTACGCCATAGACCAACCTAAACGGTGTCTGTCTAGTCAACTTTTTGCAAGTAGTTCTATAAGCCCATAGCACCGCTAGTACGTGCATGTCCCAGTCATTCCATTGTGCATTGCAAACTTTTGTCAGTGCATTCTCCAATATATTATTAAATGCTTACACCGTCCCATTGGCCTGAGGATGATAAGGCATACTTTTCTGATGATAAACTTGGAATTCTTCTGTTAACGCATTGATCATTGCATTAAGGAAATGCTTACCATGATCACTCATCAAAATCTTCAAGCAACTGAGCCTGTTCAACACATATTAAAATAGGAACTTCGTTGTTGTTGCCCTTGTAAAGTCCTTTATTGACTGCACCTCCACCCATCTAGTCAAATACTCAGTCACAGTGATGATATACTGCACACTTGTCTTCTTTCCTGGAGGCTGAATTGGTCCTACAAAATCAATTGCCCACTTTTCAAATGGCTGCAATGACACTTGCGAATTCAAAGGTAGCTCATCCCTCCATGATGGCCTTCTCGTCCTTTGACATGCTTCGCATGCCCTACAATACGCTTTGGAATACTTATGCAATGTCAGCCACCACAACCCACCGTGAAAATTCTTCTACGTTGTTGCTTTTCCTACATAATGGCCTCATGTAGCTCCTCCATGAGCTTCAGCTAGGATACTGCTATGTTCAAAATCAGACACATATCATCGCAATATCTTATTTGATCCCATTTTATACAAGTGGCTTGCAATAATAGTAAAACCTGAGGCACCAAACTTCTTTGCATGCCTCGGTCTGAGTTGTTCTATATTTCTTTAGACTCTACATTTCTAGGCAAAGGTTTTGCAACTGCACATGAATCTTTTGAACCCCTAGATCAGCATCTTGCATTGGTGTCTCATGCAATCTCATCATCATTTCTAGAGCTTCCGCCTGGTTCGAAATCTTCTATTAGGATAGCGCAACCCTTAGATGAGGGAGGAGCAAAGCCACAAATCATTCGCGGTGCTGCCCATCATTCAGATTCATGTTAGCCTCACGGATCGTACAATTCAGTCTCTGATCCAAATCCTAGGGTGTCTCACTAGGATTCATCATGATCTCTTTGAATCCCACAATCGATTGCACCTTAGACTTAAGTCTACTAAATTCCTTATTCAGTGAAGTCTAGATATTTTCCAACGTAGACATCAGATTATCAGTGCAGTACTTAATGTATCACATTAGTGCACAATCCTGCAAAGCACTAACCAACATTGATTTCTTCGTTTGATCATCGGTGATACCTTGAGCTTCCCATACAACCTTCACGACAAACCAAAATTGGTCTAGATCTTCATTTCCCATGCCCTTGAACATAGGTAGCTTTACGGAGTTCGCCATATTAAATGGTGGCAGAGGTGTAGGAAAAGGCATATTCAGTGGAGGTGAAGATGGAAGCGGTGTGGGTGGATGAGGTATTCGTGGGAACCCTTGCTTTACCAACTGAACAACACTCTACAAAAATTCCTGTGCTGCTTCCTCGTCATCACTCAGAAGGGGTTCAATTAGTGAGCTATATTCAGGGTCTGTTCTTCCCTTGTTCTTGAATGTCCTTCCACTTCGCTTAGCCCCAAACATCAAGGTAGCTACACAACCCTCTTTTCACACAAGAGCATATTAATCCAAGTATTTAACGATTTTAAATACTTACCTCGCGGCCCCTTGAAGAAGCGACGCTCTTCTTTGTTGTAATTGATAGAGGTATCGACCACAAACTCTGTCACAAATCCTCCTACGATATGATCTAGCCAATGATTGAAAACGCGCATGATCTTATCTTCAGAGGCTTCTAATCTCCGCAGTAACTCCGGGGTCCAAACTATTGGACAGTCAAGCATCTACCTTCCTTAGCTGTCTACCAATTTCGCGATCCACTTGTACAACTCAATTGGGAAGGAACATAAGAAGATCTCGTATATTTCTGTGTACATGTATCTATCCAACCACTATTCTTTCATCAATCATGGATTCCTATTTTCTTGCACTACAAATTCATGGATCTTTCTATCCAATCAGTCTTTGATCTCTTTCTTAGTTTGATTCCAATGATGTGACATCACACATATTGTTATGCAAATCTCGGTCCCGGCAACAGAACCATTTTTTGGCTTAATGGGCCCTAACCCAAGTTCAGCGTTAGTTAGCCAAGTAAATCCCTATACTATTGGCCCTTTCAACATCAATCCATGGAGCACGAACTAAAGCCTCACCTGAAGAAGTATGGGGGTATGTAGGAACCAAGTTTCCGCACCCTGAGATTTTCATGATGTCGTTTTATACCTTAATCCTTCCTTCACATAGATCTATAATCCCTTTAGGGATTATCAAAGTACTTCTCTTATGTGGCTTTGAAACATTCATGAAAATCTCTGATCGTCCTTCGCAGACCATAAATAGTCAATTCAGACGCTTGAGTGCCTATGTAATTATCCTTACTTCTGTGTTTACCCAGATGAGCTTAAGTATTGGTTAACTTCAACATGCATTATGTTATATTTGCGTAAACAAATATTCTTACTTGCTTTCATATGACAAAGTAAAATACACAGAATCGCGCATCAATATAACATTAAATCATAAATCCAGTACTCAACATAACATAATCACAAACATTCATAGTAGAAGTAAAATAGCTCATACATAGATTTCTCCAGAATAATTATCTTTATTGATGGTTCAGATCTCTAGTACAGACTCTAACTTCCCTACACACACAGCTGTAGGGGTCCACGCACTTAGCTACAGACTTCTACCCTAGGCCTCTATGCACTCAGATCTAGAGCCTCTACCTACGCTAAGACTCTTCGCTCTTAGCTTTCATAGACCCACAAACTTACTTAGAACTCCACTAAAAGCTTTTCTTGGACTCTTCTAAGACTCCCTTTTTATACATTCCCATGGCCTGTAGACCAAGGGCAGATCTCATCAAGCTGAAACAAACTATCTAAATCTAAACTAAGGGTAGAAACCCTTTTTGATTGTTTACATCTTCGCGCTTCATGAACACAAAATTTGGATACTTTACATTATTTATACAAAGCTTGGGCCTTTAGCCCAAAAACTTGGGCTTTTAACCCCAAAATTGACCCTAGGGGACTCATTCCCAGTAAGTCCCCAAAAAATATCTTGTGACTCACCTCGAATCATTCGGCCAGTGCGGAGATCTTGTTGCGAAGACCTCCCAGATCCACCTATATGATTGTAACCTTGACGATACATTGTGTCGTCGCCTGCTTAACCTGCTTGACTAGCTACTCCATCGCTCGTTTTGCACTGTCTACCTATATTTTTTGTTGTGTCCCTAACAGACTGGCTAATTTCCCTTTAATGGATGTAGTGAGTACATAGGCTTCCTCCAGCCAAGGCCCCAGTATGGCCTTCAGTACTGCCTCCTTGCACTGAGCTGCATCCACCTATTCCTTTAGGGCCTTTGCTTCCTATAGCTTTTCCAACCTATGTATGATGGAGATGGTGTGTGCCATTGCTTTGACCTCATCATACTTCTGTTGCAGCTCTCGTGCCTCAGTTTCTAGTCTTTGCAGGTTGGGATCTTCCTACAAATTGGTTCTTACTTCGAGCGCCTGCTCGAAGTGCACAGTGCAATCCTTCATAGTGGTGTCAATAGCTGCAATGACATCTTTTACAATGGTTGCGTGCTTCTCTCTGACTTCTAGTGGAGTCGAAGGCTGGGCGTCAACTCAAGTTCCATGATCTTAAGGTTTAGTTCAAACTGAACCTTAGCTAGCTTTGTTCATGCCTCACACACACCTGTAACGAGCTTCCAGATCCTTGCATTGACTAGCGCATCTTTGGGGATGTTCAGCTCTGGAACAACCCGGCATGCCTCAGCCACCAGAGTTGTTGTGAACTCATTCTTTTCTGTGATGTTCTTAAGAAGATCAATCGTGGATGATTTTTCACGATCATCTGTGCATTTTTCACCTTCTTCTTGTTGATAATGTTCAAAGCACATTGTTCCTGAGCCCTTATTTTCACAATCACACCATCTAGCAGGGTGTGAAGGGATTCACTGGGAAGTGTGGCCAAGTTTAACCCGACTTGTTTGATGGCATTGACAGTGGCCCTATCAGCCTCAACTTCTATGGATAACACTCCATCAAGTAGCATGACAGCCTGGGGATCCATTGTACAAACAATCTCTACTACATCTGAGATTCCTAGTGCCAAACTTCTCAATGCTGTGTCGCCTCTCCCTATAGTGGTTTGCACCTGAGTAGCCTGGATCTACAACTTGCATAGACCCATTTGAATGGCGACCAAGGCATGTTTTTGTTGTTGCTTTAACTGCTACAACAGTTCTGTGGTCGTGTCCCTCACTGTATCACCAATATCGTTCAAATTACCCTCTGTCAAGGTGATTAGATCTAGGGATGATTTGCTAGCCTTGGACTTCTTTTGCGGCCCTACTTTCTCCTACTCCGGTGTGCACTTAACCCAGAATGGAGTAGTCTTTGGGTTCGCTCCTCCCTACTCTAAGTGCTACTCCTCCTCATCTGTTTATGGAGAAGGCGAATTTTGACTCCTATCAGAATCACAATCATCCTCTTCCTCCTCCCCTTCTTCCTACGTTTTGGCCACACGATCTGCTTTGGCTTTGTCCTCAGCTTCCTTCCTTCATTTTTCAGCCAACTGCTCCATCTTTAACTTGGCCTCTTCCTTCTTCTGCTTCACAGCAGAATTACTAGTCCCAACTGATAAGTCTGAGTCCTTGCACCACTATACAAGCGAACTCTCTAGAACTATGGAGATTGCATCATCTGTCACTAGGTTTGGAATATCATACCATTTCTGTGTGGGGTCCTTCCACGCTTTGATGGAAACACAGTGGAAGTTCGCCTTGAACTCCACATACTCAGACCATTGCTCAAAGACAGTTGGTGAGAGCTGCGGCTTGCAGTTGATGGCAGAGCAGATGATTGATTCCATGATAATCTAGAATATCTTAATGTCCTTGATACTTTTGGGATCCTTCATGGCCCAAAGTGAAGAAAACTTCAGTGCTTCTAGCATCTATGGTGCAATCGGGGGAAACTGACTGTCCTCTGGCAAGTCCCACGCAACTAGTACAATTGACAGCAGTAGCCATGCGTAGTGGAAAGTCTTTCTTTGATATTGTGCTTCTTTGCAGTTCATGAAGAAATCGTTGTAGAGGTAGCATGCCTAGTTAAATTGGACGCCCTCCGTGCACTGGGCTGCTAAAGAAACCACCAGTGCCAACACTTCATCTGCGCGACACTTCCTCATAATCTTCCCCACCAAAATTTGAGTGGCTACTTTAACCATGGGATCAGTTATGCTAGAGATGGAGTAGCCGCACAGCTTCTTGGCAAGTTTGAACTTGTCCTTCATTCGTTCGGCAAGGTCGCACTCACTCGACTTTTACCAAATGCCATAACCAAATTCAAACCTGAGTGCTAGAGCAAGGTGATCCTATGGATCAGAATGTCAGTGATTGGTATTGGTGTCAGGCACCCATCATGCACCAAGCATAACAACTGTTTGATCACTATCAAAGTTATGGGTGCACGGTCATAATGCAGCACCCACAATAGGTTCAAAAATCCTACCTTCTCCACCCCTTTTATCCACTTTCTTGGCTCTAGCATGGTCACACCAAAGTCTTTATAGAAGATGCAGTGCTTGAATGTATCAGTCGCCAAGTGGGGAAAGTGCTCTGTATCTGCTAAATCTAGTCCTTTAGCTTCAAAATGGGGATATGCACCAAGAGTGTTCCTTCGAATGTGTTTTTGTCTGGTAGCAATAGGGTGAATAGTGTGATTTTGTTCTCATCGATGTCTTTTGGTACCTTCGCCTTGCCTCGACGTGAAGGTATATATGGTGGAAGCTTGGAAATAGGGTCTACCCCCTCAACATCAACATTTTTTGTCCCCATGTCAACATCTTCTATGCCCACACTGGCATCCTCTATGTCCTTGTCAGGTTCTAGGTCTACTACCTTGGTCCTCTCCTATGGAGTAGCCTTGTCTTTCTTCTATTGTTTCCTTGGTGACTCATGCACCAGCTATGTTGCTTTGTGCTTATCCTTCTTCATCTTGGGACCTTCTTTGGGTGGTGTAGGCCTCGGCCTAGGTGACCTTGGAAACTTGGGTACTTCTGTAGGTACCTTTGCACTCGCTACCTTTAGGGAAGCTCCTTCAACTACCATGGCTTCCCTAACACTTGTAGTCTTCACGGGTGTTGACATAATGCCAGTTAAAAGCTCCTGAGTCTCCTTCAGAAATTTCTCAAACACTGCACTTGCTACCAAAGCCTCGAAATAATCAAGGTTCATGTGTGCTCAATAGCTCAACACTTCAATTCTCAAAATTCCAAGTGTTTTTCGTTGGTCGGCCATCTGTAATTTATAGGCAATTTTGAATTTGAATCCAACTGTACCCCCCAAAATCAGTTTGTAAATGCAAGAGTGGTGGAAGATTTTCAAAGATCTTTCTCTTAAATTCTGACTTAATTATCACCCCCTCGTTCCATTTAGCCATTTTCCCAATATCAAGTCATGAATAGTGACCATAATGGTCACTTTCCGGCTGCCCTACATGATCTCTCCTTCAATAGAGCAACTCCCTTCACGCTTCTGCTGACACTGTGACAATCCTCTATTCTGCGTAGTACCTCGATCACGCGGCTCTACAACCTGGGCATTGTAGTTTATAGTCCCACGCCTCCTTTCAGCTACCTAGAGCACTGAGACTATGCTTCCACCATATAGTCATCTGGTCGGATCCTCAGTATATGGCTTCAATCGGCTACCATTCACCCTCCCTGAAAATGGCTCTCCATTCAACTTTACTAACTGAACTGTGCCACCATCGGTAATCTCCTTGATGACATAGGGACCCAACCAATGCATCTGAAATTTCGTAGAAATTTATCTAACTTGTTGCCATATAATAACACTAAATCATTTACCTTGCAGGTGCACAGTTTGATGTGTTGATCGTGCCATGCCTTTTCGCATTCCTTTTGAACTTGATGATGGAATCCATCCAAAAACCTATCTTCTTCCAGTTCTGCCAGCTGCGCGAGCCTTTCTTCCATGGCTCCATGATTCACCATTCCTATGAACTCCACTATGCACAGACTAGGTACAATGTATTCCATTGGCATCACAGCTTCAATGCCATAGACTAGCCTAAAAGGAATTTGTCCAGTCATCTTCTTACAAGTTGTTCTGTAAGCCCATAGCACCGCCGGTACACACACATCCCATTCGTTTCTTTGCGTATTTCAAACCTTCATCAGCACACTCTCTAGAATCTTATTAAACACTTCTACCGTTCTATTAGCTTGTGGGTGATATGGTGTGCTCTTTTGATGGTAAACCTAAAATTCCTCCATCATCGTGCTGATTGTCTCATTAAGAAAATGCGTACCATGATCGCTCATTAAAATATCTGGACAACCACACCTTGTCGGCACATACTCAAAGATGATTTTTTCTATTGTCGTGCTTGTATAGTTCTTCATAGGTTGCACCTCCACCCATCTGGTTAAATACTCAGTCATGGTGATGATGTACCATGCACCTGTCTTATTTCCTAGAGGCTGAATTTGTCCCACAAAGTTAGTCACCCACTTCTTCAAAGCCTATAATGATATCTGTGGATTCAGCAATAGCTCATCCCTTCACGAGGGTCTGCCAGTCCTTTGGCATGCCTCACATGCCCTACAATACACCTTTGAATCCTTATGTAGTGTCGGGCACCACAACCCAACACATAGAATCTTCTGTGTTGTTTCCTTACTCGTGTAATGTCCTCCCATG
Source organism: Pinus tabuliformis (assembly GCA_031772625.1). Classification (NCBI taxonomy): domain Eukaryota; kingdom Viridiplantae; phylum Streptophyta; class Pinopsida; order Pinales; family Pinaceae; genus Pinus; species Pinus tabuliformis. Next base: position 1,137,649,956 of record CM062819.1, on the reverse strand, counting down.
GCTCCTCCATGAGATTCAGTGACGATGATGTTTCATTCAAATTCTGGCACATATAGTTGTAGTATTTCATCTGATCCCATTTTGTACAAGTGTCCTGCAATGACAGAAACGTCTGCCACGCACACTACCAATTCCTTCTTTTGTTGGCTAGTATATCCTTCTGGAGTCGTTCCTATCATCAAGAAGTTTATAATATCTTCAAAGTGGCTATCCGCAATGCGCACTGCAAAGAGCTACGCGTCAGGTAGTCCTTCCTCCAAATTAGTAGGCTCCTCTCTTGTTTCAATGCATGACAGATGATCCGGTCCAACATTCAATCATCCTGGTTTTACAATAACTTCAAAATCATATTCTTGAAATTGTAATAGTCATCTACATATTCCCCCCCCAACACAGGCTTGTTCACTAAGTAATTCAATGCAGAAGGGTTTGTATACATCTTAAAGTGTCCACCTATCAAGTAGTGCCTAAATTTCTGGAGCACATATACCATAGCCAAACCTTCGCGCTTTGTCGTTGAATATTTCTTCTTAGCTTTAGATAGCTTCCTACTTGCGAATGCTATGGGATGATCCAATTCTTCCTCACCATCTTGTGTCAGTACTACTCCCATCACAATACATGATGCATCCACATGCACATGAAATTCCTTCTTCCAATCTGGGAAGACTAGGATCAGCGCGGTGACCATTTTCTCTTTGAGCACATCCAATCTGTTCCAACATTCCTCATTCCAACACAATGTAGCATCCTTCTTTAACAATTTCTCCATTGGTACAATGATTTGGGCATAACTTTTGATGAACTTTCTATAGTACCCTGTATGCCCCAATGTTGTGCATAGCTGTTTCACACTTCTTGGTGCCTCCAAACTGATTATAACCACAATCTTCACAGGGTCTACCATCAGGCCTTGTCTGCATACCATGTGACCCAGCAAGATCCCAAAAGGGTTGCAGAACAAACATTTCTTTAGATTGAGTGTGATCTGGTACCTCTGGCATGTATCTAGCATTAAGTGTAGACTTTCTACATGGCACTTTACCAGTTTAAACATTGTCCAATCGTCAAAGTATACCTCCAGAAATTTTTGAATGCTATGATGACAATGTGCGAGAATATTTTCAATGCGTTCTTCAGCCCAAAAGGCATCACAATATACTAGAAGCATCCCCATTCAGTCACGAAGGTCATCTTACTCCTATCCTTCAACATGATCTTGATCTAATGGTACCCTAAGAACCCATCAGTAAACGAATATGCTTCTTGGCTGCTAACACTATCCAGCACCTCATCCATGAATGGAGTTGGGAAGGGATCATGCACACATGCGTCATTCAACTTCCTGAGATCTACACATATCCATATCTCATCCTTCCGTTTCTTATCTTGAACTACCATTCGGCTTACCCAATCAGACTTCTGAATTGGTTCAATGATACCTACTGTAATCATTTTATCCAACTCCAAACAGGCCCTTTCTTTATACATCAGATTGAGGTCGTAAGGTCTTTACTTAACTAGCTTCACGTCCAATTTTAGAGTGATCTTCATGATACCCAAGTCCCCTATTACACATTTCAGATCTGAAAACTTCATGGGGAACATATCTTGATATTCGCGGAGTAGTTCAACGACCTCATCTACTGTCGTGTCATCCTAGTAGTCCCCAATATTTGAAAACTTCAGCTCTGCCTTCATGTCAATGTTCACCTGTCTAGTTTTGAGTAGCTTGGTTATGTTTGGGTTCTCTAGTTGCAGTCCTTTAACTTCGCGGTGACCTTCAGTCTCTGGGATATTAATCTTCCTCGGGTCTTCGTCTTCTTCTTCCACTGTTACATTGTAGCACTCTAGCGCATGGCTTGGCTGGGTAGTCCAATAAGGTTGAATCAAATCTAGAGGATCCTACAGTATCCTGAAGATTGCTGCCTTAACCTCCTACAAGGCTTCGTCAATACATTCAAACCCATCCTCAAAGCTGAACTTCATAAAAAATCCTTGGTGCAAAACATCCCATTCTTCAATGCCATGGCAAAGTTCTATCTTCAAGTACCAATTCATTGGTATAACGTCCAAGGTATGACAAAATAGATGGACCCACTCTGGCTGAGGCTTTGCTCCATACACTTCAGTCCATTTGGCCAAATGGTCATGCAAATCATTCCTCCCATCATACTTTTCCGTTAGCCACACTTGTGGGTGACCAAACTAGACTCTCATCATTTTTCTATATATGCGCCAATCATCAAAATTTTCCTTGTTTGTGCCCCACTATCTTGCAGGTGTAGTGCACAATGCCTAGTCCAGGGCCTATAAGCAATGTTTCTCTGGCACATCTCTCTCAAATGCATCCAAAAAGTGATCAACATCAGTTAAACCATCATAGTAAGGCAAATTTATTACCTCTGATGATATACAATGCAACGACTTGGTCATCATATTACAGTGCAACGTAGATACTTCATGCAGTCGATTCTTCCAGTGCTCTAGTTCTTTGTCTAAATCTGATGTGCATGAACTCTCGCAGTCCCATGCAATATGTCCGTCTGCTGTCGGATTCACCAAATCCTAATGTCGTTTTGTTATCTTGTAAATCTGGTCCAAATCATCATCACTTTCATAATCATGGACCGGTTTAGTATAGCGCGGTCCTTCTGCAGGATCCAGTGGCACCATTATGTGGAGCAATTTCTTCTCAAAAATCATCTTCTGCTTCTTCAAATTGATTACCCCATTCATATCAGTGGCCCATTCGATCCCAAGGAGCATGAGGTAGGGATTGCTATCATCCACAATCTTTATGACTTCAAAATCAGTTAGTGCACTCATGCCTTCAATATCAACTGTTACCCCCTGCAACCTCCACATTGGGTTGATTTTCTACTGATTCACAATCCTTAACTGAATTAGAGACCACTGTAGCGCAAGTCTCCCCATTCTCTCCCATGTCTATTTTGGAAAAATGATCACGTTTGACCCAAAATCTAAAATAACTTGATCCATCTCATAGTCGCTTATCAGTCGTAGTAAGCCTCATCTCATGCCCCGTTCTCATCTTATGCATGCCAATCTTTCTGACTATGCACAGAACGTCAGTAGCATTTTCCTTCCCAGCACACCTATTGATAAACTTCTACAGTCCTTTCACAGCCTTTCTGTCATGCAACAGTTTCATGCAGGTCTCCAAAAATGTGGTAATCATGGACGGGTCCATTTCTTCAGCTGGCTTCTCACAACTCCCTGAGGTAGAGGCCTCAGCGAAGCTTTTCTTCGCTTTCATAAATGTTTCTTTTGCATGTTCTAGATCAAACCTGGTCTCCTTTTCTAGCGCTTTGTGGACCCACTGACCTTCTTCATGTTGCCTCTCCTTATCTTCAAAGTTGTTGCTCCACTTCGCAACACAATATTTACCTTAGGATCTTCCTTGTGAGGCTCAACCCTCATCATCTGTAGGTTCTCAGTCAACTGCTGAGGTTGCGCCCCCTTTTTGCATATCTTAGCTAACAATATAGGGCAATCCTCTGTTGCATGGTCAAACTGAGTACAATAGTGGCATGACAGACATGTCGGATTCAGGCATTCTCATGCGTAGTGTCTTGGTACCCCACAATTGTAACAAATAACCCACCCTCAACCTCTACCAGGTCCTCCTCCACCTGGGCCTTGTCCGCGCCCCTAATAATCACCTTGCGCTCCTATAGTGCCTTGGTCTGGAGGCTAGGTTTTTGCCTGCACCATGTATGCAGGTGTTCTATCCATCATTAGTTCATGACTATAACAATTGCACTCATCATGACATGCTGATTGACAAAAGTTGCAGAAGAGTTGTTGGAGTGTTTGTACAAATTTCTGTAGCAAATGGCAATTTTTTGTCGCATGTTTTCCATCTACCTGACAGATAACACAACACAGCATAGGCCTTGTACTTGGCCCTATTGGATCTTTCGGCTTCAGAGGCATTGGCCCCCCTTCTGCAACATAATTTGTGAAAACTGGGCATTGGTCTTTGTCATGCCCTTGGCTTTTTCACTTTAGGCACCAAACTTCTTCGCGTGCCTCGGGCAGAGCTATTCTATCTTTCCTCAGACTCTGCATTTCTAGGAAAAGGTTCTAAAACTGCACATGAATCTATTGAACCCCCATATTAGCATCTTGCATTGGTGGCTCATGCAATCGCATCACGATTTCCAGAGCTTCCACCTGGGTCCCAATCTTCTGTTGGGATAACATAACCCTTAGATGAGGCACGAGAGAAGCCACAAACTATTTGCGGTGATGCCCATCAATCAAATTCATGTTAGCCTTGCAGATCGTACACTCAGTCTTTGATCTAGATCTCAATGTGTCTAGCTAGGCTTCATCATGATCTCTTTGAATCCAACAGTTGATTGCACCTCTGACTTAGGTCTACTGAATTCCTTATTCAACACAATCTGGATATCTACCAACACGGACATCAGATTATCAGTACAATACTTAATCTACCATGTTAGTCCGTGGTCCTGAAAAGCACTAACCAATGTTTCTTTCTTCATTTGATCATTCGTGATACCCTAAGCTTCCCATATAGACTTCGCGACAAACCAAAACTAGTCCGGATCTTTATTCCCCACACTCTTGAACACATGTAGCTTTACAGAGTTTTCCATATTAAATAGTGGCAAAGGTGGCAGAGGTGTAGGCAAGGGCGTATGCGGCAAAGGTGAAGATGGAGGTGGCGTGGGTGGATGAGGTATTCGTGGGAACCCTTGCTTTATCAACTGAACAACACTCTATGGAGATGCATGTGCTGGTTCCTCGTCGTCACTCAGAGGGGGTTCAATTAGCGGGCTATATTCAGGGCCTATTCTTCCCTTGTTCCTAAATTTGCTTCCACTTTGCGTAGCCCCAAATAGCAAGGTAGATGCACAGCCCACTTTTCACATAAGAGCATCTTAATCCAAGTATTTAACGATTTTATATACTTACCCCGCGGTCCCTTGAAGAAGCGGTGCTTTGCTTCGCTCTAACTGACCAATGTATTAACCGTGAACTCTGTCATGAACCCTCCTATGATACGATCGATTCAATGATCGACATGGCATGCGATGTTATCTTCATAGGTTTCTAATCTCCACACTAACTCTGGTGTCTAGATTTTGGACCATTAAGCCTCCACCTTCCTTGGCCGTCTGCCAATTTTGTGATCCACTCATACAACTTAGCTGGGAAGAAACAGAAGAAGATTGTGTATTTCTATGTACAGGTATCTTTCCAACCACTGTTCTTTTGTCAATCACGAATTCCTATTTTCTTGCATCGTGAATTCATGGATCTTTCTATCCAACTAGTCCTTGATCTCTTTCTTAGTTGGATTCCAATGATGCGACATCACACATCTCGTTATGCAGACCTTGGTCCCAACAACGGAAACATTTGTTGTCTTGATGGGCCCTAACCTAGGTTCAACATTACTTAGCCAAGAAAATCCCTACACTGCTGGCCCTTTTGGCATCAATCCGCGGAGCACGGACTAAAGTCTCACCCGAAGAAGTATGGGGGGATGAAGGAACCAAGTTTCCACACCTTGAGATGGTCATGATGTCTCTTTATACACTAACCCTTCCTTCACATAGATCTATAAGCCCTTTAGGGCTTATCAAAGTACTTCTCTTATGCAGCTTTGAAACCTTCGTGAAAATTTCTGATCGTCCTTCGCGGACCATAAATAGTCAATTCAAACACTTACGTGCTTTTGTAATTATCCTTACTTCTGTGTCTACCGAGAGTAGCTTAATTATTGGGTAACTTCAACATTTATTATGATTATCTTCGCATAAACCGATATTCTTACTTGCGTTCATATGACAAAGTAAAATACACAGAATCACATATCAATATAGTATTAAATCATAAACCAAATACTCAACATAACATAATCGCAAACATTCATAACAGAAGTTAAATAGCTCATACATAGATTTCTCTAGAATAATTCTCTTTATTGATGGTTCATATCTCCAGTACAGACTCTAACTTCCCTGCGCACATAGCTGCAGGGGTCCACGCACTCAGCTGCAAACTTCTACCCTAGGCCTCCGCGCACTCAGCTACAAAGCCTCTACCTACGCTAAGACTCTTCGCTCTTAGTTCTCATAGACCCACAAACTTACTTAGAACTCCACTAAAATCTTTTCTTGGACTCCTCTAAGACTCCCTTTTTATACATTCCCATGGCCTGAGGACCAAGGGTGGATCTCATCAAGCCAAAAAAAAATATCTAAACGAAGGGTGGAAACCCTTTTTGACTATTTACATCTTCGTGCTCCACGACCACAAAATGCAGAGACTTTACATTATTTATACAAAACTTGGGCCTTTAGCCCCAAAACTTGCGCTTTTAATCCCAAAATTGACCCCATGGGACTCGTTGCCAACAACTCTTACATTTCAAACACCAAACTTCTTCCCGCACCTTAGGCAAAGCTGCTCTATCTTTCTTCAGACTTTGGAACTATAGGAAATGATTCTACAACTACACGTGAATCTTCTAAACTCCTAAAGGAATATCTTGAATTGGTTTCGCATGCAATCTCATTGCAATGTCCAAGGATTCTAAATGGGTCCCAATATTTTTATGTGATAAAGGAACCCTTAAATGAGGCAAGAGTGAAGCCACAAACCATTCGCGGTGCTGCCCATCTATAAGATTCATGTTAGCTGCATGGATCTTGCATTTCAATCTCTGATCCATCTCACAGGGTGTCTCGCCAGGCTTCTTCATGATCTCCTTGAATCCTACAATTGATTGCGCTTTAGACTTGGGTCTACTGAATTCCTTATTTAACGCAGTCTGAATGTCTGCCAGCGCAGCTGTTAGGTTATCGGTGCAATACTTGATGTAACACGTTAGCGCGTGATCCTGTAAGGGAGTAACCAACATTTCTTTCTTCATCTGATCATCTGTAATATTTTGAGCTTTCCATGCAACCTTCGCAACGAACCAAAGCTGGTCTGGGTCCTCATTTCCCAAGCCCTTAAAATTGGGAAACTTCACTATATTCACCATATTGAATGGTGGTGGCGGTGTGAGCGAAGGTGTACGCGGTGGAGGTGAAGATGGAGGTTGTGTGGGCGGATGGGGTATTTGTGGGAACCCTTGCCTTATTAAAGTGAGAATGCTTTGTGGAGACACATGTGTTACTCCTTCGTCATCACTCAGAGGAGGCTCAATCAACGAGCTATATTCAAGTCCTATTCCCCTTCTATCCCTAAATAAATTTCCACTTCGCGTAGCTCCAAACATCAAGGTAATTACATAACCCACTTTTCACACGAAAGAATTTTAATCCAAGTATTCAAATATCTTAAATACTCACCTCACAACCCATTAAAGAAGCATCTCTCTACTTCGCTCTAGCTAACTGAGGTATCGACCACGAATTCTGTCACAAATCCTCCTAAGACGCAATCAAGCCAGTGATCTACAACATGCGTGATCTTATCTTCAGAGGCTTCCAATATCCTCACTAACTCTGGGGTCCACACTATTGGACTATCAAGCCTCCACCTTCCCTGGCCTTCTGCCAATTTTGCGATCCACTCGTATAATTCTACTAGGAAGGAACATAAGAAAATTTCTTGTATTTCTATATACAGATATCTATCCAATCACTGTTCTTTCGTCAATCATTGATTTCTATTTTCTTGCATCATGAATTCGTGGATATTTCTGTCCAACCACTCCTCAATTTCTTTCTTTGTTGGATTCCAGTGATGCGATATCACACATCTCTTTATGTAGATCCCGGTCCCGGCAACAGAACCATTTGTTGGCTTAGTGGGTCTTAACCCAAGTTCAGAGTTATGTTTTCCAAGCATATCCCTACACTACTAGCCCTTTCGGCATCAATTCGTGGAGCACGAACTTAAGTCTCACCCGAAGAATTATGGGGGAATGTTGGAACCAAGTTTCTGCACACATAGACGGTTGTGATGTTATTTTTATATCCTTTATCTACCTTCATGTATATTGATAAGACCTTAAGGCTTATCGATATAACTTCGTTTTACCAGCCTCTAGACCCTCATGAAGGTCTACGACTATCTTTCGCGGACCCTAAACAGGTGAATCAACTACTTGTGTGCTTCTGTAATCGTTCCTATTTTTGTATTTACCCAGATTGGCTTAAGTGTCTGATATTTTTAGCATGTATTAAGATATTCTTCGTGTAAACATATATTATTACTTGCATTCATATAACAATTTAAACCACATTGATTTTCACATCAATACAGTATTAAATCATAAACCCAATATTCATCATAACATAGTCGAATTCATTCATAACAGAAGTAAATAGGCAAAACACAAATATTTCCAAAATAATATCTTTATTGATACTTTGGTTCTTCTTACAGACTTAAGACTACCCTACACACTCAGTTGCAGGGGTCCACGCACTTAGCTATAGACTCTACTCTAGGCCTCTGTGCACATAGATGCAAAGCCTCTTTTATACTCTAAGACTTTTCACTCTTCTTTTTAATGACCCATTACATTCATTCTCATTTCATTAATTTCACTTAGACTCTCTAAGAATCTTCTTTTATCAATCTGGACCATGGGTAGGTCTATACAATTCGAAACAACTTACATAAAAGAAGAAAAAATCCCTTTATGACACTTACTATCTACACGCTCTGTGACCACAACTTTCGAAGAATTTACACTTTACATAACAAAAACTTGGGCTTTTGCCCCAAAATTGACTGCAGGGGACCCCGTCCCAATAGGCAGGTTTCAACCGTGTTCGACTTCAGCTCATATATTTGCATGGTGTAGATTCATACCATTGGGGTTATATTGACAACCCTAGGTTAAAGAAATTTCACTCTTATATGGAATCCTTCCCAGTATGCATTGGAGTTATGTATCATTTATGTATTGTGAGAACTATCTGTGACACCCCTCTATTTGTCATGTGTCCATAGTCCTACTGATTTATACTTTGACATAGATCTATGATTTTATTTTTTAGTGGCTATGCTCTATCTATTGAGCCACATGGATCTACTATGTATGTATTCGTGGCCATGTTCTAGAATTTCATTTCATGGATCTGTAATGTATTTTATAGCATCCATGTTCAATATCTTCTTATGACTGAGCATGGGTATGCCCACCTCAGGGATGTTATCAACACTTATGAGACTTCAGCTTCAAAGTTGTTAGATCCTCAGTCCTGGCTTTGTTTCCTCACTTCCATTTTGAGCTTTGAGTTTTTATCATAATGTATTTCAGCCATCAACTTCTTTTCTAACCTCATATATTATGGGACATCTATTATTAGCCTATTTTACCCCTCTAGGTCAGTGACTCTCAGTACTCGAGTCTGACTGAATTTTTTCTAGACTCGAGACTCTTTTTGTTCCAGTTTGACCCCCAGTCGCTCGCACAACAGCCTATGGGAGAGACCAAAGACCCCTAGTCGCTCTCAGGCCTTCTTTATGAGAGCGATTAGGGAATTTTTTCCCCTTTCAGTGCCAGTGAATAGGGATGTCTTCTATAGTGCCTTAGTCCCTATGAGATCAGTTCGATTTATCATCTATTTGAGCTATCCATGGCTTATCTCTTAGGAATTTCTATGACTTCTCTTTGTCCTGAGTATCCAAATACATCCTCCCAGGACCTCTCTTCTGCCTATATATACTAGACCATCTGAGAGGGTTAGCATGTTTTTGGAGAGTAGTTTTGGAGAGTTAGTATTGAGACTCAAATCTTAAGATTATGTTGCTATAGATTGCGAGGTATTTTTCCATTGGTCTACTAATCTTCATGCTCATTTCTTGGATATAGTGGGGAAACTTTGCTAGATTGTGGAGAAGAGGCTTGGAGGTGAAAGCATTGCATTATTTCCTTTCATAATTAATGGAAATTTATTTTCCCTTCCTTACATGAATTTATGTTCAACATGTTATATGATTGTATGTACTTCATTTGATCTAATGATCTTCCAGGGAGTATCACATGTTATCTTTGTTTAGTTGTGATTGTGTGCAGGGATATAGGTTCGTGTGGATGTGTTGGATCACTTGACTCGATCACAAGATCTGCATCGAACTCAAATCCCTTCCCCGCCATACGAGGATTCTAGGTGTGTTATCTTATCTTTATAACATAGATATGACTGCTTGTTGCATAATTAGGCATCTGGGATTGGGATTAGCTTATTGTTCCACTGGTTCTATTCTTCTCTATCTGGTGATTTGATTTGGACACAATATCACGGAGCAACAAATCCTTGTAGATTTAGCTGCAACAGTGGGAATTGAAAATATCCCCACAAAAAGGCTATTTTCTACTTCCAGTTTCCATATTGCTTATTCTTCTAATGCACTTTGTTATAAATGAGACTATCACTCCATCATGAATTATGAATATTTGACTATTTAAATGCTTAATTAATGAACATCATTTACTAAAACATCCTTTCATCATTTCACATTATCTTCGTAACATGCACAACATAAATGGAAGTTAATTGAAAAGGCTACTAGTTCATGGGAAAATGAGATAAGAAATCGACATTATCCCCACATCAAATCCTTTCAACTTACAAATCAAAGTCTCATTATTGAACTAAAAATGACCCTCAAGAAGTGCATAAGGCATATAATTATAAAAAACTTGAAATTTCACCAAGAATATGAAAATTATATGGGAGTGTGGAAGTATATACATGTGGATGTAGGAAATGTGTAGGGGATGATTTTTCAAGTATTTGTAGACCATAATCATCATAAAATGGTTAAGTATGGAACAAATTTCATGTGGGAGAATTCTCTATGTGAAGTGTGAGAGTGTGAAGTGCAAGAATGTGGATCAAAGGCAGTTAGGAGAAGGATGATTGTGCAAGGGAAGGAATATGTACAAAGGATGAGTTTGTGTGGAATGTGGGAAATTTTTACAGAGAAATATCTCACACAACATGGATTTTTGCACAAGTTATAAATATGACTAAATGTTGTGAAAGTTCACTTGATACTTAATATAATTTTTAACACATGGTGGATTGTAAAAATAGGAAGGAAGAAAAAAAGGGTTGGTGTGAATGACCAAAAGTGAAAGGTGATACATGAAAATAGATCAACAAGGGAAATGTCAAGATATTTATACACTTATGAGTTGGTTAAGATTAACTTGATATCATGTGTATTTAGGTAAAATTGTGTTTCTTACTACATTTCTTTATTATTCCTTGGTTTCATTATAATATGATGGACAAAGTATGTTCTACATATAGAGTGATCCAATGGATCATATTCCCATCAATTCTGATGGCTATTGCTATGGATTAACACCTAGTTGGTCCATGATCTCTATTTAAAGAGAATAGAGTGTAATTGTTGAAGATCGATAGTGAGAAACACTCTTATGTGAAAACATTTCTTTTTCATTTAATCAAATTTCTTCAAATGGCCATGTTGGCTAGGTTCGTGAAGTGTTTCCCTCTTAGAGGGTTTAAACCATGTAAAAATATTAGGGTTATGATATTTGATTTTGGTTTCGTGAGTGGTTAATTCAGGTGTTTATCCTTTGTGGTATACCCTATTTTTATGAACATGTTTCACATGACACCTGAAAGGGAGTGGTTTTGTGAATATGATAAGTACAATGAAGGTGATTTTTTCCCAGTAGATGAATTGACAACTAAAATCATGACATAGAAGGGTTAATATACTACCCAAATATGGAAGTATTAGAACTATCCTTGTGGTTTTACACATTCCAAAGCTAGCCAAAGCCTTAATATCCATAAGTAAAATAGGAATTCAAGCATGCATGTTGTATTTGAAATGGAAACTATTGTTGTTGTGACAACGACCCTCCAAAATTTTGCCTCATTCAAATTTGGAGCCAACCTATGTTTCCATGAGCTGTCACTTAAAGCCATATTTTGTTTTCTTGTCATTTGTTCATGATTTAGAAAGTGTCTATCATCCTCTCGACATCTCTAATTGTTTCTTTCCCTCGTCGGTAAAAGTTTCCTAAATGTCTCTTTCTCATCATTTGGAATTGGATTTTCACCTTTCTAAAGGTAGGAAAATCATGAGCTTTATCTATGACCTAGTAAAAATTTCCTCACTTGACCTACACACATCACAAAAGGAAAAAATTGCATCTTTCTTTCCTAGTGAGAGGACACATTCATAACTTAGTGACCACACGTGCACTGTTGAAGAAAACTGCACCCTCTTGGGTTAGAACACAATTCTCTTTCAAAGTGGAGCGCACTTCTCTCTCATAGTGGAGCACACTCCTTGTATTCATCAAGTTATCACTCATTGTCATCAATAAGTGCACGTTCTCTATGATCAACATATGCACACTTCTTGCTTGCATGCAGAGCACACTCCTAGAAAATAGTGTTCTTCTCCCACTTCACTCACTTAGCTTAGTGATCAAGTGACAAGTAGTGAGCATGCGTCGAAACCCTAATCTAAACTTTCATGTAGTTTTCCTTTATAAGGAGCTCAACTCATTGTTCATTCTCAAAATCACTATTTAGTTTAAGTGAAGAGCATTCTCTCATCACAAGGAGTATTTCCTCACTCTTGGTCACAAGTGTGCCAATTCTTGGTAAGTTTTGTTAAGTATTGATTTTTTCATTATTGGTGTCGTTTTTTTTTTCCTTAGTGGCATTTTGATATATATTTTTCATATTAAGTTTCATTTTTATCTATTGTTTCTCCTATAAGTGTCGCCTTGCTATCACATGTGGTTTTTCTACTAACTCTTCGCATTCCATGACCTTTCACCTTCAAGTCATGATTGTGAAAAAATATATGAACACTTGCAACTTGTTTGTCACACTTTTATTGTGCCCTTAAATTTTTATTGACCATCACTTCACCATTTTTGAGATTATCCCTCTCACTTTATGAATTGTGCACTTGCAGGCAACATGCATTCATTGAAAATTCGAATTGTGCCTAACTGTGAAAAGCCTTCTCTTCCATAGCACATAGCGCATTTCTAACCCATAGTGAGGCATCCCTTGCTCATTGCAACTACGCCACGCACCCTTGATGAGCCTCCCTAGCACATTGCCCACTTTCAGTTTGCAATGTGTCTCCCTCTGTCCCTTTCTTATGAAACTTGTTCCCATGAGGAGGCTCTCTCCCTCAAAAGTGCACACTACATAGTTCTAAGATCCAACATGGATTCCCTTGTGCACTGTGATCCCAACTTGTGCACTAATGATTCCTTTATTCCCTACCTTGGTGTAGTGCACACTTCTAGTGGCTAGTGAAGCCACCCCATCTCATTCTTATAAGCTTGTGCTCCTAGCTTACCAATCCTTTCCTAGTCACTGTCTTTTTTCATAATTTGCATGTGATAGCTAAGTGATTTATAGGAACTAATATTTTTTCACCATGAGTGATCTTCCACTTGCAGGTGTTGTAGACACAATACACATTAGCCTTTCATCTCCAACAAAGACAATTCCTCCCACCACTCGACAAGCTACATCAAAAGAAACTTCAGACTGTATTAAGGAGGAAGTAGAATGTTCCAAGCCAAATTTACGAATTTTATCAGATATACAATGCTTCATTGATAAATCTATCAAAGTAACATGGAAAGATACAAAATATGCCTTTATTCAAAAGGAGTTACCATAGGATGTGGAGGATAGGAAGTTATACATTAACATAAAGAGGTATGGAATACATAAAGTAGCATGAATATTTCTAGTGCTACCCTGTGTAGAAGCTATTGGGTGGATTTTGCAACACATGGATAGAAAGAATCTAGTTCTCAGTAGTAAAAGAAGAAAGGAGATTGTCACCTACCATCCACATGATTTACATTCCTATTATAAGTTGTTAACCCCTAGAAAATACTTGAATACACAATTCTATGCAACATGGGCTAACTTTAATACCAGGGAAGTTCTCAAGTCATGGTGGAAAGAACCTGCAATGTTTCACCAAAATCCAAGTGCAGTTTACAAGAATAAATATTTGAGAAAATTCTATCAGTATTTTATGGTGATGTGTTGTAGACTACATGGGAAAAAGAGTGCAAAATATTTTTAAAAATATGAGTTTATTTACTCAATCTTGTTGTTTCTAGAGGTAGGATCTTCAACTGGGTTGACATCCTTTCTCAACAATAACAGATCAATGTACAATGGGTGAAGAAAGTTTTAGAATACTATCAATCTCCAAAGTTATATATGTCCATGTATCTATTGGATGGGATTTTCACTCGCTACGCATTCATAGGAATGAAGTGGAATTGGACCCATAAAGAGAAATTTCTTGTTCATCTCCATTGCAGACTATTGTCAGAAGTCAATTTTTGAGGAGTATATAAGAGAATTCCCAAGCATTTCTTTATAGTTTTATATAAGATGATTTTTGAGATGGAACCACCATTCATGACAGATTAGGTGAGGGAGGAACTATATGATATTGCAGATCATTTCGCTTCACCACAAGGCACATACATTAGAGTTTTCACGCGCCAAACTAACCCTCACCTTATGTCACGGTATGTGACCAACAAGATGGTCTTACAACAGGTTTCCTACCAACTAAATACAAGTTTGTATGCACAAATCCTAAGGAAGAGGAATTATCCTTGGCCCTCTTTTCCTTTACAGAGCATATCATATGATCTTAAGAGCCTTAAGGCGACTGAACATAATATTGAAGAAATTAAGCGCCTTCATTTTGGAGTAATGATATTTCGTAGATATGACCCTAGAAATTTTTGCAGACAACATTGTTCCTAGATGTGTTACCCCTAGCCATATGTATGTATGAAAATTCTAGAAGATGATAAGGTCAAGTACTTGTACAATGCATTGAGGAAGAATTGACCAGGAGATGAGGTAGGCTACTCCGATGTTACCCAAGTACGAAATACATTGATGGAGGAATTTAGCAGGAAGCGACTGCCCTAGCTGACACTAAATCATTAAAGAAGAGGCCAAAGAATAATCCAGTGATAGAGAGTGGAAAAGTTTTCAATGTAGATCCTCTTTGTAAAGGTGCCATAGAGGTAGAGTAGGAAAGAAAGCAAAGGGAGGAGGAAAAGAAAAGAAAAGAAGAAGAGAAGCAACAAGAGGAATAACACAAACAAAAGGAGGAATAAGAAAATGAGAATCAAAATGACTTGTTGAAGAAAAAATAAGAGTTGAAAAAGAGAAGAGAAAAGAAAAGGAGTTGCAAAAGAAGCAATAAGAAGAAATCTTAAAGAACTAGGGAGCATAGTAATAAAGGAAGAGAGCATAGGAGGAGGAGCAACAAAATAAGTTGCAGGAAGAGGAGATGAAGAATAAAAGGAAAGAAGAAGATACATAGATAACGGAGGAAGAATTAATGGCTCGTGATATAGAGGTAGAGTTGGAAGAAAAGGAAGATATTGAACCAATTGCAGATGAGCCCAACATACAGTCAGAACCTCTTTTCATTGGTAGCTATCTCCCATTCAACAAGATATGAATTTTTCTTCCACCTGACGACAGGGTCATGGATATATCAAACTTTACCCTTTACCAACTGAAGAAGAGGATTTTGTAAGAGAGGCGAAGTTACTATGTTGATGACCTTGTTCATCCTATGACTATAAACATGGAAAGGGTTATAACATCCAACACCAGGATAAATCCTTGAGTAGACATCTTAGAAAATGTGGCCTTTGTGAAAACAACATAGGATAACAAAAAATATATATTGAGTTAGAATGAATAACTACAAAAGGAGCTAACTGCCGTAAAGAAGCAAGTTGATCATTTGGTTGTAGAAAATCAGAAATTGGTTTCTAGTAGTATCAACATGGTAGAACTATGGTTTGCCATACTTAAAGAGCTAAAACCAATGGAGGACACTATGAAGGAACTTTACAATGAGATTATCCTTTTACATGAGGTGATGACACCCCTAGTTGAAATTTAGAAAATATCTCAAGAAATCCTGAAGGTTTTAAATGTTGCATGCAAAATTGTGGATCTAAAGCAAGATTGGGGCACCAAGTATCTCAATATTCCTAAGCAGTTGGTCAGGAAGGATAGATTAGAAACCAAGATGGATATAGAAGACTTGAGGTTACACACTCAAAATTATAACCAACTTGGTGAGAAGGTGATCAACATTATAGATGCCCATGTCTAACTACATGGAAGTATAGTCCTTGACATGAAATCATAGAGTACCTTTTGTGGGATTGCTTAGAGAAATAAGGAGTAAGGATGTCATCATGTAGGAGTTGAAAAAGTTTGTTGAAAAAATCAGGAAAGTAACAAATCAAGAGAGTTTGGAGGTGTTCAAAAGCAACATTCTATATTATGTGATTGGTCTTACCAAAGTGTAACACCCTCCTCCCACATCTACCCAAGTAACCATCCAATCAGGGTAAACATGTGATGAAGAGTTACTATGATATGAGTCAACTCCCTATGTAGTGGTTAAGGAAGTGGAACTGATGGAACACAAACAAACTAACCTTCTACACATGCAACATAACCCCTAGGAGCCACCCAACCCATCCAGGTGATCAATCCCAAAGAAAAACTGAATCGTTGCTACATTAAAGACTCAATAACTCCCTTTACGTGGGCATGCATTTGACTGGGACCCTCTAGTCGCTCCAACAACAAGGCATGTGTGTGACAAGGGACTTTTCCAAGTACTTTTGTGCCAACGAATCTAGATTCTGGTCCACTTTTTCAGGGCCAGGACTCAGGCCACTACCCAGAACTCGATGAAACTTCTAAAAATGAAAAGTAGCATAAAACAAATGGTACAAATAAAAATACTTGAACAAGGACTTGACTGGACCCCTACTAGCCATGACATGAATTTTGTCAAACATGTCACAAATATGCATTCTATAGGTTTAAACCATAGATTTGAGCATAGGGATCCATAATTATATCATAATAAAAAAGAAGCAGTGCTGCCTCATCACAATAACAACATTACCATCTATTAAGCCATATATTCATAGTACATTCAGTCATTAATCAAAACATAATGAGAGCCATACATTATTACTGTCGTAAAATTCATTCATAACCAACATATAACCAACTAAAATATAAAGTATATAACAACCATATAAGCCACATATAAACAAGTATATTTACCCATAAAATACTAGGGAGAAAGTTTTTCTTGTTTGTTATATTCTTTCCATGACTAGCCCCATGCGTGAAGTGGGGTTTTTAGGGGGGGGGCAATAACCCACCCTTCATTACGTCAGGCGTAGCGAGGGCATCACAGGGGGGTGGAAGTCCCCCATGTCGGGGGGCTTGAGGGGGGAAGTAGCGGCCCTCTACAGGGTCTGGGGCAGTAGCTCGAGATATTTTTTTTTTGGATCCTATATTAAATGGGCGGACCTACCTATGGTTTTGTGCATGGATTTCACACATGGTTTTCTACCCATGGTATTTTGTAGATTTGGTCAAGGGAACTATTTTTATGTTATAATCCAGGGTTTATGGATTAGGGTTTATGAATGCTTCACATTTATATATATGTGTTGTAACATTGAAAGGAAAATAATGAAAAATCAATTTGGTAGTCCCAGTTTTGGGATCCAGGGGAAAATCTCTATGTATTTGTTTTTATATTCTCGCTATTGTATATTTTTTTATTTTTTAAGAATTCGTTTGCAGCAATTTCTGTACAGGGTTAAAACCTACATTTGGTATCAGAGTTGTTTTAGCTTCAAGGGGACGCCTTTTTTGCTAGGGGTTTTTGCTTGGGCCTGGGGTAGACCCTGTTCACTAGGAGATCTCCAGGATCAATTCTTGCCTTGAAAAAAGATGGCGAGTAGTGGAAATATAGAGATCAAGAAATTTAATGGTTAGAGTTTCGAGTTGTGGAAACTCTAGATGGAGGATCCATTGGTGGATAAAGATAAGTGGATCACAGTTGATTCAGGTACTAAACGTATGAAAATGTCTATAGAAGATTGGGTGAAGCTGGATTGGAAGGAAAAGATCACAATATGATTGTGTATCTTAGATTCATTATTGTTGAATGTGTCAGGGGAAGCTACAATGAAGGATTTGTGGGTCAAGTTAGGGACTTCATACCAATTTAAGTCTCTGGTGAACAAAGTGTTCCTGCGAAAAAAGTTATATAACTTGAGTATGAAGGATGGAGACTTGGTGACAAGTCATATGAATGCCTTTAATACTTTGGTAAGCTAGTTGTTATATGTTGATACAAAAATTTCAGATGAAGATAAGTGCATCAGTTTGTTGTGTTCTCTACCATATTCATGGGATAGTCTGGTTGTTGCTATAGGTAGAAATACAACTACCTTGAAGTTTGATGAAATAGTCTCATCCTTGTTGTCGGAGGAGATGAGACAAAAAAATATGGAGAGCCAAAATGGAGATACCTTGCCTGTACGAGGACAGTCCCATAAAAGAAACAAAAATAAGTCCTCGAGTGGGAGATCTAAATCTAGAGGGAGATCTAAATATCTAGGAAAACATGTAAAGGTGTTTTGGAAATGCGAAAAGGAAGGGAACTACAAAAAGAACTATAGATCTAAGTCTCCTGAGAAAGGAAAGGGATCTGATGAAGCTCCTTTTGCATAGGCGAAAACCACCTCAGATGAAGGTGGGGATGTGTACTTGGAGTCTTCTTCAAGTACGCATGTATATCATGAGGCATGGTTGATTAACTCAAGTGCATCCTTTCACTTCACTCCCCATAGGGAGTGGTTATGTGAGTATGAGAAATATGATGGTGGTGATGTCTTCTTAGGGGATGATAGGAATGCTAGAATCATTGGACATGAAAAAGTCAAGTTGAAGTTTCAAGGTGGAAGGATTAGAAAATTTCAGGTGTTTTTCATATTCCTACATTGGCCAGAAATCAGATTTTTGTAATCAAGATCGATGATGCAGGTGTAAAAACAATGTTCGAGAAAGATAACTGCAAGATGGTTCGAGGAGCACTGGTATTGATGCGGGGATTTTGGATTGGAATTCTATACAAACTTTTGGGTAGTAATATTTGTTAGAGTCGGTCTAGTTATCCCTCCGTCAGAGATCAAACTCTTTTTTGCATTTCATGTTTAGGTGTCCCATCAGTTGTGATTAGTTGCATTTCGTTAGGAGCATGCCATAAATCTGACGGAAAGGTTTGTGTTCCTCATTCCCCTCATCCTTGGCACTGTTGGCTCAGGTCTATTTATAAAAATCAAAGTCTTGAAAAGTCACTTGCAGTCCTGTTTTAGTTTCTAGGTAATAACAGTGTTCTCGGTCATTAGGTCTAGGGTTGAGTCAATTTGGTTTTTGCAAAGTCTAATAAAGTCAGCATGCCAGAGGCGGGTCCCTGATATGTTGTTATCTCAAAGATTTTTATCATCAGATGGATTGATTATGACTTCTTTTCAAAACTCTGTTTTGAAGATAAGTCGACATTTCGCCTTTGTAAAATTTTTCAAAAATTTCAAGATCTTGAAATATCTAGGTGCAACCCTCGTCTCCTTTGCCAAATTATATCACAGCTATCCCTGCAAAAAACATCAAAGAAAATCATTGTTTCAACCAAACTTAAGAAGGAAACCAAAAATTCAGAAGTCTATTAATCCTGAAAAAGTGTCAACTGCAAAACATTACAAAGTGGGTTATGAAAAAGGCAAAAATTAAAATAGTGCCTATATAAAGGTTTTGAAAGGAAGTTTCAAGTTATTATGCATGTTAAAGGTGGGGAAAGTCACTCCAAGCTCAGTTTGCGCATTTGGGAGAAGATTGGGTCTCATTTCCTCTGCGTGGCGCTTATAGCAGGCTGCGCGGCACACACAACTTGCATGGCGCACACAACAATTTTACGCAGTGTATTTTTAAACTGGCGCGGTGCACATAACTTTCGCGACGCACTGGGTGAGGAGCGCGACGCACATAACTTGCGCGGCGCACTGGGTGAGGAGCGTGGTGCACACAGTTTGAAGCCCTAAAACGGTGTGAAAACTCATCAAAGAGCCCAATTCTCACATCAATTTGTCAGGTAGGCTCGCCTTCATCGCACTTGTTTGGTTTTTAATGATGAATGTGATGGATTCATGGATGATAAGCTACCAAAACAAGACTTTCAAAACTTCCCTTTGCCAATAAAAAATTGCTTAGGGTTTTGAGAACAGTTTTGTCACCAAGGTTTTCTCTTTTCCTCATTTCCCTATGTCCCTCATTCCCAAAGTTTCTCATCAAATTTCCTCATTAATCTCCTCATAATCCTATCATATAATCCCTAAATCCCTAATCCCTCATCCCTATGAAAACTCCTTAAATACCATTCAATATCCCCAAACCCAAAAAAACCCTATTTTCATATATATATTTCCCCTCCCTTCCCCAAATTATATTTTATTTCAAGGTTCCCTAATTCCCTGATATTTTCCCCTTCCTAATATTCCCTTGTGCATTTGTTTTCCCCTTGGTCACAACATTGTTAGAGCAAAAAAGCAGTTCACATTCAGTTGCACACCACAGTTTCATTCAAGGCAGTTTGTATATCAGTAGTCATGTCATCTGGTCACTCATTTGAATATGAGGTAGAGACCGAAAGTGATTCTCCTTTGAGAGAATAGGAATCTTGGAGGCCTCGGAAAAGTGGCAAACATGTCAGGGAAGAACCAATCACCCTTATAAAGTTGCATGCTTGTCCTCTTGCCATGCAATGTTTTGAGCATTAGTCATGCTATGAGTTTTGTCAAAAGGTGGCTGAGGTCTAGTTTCATTATGAATTGGCTCATCTCTTTGTCTTGCATTTGCACGGAGACCAAGTTACCTTGGCTAGGGTCACTTTTACTCTTACACCAGAAACTGTTTCATTAGCAACATGCATACTGAATATTGGTGAACCATGGCACAAGAAACAACAGATTGACCGGCAACATTATGAGCCATACATCAAACACAATTTCTTGAGGCAGCTCAAAAGAGTGTTCCCGTTCAGGTACCTGTAAGATGAATATGCTCCACTCATGAGATTGATCATGAAATATTTCAGCTGCGAGGGATGATTCTCTCGTCTTTATTCTTATCACATCAGGTTACTCATGCATTTCACTAGGGTGCAGATGATGAACATTCTATATTTCATCTACCAGAACATAGAGAGGATGACCATCTTTGTGCAACATAAAACCCCTCAGCAGCAACTTAACAGTGTCTATTATTTCGCTCTCATCAATATTTTGGTGGTTCATCAGCTTGGATTGCAGGGCATCACTTGGGATGATTTAATCTCTCGTGATTTCTTCAGAGTTTCAGAAAGAGTATCAGAGGTGAAATACAAGGGTGAACCTTCTTAGCAGTATAAGCATCATGAGAATAGGCCTATTTTCATTACATATTAGAAAGGCACTAGACCTTTGTTTGCAGCAGCAAAGCGAGTGTTATCTCTACTCGGCGTGGAAGGGGCCTCGCTTCCGACATCAGCACCACAGGTACAGGACAAGGGCAAGAAGCCCAAACATAAGGAAGGGCCTTCAGGTGAGCCATCAGGTTTCGTCCTCATTCATGATGATGAGACAACTTCAAATTTAGAGGAGGCCACATATAGAAGGATTATCAAGGAGCAAGAGACAGACATTCAAGGCTTGCAAATTTATTTGGAGATGGTCAAATGGAACATCAGGTATCTAGAGCAGTGAAATAAGCAGCTTGAATGTCACATAGGAGGATTGAGTTCACTTCTCTAGAGCGACAGGTCAATGAGGATCGAGAATCTAATCTCGAAAGGGTAAATATCTACTTGGAGAAGCGGTTGAACAAGGCTAATAGAGATAATGCATTGTTGAGACACATGGCTATTCACTACAAGGCCCGGAACCAAGTTTGCAAGGTGCGAATTAGAAATCTTAAGGCAAATTTAAGGAAGGCAGTCAAAAAACAAAAGAGGCAAAGGGAGCTCGATCGTCTTCGGATTTTGGATGAAGCCTCTTTAGTTCATCATCACACTTGACAGGAAACCCCAGCCCAAATTTCAAGAGATTTGGGGCATTTTTGGTCATCTTGGAATTTTTTGGTTAAAAAACAGGTTTTTTCTCTATATGTGCCGCGCACCTTGCACGACGCATAGGATTGGGAGGTCCAAATGACAAATGGCTTGCAGTTTTGGATTTTTCATGAGAAATTATGAATTTTGGTACTTGGACAAGAAATTTGGGCAAGTTTTGGGTCCCCAAAAGGTCAAAAAACATACAAAAAATGACCTTACTACCCCTATTTTGACACACAGGAAGTAGTCTTGGGAGAATGCACTTTTGGAGGGGAAAATGGACACCAAATTGGAAAAATCCACTTGGGTTGGAAAGTAGACAGGCACGGCTTTCTAACAAGCCAACCTGAGCTCAATTTCGACTTCAGAAAGTGCCTCAAAATCGGCATCAAAGTAGCGTGGTTCATATAGAAATCAGTGTGGCACATATAGATTTTTTGCTCAATTTTCCATCTTTTAGCTCAAAAGTTGGGCCAGTTTGACTAGTTTTGATTTGTGATTTAATTTTTGACTTCTCTTGATGTAATTGGTTGAACATGATGTAATTTTGATGCTTAGTTACTTGTTCTAGAAGATTCATTCACCAAAGACTGAAAATTTAATGAATGAATCAATTTCCTACCTTATAGAGGCAAGTTGTTTTAACTGCCTAGATTGTAGTGCTTTATTTAGAATTGGTTGAAACAACTCCTAGAATGATGAGATCGACCCCTAGAGGAAAGGGAATAGGTTGGCTTGCCTATATTATGTAATTTCTAAGTCATTTTCATGGTTGGACTTTTGGGAAAAGCTTAGACTCTATTGTACATTCTATCTCTGCATTTTTGGCAAAGGAAAGACCAGGGTTTTGCAGCACTGTTTGGAATTCATGTGGCTTTATGTTTTGATGGTGTGCCTCTCTGAGTAATAATAAGTTTATCTAGTGTTTTTTGTATCATCTTCATGCTTCTTCTTCTGAATTTAAAACAAATGAGTGATTAAGGTGGAATTCACAGTCGTTATGCTCTGCCTTTGAATTTGTTTAAATTTTCATGTTTTCTTCAGTTTAAGGAGAATCCTTGAGACTCCCTTGCTCTCCTTAGCTCCTCACCTATCTGATCTACCCACCTCACTTGCTTTAAGGCATCAAGACAATTGCCTTCCTTGCTCCAATCAGATCTCTGCAGAAACTGTGCCTCATCCCCGAGCCCAAATTTGCCTTTCCCATTGTTTTCAACAAAACCCTAAAAACCTAAATCAAATCAAACCCATGCACTTAATACCTAGCCTAAGATCAGTTGAAAATTTATTCATCTTGAGCCTCATTGATTACCTCTTTCTGAGATTGACCCAGAGAGAGACCTCTCCTGTCCTCGTAGGGCTAGCTATGAGGCTGAGTGTGGTTTGATGTTGGCCCTGGAACCTTGCCTTTTCATCCTGAGGCAAATCTAGGCCCTAACATAGTGGCGACCATACTGGGGAACATAAAATGGTTTGCTTGTTGACGTCATGTGTTTTATAAGCTACAGAAGAGCTTGAAGATTAGTCAGGTAGCCTTCGAAATGCTTTTGCTTTGCATTAGCGCAAGGAGATAAACACTTGTTGTTGGGAAAAGTATCCAATACGGAATGACCCTATCCCACTCTAAGGGTGATAGTTCCTTAGCGACAATCAAAGCAAAGCTATCTAATATTACTTCTTTATGAGATGTAAAAGAGGAGAGAAAGAGATCCACTAACCGATGTCTTTCGCTAATGGTTGATCCAATCTTCTCTCCTTGCTGCTTGCCCCCAGCTCCTTGCTCTTTCACTGACCCAGCTACACCAAGATCCTGCAAAATGGCAAGAGAGGGAAACTACAAGAAGCATACATTCATAATTGATTCAAGGATTAGAATAAATCAAATACACAAGTATAACAATACACCATTGAGACACATGCATATAGAAGAACCTCAAATGCTTTATTAATGGAAGAAGTAAGGTTCAGGAAGTGATACAACCATAAGAGGCCCAATCCAACATCACCTTCCCAGCAGAAAGAAATCTCCTCTTCACCTCCTTCAAAGAAAATCACCCAATAGTTCTAAACTCAAACCAACAGCAATTCTTTACATTCACAAGATTCCAGCCTCTGGATCTCATGGGAGAGAGATCCATATATAGGAGTTTGGAGAGAGGATGAGTCAGCCTGAGATGTGACTAGTGTCCTCTCCCACTCCAGGTCTTCTTCAGTTATTGAGTCCACTTGGAGGTTCTTGCTTCCACTTGGAGATCTAGAACCTCTTACTCATCACCAGTTGAATTCCCTGATCCAAGTGTCATTTTGGAAGCTTCCTGGGCATTGACACCTTGAGGAATGACTGTGCCACATGTCCAAACTCGCCCAGCGCAGGTAGCCTTCTTTGCAGTTGACATTCAACGCAGGTAGACAGTGGAGCAGTTGACATTCAGTGCAGATGCTCAGTGGAGCAGTTGACATGATCCAGAATTGCCTTGTTTTTGAGTGTTTTCAGGTGGAGAACTTTTATTAAGTGTTGTGGTTTGCTAGCCTTGTTCCTCTAGGGGGTAGGAACAACATGTTTAGGGACTTTGGATCCCTTAGATTATGGACATTTCATGCTTCATGCTGTAAGGCACAAAAATGTCTATAACAGTTGCCCCCTAAAGTATGAGGTCATTTATCGGGTGAAATGCTTTATCAGGAGGATCCGAAGTTCATTCAATCGCTGAGAGGTGACCTGTAATAAGATACAATACAATACATTATTTTTCATACTGCTTTCATGATCTAGCTGAGGCGGGCATTCCCATGCTCAGCTTTATAAATACATTTTTCTGTACATAGAACAGACAATCGTCTGATGGTAGACTGATAATTCTCTGTTGAAATTATCATCCTTTGAGTAGAATGATCATCTGCTGCACATGTCAATGTCTTTATTTCCTGAATATATATATCGCAGCCCGGATGGATGAAACTAGATCCGGGGTCTTCAAACTCGTTCGATCTTCACTCTAAGTACAAGTCGATCCATGTGAGAATTTCTTGGAGTCGAACATGGAAAGACATCACTTGATTACCAGTCAATGATTTAAACTGTTAACAAGCGCGAGAGGAATCACCGATAATGATGATGACCCTCAAGGTACGGCAGTACAATCCACGTGGTGTGAATAAAGGACTTGGCGTCGAACACCACGTAGAATCTTTCGGTCGAAGGTCATTGATGTATACCTGTCGCCGGAAGTGAGAAACTTGCCATTGAGGCATGCAAGCTTCAAAGTACTGAGGGGGTTGTTCCTAGATCAACTTCTTGGATAATGAGCTGAAGTCGACAAGAAGCGATCCGTCAAAGGAGGGCCTTAATGAATCCCACATCAGTGACACGGAACGGAGCTAATGATTGTGATAGAGGTGAAAACGATCTGTGAAATATGATTCAGGGTGGCGGTCATGAAAGGATGAAAGATGATGTATGGTAGTGGATGGGACACGGTTGACTCTTTCTGAACAACATCTCTTGAACATATAACGACACTGATGCGATGGATCGGTAGCATTACCCCAAATGTGGATGGTTTGGCGAGACCATGGTGATGAGACCGGTGAATGAAACAACCCAACCCGATGTGGTACGGAGGAAAAGTGTCATGTTCAAGAGCGACTTGCTACCATTAAAGCTTTGAGGTTCTCCCAATTTTTCCCCAGTCATTTCTGACCAGTACCTCTTTATTTTTGTCAAGCTTGAGGAGGATAACATATGCTTGTTCTATAACCTGCCCTTCGGGCAAGCCCATCGCTATGTTTTAACGAGCCTAGCGATAGGGAAACTCGTTCTCGTCTAAAGACAAGTTTGTCGCTATTTAATCATTTTAACGAGTCTAACGACAAGGAAAACTCGGTCCTTTTCATTTTTAGAGAGTCTGAAAAGGTACATAAAGTCAACTCCAAAATTCCTTTTTCGTCATCTAATCCCTTAAGTCCGAAAAAGTATAAAACAATACAAAAGGGATGAGTTTTCGATATCTTTAACAAGCCGAACAAAACAAGCGCTCGATCTTTTTGTGCAATAATCCCTCAGGTCCAAAAAGATTAAAATCTAGAGGAGGGATAGCTCTTCCGGTCCTTTAACGAGCTGGAAGGCCAAAACTCAGCAATCTTTTCATATTTTATGAGTCAGTTGAAAAGAGCTTGAAGAAGACTCGTCTTTTGAGGAACGAGTGATAAACAGGGATAGCAACTGAGTCCAGGTACAGGTTGGAATTTTCCAATCACGGCAGTGTTACAAGGATGGCTAGGTGAAATCACTCTTCGCAGCTGTTCCTCAAAATGGGTAAACAATCATATGGAGGTGAACGATCGGCCAAATGAAAGTGGAGGTGGCAGGTGCAAACACGACCAAGGCTTTTTATGGCTGATAAATTTACGATCTCAGTGGTTATTTACCGGGATAGGTTCATTTTTTATTTAAAAATGAGCTTAAACTCTGGAGGGAACATTTCTCACTGCTTATATTTATTTTTTAACGAGCATGAAGACCGCATTAAAACTGATCGGATCTTGCGTTTATTTTTTAACGAGCATGAACTTTATGCTAAAACTGCTCGATTGTGCGTTTATTTTTTAACGAGCATGAACTTTGCTAAAACTGCTCGTATTACCAGTCATAAGATAAGAAATGTCCCCTCAAGATTCTATTTTTTATGGAGCTTCATCTCACTAAGCTTTGCTCCGCTCCTTTCTTTATGCAAGTTCGGAAACGGCTAATCCAAAAAAACAGATAAATAACCGCTCTTTGCTTGCACTCCAAAAGGGTTGCATGCCCCCAGGTATAAAATACAATTTCGAGGTTGCCCCTCCTCCTTCTCACCTCTACTTTTCTTTGGGTGTTCACAGCTACTTGTCGTCTTGCTAGTCCAATTTTAACGATACTTGTCTTCTCGTTAATTTTAACGGGTCTATACGATACTTGTCTTCTCGTCAGCCCAACTTTCAACAGATTTTTCGCAAGATCGCAAGAGAACAGCTACTTGCGACAAGAGAGCAGCTACTTGCGACAAGAGAAGAACACTACTCAAAGACAAAACATTTGTGTTACTGAGGGAGGCTTACCTCTTTCTGGTTACCCAAAGATTGTCTCGTTAAATAAAACACTTCCTTGGCCTACCTTTTTCAGGTTACCTAAAGATTGTTTCGTTAAACAAAACACTTCCTCGGTGATGCCTACCGAAATAGACAAAGGTGAGTGACTGTTAGAATCCTATTCTAGAACAACCCCTCTTCCATCCACGGATGGGGTACGGACTAGTCATATTCTCTCGCGGAAATTCTACCTTATACCCAAAGTTCCCTTGCCGAAGCAGGCCAGGATGCATGCCCCCTGGGTTCCAGTCCCATCTTTCCGAATCACTCGCACTCATCAGGAAGAAGGACTGGGGGTGGAGACATTTCTTGATTGAATATACCATTCAGGGTTGGTATGTGACTATTTGCGATGCGTGATCCCGGAAATGAAAGTTGGTCTACGAGCTTGACCATTCTTTCTTCGTGTGGAAAACACATTACTCTAAAGAGTGAGGAGACTATTGCTCCCATGCAATATATATAGTCTCGTCCAAGGAGTAGGTTATAATCCAAGGGTCCTTGAACGACCATCACGTTCATTTGAACGGCCTTCCCTTTCAATGTAATGGGCACATTGGGGAGGATCCCTAATGGTCGACTGGTTCCTTTATCGAAACCCGAGAGATTTCTTATCTCAGGCAAAAGCGCCGGGGAACCCAGTGCTTTCCAAGCAACAGAGGAAAGGATACTCACAGATGCCCCTTCATCAATGATAGTGCCAGCCATTACCATTCTGTATATTTGGACTATGATTCTGAATGGTATACTGGCTGGCAACCGGGGTCTGCCTAGTTGGTTCCAATCAAAGGACACAACCAGGTTGCTTGGTGGTGGGACCGAATACACGGCCGGATATGACCCTGACGATGTTCCTTCCTGCGATAAAGGAATGGGCGCATTGCCCTGACGCTCGTCAGAGTCTGTGTTGATGAAAAGAATTTGGATGGTGTCATCCTTATTCTCTTCAGTGAGGGTGTCATTTGAAGATGAATCTTCAGTGACGGTGTCATTTGAAGATGAAACTTCTGAAGGGAGAACCGGGTCAACTGCCGTTTCGACCTTTGGACTTTCGTCCGGTCTGGATTCAGTAGGTTCATTTTCAATGACTGACGCTTCAGCTGTATTCTCAACCAACGAAGGACTTGGCACGAGTTTTTTGTATCCAGGAGGAAGTCTCAACGGTGAAACCGGACGATCTTCCAAAACTCTCTTCGCTTCATCTAAGAAGGGACAACGGTGGGTGGCGTGATCGCCTTCACACAGTTTGCAGGGGGATCTTGCTCCCCTTCTTTGTCTTGAACCTTCACTTTCGCTGGTTGACGGTAAGCATTCAACATGGCTATCAGAGGTCGATGCTCCCGAACTGTGCAAACGAGGGGACCAGTCCCTTAGTATCCGGGGAATACAGGGACAATCTCTATGGAAGTGGTCTCCTCTACATATGACACATGGCGATTTAGGCCCGGTCTGTGTTGTGTGTGGATTTTTGTCAGATGTCTTTTGCTTGCCCCCAGTCGCCTTAGGCTCCTTCTTCTTCTTCTCTCTCTTCTTCTTCTCCTTCTTCTCCATGGGAGCTTGGCTTTTGTCGGCTCTACCTTGCGAAGATGAAGGATTGGAGGAAGAGTTATAGGAAGTAGAAGGCTGGTGGGCAGCTCTAGACTGATCTAACTGTTGACTCGACTGTTCAGGAACCATGGTGTTCTGAACTACATTGGTTGAGAATAGCCAGATTGGCAGGCCAATTGCCAGTCCTGGAAGCGACAATGTGGCCATGTGGGGCGCACCAACTTCTCCCCAAGAGGAGAAAGGACTAGGATTTCCATCATGGGGAATTCCTTGGTTGGTGTGTTCCATGTTCTCAACCTACAGATCAACGCAGGAATAGGAGGTGATTATGTTCCGTTTTAAAATAAATTTTATAACGACGCTTTAGACACAACTTGCTTTTTCACTTTTTAAGAGTCGAGAAAAAGCTAAAGATGACTCTAGTCTCCTTCGATGTTTTAACGAGCCCGAAGTGACAAATGCTCGGATGGACTTTTTCAGTTATAGAGTTTGAAAAAGGCCAAAAGAAACTACTCTGGAGTTCTAGGCAGAGGGTGTGCCAAACTTTTCGCAAAACCACAGAATACGTTTTACGGTACGGGTGGTCGATCTTCGTGAATGTTGTGTTCACTGCATTGCGATCAGTAGGGCGGCCGACACGGCTTCCTATGGATAAAGGCTTTGTTCCTATAGGGGTCTCCCAATATATACGCGACGGTACGTGGGAGCACAAGTCCGTATTGATACTTATCGCTTCACCGTGGAGGAATCACCCAACCACTCAACGCTAAGATATCACGTTTAACGACGCCGGAACACGTCTCTAGCTTAGACCTCTATGTGTTTGCGTTATGTTTCAAAGCGTTGTTATGTAAATTCAATTTATTTTAGGTTGATCTTGTTTAGCAGTTTGCCTTTATGGATCACCACGAGATGTATGGTACAACTCCTAAATGCAGTCTAAAGATGAGAAGCAAGCTTTTTCAATCTTTTCAACTTATGAAAATCTTAACTACTGAGGGAAAAGAAAGACATCATCTTTTCACACAGATCATAGAGCACACACTAATGCACTTTTTCCTAAATCAACATGCAAGCTGTCAAAATGCACATGCACAATGCAGGTATTTCTTTTCTCTTTCTTAATGTTGATGTACTACAAAAAGAAAGCTGTTGTATAACTTTGAATTCAATTTCAAGTGAAAGCAAACAAGCTTTTGTCCAAAATCAAAAGACACCTTAAGATTTACTTGTTTCAACACTAGAAATACATAAATTCAAACCATATGACGAAAGCAAAAGCTCAATCAGCTATGAACAGCAAACAAACTAACTCTTAAGATCAGAACGACACTTATCACAGGTCTAGATCTAAGAGGCCACAGCAAGACTAGTTCACTTTCGTTATGGGAAACTGCAAATGATGTAAGAAATACACAAAGAACAAATACAGTTTCTTTATACAACCGAGGCGGAATAGTGGCAAAGAAAGGTGGTTTCAGATAGGTACATTGACTGATAACAGGCTGCAAAAACAGGGATGAAAACAGGGCAACAGAAAGAAGAGAACCCCAGTTGCACAAGGCCTAACTGGTTCAGCGCAGGTAGAACACAGTCAGTTTGACATTCAGCACAGGTAGCCCCTTCGGGACCTGCGTTGAAATGCAGACTGCCTTCACAGTGCCTGCAATGAAGGAGAAACTCTCGTTTCTCTTAGGTTCTGGGTCACAGATTGCTCAAAAATCAACAGTTTTTGGCCAAATCAAAGCTACCAATCAAGTACACACTAAAGGATGATTCAGAGGAGGATGAAAAGCTATCACTAAGAGCTGTTCAGAGTCCTTGTGGATCAGCTCTTCAAATCTTAAACATGCCCAGAAACTGAGCTAGAGTAGCTGCCCTCTACTTTGCATTTGAAAGATCCAAATGCAGTTCGATTCGGTACTCCCTGTGTTTAGGAAATGAATAGCAAAAACACAAACAACCAACAAGATACGATCCCCAGCGGAGTCGCCAATTTGTTGTTGGGAAAAGTATCCAATACGGAATGACCCTATCCCACTCTAAGGGTGATAATTCCTTAGCAACAATCAAAGCAAAGCTATCTAAGATTACTTCTTTATGAGATGTAAAAGAGGAGAGAAAGAGATCCACTAACCGATGTCTTTCGCTAATGGTTGATCCAATCTTCTCTCCTTGCTTCTTGCCCCCAGCTCCTTGCTCTTTCACTGACCCAGCTACACCAAGATCCTGCAAAATGGCAAGAGAGGGAAACTACAAGAAGCATACATTCATAATTGATTCAAGGATTAGAATAAATCAAATACACAAGTATAACAATACACCATTGAGACACATGCATATAGAAGAACCTCAAATGCTTTATTAATGGAAGAAGTAAGGTTCAGGAAGTGATACAACCATAAGAGGCCCAATCCAGCATCACCTTCCCAGCAGAAAGAAATCTCCTCTTCACCTCCTTCAAAGCAAATCACCCAATAGTTCTAAACTCAAACCAACAGCAATTCTTTACATTCACAAGATTCCAGCCTCTGGATCTCATGGGAGAGAGATCCATATATAGGAGTTTGGAGAGAGGATGAGTCAGCCTGAGATGTGACTAGTGTCCTCTCCCACTCCAGGTCTTCTTCAGTTCTTGAGTCCACTTGGAGGTTCTTGCTTCCACTTGGAGATCTAGAACCTCTTACTCATCACCAGTCGAATTCCCTGATCCAAGTGTCATTTTGGAAGCTTCCTGGGCATTGACACCTTGAGGAATGACTGTGCCACATGTCCAAACTTGCCCAGCGCAGGTAGCCTTCTTTGCAGTTGACATTCAACGCAGGTAGATAGTGGAGCAGTTGACATTCAGCGCAGATGCTCAGTGGAGCAGTTGACATGATCCAGAATTGCCTTGTTTTTGAGTGTTTTCAGGTGGAGAACTTTTATTAAGTGCTGTGGTTTGCTGGCCTTGTTCCTCTAGGGGGTAGGAACAACATGTTTAGGGACTTTGGATCCCTTAGATTATGGACATTTCATGCTTCATGCTGTAAGGCACAAAAATGTCTATAACAACACTACTTCAGTCAATCTCCGGTCTAGCTTTCGATCGTGACATTTGAAACACCCCAGTACATCTGCAAACTCTAAGCTTCTGGAAATAACACACTGGCTTCAAAGAGATATACTAGAGCTAATCCAGATCCTAATCCCCCTCCTGTTTACGAAAATCCCAATTTGATTCCAAGACTCCTTCGTCAAGAGAGCTCTGTACTTCCCGTATTTAAATCTCATTCATGTCCTGCAATTTTTAAGTATCTTGAGGAACTTGATTTTGACGAGAGGTTTGAATTGTCGTTGTTTAAAACTAAATCCGAAAGTGCACTTGATTCTCTAGTTCCAAATCCTGATTTTGCTGCAGCCCTTGAAGTTGAAAGAAACAATAAATTGATTGAAAATTTTATCTTGCGGCACCTTCAGAGAGACATTCAGTTTTCAAGTCTTGCAGATTTCCTAGAAGCTGCATCTACCAACATTGGATCTACTATCACGGCTTCCGCCTCAAACGATCACACTGAACCCCCTTTCATCCCCACTATTCCCCTGCAACCTATAATCACTTATCAAGAGTCTACAGCCAATTCCCCTTCTTCATCCCACGTGGCTTCTCCTCCGCATACACCTCCGCATATTCCCCATACTTCAGCTACACCCACTCCTCCAACAACCCCCAGACCAAATCCTCCAAGAGCAATGGCAGCCCAGTTTGCACCTCTCGCT
Source organism: Pinus tabuliformis (assembly GCA_031772625.1). NCBI lineage: Eukaryota > Viridiplantae > Streptophyta > Pinopsida > Pinales > Pinaceae > Pinus > Pinus tabuliformis. The sequence continues at coordinate 1,137,617,505 of CM062819.1, read as the reverse complement.
CTGCCTCAAGTTTTGAATGACATGCCCGCAGATTATCAAAGTAAAATCCCTTTGTTCGATGGCACACCTCAGAATATCACAACTCAACAACATGTCGACAAAATGGCGGATTTCTTTGATCTCCATGAAATTGATGAAGAGAATGTGACTATGAGGCTATTCATGCAGACTTTTGGTGGAGAGGTAAGGAAATGGTTTAGAAATTTGCTGGCCAGAAGTATTCCTACATTAGAAGATCTTAAGAGACAGTTTTTAGAATGCTGGGAAGTAAAGAAAGATCCACTGCAAATCAAATCTGAATATACTAAGATTAAACGAAATGTTGGAGAGTCTGTTCAAGACTATTGCATTAGATTCAATGCAGTATATAATGCAATTCCGGATGATTTAAAACCAACCAGAAAATTAGCGTTGCTTAAGTTCCCTGATGGTTTTGATTCGGACATGGCTTATCAACTAAGGGAGAGAGATCCGGCTACCTTGGAAGAAATGCAGAAAATAGCTGTTAGTATTCAGGCAAATTTGAATGATAAGAGAGCTAGAATGAAAGCTGAGAAAAAAGTCTCAATAAAAGAAGAGGCTTCTACATCAGACCAAGTTCTCCGCAAGGTAGAAAAGATGATTGAAAGGTTAGCTATTGACAAGCCTGAACCGCAGATTCGGAATCCCAATTTTCATGGTCAACAACAGCCACAATTTAGGATCAAACAGCGTGAGCAGCGAGCACAAGACACAACAGCATCAAGTAAAGACACCTCTTAAGCAGAATTTTGTTGGTCTCAAGTCAGATGATGATGATAATGTAGTTGGAGAAGAAAATCAATTTTTTACTCCCGATGATATGCCCACATTTATCACTGAAGATGATGAAAAGACAACAAGTTCAGCAGTACAACATGATGCAGATTTTATCTTGGCAAATGATATCGCTTTGGAGGAAGAGTCGGATGAGTATCAGAGAGGTTATATGCATGCTTTGTCTGCTCAGCAGCGTCAATATTCACTAAGAAGCAGAAATGTTCCCATCAATCCAGTCCAAAAAAGGAAGGAAATTCCAGCATCTAAAGAGGAAACACCGGCTGCACCAAAGAAAGGTAAAGAGAGTGCTGACCCTATGACTAGCAGGCCTCCACCAGTAAATGAAAAGGTGAATCAAACCATTGTATCAAAGGATAAACCTGAAAAGAAAGATGTTCCAGCCAAAGAAGTGGACAAGACTTCTACTTTTAGTTTAGAGAATGAAATTTCTAAATTGAAGGTATCTATTCCTTTGACTGAGCTCATGAAGAACAACAGCTACAAAGGTCAAGTCTCCAAAATTCTGAATTTTGACCCAATGTCTGATATGGTCAGTGTGGAGGATGATCAACTGGAATTGATATTTGGACCAGCATTGAGTGGTGAGTCTGAGGTGCCTCCTTTTTATATCAGTTTGAGACTGCATGAGTTTGTGTTGCATAATGCTATGTTTGATACTGGCGCCTCCCACAATCTTATGCCAAAAGCCATCATGGAAAAGTTGGGTTTGGATATCACCAGGAAATATCATGATCTTTATTCCTTTGATTCCAGCAGGGTGAGATGTATCGGGCTAATTAAAGACTTGGTTGTAAGTTTGGATCAGATCCCTGCAAAGAATGTCTTGATGGATGTTGTCGTGGCTGACATTCCTCCTCGCTTTGGTATGCTCCTTTCCAGATCGTGGGGGGCAAAATTGCAAGGAACAATACAACTTGATTTCTCCTATGCAATGATTCCCGTGTTTGGCCAAATGAGAAAGTTGTACCGGGAACAGAAAATGAAATATATGATCACCAGCAAGGAGAAACCAATTAATCATCCGATCAGTTATGTACATACAGATCTTGAGTCTTTCGTTTTGTATTCAGATAGTTTAAATGATATTGATAGTCAGTTAGTTGTAGTAGATGATATTCCAGAAATAACAGAGAATTTCAGAGAAGTTTTGAAGAAAGAACGACAAGAACAGCAGAACATCATTGAGCAATCAGCTGGAGGTAATGGACAGCAAGCAGAAAAATCATAGCAAACAACTTTTCAGCACTTGGTAGAAGAGGAAGATGGTTTGTGGACCATGGATTTTGATGGAGCAGTAGGCAATGATGGTGCTGGGATTGGTATTTGGGTACGTAGTCCTTTTTCTGCCTCAGACAAAGTGCCTAGTAATGTCCGGGTATGTTCCTACAAACTTGCTTTTGATTGTTCGAACAATGAAGCTGAATACGAAGCTTTGATCGCTGGCCTGAAAATTCTAAGAAAGCTAAATGCTAAGAGGATTGCAGTATATGGTGACTCTGAATTAGTGATCAAGCAGGTTAAAGGCGAATATCAAACAAAACACCCTCGGATGTAGGCATACCAGAATGCTGTTTTAGATATCTTGAAAGTATTTTCAGATTATACATTGACGTGTGTGCCTCGTATTCAAAATAGCATTGCAGATGCACTTGCTAAGGCGGCCAACAATTTGAAAATTCCTATGAACTCAAGCAATAAATTTGAAATCCATGTGAAGCACCGTCCGGCTGTTCCAGACAATCAAAGACATTGGCAAGTTTTCCAAGATGATGAGGAGATCAATGATTTTCTGCAAAACAAAGGTAAATTCAAGAATACTTTAATGGATGTAGAACATGATGATGGTAGCAATGATGTGCAGATAAATCAAATGGAAGTATTGCAGCTCAAAGATAATGTGATTCCTAAAGGCTTGATACCTTTAGAGGAGCTCTTTGATCATGATGACGTAGCCCGCAAACCAACATTGCAGCCAACAGAAAAGGGAGTTGAAGAGGTAAATATTGGAACGGCCGAGAATCCCAGGACGGTAAAGTTATCAAATTCTTTATCACCAAAGGTAAAGGAAGAGTATATTAGATTGTTGTCTTCATTTGCCAATGCTTTTGCGTGGGATTACTCCGATCTAAAAACATATAATACTCATATCATTCAGCATACTATCCCTATCAAACCAAATCAGAAGCCTTTCCGTCAAAAGTTGAGAAGGATCAATCCTAAGCTGCTACCATCGATTGAAAAAGAGGTGAATAGGTTATATAAGTCAAGAATCATTGTGCCTATCAGATTTTCCGATTGGATATCAAATTTGGTGTCCGTAAGAAAGAAAACAGGTGAGATCCATTTATGTATTGACTTCAGAAATTTGAATAAGGTGTCCTTAAAAGACAATTATCCACTGCCAAAGATGGATCATATATTGCAGCGAGTGGTTGGAGCGTCAAGGATGTCACTACTAGATGGCTATTTAGGATATAATCAAATTTTGGTCCATGAAGATGACCGAGACAAAACAGCGTTCACCACTCCGTGGGGAACCTTCCATTATGCAAAAATGCCTTTTGGTTTAAAGAATGCAGGTGCTACTTTTCAACGTGCAATGGACATGTCTTTCGCCAATGAGAAAGATGTATTTTTGGTTGTTTACCTTGATGATTTAACAGTATTTTGAAATTCTGATGAGGAACATTTATATCATTTGAAAGCTGTTTTTCAGAAGTGCAAAAAATATGGCATTTCGCTAAATCCAAAAAAGATCCTTTTCGCCATGAATGAAGGTAAGATCCTTGGCCACATCATATCAAAAGACAGCATTTGTGTGGACCCCGCACGTGTTGAGGCCATCTGGCAGATTGAACAACCCCAGAACAAGAAAGAAATACAGTCATTGAAAGGTAAACTGAATTTTCTGCGTCGTTTCATTCCAAATCTAGCTGAGCATCTTAGAAAAATCACGAGCATGCTGAAAAAGGACAGTTAGGTAACGTGGACCGAAGAGGCAGTGAAATCATTCAATTTGGTAAAGTTAGCTCTTTCTTCAGCCCCTACTTTAATTAGCCCAGACTACACACAGGACTTCATTTTGTTCTCATTTGCTTCTGAGCACACTTTGGCAGTTGTATTAATGCAGAAAAGGGAAGGAGTTGAGAAGCCCATTGCCTTTTTCAGTCAGATTATAAGGGACGAAGCGTTGAAATACAACATTATTGAGAAACAAGCACTTGCGCTTGTAAAGGCCTTGAAAGATTTACGTGTGTATATACTGCATTCCCACATTATAGCATATGTTCCTAACGTAGCAGTTAAAGATGTTTTGGTACAGGCAGATCCAGAAGGAAGGTGGGGTAAGTGGATTGCTACGTTTTTAGAGTATGATGTGGAGATTAAACCAACCAAACTGATCAAAGGACAAGGACTCACCAAGTTAATGGCTGAAACAAATCTGCATGCTCTAGATATAAATTTGATTGCTGCCATGTCCGATGAAGATGAGGAGAGTACATCAGTTCAGGTATCTGATATTTTTCTTTCTTCCCCTTGGTATGCTGACATTTTATATGTACTTCAGAATTTGTCTTCACCTCCCGGAATGCCTAGAAATAAGAGTAGAACATTGAAATTGAAAGCTGCAAAATTCTGCATACTGAATTCTGCATTGTATTGGAAAGACCCTGGTGGAATGTTATTGAATTGTTTGGTAGAGGAGGAAGCCAAAAGAGTTGTGGAAGACTTTCATAGAGGTGACTGCGGGGGCCATCTGTTTTGGAAAACCACAGCGAATAAGATTCTAAGGGCAGGTTATTATTGGCCTTCGCTGTTTTCAGATGCGTATAAGGCTGTTAAGAATTGTCACGAATGCCAAATTTTTGAAGGGAAGAAGAAACTACAGCCTTTGCCTCTCAAACCAATTGAAGTTAGTGCACCTTTTCAGCAGTGCGGATTGGATTTCATCTGGGAAATCCATCCAGCATCGTCAGGACAACATAGATGGATATTGGCAGCTACGGACTACTTCACAAAATGGATTGAGGCGATTCCCACTCAACAGGCCATAGATGCGGTAATTATCTCTTTTCTTGAAAACAATATTCTGTCATGTTTTGGGTGTCCTAGTAAGCTAATCACAGATAATGCAGCGGCATTCAAGTAGAAGAGAATGGTTGAATTTTTCTATAAGTACAATATCAGCTTGGGACATTCGACCGCCTACCATCCTCAGGGAAATGGATTGGCGGAGTCGTCTAATAAATCTTTGGTTAATATCATTAAGAAATTGCTGGAAATTAATAAAAAGGGCTGGCACAAGAAATTAGTGAATGCACTGTGGGCTGATAGGGTGAGTCAGAAAAAGTCTATTGGCATGTCTCCTTTCGAGTTGGTGTACGGGACAGACACGGTTTTTCCTACTTCGCTTTCTATCTCGGTAGTCAAATTGCTTCAGGAAGCTGGTAGTGAGGAAGATCCCATGCAGAGAAGGATTAATCAGATGATTCATTTACAACAGACATGGGAGGAGGTATTTCAAAATACTTTCAAGTTGCAGGAGCGCATAAAGAAGATTTATGACAGGAAGGAAAAAGCAGAAACGTTTCAGCTAGATGAGGTAGTTTTGAGGTGGGATGCCCGGAATGAAGACAAAGGAAAGCACGACAAATTTGAAAACTTATGGAAGGGTCCTTATAAGATTGCAGCGTATCGTGGCCAGAACGCTTTTCTTCTCAAGGAAATGAATGGAGATGATTGTCCTGGAGGGCCGATCAATGGTCGGCTGCTAAAGCGATACCACTTCTGAGTATTTTCTGCTCATTTCATCATCATTGTATATATCGTTTTACTTCTGTTTTATTGCACATGTGTACTAATCTCTCATCTTCAGTCTGGGGCCCGCAGCGAAGGCTATAATTCTGGAGATGGAAGTTAGTTGGTTTGAAGTTTGTCAAGTCAGTTGTATCAGTCCTTTTAGTTTAAAAATCGAGTCAGTTTTGGTCAAAGTTGTCTTCGGTTTTCAGTCAAATCTGCAGTCACTAAAATTGTCAAAGTTTTGTGTTCGCTGTTGAAATAATGACTCCATAGCCTAATGGATGAAGGCACTGTCTAGCTCTTACAGAGATCTGCTATTCTTGGCACCTCCGAGGAACTACCATCCCCATTGGAGCCAATGTTAGATTCGGTCTGGTTATCCCTCCGTCAGAGAACAAACTCTTTTTTGCATTTCATGTTTAGGTGTCCCATCAGTTGCGATCAGTTGCATTTCGTTAGGAGCATGCCATAAATCTAAAGTAAAGGTTTATGTTCCTCATTCCCCTCATGCTTGGCACTGCTGGCTCAGGTCTATTTATAAAAATCAAAGTCTTGAAAAGTCATTTGCAGTCCTGTTTTAGTTTCTAGGTCATAACAGTGTTCTCGGTCATTAGGTCTAGGGTTGAGTCAATTTGGTTTTTGCAAATTCTAATAAAGTCAGCAGGCCAGAGGTGGGTCCCTGATATGTTGTTATCTCAAATATTTTTATCATCAGATGGATTGATTATGACTTCTTTTCGAAACTCTGTTTTGAAGATAAGCCGACATTTCGCATTTGTAAAAATTTTCAAAAATTTCAAGATCTTGAAATATCCAGGTGCAGCCCTGGTCTCGTTTGCCAAATTATATCATAGCTATCCTTGCAAAAAATATTAAAGAAAATCATTGTTTCAACCAAACTTAAGAAGGAAACCAAAAAGTCAGAAGTCTATTAATCCTGAAAAAGTGTCAACTGCAAAACATTACAAAGTGGGTTATGAAAAAGGAAAAAATCAAAATAGTGCCTATATAAAGCTTTTGAAAGGAAGTTTCAAGTTATTATGCATGTTAAAGGTGGGGAAAGTCACTCCAAGCTCAGTTCGCGCATTTGGAAGAAGATTGGGTCTCATTTCCTCTGCCCGGCGCTTATAGCAAGTTGCGCGGCGCACATAACTTGCGCGATGCACACAGCAATTTCAGGCAGTGTATTTTTAAACTGGCACGGCGCACATAACTTGTGTGGTGCACTGGGTGAGGAGCGCGATGCACATAACTTGCGTGGCGCACTGGGTGAGGAGCGCGGCGCACACAGTTTGAAGCCCTAAAACGGTGTGAAAACTCATCAAAGAGCCCAATTCTCACATCAATTTGTCAGGTAGGCTCGCCTTCATCGCACTTGTTTGGTTTTTAATGATGAATGTGATGGATTCATGGATGATAAGCTACCAAAACAAGACTTTCAAAACTTCCCTTTGCCAATAAAAAATTGCTTGGGGTTTTGAGAACAGTTTTGTCACCAAGGTTTTCTCTTTTCCTCATTTCCCTATGTCCCTCATTCCCAAAGTTGCTCATCAAATTTCCTCATTAATCTCCTCATAATCCTATCATATAATCCCTAAATCCCTAATCCGTCATCCCTATGAAAACTCCTTAAATACCATTCAATATCCCCAAACCCAAAAAAACCCTATTTCCATATATATATTTCCCCTCCCTTCCCAAAATTATATTTTATTTCAAGGATCCCTAATTCCATGATATTTTCCCCTTCGTAATATTCCCTTGTGCATTTGTTTTCCCCTTGGTCACAACATTGTTAGAGCAGAAAAGCAGTTCACATTCAGTTGCACACCACAGTTTCATTCAAGGCAGTTTGTATATCAACAGTCATGTCATCTGGTCACTCATCTGAATATGAGGCAGAGACTGAAAGTGATTCTCCTTTGAGAGAACAGGAATCCCGGAGGCCTCGGAAAAGTGGCAAACATGTCAGGGAAGAACCAATCACCCTTATAGAGCTGCATGCCTGTCCTCTTGCCATGCAATGTTTTGAGCGTCAGTCATGCTATGAGTTTTGTCAAAAGGTGGCTGAGGTCCAGTTTCATTATGAATTGGCTCATCTCTTTGTCTTGCATTTGAACGGAGACCAAGTTACCTTGGCTGGGGTCACTTTTACTCTTACACCGGAAACTGTTTCATTAGCAACAGGCATACCGAATATTGGTGAACCATGGCACAAGAAACAATAGATTGACCGAAAACATTATGAGCCATACATCAAACCCAATTTCTTGAGGCAGCTCAAAAGAGTGTTCCCGTTCAGGTACCTGAAAGATGAATATGCTCCACTCATGAGATTGATCATGAAATATTTCAGCTGTGAGGGACGATTCTCTCGTCTTTATGCTCATCACATCAGGTTACTCATGCATTTCACCAGGGTGCAGATGATGAACATTCCGTATTTCATCTGCCGGAACATAGAGAGGATGACCACCTTTGTGCAGCATAAAACCCCTCAGCAGCAACTTAACAGTGTCTATCATTTTGCTCTCATCAAGATTTTGGTGGTTCATCAGCTTGGATTGCAGGGCATCACTTGGGATGATTTCATCTCTCGTGATTTCTTCAGAGTTTCAGAAAGAGTATCAGAGGTGAACTACGAGGGTGAACCTTCTTAGCAGTATAAGCATCATGAGACCAGGCCTATTTTCATTACATATCAGAAAGGCACTAGACCTTTGTTTGCAGCAGCAAAGCGAGTGTTATCTCCACCCGGCGTGGAAGGGGCCTCGCTTCCGACATCAGCACCACAGGTACAGGACAAGGGCAAGAAGCCCAAACATAAGGAAGGGCCTTCAGGCAAGCCATCAGGTTTCGTCCTCATTCAGGATGATGAGACAGCTTCAGATTCAGAGGAGGCCACATATAGAAGGATTATCAAGGAGCAAGAGACAAACATTCAAGCCTTGCAAATCCAGTTGGAGATGGCCAAATGGAACATCAGGTATCTTGAGCAGCGAAATAAGCAGCTTGAAGACCAGCATGCGATCATGGAGCTACAGAACATCCGTGAGAATAGCCAAGCTGCCCGACATAGGAGGATTGAGTTCACTTCTCTAGAGCGATAGGTCAATGAGGATCGAGAATCTAATCTTGAAAGGGTAAATATCTACTTGGAGAAGTGTTTGAAAAAGGCCAATAGAGATAATGCATTGTTGGGACACATGGTTATTCACTACAGGGCCTAGAACCAAGTTTGCAAGGCGCGAATTAGAAATCTTAAGGCAAATTTGAGGAAGGCAGTCAAAAAACAAAAGAGGCAAAGGGAGCTCGATCGTCTTTGGATTTTGGTTGAAGCCACTTTAGTTCATCATCACACTTGACAAGGAAACCCCAGCCCAAATTTCAAGAGATTTGGGGCATTTTTGGTCATTTTGGAATTTTTTGGTTAAAAAACAGGTTTTTTCTCTATATGCGTCGCGCACCTTGCGCGACGCATAGGATTGGGAGGTCTAAATGACAAATGGCTTGCAGTTTTGGATTTTTCATGAGAAATTATGAATTTTGGTACTTGGACAAGAAATTTGGGCAAGTTTGGGATCCTCAAAAGGTCAAAAAACATACAAAAAATGACCTGACTGCCCCTATTTTGACACACAGGAAGCAGTCTGGGGAGAATGCACATTTGGAGGGGAAAATGGACACCAAATTGGAAAATTCCACTTGGGTTGGAAAGTAGACAAGTAGGGCTTTCCAGCAAGCCAACTTGAGCTCAATTTGGACTTCAGCAAGTGCCTCAAAATCAGAAGCAAAGTAGCGCGGCGCATATAGAAATAAGCGCGACGCATATAGATTTTTTGCTCAATTTTCCATCTTTCAGCTCAGAAATTCGGCCAGTTTGACTAGTTTTGATTTGTGATGTAATTTTTGACTTCTCTTGATGTAATTGGTTGAACATGATGTAATTTTGACACTTAGTTACTTGTTCTAGAAGATTCATTCACCAAAGAGTGAAAATTTAATGAATGAATCAGTTTCCTACCTTATAGAGGCAAGTTGTTTAACTGCCTAGATTGTAGTGCTTTATTTAGAATTGGTTGAAACAACTCCTAGAATGATGAGTTCGACCCCTAGAGGCAAGGGAATAGGTTGGCTTGCCTGTATTATGTAATTTCTAATTCATTTTCATGGTTGGAATTTTTGGAAAAGCTTAGACTCTGTTGTACATTCTATCTATGCATTTTTGGCAAAGGAAAGACTAGGGTTTTGCAGCACTGTTTGGAATTCATGTGGCAGCACTGTTTGGAATTCATGTGGATTTATGTTTTGATGGTGTGCCTCTCTGAGTAATTGTAAGTTTATCTAGTGTTTTGTGTATCATCTTCATGCTTCTTCTTCTGAATTTAAAACAAATGAGTGATTAAGGTGGAATTCATAGCCGTTATGCTCTGCCTTTGAATTTGTTTAAATTTTCATGTTTTCTTCAGTTTAAGGAGAATCCTTGAGACTCCCTTGCTCTCCTTATCTCCTCACCTATCTGATCTACCCACCTCACTTTCTTTAAGGCATCAAGACAATTGCCTTCCTTGCTCCAATCAGATCTCTGCAGAAACTGTGCCTCATCCCCGAGCCCAAATTTGCCTTTCCGATTGTTTTCAACAAAACCCTATAAACCAAAATCAAATCAAACCCATGCACTTAATACTTAGCCTAAGATCAGTTGCAAATTTAGTCATCTCGAGCCTCATTGATTACCTTTTTTCGAGATTGACCCGGAGAGATCCCTCTCCTATCCTCGTAGGGCTAGCTACGAGGCTGAGCGTGGTTTGATGTTGGCCTTGGAACCTTGCCTTTTCAGCCTGAGGCAAATCTAGGCCCCAACACTATTATTGATGAGTGCAACAGTTTTGTGGTTCCCAAAAGCGAATTAGAAAATATAGTGGTCTCTAGAGAAAAGACCATGCTATAGCATCAAAGGCTTGGACATATTGGAGAGAAGGGCCTTCAAATACTTCATGATAATGGTATGGTAGAAGGTATTTCTAATTTATCTCTAGATTTTGATTTCTGTGAACATTGTGTATATGGAAAGAAGAATCATGTAATTTTCCCCTCTAGTGCTAAGAGGGCGAAAGGGATATTAGAGATTGTGCACAGTGATGTGTTTGGACCTGTGTCGTTTCCATCAATGGGTAAGTCTTTGTACTATGTATCATTTATAAATGGATTCTCAAGGAATACATGGATATATTTCCTCAGGAAGAAATTTGAAGTCTTTTACAAGTTTAAAGAGTTTAAGGCCCTGTTCGAAAACCAGATAGAGAAGAAGATAAATGCGTTGAGGACATAAAATGGTGGAGAGTTCGGCAAGAATGAATTTGAAGAGATTTCTAAGAAGTGTGGTATAGAATGGTAGAAGACTACTCCATACACACCTTAGAAAAATAGATTTGCAAAAAGAATGAATAGGACATTGATGGAAAAGGAAAGAAGCATGTTCAGTGGTGTCAGGTTAGGATAAGAATTTTGGGTAGAGGCAGTGGAGACTGCATGTTACCTGGTTAATAGATCACCTTCATCAGTGTTGGAGGATAAGCCTCCGCATGAGGTATGGAATGGTAAGAAACCCTCTCTTTCACATCTGAGGGTACTTGGCTGTGATGCATATGTACATGTTCCAAAGGAGAAAAGAACCGAGTTGGAGAGTAAATTTGAAAGTTGCATCTTTATTAGGTATAATGATGGTTTAAAATGTTATAAGCTTTGGAACCCAGAAACGTGGAAGGTTGTGTACAACCAAGATGTGGTGTTTAGAGAGGTGAAAGATGTTATTAAATTTGAATTCCTACCAAAGGAACTTGAGAATATAGAGTTTGAGCTAAAGGAGGAAGAATTAGACTCTACAACAGAACAAGAATCAGAAGATGAGGATCCAAAAACTCCAGTTGTGAGAAGATTTGTTCAAAAAAGAAGACAACCAGAATGGTATAGTCCATATGATTTTTGTTCAAATTTTTCTTTATCTATTACTGATGATGATTCTAGAACTATTAAGGAGACAGTAGATTCAGAGAATGGTAAACTCTGGAAAGATGCCATTGTTGATGAAATGGCATCTTTGGACAAAAATGAGGCTTCGAATCAAGTGGAGTTGTCAGCTGAAAGGAAACCCATTGGAAGAAAATGGATTTTTAAGAAGAAGATGACTGCAAAAAGAAAGGTGGAGAAATAAAAATCTCAGTTGATAGCAAAATATTATTATCAGGTGCTGGGAATTGATTTTGGTGATATTTTTTCTCATGTTGCCAAGGTAGCCTCTATTAGATTAGTTTTATCTGTTACTACTGATTTTGATTTTGAGGTAGACTAGATGGATTTGAAGACAACATTTCTTCACAGGGATATAGAAGAGGAGATATACGTGAAGCAACTTGAAGGCTTTACGATGAAGGGAAAGAAGGAATTGGCATGCAAGTTAAAAGATTCTCTGTATGGGTTAAAACAATCACCAAGGATGTGGTATTAGAAATTTGATACATATATATGGGGACTTGGCTTCAGCAGAAGCAATGTGGATCACTGTGTGTATTTTAAATTAATTGGTGACTATGTTATTTATCTAGTCTTGTATGTGGATGATATGTTTCTGATTGGAAATGATAAAGAAATTATCTAGAAATTGAATACCCAATTGTCCTCCAAATTTGACATGAAATATATTGGTGTTGCAAACTATATTTTGGGCATGGAAATTAAATGAGATCGGGAAAAGAGGAAGCTCTGGTTAAACCAAAGGAAGTATGTCGAGACAATACTGTAGAGGTTTAATATGAAGGATAGTAAACCGGTGAAGATTCCTATTCCTATAGGTGTAAATTTATATGTTGAACAGTCTCCCAAGACACAAGAAGAGGAAGAGGAAATGTCCTGTGTTCCATATGAAATTGCAATCAATAGCCTAATGTAGGCAATGGTCTGTACTAGACTATAATTTTCACATGAAGTGGGAGAATTGAGCAGGTTTATGTCAAAACCAGGGGAGTAGCTTTGGACTATAGTGAAGCGGGTTTTCAGGTATTTGTGTGGCACTAGTTATTATGGTCTGTGTTACCAAGGAAGACCAGGATTGGACATAGTTTTGGACATTCATGGCTTTGTTGATGTATACTGGGCTGGAGATATGGATCAAAGAAGATCTACAAGTGGGTATGTGTTTAACCTATTTGGAGGTGCAGTCAGTTGCATGAGTAAGAGACAATCTCTAGTGGCACTTTCAACTACAAAGGAAAAATACATGGCAACCACTCATGCAATAAAAGGAAGTAGTTTGGTTGTAGATATTGTGTTTAGGTATGGGGTTATTACAATGAGATATAAGGATAGACTGTGACAACCAAAGTGTAATTTTCTTGGAAAATAACCCTGCTTATCATTTAAAGCAAATCACATTTATGTTCAGTATCACTTTGTGAGGGATATGGTTGAGGAAAAAAAGGTGTTGCTGGTAAAGGCGGACACTTTGAAGAATTTTGCAGATGCATTGATGAAGTCTATGAGCACTGAGAAGTTTTCTTGGTGTAGAGAAACAATGGGAAATGTAGGGTTGGACCAATGACTAAGATCTCTTGTGACCCCTTGTGTGGAAAGAAAACAACAAGAGGGAGAATGTTGGGTGTGTGTTATATTCTTTCCATGACTATCCCCATGCACGAAGCGAGGGTTTAGAGGGGAGGTAGTAGCTCCTCTCTATGGGGTTTGGGGTGCTGCCCCGAGAATTTTTTTTTTTGGACCCTATATTAGGTGGGCGGTCCTACCTATGGTTTTGTGCATGGATTTCACATATGGTTTTGGGCTTGATGGTTGTTTTCCCATGGTATTTTGTATATCTGGTTAAGGAACCATAATTATGTTATAATCCAATGTTAATGGATTGGGGTTTATGGATTCTTCAGCATGTATATATATCTGTTGTAAGATTGAAAAGAAAATAATGAAAAATCAATCTGGTAGTCCCCATTTTGGGATCCAGGGGAAAATATCTATGTATTTATTTTTATATTCTCGCCATTGTATATTTTTTGTTTTTTAAGAATTCATTAGCAGGTAATTTATGTACATGGTTAAAACCTACATAAAGAGAGCTATTCTTAATGAATTTAAAGGCCAAATAGGTTCGAGACTTCCATGTTCCACCCAACCATAGATTGGTTGAACCAAATATCTCTTCAACCAATCACCCCATGCCATATTCCACGCATGAATGTGGGATCTCATAGAAAAAATCCATCAAAATCAAACTAGGGCTTCTAGAGTCCAAACCACCTCATCCCTCAACTAATGATTCCACCTCATGGTCGGACATAAGTAACCATCACCACAGTGGTCGCTACCCAAGCTATCCAGTTATTGAGAACATTTTTTCCAACCAAGTCTACAGGACTAGTAACTCAACCCATAACTATTGCTGGGCTCCAGAGTGTTTGTCCAAACAAGGCTCCAGGACTAGTAACGCAACCCACCAAGGGCTCTAGATAATTTTTCCAACCAAGGCTCTAGGACTAATAACTCAACCCAAGTTGTTACAGGGCTCTAAATCATTTTTCCAACCAAGGCTTTAGGAACTAATAACTCAACCCACAGCCAAAGGAACATGAAAACCAACAAGAAAACAAAAGAGAAAGATTCCCACAACACCATGGCTATCCAAGAAATGGAAAGGCTAGGAAAAACCATTTCCAGTGCAGGAAATCCTCCATTCCAATGATAGATCATAACCAAGAAACCACATGCATGTCCCATGCATGCCAAAAATAGTAAGGAAAGCATACATGCAACTCAATACCTATAAGAAAAACCCATTGTAGTTGATAATCCTGATGTCATCTTATACTTTCCTTTTCTTCCTTCGCCTTCTTACTCCAAATCCCAAGTATGCCAAACTCCTCCAAGAGTGCTCTAAGAAAACTCTAAGTGTCTAAGAGTATGAGAGAGAGAGAGAGAGAGAGAGAGAGAGAGAAAATGGGAGCTCAATAATTGAACTCATAAAAAATCCATGAACTGATCCTGAGAAGCATCATTAATGAAGCTTATATTTTCATCATTTTCCATTATTTTTGTCCTCACATGCAACCTGTGACCTTTTACCTTCCTTTTCTCCTAATTTTCGTTATTATCATAAATAAATGCCAATAAATGCCACTTTGCCTTTCCAAAGCCTTAGCCATTTCCTTTGCCAGTTTCCATAGCCATAATAAACCAAATGAACACCCACACTAGGATTTTTTTCCCAACATTCAACTTGGAATATGTGTCCCGTTACATGGATTTTGACCAGGGTTGTTACAGACCCCTCCCCCTTGGGGGAACATCATCCTTGGTGTTCAATGACACCTACAACCAACAAGACTACTGAAAGAAAAACATACTGCCCATGGAGCTTTATAACTTAGCTCGTTGCACCATTTTATATGATCAACATGCTAAAAAGTAAACCAACATGACAAACATAATGACATAAGACCCATATCACTTATTGGAGCTTTATAAAACAACTCGTGGTAGTATTTACATCCATATACATATATATGCATACACCAAAACATAACCAAAACATATGCCAAAAATTCACTCAACCAATGAATAGAGAAGGATACATAGCCCACATCTAATCCACCATCTCCCATGTAGCTTCATTAGGCCCAAAGTGCTTCGGCTGCACTTTAACCCACTTGATTTCTCGGTTCCTATGCATGAGCATATTTCTCTGCAATATACACTAAGATTTCGACTGGAATTCTCCTTCTGGATCCACCTACAATACATACCAGTCAATCATGTGATCAACATATTTAACATACTTTTTAAGAAATGATACATGGAAAAAATCATGGACTTTCACTATTGCAGGAAGTGTAAGTCGATAGGCTACTAGTCCAATCCTTTCGAGAATCTTAAAAGGTCCACAAAACTGAGATGCCAGCTTGGCACATGATCCAATCCACAAGGAGCTTTTCTTGGGCTTTATGCACAAGCACACCTATTCCCCAACCTAAAACTCCTTAAACAACTTGTTTCGATCTGCATAATTTTTTTGCTTATCATGTCTTATCTTTAGATTATTCTTAATTACCTTCATTTCCTATTCCATCTCTTCCAACATATCTGGTCCTATCAATACCCTGTTAATTGGATCACTCCAACTAATAGGAGTATTAAAACTCCCCCCATTGAATGCCTCAAATAGACTTCTCCTCAGTGACTCCTGATATCCATTGTTGTAAGCAAACTCTACTAGTGGAAGAAACTCTTCCCACTTCCATTATTGATTCATCACATACATTCTCAACATGTCCTCCAATATCATATTGAACCTCCCTGACTATCCATATTTATGTGGATGATAAGTTGTGTTGAATGTCAACTCTGAACCTAAACCTGCAAACAACTCCTTCCAAAACTTGGAAGTGAACTTTGCATCCTTGTCTTACACAATCTTCTTTGGAACACCATGCAATCTGACCACATCTTTGATGAACACATGCCACATCACTAGCTGAATATGTAGATTTCACTCAAATGAAGTGTGGTATGTTAGTCAACTGTCCACCACAGCCATGATGGAATCATGCTGTCTAGATGTTCTCGACAAAATTGTAATGAAGTCCATGGAAATGAACTCCCATTTCCACTTTGGAATCGAGATCGGCTGTAGTAACCTACCTAGATGCTTACACTCTGCCTTTACCTATTGACAATCCAAGCATCTTGCCACAAACGCTGCCACTTCTTTCCTCAAGTTCATCCAATAGTATAACTTCTTCACTATTGTTAATGTCTTCTAATATCCCAAGTGACTTGAATATAGTTTCACATGAAAATCTCTCAAGATGAAATTCTTGAACTCACTGTCATATGACACATATATCTTGTTCCTAAATCCAATCAAGCCATCCGCTATAAGAAAATGGTCTACATCTTGTGCACCTGTACCTACACTCTGCTATAACCTGTGCCTCGGCTCCATGTACTTGTTATCTTGTTGACCTGCCTATAAGATCTGAGCTTGTAAATCTGTCCCATAAGAGCTAATAGCTACTATGTGGTTCACTAATATCCACCTGCTAAGAGCATATGCTACCCTATTCTCTTTACCTTTAATGAACTTGATCTCAAAGTCGAACTCACTGATCATGGCTAACCATCTAGCTTACCTGGCATTCGGATTTGGTTGGTCAAATAGATACCTCAATCCACTATGATCACTCATTAGTATGAACCTCCTTCCAAGAAGATAGTGCCTCCACATCTTTAATGCATGGATGATCACTGCCAACTCAAGGTCATGTGTCCAATAATTATTCTCATACTCATTCAATTTCTATGACTCATTGCATACTACCTGTCCCTCTTGCATAAGAACTCCACCAAGTCCTCTTTTGCAAGAATCTGTGCATACCACAAATTCTCTATCCAGATCTACAATATTTAGCACTAAAGCACTTTTCAACAACTATTTCAACTACTAAAAACTTGTTGCACATTCTTTTATCCATTCAAACTTCTTACCTTTCCTTCACATTGATGTCATGGGATATGTAATCTATGATAATTTCCTGATGAACCTCCTATAATAAGATGCTAACCCCATAAATGATCTTACCTCATCCACTTTTCTAGGAGTTTATACTCCATGATAGCCCTTATCTTCTCTGGATCTATTGTTATGCCTTCCTTGGAAACCACATGTCCCAAGTAATGTACCTCTATCTAAAAGAAGCTACATTTGCTAAGATTAGCATACAATTGATGCTCTCTTAGTAATCTCAATACTGCCACTAAATGTTTGACATGCTCTTCTTCATTCTTAGAATATATCATGATGTCATCAATGAACACAATAACAAACTTGTCCAGATAAGGATGCAACACATTATTCATTAAGCACATAAAAGTAGCTGGAGAATTAGTCAAACTAAAAGGAACTACAATAAACTCATAATGTATGCACCTAGTCTAGAAATTTGTCTTGTAAATGTCATCTTCCTTTATGCATACCTGATGATATCTGGCTCTTAGATCAATCTTCGAGAACACTGCTTCTCCCTTCACCTAATCAAACAAATCATCAATCCTCGAAAACAAATACCTTTTCTTAATGGTCACCTTGTTCAACTTCCTGTAATCAATGCACAACTTGAGAGTACCATCCTTCTTCTTCATAAACAATACTGTTGTACCCCATGGTGATAGACTTGGCCTAATGTATCCCTTGTCAAGAATTTCCTTCCACTGCAACTTCAGCTGTACCAATTGATGGGCCTCCAAATTAGACATAAATTAACGCCTATGTGACCATCCTTCAACACATTAAACCTCTCTTTTTGCATTAGATAATGCATTTTTAACTTTAATATGTTCATTAGGAAGGTTTATGGATAATTGTATGTTTGTGCCTAATATTATTTATTTTTGTAGAATATTGTGAGAATATTGGGCATATAATGGAGATTTGGAGGAGGAGATAATCTAAAGACATGCTCCCTTCTATAAGAGTACCAATATTAAATAATAAATCAATAAGATATTATGGAATTATGGCATAGATTTTGGAGCTCCAATGATTGAGAAAATCTAGGAATGTGTTCCCAGGCATTTAATGCAGATTCCTAGTATTGGGAACGAGATCCACTTATCAAGGGATTTTGGTGGGGAAATCTTCCTCCTTTCATGGGGAATGATTCTTGATAATTTTTTATAAGTAACAAGTCAATTTTTCCTCTAGGGGATGATTTTTGTTAGTCTTATTGTGGAGAGAACTCATATTTTTGTAGCTACACTTTCATTTTCTGCAGGGATGTAATTGTATTGATGGAAATAATGAAGAGTGGTGAAATTTTCAGCTTCTAAATCTTGGTCTCCTTCATAAGACTCTGAGTTTCCTTAGAATTTTCTATCCCAGGAGCCTTAGAGCCCTTTTGTATCATTTACGTTTCTTCTTTTCGATTCTTATTCACATGCATCTCTTGTTCTTGTCTTTTTTCTATTTCTTCATTTAGTATTAATGATTTATTGTTGTAGGAATGGGTTAAATGGTTGAAATAAGTTATTTTGCATGATAAAAATCATCATTTCATCACTGGAACAACTTTGGAAGGTCATAGTAATCATTGAGCTACTTGGATTAGTTTGCTTATTCCCAAATCTAGATTTCTAGAAGTCCCTTGTGGCAAATAACAATAAATTTCTGCTATTTATTAGAGCATGCTAACGAGATTCAATCAAGTTTATTTAAATTGCATTAGATCACAAAACAAATCTAGTTAATAACAAAATTTACCCCATTTCATTTTCACTTGATTAGGTTAGGAATTTGATAGATTTACTATCTCACTAGTTCTCAAATTTCTAGATTTTAGACTAGTAATTTTGTGCTATTTTTTTAGCATGGGTTAACAGAGGTATTTTTGAGTGATTCCACTTGGAATGGAGACCTAATACATCCTAGTCAATAAAAAAAAATTCCCCATCCAATTTGGATTTGATTTTCTTGTTCATTCGGTGAATTATAACTTCCTATAGCAAATTTGTAGCATTATGTAGTAGCTACATGATCTCTTGTAACAGCCTTCCAACATATATATACTTGCCCAAATTCACTCAAGAAGCTTGGTTATTGTCCCTTAGGGTTGAATCAAGACCCCTAAGCTCTAAATCAATGATTAGAGAATACTAAAGACCACTTAGGACTTGCCCATTTACCTATGCAAAACATTTCAGCGATCTGGGTTAATGGACATATTTATGAAATGAGAATACAATGATGATTATATTAATTACCACATCCAAGGGACTTTGTCAATGGATCTAAACTCTTTGAAATGTAATGATTAAAATCTATTTCATGATATCTAATTTATGAAATTAGAATAGGTTTCTTCCCTTGTATCTTCTTTCTTGCAGTAGGATAAGGTTACCATCTTCAACATTTCATTTTCTGCAATTAGTTTAGGATTTGATTTCATTGCATGCAATCCATTACATCATGATAGAAAAGGAATGACGCATTGTATGTTGCACATATAGTGCCAATACCTCTTAAGTTTGTATGAACCCCAGGTTGATAATTAAAGTTAGTAGCCTTGGGAGTTTCAGCATTCTTGTTGCAATACTGAGGCTCATCACTTTTTGGCATCATTGCCAGGGAGGTGTCAAAGTATGCATTGTTTTCTTCCATAGTTGATTCATTTCTTTTACTTTCTACAAAAACAAGAAAAAAAACATTAAGCATATTTCATTTCAAAAATAGAGAATTGCATTGCATTAGCATTCTTATTCAAAAAAAATAAAAAATATTCTCCAACACTAACCCCCATTTGATCATGTGGTGCAGTAAGAGCCACATCACCATTAATTTTTGTAGGTAAAAGAAGAAAAGGTGACAGAGAGGGTAGGAGAAATAGATGGAGATGATGAAAATGAGGAAGATCCTCCGGGATTTCCCATTCACGATACAGATGGTAGTGTGCACATGAAGAACATCCCTCCATATTTTCTTCCAAACTTTCATTGTCTAAGGTCAGAGGATCCATAAACCCTTGATTTTTGAATTTGAAATCCTTTGTAGATCTTATGGTTACTTATTAAACACTCAAAAATTGAGATTTTTTCCGAGAACATTGAATGATAGAGCTCTTAAATGGTTCATGAGTTTAGGGACTAATTCAATAATATCATGGAACGATATGCAGAAGATATTTCTAGAAAAATATAAAGATCATGATATTAAAGAAGAAATATTTAGAATGAATAAAAAAGAAGATAAGAGTCTAGAGTATCTAATAGAGAGGTTCATGCATATTATTAAGAGGGAAAAATTACATCATTTAGGATCCGACACACTAACAAACCTCTTACTTAGAAAAATTAGGAATGAGTGGATTGATATCCTTGATCTCATGAGTAGAGGTGATGTATACCAATTAATATTTTAAGAAATTTATGAAACATGCAAACACATATCAAGAGGAAGGGAAAGAGTAAGTCAATTAGCATCAAGAGTGGTAAGTTGAGCTAAACTTGGAAACTTGCTTGATAACTTTAAAACAGAAATTCGTAGCAATCTAAGAGAACAAGTAGAAATGTTAAGAATACAAAATGAGCAAAAATAAGATGCTAATATTTGTGTTTTCCATGAAAAATCATCTGATGTTAAATATTTCCCCTCATTACCAAGGTTGAAGGAAGATTACCAAGAGGACAATGGAGCAATTCATTTGCCAATGCAACTATGTAGCTCCAAGAGGACCAGGGTAGCCTATTCAACCTGATATGAGGCAAGAGCCTAATTCACAATTTCAAGCTTATGCACATCCATCTCTAAGTAATTGGAACACACCCTTTCCTTGGAAACCTTGGCCATCTCAACCCCAAAACCAATCTTGGCAACAAGGTTGGAAAGCAACTTATGGGAGTCATCTAAAATATCCTAAATATTTTCACCAATATCCTCCATACACAAATCCATGTTATTCCTACCATTCACCTCCACCACAACCACAACCCCAACCACGTCCATCTCAAATATCTACTCCCACTCAACTACCTGTACCACCATTTCCATACCCACACAATGAAGTATCTCAACCCACTTACAATGTTGAGGTACAACACTTCCAAACATCTCCTCTTGATATAAATGGTATTCATCTTAACTTAGGAAGAGTATCACAAAAAGGAGATTCCCTTGATATCATTGAAGGGCAACATGTAGAAAAAGAAGATTCAAATGAGAAGACCAAATAATCATGGGTTGCACTTGATGAATAGTAGACATCAGAATGGGAGATTGGGAAAGTTCCCTCATGTTTACCATCAGATCCTCCATGTGTTCAAGAGAATAATCTACTAAAAGAGGAAGATTTGAATTTCATGGAAGAAGAAGACATCTAAAATGATCCAAATCATCAAGTGGACTAAGGGCATCACAACTATATTGAAATATGGTTCCAGACAATCATTAACTTGCAGCAACACCCTCTTCTTCAACTATGCTTGATATTGTCAAAGTCAAAGCATTTTGTCTCTGAAATCCAAGTACATGTCAAAGCATATATTTCAAGCCTACACATCAGTTTATCTGCCATCTTGATGGGGACATGGATCCATTGGAAGTATTCTTATACCTGAAAGAGATTTTTTTTCAAGTAGGTAGAAAAAGATAAAAATTGAAAAATAAGAGGAAAAATAAAATCTCAAGTGAAAACCTACTTTTAGTTTCCTGATATTGGCTCATTGATTAAAAACCTCCATGAGGTGGTCAATGGGTTGAAAAAAAGAAAAAAGAAAAAAGAGAAAAAGAAAAGATCCTAGGTGAAAACCTCCTTTAAGGTGCCTAGGCAGACCTACTAGTTGAAAACCTCATTGAGGTGGCTAGTAGGACTAGAAGAAAAAATAAAAATCTTTGTTCCATGTATCTCTCTCTCATGAATGCAGGTGTTCTCCAACCTCTACAAGCAACAAAAACAAGTTAGCCACCAAAAGAAAAGATGATCAAAAGCCTAGTTAAAGGAAGTCAAACTTGGACTTTCTCCTAATTTTCTCAGATGCTCCAAAAGGGCCAAGGCCATGCCAATCCATGACCCTCGTCTATTTCCACTATCCACTCATAATTCCCAAGCTTTTACTACTCATTTTCCTTGATGTCCTAAAATACTACAGGAAATAGAAATACATAGAGCAAAAAACTATTTTTGTTGTATCTTGGAAACCATGCATCCATTTTCCAAGCTTTTTAGGGGGATATGCATATGGATGATAGTAACATGCCCAAGAAATTTTAGCAAATTCCAGTGCACAGTTTTTGAGAAATTGACCTCCATCACCTACAAACATTTTCAAATTTTCTCGATATTCATGCATCCATTTACAAATATGTTTCATGGGGAGATGCATATGGAATATGGAACATGCCCAAGCAATTTCAGCAAATTCCAATGCACGGTTTCCAAGTAATCGACCTCGATCAAATTAAACTATTTTTATTCTTTCTTAAGATTCATGCATCCATTGGTCAAATTTGTTTTATGGGGAGGTACATAAGGATGATGACAACATGCTCAAATAATTTCAAGTCAATCCAGTATACCATTTGGGGGATATGTGTTTAAAAAAGCTGCTACAGGGTTTCCTATAGTAGTACATGATGTCCTAGTTTACTACAGGAAACATGCTGAAAACTATAGGAAGGTACGAAAGGTGAAATAGATTATGGGAAAGGTGTCTAATTGTGGAATAAGGTATAGGGAAGGTAAACATCACCCATGGCCAATCCCAACACTCTAAGAAGGCTAGATTTGACTAAGATAGATTGCTCATGGTAACTGGAAGACAAAGGTTTATAATCACAAAGCTATGAAGACTTGTGTAGAAACAAACAAAGGAAATCATCACCTCCAGAGGAACATGTATCAACCATCAACTCAACAGTAACATGCATGTCTCTCCAACAACCATCAGGTAGGTACATGTATGTAATATTTTTGAACCCTTCTCTTGAGTAGATTATAGTTAGAAATTTGTTTTGAATGCATGAGGGATGAGGTTTTATAAGCTAAGGATTGGTCACTAGTCTCAGCTGCCTTCAACTAGTTAATTTCAACTCACTCCTTCACTCATGCAATGTGGAAAAGCCAAATTATGAAGGGTGATGATTTCGAGGAATGGGGACAACAGTTAAAAGAGGAAATTTTTGCAAAGTCCAAGTCATGAAAGCACTCCAAGACCTCCATCCACTTCATATCCACTATCTATCCATCATTCATCCATCCCATTTCATAAGAAAAATTAATATTTTTCAAGAACAAACCCTACACTCTGTCTCACCCTGAGAATTTCATGAAGAAAACACACACAACACATCCTTTCCATTTTTAAAAACCTACACTACTCCCTCTGAGTCCTAGGATCATCCTCCAAACCTTCTACATCATTTCTCATCACTCCCATACAGTTAGAAGACCTTGAAAGAGAAGGAATGGCTGCTACAGGAACACATAATGTTGCTACAAGAAGGAAGAAAGGACAAATTGTGCCAAAAACCAAAATGGTAGTACCTAAGAGAGACCTAATAAAAAAATGAACTCCAAGGCAATTAGGCAATCATCTAAGCCACAAAAGAGAAGAAGAAGGAAACAAAAGGCAAGAAGGAATTCACCATTAAAATAGAACTCAAATTGCCGTGATGGAAAAATGATTTCCAAGAGGTCTTTAATCTCTTTCTAGCTTTTGTCCAAGGTTTAAAAGATGTTAGAGAAAGGTAAGAGGCCATGAATCTTAAAGAACCCATCTTGCATAAGGGGAAAAAGGTAGGAATGTACAAATCAGGGAGGCCACCAGGGCCATGAATGGGGCACAATGAGGTAACTAAGTTGCTTAGAGGATGAGCAACACTTTCAATAGGGGGTATGATTGGCCTCCAAATTAGATATAAATTAAGGCCCATATGACTATCTTTCAGCACATTAAACCTCTTTTTTTTAATTAGATAATGTATTTTTAATTTTAATATATTTATTAGGAAGGTTTATGGATAATTTTATATTTGTGCCTAATATTATTTATTTTTGTGGAATATTATGAAAATATTGGGCATATTATGGAGACTTGGAGGAGGATATAATCTAGGGACATTCTCTCTACTACAATAGGATCAATATTAAATAATAAATCAACAAGATATTCTAGAATTATGGCACAAATTCTGGAGCTCCAATGATTGAGAAAATCTAGGAATGTGTTCCATGCCATTTAATGCAGATTCCTAGTATTGGGAACCAGATCCACTAAACAAGGGATTTTGGTGGGGAAAGATTTCTCATTTCATGTGGAATGATTCCTAATAATTTTTGTAAGTACCAAGTCGAATTTTCCTCTAGGGGTTAATTTTTATTAGTCTTCTTGTGGAGAGAACTCATATTTTTGCAGCTCCACTTTCATTTTCTCTAAGGATGTAATTGTATTGATGGAAATAATGAAGATTGGTGACATGTTCAACTTCTAAACATTGGTCTCCTTCATAGGAATCTGATTTTTCTTGGTCTTGGCCATCCCAGGAGCCTCACAACCCTTTTGTATCATTTACTTTTCTTCTTTTCACTTCTTATTCACATGCATCTCTTGTTCTTGTCTTTTTTCTATTTCTGCGTTTAATATTAATGATTTCTTGACATAGGATTGGGTTAAATGGTTGAAGTAAGTTATTTTTCAAGATAAAAACATCATTTCATCATTAGAACAACTTTGGAAGGCCATAGTAATCATTGATCTATTTGGATTAGTTTTCTTAATCCCAAATCTAGATTTCTGGAAGTCCCTTGTGGCAAATAACAATAAATTTCTGCTATTTTCTAGAGCATTATAACAAGCTTTAATCAAGTTGATCCCACTTAAATTATATGAAAAAAAATCTAATTAATAAAAAAATTTAACCCATTTCATTTTCATTTGATTAGGTTAGGCATTTGATAGATTTACTAGCTCACTAGTTCTCGAATTTATAGATTTTAGACTAGTAATTTTGTGTTATTTTTTATCATGCATTAACAAAGGTATTTTTGAGTGATTCCACTTGGAAAAGAGACCTAAGACATCCTAGTAAATAAAAAAAAAATTCCCCATCCAATTTGGATTTGATTTTCTTGGTCATTCGGTGAATTATAACTTCCTGTAGCAAATCTATAACATCCTGTAGTAGCTATAGGATCTCCTGTAGCAGCCTTCCTACATGTATATATTTTCCCAGATTCACTCAAGAAGCTTGGTTACTGTCCCTTATGGTTGAATCAATACCCCTAGGCTCTAAGTAAATGATTAGGGAAGACTAAAGACCACTTAAGACTTGCCTCTTTACCCATGCAAAACATTTTAGTGACTTGGGTTAATGGACAAATTTATGAAACAAGAATACAATGATGATTTTATTAATTGCCACATCCAAGGAACTCTATCAATGGATCTAAACTCTTTTAAAATAAATGATTAAAATTTAGTTCATGATCTCTAATTTATGCAATTAGAATAGGTTTCTTTCCTTGTATCTTCTTTCTCGCAATAGGATAAGGTTTCCACTTCTAACATTTCATTTTTTGCAATTAGTTTAGTATTTGATTTCATTGCATTCACTCCATTACATCATGAAAGAAATCCAACACATTGTATCTTGCACATATATTTCCGACACCTCTTAAGTTTGTACAAATCCTAGGTTGATAATTAAAGTTGGTAGTCTTGGGAGTTGCATCATTCTTGTTGCAATACTAAGGCCCATCACCAACTGTTGGAGTGCTCATCCTGTGTGGTGCTTTTGATGTTGGTGTTGCCCCTGGTACCAACTCAATAGAAAATTCTACTTCCTTATGAGGTGGTAATTCTAAAATCTCTGAGGGAAATGCATCCTGAAACTATTGTAAAACTGGGTACTTGCTCAAAACATCCACATCCTTAATTTCCTTACCTTTATTACTTAAAATATGCACTACAAATAACACACACCCTTTTCTGCGACTACGATTTTCTTGCATAGATGTCACCATCATAATTAATGTTGCCTTCTTCTTACACTACAAGATTATATGTTCACCATTATCATTCAAACACTCAATAGCTTTGTCATAAAGTCCACCTTGGTCCTATGGAGATACAACCAGTCCATACCCAAAAGCATACTACATGATCCCAATGACAATACATTAAAATGTGCTATTGTAAGCATACCATTCAACTCAAATGCATAAGCTCTTACCTAATTATGAACTCGCTTCTTTGTACCTATATCCAATTGCACTAAGCAAGACTTTGCATGTACTTCTTTATTCAAACCACACTTATCCACAAGGCCATGATTAGCATAACTATAATTAGATCTAGGGTCAATAAAAATAGAAACAACTTGATCACAAAGTTTACCATCCATCTTGATAATAGGCGCCTAGTGATCTTCCTACATATTATCCAACACTACATAGACCTTAGGAACACTATGTCCAATATCCCCAATCAACTGCGCCTTATGGGAATTGTAAATTTGCAGTCTACCACCCTGATGTTATGGACTATCTCTCTGATGATGATTTTTGCCACAAGCCCAACATTGTACGGGCTTCCTATCATCACCCTTGTTTTTCTTAGACCAAAATTCTTGTCCTCTACCAGATGCATTGAACTTCTTGTGTGGTGAGGCATCCTCTTTTTTACTTGTGTCATGAGGCTTTGCCCATTTCTTGTCCCATTTCCCATTATTCTGATTGTTACCTTTATAGTCTAGTTTAGTCACAGATCTGAGCTTTGATTGCTTGTAATAATTATTTAACTTTTGGATGGCCTCCTCCAATGATCTAGGATCATCAAACTCAATCCTATCCTTAAACACTATCGAAAACCCACTAATGAATCTCTAAATATTGGCCTTATCCTCCTTGAGGTAAGGCACATACCTCAACAATTCTAGAAATCTACTAGTGTACTCATCATCAATCATAGTTCCCATCTTTAGCCATTAAAACTATTTTTCCTTGTCATCATAGTACCTCTCCGATAGGTACTTATTCATGAATATAATCTTGATTCACTCCAATTCAACTCCTCCTCATAAATATCCTTGATATTATTTACATATTCCTACTAGATATCTACTTTACCTTTAGGATTGAATGTAGGTATTCTAGCCTTCATGTTCTCTGAGTAATCATGTATCCTGAAGAACTTATTCATTCCAAGAAACCATGCTTCCACGTCTTGTGATTTCTTCATTTCCCCATCAAATGTAGGTGGATTTTCTTTCTTGAACTCATCCTACAAATATCCCCTTTCACTCCTCTTGTAAGGATGATATCAATGTTGACCATAATTCTTGTTAGAACCATAACTAGAATAGTACCTGTGTCCATCACCTTTCATTTCCAGTGTATCCAAGAACCTGCCATCCCTAATTGTGTAGTCTCTATATGACATGTTCCCACCACTAGATCTCCTACCATATGCCCCATTAGTCCTATCCTCCTATCCATAGTTGATTTGAAGTAGTCCCTGCCTCTGAAATTGTGAAAGACTCTGAAGAACTACTACATTGACTTATGCTTGTTTAGTTTCAAATCTGCACTTTGATTGCTCGTAACAATGCTTTAGCTTCCAAATGGTCTCCTCCAATGATCTAGGCTCATAAAAATCAATCCTATCCTTAAATTCTATTGAAAACCCACTGATGAATCTTTGAATCTTGGCCTTCTCCTTCTTGAGGTAATGCACATACCTCAACAATTCTAGAAATCAGCTAGTGTTCTCCTGATCAGTCATAGTTCCCATATTTAGAGCATAAAAATCTTTTTCCTTATCGTCACAGTACCTCTTAGATAGGTTCTTCTTCCTGAATAGTCTCTCAAATTCACTCGAAGTCAACTCATCCTCATACATATCTCTGAAATTATCACATCTTCGAACCAGATATCTGCTTTAACTTTAAGACTTATGAATGTAGTTATTCTCACCTTCATGTTCTCTAAGTAATCATGTATCTTAAAGAACTTATTCATTCCAAGAAACCATGCTTCCACATCTTTTGATTTCTTCACTTACCCATAAAATGTAGGTTGATTTTCTTTCTTGAACTCATCCAGAAAATATCCCTTATCACTCCTTCTGTAAGGATGATAACGATGATGACCATGAGAGTTTTTAGAACCAGAACTAGAATAGTACCCGTGTCCATCACCTCTCCTATCTAGTGTATCCAAGAACCTACCATCCTTGATCATGTCATATTTATCTGACCTATGCCCACTACGCGATATCCTACCACATGCCCCATTAGTCCTATCCTCTTGTCCAGATCTGATCTGAAGTGGTCCCTACCTCTGCAATTCTGACAAAATCTGAAGAATCATTGCATTGAATTTTGCTTGTTTCTCCTATGCATGCATGATTCTGTCATTATCTACTTTACAACTCCTTAATTATTCCTTCGAACTCCTCAATGTGTCTATTAAGTCAGAAGAGTGCCCAACACCACGTTTCTCATCTAATTCATAGGGAGAATCTCTATAATCTACCTTCTTGCTAGGCATCTTTGATCTCTTCTTCCTACAAGGTATATTATGTCAGCTAAACCAAATCATAAACAAACCAACGTACCTTAGTATAGTTTAGGGTGAATATCTCATCTGTAAGACCAACCATATTAGCGCACTATATATATATATATATATATAATCATATCAACATTTATTCATCATTTCAATCATTATCTAGTCATGAATGCATGACCATGCCAACCACATTCCATAACCTCATGCAGAACACTATCAGGATGCCAATGTATGCATAACAACATATGAACACTGACACACATACCCAATGCATGATCGACATACACTCATAATAAATACAATAAAAAACGACACCATCAACTTTCATATGTCGACACCACTACAATCATGGCAAAAACCATGCATATGCAACAAGCACATAGACCACAAGCATAAGGACCTATATGCAATTGACATGTACATATGATAACACATTCATCCAAGGGGAACGAAAACCAAACATCACCCAGGGAGAATGAAACCATGCTCTAATACCAATCTGCAACATTATCCTCCCACGTCTACTCAATTAAGTGGCCAACTGGGGTAAACACATGACAAAGAGTTACTATGATACGATTCAACTCCCTATGTAGCAGTTAAGGAAGTGGAACTGACAGAACATAGAAAACCTAACATTCTACACATGCAATAGAACCCCCAAGAGCCACACAACCCATCTAGGTGACCAACACCTAAGACAAAATTACTCTTTGTTGCATTAAAGCCATAGTCACTCCCTTGACATGGGCATGCATGTGAGTGGGACCCTCTAGTCATTCCCACAACAAGGAATGCATGCGACTGGGGACTTTTCAAGGTAGTTTTGTGCCAATGGCTGGATTTTGTGCCACTTTTTCAGGGCTAGGACTGAAGCCACTACACAAAACTCAATGAAACTTCCAGAAATGAAAAGTAACATAAAGAAAATGGTACAAATGTAAATACTTTAATAAGGAATTGACTGGACCACTACTATCCATGATAGGCATTTCATCAAACATGTCACAAATATGCATTCTATAGGTTTAAACAACATATCTGAGAATGGGGGTCTCATATTTATTTGAAAATCACTAAGAATCATTGATGCCTCATCAGAATAACTACATTACCATGTATTAAGCCATATATTCATTGTACATTGAGTGATTAAACAAAACATGATGAGAGCCATACATTATTACTATCATAAAACTCATTCATAACCAACATATAACCAACATAAATATAATGGCAGAAGTGTCCTCAGACACGTAATTTTATTAATCAGAAAAAATAATTACATAATTGATTTTGCAAGAGTTTACACCCGAACATCCAAACACTCTTGCAATGAGCTATTTATAAGCTCCATGTCCTAACTACCTCTAATTATGGATCACTTATTAAATAACAAGTGTCCATTTACAATAAATGCTATTCAAACCAACTAGCTAACAAATCTCCTAAAATAGAGCCTAAGATACGACACATTTGGAGAGTCATATCTAGTTACAACAATATACTAATTCTAAATGATTAAACATTCTAGAATAATAATTATTAATTTAATATCTTAAATTAATAATTATTTTATTTTAATTTTATAACCTATGATAAATTGTATTTTTGTATCACCTAACATTCTCCCCTGTGATCCAAAGATACATTACAACAGATACCAAGTTCATCCTTGAACTTAGTAAATTTTATTCTGTCAAACGGTTTCGTGAAAGTGTCTGAGATCTGATCTTCAGAACGACAATAAATTGGCTTGAGGACATCTTTGGCAATGAGAGATCTGATATGATGATACTTGGTGTCCACATGATTTGTCTTTGAATGAAAAATTGGGTTCTTGGCAAGTTTGATGGCTGACTGGCTGTCAAATAATAATGATGTAGCTTCTACCTAAGAAATGCCCAAGTCTTGCAAAATTCGGTGCAACCAAACAATTTCACATGCTACTTCCCATGTTGAAATGTACTCTGCTTCTGCAGAAGAAGTGGCCACTGTAGCTTGTTTCTTACAACTCCAAGATACTATCGTTGATCCCATGTTCATTAAATAACCTGATGTTGATGCTCGATCATCAATACTCCCAGCAAAGTCGGCATTGAAACAAATTTTTTAGTCATTGTGTAAAGAAGACCAAAATCTTTTGTTCCTTGGATATATTGAAGAACTCTTTTGGCTGCATTCCAGTGGCTGTCTCATGGTTCCTGCATTAAACGTGAAAGGATACTGACTACATAAGATAGATTAGGATGAGTATTTGTCAAATAAATCAAGCTACCAATCAATTGTCTATAAGTTGTACTATCCACCTTTTCCCCCCTTCACATTTTGAAAGTTTCAAGTTTTGCTCCATGGGGGTGAGAATGGGATTGTAATCCTGCATGCCAAATCTCTAAAGAACCTCTACTGCATACTTACTCTGAGAAATGAAAATATGATGTGGGCATTGGAAGACTTCAACTCCAAGATAGTAGTGAATTAATCCCAAAACTGTCATCTTAAAACCTGCATGTAACTCCTATTTCACTTGTGCAATATGATCATCATGGTTGCTAGTAATGATCAAATCATCTACATACATAACAAGAATTACCAGATATTTTCCTTGTTGTCGCACATACAAAGTATCATCAGATTCACTTTGTTGAAAACCAACTTTCTTAAGGTATTCATCCATCTTTGCATACCAAGCTCGGGGAGCTTGTTTTAACCCATATAAAGCCTTGATCAATTTGCAGACTTTATGTTCTTGTCCTTCAATTTCAAAACCTGGTGGTTGGGTCATATACACTTCCTCCTATAAATCTCTATTGAGAAAAGCACTTTTCACATCCATTTGATGAACTTTGCATCCTTTCTGAGTAGTCAATGCAAGTGTTAATCGGATTGTGTTCCATTTAGTTGTAGGAGCAATAGTTTCCTCATAATCAATGCCTTTTTGCTGCGCAAAACCTTTTGCGACAAGTCGTGCTTTATACTTTTCAAGTTCTCCCTTTTGATTATACTTAATTCTGTAAACCCATTTGCATCCTACGGGTTTAGCATTTAATGGACAATCAACAAGTTTCCAAGTGTTGTTATCAATTACTTCTTGATATTCTTCAACCATAGCTTGTTGCCATTCTTTATGTTTAACTACTTCTTTGTATGTGGAAGGTCCAGTAAAATCATTTGCTATCAAGGAAAACTTTCCTTCACTTCTATGTTCCCTTCTGGTGCCTGTTTAATTTTTCTCATCAGGCTTTACATCTTTCAAAAGTTGAACTTCCCATTTCGGTAGTTGGTGCTCACTTGTTTGCACTTCTGTAAAATCTCCATCATTGTAAAGAGGATTAATATAAATTGATGTTCTTCGTTCTGGTGAAGAATCTGGAGAATCATTGCCAAAAGAATTGCTGATGCTTGGAGATGTGGATGAACTGCTAGAAGACCCAGATGATGTTGTTGATGTAGATGGACTGGATGACTCATCTTTAGAGGAAGGAAAATCAAGTTCATACCAATTTGTTGAATTTGGTTGACTTTGCATTTTTCCATTTCTTTTACTTCCCTTAGTTTCAACTTGTTAAGAAGATTTTCGATTTCTTCAGCACTCTTACTCTCAGTTTCATCAAAAATGACATCCATGCTCACAATAAATTTTCCATTGGTCAAAAGACGATACCCTTTCTTCTCATCAGAATAACCAATCATTTTGCATTTTAAACTTCTTGAGTCAAGCTTAGTTCTTTTTTCTTTTGGAACTAAGGCATAACATACTGATCCAAAAACTCTAAGATGTTTAACTCGAGGCTTGAAACCAAACCAACCTTCATAAGGTGTGATTCCATTTAAATAAGCAGTTGGAGATCTATTTCTTAAGTAGACAACTGTATGAATTTCTTCTGCCCAATATGTTGGACTTAACCTCTTGAAAGTTAACATGGATCTAGCCATTCCTAACAAGGTGCGATTCATTCTTTCGACTACTCCATTTTGTTGCAGAGTGTAAAAATTAGTAAGATGTCGTCTTATGCCATTTTCACTACAATAAGTTTTGAATTCATTTGAAGTGAATTCTCCCCCATTATCTATCCTGGGAGTACCTATCTTTTCTTTGACTTCATTTTCCACAAGTTGGCAAAAAATTTTAAACTTCTCAAATGTTTCTAACTTGTTCTTCAAGAAGTAAACCCAAGTCATTCTGCTGAAATCATCAATGAATAGTAAGAAATATTTTCAACCACCAAAGGAAGTTTGTAGTGGTCCAAAAACATCATTGTGAACTAGTTGTAGCTGCCTGTTTGCACACCATGAACTTGTTGGAAAACTTTCTCAACTTTGTTTGCCATAAATGCAAGCTTCACATTTTGCATTTTCCCTTTTGAAAGTGGGAAGTCCTTTAACCATTCCTTGTTTCTGCAATAGAGAAAGTCTCTCAAAATTTAAATGTCCATATCTTACATGCCATAGTCTTATAGGTGAAATCCCTGTACTCACTGCCCCTGCAAAATCAGATTGCCTTGGAATAACTATCCCTTTCATCCGTAACAGGTTTCCATCTTCATAACCTGTCATGACTGTTTTCAAGTTCTATTTGACTGAATCAATCCTGACTAAACCATCTTCCATAATCACCTGATGTCCCGCTTTTTCAATCATGACTAAAGAGAGCAAATTTTTCTTAAAACTTGGTACATACCATACATTGGAAATCATTTTTTCTCCAATGCCAAGGAGAAAAACTTTAACTGCTCCTTTTCCATAAGGAGCATGTTTTGTATCATCAGCAAGAAAAATGGAATTAAGTTGACAATCTTGAAAATTCAAAAAAAAATCACGTCGACAAGTCATGTGCTGAGTTTCCCCTGAATCCAAGATCCAGGCATCTTCGTAGTCACTTCTAAGATGGGATGAAAGTTGTGATGCTGGCGAGGAAGTAAAAACATATTCTGAGTTATCATCATCTTAATCATTTGCAAATTGTGCTGAGTGTTGCTGAAACTTGGGAATTTTATTAAGAGATGTTCGATAATCTTTAGCATAATGTCCAGCTTTATTACATCTTCGACACACAATTTGACTTAAGTCTATTCCTCTTCCTGAAGATTGTCCTTTGCCTCTGCTTTGACTTCTATGTTGAGATTGTCCTCTACCGTGATTATTGCTTCATTGTCCTTGAAAATTTTCTTTTCCTTGATTGTTTCCTCTACCTTGAAAATTATTTCTTCTTGAACTGTTACCTCTGTTAAAGTTGTTTCCTCTGCTTTGGCTTTGACCTCGACTTTGTGCTGCTTGATTCTGATTGCCTCTGCCTCCGCCTTGAGAACTATCTACTAATTACTTACTAGTGCTGGCCTCTGTGAGAAAAACATCTTCACCAAATTTCTTCTTCTTCCCAAAGGTTTTATCATGTTGAGTCAACATTTCACAAAGCTCATCAAACTTTAATTTCTCTAATTTCCCAGTTAATTGCAGAGTCTCCATAAAGTGTGTGTAGGAAGAAGGAAGTCCAACAATTACAATTGTTACCATAAAACTATCATCTAATGCTAGAAAACCAACATTAATGATTTCCTGCCTAATATTCTTAAGTCTTGAGATATATTCAAGAACATCACCTCCTTCAGTCAATTTTTTGTTGTAACAATTTTAATTGTAAATCAACTTTCTTTGATTCAGGCTGAGTATCAAATAGGTCTTTAAAAGTTTTCAAAGCAGACTATGCATCTGTAGCATTTTCTATATGAACATACATTTCATCATTCACAGAAGATTTAATAAGGGCTAAGGCTTTGGCATTTTTAACTTCCCATTTTGCTAGTGCAGCTGCTTCTGTGGGTTTATTCGGCTTAATATCTCCATCACATATACCCTACCATAATTCATTGTAGATGAGAGTGCTTTCGAGGAGATGATGCCATGTTTTATAAGATTTTGTGCCTTCAAGTTTGTCAAAATCAGAAAACAAATTAATCAACTTAGACATTGTAGTATTAAGACTTCACACCACGAATCAAGCTCCAAAAAAAATCAAGATGCGCAACACAACAAAAACACACGACGCAAAAAATGAACTATCAGGGCTTGGCCTTGACCCTCGAATAGTCATCAAAATAGGATAAAATTGACTGAGCTTTGCACTTGGCTCTAGTCAATTTCTCAAATTTTTACCATGCAACTTTCAAAATTTGACTTTTATAATGGTACTTTTACACAATTTGGTAAAAAAAAAAAATTACCCCCCCCTCAAAGTAAAATTACTTTGAGTCACATTGTCACTCCATAAACAAATTTACAAAACAAAAAACTCCTTATTACTCCAATTAGAAAATATTACAAAAAAAAAATTAAAAAAAAATCTACTTATTCCTCCAAATTCCTCCCAATCTGCCTCAAAGAACTTCCTTATCTCTCCAAATATGATTTCATTTACAAATCACAATTAAAAAAAACAATTATAATGTGAACAATTTGCTTCAATGATATATTGCAAAAACTTGGTTTCAGCGCTTTCAATTGCAGATTGCAACGTTGGTTTCAGTGTTGGCATTGCTGAATCTATATTTCAGAAAACACTGTTCCAACACACTGGAATGAACGTCGCTATCAAACATTGATTTTAAAGCTGTTTTCAAACACTGTCAAACAAATTTAACACTGGTTTTGCAGAATCGATGCCAGAATCCACTTTAGAACATTTCTGTCAAACACATTTAATGCTAGTTTTGCAGAATCCACTTCTGTCAAACACATTTAATGCTGGTTTTGATATTTTAAAATTCTGTTTGGAATGTAAAATGTTTTAATCAGTGTTTGAATGCTGGTTCTTATTGCTAGAGGACGCTGGTTCAAATGACATACCACAAAACACTGAATCGATGCCAGACCACTTATAAACCATGTATAAGTCGATGCGATAATGCTCAACACAGGGGATTTGAGCATAAATTGATGCCAGAATGCTCGACGCAGGGGATTTGAGAATAAATCGATGCCAAAATGCTAGAATGAACTCAGAGATTTGGAAACAATGGCCAAATATTATGATATAGAAAGATTAGAAACTGATTGGAATGGAAGAATCGATGTAAACTACTCTCATGAAAATGCAGAATCGATCTGTATGTTTTGAAAGGACTTTAGAAACAATTAAAATATACAGCATTGTCCCTTTTTTTTTGTTTTTATTCACTCAAACAATTTGAAAAAGTCACACAGATTTGCATTTACTTCTTTAAAAAATGATTTTAGAATTTGCAGATCTAAAATCAATAATTTTTTTTTGCAAATTTCATACCAATCTTTTGTTGATCACTTCAACGGAGTTTTCCAAAAACTTGTAGAGATGGAATCTCCTTCTCAAATCAACTGCAACATTACTGGAGCTCTGATACCACAATAATGGCAGAAGTGTCCTTAGACACATAATTTTATTAATCAGAAAAAAATAATTACATAATTGATTTTGCAGGAGTATACACCCGAACACCCAAACTCTCTTGCAATGAGCTATTTATAAGCTCCATGTCCTAACTACCTCTAATTATGGATCACTTATTAAATAACAAGTGTCCATTTACAATAAATTCTATTCAAGCCAACTAGCCAACAAATCTCCTAAAATAGAGCCTAAGATACGACACATTTGGAGAGTCATATCTAGTTACAACAATATGTTAATTCTAAATGATTAAACATTCTAGAATAATAATTATTAATTTAATATCTTAAATTAATAATTATTTTATTTTAATTTTATAGCCTATGATAAATTGTATTTTGGATCATCTAACAAAATACCAAGGATATAATAGCCATATAAGCCACATATAAAAAAGTATATTTACCCATAAATAACCTAGGAGAAAGATAAATATTATTGATGAATGCAAAGGCCAACCAAGTTTGGGACTTCCACATTTCACCCGACCATAGATTGGCTAAACCAAATCCCTCTTCAACCAATCACCCAAGTGTCGTATTCAAAGCACGAATGTGGGATCTCATAGAACAAATCCATCAAAATCAAACGAAGGGTTCTAGAGGCCAAACCACATCAACCTGTAACTAGTGATTCCACCTCATGGTTGAACATTGCTAACCATCACCAGATTGGTCTTTATCGAAGTTGTTCAGGGCTCCAGAGCATTTGTTCCAACCAAGGCTCCAGGACTAGTAACTCAACCCACAACTGTTGTCAGGCTCTAGAGCATTTGTCCAACCAAGGATCTGGGAATAGTAACTCAACCCACAAAGGTATGCAAAGAATTTTTTTGATTAAGGCTCCGAGACTAATAACTCAAACCAAGTTGTTACAGGGCTCTAGAAAATTTGTCCAACCAAGGCTCCAGGTTATAATAACTCAACCCATAACCAAAGTAACATGAAAACCAACTAGAAAGGAAAAGAGAAATACTCCCACAACACCATGGCTCTCTATCAAATGGAAAGGCTAGGAAAAACCACTGTCAGTCCAAGAAATCCTCCACAGTAATGAAAAATCATGACCAAGGAACCACATGCATGTGCCATGCATTCAAAAACTAGTAAGGAACTCAAATATGCAACTCGGTACCCACAAGAAAAACTTGTTGTAGCTACTGATCCTGATTTCCTCTCGTACTTTCCTGCTCTTCCTTCACCTTCTCATCAGAAAGACATGAACTAATCACCAGAAATCCATAAACTAATCATAAGAAGCATTTTTATTAACGATGCTTCTATTTTTTTCATTTTCCATTATTTTCCTTCATTTTCCTCCTCACATGCAACCTGTGACCTTTTACCTTCTTTTTCTCCTAATTTTCATTATTTTCATAAATAAATTCCAATAAATTCCACTTTTACTTTCCAAAGCCTTAGCCATTGCATTTAACAATTTCCATAGCCATAATAAACCAAATGAACACCCACACTATATTTATGTTTTTCCCAACATTTAACTTGGAATATGTGTCTCGTGATCATGGTTATTATTTTTCCTTTATTAAATTTTTATTACATGGATTTTTGACCAGGGCTGTTACACAAAGTTCATATGAAGTTATCCATGATGTGGAGTAGTATACAATCAAACTCTAAATCCATACTATGAGATATATTAGAGGTGAGAATGCAATACAATGTAGATCTACCATCTAGGGTAAAATATATTGTAGCAGAGTTCAAAGCATGGCACTCTTACATTACAAATGAACTCCACTCTCAGGCTACTAATTTGTCTTTTCCTCCTACATGAGGAAATTTTTGTCTTATTGTAATTTTGTCCTATATAGCTACCATTTTGAATGTAATTTGTCTTTTATGAGAATAATAAATTCAAATGTAACATGAAGCAATATACACTTGTGGAATATGCTGAGTCACATAGAAGTCCATAAGTTATAGGAAGTTAAAGAGTCATGAGGAAGCTCAAAGGTCACTTTCATTTGTTATAAATAAGGCCTCATAACTCAAGAAAAGGGATTGGACTT
The DNA here is from genome assembly GCA_031772625.1 of Pinus tabuliformis. Taxonomy (NCBI): domain Eukaryota; kingdom Viridiplantae; phylum Streptophyta; class Pinopsida; order Pinales; family Pinaceae; genus Pinus; species Pinus tabuliformis. Next base: position 1,137,579,314 of record CM062819.1, on the reverse strand, counting down.
TGGGAGTCTTCTCCTTGGCTTCTCTAGTTGTACATAGGGGAGAAGATCATTCTTTGGAGAAGCAAGTGGTAGCTTCATGTTCCACTATTGGGGCTAGTGTTTCATCATTGTAACAATGTACTTGGATCTTTCATTTAATCATCAGATGCTCCTAGGGTCAACATACTTTTGTGCATGTATTGTGAATGTTGTAAGACTATTCTTTAAATGTTTATGGTATATGTTTATGTTATGCACACTAAAGAAAAGGAACTATTTCATTAACTTTGCATATGAAACTTGTTGAAAGAATGTTGTTATTTGTTTTCATAATCATTGTCATCTTGTGAACTATTTTACAAGTTAATTAACGATTCTTCTTTTATATCTCTCACATGTCTCTCTTATGACAATACTACTACTTTTATATTAGAGAACTACCTCTTATTTCCTTTTTTTGGAAGCTCGCTTTACACTTTACAATTGGTGTCTCGTAAACCTTACACACTTTTTGTCCTCAAAGTTATGTGTATGATATTTTATGTGTGTTTGGCATCCAATACATACCTCTAAGATCTCTTGCAATGGTATCCAAATCTAATATCTAGATGGGGATCCTATCCCAAATGATGTGAATTCTAATTTGGAATTAATATTGGGGAAACCCCTTGTATGTTGGTGGCATCCAACAACATCAACATTCTGGTGCTAGAAGGAGGTCTAGATGTCAAGTTGAGCCCATGACTCTATTTTAATATTTTATCTTATAATGGATTCACCATAAATCTTAATCCCTAGAAGATTTTCAAATGTGTTGGATCTTTCAATCCCTGTAGAATTTTTACATGACTTGTAACATTTGAAATTGACGGAAATTGTCAAAAAACCATTCATGATTATGTCGTTGAATTTGTTCAATACTACATTTCAAGTGGAGTTTACTGTAAAGATATCATTTATAGGTTGTTTATCCTCACATTGTAAGGTCATGTTAAGTAGTGGCGTTATTCTCTACAAGCTTCTTCTATTCATTTTTTTCAACAACTTGTTAAGGAAATTTGTAAAATTTTTGACAGGTATGAATATCAAGATGTTTATAAGAGGATTAGTAAACTTAGGATGGAATTATATGAATATCTACAAGATCTTGTTGATTGATTGCTTCATATTTGTTATGAGTTTCCTGATGAAGATGTGGATTGGAGCTCTATGATTGAGAAGTTTTGGTATTTGGTTAGGATTTCCACGAAATCTTTTCAAACATATTTTTTGGTTAATTCCTCTCTTGCCATTGTTTCTAATCAAGAGGAACCTCAATCTTTCAAGGAGGAATTTGTTGCCCCTTTTTTTCCTTGTCCTCCTATATTCTTAGTTCATTGCTCGGTTCACCTTGTTGATCTTATCAAATCTAGAAAATCTAAAAACCAACTCAATAGTCCATTTCTTTCCTCTTCATTTCCTATCCATGAATCTGATACAACAATTGACTCCTCGATCATTATGAGAAATAACATTGTTCCTAATGATAATTTAGAATCTGATTTGAATGAAAGGATTGTCTTCCAAAGATACTATTTAGATTATAACGTGTTTTAACCCCATGTGCCTTAACACATGCAATCATCATGGTTATCATAAATATGGAGGCTACACCTTTGAGGCTGGAGAGTCTTTTGATGAAGTGCTACTTTTCCCCTCTTCCCTTTTTAAAGATGATGATTCTTTTTGTTCACTTAATCATTCATATCATAATCTTGGTAAGCAACCTTTTGATCTCGAATCATCTAATCGTGATGAGTCCTTGGATGAACATTATCCTGTTCATCCTATTTCTGCCCAATTGTATGAGGTCAATTGTCCAAGATTGATGGATGATTCTTCGTTTTTGCAAGAAGACTTAGATTTTCATAACTTCCAATGATCCAAAATTAAACAAGAATGCAAAAAATTATAGATATAATAATAAATAAATATATACAACAAAAACAACCCTTCATCTCATTAATATCAAAAAAGGGAAATATGCTTACAAACATAATGGAAAATAAACTAGCTCGGGTGATGGTAGCTTATCTCTAAGAAGAGATGTGGTGGCTACATGCCCCTAAACTGTGTTACAATGAGGCTCAATGGCCTATTTATTATTGAAAAACAAGATAAAAACATAAAAATCCAAAACCAAAACCCTAGGAGATGTAAGGCCAAGAGTTTGTGGGCCCTCTTGGGGTTAGTTGGGCAACCAACTTCTTGGGGTTGTAACTTGGTCATATTATCTCCATTTGGCGCGTACGATACCTTGTTGGAAAGGTCTCTCTGAGTACTATAAGATTTGTGATAGGCCCTTACTTATGGCTTTGGGCCTATAACAAACCTAAAAAAAACATTGTTTAGGGGGTCAAAATTGCTCCGAAAGTTTAGGACTCAAAAAACTACTATAAATAGTAAATGCTGGAATAAACAAGGAAACATATGAAACCAATTAGAGGTCTAGGTGATATAGGAAGGTGGAAACCAATATCCACCTAGATCATTCTTCCCCCCTTAGGAAGCAATGTTTCCCATTGCGTGTAGAGCCTCCATGAGGTGAGGAAATTTTTGTTGAACCTGGTCCCTGGTGAAGGAGTTGGCCTACTTTGACAACTTGATATAGATGGATCCTCTATTGGTGAGTGTTCTTGATCTATGTGTCCATGATTTCATCATTTGTGGCTTGTTTCATGTAGTTTGGGTTGAGCTCTGTTGGTGTGAGTTGTTTTGCAATGTCATATGTGTCCAACAATGGTGGAAAGTATGGCTGAAGGCAGACTACATTGAACACTGGGTGCATGCCAAGGGATGGTGTGATGTTGAGCTCGAAGGAATTTTCACTGACAGGCCTAGTGATGGTGCATGGCCCATATCAGAGTGGGTGAAGCTTACAATGGGGTCCAATGAGGTGCTCCTACAAATGTAGCAAAACTTTGTCACCCACCTCGAACTGGTGCGACACTCGATGCTGATCATGGTGCTTCTTGTACTTAGCATTGGATTTGTCCAATATGTCATGGACTTGGTGGCAGATGTGTTGATTGCACTCAATGAAGTTGTTAGGCTTGTCTACGTTGAACTGGACATGAGCCGAATCTACCTGAGTGGCTGCAAATGTTATGGCCACAACAATGGGATACACTGGATGAAATCCCAACCCTACTTGAAAGGGTTTGTGGCCCATTGAGTTGTGGAGAGCTCTATTGTTGTTATGTTGTACATAGGGGAGGCTTTCATCTCGTGTGTGTGGATTGTTCAAGTTTTTTGTGTGAAAAATATGTATGGTCATCCTATTTATAACCTCTGTTTAGCCATCAGTTTGGGGATTGAAAGTCATGGACTTAATAAGTTTTGTATCCAACATCAACTAGAGAGTTGACCAAAATACAATCAGGAATCTGTTGTCCTGATCTGAGATAATGGACTATGGGATCCCAAAGTGTAACCAAACTCGCTCAAAGAAGAGCTTAGTAGTGGCCTCTATTGTGATACTCTTATTGTAGGCCACCATGATGGGCATCTTATAGAATTTGTAAATAACCACGGAAATGCAATCATTGTCGTGCTTAGTAGAAGGAAGGCCTGACATGTAATCCATGGAGATAGATTACCAAGGTCGACTAGGAGTAGGTATAAGAGTATATAGGCCTTGCTTCTTGATGGTTGGTTTGGAAATGGCATAGGCGGTGCAAGATCTAATGTAATTCCCAACATATTGACGATGCTTTAGCTAATAAAAATACTTCTGCAATATGGCAACTATGTTCTCTACTCCAAAATTTCCAGCAAACCAACTGTAATGTGCCTCCCAAATCATCATGGCGCACTCACTTGAAGGAACAAAGATGTGTCCTAGGTGGCATAACAGTGCATCCTGAAGGTGAAAATTTGGAACTTGCTTCCCTTCGAGGAGTGTCTAGTATGTACTGTCAAATTCTGGGTCACTCTGGTAACGATGCAACCACCCCAAAGTCTTGTGCTCATAGGAGTTAAGCATAGCGACCAGTGCCATGACTGGTGGTCAGCTGAGGTAGTTGGTAACATTATTGGTGATGCCCTTCCTGTACTTAATTTTCAAATGGAACTGTTGCAGGTAGGTGGACCATTTTTGATGGTGATCGTTCTACAATTTCCATTGTGTCTGTATGAAATGCAGGGGTCAGTGGTCTATGTGGATGATCATTTCCTTCCCCAGAATGTAATGCTTCCATTGACGGTAACACTGCACAATGGAATACATTTCTTTATTGTAAGTGGGATACTTTCAACTGTGTCTAAAAGTGTCTCACTGTGGTAAGGCACTAGATGCGTGTATGTATCAATATCAAATGGTTGTTGTAGGTCTAGTAATGTGAGCATTGGTGCAGAGTAGAGGTGATGATTCAACTCAAAAAATGTCTTTTATTGGGTTTCAGACCAATTTTTTTTCTTTGCTCCACCCTTTGTGACTTGACTTAAAGGCCAAGTGATATGAGAGAACCCAAACACAAACCTATGGTAGAAATTGACAAGACCCAAAAAGTTGCAGAGCTCTATTAGAGTGGTTGGGCCTAGCCAATATTGAATGACTTGTATCTTGCCTAGGTCCACATGCACACCCTGCCCATCAATGATGTAGCCCAGATATTGAACCTGGGTCATGCCAAAATTTCATTTCTCTAAATAGGCACACAACTTGTGTTGTCACAAGGTCTGAAGGACCTGTAAAATATGGTGGAGGTACTCTTCCAAATTCTGGCAGAAGATCAAGATGTCATCTAAATACACAACCATGAATGCACTGGTGAAGGGTCACAAGATGTCTTCCATCAATCTCATGAAGGTTGAGGGGGCATTCGTCAACATGACAGGCATGACCAACCATTCGAAAATGCCCTCCTTGGATTTGAAGGAAGTCTTCCACACATTGGAGGGTTCAATAGGCACCTGGTGATAACCAAAATTCAAGCCAATATTTTTGAAATATTCCCCCCCTTGAGCTAGTCTAGAAGGTCATCAATCTGAGGGATTTTGTACCTATTCCAGACATTGATCTTGTTCCACAATCTATATTCAATACAGAGTCTCAAGGTCCCATCCTTCTTCTATACCAATACAATTGGGCTCCCACAGGGTGATGAGATTGGCCTGATGTGCCTTTTATGCAACAACTCATGAATTTGACTCTTGATCTCATCCTTCTCCATAATAGAGCATCAATAAATTGGTCCATTGGGTAGTGGTGCACTCGAGGTTAGATCAATGGAGTGCTTGACCTGATAGTGCATAGGTACCCCTGTAGGTGAGGAGAAAATGTTCCTGTAATCCTCCACAACCTTGTCCATTTGTTGCTACTATGCGGAGGAGCCCTATTTGGAAGTTGTGGCCATAAACTTCTTCTTACCCTAAGGGCGAATCATAAGAAAAGGAAATTACCTAGTCTAGGAAATGATCTTACTGCATTCCATTGTAGTGATCAAAGAGATGGTAGTAGGCGGGACTACCTCTGGTATCACGTATAACTTATTTCCCAAAGTAATAATCACAGAGCGAGGTATAGACTAATATACAACATGTCACTTCCACACGTATGGTTTTCCTAATAATACATCAAAAACTGCAAGAGAAACACCATCACATAGTACCTCATCTGTGAAGGGCTTGATGCTGTAGGGAAGGTGACACTACTAGCTGATGTAGAGATCTCGTCCTTGGTGAAGCCAACTGATGGTGTATGGTTGCATATGTGTTATCATCATTAGGCCCATCTTCTTCAAAACCACTGCTAAAATGAGGTTCTTTTGGCTACTACTGTTGACAATGAACTGAAGCAGAGAAACCTTCACCCACATCTATGAGTGGAAGAGGCGTTCACCCTGCTTTGGATATTCAAACTCATCCTTATGGATCTTGTGGGTGGCCATGGTGGCACTAGAATTTGCATCAATGATCTTCTTCCCTTTGTCATTCCACCTGTCTGGTTTTGACTTAGAGTCAAAACATGTGTCTGAAGCAGAAGCCTTTATCTCGGCCATTAGCGACTACTTGGCCCAACACTCACTTGTGTTGTGATTGGAGCTCCTATGGAACTCACACCATTTAACCATGTCCTTCTTTGTCTTCATGGTGTTGTTATTTTCTTGTGACCTCAACGAGTTGTCCTGGGTCATCTCGCCTTGGCTTTGCCTTTGCTCTGCTGTTTGGGGGAACCTTTTCCTTGCTTTGGATTTGCAGATCCAACATCTCGCTTCTTTGGTTTAATCTTTTGCTCAATATTGATAATGTATCACTATGTCATACCAAGTGTGGAAATGTCTTGTAACTCCATCTTGTCTTGCATGTACTTGTGTAGGTAGCCACAATACTTGAGTACCAAATTCCACTCATAATTCTTGATACCAAATTTTGTGCGGAGGGTATGGAAAACATTTGTGAACTCTAGTACATGTTGGTCCCTTCCCTGCCATAGCATGGTCCACTTTATGTATTTATCTTCATAGATATTGATAGGGTAACATTTTTCCTTGATGGTGTCTCAGAAAGAATCCTAAGTGGGTGTAGCTAAAAATAGTGAGGATTCTTTCTTGTCCTTTTGTTCATAGTAGGTTTCCCACTAGTCCTTGACATGTGGGGCAGCTTTGAGAACTGAAAAAGTAATATATTCCCGATTGGAAAAGTCATGAATTGGAAGATAACCTTCCAACAGATTCAACCCTTTATCTTCGACATCTGCATCTATTTGGCCCTTAAATATGGGAATGTCAAAGTTAACTTGTACCTTAAAAGAAGTGGCGCCTCCAGAATGGCTGCTGGATGAAGATGTGTCACCTGTTGGTAGCTGTCGAAGGGTCTAGGAAAATTTATCCATCATCGCATTCCTCTATCACTTGACGGCTTCCTCAAGCAATATTTTGATAGGATCTCATGCCCCTTCACATTTCTGTTCTTCCTCCATGGGAGGTCGTCAGGGTTTGCGAGGGTGGTCTTGTAAAGGTTCAACCAGATTGAGCCCTAACTTCTTATACCTTGACCTCATTGGGGACATGTAAAGAAAAATGGAGAAAGAGAAGACTTCTCTGATACCATTGATCTAAACTTAAACAAGAACGCAACAAGTTATAGATATAAGCATAAATACAGAGATGTAGCATAAATAACACTTCATTTCGTTAATACTAGAATATTGAAATATGCTGACAAATAGAATGGAAAATAAACTAGCTTAGGCGATGGTAGCTTATATTTGAGAAGAGATGTGGTGGATACATGCCTTTGAACTATGTTTCAATGAGTTTCAAGGGCATATTTATTAATAAATAACAAGAGAAAACCATAACCCCAAGAGTTTGTGGGTCCCGTTGGGCTTAGTTGGGTAGCCAAATTCTCAGGGTTGTAACTTGGTGATATTATTTCCATTTGGCATGTGTGATACCTTGTTGGAAAGGTATATCTCATTACTATAGGATTTTTGGCAAGCCCTTTCCTATGGATATGGGCCTGCAGCAGACCTCAAAAAAATATGTTTAGGGGGTTAAAACTTCTTTCGAAGTTTAAGACTTGAAAAACTACTAAAAATAATAACTGTTGAAATAAGCAAGGAAATAGATGAAACTGACTAGAGTTATAGGTGGAATAGGTGGGTGGACATCAATATCCACTTGGATCATTCCTCCCCCTTTAGGAAGAAATTTTACCCATTGCATGCAAAGTCTCCATGAGGTGAGGAAATTTTTGTTGAAATTGGTCCCTGGTGAAGGTGTTGGCCTACTTTGACAACTCGATATAGCTGGATCCTCTATTGGAAAACGTTCTTGGTCTATGTGCCCATGATATGATCACTTGTGTCCTGTTCCATGTAGTTCGAGTTGAGCTATATTGGTGTGAGTTGTTCTACAATGTCAGATGTTTCCAACAATGGTGGAAAGTATGGCCGAAGGTGGACTACATTGAACACTGGGTATGGACCAAGGAATAGTGGGATGCTGATCTCGAAGGCATTATCACTGATAACCTTGGTGATGGTGTATGGCCCATATCAAAGCACGTGAAGATTTTAGTTGGTTCTAGCGATGTGCTCCTATGTAAATGTAGCCAAAGTTTTCCGCCCACTTGGAACTGGTGCAACACTCGATGCTAATAATGGTGTTTCTTGTACTTCGCATTGGCTTTGTCCAATATGTCATCTTCTGGTGGATGTGTTGAAATCCATCAATGAAGTTGTTAGCCTTGTCGACTTCATACTAGATGTGAGGTGAATGTGCTTGAGTGGTTGCAAATGGTATGGCCACATCACTGGGACATAATGGTTGAAATCCCAGCCCTACTTGAAAGGGGTTGTGGCCCATTGAGTTGTGGAGAGTTTTGTTGTAGCTATGATGTACATAGGGGAGACTTTCATCCCATGTGTGTGAATTATTTTAGTTGTACATGCACAAAATGTGTACGATCATCTTGTTGAAAACCTCCATTTTGCCCTCAATTTGGGGATGGAAAGCTGTGGACTTAGTAATTTTTGTATCCAGCATCGACCAGAGACTTGACCAAAATGCACTCAAGAATATTTTGTCCCGATTTGATATAATGGACTGTGGGATCCCAAAGTGTACCCACACTTGCTCAAAGAAGAGCTTAGCAGTGGCCTCTACTGTGATACTGTTATTGTAGGCCACCATGATGCCCATCTTAGAGAATCTATTGAAGACCACGAAAACATAGTCGTAGACATGCTTAGTAGAAGGAAGGCCCGACATGTAATCCATGGAGATAGATTCCCAATGTGAACTAGGAGTAGGTAGAGGAGTATATAGGCCTTGCTTCTTGATGATGGGTTTGGAAATAACATAGGTGGTGTAGGATCTAATGTACTTCCCAACATCTTGACAAAGCTTCGGCCAGTTAAAATACTTCTGTAACACCACCACTATTTTCTCTAATCTGAAATGTCTAGCGACCTGACTATAGTCCGCCTTACAAATTATCTTGGCACTCTCACTTGAAGGAACACATATGTGTCCCAGGTGGCATAACATTGCATCTTGAAGGTGAAATTTTGGAACTTTCTTCCCTTCAAGGAGTGTCTAGTATGTTATGCTGAATTCTGGATTGCTCTAGTAAAGATGTGACCACCCTAAAGTATTGTGCCCATAGAAGTCCAGCATAGTGATCAGTGCCATGATTGGTGGTTGGATGAGGTAGTCTAAAACATTATTGGTGATGCCCTTCTTGTACTTAATTTTCAAATGGAAGTTTTGTAGGTAGGTGGACCATTTCTAATGGCGATTGTTCTGCAACTTCCCTTGTGTCTGTATGAACTTCAAGAATCAATGGTCTATGTGGATTACCATTTCCTTCCACCGAATGTAATGCTTCCATTGACGGAATGCATGCATAATCAAATACATTTCTTTTTCATAAGTGAGATACTTTTGGGCTGTGTTTGAAAGTGTCTCACTTTGGTAAACCACTAGATGCCCTTGCTAAGTAAGAACTGCACCAATAACATATTCAGAGGCGTCTGTCTCAATCTCAAATTGTTGTTGTAGGTTTGGTAATGTGAGCATTGGTTTAGAGAAGAGGTGATGCTTCAACTTGAAAAACACCTTCTATTGGGTTTTGGACCAAAAAAACTTGTATTTCTCTCCGCTTTTGGTGACTTAACTTAAAGGCCAAGTAATGCGAGAGAACCCCAACATGAGCATGTGGTAGAAATTGGAAAGATCCAGAATGTTGTGGATCTCTGTTGGAGTGGTTGGGGCTAGCCAATCCTGAATGACTGGTATCTTGGCTGGGTCCACATGCACACCCTTCTCATCTATGATGTACCCCACATATTGAACTTGGGTCATGCCAAAAGTGCATTTCTCCAAATTGGAACACAAATTGTGTTGTCATAGGGTTTGAAGGACCTGTCGAATATGGTGGAGGTGCTCTTCCCAACACTGGATGGAGATGCAGATGTCATCTAAATACACCACCATGAATGCATTGGTGAAGGATCGCAAGATGTTGTCCATCAATCCCATGAAGGTTGCAAGGGAATTCGTCAACCTTAAAGGAATGACCAACCATTTGAAAAGGCCCTCATTGGATTTGAAGGCAGTCTTCAACACATTGTAGGGTTCGACAGGAACCTGGTGATAACCAAACTTCAAGTCGATATTTCTAAAATATTTTGTCCCCTTGAGCTAGTCCATAAGTTCTTCAATCCATGGGATTGGGTACCTATTTCATACATTGATCTTATTCAACGTCTGATAGTCAATTAAGAGTCTTCAGGTCCCATCCTTCTTCTATACCAATACAATTGGGCTCCCACAGGGCGATGTGCCATTTCTACAAAAAATCCTGAATTTGCCTCTTGATATCATCATTCTCTAGAACAAAGAGTATGATAGATCAGTCCATTGGGTGGTGGCACGCTTGGGGTCAAATAAATGGAGTGCTTGACCTGACAGTGTAGAGGAACCCTTGTAGGTGAGATGAAAATGTCCTTGTACTCCTCCATGAACTTGTCCATTTGATGTTGCTGTGTGGAGGAGCCTTGTCTAGAAGTCGTGGCCACGACCTTCTTCTTTCCCTGAGGGTGAATCATAATGAAAACAAATTCCTATTCTAGGAAATGATCTTACTACATCTCTTTGCAGTGATCAAAGAGATGGTGGTAGGTGGGGCTACCTTCGGTATCCTGTACAACTTATTGCCAAAAGTAATAATCATAGAGTGAGGTTTAGACTCATGTAAAACATGTCACTTCCACAAGTATGGTTTTCCTAATAATACATCACAAAATTCAAGAGGAGCAACATCACATAGTACCTCATTTGTGAAGGGCATGATGCTGTAGGGAAGGCAACATTGCTAGCTGACGCGGAGATCTCATCCTTGGTGAAGCCAATCGATGGTGTATGGTTGCAGATGCTACCATTGGTAGGCCCATCCACTTCATGATCTCTGCTGGAATGAGGTTCTTTTGGCTCCTACTATCGACAATGAACTACAAAGGAGAAATCTTCTGCCACATCTATGAGTGGAAGAGGCATTCCCCCTCCTCTATATCTTCGGGTGCATTCTTTTGGATCTTGGTGGTGGCCATAGTGGCATTGGGCTCCACGTCAATGATCTGATTCCATTTGTTATTCCCCTTATCTGGTTTTGACTTAGAGTCTAAACATGTGTCTGAATCATAAGCCTTCAGCTCGGCCACTAGTGTTTGCTTGGCCTAACACTAACTTGTGTTGTGAGTGGAGCTCTTATGGAACTCACATCATTTTCCTGTGTCCTTCTTTGTATTCATGGTGTTGTCCTTTGCTTGCAGCTTCAACAGGTTATACTCGGTCATCCCACCTTGGATTTCACCTTTGCTCTGTCGTTTGGGGGTGCTTTTTCCTTGCTTCGGATTCATAATTCCAAAGTCTTGCTTCTTCTGTTTAAACTTTTGTTCAATATTAACAATGTATTCATATGCTGTGCTGAGCGAGGAGATGTCTAGGAAATCCATCTCTTCCTAGATGTACTTGTGTAGGTAGCCACGGTACTTGAGTAACAAATTCCATTTAGAATCCTTGATACCCAATTTTGTGTAGAGGGTATGGAAAACATTTGTGAAATCTGGTACATCTTGGTCCCTTCCCTACCGTAGCGTGGTCCACTTTATGTATTTATCTTCATAGCTACCGACATGGTAATATTCTTCCTTGATGGCGTCTCAGAAAGAATCCAATGTGGGTGTGGCTAAAGACAATGAGGATTCCCTCTCGTCCTTTTGTTCACAGTAGGTTTCCCACCAGACCTTGACGTGTGGGGTGGCTTTAAGAAGTGAAAAAGTAATATTCTCTTGATTAAAAGAATCATGAACTAAAAAATACACTTCCAACAGATTCGACCATTTATCAATGACATCTGCATCTATCTAGCCCTCAAATATGGGAATGTTAAAGTTAACTTATACCTTAAAAGGAGGGGTGCCTCCAGAGTGGTTGCTGGATGAAGATGCATCACTTGTGGGTAGCCATTGAAGGATATAGGAAAATTTATCCATCATTCCATTTCTTTTTTTCTCGAGGGATTCCTTGAGCAATATTTTGATAGGATCTCCTGCCCCCTTGGCTTCCTTTTTTTCCACCATGGGAGGGTGTCAGGGTTTGCAAGGCTGGTCTTACAAAGGTTCAACTAGATCAAGCCCTAATTCATACCCTGACCTTGTTGGGTACATGAAAAGAAATATCACTGATATGAACTTAATCATGAATGCAAATCTTACATATATAAGCATAAATACAGAGATATAGCAGAAATAACACTTTATTTCATTAATACCAGAAAAATGAAATCTTCTTACAAACAAAATGTAAAATAAACTAGTTGGGCGATGGTAGCTTATCTCTGAGAAGAGATGTGGTGGCCACTTGCTTCTGAACTGTGTTACAATGAGGCTCAAGTTGTTGAATAATGAAGGGAAATGATGTATGTTAGGATTATTCACTTCTTAATAGCAATTTATGAGAAATTTTACAATTATCTTAGCTTGATATTCTTTTTATTATTAGTGTGTGTGTTTCAACAAACTGCTACCAAAAACCTAAAGACAAGAACACAGATTTTGGCTCTCTGCCAGGTCCAAAACCTCTCTCTCTTAGAGAGGAAAACCCTTCGGTAAGTTTCTCTTATTGAAGCTTATAATTGATCACTCCCAAACCCTAGACCCTTGAGTAGGATGTCCTCGAAGCACAAGCCAATTCCTTCCTCTTTTCCACCCTCGGTTCCATGGTACATAGACTTATTCTGTCTGGAATTTTTCTCCCTAGCACTTCGTCCTCCTTCATTGTTCCTTATCTAGAGATAGACCTTCCTTGAGTAAGCCTTCTAGATGAGTGTTGGGCTTCAGTTTTGATCTCATTTTTCTTTGATAAACTTATCTAGTTATCCATTTATCCCTCATTTTCACTTCATCCATCTCATTTTAATGAATATTTGATGTCTAATCAGGTATTTAGCTTTAATTTATCAATTTCTAAAGTTTTTATTAAAGTTTGATTTTAAGTGCAATTTTGGCAATTTCAGAAATTCCCGTAATCACTTCATGTCGGATATGGATGCAGGCCACTTCAGCACGAATGGGATGCATGAATAGGAAGCTTGGGAACTAGGACCAAGCCACCTATGCTTGGTTCCAACAGAACAAGTTTTCTTATGCCTTTTTGGAGCTAGTCAATCATGACTAGTCATCCAGAAATCCCATCTAAATAGGGCTGTTTTGGGATTCCATGATATTAGTCATATTTCTTGGGATGATGGAGTTGGATTCGACTTGAATAGGTGGACTAAAGTAGATATGATTGTTAGAGTGATTTTAGATCAGTTGGTTTCATGAACTCATTATTTAAGAGCCACACTTTGATGGCTCAACACACTTGACATATGATACTATTATGCTGTAATATTTTTGGTTTGAAGACTTGAGTTGGAGACTTATGTTACTTTCATTTTGCTGATCAATACATGGATGTTTTGCTGATCTAAAGCTTCTGATATCATCTTCATAAGTGTGCAAGGCAAGGGTGGAGGGCCCCCACTCCAAGCTAAGTACACTTCCAAGTTAGACTAGTTTTATTTCATTGCAAATCTGGTTGATGATAGCTTTAGTTTTTCAAAGTCTTATTTCAGATTGTATCATGGTTATGAATAGTGATTGATTTCATTTGTTAATGGTTTATTCATCATCTAATTGAGTTGGGAAACAAATGTTCAAGTTGGGCATTCTCTCTATGAAATGGTGAATTAGAATTGGTCTCTTTCATTTACATGCAAGTGGTTTGTTTTCATTTAGATTTATATCTTGAGATGAATGAGTTACTATGGAAAGCTTTGAGTGTCTCTTAAGTTAAGAGCCTTTTTCATGTATGATTTATGCATCTTGAGTCTTTGATTGTAATCTCTAATTCATTGAAGTAATACTTGAGGTGGAAGTAGATTTCTTGAGTCAAGGACTCTTCCAATGTTCCCTCTTTTAAAGCTGATTGAATCAAGAGTTTTAAGATATATTTCTTCTTAGTTTTTAATCATTTATCTTTCAAGCATTGATTATATTAGATCTTCACAAATAGTGGTTTGCCTCCAAGAATAAAACAACCCGGATTGATAGTAAATACTTGTGTTAATTTAAGAACATAAATTAGCTCAACATTTTGGCGCCGTTGCCGGGGAGGCAAATATCAACATAGTCAATAGAGAGATAAAATCCAAAATAAACAAAAACATTAGTTACATTTCATTTCTTTAATTATGTTTCTTTATGCCTAGAGTTAGAGATCCTCAAGGTAGATTTATCAAAAACCCCCCACAAGTAGAGATAGGATCATCACATACACCTGTTACTGGTAATCCAATCATTGAAGAGCTGATTGAAAAACAAAGGAGTGGCCAAAGATTAACCTTGATTGAAAGGCAAACTTTGTCAGCTTGGGAAGCAAAGCAAAAACTCTCCACTTCCGGAAAACCAAAAGAGAAAGGAAAACAACTTGTCTTTCCACCCATCAATCCTCCTATCTTCCCACAACTTGAATCTCCACTTGAAACTCCACCTGAAATTGAAACAAATCAAACAATGGCAGAAGGACATGGATCAGTTCATCTTAATGATAATGAACAAAGAGCTGAAAATGAAAGATAAGAAAGAGAATGGAGGAGGAAGAGAGAGGAAGACATGAAAAATGAAAATGATAGGAAGCTAGAAAATGATAGAAAAAGACAAGAAGATGGACTTGACCAGGAATCAACATTTGGTTTCCCAATAATAGATACAAGTGCAATACTAGGAGAAGAAGTAAAGATGAAAAACATTCCACCTTCTGTGTTGCCGAACTTCTATGGAATGTCTACAGAAGATCCGGATTCATTCATGTTTGAATTCGATATCTTATGTAGAACATATGGCTATACTGATGATGTCCATAAGCTTCGTATTTTTCCTGCAACATTAAAAGCAGCAGCATTAAAATGGTTTATGGGGTTAGGAGAACAAACAATAGCCTCTTGGGATGATATGCGAACTGTCTTCCTTAAAAAATACCAACCTTATTGTAGATCTAGAGATTCAAAGGAAGATGTGTTTAGAATGACACAGCAAGAAGATGAAAATCTAGAAGAATACTTAGAACGGTTTGCATATAATCTTCAGAAGTCTAAACAACATTCCCTAAACCAAGAAACTGTTCGCACAATCTTCCTCAAAGGCATAAGAGATGAATACCTTGACATTTTAAATGTAATGGGTAAAGGAGATATTTCAAATCTTCCATTTGATGAAATTGTCAAGTTATGTCAGAAATATTCTAGAGGAAGATCAAAAACCGGAAGAAGAGAAGTAAGTTCTAAGGCAACAAAGTCAGCTGCAGGAGGGATAACAAGGGCTGAAATAGGAAGTCTATTGGAAAATTTTAAAACAGATCTTTTGAGTACATTAGGGACACAAGTAGATGTGCTAAAGGCAAACAAGAAAAAGGAAGAACAAGAACAAGCCTTAGCAATATTTTGTTCAAAATGTAAAAAGAAACATCCTCTAAGAGACTGTCCTTTAGATAGCATTCAAGTGTGTGGTCTTTGTACAGGCAATCATTCCACTGAAAATTGTGTAACATTGAAAGAATTGCAAACTCCTTCCATGGATGACATGCAAGGAGCAGAAGGTTTCTATTATGTTGCACCAAGAAGACCATGGCCACCTAGAATGCCTCAGCCAAATCAACAACAAATCCCTCAGCAAAATTATGCTTATCCATCTTATAATCCTTGGACCCCTCCTATGCCATGGCAAGCTTGGCCTCCACAACAATATCCACAACAACCTGTACAAGGTTGGAGAGGATATGGTTATGGAAACCAACAGCCACAACAGTCTCAACAATATCAACAACCTTACCAGCAACAATACCAACAATCATTTCCATATCCTCCATCCATGCCATTTCCGCAACAAAATTCTGCATATCCATTCCAGCAGCAGAATCCACCACCATTATTCCCACAACAACAACAGTTACAGTTACCTTCGAATCAACCCAGACCAACACAATTTCCAGCTCAACCGGTTGCCAATCCAAATAACAAAGTGGACAAATCAGCATACATTGTAGAAGAAGCAGCATATTTTCCAACTTATTCTATTCTTCCTTTGAATGATGTCCATCTAAGGTCTGGAAAAGTAGTTAAAAAGGATTCTCCTCCAATAGTAGAAGAACCAAATGAACAAGGAGAGTCATCTGAAACATCACAACCAAAGATACAAAATCAGAAAGGAACAAATGTTACAACACAAACACCACCTTATCCTGAAAGGTTGGTAGAACAACAAAATCAAAATCAAATAACCCTTCCTGAATTTGATATCTTAGATGAGTTAAGAAATGCATATGTAAAGATTCCGTTGTTAAAAGCTATTAAAGAAATACCCATATATGCAAAAACAATAAAGGAATTATGCATTCGAAAAGAAAGAAAGAAAAAGGATCCTACAACAGTCCAAGTCATTGGAAAATTAGCAAGTCTCATGTCTACTCAACCTATGGTAGAAAAATATATTGACCCTGGTATTCCAATGGTTACCATATCAATAAACAATTTCTCTGTACCAAACACTTTAATAGACTTGGGAGCAGCTATCAATGTAATGACAATGGAGACAATGAAAACTTTGCAATTAAACAACATTAGATCAACTTCAACAGTTTTGGAATTAGCAGATAGATCTAAAGTTGTTCCTGAAGGAATGTTAGAAGATATCATAGTCTCCTTGGACTCATGGGAATATCCTGTTGACTTCCTGATCCTGCAACCAAAGACAAACTTGGGAGGACATCCTTTAATTTTAGGCAGACCATGGTTAGCCACTGTTGATGCCTTCATAGGATGCAGATCTGGAAGTATGATAATTTCACATGGAGATGAAAAGAAACATATCACTCTTTATTCACCTGCACAATCCACTTCTTTAGAATCAATACTTGAAACCGAAGAAAAGCAACAAACAAAAGCAGTTTTAAGTATAAATCAATTCTTTGATTTTAGAGAAGAAGAAGAGAATGAAGATTTGATGGATCTTTTTATCTCAGAGCCAAGTATTTCAGAGCAGCTTAGAAAAGTTCAATATGAAGCTGCAAATGAACTTCTGAATCAATGTTTTCAGGAAACATGTACTATTCGAACAATGCAAAACTCTTTGGTAGACATCTTTCCTGTAAACACAATCAACAACCCAACCATTAAAACAATTGAGATATATCCTGGAAAACATTTAAATATTGGAACCCAGCTGCAATCACAACAAGAACAAGAGGTAATTGCATTACTACAGAGATACTCAAAAGCATTTGCCTGGGATTACACTGATATGCAAGGAATTCATCCTAATACATGTATCCATCACATCTACACAGATGATAAACTGAAACCTGTTAGACAACCTCAAAGACGAATGAATCCAATGATAAAAGAAATAGTAAAAGAAGAATTACAAAAACTGTTAAATGTTGGATTCATCTATCCTATTTCGGATAGTCAATGGGTTTCTCCACTGGTAGTTGTACCAAAGAAAAATGGAAAGTGGAGGGTATGTGTAGACTATAGAGAGCTAAATAAAGCTACATTAAAAGATCATTTTCCTCTACCATTCATTGATCAGGTGTTAGACTCCTTGGCTGGAAAGAAATACTTTTCTTTCTTGGATGGGTTTAGCGGATACAATCAGATTAGAATAGCAAAGGAAGACCAAGACAAAACTACATTTACGTGCCCATGGGGAACCTATGCATATAATGTTTTACCATTTGGTTTATGCAATGCACCTGCAACTTTTCAAAGAGCAGTGCTTGCGATATTTGCTGATCTAGTCCATGAATGTGTAGAAGTTTATATGGATGACTTCACAGTGTATGGAAACACATATGATGATTGCTTGAACAATCTTGAGAAAGTCTTAAAGAGATGTATTGAAACAAATCTGTCCTTAAGTAACGAAAAATGCTACATAATGTTGACAGAGGGTATAGTGCTGGGACACCATATTTTCGCTTCTGGAATTAAGGTGGATCCAGCTAAAATACAAGTCCTAGTTAACCTGATGCCACCTACAACACAGAAGGAGGTCAGAAGTTTCTTGGGATATGCAGGCTATTATAGACGGTTCATAGAAAACTTTAGCAAAATAGCTCAACCCCTGTTTAAATTATTAGCAAAAGATGTTGAATTTCAATGGACAAATAGCTGTCAGAATGCTTTTCAAATCTTAAAAGATAAGCTGTCAGTGGCACCCATACTTAGAGGACCAAATTGGTCTTTGCCATTTCATATTTCCACTGATGCATCAGATACAGCAATAGGTGCCTCTTTGGGACAGAAAGAAAATTTGTTCAACTATGCAATATACTTTATCAGTAAAAATTTGACACCTGCAGAAACAAATTATACGGTCACTGAAAAGGAAATGTTAGTCGTCATACATGCAGTAAACAAATTTAGACATTACATAACAGGATATCAAGTTTTTGTTCACACAGATCATTCAGCAATAAAATACTTGATGAACAAACCCATCACTAATGGACGAATTACAAGATGGCTCCTGTTATTGCAAGAATTTAATATTACAATCCAAGACCGGCCAGGCAAAGAAAACCAAGTGGCTGACTTTCTTTCCCGTATCCAATCACCAGAAGACCCAAATCCTGTGATAGACAACTTCCCTGATGAACATCTGTTTGCCATAACAGTGAAAACACCTTGGTTTGCAGATATTGCTAATTACTTGTCATCTGGAAAATTTCCAACTCAATTCCCAAGTAAGCAAAGAAAGAAAATTGTTAGAGAAAGTTCTAGATATAGCTGGGTGAATGGTGATTTGTTTTATACTGGTTCAGATCTAATGATTAGAAAGTGTGTGTGTGAAGATAAAATACTAGATATACTCAGGGCATGTCATGACGAACCATGTGGTGGTCATTTTGCAGACAAACGAACAGCATACAAGGTGCTGCAACTGGGCTATTACTGGCCATCTGTCTTCAAGGATTCTAAGGCATATGTCAAACAGTGTGACAGTTGCCAAAGAATAGGAAGACCTATCATGTCAGATGAAATGCCGCTCAAGCCTCAAGTCCTCATTGAGCCATTTGAACAGTGGGCACTTGACTTTGTTGGACCCATTAATCCACCGTCAAATGGAAAAAGATACATTCTGGTATGCACGGATTATGTAACAAAATGGGCAGAAGCCAAAGCAGTGAGCAGAGCAACTGAAGACACAGTGGTCACATTCCTCTTTGAAGAAATTTTTGTGAGATATGGAGTACCTAGACAAATTGTGACAGATCAAGGAACACAGTTTACATCAAAGTTAGTACGGGATCTGACAGAGAAATACAAGATTAAACACAAAAAGTCTACTCCATATCACCCTCAAGCAAATGGTCAAGTAGAATCCACAAATAAGGTCTTAGAAAACATCATGACTAAGACAGTTCAGCTGAATAGGAAAGATTGGTCTGAGAAGTTAAAGGATGCATTATGGGCTTACAGAATAACATGGAAAAATACAATTGGGTTTAGTCCATATCAGTTGGTCTATGGGAAAGAAGCCTTATTGCCTATTGAGTTCCAGATACAAACATTTAGGCTAGCAGCTGAATTGGGCATAGACTTGACAGAAGCACAACAACAAAGGATCATGGAGCTGAATCAATTGGATGAGCATCGTGAGCAAGCTATAGAGCATACAAGATTGGTACAAGAGCAAAGAATGAAATGGCACGACAGATATATTAAAACCAAGACATTTCAGAGGGGAGACTGGGCCTTATTATTTGACTCCAAGTTCAAGGATTTCAAGGCAAAATTTACCACACATTGGCTTGGGCCATATGAAATCGAGGAAATCTTTGATAATGGAGCAGTGAAGATAAAGACCATTGACCAGGACCCCACCTCATTTGTTGTAAATGGTCATAGGCTGAAAGTTTATCATCAGCCTATTAGTAAAGAGACATTCATGAAACAACTGGTAGAAGAATCAGAACTGGAAATTATGGCTCTGCCATCTTCCAGTTCAGAAAAAGAATAAAGCAATAGATATATATAAAAATATATATATATATATATATATATATATATAAAAAAAATAAAAAAAAATAAAAAAAAAAATTGTTTGCTGGTGAAAACCAGGCAACTGGCACTAAGCAAACACGAATTCATAGGGGAAAACCAGGGAAACTTGGACTCTATGAATTCACTATTCTTGTTTTACTATTCTCACATCATTTCAATGCAGGACCTTTCCACAATTGACTTGAGGACAAGTCAAACATTCAACAAGGGAGAGTCTTGAAGCAAGCTTTTAGCTATTACAGCTAAGGTATTATGTTGATCACTTTGGACCTGAAGCAAATTTGTTGCAGCAGAACCTGAAGGGACCTGAGTTGAAACATTATTCAGTGGGACCTGAAGCAAACTTAGATTGCAGCAGATCAAATCATTTCAGAAGTATTGCAAAGGGACCTGAGATAAAATAATATTGCAGTGGGACCTGAAGCAAACTTGTTGCAGCAGCACCAGAATAGAATCGACACAATATTTCAGAAGCATTGCAGAGGGACCTGAAATGAAAAATTATTCAAAGGGACCTGAACAACTCAAGAAGCGGAGCATAGTGAACAAGAAGCAGTAATAAAAAGTCTACTATCCACAACATTTTGGATTCCATTCCACCTGAACAAACAGCATTCAACATTCAACCTGTACAAACAACAGCAAGGGAGTATATTCATAAGCCATTTTTGTGCTTGAAATTCAATTTTTTTTAGAAACTTCTAGTTTTGATTTAATTGAAGTAAGTATCTGCAAATATTCATTAATATTCATTCCCAGTATATACCCTACATTCCCTATTCATCTTCCATTTCATTTCATTCACATAAACTTTCCCTAGATAGTTTTTTAAATGCAAAGAGATCACACTGGGACCACTCTTTTCACATGTACATGAAGTCAAGCATCAGAATGATTATAATTTTAAACATGACCCCATGGTCATTTTAAAATTATAAAAACTATGTTATAAGAATATGCGCTAAAGTTATTAAAGCATTGAACATAAACATTATAGGTTATAAGGTGCTAAAGTGATTTCAAATGAGCATAACCTAATAATGTTTCAAAAGACATAGAGAAAGCGCATATATTAAAGACAATGGTTATAAGTGTATTGCGCAAATAATATAAAGACATATTTATATACCCTAAAGCGCATATCCAAATAATCAACAGCATATAACATAGTAATATAAGGACCGCGGGCAATGTAATGGTGATAGAAATGAGGCCGTGAACATGCAATATAAAGGTGATATAAGTGAGGCCGTATGCATTCAACGGCAGTGGTAAGTGAACTATGGCGTATATATATATTGCAACATATATCAAATGCACCAAACCGTAACATTTCCATACGATAGTAAAGGAGCAATAAGACATAAACAAAGATATGACCAAAACTATGATATAACAGTGCGCATGCAAAGGTTATATAGTTAAGTCGTAAATCTTATGAATACATCGTATGGAATGGAGGAAATGAGTTTACGGCATAATTGCACACGCCATATGATAATGATCACACAGTGGTGCTACAGCCAGGTAATATGAATGATAATAATCACGTTATATCATTATCGTGAAAGGTATGGAAGCGGCCAATGCAGCAGTAGTGAATGGAATAAAGACCCATATTCACCACGCAGCCCAACAACTCAACACAGAATACGGTAGGTGACACGGTGTTACACCAGTCAGAGGGTATTGGTTGATGGAAACGGCGGACCATGAGTAATTCAAATGGCCAGCTACCAACGTCTACCAACAATGAACCGCAGGGTATACGGAGAAAACGGTCATGAAATAACCATCCCTGCGTTGATTCAAACCACCATTTCCTCATTGCCGAGAGCTCAGAGAGTCGGGTTTGTGCCAAAAACAAAGCAAAAGGCGGAAGGAGTGAGTTGAGAGGAATTTTAAAGGGAAATTCTGAGGCGAAGAAGCCGAGTTTGGCAAACAAACAAGGTGAGAACTTGAGTGCTTTTCGCTCGGCGACTATAGATAAGATTGAGTCCGCCATTACTCACACAGTTTCATTGTTTGACACCAGTGCGACTGTCCAAGAAAGAAGGGATTCGAAGGTTTGTTTGCGTCCCACGCGGCCAGTGACAGCCAGGTAACCCTAAAAATCCGGGATAACTCTTTGTATATAGCTGTCACACGGAATCTGTCAAGGGTGCGGACACGACTGACCTTCCTAGAAGTCTAAGACATTCTAATGACAAACAAGACAAAATGGAGTAATCTTTCTCTAAATACACCTTTTACAACATGAAAACTACAAGTGTTTAGGCTTACCTTATTCCAAAACGCTGTTGTTGAAGTCCGTTCTTGACGATCCGGATGAGCTCCTCCTTCAAGTCAATTCCTGCAACCACAAACAATCAAACAATTACCAAGCACTTGCATTTCATATAATAAAACATATATTCAACATGCAGACCAAGGAACACATGAAATAACTCATTAACACAAGCTATTGAGAAAAATAAACCAGTTTGTATTAATAACGAAACAAAGAAACTCTTACAACCTGGCCTTGGTGTTGTGCAAGTTCCTCCCAGGGTCCATCAAGGGTTTTCCTCTACTTTGACAAAGCTCACCCTCTCCCAAGTAGAATCAAGTGAAGACAATCTCTCCTCACAAAGGCTCTAATGGAAGACCTAAATCCTGCAGCATTTACCCAAAGAAAATGTATAGCTCCAACCTCTTCTCCTTCTGGCTCAATGCCTTCATTTATAGTGCTGTAAAGAGGTTATTCAGGTCCACTATCAATGGGATCATCCCCCTCTATGGGTGGGATAGCTCCTTTATTGATGGGATAAGTTCCCCCTTAATAGAGATACATGAACCAACTGGAGGCGCATCCATTTCATCAAACCGACCTCTAGAATGTTCTAGAAGTAACCACAAGTAACTTTTTCAAGATAAAACTCGCGCATTTTGCCTTTTACAGAGGGACGCACCTGTCCCTTAACATACAGAGCGTCCATGGACGCATATTTTGTGAACATGGTCAGCGTCCCCGCAGGTAAGGCTAGAGAGAACCTGCGACCCCAGAGATAAACATGATTTTTACAAGACTTTCTCTCTTCTTTGAGTTTGAGATGGATAACAGAGGCATGAGACTTGCCTAAGAGGGTAGCATGACTTGTTGATTGGAGCCATACTAACTGTAAGTAGTCAAGGTGACATTTTTTAGTGTAACAGATTGCCCCCTAAAGTGCGAAGCCTGGAATAGAATAGGGTTTTGTAATTCTAGGAAGGGTGAAGCGCTTTATCATTTCAAGGATTGCCTTGTGGATGGCCTGGTTGGAACCTGCAATTTTCAACACAAAATACATGGATAAGATTATATCATCACTGAGGTAGGCATTCCCATACTCAGATTCAAAACTTTAACTAATGGACTAACTATTCTGATATAGGAATGATCTTGCAGTACATCATTTTTATAGACTTTTGTAGACACAGTATGGACGCAGCCATCTGTTTATGATTAGTCTACATAGATAATGAATACAAAACTCCTCGCAGCCTGGATGGTAGAAACTAGATCCAGGGTCTTCACTTCTACTTCCCGAATTGGTACGATTCTAGCCATGTGATTAAATGATTCGATGTCGAACATGGTAGAAACCACTTGATTACCAGTCAATGATGTAAACTGTTAACAAGCGTGAGAGAAACCACCAGTAATGTCAATGGTTCTCAAAGTACCAAGCACAACCCGTGAAATGTGAATAGATGTTTTGATGTCGAACACTTCACGGAATCCTCTGATCGAAAGTCAATGATGTAAACTGACGTCAAAGGCGAGAAACCTGCCATTGATGCATGCAGACTTCAAGGTACTGTCGATTCCTAAGTCATCTTTCTAGATAATGTGTCGATGTCGATAGAAAGCGACCCGTTGCAGGCAAGCCTGCAACACGAAATCATTGTTCAAGTTGAAGAAATGTTGCTGTAAGGACTGACTCAGGGATGGTCAATGGATGACAAGTATTTTGCAGATGAAAGTTTTGCTTGCAGACCTCTTGAACACATAACGACACAACAGATGGTTTGGTGACGAATAACTCAAAGTTGATCCCTGAACCCGGTTAAAGATTTTCAAAGTGATTTAGTCAACTGTGAGGTAAAAGATTTCCCAACCCAGGTGAATGAAAAGTGTCGTGTTCAAGAGCGGTAATAAAGTTTCTTCTGAGGCAAAAGGTGACAAATAGGTTCATTCTTCTCTTTTTTCCCCCACCATTTCTGGCAAGTACCTCTTTATTTTTAACAAGCTTGAGGAGGATAACATATGCTTGATTATAAGCTCATCCTTCGGACGAGTCCAACCTAGTTTAAATGCGAACCCTAGGAAGGAGTGGTTCGTTCCTGTTTGTAATTGAACAGGTCCTTTACTGTAAAAGTTTAACGAGCCCAGTATAGGAGAAACTCGGCGTTTTTCAATTTTAGAGAGTCTGAAAAACTTAAGGAAACTCCACGTTGAACTTTTTCGTATATTTGTGTCCCTCAAGCCCGAAAAAGTATAAAATAATACCTGGGGGAACCGCTTGATCTTTCGACCAAGGAGTACTTTCATAATAGTATCGTTGACCTGAAAAGTAAAAAGCGATCAAAGACACGTCGTTTTATTTCCTTATCGAGTTTGAAACGACAAAAACCCGGCAATCTTTTCCTGATTTTACGGTCAGAAAAGAGCTAAAAGGGGACCGTCTTTTAATTCCGTTTTAACGAGTGAAAAAGAAACACTCGGCGATCTTTTCATGTTTTAGGAGTCAGAAAAGGGCTTAAAAGATGACTCTGAAATTTTGTTTGTGAAAAATTATAATTTCCCTTGAAATCCCTTCGTCCTGCACAAAAGCGACACATTACTCATACCTGTTTAAAATAGGCAAAAATACATTTGAAAACATCTTTTCATGGTAAAAAATGAACTAATTCATCCAAAAAACCTATAAAAAGACCTTTTACCATGTCATTTTTACCGTTTCACTGTTGAGGTTGAAAAAGGAGCTTTTGACAAGAAACTTCCCGTGGTTGCTGCGGAAAATCTGACCGTCGGAATCGAACGCCGCTTCACCGAGGTATTTTACACATCCCACTCTTCATTTTTATCCGTTTAGTTTTTTGTTTTTGGTCTCTGTTTCATTTTTTGGGGGGGTTTTGGGTTCAAAATGCGCCCCTCGGCGGACGCAGGTGCCCTTCGGGTGAGCCGCGTCCCCCGACTTTTTCTCACACGGGAAAAAGGTCTGGGGACGCAGTCCGCCTTCAGGCGAGCTGCGTCCGGACGCCCTGTGCTAAAAAGCCGGGGTGCGTCTTCCGCAAAGGGCGCATTTCAAAACCCTAACTCTCTCAAAAAACCACCAAATTTTCTCAAATTAATTTCTAATTGACTCTTTTGATGTGCAGGGGCCAAAACATGTTAGACTGGAGAGAGAGAGAGCACGTAGAAGACGATGAAGCTGCGATTAACCACCAACCCTCTCTGGATGCCTTAAGAACATGTGGATTGTACAAATATTGGACCATACCGGGCATGAGGGGCCAGGTAAGATTTTTGGAATGGCTAGTTGAGCGATGGAACGTTCAAGATCAATGCTTTTACATTGGAGGGCACCAGCTCGAGATAGAGCCCTCGGATGTATACTTTCTCACTGGCTTGCCAAACAGAGGTGAGCAACTCAACCTTGCGGGGACCAGGCCGGGTGGCCAATCCCTTGATGATCTCCGCGAGGAGTGGTGCAGACCAGGGACTCGCCATAAAAAGGGCGTGGAGATAAAGCACATCGCTCTGGCGGAACTTAGAGTTATTGCATTTACGGTCACTAGGATTTGTGGCGCGGCCGCCTTGCACATTGCTTCCGGATCCCAAATGCGGATGGCAGTTGACTGTTACCAAGGCACCATCTTCAACTGGTGCGAAGCTGTGTCGGCTCATATGAAGAGCCAACTAACCAAGGCAAAGAACGGACGACTAAAGACTTTTGGATATGGGCCTCTAGTCGTGAGCTTTGCCTTGGAGAGAGTTCCTATGCTGATCCCTCAGCAACTCACTGTTGATGACTTGGGTCCTCGGGAGCCAAAGCTTGTTCGATGGGTTGCGGTGATGGCCCGGCATCCTGACGAGGGTGCTGCAGTGGTTCGATTCTCTGACAGTTACTTCGACTGGCTAGAGGGCCAGCTTTTTGTGATACAAGACTTTCCATATGCCGGAATGGATTTCAGAGGTGATCCGGACATGGTTCTTCCACAGGGAGAACAATGGGATGACAGAGGTACTTTCATTTTCACAAGTTTTCTAATTATGTATTTTTTATTTTTCATATATATCGTCTCAACGTAACAGTAAAATTTTAAAAATGCAGATGTTGGACCACAGCGTCCAGCCAATCTCCGGCCTTACGACAGACGACATCCAGCTGCACCGGCACCGGCCTTACAGGATGCGACAGCAGAAGTACTAGCCGATTTGGAGCATGATCTAGAGCGTCTCACGGCAGATATACCTGAGACTACTATGGATGACATTCCAATGAGGCTTCAGCGCTTCGTGGTTGCAGTCCCTGGACCGTTTAGGAGATTTCTGCGCAAGATAGCCCGCGCAGTGGTGTCGTACAGAGAGCACCACCAGTGATTGACTAGTCACTTTTGTAGTCACATGTGACATTTTTGACTTTTTGCACTATCATTTTGCCGATCATAAGGTGTGTTAAACCTATGATCGAAGACGATGTATATATTTTTGGACACACTTCTATCTATATCTATATATCACTATTATCGGCTTATCTTGTTTAACATGTATGATGAAATGTCTTTAAATTTACTTGCATGATTATTATAAATGTCTGTCCAACACTTGAGAAGCAATTGCATCTGCTAATGTATTCAAAGACCTTGGAATATGTTGATATTCAATGTAATCAAATTCACGTTCCAAGAGACGCACTCTCAAAAACAACCTTAATAACACAGGATTTCTAATGGCATAAACTCTATTAAGCTGTAATACAACAAGTTCAGAATCTAACCTCACTATCAAACGTCGAATTCCAAATGAAATAGATTCGGATAATAATTCAACCACTGCACTGTATTCTGCAATGTTATTCGTTGTTTGACCGAGGCTTACCCCATGCATAGAAACTAACTCGTCAGAGGGCGAATAGATAACCCAAGCTGCGGAAGAGATATTCCGTGTACTACGACAAGCACCATCAGCAAATCCAATGTATGTTTGGAGAGGCGTCGACATCTACAATATCAAGAGTAAAACCAAGATGAGCCAAAATAATGACGAAAAACCACACTTGCTAAGCTAAGCACACTGACTAAACTAACACACTTGCTAGCTAGAAAGGAAATCTAACCTATCTAAAAATTTCTCCATCCACCATTTTAAGCATAATACCTCTTTAGGTAAAGTCCATTTCTGGGTTTGCCCAAAGAGTCCCCATCAAAATCAACTAACTCATAAGCCCCTTTTGCTAGCTTTCGCTTTACAATGTAGGGCCCATGCCACATGGGAACGAATTTTCCAGCACCTAGCTTATCGTTTGCTTGATCATATAATAGTACTAGGTCTCCTTCCGAAAAACTTCGAGGGGTTACATTTTTATCGTACTGAGCTTTCATTCGTTTCGCGTGAGTCTCGATAGCTAAAGTAGCGTCACGTCGAGTCTCATCTAATTTAGCTAAGTATAACAACCGTTTCTCCTCTTCGGAAGTAGCTGGAAGTAATTCGACAGCCATTTGAAGTGATGGGATTTCGCACTCAATAGGTAACACAGCTTCTAAGCCATAAACTAGCTGAAAAGGGGTGAAACCTGTTGAATTTTTCACTGAAGTTCGATATGCCCATAGTGCCGAAAATAACATGTTATGCCAATTCGTTCGATGGATACCAATGATCCGTCGAATCATGACGACTAGAACTTTGTTGATTGACTCAACCAAACCGTTGGCTTGCGGATAATAAGGTGTAGAGCTATCGTGGCGCAAACCAAGCTGGCTTGTAAGTTCAGTCATCATGACATTTCGAAAATGGCTTCCATGGTCCGTAATGATTGCTTGTGGGACACCAAACCTAGTTATGATATGATTGAATACGAAAAGTGCAGCTGTCTTGCCGCTTGCGTCGAATGTAGGCATCGCCTCGGCCCACTTAGTAAAATAATCAACCGCAAGGATGATATACGCATGCCCCCCGGCCGAGTGAGGGTTACAAGTAATAAAGTCAATGCCCCATTTGGCGAATGGACCAGCGGCAATTATAGGGTGGAGAGGAGCAGGTGGAGCGCGCATCTTGCGATCAAACACTTGACAGTTGTGGCATTTTCTGACGGCAAGGATACAATCTTTAAACATAGACGGCCAGAAATAGCCAGCGCGCAACACCTTCTGAGCTGTGGCATACCCAGACATATGACCGCCACATGCTCCAGAGTGACAATCATTCAAAACTCTCTCAGCCTCATCGTGAGTTAAACAACGTCGAAAAACTAAGTCTGCCCCCAGGCGATAAAGTGTATCTCCAATAATTCTGTATTGCTGGGATTGAAACCGAATTTTTCGACGGTTTTCCTTGGAAGTTTCAGGCCGAAAGGTTTGGGTTTGGAGATAGATGATTATATCCCCATACCACGGATCTACAGTGCTAATAAGAAACAAAGATTCGTCCGCAATGGACTCCTCTGCCACAGTCTCTGTGTCAGCACTCGGGAAATCACACATTAATTCCGCGAAGACTAAAGATTTCTTAGACTTGGACTTCTCAAACTCCAAGTCGAACTCTTGCAGGATGACGATCCATTTAGAGTACTTGCCCCCTAGCAGTTGTTTTGTCAAGATATAAATCATAGGGTTGCAATCCGAAATAACAGTAGTTTTGCGGAGAAGAATGTAGTGACGAAAACGCTGGACAGCTTGAACGGCTGCCAGGGCCAATTTCTCCACATGCGAATATTTTAACTCAGTTGGATTTAAGGTTCTGCTAAGGTAATATATCACATGCTCTGCCTTGAATTCATCTTCTTGAACTAACACCATTCCAATGGTGGAATGCGAAGCTGCGAGGTATAAGAAGTAGTCCTGGTTGTAGTTGGGAGGATGCAATAACGGTGCATGGGTCAACGCGTGTTTCAGTGCATCAAAAGATTGTTGAGCAATCTCGTCCCAAAAGAATTGTACATTCTGTTTCAACAACCGTGTAAAACCTTTAGTGACCTCGGCGTAGTTAGGGATGAATCGGCGTAAAAAGTTTGCTTTCCCTTGCAAGCTTTGGAGTTGGCGCAAACTCGAAGGAGGAGACAATTGGATGATAGCCTCGACTTTCGAGGGATCGACGCGAATGCCGGTTTTGGAAACAACAAATCCCAGCAATCGACCTGTTTCTATACAGAAAACACACTTGTGGGGATTCAACCGAATTCGATAATGCCTACACCTCATAAAGATTGCTCGTAGGTGGACAAGGTGATCAGCTCGGTGTAAAGAATGAGCAGGCAAATCATCGAGATAGGGTTGCACAATGTGCTTGATGTCATGAAACGCATAAGACATGGCCCGTTGAAAAGTAGCACCGGCATTCTTAAGGCCAAAAGGTAATTTGCAATAAGCAAATGTCCCCCATGGACAAATGAATGCCGTTTTTGGTTGATCGGCAGGTAGAATATTGATTTGATTATAACCTGAGAAACCATCCATGAAGGAAAACATCTCACTTCCGGCACAATCATCAATAATTTGATCGATATAAGGCGTAGGATAGTTGTCTTTTGGACAAGCTCGATTGATATCCCTATAATCGATACAGATTCTTATTGTTCCTTGTTTTTTATTGACGGGAACAATATTCGATACCCAATCCGTTAACGGGATCGGATAAATGAAACCTGCTTTCAACAGCTTTTCGACTTCGGCTTTGATTGCAGCTGCTTTTCGAGGGTGAATCTGACGCAACCGTTGCCGAATGGGTTTAGCATCCGGGTAGGTTTTGATTTCATGAACAACAATGGCAGGATCGATTCCTGGCATTTCTTCGTAGGACCAGGCAAACACGTCGCGGAATTCTTGGAATAGGGCCTTGTAAGTTTCAATTTCTTCGTCAGTACATGCGGCACCTATATGAATGTTCTCCTTGATTCCGGGCTTCACTGAAATGTCAATGGGAATAGTACGAGAAATATTCCCTAAATTCAGCTCTGAATCAGAATGTTTCGTTGGATCCTGAGCGTCTTTGACATATTCAGCGGTAAAGATAGATGAAAAATCATTTTCAAAGACATCATCCTTAGGTAAAAACGAAGATCTGTGATGGAGATCGTCCCATGGTAGATCATCTACACTTAGGATTTCGCGAAGTTGTTCGTCAGATGACACTTCTTCGGGAAACGTTATCCGTTCTAAGGGTGAGGTGAAAAGTGACTCTTCACTGACCACATTCATTTGGTCGGTTGAATGAAAGTCGGTAAAAGACATAAGAGCTTCATAAGCAATCTCATACGGACTCAACGGCATAACATTACCGAGTGAGTCTAGCTCAGAGTCAGAGGGAACATACCAAGGATCATCATAAATAATGTTTTCTGACGTGATCATATGAATTGTTGCGAACGAAGGGTCTGCATTGAGTGGAGGGAGAGGAAAAGTTCCCAGTAAACCGGAATCCTTAACTAAACCTACACCAATGTCCCTATAAGGGATCGTCGTTTTACCAACATGCTGGATAGTTTCTAAAGAGGTTGGGTCGGATGAAAAGTATGTCAGCTGATCAATAGTCACGATCTTACCGTTATGTGGAAACTTAATGACTCTGAAGACCGATGAAACGACCGCTGTCATAGCATATGACCAACTTCGACCCAAAAGAAGGTTGTAGTCTAGAGGGGCATCAACCACTTCCACATCCAGACTAACGGTTTTACCTTCGACCCCTATAGGCAATTCTTGTAGAATACCAAACGGACGGAACCCACGGCCATCAAAGGCCTTAAGGATGGTGGGGGATTGGTTCAACGAAGGAGAACCAAGCGATCTCCAACATTGAATCGACATAATACACGTAGAAGCTCCCTCATCAATCACAGTCCGATGAATAGGCCTGTTTTTGACTATCACTGGAATTTGGAAAGCCATTTGATGGGGGAGACGCGGTGTACTACTTTCTAGATCAAAGATCATTAGGTTCGGGTCCTGAACATCGACAGCTCCAATAGCCGACAAAAGCAATTTTCGTTGCGCTGGACATGATTGCAGCACTTCGAGTGCCGACATTGCTGAAGGTGAAACAGCTAAATCTTCAACAATGTTGTAATTCTGGGCTGCTCTCGCATGTGGATTGAAAGCAGACCTTCGAAGTACACCCTTGGCGGGCGGCTTAATCACTAAGTCTGGGTTAGGTTTTTCGATCTGTAGTGGATCGGAACCGGGAGCTGAGGTTGATGGGTTAGAGTTAGAAGATTCTGCTTCTTTACCATCAATAGGAGCCTTACTACCATAATCTTGCGATCGAGTCGCAATCCTGACATGAGACATCATCAAAATGGGTTCTTCACTGGCATTCGAAGAAGAACCTATCATCTTATTTTCCTGCTCGGGGAATGGATTCTTTAACACAGCAGGAGTCGGAGAACCTTTAACTATTTTCACTACCTCGGCCCGATGAGGGCAGTCTCTCGTAAAATGATCTTCTTCACAAATGAGACAAGGATAACGAGGTTTGCGCTTTTCGTCATTAGTTTCCGACTTTTCCGTTTTCTCCTTTGGAGCCTTGTCTGCTTTAGCCTTCTTCTTTCCTTTCTTCTTTCCACCGTTTTTGGATTTGGCCGTAGATGACTCTACAGCGTGAATGTCGGCGGTAAGTTCAGGAGGAGAAGACTCTCCTGTCGGAGAATCAGGCAAAGTGATAATTGGAGTATTGGAGGTCTTGGAAGACTTCTTCTTACTCTTCGTAGTCACGATACCGATCATA
Organism: Pinus tabuliformis; assembly: GCA_031772625.1. Lineage (NCBI taxonomy): Eukaryota > Viridiplantae > Streptophyta > Pinopsida > Pinales > Pinaceae > Pinus > Pinus tabuliformis. The sequence continues at coordinate 1,137,547,213 of CM062819.1, read as the reverse complement.
CCATCAGCGGCATGAGATCCCGAAGGAGCAGCAGCGATTTGGTTTGACTTTGGAAGATCCGGAATTTTCTCGTGTAACGTACCCGACTGAGTGTAAACTAAGTCAAGGTATTGTGCCTGAGCAATGACTTGCTCCTCAGTAACTACGCCGGCCTTAGCTACATCTTCAGTAATTCTTGGTAATAATGATTTTACAAACCATTCAGCTAAAATTTGGTCCGGGATAAAAACTTTCACTAATCTCCTTCGACGTCTCCACTCATGGATGTGATCAGAAATGTACGTGGATGTCGATTGTTTTAGCGAAGTTAATAATTCTGTACCATTATCGTATCTGACTGGTAACTGAAAATGAGTTAAGAATGAAGTAGCTAACTGGCTAAAGTTGTAAAAAGAAGCCCGTGGCAACTCAATGTACCACTTGGCTGCGAGACCAATGAGTGTACGCTGGAAAAGACGTAAGCGGATAGAATCATCTGAGATGGAATTTGATGCACACCAGAGGTGGTAAGTCATCACGTGATTAGACGGATCCTCTCCAGACTTACCTTCGAACTTAGGTATATCGCTGGGCAACTTATTTGGCATTGGCGGCCAGAACGGAAGATATTGAATTGGATCGTTCGTTAGGCGCGTCAAGTCGGGTAAATCTAAAGTCGCAATAAATGGTAACTGCCGGTTAGGATCTCGGAAACTCTGAGTCACAATACCAGCCCCAGGAGGAGGATATCCAGGATAACTAGGAACAGGATTCGCATTGGGGATATTATATCCTCCTGGAAAACCAGGATTAACCGAACCGTACTGGGGTTGTTGAGGTGGTTGATAATTGTACCCAGGATACGGTTGATACTGGTAAACCGGTTGTTGGGCAGCTTGACCAGGTTGATACTGTCCCTGGTACGGAGGTTGAACAAATTGAGGTTGAGTAGTAACAACCGTACTTGTACCAGGTTGACCTGCAGGCATCTGGACTGTGGTTTGAACCGTGGGTCCAGACAACGGTACAGATGTCTGAGGAACGGTTACAGGGACAGTAGAAACCGGAGCTGCCGATACTCCAGATGTAAGCATGGTAGATGAAGCGGTAGCTGCTGCAGCCGTGTGAGGTGGAGTACTCGGTGCAATTGGCGGCGGAGTAACTACAGAAGTTACAGGGGTCTGAACACTTGACTGGACAAGTTGCGGTTGCTGGGGTTGGCATTGGCGGCCAGCAGTTGTCACAGGTGCGACCCCGCACTGTGCAGTCGACAACAGCGCGTCCAAGGACGCACTGTGCAGAACACAGAGACTGCGTCTTCCTGTAAAAGTTAAGAAAATTCCATTTTTGCCTTAAATTACTTTTAGATTTTGTTTTTTCTTAGTGTTTTCCGCCCAGATCCTTTAGTACCCTGTCAAGAATTCTTACCTGAACTGGTTTTGTGAGCTTTGAGTGTTTTAGTGGTTTTCAACGAAGTTTAGACCTAGGGTTTGATTTTTGGAAAGGCTTTGTAGTAACTTTGAGCTTAGAAAGTTGTTCCAGCCTTAGATATCTCTGGTTAGTCAACCTTCTTAGAAGTTGAGCCTGCCGTAAAGTCTCCTTGTTTGAGCAACTTGTCATTTGAGTTGTTTTGGGTCAAATTTCGAATTGCTTGTTTTTAAAGTATTGATTTCCATTTTCAAAAAGGACAAAAAGATTAGAATTTTGTTTTGACTAGTTTTTGGTTCTGCAATAAGCTAGTCCTTGATTTGATTGTGATCAAGTAAAACACCTTAGAAATAATCATTGTTAGTTTTGGCCTCGTTAAGATTGCTTAGAGTAAATTTGCCTTTAGTTTGCTTATGAGTGCATTTTCATAGATTTTAAGAGTTGTTAAGATTGATTTTTGGTTATATTAGATTTATTTGCTTTATTAAAAGAAAAATACAAAAACATCTTCTTAAAAGTCTTGTTTCAAGTAGCTTTTTGTTTTCAAAAGAAGAAAAGAGTTTTTTCGTGCATGTAAAGAGAAGTTATGTTTTTATGCTTGGAAAAGAAAAACGAATTGTTTCTTTGATTGTCTTCAATTAAGAAGTTGCTTTTATAAGGATTGCATTCTCTCAACTTTTTAGTTAAGCAATTCATCGAAAAAGTAAAGTAGTGGATAAATCATTTTAGGTGCATTTTGTAGTGGTTTCGAGTCGAGTCAACATACCACTAGTTTCACTTCCATCACCTTTTGACTTAAGAAACAACCTTAAAAGTAACGCTTAAATTAAAATCAATCTAGTAATCTTTATTTTTCTAGGGCTCTGAAGCACCAACATAGCTTAGGCTAGGGTCTTGGAGTAGGTGAGTACTTAACTCTCCAAGACTACAAAACCAAACAGATAGTTTATCTTGAGTAGAACAAATCCAATTGTTTCAGTTACATTCTGGGAAAGCTCCTCTTAAAGGAGAAACACGAGCTCGTGTCCGAACCAGTGAGGGGATCATTCCTCCCTCGTTGGGAACGACGCCAGGCAGTACGTATTACAAACGGTAAACCTCGGATTAACCATTGTCGAGGAGCCAGGGGTCACTTATCGGTAAACCTTGGATTGTTGTCAAGGAGCCGGTAAGGGGATTGGAGCTTGCTACTCTGCCCTTGCGTGCTGTCGGAGTTTAGACTGTTCCCCCAGGTGTAATTGTTGTGATTGGTAACCTTAGTGGCCATAATATCTAGGATTCTACCCAAGGTGACGGTGGAGGGAAGGTCCCACTGTACCTGGAGCAGACGTCGGTTATACTCACTTGGATTTTCTGGGGGGTTCGCTTCACTTCGAGACGGTTAAAGTGGAGGAACTTGGTCCAGTCTATTCATTAAGCAGGTTGCCGGGGTAACTGTTCCACCCACTATTTCTGTACTGAATCCTGCGAGGTTGGGCCTAATCACCAACTAGCGCTTTTGGTCCGGAAGACTACTGTTTGTGTGTGGTTTGACGCTCTAGATTATTTAGGCGTGTGCTTCAAATTTGATTGGTTCTTTAGAAGACTTTAGGTGGTTTGATTTGAAATTTTTTACTTTGTTTTCGTGTGTTGTAGTTAAAATCTTTAATTGTGGCGGAATTACCGAGAAGGTCCCGTCGTATTGCGGGCCAGTCTCCTGAAGTTGTATCTGTGGCCGAATTGTTGAGAAGATCCCGTGAACTTAGGGGTTCACCTCCTCGAGACGACCCCAGTTATTTAGAGGGTTTAAAGGTCCTTGTAACTCCTAGTGGCAGTAAAGTAGGTTCACCTGAAGAAGGAGAATCTTCTTTAGTAGTCCATCCAGATTACGAAAGATTAGAAACAGGTTACAATCCCGAAGCTGTTACAGTTTCCGAGCTTGCTGGTAGTTTTTCATCTGCCAGTGAAACAGGCGAAGAACCTGAAATTTCAGAACCTGTTACTCCAACTCCTAGTGTTCCTGATTCACCAAGAATAGAAAGAATTATCACCGAAAATCTTCCTGTTGGATTAATTGCTATAGAAGAACTTGTTCCAGAGGAAGAAATAGGCGTTTCTGATTCTGAAGATCTAATTACCCTTGATCTAAGGGAGCGTGAATCCATATTTTACAGTCCTCCTAGAAGTGAGTCTTGGTACCTTGCATTAACCAATTTTTTAGACAACTCAGTAGGTTTTTCTACACCTCGTACTCCGGTTCCACCCAGAGGAATTCATTCTCCTGTAAATATGTCTGGTCAGTCGTCTGTGTTTTCGCAAAGTCCTGAATCATTTTTACATGGCGGTCCTTCTGTTCCTACTGGGTATCAGTCACTTTCTGGTACCTTTGCGGGAGCATCTCCTCAACCTGTTGATCATGGGTTATTAGTTGGAAACAGTGGTAATGTACCATTGAGTATAGGTGAAGTTTATATGATGTCAGGTTCAACTCCCATTAACCAACCTCAAGGTGGCCAATTACCGCCTGGGGGGCAACCTTCGTTAATGCCTGGGGGGCAACCTCAAGGTACTTCATTTGTGACTGGGGGGCAACCTCAAGGGTATCAACCCCAAGGGTATCAACCCCAGCCTCAATACGTACCCCAAAGTCAACCTCAGTATCAGTATCAACCTCAAGGATGGCAACCTCAAGGATGGCAACCCCAAGGGTATCAACCCCAAGGGTATCAACCTCAAGGATACCAACCTCAAGGTCAAGGTCAACCCCAGTATTCGTATTTACCTCAAGGTTATCAACCTACGGGTCAATACCCTGGTCAAGGTTATCAACCACCTCAAGGGCAATCATATGGGACTACATCTTACAGTTATCAACCCTATCCTCAATACGGCTATGGATCTCAGTATCCTCAACCTGTTATGAGTCAATACCCTGGAATGTTAACATGGGATCCGTCACAGGGTCAACAGATGTCGCAACCAAGTATACAGTCGGTACCTCAAGCAGGACAACCTGCAGTTCCTGGTCCATCCCAGCAACCGCAACTTGTCCAGTCAAGTGTTCAGACCCCTGTAACTTCTGTAGTTACTCAGCCGCCAATTGCACCGAGTACTCCACCTCACACGGCTGCAGCAGCTACCGCTTCATCTACCATGCTTACATCTGGAGTATCGGCAGCTCCGGTTTCTACTGTCCCTGTAACCGTTCCTCAGACATCTGTACCGTTGTCTGGACCCACGATTCAAACCACAGTCCAGATGCCTGCAGGTCAACCTGGTACAAGTACGGTTGTTACTACTCAACCTCAATTTGTTCAACCTCCGTACCAGGGACAGTATCAACCTGGTCAAGCTGCCCAACAACCGGTTTACCAGTATCAACCGTATCCTGGGTACAATTATCAACCACCTCAACAACCCCAGTACGGTCCGGTTAATCCTGGTTTTCCAGGAGGATATAATATCCCCAATGCGAATCCTGTTCCTAGTTATCCTGGATATCCTCCTCCTGGGGCTGGTATTGTGACTCAGAGTTTCCGAGATCCTAACCGGCAGTTACCATTTATTGCGACTTTAGATTTACCCGACTTGACGCGCCTAACGAACGATCCAATTCAATATCTTCCGTTCTGGCCGCCAATGCCAAATAAGTTGCCCAGCGATATACCTAAGTTCGAAGGTAAGTCTGGAGAGGATCCGTCTAATCACGTGATGACTTACCACCTCTGGTGTGCATCAAATTCCATCTCAGATGATTCTATCCGCTTACGTCTTTTCCAGCGTACACTCATTGGTCTCGCAGCCAAGTGGTACATTGAGTTGCCACGGGCTTCTTTTTACAACTTTAGCCAGTTAGCTACTTCATTCTTAACTCATTTTCAGTTACCAGTCAGATACGATAATGGTACAGAATTATTAACTTCGCTAAAACAATCGACATCCACGTACATTTCTGATCACATCCATGAGTGGAGACGTCGAAGGAGATTAGTGAAAGTTTTTATCCCGGACCAAATTTTAGCTGAATGGTTTGTAAAATCATTATTACCAAGAATTACTGAAGATGTAGCTAAGGCCGGCGTAGTTACTGAGGAGCAAGTCATTGCTCAGGCACAATACCTTGACTTAGTTTACACTCAGTCGGGTACGTTACACGAGAAAATTCCGGATCTTCCAAAGTCAAACCAAATCGCTGCTGCTCCTTCGGGATCTCATGCCGCTGATGGTATGATCGGTATCGTGACTACGAAGAGTAAGAAGAAGTCTTCCAAGACCTCCAATACTCCAATTATCACTTTGCCTGATTCTCCGACAGGAGAGTCTTCTCCTCCTGAACTTACCGCCGACATTCACGCTGTAGAGTCATCTACGGCCAAATCCAAAAACGGTGGAAAGAAGAAAGGAAAGAAGAAGGCTAAAGCAGACAAGGCTCCAAAGGAGAAAACGGAAAAGTCGGAAACTAATGACGAAAAGCGCAAACCTCGTTATCCTTGTCTCATTTGTGAAGAAGATCATTTTACGAGAGACTGCCCTCATCGGGCCGAGGTAGTGAAAATAGTTAAAGGTTCTCCGACTCCTGCTGTGTTAAAGAATCCATTCCCCGAGCAGGAAAATAAGATGATAGGTTCTTCTTCGAATGCCAGTGAAGAACCCATTTTGATGATGTCTCATGTCAGGATTGCGACTCGATCGCAAGATTATGGTAGTAAGGCTCCTATTGATGGTAAAGAAGCAGAATCTTCTAACTCTAACCCATCAACCTCAGCTCCCGGTTCCGATCCACTACAGATCGAAAAACCTAACCCAGACTTAGTGATTAAGCCGCCCGCCAAGGGTGTACTTCGAAGGTCCGCTTTCAATCCACATGCGAGAGCAGCCCAGAATTACAACATTGTTGAAGATTTAGCTGTTTCACCTTCAGCAATGTCGGCACTCGAAGTGCTGCAATCATGTCCAGCGCAACGAAAATTGCTTTTGTCGGCTATTGGAGCTGTCGATGTTCAGGACCCGAACCTAATGATCTTTGATCTAGAAAGTAGTACACCGCGTCTCCCCCATCAAATGGCTTTCCAAATTCCAGTGATAGTCAAAAACAGGCCTATTCATCGGACTGTGATTGATGAGGGAGCTTCTACGTGTATTATGTCGATTCAATGTTGGAGATCGCTTGGTTCTCCTTCGTTGAACCAATCCCCCACCATCCTTAAGGCCTTTGATGGCCGTGGGTTCCGTCCGTTTGGTATTCTACAAGAATTGCCTATAGGGGTCGAAGGTAAAACCGTTAGTCTGGATGTGGAAGTGGTTGATGCCCCTCTAGACTACAACCTTCTTTTGGGTCGAAGTTGGTCATATGCTATGACAGCGGTCGTTTCATCGGTCTTCAGAGTCATTAAGTTTCCACATAACGGTAAGATCGTGACTATTGATCAGCTGACATACTTTTCATCCGACCCAACCTCTTTAGAAACTATCCAGCATGTTGGTAAAACGACGATCCCTTATAGGGACATTGGTGTAGGTTTAGTTAAGGATTCCGGTTTACTGGGAACTTTTCCTCTCCCTCCACTCAATGCAGACCCTTCGTTCGCAACAATTCATATGATCACGTCAGAAAACATTATTTATGATGATCCTTGGTATGTTCCCTCTGACTCTGAGCTAGACTCACTCGGTAATGTTATGCCGTTGAGTCCGTATGAGATTGCTTATGAAGCTCTTATGTCTTTTACCGACTTTCATTCAACCGACCAAATGAATGTGGTCAGTGAAGAGTCACTTTTCACCTCACCCTTAGAACGGATAACGTTTCCCGAAGAAGTGTCATCTGACGAACAACTTCGCGAAATCCTCAGTGTAGATGATCTACCATGGGACGATCTCCATCACAGATCTTCGTTTTTACCTAAGGATGATGTCTTTGAAAATGATTTTTCATCTATCTTTACCGCTGAATATGTCAAAGACGCTCAGGATCCAACGAAACATTCTGATTCAGAGCTGAATTTAGGGAATATTTCTCGTACTATTCCCATTGACATTTCAGTGAAGCCCGGAATCAAGGAGAACATTCATATAGGTGCCGCATGTACTGACGAAGAAATTGAAACTTACAAGGCCCTATTCCAAGAATTCCGCGACGTGTTTGCCTGGTCCTACGAAGAAATGCCAGGAATCGATCCTGCCATTGTTGTTCATGAAATCAAAACCTACCCGGATGCTAAACCCATTCGGCAACGGTTGCGTCAGATTCACCCTCGAAAAGCAGCTGCAATCAAAGCCGAAGTCGAAAAGCTGTTGAAAGCAGGTTTCATTTATCCGATCCCGTTAACGGATTGGGTATCGAATATTGTTCCCGTCAATAAAAAACAAGGAACAATAAGAATCTGTATCGATTATAGGGATATCAATCGAGCTTGTCCAAAAGACAACTATCCTACGCCTTATATCGATCAAATTATTGATGATTGTGCCGGAAGTGAGATGTTTTCCTTCATGGATGGTTTCTCAGGTTATAATCAAATCAATATTCTACCTGCCGATCAACCAAAAACGGCATTCATTTGTCCATGGGGGACATTTGCTTATTGCAAATTACCTTTTGGCCTTAAGAATGCCGGTGCTACTTTTCAACGGGCCATGTCTTATGCGTTTCATGACATCAAGCACATTGTGCAACCCTATCTCGATGATTTGCCTGCTCATTCTTTACACCGAGCTGATCACCTTGTCCACCTACGAGCAATCTTTATGAGGTGTAGGCATTATCGAATTCGGTTGAATCCCCACAAGTGTGTTTTCTGTATAGAAACAGGTCGATTGCTGGGATTTGTTGTTTCCAAAACCGGCATTCGCGTCGATCCCTCGAAAGTCGAGGCTATCATCCAATTGTCTCCTCCTTCGAGTTTGCGCCAACTCCAAAGCTTGCAAGGGAAAGCAAACTTTTTACGCCGATTCATCCCTAACTACGCCGAGGTCACTAAAGGTTTTACACGGTTGTTGAAACAGAATGTACAATTCTTTTGGGATGAGATTGCTCAACAATCTTTTGATGCACTGAAACACGCGTTGACCCATGCACCGTTATTGCATCCTCCCAACTACAACCAGGACTACTTCTTATACCTCGCAGCTTCGCATTCCACCATTGGAATGGTGTTAGTTCAAGAAGATGAATTCAAGGCAGAGCATGTGATATATTACCTTAGCAGAACCTTAAATCCAACTGAGTTAAAATATTCGCATGTGGAGAAATTGGCCCTGGCAGCCGTTCAAGCTGTCCAGCGTTTTCGTCACTACATTCTTCTCCGCAAAACTACTGTTATTTCGGATTGCAACCCTATGATTTATATCTTGACAAAACAACTGCTAGGGGGCAAGTACTCTAAATGGATCGTCATCCTGCAAGAGTTCGACTTGGAGTTTGAGAAGTCCAAGTCTAAGAAATCTTTAGTCTTCGCGGAATTGATGTGTGATTTCCCGAGTGCTGACACAGAGACTGTGGCAGAGGAGTCCATTGCGGACGAATCTTTGTTTCTTATTAGCACTGTAGATCCGTGGTATGGGGATATAATCATCTATCTCCAAACCCAAACCTTTCGGCCTGAAACTTCCAAGGAAAACCGTCGAAAAATTCGGTTTCAATCCCAGCAATACAGAATTATTGGAGATACACTTTATCGCCTGGGGGCAGACTTAGTTTTTCGACGTTGTTTAACTCACGATGAGGCTGAGAGAGTTTTGAATGACTGTCACTCTGGAGCATGTGGCGGTCATATGTCTGGGTATGCCACAGCTCAGAAGGTGTTGCGCGCTGGCTATTTCTGGCCGTCTATGTTTAAAGATTGTATCCTTGCCGTCAGAAAATGCCACAACTGTCAAGTGTTTGATCGCAAGATGCGCGCTCCACCTGCTCCTCTCCACCCTATAATTGCCGCTGGTCCATTCGCCAAATGGGGCATTGACTTTATTACTTGTAACCCTCACTCGGCCGGGGGGCATGCGTATATCATCCTTGCGGTTGATTATTTTACTAAGTGGGCCGAGGCGATGCCTACATTCGACGCAAGCGGCAAGACAGCTGCACTTTTCGTATTCAATCATATCATAACTAGGTTTGGTGTCCCACAAGCAATCATTACGGACCATGGAAGCCATTTTCGAAATGTCATGATGACTGAACTTACAAGCCAGCTTGGTTTGCGCCACGATAGCTCTACACCTTATTATCCGCAAGCCAACGGTTTGGTTGAGTCAATCAACAAAGTTCTAGTCGTCATGATTCGACGGATCATTGGGATCCATCGAACGAATTGGCATAACATGTTATTTTCGGCACTATGGGCATATCGAACTTCAGTGAAAAATTCAACAGGTTTCACTCCTTTTCAGCTAGTTTATGGCTTAGAAGCTGTGTTACCTATTGAGTGCGAAATCCCATCACTTCAAATGGCTGTCGAATTACTTCCAGCTACTTCCGAAGAGGAGAAACGGTTGTTATACTTAGCTAAATTAGATGAGACTCGACGTGACGCTACTTTAGCTATCGAGACTCACGCGAAACGAATGAAAGCTCAGTACGATAAAAATGTAACCCCTCGAAGTTTTTCGGAAGGAGACCTAGTACTATTATATGATCAAGCAAACGATAAGCTAGGTGCTGGAAAATTCGTTCCCATGTGGCATGGGCCCTACATTGTAAAGCGAAAGCTAGCAAAAGGGGCTTATGAGTTAGTTGATTTTGATGGGGACTCTTTGGGCAAACCCAGAAATGGACTTTACCTAAAGAGGTATTATGCTTAAAATGGTGGATGGAGAAATTTTTAGATAGGTTAGATTTCCTTTCTAGCTAGCAAGTGTGTTAGTTTAGTCAGTGTGCTTAGCTTAGCAAGTGTGGTTTTTCGTCATTATTTTGGCTCATCTTGGTTTTACTCTTGATATTGTAGATGTTGACGCCTCTCCAAACATACATTGGATTTGCTGATGGTGCTTGTCGTAGTACACGGAATATCTCTTCCGCAGCTTGGGTTATCTATTCGCCCTCTGACGAGTTAGTTTCTATGCATGGGGTAAGCCTCGGTCAAACAACGAATAACATTGCAGAATACAGTGCAGTGGTTGAATTATTATCCGAATCTATTTCATTTGGAATTCGACGTTTGATAGTGAGGTTAGATTCTGAACTTGTTGTATTACAGCTTAATAGAGTTTATGCCATTAGAAATCCTGTGTTATTAAGGTTGTTTTTGAGAGTGCGTCTCTTGGAACGTGAATTTGATTACATTGAATATCAACATATTCCAAGGTCTTTGAATACATTAGCAGATGCAATTGCTTCTCAAGTGTTGGACAGACATTTATAATAATCATGCAAGTAAATTTAAAGACATTTCATCATACATGTTAAACAAGATAAGCCGATAATAGTGATATATAGATATAGATAGAAGTGTGTCCAAAAATATATACATCGTCTTCGATCATAGGTTTAACACACCTTATGATCGGCAAAATGATAGTGCAAAAAGTCAAAAATGTCACATGTGACTACAAAAGTGACTAGTCAATCACTGGTGGTGCTCTCTGTACGACACCACTGCGCGGGCTATCTTGCGCAGAAATCTCCTAAACGGTCCAGGGACTGCAACCACGAAGCGCTGAAGCCTCATTGGAATGTCATCCATAGTAGTCTCAGGTATATCTGCCGTGAGACGCTCTAGATCATGCTCCAAATCGGCTAGTACTTCTGCTGTCGCATCCTGTAAGGCCGGTGCCGGTGCAGCTGGATGTCGTCTGTCGTAAGGCCGGAGATTGGCTGGACGCTGTGGTCCAACATCTGCATTTTTAAAATTTTACTGTTACATTGAGACGATATATATGAAAAATAAAAAATACATAATTAGAAAACTTGTGAAAATGAAAGTACCTCTGTCATCCCATTGTTCTCCCTGTGGAAGAACCATGTCCGGATCACCTCTGAAATCCATTCCGGCATATGGAAAGTCTTGTATCACAAAAAGCTGGCCCTCTAGCCAGTCGAAGTAACTGTCAGAGAATCGAACCACTGCAGCACCCTCGTCAGGATGCCGGGCCATCACCGCAACCCATCGAACAAGCTTTGGCTCCCGAGGACCCAAGTCATCAACAGTGAGTTGCTGAGGGATCAGCATAATCCTGCAGCATTTACCCAAAGAAAATGTATAGCTCCAACCTCTTCTCCTTCTGGCTCAATGCCTTCATTTATAGTGCTGTAAAGAGGTTTATTCAGGTCCACTATCAATGGGATCATCCCCCTCTATGGGTGGGATAGCTCCCTTATTGATGGGATAGGTTCCCCCTTAATAGAGATACATGAACCAACTGGAGGCGCATCCATTTCATCAAACCGACCTCTAGAATGTTCTAGAAGTAACCACAAGTAACTTTTTCAAGATAAAACTCGCGCATTTTGCCTTTTACAGAGGGACGCACCTGTCCCTTAACATACAGAGCGTCCATGGACGCATATTTTGTGAACATGGTCAGCGTCCCCGCAGGTAAGGCTAGAGAGAACCTGCGACCCCAGAGATAAACATGATTTTTACAAGACTTTCTCTCTTCTTTGAGTTTGAGATGGATAACAGAGGCATGAGACTTGCCTAAGAGGGTAGCATGACTTGTTGATTGGAGCCATACTAACTGTAAGTAGTCAAGGTGACATTTTTTAGTGTAACAATAGCACGTAGGGAAGGATTGATTAAATGTTAATGCATAGACTGTGGCGTGAAAACAATAATAATCAGCCAAGCATTTAAAATCACTGGTTGCATGCATTACACGACAGAGGGAAATGAGAAATCAAATGCATCCAACATGGTGAGGTGGTTTAAATGATTGAGCGTGAGGGTTGTTGTATTTATAACCACTGTTTGTTGAACTATAGTTTGCCAAGAGCCGCCAAGTCTTCAAATGCATATGTATATGTTTTCAATATGCGCCATTGTCATCGGCTGTCAAACAAGTCATGAGGGTTTGTGAATACATGGTTGCACCGAACAGAATGTCGACATATGCATTAAATTAAGATTTTAAAAGTACTGTTGTGTTTATATATGAGTTGTAACGCATTAATATATGCCGTGGGTATTGTCAAAAAGAACAGAGGAATGCTGTAGGGGTGCATGTCAAAACGAGTCTTCAACCGTGTTCATGTTTCACTGTGCGCATATATTCATATATTTGTGCCATTAAAATGCATAGGATTGTCTGCAAATTTGTTGCATTGACTGCAAATCCTAATTGAAATCGACTTTGCATTATTTTGTGCCTTAAGGCCGAGGGTTTCATTGACTGTGTTTCTTTAAAAAAAATTGTTTGCCATTTGTTTTGAGCAGTAAGAATATGAGGCCGAGCGCATGTGAATAGCCCTCTAGGCTCAAAACGTTGTCTGCAATTTTTTTGATATTTTTGTGAAATGATGAGAGGGTTTAGGCCGAGAGCAAAGTTGCTTGTATACACAGTCATGTTTTTAAAATTTTGAAAGGCCAGTGCAATTTGCGCATTAAACACAGTCAATATTTGTGAATTTTTGAGAGGCCGAGAGCAATTTTTGCATTATACAGTCATGTTTTTTTCATTGTGAATAAACAAGGAATGTTTTGAGGAACTGTTAAGAGGCCGAGAGCAAAAATTTCCATTGTGAATACACAGAGAATGTTTGAGGAAGCCGAGAGCAAAAATTTTTCTTATGTTTTTATTTAAATACACAGTAACACATGATTGGGAAAACATGGTTAATTCTATATGTGTATTTACTTTTCAAAAACATACTGAGGGCAGTATATTGATAATGGATATTCAGGTGTGGTGTGCCTTGAAACAGGGGTTTGAAACAGGTTTATACAGAGGAAAGACAACAGAGATTTAAAGTTGAATCAGAGAGGGCAGGTAAGCCTCATTGCTTCTACAATTTCATTTAAAAACAATCATCATTATCCTTGTCAAAATGAAGTTAGTAACAGCAGAAGATTATATTTATTGGTTCACAGAAATCATGACAAACCGGGTAGAACCAAGATTTCAAATAGAGAGTTGGAGCAAAGAAACTGTAGAAAAATTATATCAGTCAGGAATGATAGGATTTCTACAAAAGTTTAATGGTCATTCAGAACAGATAACTAAGGAGTTTATCAATAATTTCAGTCAAGACAAAACTCAAGTAGGTGAACTCAGTATCCCCGTAACTCAGGAGTTCTTATCCAAAGCCTTAGAGTTGCCTATGATAGGAGAAAAATATCATAAGGGTTTGCATTTCAAGGAGAAAGCATGGACTTTCTTCCTTGAAAAGAACAGGAAAGGCACCTTTGATAGAGCTAAGGGGATACCCCGGGAATGGTTCAATGAACCATGGGGAGAACTAGTTATGGTTATTCAGAAATTTTTGACTTGTGACCGACAGTATAACATTGCTCATCTATACCATGTTAGATTGCTGCAGCACATAAAAGGAGATGGTAGAATAAACTTTCCATATTTTCTATATAAAAGTCTTGTCAAAATGGTTGAAACAGTGAAACAGAAGCACAAGCCAAAGGCATCACAGGTATATCATCAGGGGTTAATTAAAATCTTGGTAGAATATCAGGTGAAATCAAAGGGGTTAGAATGGAAGGAATTTATGCATAAAAATCATTTCATTGAACAATTTGTTGATATACAAGACAAAGTAGAGCAAGAAGATAAAAGCATAATGAACTCTCCCTTCTATCCTAGAACCAGAGCTAGAAATATGGCCATGCATGAGATTGATACATCTGTTATGTCTGTTCCTAGGACTAGGAATTCTATTGATTTTGAACAGGAGGTAGAAGCATATTCTCCTAGAAAACCAGAAGAACAGGATATAGCACAAGAACCCCTTGAGAGAGATTCCATATTTGATAATGATGCAGGAGAATCATTGATGAAAACCACCCAGGATTTTGAAAAGGAACTGAATTTGGCCAAGATCCAAGACTTAACAGATCAGCTAGGAATAAGTAAAATTGTTGAGAGGCAATTAAAATCAGAGAATAAGGCACAGAAAAAGGATAATGCAAAGTTAATGAAAACAAATGAACAATTACAAGAAGAAATAAGCAGGTTGCAAAAGAGAAATGATTTGCTTTCCAAACAGGCATTCCAGTGGTTAAAAGATAAAAACATGTGGAAAGCTAAATATGAAAAGCAGAAGGTTAAAGCAGCAATGTTAAAGGCCAAACAGGAATCATAATTTGATTGTGTGAACAGGGAAACAGATACAGGTACAACATCTACTTCAGAGGGCAGAAGGTCCAAGAGGAGCAAGCAAGCATGGGGACATGCTTGATCATAAGCATGGGAGAGATGTTGGGCTTCAGTTTTGATCTCATTTTGCTTTGATAAACTTATCTAGTTATCCATTTATCCCTCATTTTCACTTCATCCATCTCATTTTAATGAATATTTGATGTCTAATCAGGTATTTAGCTTTAATTTATCAATTTCTAAAGTTTTTATTAAAGTTTGATTTTAAGTGCAATTTTGGCAATTTCAGAAATTCCCGTAATCACTTCATGTCGGATATGGATGCAGGCCACTTCAGCACGAATGGGATGCATGAATAGGAAGCTTGGGAACTAGGACCAAGCCACCTATGCTTGGTTCCAACAGAACGAGTTTTCTTATGCCTTTTTGGAGCTAGTCAATCATGACTAGTCATCCAGAAATCCCATCTAAATAGGGTTGTTTTGGGATTCCATGATATTAGTCATATTTCTTGGGATGATGGAGTTGGATTCGACTTGAATAGGTGGACTAAAGTAGATATGATTGTTAGAGTGATTTTAGATCAGTTGGTTTCATGAACTCATTATTTAAGAGCCACACTTTGATGGCTCAACACACTTGACATATGATACTATTATGCTGTAATATTTTTGGTTTGAAGACTTGAGTTGGAGACTTATGTTACTTTCATTTTTCTGATCAATACATGGATGTTTTTCTGATCTAAAGCTTCTGATATCATCTTCATAAGTGTGCAAGGCAAGGGTGGAGGGCCCCCACTCCAAGCTAAGTACACTTCCAAGTTAGACTAGTTTTATTTCATTGCAAATCTGGTTGATGATAGCTTTAGTTTTTCAAAGTCTTATTTCAGATTGTATCATGGTTATGAATAGTGATTGATTTCATTTGTTAATGGTTTATTCATCATCTAATTGAGTTGGGAAACAAATGTTCAAGTTGGGCATTCTCTCTATGAAATGGTGAATTAGAATTGGTCTCTTTCATTTACATGCAAGTGGTTTGTTTTCATTTAGATTTATATCTTGAGATGAATGAGTTACTATGGAAAGCTTTGAGTGTCTCTTAAGTTAAGAGCCTTTTTCATGTATGATTTATGCATCTTGAGTCTTTGATTGTAATCTCTAATTCATTGAAGTAATACTTGAGGTGGAAGTAGATTTCTTGAGTCAAGGACTCTTCCAATGTTCCCTCTTTTAAAGCTGATTGAATCAAGAGTTTTAAGATATATTTCTTCTTAGTTTTTAATCATTTATCTTTCAAGCATTGATTATATTAGATCTTCACAAATAGTGGTTTGCCTCCAAGAATAAAACAACCCGGATTGATAGTAAATACTTGTGTTAATTTAAGAACATAAATTAGCTCAACAATGAGATGTTCCTCTTCTATCCTTTTCTCAAGTAGATTTCTTCTTTTGTTGACCAAAGGAGATCCTTCTTGAGGTATGGGTGTATGATTGTAATATTGTTATGTTGCCCTAGTTTTCCCATGTGTGGAAGGTGCCCTTATTGAATTAGGGTCCTTTCAAATTTGCTAGAGAGAGAGACTTATTTTCTTGACTTGGGAGGCCTTGTAGTCTTAATATATAGCCCAAACACTAATGAATCTTGCACTGAAGTGCTACTGTTGTTATATCCACAATATGCTTGTGACTATTTTCTACCCTAGAAACAATCCCTTTACTTCGTTTTGACTTCCTTCCTTCCTTGCTTTGCTTGGAGACCATTAGACTTGTCTTTTTCTTCACTTTCCTTGCCTATCATTCTTTGCTAATTTTAGAGGAGATTTGCTTGACGTTATAGTGGAGTGGACAACCTCTATATATAGAGGATTGTCCCTCCTTTTAGGCTGACTGGAAGGCTGACATGAATTTATTCCAACGTATTTCTTCATTTGGAGGACATTTCTGCATGGAGAGGTCTTGGACTTTGCTTGGAGCTATTCCTTTGAATCTTATGCAATTTTATACATAGTGTAACATTTCCTCTAAGGGTCTTACATAAACACATTGACTTTTGACTTCCCAGAAGCACTTAAACATGTGCTTGACCTACTTCAATGAGCAAGAAACTCATTGACATATATTATAAAAATAATATTTATTTTATTGAATAAATACAAATATCAAAATTACATTTATGAAGACCAAACCTAGTTACATTTCCTTCAACACTCCCTCTTAACTAGGGAGGTACTCATAAAACATTACAAGGTGCTTGGCTATGTTTCAATCTTAAAGAATTCACATAAGAGAAACCGGATTGGCAATCCATCTATTATAGCATCGCAATAACCAACATTACTTCCACAACAAGGCCTTGACTAATAGCTCTATCTCTCAATAGATCATAGCACAATGTTGGCAAGAACAATGACTTATATACACCTTAGTCATTGTCTCTTAAGGTACATACCCACCTGGGTGTTCACTAAGTAATACCTTTTAGGACTATGATTGTCTTGGGTTCACAACCCTCAAATAATATTGGTCCTCTTTCCTAATCTTTTCTTGGATACCTTACCCATCTTCAAAGAGTATTGAATTCCAGATGATTACCCAATCATCCCATTCTTTCTTCCCAAGTGAAGACAATAATGTTGTGTGTATCGCTTCCTATCAATTCAGGAAGACATGCCCAAGTATCCTCTGACAAGGTACTTGTCCAAGTTCCTTTGTAATTGGGAACTTCTTATAACTCTCTCTTAGCTAGGGACTTGTCCATTCATCAACAATTTCTTCTTTGTGGGTCCTCCAGCTGCTTGATCTTCTTCCTTCCTTGGATTTCATGAAGTATTTGTTCGAACTTCTTCTTGGTAGGGCACCATCCATCTATCACTTTCCTTCCTTCTTTTTCATGTCATTTCTTCCTTCGTGGAAAGTGGTCTTCTTGTCACATATCAAGTTCTCTTGTCATCTAATTATTCCTTGTCATCTTGTCTATGCTTCAGACTACTCTTCACATGGATGCTTCTTTGTACTTGCTTTTTCCCATGATTTGATCTAGTAGTTCTTCATGACTTCATCATGATATTGGTTCAACATTAAATGGTGTTTTTGTTTGATGACTTATTTATCATGACATCTTCATAGAGTAGAATCAATTATCTACACCTTTCATATCTCCAAGGCATTCACAGGTGTCAAGAGTAGTCATATTTTTCCTACCTTCTTTCGAGAGCTCTCTTCAATGGATCTTTGTTAGATAGTGATTCTTCGTGATCATGGTGTTATTCACATCCTTGATCTCTACCTTCACTTGCTTCTTCTTGGACAGATAGGTCAACCACCTTTTGCTTCTTGTGAGAGTACTTCCTCATTGCTTGATTCTAGTGCTAGTCAGCGTTTCTTCTTCACTAGCTTCATGGTTAGCAATCTTATTCTCCTTATATGAGTATTTCCTTTTGTTTACCTTCATTTCATTGTAGTACATGCCTTTGATCATGTCATTGGTGAAAGAGATTCTTTCCTACTTGATCATGTCATAGAACTATTCCCACGACTCAATAATATACATATGATAACATGACTAAACTTTGATGCATACATACCTCATCTTGATTCTCTTTTGATCATCTTAGATTCATTTGGTTGTCCATGATGTGGTCCTTCTTGCTCCATATTAGCTTGCCTGCATATCATCCTCTTCTTGAATCCCATGAATGTGATTCCCAATGATACATCTGCGTTTGTTTATGAATCTTATTTTGAAGATTCCATCATAGTAATCCGAATTTAAATAGGAACACAAAAAACTACAAATATAACCATAAATATAGAGATGCAGTAGAAATAACACTTCCTTTCATTAATATCAAATAATGAAATATGGTTACAAACAAAATGGAAATGAGACTAGCTTGGGTGATGGTAGATTATCTCTTAGAAGAGATGTGGTGCTACATGCCTTTGAATTGAGTTACAATGAGGCTCAAGGGCCTTTTTATTATTGAACAATAAGAGAAAACCCTAAACAATCAAAATCCTATCTCGAGGAGATGTAACACCAAGAGTTTATGGGCCCCGTTTGGGTTAGTTGGGAAGCCAACTTCTCAGGGTCGTAACTTGATCATATTATGTCCATTTGATGCACATGATACCTCGTTGGAAATATCTCTCCAAGGAATACAACTAAAAATTAGATTTAAATGAATTATTCTAGAGTAATATTTCCAAAAAAATGTTACTTAGGGCCTCAAAACGGCTTCGAAGTCTAGGACCCAAAAAACTGTCAAAACTAGTAAACTGTGCTACAATTAATGAAACTAAAAAAATAAAGAAACAATGGTGGGGGTCCAAGCGGAATAGGTGGGTGGCCACCAATATCCACCTATATCATTCCTCCCCTCTTAGGAATAAATTGTTTCCATTGCATTGAGTTCCTCTATGAGATGAGAAAACTTCTGCTGAACTTGGTCCGTAGTGAGCCATTTTACTTGGTGCAGGAGTTGGTTAGCTTTGATAACTCGATACAGTTGGATCTTCTGTTGGAGAGTGTTCTTGATCTACGTGTCCATGATTAGATCAGTTGCATATTGTTCCATGCAGTCTATATTTAACTCTGTTGGTGTGAACTATTCTGCAATGTTGGATGTGTCCAGTAATGGTGGAAAGTATAGCCGAAGGCAATCCATATTGAACACTGGGTGCAGGCCAAGGAATGGGTGAATGTTGAGCTCAAAATAATTATATCCCACAACCTTGGTGATGGTGCGTGGCTCATATTGAAGCAGGTGAATCTTGCGGTGGGGCCCAGTGAGGTGGTCCTTCTGAAAATGTAGCCAAATTTTGTCACCCACTTGGAACTTGTGTGGCACTCGATGTTGATCATGCCATTGCTTGAACTTAGCATTGGCTTTGTCCAATATGTTATGGACCTTTTGGCAGATGTGTTTAATTTTCTCAATGAATCTATTTTCCTTGTCAACTTTGGATTGGACATGAGCCGAATCTGCTTGAGTCGCTGCAAACGGTATGCCCACATCAACAGGACATAGTGGCTAGAATCCCAAGCCCACCTGAAAAGGTTTATGGCCAGTCGATCTACGGAGAGCTTGGCTATAACTGTGGTGGACATAGGGGAGGCTCTCATATCATGTGCATGGATGATTTGAGTTGTACGTACACAGAATGTGTACGATCATCTTGTTGACGACCTCTGTATGGCCATTCGTTTGGGGATGGAAAGATGTGGACTTAGTGAGCTTGGTGTCCAACATAGAATAGAGACTAGACCAAAATGTATTGAGGAACCTGTTGTCCCGATCTAAGATGATAGACTGTGGGATCCCAAAGTGTACCCACACTAGTTCAAAGAAGATTTTAGCAGTGCCTTCTGCTATGATACTCTTCTTGCAGGCCGTCATAATGGCCATCTTCGAGAATTTGTCGATGAACAAAAAAGCACTATCATTTCCATGCTTAGTAGAAGGAAGGCCTGACATGTAATCCATGGAGATGGATTCCCAAGGACGATTAGGGGTAGGCGTTGGAGTATAACGACCTTGCTTCTTAATGGTTAGTTTGGCAATGGTGTAGGTAGTGCAGGATCTTATGTACTTCCCAACATCCTGTCGAAGATTTGGCCAATAGAAATACTTATGCAGTACTTCCACTATTTTCTTGACCCTGAAATGCTCAACAACCTGACTATAGTGTGCTTCCTAAATCATCTTTGCACGCTCACTTGAAGGAACATAAAGGTGATCAAGGTGGCATAACAGAGCATCTTGGAGGTGAAAATCTAGATCTTGCTGACCTTCCAAGAGCGTATGGTATGTCTGGCCGAATTCTAGGTCACTTTTGTAGAGAAGTGGCCAATCAAAAGTATCGTGCCCACAAGAGTTTAGCATGATGGTTAATGCCATGCTCGGTGGTTGGCTGAGGCAGTCTGCAACATTGTTTTTGCTTCTCTTCTTGTACTTGATATTCAAATGGAATTGTTGCAGGTATGTGGATCGCTTCTAATGGAAATCATTCTAAAACTTCCATTGCATCTGTATGAACTACAGGGGTCAGTGGTCCGTGTGGATGATTGTTTCCCTCCCCAAAATATAATGCTTCCATTGTCGGCACGCCTGCGCAATGGAATACATATCTTTTTCATAAGTGGGATATTTCCAGATTGTGTTTGAAAGTGTCTCACTGTGATATGCCACTGGATGCCCCTGTTGAGTAAGGACTGCCCCAATGGCATAGTCAGAGGCATCTGTCTCAATCTCAAATGGTTTTTGCAAGTCTGGTAATGTGAGCACTAGTGTAGAGTAGAGGTGATGTTTCAACTCTGCAAATGCCTTCTATTGAGATTTAGAACAAAATAATTTTTCTTTCCCTCCTCCTTTGGTGACTTGACTCAAGGGCTAAGTGATATGAGCGAACCCCAACCTGAAACCACGGTAGAAATTGGCAAGACCTAGAAAACTGCGGAGCTCTATTAGAGTGGTTGGGGCTGGCCAATGCTGAATGACTTGGATCTTGGTTGGATCCACATGCACCCCCCGTTCATTAATAATGTATCCCAAATACTCAACCTAGGTCATGCCAAAAGTGCATTTCTCCAAATTGGCACACAACTTGTGTTGCCACAGTGTTTGGAGAACCTGTCAGATGTGGTGGAGGTGCTCTTCCCAACACTGGATGAAGACTAGGATGTCATCCAAATATACCACTACAAATGAGTTGGTGAATGGTCACAAGATGTCATCCATCAGCCTCATGAAGGTTGCAGAAGAATTCGTCAACTCAAAAGGCATAACCAGCCATTCAAAAAGGCCCTCATTAGCTTTGAAGGTAGTCTTCCACACATTGGAGGGTTTGATTGGTACCTGTTGATATACAAAATTCAAGTCGATCTTGCTTAAATATTTTTCCCCCTTGAGTTGATCCAGAAGGTCATCAATCTATGGGATCGGGTACCTATTTCAGACAGTGATCCTATTCAACACCTGATAGTCAATACAGAGTCTCCAAGTTCCATCCTTCTTCTATACCAACATGATCAGGCTCCCACAGGGTCATGAACTTGGCCAAATGTGAACATTATACAAAAACTCTTGAATTTTCCCCTTGATTTCATCGTTCTCTAGAATGGAGTGTCGATAGATTGGTCTATTTGGTAACGATGCACTTTGGGTCATATCAATGGAGTGCTTGACCTAACAGTGTAGAGGCACCCCTGCAGGGGAGGTGAATATGTACTCGTACTCCTCCGTGACCTTTACCCATCTGTTGTTCTCGTGTGGAGGGGCCCTGTCTAGAGGTGGTGGCTACTGCATTCTTCTTTCCTTGAGGGCGTATCATTAGGAAAACAAATTTCCCGATTTTTGAAATGAGCTTACTGCATTGTTTTGTAGTAACCAGAGAGATGGCAGTAGGTGGTGCTACCTTTAGTATCTTGTACAAATTATTTCCCAATGTAACAATAACAACGTAAGGCCTTGACTCATACACAACATGTCGCTTCCACAAGTATGTCTGTATGGCAAGTGGCATTATTGGCTCACGCTCAGATCCCGTCCTTGGTGAAGCCACCTAATTATGTATGGCTGTGGGTGTGTTATGGTCAGTAAGCCCAGTTGCTTCATAACCTCTACTGCAATGAGATTCTTTTGGATCTCGTTGTCAACAATGAACTGTAGTGGTGAATCCTTTACCCACTTCTAGGAGTGGAAGATATGTTCCTCCTCCTTCTGGATCTTTGTGGTGGCGACGGTGGCATTGGGCTTTGCATTAATACTCTACTTCCCATTGTCATTCCCCTTCTCATGTTCTAACTCAGAGTTGGAACATGCATTTGATTTTGAAGCCTTTAGCTTGGCCACCAACGACTTCTTGGCCTGACACTCACTTGTGTTGTGGGTGGAGCTCTTATGGAAATCACACCACTTTCTTATGTCCTTCTTCAGCTTCAAAGTGTTTTCCTTTTCTTGTGGCCTTGGTAGGTTTTCCTAGGTCATCTCGCCTTGCCTTTGTCCTTTATTTTTCAGTTTGGGGGCACATTTCCCTTGCTTCAGATTTGTAGATCCAATGTATCGCTTCTTCTGTTTAAACTTCTACTTGATCTTGACGGCGTATCAGTATGCCATTCTGAGCAAAGAGATGTCTATGAACTCCATCTCATCTTGGATGTATTTATGTAGGAAGCCGCGGTACTTGAGTACCAAATGTTTCTCAAAATCCTTGATACCCAACTTTGTGTAAAGGGTATGAAAAACATTGGTAAACTCCAACACATATTGGTACCTTCCATGCTGCAGTGTGGTCCACTTGATGTATTTGTCCACGTAGCTACCAACAAGGTAGTATTGCTCCTTGATGGCATCCCAGAATGAATTCCAAGTGGGAGTGACTAAAAACAATGAGTTCGTACTTTCATCTTTCTGCTAACAATAGGTTTCCCACTAGTCCTTGATGTGGGAGGCGGCTTTGAGAAGAGAAAAAGTAATCTTTTCTCAGCTGGAAAAATCATGAACAGAAAAATATCCTTCTAGCAGATTCAACCATTTATCTATGGTATCTGCATCTATTTGGCCCTCAAATATGTGAAGGTCAAAGTTTACTTGTACCTTAAAAGGTGTGGAGCCTCGAGAGTGTCTGTTGGAAGTGGATGCACTATCAATGGACAACCGTTGAAGGATTTCAGCAAAGCTCTGTTGGAAAATATTGGGGGGGGGGGGGGTGAATCAATATTCCTTAGCAATTAGCACTTTTAAATATTTTCATAGCATTAGTTAATCTTCAATATTCATTAATGTTTATGCAGCAACAATAATGAATAAAAGAACACAGGAGGCATAAAATATTTTGGTGGAAAACTCCCTCTAGGTCAAAAACCACCAAACGATTTTCTAATAATTTTTTAATATTCAACTCCAATTGAAAAGAAAGCTCCAACTTCCTAGAATCTAGAGAAGCATTCTTCTCTAGCTCCCACTGGATGGACGCTCCAACGCCCGAGATTCTTTAGTAGTCAACTGAACGGATGCCCCAACACCCAATGAGATACAAATCACCCTAGCACCACCCTACCACCATGAAGTTTTCACAGGCTTGAACCTATTGGTGACTTCATGCACCAGCCTAGCACCAGCCTACCACCCTATAGAAGAATAAAAGAAGAATGGACTCTCATACCAGGGAAAATGGTCCACCTTACAATGATATAGAATGATGTAGAAGAAGAAGACACACTAGACCATAACCTGAACTATGACACAACCACCTAATGATGATCCTAGACCTCCCGAGACTGCCTCTTCAACTCTTGGTAGATAGACACTTTTACACCTTTTACAATGATGCTTTTTGACTCTATACAATGATACTTTTACAATGATTGTGTGCAGTGCTTCCTACTTGAAGACTTCATGTGGTGAACTTCTTGTTGTTGTTCTGCACCTTGATTGATGCTTTTGTCATGCTACCCTTTTTCACTCTTCCAAACATTAGATTATGCATTGAGTCTTCTCTTGATGAATATATAATACCTGCAAAAAGTCATCAAAGAAATACCCATGACATGATAATAGAAAAACTTACCTCCTCCTGCAGAAAATATGTTAGTGCTAAACAAAAACAACAAATTAGAATACAAATAAAATAATGCAATTAAGAGATGAACATGCATATACAGAAGATACTTACCTGTAGCTTACCTCTGCTGCATCATTTTGTTGCACCTTGCTCTTTGCTGCCCTAGAAAGTTTGGTCCTTTGCACCCCTTGACAACACTTGATCTACTTTGTCTTGCCTTCTAGGAGCACAATATTTAATCTGATGTATCTCTATGGTTTCAGATCCCCAAAATGTGATCTTTAGTCTGTAGAAGCCCTCTGAGTCTTCTTTCCAATGCCACAGGTCTGACCCGATGTGGACTCTTCAAGTCAAAGTTATGCCCAATCTCTCACAATGACCTAATTATGGACTAGTTCAGTAGATAAAACTTGTACGATGTACCACATGTCATTGTTTCCTCCTCCGGGTCTGAAATTGATACACAAAAAGCTATAGTCCATGTAGTATCCGCCACTTTTTTACGGAATTCCAATCATCTTCTCTGAGAGAGAGTTATGACGATTTTCCAAAGGTCACTTCTTTGAGATGAAATTCGGCAGCCTGCAAAAAGCCTAACTTCCACAAATCATATCTCTGAAATATAGTGAACCAAGATCTAAAATTTGGTCATCAAGATTGCGAATCAAATAGGTTTTAATTTCTAAATCTAAGACTTCGCAGAAATGAAATTATAGTGCAAATTCCACGATCACTACATTTGGAGGGTATATGAGATTTCTTTTTAGTTATGACGATTTTCCAAAGGTCACTTCTTTGAGATGGAATTCGGCAGCCTACAAAAAGCCTAACTTCCATAGATCATATCTCTGAAAATATAGTGAACCAAGATCTGAAATTTTGTCATCAAGATTGCGAATCAAATAGGTTTTAATTTCTGAATCTAAGACTTCGCGGAAATGAAGTTATAGTGCAATTTCCACGATCACTACATTTGGAGGATATATGAGATTTCTTTTTATAGAGTTGATGGGGGCTTCTATAGAGAATGTTGGAGGGATTTTAGGAGCTTAAAAATTTATTAATTGTTGAATATGCAATAGCAAAAACCAATTATGAATGCCATGCCACAACCCCATAGGGTTTTATCCCACTAACTGGGGTTACTAACTTCAAACATGAATATCTCTCAAACTGTGAAGAATTACTTGGCATGCCATATATGAACGGAAACATCTCAATTAGTAGAATCTATCTAGAAGATACTTGAATCAAAATAGAGTAAGTTGTAAAGTCAAAATTCCCTTGCAAGATCAAGGTAGCCCTTAGTGCTACTTGGGTTGACATCAATGAAAACCTCAGATCATATTTAGATCAACAATCTCCCCCTTTGGCATTGCTGGAAACACAAGTCCTACCCCTTCGATCAGGGAACCTATTCCTATTGCCTTCTCTCCCCCTTTGACATCAATGACAAAGGGTAACTCCCCTTGACACACAACCATCCTGCGGACCTATACACACTTCCACTCCCCCTTTATTTTTTGAATAATAAAATTATAATGAGAACTTGGGAGAATCCCAAGCTTCTAGTGAAGATATTCAAATGCTTCATTAGGTAAAGGTTTAGTGAAGATATCAGCGATTTGTTCTTTTGTACCAACATATTCAAGTTTGATATTCTTTTCAGCGACTTGTTCTCTAACAAAATGATATTTTATCAGAATGTGTTTTGTTTTTGAATGCATGATAGGATTCTTGGAGATTCTGATGGCACTGGTGTTATCACAGAAGATGGGAATAGGCTCACTGAATTGTACTTGAAGACCTTGCAAAGTTTGTTTCATCTAAAGGACTTGAGTACAACAAGCTACCACTGAAATGTATTCTACTTCCACTACAGATAACGAGATTGAGGTTTTCTTTTTTCTCAACCATGATACGAGACAACCACCTATATAGAATGCTACTCCACTAGTACTCTTACGATCATCAATGCTTCCTGCCCAATTTGCGTCTATAAAGACTTAAATAATGAGATTGTTTTCCTTGGGATACCACAAGCATATTCTGTTGTGTCGTTTAGATATCGAAGAATTCTTTTAACGACAATGATATGTGATTCTTTTGGTGTTGCTTGGAATATTGCTACTTGTCCAACTGCTTGCATAGCATCTGGTCAGGAGGTTGTTACATATAGAAGACTACCAATCATAGATCTGTACAACCTCTGATCCACATCCTTAGATGAGTTGTCTATGCTCAATTTTAAACCTGTTACCATCGGAGTAAGGATGGGTTGCAATCTTCCATTTTGAATTTCTTGAGCATTTCCTTGATGTACTTGGCTTATCATATACATATTCCTTTCTCTTGCTGAGATATTTGAAGCCCTAAGAAGTATGTCAACTCATCAAGTAAAGACATCTCGAACTCACTTTGCATATTTGTAGAAAATTTCTTACTTAGTCAATCATCATTGCTACAAAAGATTATATCATCCACATATACCTCAAGGATTCTTAAATTATCCTTATCTATTTGTACGTAAAGATTGTTATCAACAGTACCTTTCTTGAACCCTTGTTGATGTAGATATCTGTTAAGATGAGCATACCATGCTCTGAAAGCCTGCTAGAGACCATATAGAGCCTTCTTTAACCTGCAAACATAGTCTTCTTTTTCTGATAGTAGAAAACCTTCAAGTTGTTCGATGTAAACGTCTTCTTCTAATTCTCCATTTAGAAATGCTGACTTAACATCCATTTGGTAGACTTTCATTTTTCTTGAGCATACATAGGTGAGAAGCATCTGGATGGCTTCCATTTTGGCAACTTGTGCAAATGTTTCATTGAAATCAATTTCTTCCACTTGTGCATAGGCTTTGCAAACCAATCTTGCTTTGTTTCTAGTAACCTGTCCATCTTCATTCAATTTGTTCTTGAAAACCCATTTAGTCCCAATGACATTTTTATCTTTTGGTCATGGAACTAATTCCCAGGTGTTATTCTTCTCGATTTGATCAAATTCTTCATTCATAGCTACTACCTAATGTTCATTCTGGTTGGCTTCCTCAAAACTACTAAGCTCAAAGGTTGCTAGAAAAGCAATGTGAGCTTGTTGTGATGAACGAAGCTATTGACCTTTTCTTGTTCCAATTCCTTCATTTATGTCACCAATGATTTGATTTGATGGATGGTTCTTTTGAATCCATTATTTTGTTCTCTTTGGAGGAGCTTCTTGTTGTTGTTCTAGTATATCTTGTTGATCATTATTTACTTCTTCCTGGTTGATAGTTGCTTCTTCTTCTAGAATTTTCTCTGTACCTTTTTCACCCTCTGTCTCAAGCTTTAAAGATTCTAGATCCTCATCATTATTCATTAGAACACTATCTTTTTCAAATGTAACATTTATTTTTTCCACTATCTATTTTCATCTTAGATTATAGCATTATAGGCCTTTCTTTTGCATGAGTAAACAACAAAGATACCTTCATCAACGCGCAATTCAAACTTACCCAGCTTTTGATCTTTTCTTTTGATATAACATTTGCTTTAGAAGATTTGAAATATTTTACATTAGCCATTTTTCCTTTCCATAATTCATATGGGGTCTTATTGAAATTATTTATGAGAAGACTTCTGTTGATAATGAAGACTGTCATATCAATTGCTTGAACCCAAAATTTTTCATCCAATTTGAGTCCTTCAGCATTGTTCTACACATTTCCTGTATAGTTATGTTCTTTCTTACAGCAACTCCATTTTGTTGAGGTGTTCGTGTTATTGAAAATTGTCTTTTTATTCCATTTTTGTCACAGTATTGCTGAAATAATTTGGAAGTGAATTCTTTGCCATTATCTGATCTTAAGACACTTTATTTTTAAATCAGTTTCATTTTCGACCAACTCCTTGTAGATATTAAAGCACTCAAATGCTTCAGATTCTTTCTTTAGGAAACTGACAGCTATCATCCTGGTATAGTCATCTATCATTATCATGAAATATAATTCTCCATCTAAGCCTTTTGTTCCCATAGGACCACATAGATCAGTATGTATCAATTCCAATGGATGTGATGTAAAGTGTTCTTTTGTTTCAAATCCACATTTTGTCTGCTTGCCGTGCTGATAGGCCTCACATAGTGTGTTGGAAAGTTTTGAGATTTTTGACATTTCCCATACTACTTCCTTTTTGCTTATCCTGACAATATTGTCAAAGTTTATGCGACCTATTCATTTGTGCCATAACCAGCTTCCATCTTCTTTAGCTAGTATACATGCCTTAGTTGCTTCATCTAGAACATATATGTCGTTTGGAGCTTGACTTGCTGTAGCCACAATATTACCATACCTTCCTTTCCTGATTTCATATTTTTTGGAGTTGAATAGCATTGTGTGTCCTTGATCACAAATTTGTCCAACATTGAGCATATTGTGATTCATGTTTTCAACCAATAGAACATTCTTGGCTAGAGCATCCTTGCTTCTAAGACTGATAATACCTAATCCTATAACATTTGAAGATCCATCATTTCCAAATGACACGGTTCCATCCTTATTCTCTTTCAGAGATACAAATTTCTTTCTTTCTCCAGTCATATGCGTTGAGCAACCGCTATCAACATACCACACATCTTTGTTGTTTTGAGACTTGATAGCTAGAGCACAATTATCAGTGTTCCTCTTCTTCCATGTTCATTTGTTTTATGGCTTCGAAGATTCTTCTGGAGGATTTTCAAGTCTATAGTCTCTGGCTACATGTCCAAAGTTTTGACATTTGTAACACTCAATATTACTTCTTAAATGTTCAAATATATCGATGTTATGTTGAGCCTTGGGAGGTTCATATTTGATAGATCTCCTGGAATTGTATTAGTTCCTAGGGTATGTGTGACATTCTACAACTTTATGACCAAATTTTCCACATGAATAACAATAGCCATAAAGAATATGTTGGTACCCGGATGGAAATCTTTGTCAGGGAATTGTCTTCCAAGGCTATTCTTGTGAATCTTGTCCAATGAAGTCTACATGCTTGTCAAATATCATAAGTTCATTGTATTTTGTTGTAGAAGGTCCTACTTCTTCTTCTTTGTGACTGAGGCCAGTTCTGTTGTTGTAAGATCATTGATTTTTGATGAGTTCTTCCAATGCCCTTGAGCTGTTGGCATAGTTTTCGACAGTTTTTCCCTTCTTCACTTCCTTACGCAGTGAGACTACGTCGGCTTCTAATGCTTCCCTTTCTCAGTTGCTTTCTTCCAACTTCTTTTGAAGTGACTCTTTAATACATTTGTGTTTTTCAACTTCAATTTTGAGAGCTTGAACTTGTTCTTCAAGAGTGTTGGAATGGATCTTCTTATCCTTGATCTCTTTTATAAGCTTGATTTCCTTATTAGAAAAATATTCTATGGTAAACCCTTCTTCTTCGTTGTTTGATACCTCTTGTTTATTGTGCTTGGCCATAAACAATACTCTCTCATTGGCTTCTTCTTGACTATCACTGTCTTCATCAAATGATGAGCTATCTTCTTTAGAGAGAAAGTTCCTTTTGAATCCTTTCTTCTTGCCTTGCTTGTTGAATTTCTTAAATCCTTTCTTTCCTTTTGAATTTCCATCACTTCTATTCAAACATTTTGCTGTGAAATACCCAACCTCACCACAACCAAAACATATCAATGGACGTTTACCTTTGAGTTTTCCCTTACAGATTTTTAGTTTTCTCGTAAAGTAAGAATATTCTCCATTTGGGAAACCTTCTTCATCATCTTCCTTTTCTTCACACTTGCAGGTGCAAATGCAAGTCTTTTCCTTTGAAGGTTTTTTGTCCTTATTGGTTTTCTTAGATGAAGCAAACATAGTTTCTAGATGCGAAGAACCCTCTTCTTCATCAAGACTCATTTCATATGCCATGAGAACTTGATGTAATTCCTCTTTGCTGAGTTCGTCCAGATTTTCATTGTATTCTAAGACTGATACTTTTGGGTTGAATCTTCCTGGTACCATTCTAAGAATCTTTCATATGATAGTCTTCTCGTCAACAGGCTCTCCCAATCCTTCCAGAGTGTTATTTATTTCATCAACGCGTTGGAAGTATGAAGCAATGTTGTCATCTTCTTTCATTCTAAGTTGCTCAAATTTTGCTCTATAGATTTGAAGCTTTTCTTTTTTGACATTTGAGTCACCTACGTACATATTCTCAATCTTGTCCCATACATTTTTGGCAGTTTTACAACCCAAAACCTTATGATAAGCAGATTCAATAAGTCCATTGATAATAATATTCTTTTAGTTTGCATCATTTACCAAATTCTTCTTACCTTGTTCATCCACGGTTGGTGTAAAGCCATTTTGAACAGTGTCCCATACTTCGTAACCTTGCGCCAAGAGATAGACCTCCATTCTTCCTTTCCAGAGTGTATAATTATTTTCATTGAATAGAGGTACACCATTCTTGGTATGCTCCATGATCTCCTTCGAGTTGTTAAAATACTATTGAAGGAACCAAGCTCTGATACCAATTGTTGGAAAATACTTGGGGGGGGGGGGGGGGGGCAGGTGAATCAGTATTCCTTAGCAATTAGCACTTTTAAATATTTTCATAGCATTAGTTAATCTTCAATTATCATTAATTTTTATGCAGTAACAACAATGAATAAAAGGACACAGGAGGCACAAAAATTTTAGGTGGAAAACCCCCTCCGGGTCAAAAACCACCGAATGTTTTTCTAATAATTCTTTAATATTCAACTCCAATCGAAAAGAAAGCTCAAACTTCCTAGAATCTAGAAAAGCATTCTTCTCTAGCTCCCACTGGATGGATGCTCCAATGCCCGAGATTCTTCAGTAGTCAACTGAACAGATGCTCCAACACCCAATGAGCTATAACTCACCCTACCATCCTGAATTTTCACAGGCTTGAACCTATTGGTGACTTCATGCACCAGCCTAGCACAACCCTACCACACTATAGAAGAATAAAAGAAGAATGGACTCTCGTACCAGGGAAAATGATCCACTTTTCAATGATATAGAATGATGTAGAAGAAGAAGACACACTAGACCATAACCCCAACTATGACACAACCACCTAATGATGATCCTAGACCTCCCGAGACTGCCTCTTCAACTCTTGGTAGATAGACACTTTTACACCTTTTACAATGATGCTTTTTGACTCTATACAATGATACTTTTACAATGATTGTGTGCAGTGCTTCCTACTTGAAGACTTCATGTGGTGAACTTCTTGTTGTTGTTATGCACCTTGATTGATGCTTTTGTCATGCTACCCTTTTTCACTCTTCCAAACATTAGATTATGCATTGAGTCTTCTCTTGATGAATATATAATACCTGCAAAAAGTCATCAAAGAAATACCCATGACATGATAATAGAAAAACTTACCTCCTCCTGCAGAAAATATGTTAGTGCTAAACAAAAACAACAAATTAGAATACAAATAAAATAATGCAATTAAGAGATGAACATGCATATACAGAAGATACTTACCTGTAGCTTACCTCTGCTGCATCATTTTGTTGCACCTTGCTCTTTGCTGCCCTAGAAAGTTTGGTCCTTTGCACCCCTTGACAACACTTGATCTACTTTGTCTTGCCTTCTAGGAGCACAATATTTAATCTGATGTATCTCTGTGGTTTCAGATCCCCAAAATGTGATCTTTAGTCTGTAGAAGCCCTCTGAGTCTTCTTTCCAATGCCACAGGTCTGACCCGATGTGGACTCTTCAAGTCAAAGTTATGCCCAATCTCTCACAATGACCTAATTATGGACTAGTTCAGTAGATAAAACTTGTACGATGTACCACATGTCATTGTTTCCTCCTCCGGGTCTGAAATTGATACACAAAAAGCTATAGTCCATGCAGTATCCGCCACTTTTTTACGGAATTCCAATCATCTTCTCTGAGAGAGAGTTATGACGATTTTCCAAAGGTCACTTCTTTGAGATGAAATTCGGCAGCCTGCAAAAAGCCTAACTTCCACAAATCATATCTCTGAAATATAGTGAACCAAGATCTAAAATTTGGTCATCAAGATTGCGAATCAAATAGGTTTTAATTTCTAAATCTAAGACTTCGCAGAAATGAAATTATAGTGCAAATTCTACGATCACTACATTTGGAGGGTATATGAGATTTCTTTTTAGTTATGACGATTTTCCAAAGGTCACTTCTTTGAGATGGAATTCGGTAGCCTACAAAAAGCCTAACTTCCATAGATCATATCTCTGAAAATATAGTGAACCAAGATCTGAAATTTTGTCATCAAGATTGCGAATCAAATAGGTTTTAATTTCTGAATCTAAGACTTCGCGGAAATGAAGTTATAGTGCAATTTCCACGATCACTACATTTGGAGGATATATGAGATTTCTTTTTATAGAGTTGATGGGGGCTTCTATAGAGAATGTTGGAGGGATTTTAGGAGCTTAAAAATTTATTAATTGTTGAATATGCAATAGAAAAAACCAATTATGAATGCCATGCCACAACCCCATAGGGTTTTATCCCACTAACTGGGGTTACTAACTTCAAACATGAATATCTCTCAAACTGTGAAGAATTACTTGGCATGCCATATATGAACGGAAACATCTCAATTAGTAGAATCTATCTAGAAGATACTTGAATCAAAATAGAGTAAGTTGTAAAGTCAAAATTCCCTTGCAAGATCAGGGTAGCCCTTAGTGCTACTTGGGTTGACATCAATGAAAACCTCAGATCATATTTAGATCAACAATCTCCCCCTTTGGCATTGCTGGAAACACAAGTCCTCCCCCTTCGATCAGGGAACCTATTCCTATTGCCTTCTCTACCCCTTTGACATCAATGACAAAGGGTAACTCCCCTTGACACACAACCATCCTGCGGACCTATACACACTTCCACTCCCCCTTTATTTTTTGAATAATAAAATTATAATGAGAACTTGGGAGAATCCCAAGCTTCTAGTGAAGATATTCAAATGCTTCATTAGGTAAAGGTTTAGTGAAGATATCAGCGATTTGTTCTTTTGTACCAACATATTCAAGTTTGATATTCTTTTCAGCGACTTGTTCTCTAACAAAATGATATTTTATCAGAATGTGTTTTGTTTTTGAATGCATGATAGGATTCTTGGAGATTCTGATGGCACTGGTGTTATCACAGAAGATGGGAATAGGCTCACTGAATTGTACTTGAAGACCTTGCAAAGTTTGTTTCATCTAAAGGACTTGAGTACAACAAGCTACCACTGAAATGTATTCTACTTCCACTACAGATAACGAGATTGAGGTTTTCTTTTTTCTCAACCATGATACGAGACAACCACCTATATAGAATGCTACTCCACTAGTACTCTTACGATCATCAATGCTTCCTGCCCAATTTGCGTCTATAAAGACTTGAATAATGAGATTGTTTTCCTTGGGATACCACAAGCATATTCTGTTGTGTCGTCTAGATATCGAAGAATTCTTTTAACGACAATGATATGTGATTCTTTTGTTGTTGCTTGGAATATTGCTACTTGTCCAACTGCTTGCGTAGCATCTGGTCAGGAGGTTGTTACATATAGAAGACTACCAATCATAGATCTGTACAACCTCTGATCCACATCCTTAGATGAGTTGTCTATGCTCAATTTTAAACCTGTTACCATCGGAGTAAGGATGGGTTGCAATCTTCCATTTTGAATTTCTTGAGCATTTCCTTGATGTACTTGGCTTAACATATACATATTCCTTTCTCTTGCTGAGATATTTGAAGCCCTAAGAAGTATGTCAACTCATCAAGTAAAGACATCTCGAACTCACTTTGCATATTTGTAGAAAATTTCTTACTTAGTCAATCATCATTGCTACAAAAGATTATATCATCCACATATACCTCAAGGATTCTTAAATTATCCTTATCTATTTGTACGTAAAGATTGTTATCAACAGTACCTTTCTTGAACCCTTGTTGACGTAGATATCTGTTAAGATGAGCATACCATGCTCTGAAAGCCTGCTAGAGACCATATAGAGCCTTCTTTAACCTGCAAACATAGTCTTCTTTTTCTGATAGTAGAAAACCTTCAAGTTGTTCGATGTAAACTTCTTCTTCTAATTCTCCATTTAGAAATGCTGACTTAACATCCATTTGGTAGACTTTTATTTTTCTTGAGCATACATAGGTGAGAAACATCTGGATGGCTTCCATTTTGGCAACTCGTGCAAATGTTTCATTGAAATCAATTTCTTCCACTTGTGCATAGGCTTTGCAAACCAATCTTGCTTTGTTTCTAGTAACCTGTCCATCTTCATTCAATTTGTTCTTGAAAACCCATTTAGTCCCAATGACATTTTTATCTTTTGGTCATGGAACTAATTCCCAGGTGTTATTCTTCTCGATTTGATCCAATTCTTCATTCATAGCTACTACCTAATGTTCATTCTGGTTGGCTTCCTCAAAACTACTAAGCTCAAAGGTTGCTAGAAAAGCAATGTGAGCTTGTTGTGATGAACGAAGCTGTTGACCTTTTCTTGTTCCAATTCCTTCATTTATGTCACCAATGATTTGATTTGATGGATGGTTCTTTTGAATCCATTATTTTGTTCTCTTTGGAGGAGCTTCTTGTTGTTGTTCTAGTATATCTTGTTGATCATTATTTACTTCTTCCTGGTTGATAGTTGCTTCTTGTTCTAGAATTTTCTCTGTACCTTTTTCAACCTCTGTCTCAATCTTTAAAGATTCTAGATCCTCATCATTATTCATTAGAACACTATCTTTTTCAAATGTAACATTTATTCTCTCCACTATCTATTTTCATCTTAGATTATAGCATTATAGGCCTTTCTTTTGCATGAGTAACCAACAAAGATACCTTCATCAACGCGCAATTCAAACTTACCCAACTTTTGATCTTTTCTTTTGATATAACATTTGCTTCAGAAGATTTTGAAATATTTTACATTAGCCATTTTTCCTTTCCATAATTCATATGGGGTCTTATTGAAATTATTTATGAGAAGACTTCTGTTGATAATGAAGACTGTCATATCAATTGCTTGAACCCAAAATTTTTCATCCAATTTTGAGTCCTTCAGCATTGTTCTACCCATTTCCTGTATAGTTATGTTCTTTCTTTCAGCAACTCCATTTTGTTGAGGTGTTCGTGCTATTGAAAATTGTCTTTTTATTCCATTTTTGTCACAGTATTGCTGAAATAATTTGGAAGTGAATTCTTTGCCATTATCTGATCTTAGACACTTTATTTTTAAATCAGTTTCATTTTCGACCAACTCCTTGTAGATCTTAAAGCACTCAAATGCTTCAGATTCTTTCTTTAGGAAACTGACAGCTATCATCCTGGTATAGTCATCTATCATTAACATGAAATATAATTCTCCATCTAAGCCTTTTGTTCCCATAGGACCACATAGATCAGTATGTATCAATTCCAATGGATGTGATGCAAAGTGTTCTTTTGTTTCAAATCCACATTTTGTCTGCTTTCCGTGCCGATAGGCCTCACATAGTGTGTTGGAAGGTTTTGAGATTTTTGACATTTCCATACTACTTCCTTTTTGCTTATCCTGACAATATTGTCAAAGTTTATGCGACCTATTCATTTGTGCCATAACCAGCTTCCATCTTCTTTAGCTAGTATACATGCCTTAGTTGCTTCATCTAGAACATATATGTCGTTTGGAGCTTGACTTGCTGTAGCCACAATATTACCATACCTTCCTTTCCTGATTTCATATTTTTTGGAGTTGAATAGCATTGTGTGTCCTTGATCACAAATTTGTCCAACATTGAGCATATTGTGATTCATGTTTTCAACCAATAGAACATTCTTGGCTAGAGCATCCTTGCTTCTAAGACTGATAATACCTAATCCTATAACATTTGAAGATCCATCATTTCCAAATGACACGGTTCCATCCTTATTCTCTTTCAGAGATACAAATTTCTTTCTTTCTCCAGTCATATGCGTTGAGCAACCGCTATCAACATACCACACATCTTTGTTGTTTTGAGACTTGATAGCTAGAGCACAATTATCAGTGTTCCTCTTCTTCCATGTTCATTTGTTTTATGGCTTCGAAGATTCTTCTGGAGGATTTTCAAGTCTATAGTCTCTGGCTACATGTCCAAAGTTTTGACATTTGTAACACTCAATATTACTTCTTAAATGTTCAAATATATCGATGTTATGTTGAGCCTTGGGAGGTTCATATTTGATAGATCTCCTGGAATTGTATTAGTTCCTAGGGTATGTGTGACATTCTACAACTTGATGACCAAATTTTCCACATGAATAACAATAGCCATAAAGAATATGTTGGTACCCGGATGGAAATCTTTGTCAGGGAATTGTCTTCCAAGGCTATTCTTGTGAATCTTGTCCAATGAAGTCTACATGCTTGTCAAATCTCATAAGTTCATTGTATTTTGTTGTAGAAGGTCCTACTTCTTCTTCTTTGTGACTGAGGCCAGTTCTGTTGTTGTAAGATCATTGATTTTTGATGAGTTCTTCCAATGCCCTTGAGCTGTTGGCATAGTTTTCGACAGTTTTTCCCTTCTTCACTTCCTTACGCAGTGAGACTACGTCGGCTTCTAATGCTTCCCTTTCTCAGTTGCTTTCTTCCAACTTCTTTTGAAGTGACTCTTTAATACATTTGTGTTTTTCAACTTCAATTTTGAGAGCTTGAACTTGTTCTTCAAGAGTGTTGGAATGGATCTTCTTATCCTTGATCTCTTTTATAAGCTTGATTTCCTTATTAGAAAAATATTCTATGGTAAACCCTTCTTCTTCGTTGTTTGATACCTCTTGTTTATTGTGCTTGGCCATAAACAATACTCTCTCATTGGCTTCTTCTTGACTATCACTGTCTTCATCAAATGATGAGCTATCTTCTTTAGAGAGAAAGTTCCTTTTGAATCCTTTCTTCTTGCCTTGCTTGTTGAATTTCTTAAATCCTTTCTTTCCTTTTGAATTTCCATCACTTCTATTCAAACATTTTGCTGTGAAATACCCAACCTCACCACAACCAAAACATATCAATGGATGTTTACCTTTGAGTTTTCCCTTACCAATTTTTAGTTTTCTCGTAAAGTAAGAATATTCTCCATTTGAGAAACCTTCTTCATCATCTTCCTTTTCTTCACACTTGCAGGTGCAAATGCAAGTCTTTTCCTTTGAAGGTTTTTTGTCCTTATTGGTTTTCTTAGATGAAGCAAACATAGTTTCTAGATGCGAAGAACCCTCTTCTTCATCAAGTCTCATTTCATATGCCATGAGAACTTGATGTAATTCCTCTTTGCTAAGTTCGTCCAGATTTTCATTGTATTCTAAGACTGATACTTTTGGGTTGAATCTTCCTGGTACCATTCTAAGAATCTTTCATATGATAGTCTTCTCGTCAACAGGCTCTCCCAATCCTTCCAGAGTGTTATTTATTTCATCAACGCGTTGGAAGTATGAAGCAATGTTGTCATCTTCTTTCATTCTAAGTTGCTCAAATTTTGCTCTATAGATTTGAAGCTTTTCTTTTTTGACAGTTGAGTCACCTGCGTACATATTCTCAATCTTGTCCCATACATTTTTGGCAGTTTTACAACCCAAAACCTTATGATAAGCAGATTCAATAAGTCCATTGATAATAATATTCTTTTAGTTTGCATCATTTACCAAATTCTTCTTACCTTGTTCATCCACGGTTGGTGTAAAGCCATTTTGAACAGTGTCCCATACTTCGTAACCTTGCGCCAAGAGATAGACCTCCATTCTTCCTTTCCAGAGTGTATAATTATTTTCATTGAATAGAGGTACACCATTCTTGGTATGCTCCATGATCTCCTTCAAGTTGTTAAAATACTATTGAAGGAACCAAGCTCTGATACCAATTGTTGGAAAATACTTGGGGGGGGGGGGGGCAGGTGAATCAGTATTCCTTAGCAATTAGCACTTTTAAATATTTTCATAGCATTAGTTAATCTTCAATTATCATTAATTTTTATGCAGTAACAACAATGAATAAAAGAACACAGGAGGCACAAAAATTTTAGGTGGAAAACCCCCTCCGGGTCAAAAACCACCGAATGTTTTTCTAATAATTCTTTAATATTCAACTCCAATTGAAAAGAAAGCTCAAACTTCCTAGAATCTAGAAAATCATTCTTCTCTAGCTCCCACTGGATGGATGCTCCAATGCCCGAGATTCTTCAGTAGTCAACTGAACAGATGCCCCAACACCCAATGAGCTATAACTCACCCTACCATCCTGAATTTTCACAGGCTTGAACCTATTGGTGACTTCATGCACCAGCCTAGCACAACCCTACCACACTATAGAAGAATAAAAGAAGAATGGACTCTCGTACCAGGGAAAATGATCCACTTTACAATGATATAGAATGATGTAGAAGAAGAAGACACACTAGACCATAACCCCAACTATGACACAACCACCTAATGATGATCCTAGACCTCCCGACACTGCCTCTTCAACTCTTGGTAGATAGACACTTTTACACCTTTTACAATGATGCTTTTTGACTCTATACAATGATACTTTTACAATGATTGTGTGCAGTGCTTCCTACTTGAAGACTTCATGTGGTGAACTTCTTGTTGTTGTTCTGCACCTTGATTGATGCTTTTGTCATGCTACCCTTTTCACTCTTCCAAACATTAGATTATGCATTGAGTCTTCTCTTGATGAATATATAATACCTGCAAAAAGTCTTCAAAGAAATACCCATGACATGATAATAGAAAAACTTACCTCATCCTGCAGAACATATGTTAGTGCTAAACAAAAACAACAAATTAGAATACAAATAAAATAATGCAATTAAGAGATGAACATGCATATACAGAAGATACTTACCTGTAGCTTACCTCTGCTGCATCATTTTGTTGCACCTTGCTCTTTGCTGCCCTAGAAAGTTTGGTCCTTTGCACCCCTTGACAACACTTGATCTACTTTGTCTTGCCTTCTAGGAGCACGATATTTAATCTGATGTATCTCTGTGGTTTCAGATCCCCAAAATGTGATCTTTAGTCTGTAGAAGCCCTCTGAGTCTTCTTTCCAATGCCACAGGTCTGACCCGATGTGGACTCTTCAAGTCAAAGTTATGCCCAATCTCTCACAATGACCTAATTATGGACTAGTTCAGTAGATAAAACTTGTACGATGTACCACATGTCATTGTTTCCTCCTCCGGGTCTGAAATTGATACACAAAAAGCTATAGTCCATGCAGTATCCGCCACTTTTTTACGGAATTCCAATCATCTTCTCTAAGAGAGAGTTATGACGATTTTCCAAAGGTCACTTCTTTGAGATGAAATTCGGCAGCCTGCAAAAAGCCTAACTTCCACAAATCATATCTCTGAAATATAGTGAACCAAGATCTAAAATTTGGTCATCAAGATTGCGAATCAAATAGGTTTTAATTTCTAAATCTAAGACTTCGCAGAAATGAAATTATAGTGCAAATTCCACGATCACTACATTTGGAGGGTATATGAGATTTCTTTTTAGTTATGACGATTTTCCAAAGGTCACTTCTTTGAGATGGAATTCGGCAGCCTACAAAAAGCCTAACTTCCATAGATCATATCTCTGAAAATATAGTGAACCAAGATCTGAAATTTTGTCATCAAGATTGCGAATCAAATAGGTTTTAATTTCTGAATCTAAGACTTCGCGGAAATGAAGTTATAGTGCAATTTCCACGATCACTACATTTGGAGGATATATGAGATTTCTTTTTATAGAGTTGATGGGGGCTTCTATAGAGAATGTTGGAGGGATTTTAGGAGCTTAAAAATTTATTAATTGTTGAATATGCAATAGCAAAAACCAATTATGAATGCCATGCCACAACCCCATAGGGTTTTATCCCACTAACTGGGGTTACTAACTTCAAACATGAATATCTCTCAAACTGTGAAGAATTACTTGGCATGCCATATATGAACGAAAACATCTCAATTAGTAGAATCTATCTAGAAGATACTTGAATCAAAATAGAGTAAGTTGTAAAGTCAAAATTCCCTTGCAAGATCAGGGTAGCCCTTAGTGCTACTTGGGTTGACATCAATGAAAACCTCAGATCATATTTAGATCAACAATCTCCCCCTTTGGCATTGCTGGAAACACAAGTCTTCCCCTTTCGATCAGGGAACCTATTCCTATTGCCTTCTCTCCCCCTTTGACATCAATGACAAAGGGTAACTCCCCTTGACACACAACCATCCTGCGGACCTATACACACTTCCACTCCCCCTTTATTTTTTGAATAATAAAATTATAATGAGAACTTGGGAGAATCCCAAGATTCTAGTGAAGATATTCAAATGCTTCATTAGGTAAAGGTTTAGTGAAGATATCAGCGATTTGTTCTTTTGTACCAACATATTCAAGTTTGATATTCTTTTCAGCGACTTGTTCTCTAACAAAATGATATTTTATCAGAATGTGTTTTGTTTTTGAATGCATGATAGGATTCTTGGAGATTCTGATGGCACTGGTGTTATCACAGAAGATGGGAATAGGCTCACTGAATTGTACTTGAAGACCTTGCAAAGTTTGTTTCATCTAAAGGACTTGAGTACAACAAGCTACCACTGAAATGTATTCTACTTCCACTACAGATAACGAGATTGAGGTTTTCTTTTTTCTCAACCATGATACGAGACAACCACCTATATAGAATGCTACTCCACTAGTACTCTTACGATCATCAATGCTTCCTGCCCAATTTGCGTCTATAAAGACTTGAATAATGAGATTGTTTTCCTTGGGATACCACAAGCATATTCTGTTGTGTCGTTTAGATATCGAAGAATTCTTTTAACGACAATGATATGTGATTCTTTTGGTGTTGCTTGGAATATTGCTACTTGTCCAACTGCTTGCATAGCATCTGGTCAGGAGGTTGTTACATATAGAAGACTACCAATCATAGATCTGTACAACCTCTGATCCACATCCTTAGATGAGTTGTCTATGCTCAATTTTAAACCTGTTACCATCGGAGTAAGGATGGGTTGCAATCTTCCATTTTGAATTTCTTGAGCATTTCCTTGATGTACTTGGCTTAACATATACATATTCCTTTCTCTTGCTGAGATATTTGAAGCCCTAAGAAGTATGTCAACTCATCAAGTAAAGACATCTCGAACTCACTTTGCATATTTGTAGAAAATTTCTTACTTAGTCAATCATCATTGCTACAAAAGATTATATCATCCACATATACCTCAAGGATTCTTAAATTATCCTTATCTATTTGTACGTAAAGATTGTTATCAACAGTACCTTTCTTGAACCCTTGTTGACGTAGATATCTGTTAAGATGAGCATACCATGCTCTGAAAGCCTGCTAGAGACCATATAGAGCCTTCTTTAACCTGCAAACATAGTCTTCTTTTTCTGATAGTAGAAAACCTTCAAGTTGTTCGATGTAAACTTCTTCTTCTAATTCTCCATTTAGAAATGCTGACTTAACATCCATTTGGTAGACTTTCATTTTTCTTGAGCATACATAGGTGAGAAGCATCTGGATGGCTTCCATTTTGGCAACTTGTGCAAATGTTTCATTGAAATCAATTTCTTCCACTTGTGCATAGGCTTTGCAAACCAATCTTGCTTTGTTTCTAGTAACCTGTCCATCTTCATTCAATTTGTTCTTGAAAACCCATTTAGTCCCAATGACATTTTTATCTTTTGGTCATGGAACTAATTCCCAGGTGTTATTCTTCTCGATTTGATCAAATTCTTCATTCATAGCTACTACCTAATGTTCATTCTGGTTGGCTTCCTCAAAACTACTAAGCTCAAAGGTTGCTAGAAAAGCAATGTGAGCTTGTTGTGATGAACGAAGCTGTTGACCTTTTCTTGTTCCAATTCCTTCATTTATGTCACCAATGATTTGATTTGATGGATGGTTCTTTTGAATCCATTATTTTGTTCTCTTTGGAGGAGCTTCTTGTTGTTGTTCTAGTATATCTTGTTGATCATTATTTACTTCTTCCTGGTTGATAGTTGCTTCTTCTTCTAGAATTTTCTCTGTACCTTTTTCACCCTCTGTCTCAAGCTTTAAAGATTCTAGATCCTCATCATTATTCATTAGAACACTATCTTTTTCAAATGTAACATTTATTTTTCCACTATCTATTTTCATCTTAGATTATAGCATTATAGGCCTTTCTTTTGCATGAGTAACCAACAAAGATACCTTCATCAACGCGCAATTCAAACTTACCCAGCTTTTGATCTTTTCTTTTGATATAACATTTGCTTCAGAAGATTTTGAAATATTTTACATTAGCCATTTTTCCTTTCCATAATTCATATGGGGTCTTATTGAAATTATTTATGAGAAGACTTCTGTTGATAATGAAGACTGTCATATCAATTGCTTGAACCCAAAATTTTTCATCCAATTTTGAGTCCTTCAGCATTGTTCTACACATTTCCTGTATAGTTATGTTCTTTCTTACAGCAACTCCATTTTGTTGAGGTGTTCGTGTTATTGAAAATTGTCTTTTTATTCCATTTTTGTCACAGTATTGCTGAAATAATTTGGAAGTGAATTCTTTGCCATTATCTGATCTTAAGACACTTTATTTTTAAATCAGTTTCATTTTCGACCAACTCCTTGTAGATATTAAAGCACTCAAATGCTTCAGATTCTTTCTTTAGGAAACTGACAGCTATCATCCTGGTATAGTCATCTATCATTATCATGAAATATAATTCTCCATCTAAGCCTTTTGTTCCCATAGGACCACATAGATCAGTATGTATCAATTCCAATGGATGTGATGTAAAGTGTTCTTTTGTTTCAAATCCACATTTTGTCTGCTTGCCGTGCTGATAGGCCTCACATAGTGTGTTGGAAGGTTTTGAGATTTTTGACATTTCCCATACTACTTCCTTTTTGCTTATCCTGACAATATTGTCAAAGTTTATGCGACCTATTCATTTGTGCCATAACCAGCTTCCATCTTCTTTAGCTAGTATACATGCCTTAGTTGCTTCATCTAGAACATATATGTCGTTTGGAGCTTGACTTGCTGTAGCCACAATATTACCATACCTTCCTTTCCTGATTTCATATTTTTTGGAGTTGAATAGCATTGTGTGTCCTTGATCACAAATTTGTCCAACATTGAGCATATTGTGATTCATGTTTTCAACCAATAGAACATTCTTGGCTAGAGCATCCTTGCTTCTAAGACTGATAATACCTAATCCTATAACATTTGAAGATCCATCATTTCCAAATGACACGGTTCCATCCTTATTCTCTTTCAGAGATACAAATTTCTTTCTTTCTCCAGTCATATGCGTTGAGCAACCGCTATCAACATACCACACATCTTTGTTGTTTTGAGACTTGATAGCTAGAGCACAATTATCAGTGTTCCTCTTCTTCCATGTTCATTTGTTTTATGGCTTCGAAGATTCTTCTGGAGGATTTTC
This sequence comes from Pinus tabuliformis, assembly GCA_031772625.1. Taxonomy (NCBI): domain Eukaryota; kingdom Viridiplantae; phylum Streptophyta; class Pinopsida; order Pinales; family Pinaceae; genus Pinus; species Pinus tabuliformis. The sequence continues at coordinate 1,137,503,527 of CM062819.1, read as the reverse complement.
AAGTCTATAGTCTCTGGCTACATGTCCAAAGTTTTGACATTTGTAACACTCAATATTACTTCTTAAATGTTCAAATATATCGATGTTATGTTGAGCCTTGGGAGGTTCATATTTGATAGATCTCCTGGAATTGTATTAGTTCCTAGGGTATGTGTGACATTCTACAACTTGATGACCAAATTTTCCACATGAATAACAATAGCCATAAAGAATATGTTGGTACCCGGATGGAAATCTTTGTCAGGGAATTGTCTTCCAAGGCTATTCTTGTGAATCTTGTCCAATGAAGTCTACATGCTTGTCAAATCTCATAAGTTCATTGTATTTTGTTGTAGAAGGTCCTACTTCTTCTTCTTTGTGACTGAGGCCAGTTCTGTTGTTGTAAGATCATTGATTTTTGATGAGTTCTTCCAATGCCCTTGAGCTGTTGGCATAGTTTTCGACAGTTTTTCCCTTCTTCACTTCCTTACGCAGTGAGACTACGTCGGCTTCTAATGCTTCCCTTTCTCAGTTGCTTTCTTCCAACTTCTTTTGAAGTGACTCTTTAATACATTTGTGTTTTTCAACTTCAATTTTGAGAGCTTGAACTTGTTCTTCAAGAGTGTTGGAATGGATCTTCTTATCCTTGATCTCTTTTATAAGCTTGATTTCCTTATTAGAAAAATATTCTATGGTAAACCCTTCTTCTTCGTTGTTTGATACCTCTTGTTTATTGTGCTTGGCCATAAACAATACTCTCTCATTGGCTTCTTCTTGACTATCACTATCTTCATCAAATGATGAGCTATCTTCTTTAGAGAGAAAGTTCCTTTTGAATCCTTTCTTCTTGCCTTGCTTGTTGAATTTCTTAAATCCTTTCTTTCCTTTTGAATTTCCATCACTTCTATTCAAACATTTTGCTGTGAAATACCCAACCTCACCACAACCAAAACATATCAATGGACGTTTACCTTTGACTTTTCCCTTACCAATTTTTAGTTTTCTCGTAAAGTAAGAATATTCTCCATTTGAGAAACCTTCTTCATCATCTTCCTTTTCTTCACACTTGCAGGTGCAAATGAAAGTCTTTTCCTTTGAAGGTTTTTTGTCCTTATTGGTTTTCTTAGATGAAGCAAACATAGTTTCTAGATGCGAAGAACCCTCTTCTTCATCAAGTCTCATTTCATATGCCATGAGAACTTGATGTAATTCCTCTTTGCTGAGTTCGTCCAGATTTTCATTGTATTCTAAGACTGATACTTTTGGGTTGAATCTTCCTGGTACCATTCTAAGAATCTTTCATATGATAGTCTTCTCGTCAACAGGCTCTCCCAATCCTTCCAGAGTGTTATTTATTTCATCAACGCGTTGGAAGTATGAAGCAATGTTGTCATCTTCTTTCATTCTAAGTTGCTCAAATTTTTCTCTATAGATTTGAAGCTTTTCTTTTTTGACATTTGAGTCACCTGCGTACATATTCTCAATCTTGTCCCATACATTTTTGGCAGTTTTACAACCCAAAACCTTATGATAAGCAGATTCAATAAGTCCATTGATAATAATATTCTTTTATTTTGCATCATTTACCAAATTCTTCTTACCTTGTTCATCCACGGTTGGTGTAAAGCCATTTTGAACAGTGTCCCATACTTCGTAACCTTGCGCCAAGAGATAGACCTCCATTCTTCCTTTCCAGAGTGCATAATTATTTTCATTGAATAGAGGTACACCATTCTTGGTATGCTCCATGATCTCCTTCCAGTTGTTAAAATACTATTGAAGGAACCAAGCTCTGATACCAATTGTTGGAAAATACTTGGGGGGGGGGGGGGGGCAGGTGAATCAGTATTCCTTAGCAATTAGCACTTTTAAATATTTTCATAGCATTAGTTAATCTTCAATTATCATTAATTTTTATGCAGTAACAACAATGAATAAAAGGACACAGGAGGCACAAAAATTTTAGGTGGAAAACCCCCTCCGGGTCAAAAACCACCGAATGTTTTTCTAATAATTCTTTAATATTCAACTCCAATCGAAAAGAAAGCTCAAACTTCCTAGAATCTAGAAAAGCATTCTTCTCTAGCTCCCACTGGATGGATGCTCCAATGCCCGAGATTCTTCAGTAGTCAACTGAACAGATGCTCCAACACCCAATGAGCTATAACTCACCCTACCATCCTGAATTTTCACAGGCTTGAACCTATTGGTGACTTCATGCACCAGCCTAGCACAACCCTACCACACTATAGAAGAATAAAAGAAGAATGGACTCTCGTACCAGGGAAAATGATCCACTTTACAATGATATAGAATGATGTAGAAGAAGAAAACACACTAGACCATAACCCCAACTATGACACAACCACCTAATGATGATCCTAGACCTCCCGAGACTGCCTCTTCAACTCTTGGTAGATAGACACTTTTACACCTTTTACAATGATGCTTTTTGACTCTATACAATGATACTTTTACAATGATTGTGTGCAGTGCTTCCTACTTGAAGACTTCATGTGGTGAACTTCTTGTTGTTGTTCTGCACCTTGATTGATGCTTTTGTCATGCTACCCTTTTTCACTCTTCCAAACATTAGATTATGCATTGAGTCTTCTCTTGATGAATATATAATACCTGCAAAAAGTCATCAAAGAAATACCCATGACATGATAATAGAAAAACTTACCTCCTCCTGCAGAAAATATGTTAGTGCTAAACAAAAACAACAAATTAGAATACAAATAAAATAATGCAATTAAGAGATGAACATGCATATACAGAAGATACTTACCTGTAGCTTACCTCTGCTGCATCATTTTGTTGCACCTTGCTCTTTGCTGCCCTAGAAAGTTTGGTCCTTTGCACCCCTTGACAACACTTGATCTACTTTGTCTTGCCTTCTAGGAGCACAATATTTAATCTGATGTATCTCTGTGGTTTCAGATCCCCAAAATGTGATCTTTAGTCTGTAGAAGCCCTCTGAGTCTTCTTTCCAATGCCACAGGTCTGACCCGATGTGGACTCTTCAAGTCAAAGTTATGCCCAATCTCTCACAATGACCTAATTATGGACTAGTTCAGTAGATAAAACTTGTACGATGTACCACATGTCATTGTTTCCTCCTCCGGGTCTGAAATTGATACACAAAAAGCTATAGTCCATGCAGTATCCGCCACTTTTTTACGGAATTCCAATCATCTTCTCTGAGAGAGAGTTATGACGATTTTCCAAAGGTCACTTCTTTGAGATGAAATTCGGCAGCCTGCAAAAAGCCTAACTTCCACAAATCATATCTCTGAAATATAGTGAACCAAGATCTAAAATTTGGTCATCAAGATTGCGAATCAAATAGGTTTTAATTTCTAAATCTAAGACTTCGCAGAAATGAAATTATAGTGCAAATTCCACGATCACTACATTTGGAGGGTATATGAGATTTCTTTTTAGTTATGACGATTTTCCAAAGGTCACTTCTTTGAGATGGAATTTGGCAGCCTACAAAAAGCCTAACTTCCATAGATCATATCTCTGAAAATATAGTGAACCAAGATCTGAAATTTTGTCATCAAGATTGCGAATCAAATAGGTTTTAATTTCTGAATCTAAGACTTCGCGGAAATGAAGTTATAGTGCAATTTCCACGATCACTACATTTGGAGGATATATGAGATTTCTTTTTATAGAGTTGATGGGGGCTTCTATAGAGAATGTTAGAGGGATTTTAGGAGCTTAAAAATTTATTAATTGTTGAATATGCAATAGCAAAAACCAATTATGAATGCCATGCCACAACCCCATAGGGTTTTATCCCACTAACTGGGGTTACTAACTTCAAACATGAATATCTCTCAAACTGTGAAGAATTACTTGGCATGCCATATATGAACGGAAACATCTCAATTAGTAGAATCTATCTAGAAGATACTTGAATCAAAATAGAGTAAGTTGTAAAGTCAAAATTCCCTTGCAAGATCAGGGTAGCCCTTAGTGCTACTTGGGTTGACATCAATGAAAACCTCAGATCATATTTAGATCAACAATCTCCCCTTTGGCATTGCTGGAAACACAAGTCCTCCCCCTTCGATCAGGGAACCTATTCCTATTGCCTTCTCTCACCCTTTGACATCAATGACAAAGGGTAACTCCCCTTGACACACAACCATCCTGCGGACCTATACACACTTCCACTCCCCCTTTATTTTTTGAATAATAAAATTATAATGAGAACTTGGGAGAATCCCAAGCTTCTAGTGAAGATATTCAAATGCTTCATTAGGTAAAGGTTTAGTGAAGATATCAGCGATTTGTTCTTTTGTACCAACATATTCAAGTTTGATATTCTTTTCAGCGACTTGTTCTCTAACAAAATGATATTTTATCAGAATGTGTTTTGTTTTTGAATGCATGATAGGATTCTTGGAGATTCTGATGGCACTGGTGTTATCACAGAAGATGGGAATAGGCTCACTGAATTGTACTTGAAGACCTTGCAAAGTTTGTTTCATCTAAAGGACTTGAGTACAACAAGCTACCACTGAAATGTATTCTACTTCCACTACAGATAACGAGATTGAGGTTTTCTTTTTTCTCAACCATGATACGAGACAACCACCTATATAGAATGCTACTCCACTAGTACTCTTACGATCATCAATGCTTCCTGCCCAATTTGCGTCTATAAAGACTTGAATAATGAGATTGTTTTCCTTGGGATACCACAAGCATATTCTGTTGTGTCGTTTAGATATCGAAGAATTCTTTTAACGACAATGATATGTGATTCTTTTGGTGTTGCTTGGAATATTGCTACTTGTCCAACTGCTTGCATAGCATCTGGTCAGGAGGTTGTTACATATAGAAGACTACCAATCATAGATCTGTACAACCTCTGATCCACATCCTTAGATGAGTTGTCTATGCTCAATTTTAAACCTGTTACCATCGGAGTAAGGATGGGTTGCAATCTTCCATTTTGAATTTCTTGAGCATTTCCTTGATGTACTTGGCTTAACATATACATATTCCTTTCTCTTGCTGAGATATTTGAAGCCCTAAGAAGTATGTCAACTCATCAAGTAAAGACATCTCGAACTCACTTTGCATATTTGTAGAAAATTTCTTACTTAGTCAATCATCATTGCTACAAAAGATTATATCATCCACATATACCTCAAGGATTCTTAAATTATCCTTATCTATTTGTACGTAAAGATTGTTATCAACAGTACCTTTCTTGAACCCTTGTTGACGTAGATACCTGTTAAGATGAGCATACCATGCTCTGAAAGCCTGCTAGAGACCATATAGAGCCTTCTTTAACCTGCAAACATAGTCTTCTTTTTCTGATAGTAGAAAACCTTCAAGTTGTTCGATGTAAACTTCTTCTTCTAATTCTCCATTTAGAAATGCTGACTTAACATCCATTTGGTAGACTTTCATTTTTCTTGAGCATACATAGGTGAGAAGCATCTGGATGGCTTCCATTTTGGCAACTTGTGCAAATGTTTCATTGAAATCAATTTCTTCCACTTGTGCATAGGCTTTGCAAACCAATCTTGCTTTGTTTCTAGTAACCTGTCCATCTTCATTCAATTTGTTCTTGAAAACCCATTTAGTCCCAATGACATTTTTATCTTTTGGTCATGGAACTAATTCCCAGGTGTTATTCTTCTCGATTTGATCAAATTCTTCATTCATAGCTACTACCTAATGTTCATTCTGGTTGGCTTCCTCAAAACTACTAAGCTCAAAGGTTGCTAGAAAAGCAATGTGAGCTTGTTGTGATGAACGAAGCTGTTGACCTTTTCTTGTTCCAATTCCTTCGTTTATGTCACCAATGATTTGATTTGATGGATGGTTCTTTTGAATCCATTATTTTGTTCTCTTTGGAGGAGCTTCTTGTTGTTGTTCTAGTATATCTTGTTGATCATTATTTACTTCTTCCTGGTTGATAGTTGCTTCTTCTTCTAGAATTTTCTCTGTACCTTTTTCACCCTCTGTCTCAAGCTTTAAAGATTCTAGATCCTCATCATTATTCATTAGAACACTATCTTTTTCAAATGTAACATTTATTTTTCCACTATCTATTTTCATCTTAGATTATAGCATTATAGGCCTTTCTTTTGCATGAGTAACCAACAAAGATACCTTCATCAACGCGCAATTCAAACTTACCCAGCTTTTGATCTTTTCTTTTGATATAACATTTGCTTCAGAAGATTTTGAAATATTTTACATTAGCCATTTTTCCTTTCCATAATTCATATGGGGTCTTATTGAAATTATTTATGAGAAGACTTCTGTTGATAATGAAGACTGTCATATCAATTGCTTGAACCCAAAATTTTTCATCCAATTTTGAGTCCTTCAGCATTGTTCTACACATTTCCTGTATAGTTATGTTCTTTCTTACAGCAACTCCATTTTGTTGAGGTGTTCGTGTTATTGAAAATTGTCTTTTTATTCCATTTTTGTCACAGTATTGCTGAAATAATTTGGAAGTGAATTCTTTGCCATTATCTGATCTTAAGACACTTTATTTTTAAATCAGTTTCATTTTCGACCAACTCCTTGTAGATATTAAAGCACTCAAATGCTTCAGATTCTTTCTTTAGGAAACTGACAGCTATCATCCTGGTATAGTCATCTATCATTATCATGAAATATAATTCTCCATCTAAGCCTTTTGTTCCCATAGGACCACATAGATCAGTATGTATCAATTCCAATGGATGTGATGTAAAGTGTTCTTTTGTTTCAAATCCACATTTTGTCTGCTTGCCGTGCTGATAGGCCTCACATAGTGTGTTGGAAGGTTTTGAGATTTTTGACATTTCCCATACTACTTCCTTTTTGCTTATCCTGACAATATTGTCAAAGTTTATGCGACCTATTCATTTGTGCCATAACCAGCTTCCATCTTCTTTAGCTAGTATACATGCCTTAGTTGCTTCATCTAGAACATATATGTCGTTTGGAGCTTGACTTGCTGTAGCCACAATATTACCATACCTTCCTTTCCTGATTTCATATTTTTTGGAGTTGAATAGCATTGTGTGTCCTTGATCACAAATTTGTCCAACATTGAGCATATTGTGATTCATGTTTTCAACCAATAGAACATTCTTGGCTAGAGCATCCTTGCTTCTAAGAATGATAATACCTAATCCTATAACATTTGAAGATCCATCATTTCCAAATGACACGGTTCCATCCTTATTCTCTTTCAGAGATACAAATTTCTTTCTTTCTCCAGTCATATGCGTTGAGCAACCGCTATCAACATACCACACATCTTTGTTGTTTTGAGACTTGATAGCTAGAGCACAATTATCAGTGTTCCTCTTCTTCCATGTTCATTTGTTTTATGGCTTCGAAGATTCTTCTGGAGGATTTTCAAGTCTATAGTCTCTGGCTACATGTCCAAAGTTTTGACATTTGTAACACTCAATATTACTTCTTAAATGTTCAAATATATCGATGTTATGTTGAGCCTTGGGAGGTTCATATTTGATAGATCTCCTGGAATTGTATTAGTTCCTAGGGTATGTGTGACATTCTACAACTTTATGACCAAATTTTCCACATGAATAACAATAGCCATAAAGAATATGTTGGTACCCGGATGGAAATCTTTGTCAGGGAATTGTCTTCCAAGGCTATTCTTGTGAATCTTGTCCAATGAAGTCTACATGCTTGTCAAATCTCATAAGTTCATTGTATTTTGTTGTAGAAGGTCCTACTTCTTCTTCTTTGTGACTGAGGCTAGTTCTGTTGTTGTAAGATCATTGATTTTTGATGAGTTCTTCCAATGCCCTTGAGCTGTTGGCATAGTTTTCGACAGTTTTTCCCTTCTTCACTTCCTTACGCAGTGAGACTACGTCGGCTTCTAATGCTTCCCTTTCTCAGTTGCTTTCTTCCAACTTCTTTTGAAGTGACTCTTTAATACATTTGTGTTTTTAAACTTCAATTTTGAGAGCTTGAACTTGTTCTTCAAGAGTGTTGGAATGGATCTTCTTATCCTTGATCTCTTTTATAAGCTTGATTTCCTTATTAGAAAAATATTCTATGGTAAACCCTTCTTCTTCGTTGTTTGATACCTCTTGTTTATTGTGCTTGGCCATAAATAATACTCTCTCATTGGCTTCTTCTTGACTATCACTGTCTTCATCAAATGATGAGCTATCTTCTTTAGAGAGAAAGTTCCTTTTGAATCCTTTCTTCTTGCCTTGCTTGTTGAATTTCTTAAATCCTTTCTTTCCTTTTGAATTTCCATCACTTCTATTCAAACATTTTGCTGTGAAATACCCAACCTCACCACAACAAAACATATCAATGGACGTTTACCTTTGAGTTTTCCCTTACCAATTTTTAGTTTTCTCGTAAAGTAAGAATATTCTCCATTTGAGAAACCTTCTTCATCATCTTCCTTTTCTTCACACTTGCAGGTGCAAATGCAAGTCTTTTCCTTTGAAGGTTTTTTGTCCTTATTGGTTTTCTTAGATGAAGCAAACATAGTTTCTAGATGCGAAGAACCCTCTTCTTCATCAAGTCTCATTTCATATGCCATGAGAACTTGATGTAATTCCTCTTTGCTGAGTTCGTCCAGATTTTCATTGTATTCTAAGACTGATACTTTTGGGTTGAATCTTCCTGGTACCATTCTAAGAATCTTTCATATGATAGTCTTCTCGTCAACAGGCTCTCCCAATCCTTCCAGAGTGTTATTTATTTCATCAACGCGTTGGAAGTATGAAGCAATGTTGTCATCTTCTTTCATTCTAAGTTGCTCAAATTTTGCTCTATAGATTTGAAGCTTTTCTTTTTTGACATTTGAGTCACCTGCGTATATATTCTCAATCTTGTCCCATACATTTTTGGCAGTTTTACAACCCAAAACCTTATGATAAGCAGATTCAATAAGTCCATTGATAATAATATTCTTTTAGTTTGCATCATTTACCAAATTCTTCTTACCTTGTTCATCCACGGTTGGTGTAAAGCCATTTTGAACAGTGTCCCATACTTCGTAACCTTGCGCCAAGAGATAGACCTCCATTCTTCCTTTCCAGAGTGTATAATTATTTTCATTGAATAGAGGTACACCATTCTTGGTATGCTCCATGATCTCCTTCGAGTTGTTAAAATACTATTGAAGGAACCAAGCTCTGATACCAATTGTTGGAAAATACTTGGTGGGGGGGGGGGGGGGGGGGGGGGGGGGGCAGGTGAATCAGTATTCCTTAGCAATTAGCACTTTTAAATATTTTCAGAGCATTAGTTAATCTTCAATTATCATTAATTTTTATGCAGTAACAACAATGAATAAAAGGACACAGGAGGCACAAAAATTTTAGGTGGAAAACCCCCTCCGGGTCAAAAACCACCGAATGTTTTTCTAATAATTCTTTAATATTCAACTCCAATCGAAAAGAAAGCTCAAACTTCCTAGAATCTAGAAAATCATTCTTCTCTAGCTCCCACTGGATGGATGCTCCAATGCCCGAGATTCTTCAGTAGTCAACTGAACAGATGCTCCAACACCCAATGAGCTATAACTCACCCTACCATCCTGAATTTTCACAGGCTTGAACCTATTGGTGACTTCATGCACCAGCCTAGCACAACCCTACCACACTATAGAAGAATAAAAGAAGAATGGACTCTCGTACCAGGGAAAATGATCCACTTTACAATGATATAGAATGATGTAGAAGAAGAAGACACACTAGACCATATCCCCAACTATGACACAACCACCTAATGATGATCCTAGACCTCCCGACACTACCTCTTCAACTCTTGGTAGATAGACACTTGTACAACTTTTACAATGATGCTTTTAAAATGACTCTGTACAATGATTGTATGCAGTGCTTCCTACTTGAAGACTTCATGTGGTACTTCTTGTTGTTGTTCTGCACCTTGATTTATTGTCTTGTCATGCTACCCTTTCTCACTCTTCTGAACATTAGATTATGCATTGAGTCTTCTCTTGATGAATATATAATACCTACAAAAAGTCTTCAAAGAAATACCCATGACATGATAATTGCAAAACTTACCTCACCCCGCAAAACATATGTTAGTGCTAAACAAAAACAACAGATTAGAATACAAAGAAACTAATGCAATTAAGAGATGAACATGCATATACAGAAGATGCTTACCTATAGCTTACCTCTGCTGCATGATTTTTCTACACCTTGCTCTTTGTTTCCCTAGAAAGTCTGGTCCTTTGCACCCCTTGACAACACTTGATCTAGTTTTTCTTGCCTTCTAGGAGCACGATATTTAATCTAATGTATCTTTGGGATTTCATATCCCTAACATGTGATATTCGGTCCTGTAGAAGCCCTCTGAGTCTTGTTTACAATGCCATAGGTCTGACCCGATTTGGACTATTCAAGGCAAAGTTATGCCCAATCTCTCACAATGACCTAATTATGGAATAGTTGAGTAGAGCAAACTTGTACGATGTACCATGTGTCATTGTTTCCTCCTTTGGCTCTGAAATTGATATACAGAACACTATAATTCGTGCACTATCCGCCACCTTTTACATGTTTCCAATCCTCTTCTCCTAGAGGTAGTTATGATGATTTTCCAAAGGTCACTTCTTTGAGATGAAATTCGGTAGCCTGCAAAAACCCTAAATTTGACAGATCATATCTCCAAAAATATAGTGGGCCAAGATCTGAAATTTGGTCACGACATTCATTAGGATTGAAAATAAAATGGGTTTTAATTTCAGAATCTATGACTTCACAGGAATGAAGTTATAGCAAAGATTCCACGATCACTACATTTAGAGGATATATGAGATTTCTTTTTATAGAGTTGAGAGGGGCTTCTATAGAGAATGTTGGAGGGATTTTAGGAGCTTAAAATATTATTAATTATTGACTATTCAATAACCAAAACCAATTATGAGTGCCATACCACAACTCCATAGGGTTTTAGCCCACTAATTGGGGTTACTAACTTCAAACATGAATATTTCTCAAATCGTGAAGAATTACTTAGCATGCCATATATCAAAGGAAACATCTCGATGTGTAGAATCTATATAGAAGATCCTTGACTCAAAATAGTGTAATCTATCAAGTCAAAATTCCCTTCAAGATCAGGGTAGCCCTTGGTGCTGCTTTGGTTGACATCAATGACAACCTCAGATCATCTTAAGATCAACAAGTTATCCATCATTGCGTTTCTTTGTTTCTCGAGGGCCTCCTTGAGCAATATTTTGATAGGATATCTTGCTTCATCATCTTTCTTTTCTTCCCCCATGGGACGTCATCTATATTTACAAGGCCCATCTTGCAAAGGTTCAACCAGTTCAAGCCCTAACTCCTTATATCCCGATCTTGTCGGGGACGTGCAAAGAAAAATAGAGAAAGGGTAGACCTCTCTGATACCATTGATCCAAATTTAAACAGGAACACAACAAATTACAGATATAACCATAAAAATAGAGATGTAGCAGAAATAAAACTTCCTTTCATTAATATCAAATAATGAAATATGCTTACAAACATAATGGAAATGAAGCTAGCTTGAGTGATGGTAGCTTATCTATGAGAAGAGATGTGGCGGCTACATGCTTCTGAACTGAGTTCAAATGAGGCTCAAAGGCCTTTTTATTATTTAACAATAAGGGAAAACCCTAAACAACCAAAACCCTAATCTGAGGAGATGTAACACCAAGAGTTTATGGGCCCTGTTGGGTTTAGTTGGGTAGCCAACTTCCCAGGGTTGTAACTTGGTCATATTATCTTTGTTTGACGTGCATGATACCTCGTTGGAAAGATCTCTCTAAGGACTACGAATGAATATGTGATTTATATGAAATTGTCCATAGGAATATTTCCAAAAAAGCATCGTTTAGGGTCTCAAAATGGCTTTGGAAGTTCAGGACCTAAAAAAATTCCAAAATAGTAAATTGTGCTACAATTAAGGAAATTGAAAAACTAAAAGAAACAATGTTGGGGGTCCAAGTGGAATAGGTGGGTTTCCACCAATATCCACTTGGATCACATAGGATCTTGAAGACCCTTACCCTAAAAATATTTCTTTCCTTTTGATGATGGAGGTCTCCTAAGATTCTTAATCATGATCAATTTTCTTTCATTGTGGATGAGGTCCTATTCTAGGTATGCTTCTTCTACATGAATATCTTGAGCTCTATCTACCATTATCCTATATTCTAGAAGATATTTCTATGCATTTTGTTCTATTATAAATGCTCCTTCTACATGAGTATTTCGAACTCTATGTACATCATGCTTCTAGATTATAGAAGATGTTTCTAGCCATGCAATTTTATTCTATTCCTACATTTTCCTATACTACTTAAAAATTTGAAAGAAGACTTTACGTAAAGGGTTTGACTTAGTCATAGTAGAGATTTAGAGGATCTTCCTTCTTTTGCTTCTTGTCTTCTTCTTTCATTTCTTGAGTCATATGAGCTTCTTCCCATTTTATTTTGTTTATTTTGTCCTTCTTTAGTTTAGGACAATTCCTTTTGTAGTGTCCATATTCTTGGCATCCAAAGCATTGGAGTGGACATATCTTTGTTGTTTGTTCTTCGTGGACCAAATTTGCCAAATTTTCCCTTTCTCTTGGCCATGCTGGCAAATGCTTTCTCCTTTGTTCCCACATCCTCTTTTTCTTTGAGTCTTGTTTCCTCTATCTTGAATAGAGAACACATTTCACTTAGTGGGGTGGATTCCTTCTTGGCATATATGCTTGATGTGAAGTTGCCCCAATCCTCAGGTAGAGCAATGAGTACTAGAATTGCCATTTCTCTATTAGGCATGACTTCCCCTTGCTCTTGAAGTTGATCCCTCATCTCAGATATCTTCCTGAAGTAGGGAGCTATTCCTTCCTTTGATATCATCATCTTGTACAATTAATTTCATAGAGATATCACTTCTCCAGTTGTACTTATCGAGCATATATCTACTAGTTTATCATAGATTTCTTTTGATGTCTCAAGTTTGGAGACATAAGGAATGAGAGAGTCTTTGATGGATTCTATTATAATCCTTTGAGCTCTTGTACCATCCTTATTATACTTGGCTAAGGCTTGCATTTTTTCCTTATCAGGAATAGTAATATCCCCATTGATGTGTTCTAGGAGTTCATCATGCTTGAGAAGTAAATCAATCCTCTTCTTCCATGCAAGAAAGTTATTGGTCCCTACCAAATTGTTTCTTTCCTTGAAAAAATACATTGATGTATATTTAGAATGGGACATATACATACTTGATAGATTTTGTGATGTAGTAGACTTTCTTTCTCTTTGAAGACTTGATGAGTTGCCTTCTGTAGATCTTGATGTTCTTCAAGTTTGTTTCTCCAAGTGGACTTGCTTGATGATGAGATTTTCTTGATGACTTGTAGCTTGATGTAGGTCTTGCTTTGATTTTCTATTCTTGTAGGTGCCTTTTTGTAAGGCTCTTCTTCTTGCTTTGTAGTCTTCCTTGATGAATGATATATGGTAGACCTTATTGTCCTTGATGTGATAGAGATTTCTTGGCTAGACGCTTCAACTTTGGTATATTTTCTTCCTTGATGAGTGTTCTTAGGATGCCCTTTCCTTGATGTGTCACCTTAGCTATGATACCATGTTGAAGAATGAAGGGAAATGATGTATGTTAGGATTCTTCACTTCTTGATAACAATTTGTGAAGCACTTTTACAATTATCTTAGCTTGATCTTCTTCTTCTTATTAGTGTGTGTGTTTCATCAAACTACTACCAAAAACATAAAGATAGGAACATAGATGTTGGCTCTTTTCCAAGGCCAAAACCTCTCTCTCTTAGAGAGGAAAACCCTTTGATAAGCTTCTCTTATTGAAGCTTCTAATTGATCATTGCCAAAACCTAGACCCTTGACTAGGATGTCCTCCAAGCACAAGTCAAGTCCTTCCTCTTTTCTTCACTTGGTTCCATGGCATATAGACTTCCTCCTTCCAACACTTTTCCCCCTAGCACTTCATCCTCCTTCTTTGCTTCTTGTCTAGAGATAGACCTTCCTTGAGTGAGCCTTCTAGATGAGATGTTCCTCTTCTATCCTTTACTCAATTAGAATTATTATTTTGTTGACCAAACAAGATCCTTCTTGAGGTATGGGTGTATGAATTTAATGTTGCTATGCTGCCCTAGTTTTCCCACATGTGTAAGGTACCCTTAGTGAATTAGGGTCCTTTCACATTCAATAGAGAGATACTTCTTCCCTTGACTTGGGAGGCTTTTTAAGATAAATTCAAGATTTTTGTCATAATAGTGAAAATTTGTTTCAATATGATCAAGCATTCCATGATTTTTTTTTATTTGAACAACTCTTATTTGAGCTATGGAAGTCCTATTCATGAAAATGATGGGATTTGTTCAAATTCAGATGTTAAACTGGTTATACCTTTAAATCCTAAGTGTTCATAATTCAAGGGTTTGAAATATTGTCAGGATGTCAAGGCACTTCATTGTATGCTGATGGTTATGTCAGTTCCTCACTACCCCGATGAAACTTTCAAACTTGGGTCAAATTAATTTTTTTCTTGCAAAATTTTATTATCAACATCAAGTCATGGGACGATGATTCACTCTTGAAGGATTTTTGGTATATTCACATTGATCTATCCAATCCTTAAGATATATTTTTTTATCAGATACATAAATCCTCATTGATGGATTCTTCTTCACACAAATATTGGGCCTTGAGTCGAGAAACAAAGAATATGTTGAATCCTTGTTAGATCTTTCAACTTGAAACCCCTTCATCCTCGCCCATCATCAAGTTTGATTTGTAAACCCTTGATTAATTTTGATCTATATGTGATCCATCACCTTATCGAGATCAATCTATGATATCATCACTTAATATTTTACATGATGCATATGTGTTCAGTAAGAATATATATTTGAAAAGTTTTCAAGCTAGTTGTTTTTATGATCCCATTGTAGATTGGTTAAAAGGATCTTACCTGGTGAGTTTGATGGCTCATAATAACTAAATTTGTGAGTTTGACCAAATTTTGTATAGATGTGAGTCCGAGAACTGTGTCTAAAGTATCTCTTTTTATCATTGATATTTTCATTACCAAATGAACAAGAAATCTACCTCACACTGCTATGATTTCACTATGCACCTTTGTTTTTCTATGGGGATGTGTTGGGTAGCGCATCCCCTCCATAATGGTTTTGGGGCTTAAAGCCCCCGATTTTGGGTATTAATATTGTAAAGGCTCTGTGAAGTGCACAGAGTGCAAATTATAATGGGTCAAGTCTAAGGGTAGTCTACCCTAAAATATTGTAATTTAATCTAGAAGGTGTCGGCCTACCCATGGTCTGCATACCATGGGAATGTATAAATAGAGTGAGGCTCTAAGTGTAGAAGGTAGCTTTGGGTAAGATCTGATGTAGTATGGGTTTGTGAAGGCAATATTCACTCTAAGTCTATAAGTCTGAGTCGTGGATAGTAGTAGTTAGAGTAGGCTCTGCAGCTGTGTGCACAAAGGCCTGGTAGAGTCCGCAGCTGAGTGCGCGGAACCCTGCAGTTGAGTGCATGGGGTGGAACTGAATGTACTGAATAGAAGATTAATAAACATAAGTGTTTTTGAATTATTGTGCATTTGGTTGCAGATCTATATGTTTATGCTTATGTTAAGAGTTTATGCATATATGTAAGATTTATGGTTGCGTGCGCTAGTTATAACTATTGAATGCTTGATAAAAGACTCTAAGAATTAGATCAGTTATATAATAATCATAGTAATAATAAGAATCTAAGATGTGCCTCGCTGCTGAGCTACGTGAAGGCCAGATAGCTATGCAAAGTAGCACGAGCACATAGATCAATTCGCAACCCTTCCAGTCTCCATCAAGACATCCCTAGGGTGCGGAAACCTAGTTCCAGCACCCTACCCTACTACCTCGAGTGAGACTTTAGTCCGTGCTCCATGGAATATTGTTGAAAGGGCCGGTAGTGTGGGATTTGTTTGGCTAAAATACTTTTGAACTTGGGTCAGGTCCCAATAAGACAACAAATGGTTCCATTGCTGGGACCGGGGTCTGCCTAAGGGATGTTTGATGTTGGAACACTGGAACCCTACGAAGAAAGAGATTGAATATTGAAGCTTCACGAGTTTGTGGTGTAGGAAATTGAAACCCTGCAGATATCTAAGAAGAGATGGCTAGATCCCCCACACCACCTCCACCAAACTAGAAGTTTAACATGGCGAGTGTGATCAAGTTGCCTGTGTTCAGAGGAGTAGGAAGTGAAGATCCAGAACAGTTTTGGTTCATAGAAAGAGCAGTGTGGGAAGCGCATGGAGTTATGGAAGATAACATTAAAAAGGCTACCTTGGTGAGTACACTGCAGGATCGCACACTGACTTGGTATATCAATCACTCTAGCAATCATCCAAATGCTAGAATAGCGGAGATCCAGGATGCATTGAAAAAAGAGTTTAGCCGACCGAAATCAGAGATGTAGTTGATCATCGGGTTCAAAGAGATCACAATGTTTCTAGGTGAAACCCTTAGAATTTGGATTACAGACTGAAGAGTATGATTTGTGAGGCTAACATGACGTTGATAGATGCACAACACTGCGTGTGGTTTGTAGCATCTTTGACACCACATCTGAGGATGATGCTATCACAACAGAAGATCTCAACCCAGGCTAAAGCATTATAGATAGCAATGAGGTTGCATGAAACTCCAATAGAGGATGTTGGGTTGGGAGTTCAGCAAATCCATGCACAACTACAAAATCTATGCTTGGAGATGCAGAGTTTGAAACAGGAGAAGGTGCCCTAGCTAGAAGTGTGAGAAGAAGTGTGGTGCATAAAATGTAGAAGTTAGGGCCACGATAAGGATCACTGTCCGGTATTTGTGAACTACTTGGTTGGGGGGGGGGCATGCCGCTGAGATTAGAGGCATAGGTTGGGCCAAGTGTGGTTCCATCGCTCTAGTGCATTATCTATCAGGTGGGAGGAAAGCACACCACAGACAATTGTCATCTGTTACAAAAGTTTACCTAGGCCCCCCAGTAGCTATTTTGAAATTTTTGTAGATCTGTGGGCCATGATGAACAAGACTGTCAGAGTTATGAATTGTTGATGGATCGAACACCTACCTACAGGATGCAGACTGAGGTGTGAGGTCAGGATCAAGGCGTAGCAATAGCGCATGGTGGTTTCTAGGGGTGAGGACAAGGACGAGGAGGAATGGGACTAAGAAGGGGCTTCGGACAGCTAATCTGTTATAACTACGGATAACCAGGGCACTATGTTCGTGACTGTACCAACCCGACTAGAATATCATACCCCTATTGTGAGTAGTTTGATCATGAAATGATAGATTGTCCCACGTTGATAGCACAGATATGTGCGAAAAGGGCAACACAGCCTACGCTGATACAAAACATCCAAATGATGATGTCCGAACCTTGCGAGGAAGACCCCAATGTGAACATGATGCCCAGAAGTGGCGCAACCACAGGGAAGATAAGGGGAAACAACCCAAGGATGACATAGGGGTTTGCAAGGCCCCTAAAAAGTAGCCTGAGTTCAACTTGGAACGTGCGAAGGAGACATTTCTGGAAGCTAAGAAGAGCTTCGTGGAGGTCTCTACTTCAGGTAGTAAGGATCAAACTGAGACGGAAAAGGATCCCTCTATGCTAACTACCTTTTTAGAAACATGCATAAAGTTTCTACACGATAATAAGTTCGTTAATGGATTACAAGATCTGATAACTAGGTGCATAGGTTCAGGTGAACCTTGTGTGGTCCGGAAACTGGGAAAACATGCTTTGCACACTGGGCAGGAGATGCAATTAACGGAATAGATTGGTGACTATGAGATGGATTAAGTCATTATGGACTTAGGTTTGGATGCGAACGTACTACCTAAACAGACATGGGAATGCATGGGCAGGCTCACATTATAGTGGTCTTTGATCCAATTATGGATGGCGAACCAAAAAAATATCTTGCCCATGGGGAGATTGCAAGGAGTAACGGTGGACATCGAAGGCGCAAGCATGTAGATGGATTTTGAGGTAATAGAAATTGTGGATGACAACAACCCTTATCCCGGATTGCTAGGAATAGACTAGGCCATAGATATGAATGGAGTCATCAACCTAAATAAGAAAAAAATGATATTTGAGAAAAAGTCCCTACATGTAGTCATTCCACTAGATCCGGTCGAAGGTGCGCGCTACACTGAACCCATGCGTGACGAAGGAAGTGATGATTAATTGGATTGCATGTACAAGATAACTGCGAGAAATCAGGATTGGCTAAATTCGACTGCAGAGGGAAGAATATCGTGGGAATGTGCAGATTCCTACCACTCGGATTTAGATGAAGAAGATGAGCACTAGCATAATCGGTTGAATGGAGTAACAACATTATACAGCAACATGATGACTAGGCCACTACGTTGTGTAGCCGCTCAGGATCGAGATCTACCAACATATGATGGGTTGACAGTGGTGGATGAATTCTTGAATAAGTTTGAAAGCATAGTACCAGAGGACCAAAGGTTCGATGCATTAAAATAGGTGTTGTGCGCGACGCTTGCACATTGGTGGGCAACACATGAAGGAACCTTTGAAGACTGGCACGACTGCAGGAGGATGATGCAGATAAGGTTTGGGAAGCTGGAACTACGAATAACAGAGAAATATGATGAATGTGATGACCCACACGGACACCTCACGACATGGACCAAAGCCTATGGGGAAGAACCCTAGCCGGAGTGGGTACACTTATTTTATCATACCCTGGATGTCATCCCGAGGAACTGGTATACTGAGACAGAACTCCGACATGGTATAGGTGAATGGGATATCTTGTGTGAAGGATTTTTATTAACTTTCTTATTTGACGACCAATGGATGGATATTGTTAACGATGCACTACAAGTTGTGAAGGCTGCCATTTTCAAAATACCATTGGAACCAGAAGAAATAGTGCAACCAGTATGGTCTCATCAATTGAGCTAGGCTCTAAAATGTTACAATGTGTAGGTAGAGGATGATGATGATGACCCCAAAAACATCAATATTCTGGAAATAAAGGGGAGTCACGAGGTTTGCGGACCATCAATCGAGGACCCTAACATCACTGTGCAACTAAAAAAAGATAGGTGAACATTGGTACAGATGAGGAGCCAAAGTACATGACCCTGGGGGATTATTGGGATGATGCCACAGTGGATAATGTCATCGAGTTACTGCACGAATATCAAGACTTGTTCCCGACCAAAATAATAGAGTTAAAGGGGATCCTTGGTGACCTGGGGATGATGAAGATAACTATAAAACCGGATGTGAAGCCAGTTAAGGAACGTCCTTACCATTTGAATCCGAAGTATAAGGAAAAAGTCTGTGATGAATTGGACGAAATGCTTGCAGCAAGAATTATTGAACCTGTAGAAGAATCTCACTGGGTAAGTCCTATGATACTATAGGAGGAGAAACAGAAGGGTGAAATTCAAATCTATGTAGACCTTCGAAAATTGAACGATGCCTGTGTTCACGACCTGTTCCTGACCCCTTTTACAGATGAAGTCCTAGAGAACATGGGTGGATAGGAAGCGTATTCATTTATGGATGGGTTCTCAGGGTACCATCAGATCAAGATCGTGCCAGAAGATAGGAGCAAGACCACCTTTGCAACCAAATGGGGATGTTTTCAGTACACTGTTATGCCCTTTGGGTTGAAGAACGTGCCAGCGATATTTTCGCGCGTAGTAGTGGCCGCATTCAAGGAATTCATTCATAAGTTTTGGGAGGTTTATTTTGATGATTGGACTGTATTTGGGCTCATCAAGAAACATGTAGCAAGCTTATAATTGATGTTGGCTACGTGTCACAACACCAGATTATGCTGAATCTTAATAAGTGTACATTCCTCATCCTGTTTGGCAACTTGCTCGGCCATGTAGTCTACAGACAAGGCCTGATGGTGGACCCTGCGAAGATCATCATCATACTCAATCTGCAAGCACTGCGCAGTGTCAAACAACTTTGTACCATGCTGGAACACACTGGCTACTATCACAGGTTTATTAAGGGCTATGCTCAAATCACGACACTAATGGAATAGTTGTTGAAGAAGGACGCTACATATTTTTTGGAATGACGACTGTAAGAAAAGTTTGGAGATTCTCAAGGAAAAGATGGCATCTGCTCCCATTTTGGTTTTCTCGAAATGGGACATTGAATTTCATGTACATGTTGATGCGTCATGTATCACGCTGGGTGCTATACTCACGTAGGAAGGAGTAGAAGGAATTGATCACTCAAACACTTTCGCAAGTTGACGATTGTCCAAAGCTAAAAAGAACTACTCCACTACTGAGTGTGAGGGGTTGAATATGGTATACGCGCTCCAAAAATACCGCCACTATCTACTCGATGGACACTTTAAAATGTATACTGATCATTCTGGATTGAAATACTTAGTGAATAAGCCTATGTTGGGGGGGGGTGCATTTGTAGATGGTTGTTACTATTTCAAGAATATGATTTTGAGGTCATCGTAATGCCGAGATGCCTAAACGCGGGCCCAGATCACATGTCCTGAATTGAGAATGGTGAGGAGCCAACAAATTTAGAGGAAGGACTATCTGATGCACAACTTTATGCAGTGCATGTCATGGACAACCACTTTGAGGATATAATCCACTTCTTAACCACAAGGACCGCACCGTAGGGATATTCAGTTCAATAGAAGAAAGAATTGGTGGTACGCATGGTAGATTTTACTGTTATCGTGGGGCACCTCTACAAAATGGGAAATGATGAAATATTACAAAGATATGTACCAGAATTCGAACAAGGATAGATCCTCGCAGAAGCACATGGAGGGGATTTTGGTGGACATTATGCGGGGAGGGCGATAGCACAGAAGATTCTTTGCACCGGAATATGGTGGCCAACCCTACATCAAGACTTAAAAGCATACTGTCAAGCCTACGACATATGTCAACAAACTGGGAAACCATCATGAAGGGATGGAATGCTACTCAATCTACAGATGACACTGCAACCATTTGAAAAAAGGGTGATCGACTTTGTGGGGCCTATAACACCTCAAGGAAAGATGGGTGCACGCTATATCATTACCGCAACAGAACACTTGACTCGATGGGTGGAAGCACAACTGGTTAAGGACTGCATGGCTACTACAGCTGCGAAATTTTTGTTCGAGAATGTGTTGACACAGTTTACATGCCCGAAAATTCTAATGAGTGATTACAGAACACTCTTCCTAAATGAAACTATCAGTGCACTCACTGAGGAGTTTCAGGTATATCATCAGCAAAGTATGCCATATCATCCACAAGTGAATGGGACAGTCGAAGCATTCAACAAAATTTTAGAGACCGCATTGACTAAGGTCTATAACGCACAGTGAAACAATTGGGATTTCCACATACCTATTGTGCTATGGGAATATTGAACCATTTGCAAGAAATTGACGGGTCAAACACCTTTCCGGTTAGTCTACAACACCGAAGCCGTCATGCCAATGGAATACATTGTACCTAGTTTATGAATAGCAGCGATGGCAGGCATGGTAGACCACAACGCATTGGAAGAGAGGTTCACAAAACTAGAAGAACTAGAGGAGGAAAGGTTTCTAGGAGGATTCCATAAGTAGGTACATAAGTAGCATGAAAAGGCTTGACATGATCGCCATATCAAGTTGCGCATGTTCAAAGAAAATGATTTAGTATTGTTGTATGACAACAAGTTTGAGAAATTCCTGGAAAAATCCAAATGCATTGGTTGGGACCATATATAGTGAAAGAAGTCATAGATGGAGGCGTGGTCTAGCTTGGCAAGCTTAATGGCAAGCCATTCCTAGGAAGAGTAAATGGTAGTCACCTGAAGCTCTACACGGGTGGACCGACTGCCTGACTAACCGACCAAAGTACAGTCTCATCGCTCCAAACAGTTGAAAGAGAGTGTGGGATGATAAAGCAGTCTGTGAGGGAGCTGCGCAACAATAGGGGTGCACGTAGAATCGGTATGTCACAAGGGTCGCGATTGTGCCGAAGGGGCTGCGCTGCTGCATGGATAAACACGGAGGTGACCATTGCTGTCACTGTTCATGACAAGATGACTAAGTTATGGCAAGAAGGAGTGGGTAGCAGGCAATTAAGATAAGAAGTACGAGCCAGATCTGGAACGATCTACCGTAAATGTAACATTAATGCATTGGAAAAGGAGGGAATGACTGAATTTGAATTTCAACACGCCTATAAATCATAGCGGGGCATCCATCAAACGATCTGTGGTATCGAGAGAAGTAAGCTATTGTGCCTTCCAATTGGTATGGAACTGTTGATCATCAATGCTCAAGCAGTAAGCCAGGGGTTTCAATAGGGCCAGTGGAGATGCAGGACCTTCTGGATAGTGTGATATCGATGACCACGGACGCCGTGCCGGGTTCAACACCAATGATAGGGGATGTACTAGAAATTATCAAACACAAAGTAGAATTGGTCCAAATGGCACTGCCTAAACCAAGGGCTGGCGGAAAACCCATGCAAGATAAGGGAAAGTTGGTGAATCTTGAGACAAATGATAGAAGTGCAGTTAACAGTTCGTCTATAATGCACCATGAAGATTGGGATCTTGTGGACAACAACATCTTTCTTGCAAAAATACAACTCAAGTTGTAGTAGATAGCATGTATAGTGGGCCATAAATTGGAGATTTTCTCCTTGGGCACAAACAATTCCCGCTTTTGGTGCCTCAGCTAGAGAAAAATCCTATGATGGGTCGCTTTGTGTTAACCGAGCAAAGCAAAATGAACATCATTGGTTGAGCAAGTTAGTAAAGGTAATGGAGCAGAAGCTTGAAGAAGCATTGTAGGAGATAAGGAGGGAGCAGCAGAACATAGTCCATCACTCATAGGGATGGTGAACCACGAAGCCTTGGCAGCATGTATCGCTCCACCGACAAGTGACTCGGGATGAGTCACGATGAATGTGTTGGGGGCCTGTTGGATAGAAGATCCCCCGTGTAATAGTTTTGGGGCTTAAAGCCCCTGATTTTGGGTATTAATATTGTAAAGGCTCCATGAAGTGTGTAGAGCGCGAATTGTAATGGGTCAAGTCTAAGTGTAGTCCACCCTAAAATATTATAATTTAATCTAGAAGGTGTCGGCCTACCCATGGTCCACAGACCATGGGAATGTATAAATAGAGCGAAACTCTAAGTGTAGAAGGTAGCTTTGGGTAAGATCTGATGAAGTATGGGTTTGTGAAGGTAATATTCGCTCTGAGTATGTAAGTCTGAGTTGTGGGTAGTAGTAGTTAGAGTAGGCTCTACAGGTATGTGCACAGAGGCCTAGTAGAGTCTGCAGCTGAGTGTGTGGACCCCTATAGCTGAGTGCGTGGGGTGGAATTGAATTTACTGAACAAAAGATTAATAAAGATAAGTGTTTCTGAATTATTGTGCATTTGGTCGTAGATCTATATGTTTATGCTTATGTTCAGATTTTATGCATATCTGTAAGATTTATGGCTGCATGCGCTGGTTATAACTATTGAATGCTTGATAAAAGACTCTAAGAATTATATCAGTTCTATAATAAGCAAAGTAATAATAAGAATCTAAGAAGTGCCTCACCGCCGAGCTATGCGAAGGCCAGATAGCTACATAGAGTAGCACGAATGTACAGATCGGTTCACGACCCTTCCAGTCCCCATCAAGACATCCCTAGGGTGTGAAAACTTGGTTCCAACACCCTCCCCTGCTACCTCGGGTGAGACTTCAGTTTGCACTCTGCGGAATGTTGCCGAAATGGCTAGTAGTGCGGGATCTATTTGGCTAAAATACTTCTGAACCTGGGTCAGGCCCCAATAAGCCAACAAGATGATTTGATTGTTCATCTCCATTACTGCACATTATGTTTGTAGTGTCGTTTTATTCAATATAATGAACCAAGACTGCAACATTTAATTGTCAACCCAGGGTAGGTCTTGTTCTTCCAATGGAGTTCACACTCTCTGTGTTAATACACCACAACCAAGAATAAAAAAATGTCGAAAACAGTAAAAGGTGTCGCTGAACCAAATTTCTAAATCAAACCATTCATGTAGACATAAAAACACTCTACATAATTAATCACACTTCACAACTATCAAAGTAAAGGCACGCCACATAGGAACTAATATCTACTCCAGCTAGTTACTACCACTTTGTTGATTAACTCTGTGTAACAACATAATATAAATGGAAACAATAGCGAATGTAATCCACAATTTATATAGCAACAAGGAGAAACCATAAATCAATTTGCTAAACTAGAATGTAACACTACCTCTATCATTGCAATCCTTGCCAAAGAGGAGGGCCCTTCCTCCTTAGTAGGGCGCAAGAGTAACACAAAAGTAATTAACGAATCAGGTGAAGAGCAGTAACATCATCACTGTGCTGATTAATATTAAAAATAAACTCAGAATTATAGAAGTAGAGTAATATTACCTTTCTATATGTCGTGTCCTTGTACATGAAAAATTGAGTTCCTTTATAGTTATTCATCCCAAAATTAGAAATAGATTAGTCATGAGAATCTCATGATTCTCATGCTGATAAAAAATAAAAGTAGTTACAACCTATTTCTAAATACATATATACAGTAGTTAGGATTGCAACTGCTTCGGTCTGTTGCTTCGAAAATAAACAATCCCTACTACTGACAGCTGTTACGTGGAATAGTACCCACATTTTCTAGCTTAGGTGCAACAACATCGAGTAGATAATAGTTCGGGATGTCACAGCATCGTTCGCGACAACACTTTTGGTGTAATAATAGACTCTTGTATCAGCACGTAGTGTAACAACATCCATTGTGTAACAGCAACCTGTGACAGCATCCAGGGTCTAACAATGAATTGTTCTACCCTTCTCTGTAGTTAATCCATGCTACCTGTCTGCTTCATAGCTTTGTTCTCATGAGCCATCACTTGAAAAGAAGAAGAGCTTCCCAGAATACTTCTTCAATAATCTCCCAGTTAGCCACAAAAGGAATAAAGCATCGTATTACTCAGTAAAATATGGAAAAGTAACATGACAGTAGAATAGGTTATAAAGGTGAGAAAATAGGTAAATTGATCATGTAAAGTCATAGACCTGGAGGACAGAAGGGTCAAAAATGGGGAAAGAATGTGCAGAAAATAGGTAAAAAACCACACCCGACATCTCCCCCCGACTGAAGCAACTACATCCATGCAGAATCTCAGCTCTTCCTACTGTACTCCTAATGCAAGTCTGTGAAATTGTAGGCACCAACAGTGTCTTCACCTGGAGCTTTGTACCCTTGAATGGCCATCAACTATTGTGGCCAAGATTCCTCTTCATAGTCACATGGGTGGTAGTTTGGCTGATACTCCTCTATTGGCAACCAAATCAAAGGAAATTTTAATCTGAGGCCAATCCAGAACGCCCCTAGTGTCTACACAATCCAAGCATACTCAAGCACCAGTGTAACAACAACCAAAAAGTTCTGGTACTCAAAAGGATCCCCCTCTTGTAAATCAATGCTACAGGCCTCAATGCGCTTAAGACATCCTGCTAGCACTCGACTTTTCATATTTTCATACAGGTTGAGGCAGATCCTCACTATCCTTTTCCTATAGGTGGCTGACTGTTCTCTGATTCCTGGAGTGCTTAGGAATATCTTAAACACATGCCTGAGTTTGTAAACCATCCCTAGTTCAGCTCTAACCCACAATGTTGTTCTCTCCTCATTAGCTTCTGTTGATTTCATGGCCAGATGCCACTCAATCTAATTCCTCATAAATGAAAGGAAGGCCCGCAACTACAAATCTACGATATAGGAGAAGACACTTGCTACCATCTCCGTGCTGAAATATTCACACATGATATTATGCAAAAATAGCTCACACAGAAAGCTCTGGTCATCAAAGTCATAGGAGTGAAAAATCTCTAGAAAAGTATGGGTTGAAGAACCCAAATAGGACCTATTATCAAAAACTTATTTTAATTGAAATGAATAATAATGTTCCCAAAGGAACACTAGATATGATGCGGATGGCCGCCTTCATGCTAATAGTTCTAGGGCAAGGTCACGGAGCTTAGTCTTATCATTCATTAGGTTTGAGACTTGTCGATTTAGTTGATATAGCTGTTCATCCTTCTTCTTTATAGCTTCCTTTTGCCTCTTTGCTTCCCACTTTCTTTACCATTCTTCCTTTAGCCATTTCCCTTTAAGGGCATCCATCATCCTCTTGTGAGCTTGGAGCGAGATCACCCCTCTTGTAGAGAGAGGGCCTGCTGCTTCCATTTTTGCATCTCAGGTAACAAAAATGTCTTCTCAGAACAGATTCCTTCATCAGGACCTAGTGTTCTCCCACATGCACTATCAATTGAAGGTGTAACAACCTCATGATGGTGAAACTATTCCACTTCGGCTGCTGGTTCTTGTGTAACAACAGATTCGTTAGTGGATTTTGTCACATTTTCCTTATCTTCCTGGTCAGATTCCATATCCATTGTTGGTTCTTGTGTAACAACAATGTTATCCATAGAATTTTGTATATCATTTTTCCGCGGGTAGGCTTCTTTCTCTATTGTCGGTTCTTGTGTAATAGAAGTGTCGAATGCAGGCTCATGGATGTTAGCTTCTCCTTCCTTCCCTTGGATGACTTCCTCCTCCACTGCTGGTTCTGGTGTAACAGTAGTGTCAGCCAAGGGCTCCTTTGTATCCATTACCTGATCACTTTATGTGGATTTTGCCATATCAGTTGTTGGTTCTTATGTAACAGCAACATCCTCAACAGGTTCTTGTGTATCATCTTCCCAGATTTCAATTTGTGTTTCCCTCGAGGTGGTGTCTACTAAAAATACTTTAAATCCCACTATCACTAGCTTTTCAACATAGGCTATGCATAGAGTGCTCGAGACATCTCCCTTTCTGGCCATGTCCATGGCCTCAACCAAAGTATCTATCCCTGGGGCTCTTGGCTCTACCTTTCCATCTGGTAGATGTTCCCTTAGCTCCCTATTTTATTTTTATAAGTTTTCAAATCCTAGCAGCAATGATTGGGTTTCGATCTTACTAGGTGAAGAAGGTTTCTTTGGATGAGCCCACTCCTTGTCCTTCCGCTCTGTTGCCTATTTATACTTCCTTGACATGGATGGGGACTTTGGGTGCCTGTTAACCCTTATCGTATTCTACAGCTTCTTGTCACCAATTGGTTTGTTAACTAGCCTCTTACCAACCCTTACTGTAGAGGGTTGGGGCTACTCCTTTGTCACCGTTGGAGCCTCCTCAACCGTCTCAGTTTGCCTCCTACAGGTGGTCTTGGATTTCTTTATCATGAATTCTTCCCAATTACTGCCTTGGCAATTCAAGGTGTCCAATACAATGAGATTGATAAGGCCATGGTTGGTGACGCACGTTTTTGGATGCGTAGCTATTTTCACAGCCATGGACATATGCCTAATGTCTCTAAGCAAGATGTAAGAAATATTGATCAAATTTTGATGCCAAAGGTGGTTCAGCAATGGAAAGTGGTAATTGAACATAACTGTTGCCATTCCCTCACAAGTAATGTACTTGATGAGGTAGAGGGAAACATCAACCCATGTATGGGGGAGTGAAAATCTATCAATTCCCCTTCCTTTATTTATCAACGACCCTTCTTCTTGGAGGAAATCCCCTTTTAGGGAGGGGTCATCGACCTTCCTATTGAACCACCTCTTTCCTTCCACTGGTAATCCTATCACTCTAGTAATCACTTCTTCTATGACCTCCAGCTTCAACCCTTTTACCTCCATCTAGTTTCTCTACAAATTCCATGGTAACACCACCGTATGATCCCTCCAACCTCTAGAAGAATTCAAACCAGCCTACATCCTTAAAAGTCTGGCATGATTTGGGGCAATCCTCCAAGGCTTTTGTGGACCCTGACTCATGTCGTATTGCTGCTCCACTCATTGCTTATGCAAATCCAGTGTTGTTTCACCTCCTTCTCCCTTCCTTTAGATGATCTGAGGTAGTCGGCACACCACCTAGCTATTTCAGCCTACACTGTTATCTTCCACTTCTCCAAGCACTCTGAGTGGGGATTTAGTGCTTCCAGTAGGGGTAAATGGTAGGGTAGTAGGGTGGTGCAGGTGAGGATTTCCAATTGGGATTTTGCACTCATGATTCATACTTGCACAGTAAATTTTCCTTATTAATGGTGAGTCATGGGAGGTCTCGTCGAAGGTACATTTCCCCTTTTTGGTATGATCGGGAATTAAGTAACAATAACTACTAGGTCATCATGCCTTAATTGCAGGATTTTTTTGAATAATAAAAAATGATGCGATGGTCATGTCGCAATATGATTCGCTCCACCCCGGCTTAAATGTGGCAACCATCCTTGGCTATCAAAAGTAATGTTAAGCTTCCATAATTACCAATTAAAGTGAATTCAATATTAATTTTTGATGACATACTTGGGTGGCGTGGGGAGAAGTCATGGGTGGCGCGATGAGTGAACCAAGCTCCGACAGCAAGACACGTGAATTTAATTCTGACGATGAGGATCACTGTGATGCCTATTATTTATTTCAAATAAAATTTCTCATTCATTTCTTAATGGTCGTCGGCTATTACAAGTGTAAAAACCAAGATGACTAATATATATATTATTTTGATTTCTACTAGAAAATAAAGAAGAAAAGACCATGTAACAACACTTATCGTAAGGTATGCTTTGAAATAATAGATGCTATTACAGAGTGTGTAACAGCTATCACGAGGTGGTTTTCAACTACTACAAAAAGTGTCTGCTTGTGCCTGGAAAAGGTTTTCACAACCAGGTTGCTATATATATATATATATATATATATATATTAAGATTTGAAGGTGTAACAACCACCAACCATAGTTTATTTTCAGTTGTTACACTTACTAGAAAAATTAGAATTTCTACAATGCAAGGGGGTTTCCCCTGTTCCTGTAATTTGAAGATCCGAATTTGTGACAATGTTGACGAATGAATCGCTTGAAGTAGATTTGTGATATAACCGAAGACGATGCCAATTTGAAAGCAATGGTGTCCTCACACTGTCAATGGTTACCAAATTTGCAGTCCCATTGTCAAAGACTGCATCTACCTCATAGGGATGTAGCCATCTAGTGCAAAGCTTACCCTTGAAGTATTTAAATCTTGATTCGTATAAGAGAGCCCAATCTACTTTCTGGAACTTATTTTTCTTGATGAATCTGTCATGCCACTTAGCTCTCTACTACTGGATAATCTTTGTTTGCTAGATAGCAGCTAACCATTTCTCCTCCAATTCATTGAGTTGGTTCAATATCCAATTTTTTGTTGTAGCCAAATCCAGGTTGACCTACAATGCTGTTCTTAGTGTCTTGATTTCAAATTCAATAGGAAATAAAGGGTTTTTACCATACACAAGTTCATATGTTGAGTATCTAGTGGTATTCCTCCATGTAGTCTAGTATGCCCACAACACTTCTGGAAGTTTATCATCCCAATTTCTTTGGTTACTAGCCATAGTCTTAGTAAGGATCCCCTCAATGAATTTGTTAGTGCTTTCCATTTGGCCATTTGCTTGTGGATGATAAGGTGTTGTGATTCTATGATGGATTTTATATTTTTCAACCAACTCCTGGATATTATGAGATGTGAACTGAGGCCCTCCATCTATGACTATCTCCCTGGGTATGCTAAACCGAACAAAGATGTCTTCAAACAGAAAGTCTGAGATAGCCTGATCCGTGGCTCTAGTTAGTGCCTTTTCCTCAACCCATTTTTTGACATAGTCAGTGCAGACCAAGATGTAGGACTTTTGTCTTGATGAGGGATTAATTGGTCCCACAAAATCTAGAGCCCACTTCTCAAAAGGTTCTAAGATGATTTGGGGTCATAACAACATCTCATCTGATTGCAGTGGTTGGCCCATCCTTTGTCAACTATCACATCCCTTCACAAACTTCTTGGCATCCTAAAACATTGTTGGCCAATAATACCCTGTTGAAAGGACTTTGTATCCTGTCTGTTTTTCTACGAAGTGCCCTCCACAAGGTTCCTCATGACAAGCTTTAAGGATGTGAAAGACCTCACCTTCTATAACATAATGTTTGATCTAGAATTCTGGTCCAGTGTGATAGACGTTCCTATCTATCCAGTTATATGTAGCACTTTGCTGTATGATCTTTATTTTCTCCTTGGAGGACAAATATTGTGGAAAATTCCATGTAGCAAGATAATGGGCTATATCTTCATACCAAGGTGAGTAAGTAGAAATAGCAAAAATATATTCATCTGGGAAAGAATCCTCAGTAGGAATGCAATTATCATCAATAGTTAACCTAGAAAGAAAACTAACCATTACATTATCTTCTCTAGGTTTATCGACAATTGTGATATCAAATTCTTGTAACATAAATAACCAACGTGTAATCCTACCATTGGTAATTGGCTTATCCATTAGAAAGTGAATGACAGAGTGGTCAGTGTGTACAAATACTTGATACCCGGTGATATAAAATCAGAATTTATTGATGACATGTACGACTACTAAGAACTCCTTCTCGGTCACTGTGTAGTTGAGCTCAGCTGGGGTTAGACTTTTTATCATGCAATTGGCCCAAAACAACACCTACAACAATATCAGACACATATGTAGCTATGTGAAACAACAGTTCCCAATTAGGTCCTCGCAAGACTGAAGCTACTGATACACACCATTTCAACTTTAAAAAGGCCTGCTCACACTTCATAGTCCACAAAAAATCAACATCCTTCATGAGTAAGGAAAACAATGGTGATGCAATTTTTGAAAAGTTTTCTACAAATCTCTTGTAATACCCTACATGCCCCAAAAAACTATTCACCTCTTTTTGTGTTTTAGGGGTTGGGATTTTCAAGATTACCTCTATTTTTGCAGGGTCTACCCTAATTCCTTCAGTAGAAATGTAGTGTCCAAGCATGATCCCTTTAGTCATCATCATGTGACATTTTTCAGTGCTCAAAGAAACACTGGTTTGTACACACTGTTCCAACACTTTTTCCAGATTGACTAATGTTGTTTCAAAAGCATCTCCATAAGGTGTAAACTCGTCCATGAAGATTTCCAAGCAGTCATTCAACAAATTAGAAAAGATTCCCAGTATTTCCCTTTGAAAGGTTGCTGGCGCATTATAGAGTCCAAAAGGAAGTACTTTGTATGCATAGGTTTCCCAAGTACAAGTAAAGGTTGTTTTATCCTGATCTTCCGGGGCAATCTGTATCTGATTGTAGCCACTAAATCCATCCAAAAATGAAAAGAACTTCTTTCCAGAGATGGTATCAAGGACCTGAGCTATAAATGGTAAGGGAAAGTGGTCCTTTTGAGTGGCCTTATTGAGTTCTCTGTAATCAACACAGAATCTCCACTTGCCATTTTTAGGAATAATGACAAGTGGCGACACCCACTGACTGTCAGATATTGGATAAATAAAATTGACAATTAGAAGTTTTTTAATTCTTCCTTCACCACCTCCTTTAGTGCAAGGTTCATGCAGCGTTGTGGTTGTCTAACTGGTATGCATCCATCCTTCAAATAAATATGGTGAATGCATAGGTTAGTGTGGATCTCTTTCATATCCATATAGTCCCATGCAAATGCCTTTTTGTATTTCTGTAATAGCTATAACAATAGTTGGTTTCGATTAGTAGTCAGGTTGGGGTTAATATTCAAAAACTTTCTAGATTCTATCTCAATTGGACTGCTATCAATATTTAGAGTGGTTCTCATTTGTTCAAAATCTATATCTTCCACCTCTTCTTCCTCATTCGAATTCTTAACAGAAGCGACAGAAAGTGAGTTACTAATAAAACCATTGATGACATCATCTTTTGTCTCATCCTTGAAATACAAGGCTTTCCCAAGAGTGAGAAGTGGCAGGTAAAGATCTAACTCATGGTCAAACTCATCCCACCAAGGGTTGTATACATCCATATTTGGTTTTTGGGGGTAAAGGCTAAGGTTCTTTGTTGCCTGGCCATCTGAGATCACCATAGATCCCGAACTACAACCTATAAATGCATCCGCAATGGCCAGCCATGGTCTCCCTAGGATCAAAGGATGTCCCCCTAAATTGGGTTTGGGCTGCAAGATAAGAAAGTCAGCTGGATACCTCCAAGAAGCTATTGTAATCAAAATATCCTCCAACACCCCCTCGGGTTTGACATAGGACCTATCCCCCAATTCAAGTGCAGTAGGAGTATGTCGAAGTCCTTGTAGCTCGAGAGTGGTAAAGAGGTCCTTTGTCATTACATTAATGGTAGCCCCAAGATCGATCAATGTGTTAGCTATGGGCTGATTGTTAATGTAGAAAGTGACGTAGGATTCCCTGGATCATTATACTTAGTTAGGAGAGGCTGAGCATACATTAATTCAGATAATTTCCCCATCACATGTATGGTGGTAGGGTCTTTAGGTTTCCTTCCTAATTTCTTGATGCACAAATCTCTCATTGTTTTAGCATAAATAGGTACTTCCTTAAGGACTTGTAGCAGAGGAATCCATACATGTAAAATTTGCAATTCTCGAAGGAATATGATTCGGGTTGTGAAGTCATCCCAGGTTCAGCCAATCTCTAAGGATACAGACGATCCTGAGTTATGACAGTCGAATCGACTGTTATAGGTGTATCAACCTTTCCCGAGTTGGTTGTTACAGTGGTAATAGTCCTTCATGCGTCGGCTGTTACATATGTAACAACTTCCTCTATATCGGTTGTTGTAGGCATAGTAGCCATCTCAGAACCTCCAGCATCTCTTTCATATGATTCACATTCCTCCTCCATAATGATAGGGGAGTGACTTGGTTTAATTACCTTACTCGATCACAATTATATTTCATTAAGTCCCATAGGGTAATAAGGTAGGTTTGGAAGGTAGTCGAAGCCTTTATGGCCTGAGATGCTTTATTGTTTGGTTTGGGTTAGGTTTCATAGGTATTTGGGGTCGCACAAGTGGTCAAGGAGTAAGAGTTTGGAAAGGAGGTAATTGCAGTTGTTGTTGCATGGGCAATCTACGCAGAGTTGAATTCTAAGCATTTCCTCTCCAATTTTGGTTCCAAGGATATGGTTTAGGTTGAGGATATTGGACAAAGGGAGATGGAGACCACTGGTTCTAGGGTGAAGGAAACTGGGCTGAAGGAGGAGTGGGATATTGCCATGAATATTGCTTAGTATTATATGCATTGTTCCACGAATTGAAAGAGGAAAAATCTTGAGACATACCTAGAGGTCATGGTTTCCAAGGTCTCTTTGGTACGATGAAATAAGAGGACTACACTTCCTTGCTTGAATCTATGAGTACTTCCTTTAGTTTAGGAAGCTACAGACATTTCCCTGTCGAATGTTCCAACTCGAAAATATTGCACAAGATGATGTTGTTCAATTCCAAATCCATCAAAGGATGTTTCTTCCAACAATTCAAATAGAACACAGCTAGAGGTGTGTCAGCTTCTTCTTATGTCTTCTTGATCTGTGTTGTCATTATCTGGGGAAAAGAGAGTACTGAGGATATCGGTCTTGAATATTTCAAACAAATTCCTGATTTCTGCTCTGTTTACTCCCCCTCGTGCAGATTTTTGTATCTGAGTGGAGGCATCTCGAACTTCGCTCCTCCCCTTAGATGATCCTTTAAAGCATCTTAGATAGAGCTTTACAATTTTAGTGAATGGTTCTTGCCATATATCCCCCTTCCCTAATAGGTTCAGGGTATCAAGGTAGTCATCCCTCATTCCTCTAATAAATATAGTCTTCAAGATCTCTTGGTCTAGATCGGTATGCTTAGACCTCTGTAGATTATAGTGGAACCTCTCCACATAATCTTCCAAGCTGTCATCCTCCTTTAGTGTCATTCTAGAGATCTCCTCCCTTAAGTCCCTAGTTATGCAATAGTCTTGGTACTTTGATAAGAGCGTCTCCTTCATGTCATTCCATGTCCGAATAGAAGCGGAACCCAATCCCATGAAACATCTCAAGGCTGACCCTTTTAAAGTAATAGGAAATGATTTTAATTTCTATACATCTAAGGTATAATCATAACTCCTACATAAGACATCAAACTCAAATAAAAGGGTGTCTAGATCTTCCACAGTCATCCCTTAGAAGGATGGTAAGGATCATAGAGGAATATTTTTCATAGGAGCTTCACCTCTGATATCCCTGATTAGGAACTCAAAGGTTGTGATAGTAACATCTATTTTAGCATTGTTGTCATTGTTTTCCCCCATGACTAATCCTTCTAACCCTTGCTGTAATAGACGTTCTTCAAAATTTTCTTGTGATGGTCTCGTAGATGTGATTAGTGGCTGAGATGTTCTTGGGGCTGGCTATTTTACTGCACTACCTGTATCTGGGTATTTATAAACCAACAAGCTTTCTTCCATCCCAGGTGTTTGATATTCCCACTCAGTTTCCTCTTACCCCTCAATCCTCAAATTTTGGTTACTAGCTTCCCCCTCCTTCCCTTGAATCAGATTATTGGTCTTGCAGGTATGGGTATTAGCTTTAGAATGATATGGTCCCGAGATAGAGGAATCAGAGGTTTCCACTTTTGCTATGGGAGTAACAGCTTTCTGTGGCCCTATTTTCCTTGCATTCCTTTTAGAGCTGGACTCTTCTTTTTCTGCCTTAGAGATTAGTTCTTGGATGAATGTTTTCCTTCCCAAATCTACACTCTTCCTTTCCCTTTTATGACCCGTTTTTCCTATGACTAATTAGAGTGGGGGTATTTTTGGTATCTCTATAATTCCTACAGTTGCACACATGGACCCTATGTGTATTAACTCACACCCTAAGTGCCTTAGTCTTCAACAGTAGTGAGCCCACCTAGGTATGTTAAAGTGATGCTCAGGTTCTTGCCTCCCGTCTTACCGCCCAACGGCTGAAGAGATGAAAGCAAACTAAAAAAACCACCGAAATTCCCTAAGCACCCTAGTGATCAGAATGGTGAGCCTTCCTAGGTATGTTAGAGCGATGCACAGGTTGTTACCTCTCATCTTATCGCCCAAAAAGTGTGGACTAGGAACACTCTACATCAAATAAACAACTTGGCTGACTGTATCGTCAACTCCAATCCCTGAAAACGGTGCCAACATGTAGTTTTGTTTTAATCAATCCTAATTTATCGAGACTACAACATTTAATCATCAACCCAGGGTAGGTCTTGCTATTTCAATGGAGTTCGCACTTTCTATGCTGATACACCACAACCAATAATAAGAAAATGCGGAAAACAATAAAAGGTGTCACTAAACTAAATTGTTGAATCAAACCATTCATGTAGACATAAAAACACTACAGAATTAATCACAATTTGCAGCTATCAAAGTAAAGGTGCGCCACACAGGAACTAATATCTACTCTAGCTGGTTACTACCACTCTGTTGATTAACTCAGTGTAACAACATAATATAAATGGAAACAACAGCGAATGTAATCCACGATTTGTACAACAACAATGAGAAACCATAAATCAATTAGCTAAACTAGAATGTACACTACGTCTATCATTGCAATCCTTGCCAAAGAGGAGGGCCCTTCCTCCTCATGAAGGCATAGGAATAACACAAAAGTAATTAATGAATTAGCTGAAGAGAAGTAACAACATCACTGTGTTGATTAATATTAAAAATAAACTCAGAATTACAAAAGCAGAGTAACAATACTTTTCTATATGTCATGTCCTTGTACATGAAAAATCGAGTTCCTTTATAGTTATTACATCTTGAAATTAGAAACAGATCAGTCATGAGAATCTCACGATTCTCATGCTAATAAAAAATAAAAGTAGTTACAACTTATTTCTAAATACAAATATACAGTAGTTAGGATTGCAATGCTTCGGTTTGTTGCTTCCAAAATAAACAATCCCTACTGCCAACAGCAGTTATGTGGAATAGTACCCACATTTTCAAGTTTCAGCACAACAACATCGATGATCCAGGTGGATATTGGTGGCCACCTGCCAAGTCCACCTGGACCCCCACCATTGTCTTTCTCAGCATTTTCAGTTTCCTTAATTGTAGCACAACTTACTATTTTTAGCAGTTTTTCGGGTCCTGAACTTCCGGAGCCGTTTTGAGGCCCTAAACGACGTTTTTTGGGGAATCCGGGGGCAACATGGGACCGATGTTGCCCATTCCAACAATGATAGTGCTCGGATAGATCTTTCTACTGAGCTATTGTACGCGTCAAACGGAGATCATATGCCAAAGTTACGACCCCGGGAAGTTGATGTACCAATTTACCCCAAACGGGGCCCACAGTTTGGCGTTTCATCTCCTAGGGTTAGGTTTTTGGAATGTTAAGGGTTTTTCCATTGTTTCTCAACAATAAATAGGCCTTTGAGCCTCATTGTAACACAGTTCGGAGGCATGTAGCCATCACATCTCTTCTCAGAGATAAGCTACCATCGCCCTAGCTGGTTTATTTCCATTTCTGGTTGTAAGCATATTTCAGTATTTTCCATTAATGAAATGAAGTATTATTTCCGCTGCATCTTTGTGTATATGGTTATCTCTGTAGTTTGTTGCGTTCCTGTTTAAATCCGGATCAGTGGTATCAGAGCAGTCTGCTTTTTCTCTGTTTTTCTTTGCATGTCCCCAACAAGGTCGGGATATAAGGAGTTATGGCTTGAACTGGTTGAACCTTTGCAAGACCAGCCTCGCAAATCCCGACGGCCTCCCATGGCGGACGAGAAGAAAGACGAGGGGGCAGGAGATCCCATCAAAATCTTGCTCGAAGAAGCCCTCGAGCGACAACGGAACGCGATGATGGACAGCTTTGCCCAGATCCTTCAGCGGCTACCCAGAAGCGGCGCATCGACTTCCAGCAGCTCCTCTGGAAACGCCACACCCTTTAAGGTAAAAGTTAATTTTTAAATCCCCATATTCGAGGGTCAGATAGATGCCGATGCCGTAGATAAATGGTTAAATCTGCTAGAGGGTTATTTTTCTGTTCATGAATTTTCGAGTCGGGAAAAGATTGTTTTTGCTCTTCTCAAAGCAGCCCCCCACGTCAAGGACTGGTGGGAAACCTACTGCGAGCAGAAGGATGAAAGTACTGGCTCACTATTTTCAGCCGCACCCACCTGGGATTCGTTCCGCGATGCCATCAAGGAGCAGTACTACCCTATCGGAAGCTATGAGGATGAATACATAAAGTGGACCACGTTGCGACAGGGAAGGGACCAAGACATTCCGGAGTTCACCAATATTTTCCATACCCTTCGCACAAAGTTGGGTATCAAGGATTCAGAGCAACATTTGATACTCAAATACCGTGGCTGCCTGCACAAGTACATCCAGGAAGAAATACAATTCCTAAACATCCCCTCGCTCGGTGCAACATACCGATATGCCGTCAAGGTCGAGCAGAAGTTTAAGCAAAAGAAGCGAGACTTTGGATCTGCGAATCCAAAGCAGGGGAAAGGTGCCCCTAAACCACAGAACAAAGGACAGAGCCAAGGCGGGACAGCCCAAGACAACCAGCCGAAGCTGCAAGCAAAGAACAACGCCGCGAAGCCGAGAAAGGACACTGGAAGATGGTGCGAGTTCCATAAGAGCTCCACTCACAACACAAGTGAGTGTCGGGCCAAGCAGTCACTGGTGGCTGAGCTAAAGGTTTCAGAATTAGATGCATGTTCCGACTCTGAGTCAGAACTCGATAAGGGGTATGAAAAAGGGAAGCAGATCATTGATGCGGATCCCAGCGCCGCTGTTGCTACCGCAAAGATCCAGAAAAATGAACCCGAAGATCCAGAGGAGGAGGAGCGTCTCTTCCACTCCCAGATGTGGGTAAAGGGCTCCCTGATACAGTTCATTGTTGATAGCGGGAGTCAAAAGAACCTCATTTCGGCAGAGGTCGTGAAGCGGTTGGGCTTACCGACCACAGCACATCCACAACCATACACCATTGGGTGGCTTCACCAAGGGTGAGATCTTCGCGTGAGCCAGCAGTGTCGCCTTCCATACAACATCAAGCCCTTCACGGATGAGGTATTGTGTGACATTGCTCCCCTTGAAGTTTGTGATGTATTACTAGGACAACCATACTTGTGGAAGCGACATGCTGTGTATGAATCAAGGCCCCGTGTTGTTATTATTACATTGGGAAATAAGTTGTTCAGGATACCAGAGGTAGCACCACCTGCCGCCATCTCTTTGATTACTGCAAAACAGTGCAGTAAGATCATTTCCAAAACCAGGAAATTTGTTTTCCTGATGATATGCCCTCAAGGGAAGAAGAAGACAGTGGCCGCGGCCTCCAAACGGAGTCCCTCTGCACGACAGCTACAGATGGACAAGATTGTGGAGGAGTACGAAGACATATTCACCTCCCCGGTAGGGGTTCCTCTGCACTGTCAAGTCAAGCATTCCATCGACCTGACCCCAGGTGCGCCGCTACCCAATGGACCAATTTATCGGCGCTCCATTCTGGAGAACAATGAAATCAAGAGGCAGATTCAGGAGCTCCTACAGAAAGGTCACATCCGTCCGAGTTCATCGCCCTGTGGAAGCCCGATCGTGTTGGTACAGAAGAAGGATGGGACGTGGAGACTCTGTATTAACTATCGGGCGCTGAACAAGATCACTGTCCGTAATAGGTACCCGATCCCGCGGATTGATGACCTCCTAGACCAACTAAAGGGGGCGAAATATTTCAGCAAGATCGATCTGAAGTCAGGATATCACCAGGTACCAATCGAACCCTCAAATGTGTGGAAGACTGCCTTCAAATCCAAGGAGGGCCTCTTCGAATGGTTGGTCATGCCTTTCGGATTGACGAATGCTCCTGCAACCTTTATGAGGCTAATGGATGACATCTTTTGGCCATTCACCAACTCCTTTGTAGTAGTATACTTGGATGACATTCTGATCTTCAGCCAGAGTTAGGAAGAGCACCTCCACCACATCCGACAGGTTCTCCAAACACTGCGGCAACACAAGCTATGTGCCAATTTGGAGAAATGCACTTTTGGCATGACCGAGGTTCAGCATCTGGGATACATCATTGATGAACAGGGGGTGCATGTCGATCCAGCCAAGGTCCAAGTCATTCGGGATTGGCCCTCTCCAACCACTCTAACAGAGCTCCGCAGCTTTCTAGGTCTTGCCAACTTCTACCGCAGGTTTGTGCTGGGGTTTTCTCATATTTCTTGGCCCTTGAGTCAAGTCACCAAGGGAGGGGCGAAAGCAAAATTCTTTTGGTCTGAATCTCAACAGAAGGCATTCAGGGAGTTGAAGGATCGCCTCTACATGGCACCAGTGCTCGCGTTACCAGATTTAAAACAACCATTTGAGGTCAAGACAGATGCCTCTGACTATGCTATTGGGGCAGTCCTTACTCAAAATGGACATCCAGTGGCATATCACAGTGAAACGCTTTCAAACACAGTCCGGAAGTACCCCACTTATGATAAAGAGATGTATTCCATTGTACAGGCCTGCCGACAATGGAAGCATTACATTTTTGGGAAGGAAACGGTCATCCACACAGACCACCGACCCCTGCAGTTCATACAGACCCAAGGGAAATTGCAGAATGATCGCCATCAAAAGTGGTGTACATACCTGCAACAGTATCACTTGAATATCAAGTATAAAAAGGGCAGCACCAATAATGTTGCAGATTGCCTCAGTCGACCACCGATCATGGCGCTGACCACCGTGCTCAACTCTTGTGGGCACGAGACTTCTGATTGGCCACTTCTCTACAAAAGCGACCCAAAATTCGGCCACACATACCAGACACTCTTGGAGGGTCGGCATGTTGCAGATTTTCACCTCCAGGATGCCCTATTATACCACCTCCGTCACCTTTGTGTTCCTTCAAGCGAGCGTGCCAAGATGATTTGGGAAGCACACTACAGTCGGGCTGCTGGGCATTTCGGGGTCGAGAAAACAGTGGCAGTACTGCAAAATTATTTCTATTGGCCGAATCTTCGACAGGATGTTGGGAAGTACATCCGATCATGTACTGCCTGTGCCATTGCCAAACCGACCATTAAGAAGCAAGGCCTCTACACCCCGCTGCCTACCCCTAGTCGACCTTGGGAATCCATCTCCATGGATTACATGTTAGGCCTTCCTTCCACTAAGCATGGAAATGACTGTGTTTTTGTGGTCGTTGACAGGTTCTCGAAGATGGCCATTATGGTGGCCTGCAAGAAGAATATCACAGCAGAAGCCACTGCTAAACTCTTCTTTGAACGAGTGTGGGTGCACTTTGGGATCCCACAGTCTATCATCTCAGATCGGGACAGTCGGTTTCTTAGCACATTTTGGTCCAGTCTCTGGTCAATGCTGGACACCAAACTCACAAAGTCCACAGCCTTCCATCCTCAAACTGGTGGACAGACAGAGGTTGTCAATAGGATGATTGTGCACATTCTGCGCATGTATAACTCAAAGCATCCATGCACATGGGACGAGAGCCTCCCCTATGTTCAGCACAACTACAACTGAGCTCTTTACAGCTCCACTGGCCATAGCCCTTTTCATGTGGGTTTGGGATTCCAGCCACTATGCCCCATTGATGTGGCCATGCCACTTGCAGCTACTCACATGAATTCAGCTCATGTCCAGTCCGAAACAGATAAGGCCACCAACTTCATTGAGCGCATCCAACATATTCACCAGCAGGTCCATGACATTCTTGAGAAATCAAATGCCAAGTACAAGCAGCGACATGATCAACATCGGG
The DNA here is from genome assembly GCA_031772625.1 of Pinus tabuliformis. Taxonomy (NCBI): domain Eukaryota; kingdom Viridiplantae; phylum Streptophyta; class Pinopsida; order Pinales; family Pinaceae; genus Pinus; species Pinus tabuliformis. The sequence continues at coordinate 1,137,462,764 of CM062819.1, read as the reverse complement.
TGCCACAGAAGTTTCAGGTGGGCGACAAAGTCTGGTTGCATTTGCAAAAGGAACGCCTTACTGGATCCTATCAGAAATTGAGACCACTCCGATATGGTCCTTACACCATTACTAAGGCTATGGGAGACAATGCATTTGAGCTCAGCATTCCCCCATTCCTTGGCCTGCACCCAGTGTTCAATGTGGACCGCCTTCGGCCATACTTTCCACCATTGCTAGACACATCCCACATTGCAGAACAGCTCAAACCCACAGAATTAAATCCAGATTGCATGGAACAAGCTGCAACTGATCGAATCATGGACACACAGATCAAGAACACTCGCCAACAGAATATCCAACTGTATCGAGTTGTCAAAGCAGGCCAACTCCTTCAGCAGGGCAAGTGGCTCATCAGGGAACAAGTTCAGCAGAAGTTTCCTCATCTCATGGAGGAGCTCAACGCAATGGAGACCATTGCTTCCTAAGGGGGGAGGAATGATCCAGGTGGATATTGGTGGCCACCTGCCAAGTCCACCTGGACCCCCACCATTGTCTTTCTCAGCATTTTCAGTTTCCTTAATTGTAGCACAACTTACTATTTTTAGCAGTTTTTCGGGTCCTGAACTTCCGGAGCCGTTTTGAGGCCCTAAACGACGTTTTTTGGGGAATCCGGGGGCAACATGGGTCCATGGAATGGACCGATGTTGCCCATTCCAACAATGATAGTGCTCGGATAGATATTTCTAATGAGCTATTGTACGCGTCAAACGGAGATCATATGCCAAAGTTACGACCCCGGGAAGTTGATGTACCAATTTACCCCAAACGGGGCCTACAGTTTGGCGTTTCATCTCCTAGGGTTAGGTTTTGGAATGTTAAGGGTTTTTCCATTGTTTCTCAACAATAAATAGGCCTTCGAGCCTCATTGTAACACAGTTCGGAGGCATGTAGCCATCACATCTCTTCTCAGAGATAAGCTACCATCGCCCTAGCTGGTTTATTTCCATTTCTGGTTGTAAGCATATTTCAGTATTTTCCATTAATGAAATGAAGTATTATTTCTGCTGCATCTTTGTGTATATGGTTATCTCTGTAGTTTGTTGCGTTCCTGTTTAAATCCGGATCAATCGAGTAAATAATTGTTCAGGATTTGACGACGCATCGCTGGCGACAACAATTTTGGTGTGACAACGGACTCTTGTATCAGTGCATAGTGTAACAACATCCAAGGTGTAACAACAACTTGTGACAACATACAGGGTGTAACAATAAAATGTTCTACCCTTCTCTGTAGTTAATCTGCACTGCCTGTCTACTTCATATCTTTGTTCTTGTGAGCCATCACCTGAAAAGAAGAAGAGATTCCCATAATAATTCTTCAATACTCTCCCAATTATCCACAAAAAAAATAAAGCATTATATTAATTGGTAAAATATGGCAAAGTAACATGAAAGCAGAATATGTTATAAAGGTGAGAAAATAAGGTAATTGATCATGTAAAGTCATAGGCCTGGAGGACAAAAGGGTCAAAACTGGGGAAAGAATGTATAGAAAATAGGTAAAAAAAACACACCCAACAATGTTACTTTGGTTTTACTTGTCGATATATTTCATTTTAGGGGTCAGAAGAAAATTTTGTGGCTACATTGGAAGTTTCATTTTAATTAGCTTTGATCTTCTATCCCATAGCCTATTTTCATTTAGTTGGTTTGCATTGCATTGTTTTCCTTTAATTTTCATTGTTCATGATGGTTTTATTTTTTGTTATTTTGAGTCATTTGTCATTCATTTTCAATAAGACTATGCATGAAATCTGCTTTTTTTAGCTCTAAGATAATGTGGCCAAATTTTGAAAAGGAAAATTATAGTGAAGTGCAACTCTTAGATAACCTGTAGCTTTTCTTCTATGCTTGGGATTGAAAACCTTCATGTTGATGATATCTGGTTGGAAAATATGATTCGTTCTAGATAAAGAGCCTCTATTAGAACCATGAAACCTGTATTTCTATTAGAACCTTCATTTCTAACTTGACCTCGTTTGAATTGTGTTTTCACTTGTTCACTCTACTGAGTAAAGAAGGGAAAGAGAAAAATTTAAACATGCATATTAACTTTGGTTATCTTTCAAACCCCTTAAACAAGGAACAACCTATATTTCACTTCAAATAAGTTAGGATCCCTCTTCTAACCCATATCATAAATATGAAATAAGTTCTTTGTGCACATATTTAAGAAAATAAATAAAAGGTGAAGAAGATAAAGGCTTCCTGCACAAAGAGATGAAGCAAGAAAATTCCTGTTAGCACCTAAATCTGCCTTAGGCTGAAGGAAGGCAAATTTCAGGGTAACCACAAACCACGCTCAGTCTGGTAGCTAGCCCTACAAGAACAGGAGAGGGCTCTCTCTGAGTCACGCTGAGCGAATAAGTAAATGGAATGGTCTGAGATGACTAACATTGAAATATTGATCTTAGGCTAGTAAGTAAATATGGATACAAGAAGCAATTTTTTATGAATGACTAAGTTTATGGGATGGTATGGGACCAACGGACAACAATGAGTAGACAATTTAGTACAAAGGCATAGATTACTTTCATGAGGCAAGACAAGCGGAAAGTCTAGCAATTTAGTTTGAAATAACGCAGAATGGAGGAATTGCTTAGGAGGGTGAAAAGGGCATAAGCACATGAATCCTTTTCAACAGAAGAAGAACACTGAACATGAAATTTTCCCACAGGCAGAGCAATAAAAATGAATTCTACCTTATCTAACTTAGAAAATTTCACTGGAAATGAATATGAAATGAACTGTGAAACATTACGAAACACATATGAAACATAAGAGACACATTTGCTACACTCACAACCACATGAATCTCATGAAACAGAGCCGCTGTCTTTCATTAATTCTCTGTCAAAATATATAATGAAGAACTGAGTTTCTCTCCCACAGTCTCCCAGAAATTACAAGCCAACCAACCCTTTGCAAATGGTTTGCATACAATAAATAGACTATGCCATGAGGAAATAGAATGACCAAGAGTTGGGGAGTTTCTCAAATCATTACAAAATGGAGATGGAAAGCCAACCATTAGCTACAGGTGCAGCGTTACAAAGATGACAAATGGCTTGGGTGACCATTTTCCTTCCTTTTCCACTTGGATAGAAGCCAAACTCTTTAAAATTTGCCTTAGTTGCCGAAAAAAGTGAAGTGTAGATGAGCGGGCCCACTTGGAGAAAGTCGTGAATTGAAATTTCATGAAACAGAGGTGAATTTGGTCCTTTTCTCTATATGCACTACACCTAATTCTATATGCGTCGTGCCACTTTGGAGGTTGTTTTAAGGCACCTGCAGGAGTTAGAAATGTGCCCAAGTGTGCTTGTTGGAAAGCCTGGCCTGTCTACTTTCCAACTCGAGTGCAATTAATGAATTTGGTGCTCATTTGTCCCTCCAAAACTTCATTCTCCCAAGACTGTTTCCTGTGTGTCAAAATAGGGGCAGAGAGGTCATTTTTTGAGTGTTTTTGACCTCCTGGGGACTCAAATCATGCCCAAATTTCTTGTCCATGCACCAGCAGGCATGATCTTTCATGCTGAATCCAAAAATGCAAACCATTTGTGATTTCGAGCTCCCAATCCTAAGCGCAGTGCCACTGGGAGAAAAAACCTGTGTTGTGACCAAAAATTTTCCATGTGACCAAAATTGCCCCAAAATTCTTGAAATTTGGGCTGGAGATTCCTTATCAAGTGTTATACTGGGCTGAAGAGGCTTTGGCCAATATCTGAAGTCGATCGAGCTCCCTTTGCCTCTTTTGCTTCTTGATTGCCTACCTCAATTTTGCCTTCAAATTCTTAATTCAGGCCTTGCACACTTTGTTTCACGCCATGTAGTGGAAAGCCATGTGTCTCAGCAAGGCATGGTCCTTGTCAGCCTTGTCCAGCATCCTCTCCAAGTTCATGTTAACTCTCTCAAGATTGGCCTCCTGATCTTCATTAATGTCTTGCTCCAACGACGTGAGCTCAACTCTTCTCCTTTGAGCATCTTGACGATTCTCATGAATGTTTTGTAGCTCCATGATCGCTTGCTGATCCTCAAGCTGTTTGTTCCTCTGCTCCAGATATTTCATGTTCCACTTAGCCCTCTCCAAGTCAAGGGATAAGGCTTCGATCTCTTATTGCTTCTCCTGGATGATCTCTTTAAGATGTGCACTTGTCAGTTCTGTATCTGTATCATCCTCACGAAGGAGAACGAATTCGGTCTCTTGTTCCCCTGATGGCTCACCTGAAGGCCCCTCACCATGCATTGGCTCCTTGCCTTTGTCATGTTCCTATGATGTTGATGGAGGAAGCGAGGCCCCTTCCACCTCGGGTGGAGATAACACTCGCTTTGCCACTGCAAAAAAATGCCTACTGTCTCTCTAATAGGTGATGAATACTGGCATAGTAGTGGCCTCATGGCGCTCATACTGATGAGAAGGACCACCTATCTCATGTTCAACCTTTGAAAATATATGTGAAGTGTTGAAAAGGTCACGGGAGATGAAGTCATCCCAAGTAATGCCCTGCAATCCCAACTGATGATCCACCAAAATCTTAATAAGAGAAAAGTGATAAACACTGTTAAGTTGTTGCTGAGGGGTCTTGTGCTGCATGAAGGTGTTCATCCTCTCTATGTTCCTGCAAATGAAATATGGAATTTTCATCATCCATACCCTGGTAAAGTGCATGAGCAACTTGATGTGGTAGGCATATTGACGAGAGAACCTCCCCTCACAGCTGAAGTACTTCATGATCAACCTCATGAGTGGAGCAAATTCATCTTTCAAATATCGGAATCGAAAGACTCTTGTGAGTTGTCTCAAGCAACTAGCCTTAATGTAAGGCTCATAATGTTGCCTATCAACCTTCTATTTCTTGTTTCATGGTTCTCCAACATTCGGTATGCCGGTTGCTAATGAGACAGTTTCGGGTGTTAGTGTGAAGGTGACCCTAGCCAAGATACAATGATCTCCATGTAGGTGAAGCACAAAAATATGGGCCAACTCATGATGAACTCGAACATTAGCCACTCTTTGAAAAAACTCAAAACATGATATATGCTGAAAGCATGACATGGAAAGAGGGCATGCCTGCAATTCAGTGAGGGTGGTTGGCTCATCCCTAACATGTTTTCCACTCTTGTGATGTCTCCAGGGGGCTTGTTCTTCCAGGGTTGAATCACTTTGAGTTTCCACCTCGAATTGTAATAAACCCTCAGATGCCATGACTACTGTTTATGTACTGTGCTTGGATTTCCCTTTGATCATGATAGTGAAACTAGGTGTTGTTGTGATATCTACCACCAAGGGGAACAATGAAAAGAAGGGAGTATTAGGAGGGGAATAATATGATGGGAATAGGGGTTATGGGGGAGAGGTTTTGTTTAGGGATATATAGGAGGGTTTGCGTATTTGATAGGGTAGGGTTTTTGGGGTTTTGATAAGGTAGGGTTTTGGGGTGTGTATTGACCAAAGAGTAGAGGGATAATGAATAGGGGTTTGGTAATATTTTAGGGTAGGGAGAATAGGAAAAAATGGGATAGGGGGGATAGGGAAAAATGGCAGGAAAGGGAAAATGAGGGGTGATAACGGGACCTTGGCATCAACACCACAATTATGCAACCTTAGCAACAATGGCTCTTGGTGTTTTCTTGTGGTTCGTTTTATGAGTTTTGTTGCAATTAAACATAGCCATGAACCACCATAACATTCACAAAATTTGATGAGCAAGCCATGATATAGAGCCTACTTGTTGATTTGAGGGGTTTCACAGGAAACTTGAGGCAATTTGGCACGGTTTCGGGCCTTTGTGGGTGTGCGCCTCGTGCCAAACCCAGTGCACCGCGCCTGTAGAAAATTTGCACTGTGGGGTGGCTCTGTGTGTGCGCCGCGACCCTCTGTGTGTGTGCGGCGCTCTGGAAAACAACTCCCACTCACTCTTAAACACACACTTTTCTCTCCTAATCACTTTTCAACGTTTGTCTATGACCTTGATTTGCATAATGACCTTGTTTGCTTGTGGAAACCTCTATTTAAAGGCTTTGACGTCGTGGGTTTAATTTTTTCTTTTCCAAAAACCCACTTTGCTAATGTTTCATTTTGGCTTTTTTAACTGACTTAAAGCAACACTTGAATTTCTCTTTTCCCTTTGAAATTTTAGGCCAAATGATGAAGTTTTCGGCAATATTTGCAAGGATTGCATGATAGGGCATTTGGCCACGGAAACCATGACTACACCTGAAGAAATCAACTGACGACTTTTTTGAAAATTTTATCACAAATGACACTTTTTGACTTTTCTTGAACAGTCGAAATTTGTCCACATGATGATGAAACTCTCTGAATCATAACTTTGTAAGGGCCTCACTCCAGCCTACATGGATTTAGTGGACATGGTTGAAGACCAAATTGATTAATCCCTAGACCTAATTATCGAAAATGACTTTTGTCCATTAAAGGACCAGACCTTGACTGTCATGGACTTTAGTGATCATTGACAAAAGACCTAAGCCAGCAGGAGCTAGACATGAGGGGAAATGACTAGCATGACCTTTTCCGTCAGATTATGGCATGCTCCTAGCAGAATGCAGCTGGGTGAATGGAGCGGGACACCTAAAAATGAAATGCATAAAGAGTTTTGATCTCTAATAGAGGACTGACCAGACCGACTCTAACATTAGCTCCAATGGGGGATGGTAGCTCCTTAGAGGTGCCAAGAACAACAGATCTCTGGAAGAGCTAACAATGCCTTCGTCCATTGGGCTATGGAGTCATTATTTCGACAAACCAACACAAGACTTCGACTCATTTATTGTCTGAAACTTGACTTAAACTGACTTAATTATGAAACCAACATGTCTGAAGAAACTGACTCAATGCAAAAGGAAATGAATCATCATTGACTTAACTAAAACAAGAACTAACAAAACTTATTCAATGGCAGCAGTCCATCAATATTCGAGGGTTTCAAATCATGATGACAGCCACCTGTGTACTATTTCAATATGTACAATCATGTGTAATGTGTCTTCCAATGTAACCAATCAAGTAGATGCCTCCTTGATTGATTATCCGAATCGGATCTTCTGTTCAACAACAGATACTTGTAACTGGGCATCCAAAAGGATAATTGACTCTGATATCTCCTTCATCACCGAATACTGCAATAATCACCTTCACTTTTGGCTGCAACAGATTTGCCATTGGATCATGAAAAGCATGAAGATTTCCCTGCTGCCAAGGAAACAAGATGTATTTTTCTTTTGATTCTGATCTTCCTTCATAATGTTCTTCAAAAAAAGTATGGTCCTGGTCCTCAAAAAATTTTAAACAAGTAGATGAGCAGATTTCCTCTTCAAAGAACACTTCAAAACATGAGACATATGAGGAAAAATCTGAAAGAAAAATCCGAATGATCTGATCTTCTGAAGTCTGAATATATGGTAGGTCATCTTCATATGATATGACAGCTAGATTCTCATTACGTTCATCAATCATGAGAAAAGAAACTTCAGATGTTTCGTGAAACGCAAGCATGACATTTCTATCATCTACCAACAATTCATCCAGAGAAACTTTTTCAATTACTTGAACAAAGCTCTCACCTTGTTGTTCATGAGCGGACTGGATTACCTCTTTATGAAGAATGTGTTCTGATGACATGAGAACATTTGGATCCATAACTCTGTTTTCTTTATTCCAGGTGATTTTAACAGCAAAATTCTCATTCATGGGAATTAGTATAAGGTTTTCTTGGTCATCACAATCTAAATTTGAAACTTGACTTCCTTGCATGTTGTCTTCTTCTATGGACAGATCTGAAACGAAACTTTTTCTCTCATCATTTTTAGCCATATAAACCTCTTCAACCTCCTAATCTATAAAGCTGCTTATAGGATTGTCATCATTTTCAGAAGAGGAAGAAGTTCCTCCCTCACCTTCTTGACCATGTGCACACTGCAGTTCTGTGATAACTTGAGCTGTAAGATGACTGTTCAAGAGTTGATCTATTTCATCTTCAGAAAAAGGAGATATGGCTTTTCGTTTTCTCTTGCATGAATAGTGATTTTCTTCAACATTTTCAAGTGGAGGAGTGTACAAATTTTCCTTAGACTGCTAATCCATTTCATGTAATTCCTGTGGACTGTCAAGATGCAAAATTCCTTCATCTTCCACCGTACTACAATCTTGATTCTGCTGCAAATTTTCATGATCATCTTCATGCTGTTGAAATGGGTTTTCACACAGGGCTTCCATGATCTCCTCATCCATGAAATTATCATCTTCATAATATTTTTCAAGGCTTTCAATAAAACCTTCAGCGTATTTGCAACAGTCATGAACTAAATTTAATGCTTGATAAGAGTCTTCATACTTCTCAAAGAACATGGCATGAAAATCCTTTAAACAGTAAATACAAGTAGGTGGAAAACTTTCATACCAAGATTGGGCTTCACCTTCTAGAGTGGCCAGGAATATCTTCATTAAGAAATCTTCAGGAAAATCAACCTTCAACTTGCGAGTATGCATGTGAAATCGAACTAGATGTAAAGCAGGGTCCTTCTTACCATCATCTTTAACTGTAGGAAAATTCCTTGACCAATCTACTTTCGGAATCTTATTTGGAAAGCCTGGAATGTGATATTGGCTCATGGGAGCGTATCTTCTTGCAATCCGCTCCATTTTTAAAAAAAATCTCAAAGCTACTAATCCCTCTGCAGTGGAGGCACCATGAAGCACCGGTTGCTGGATTCTTCAGTGAAAGGAGTCGCCAAGTGAATGATTTCAGCTGTCTTCTTATGTCTGATCGTTTTTCACCATCAACAATCAGCTCTGAACTTGAGATATGTACTGGGGAAAAACAATCTTCAAGAAAACCATTTTCATCCCCAGTATGGTTGCCACTATGTTAGCACCTAAATCTGCCTTAGGCTGAAGGAAGGCAAATTTTACAGTAACCACAAACCACGCTCAGCCTGGTAGCTAGCCCTACCAAAACAGGAGAGGGCTCTCTCTGAGTCACGCTCAGCGAATAAGTAAACAGAATGGTTTGAGATGACTAACAGTGAAATATTGATCTTAGGCTAGTAAGTAAATATGGATACAAGAAGCAATTTTTTATGAATGACTGAGTTTCTGGGATGGTATGGGACCAACGGACAACAATGAGTAGAGAATTTAATACAAAGGCATAGATTACTTTCGTGAGGCAAGACAGGCGGAAAGTCTAGCAATTTAGTTTTAAGTAATGTGGAATGGAGGAATTGCTTAGGATGGTGAAAAGGGAATAAGTACATGAATCCTTTTCAACAAAAGAAGAACACTGAACATCAAATTTTCCCACAGGCAGAGCAATAAAAATGAATTCCACCTTATCTAACTTAGAAAATTTCACTGGAAATGAATATGAAATGAACTGTGAAACATTACGAAACACATATGAAACATAAGAGACACATTTGCTACACTCACAACCACATGAATCTCATGAAACAGAGCGACTGCCTTTCATTAATCCTCTGTCAAAATATACAATGAAGAACTGAGTTTCTCTCCCACAGTCTCCCAGAAATTACAAGCCAACCAACCCTTTTCAAATGGTTTGCATACAAAAAATAGACTATGCCATGAGAAAATAGAATGACCAAGAGTTGGGGAGTTTCTCAAATCATTACAAAATGGAGATGGAAAGCCAACCATTAGCTACAGGTGCAACTTACAAAGATGACAAATGGTTTGGGTGACCGTTTGCCTTCCATTGGCACTTGGATAGAAGCCAAACTCTTTAAACTTTGCCTTAGTTGCCAAAAAAAGTGAAGTGGAGATGAGCGGGCCAACTTGGAGAAAGTCGCGAAATGTAGGTGAATTTGGTCCTTTTCTCTATATGCGCCGCGCCCAATTCTATATGCCCTGTGCCACTTTGGAGGTTGTTTTAGGGCACTTTCAGGAGTCCAAAATGTGCCCAAGTGTACTTGTTGGAAAGCGTGGCTTGTCTACTTTCCAACCCAAGTGGAATTTCTGAATTTGGTGCTCATTTTCCCCTCCAAAACTTCATTCTCCCAAGACTACTTCCTGTGTGTCAAAATAGGGGCAGAGAGGTCATTTTTTGAGTGTTTTTGACCTCTTGGGGACTCAAATCATGCCCAAATTTCTTGTCCATGCACCAGAAGGCATTATTTTTTATGTTGAATTCAAACATTCAAACCATTTGTGATTTGGAGCTCCCAATCCTAAGCGCCGTGCAAGTGGCATGGCGCACAGGGAGAAAAAACTCGTGTTGTGACCAAAAATTTGCCATGTGACCAAAATTTCCCCAAATTTCTTGAAATTTGGGCTGGAGCTTCCTTATCAAGTATTATGTTGGGACAAAGAGGCTTTAGCCAATATGTGAAGTCGATCGAGCTCCCTTTGCCTATTTTTCTTCTTGATTGCCTTCCTTAATTTCGCCTTCAAATTCCTGATTCGGGCCTTGCACACTTTGTTTCGCGCCATGTAGTGGAAAGCCATGTGTCTCAGCAAGGCATGGTCCTTGTCAGCCTTGTCCAACAACCTCTCCAAGTTCATGTTAACTCCCTCGAGATTGGCCTCCCGATCTTCATTAATCTCTTGCTCCAATGACGTGAGCTCAACTCTTCTCCTTTGAGCAGCTTGACGATGCTCATGAATGTTTTGTAGCTCCATGATCACTTGATGATCCTCAAGCTATTTGTTCCTCTGCTCCAGATATTTCATGTTCCACTTAGCCCTCTCCAAGTAAAGGGATAAGGCTTCAATCTCTGATTGCTGCTCTTGGATGATCTCTTTAAGTTGTGCACTTGTCGGTTCTGTATTTGTATCATCATGATGAAGGAGAACGAATTCGGTCTCTCATTCACTTGATGGCTCACCTGAAGGCCCCTTACCATGCATTTTCTCCTTGCCTTTGTCCTATTCCTGTGATGTTGATGGACGAAGCGAGGCCCCTTCCACCCCGGGTGGAGATAACACTCACTTTGCCCCTGCAAACAAATTCCTACTACCTCTTTGATAGGTGATGAATACTGGCATAGTAGTGGCCTCATGGCGCTCATACTAATGAGAAGGACCACCTGTCTCATGTTCAACCTTTGATAATACCTGTGAAGTACTGAAGAGGTCACGGGAGATGAAGTCATCCCAAGTAATGCCCTGCAATCCCAACTGATGATCCACCAAAATCTTAATAAGAGAAAAGTGATAAACACTGTTAAGTTGCTGCTAAGGGGTCTTGTGCTACATGAAGGTGTTCATCCTCTCTATGTTCCTGCAAATGAAATATGGGATGTCCATCATCCATACCCTGGTAAAGTGCATGAGAAACCTAATGTGATAGGCATATAGACGAGAGAACCTCCCCTCACAGCTGAACTACTTCATGATCAACCACATGAGTGGAGCATATTCATCTTTCAAATATCAGAATGGAAAGACTCTTGTGAGCTATCTCAAGCAACTAGCCTTAATGTAAGGCTCATAATGTTGCCTATCAACCTTCTGTTTCTTGTGCCATGGTTCTCCAACATTCAGTATGCCGGTTGCTAATGAGACAGTTTCGAGTGTCAGTGTGAAGGTGACCCCAGCCAAGATAGAGTGATCTCCATGTAGGTGAAGCACAAAAAGATGGGCCAACTCATGATGAACTCAAAAATTAGCCACTCTTTGACAAAAATCAAAAAATGATAGATGCTGGAAGCATGACATGGCAAGAGGGTAGGCCTACAAGAGGGTAGGCCTGCAATTCAGTTAGGGTGGTTGGCTCATCCCTAACATGTTTTCCACTCTTGTGATGTCTCCGGGGAGCCTGTTCTTCCAGGGTTGAATCACTTTGAGTTTCCACCTCGTACTCTGATGAACCCTCAGACACCATGACTATTGTTTATGTACTATGCTTGGACTGCCCTTTGATGATGATAATGAAACTAGGTGTTGTTGTGATATCTGCCACCAAGGGGAACAAGAAAAAAAATGGAGTATTAGGAGGGGAGTAATATGATGGGAATAGGGGTTACGGGGGAGAGGTTTTGTTTAGGGATATATAGGAGGGTTTGGGTATTTGATAGGGTAGGGTTTTTGGGGTTTCGATAAGGTAGGGCTTTGGGGTGTGTATTGACCAAAGAGTGGAGGGATAAGGAATAGGGGTTTGGTAATATTTTAGGGTAGGGAGAATAGGAAAAAATGGGATAGGGGGGATAGGGAAAAATGGCAGGAAAGGGAAAATGAGGGGTGATAACGGAAGCTTGGCATCAACACCACAATTATGCAACCCTAGCAACAATGGCTCTTGGTGTTTTCTTGTGGTTGGTTTTATGAGTTTTGTTGCAATTAAACATAGCCATGAACCACCATAACATTCACAAAATTTGATGAACAAGCCATGATATAAAGCCTACCTATTGATTTTAGGGGTTTCACAGGAAACTTGAGGCAATTTGGCCCGATTTTGGGCCTTTGTGGGTGTGCGCTATGCGCCAAACCCAATGCGCCGTGCCCGTTGTGTGCATCGCGCCCGTAGAAAATTTTCACTATGGGGTGGCTCTGTGTGCGCCGCACCCCCCTGTGTGCACCGCGCTCTGGAAAACAACTCCCACTCACTCTTAAACACACACTTTGCTCTCCTAATCACTTTGCAACGTTTCTCTATGACCTTGATTTGTACAATGACCTTGTTTGCTTGTGGAAACCTCTATTTAAAGGCTTTGAAGTCATGGGATTAATTTTTTCTTTTCCAAAAACCCACTTTGCTAATGTTTCATTTTGGATTTTTTCACTGACTTAAAGCAACACTTGAATTTCTCTTTTCCCTTTGAAATTTTAGGCCAAATGTTGAAGTTTTCAGCACTCTTTGCAGGGATTGCATGACAGGGCATTTGACCATGGAAACCATGACTGCACCTGAAGAAATCAACTGACGAATTTTTTGAAAATTTTATCACAAATGACACTATTTGACTTTTCTTCAAAACAGAGTTTTGAAGAACAGTCGAAATTTGTCCACATGACGATGAAACTCTCTGAATCATAACTTTGTAAGGGCCTCACTCTGGCCTGCATGGCTTTATTGGACATGGTTGAAGACCAAATTGATTAATCCCTAGACCTAATTATCGAAAATGACTTTTGTCCATTAAAGGACCAGACCTTGACTGTCATGGACTTTAGTGATCATTGACAAAAGACCTAAGCCAGCAAGAGCCAGACACAAGGGGAAATGACTAGCATGACCTTTTCCATTAGATTATGGCATGCTCCTAGCGGAATGCAGATGGGTGAATGGAGTAGGACACCTAAAAATGAAATGCATAAAGAGTTTTGATCTCTGACGGAGGACTAACCAGACCGACTCTAACATTGGCTCTAATGGGGGATGGTAGCTCCTTGGAGGTGCCAAGAATAGTAGATATTTTGAAGAGCTGATAGTACCTTCATCCATTGGGTTATGGAGTCATTATTTTGACACACCAACACAAGACTTCGACTCATTTATTGACTGAAACTCGACTTAAACCGACTTAATTATGAAACCAACATGATTGAAAAAACCAACTCAATGCAAAAGGAAATGACTCATGACTGACTTAACTAAAACAAGAACTGACAAAACTTATTCAATGGCTGCAGTCCATCAAGATTCGAGGGTTTCAAATCATGATGACAGCCACCTGTATGCGAATGAAATATGTACAATCATGTGTAATGCGTCTTCTAATGTAACCAATCAAGTAGATGCCTCCTTGATTGATTCTCCGGATCAGATCTTCTGTTCAACAATAGATACTTGTAACTGGGCATCCAAAAGGCTAATTGACTCTGATCTCCTTCATCACCAAATACTGCAATAATCACCTTCACTCTTGGCTGCAATAAATTTGCCATTGGATCATGAAAAACATGAAGATTTCCCTCCTGCCGAGGAAATAAGATGTCTTTTTCTTTTGATTCTGATCTTCCTTCATAATGTTCTTCAGAAAAAGTATGGTCCTGGTCCTCAAAAAATTATGAACAAGTAGATGAGAAGATTTCCTCTTCAAAGAACACTTCAAAACATGAGACGTATGAGGAAGAATCTGAAAGAGAATCTCGAATGATCTGATCTTCTGAAGTCTGAATATATGGTAGGTCATCTTCATATGATATGACAACCAGATTCTCATTACATTCATCAATCATGAGAAAAGAAACTTCAGATGTTTCGCGAAACTCAAGCATGACATTTCTATCATCTACCAACGATTCATCCGGAGAAACTTTTTCAATTACTTGAACAAAGCTCTCACCTTGTTGTTCATGAGCGGACTAGATTACCTCTTTATGAAGAATGTGTTCTGATGACATGAGAACATTTGGATTCATAACTTTGATTTCTTCATTCCAGGTGATTTTAACAGTAGAATTCTCTTTCATGTGAATTAGTGTTGTGGGGAAAAGTATCCGATGCGGATGACCCTATCCCTACTCTAAAGGTGACAGTCTTTAGCAACAACTGAAAGTAAAGCTTTGATGTTTTCCTTTATGAAAGTACAGAGAGAAAGAAGAAATGATTAACCAACCTGGTGTCCTTCGCTTAGTCGATCTTGATCCTCTCTCTTTGTCTCTTGTTCCCAGCTCCTTACTCTCTTTGCCGATCCAGCTACACACAGATCCTGCACAAAACAAGAGAGGAAACTACAAGATACATGTACTCATAACTGATGCATGGATTAGAGTGAATCAAATATACATGTAAATACAATACATCAATGCAATACAAGTATATAGGAGAACATGCAAAACTTTATTGATAGAAGTAACAGGGTTCTGAGAAGGTTACAACCAATGATGGCTCCAATCCAGCAGCACCTCCCCAGCAGCAAGAACTCTCCTCTTCACCTCTAGTAAAACAATCACCCAATAGCTCTAACTGTAATCCAACAGCACCTCCTTGCTTTACACAAAATTCCAGCCTCCTTAGACCTCATAGAAGAGCTCTATATATAGGATAGAAGAAGAGAGGATGAGTCAGCTTGAGACTGACATGAAGCTGCCTTGTGTCCTCTCCCTCTTCAGTTAATCTTCAGTTCTTGAGTCCACTTGGAGATCCTTGGTTACACATGGTGATCAAGTACCTCTTACTCATCATAGGGCGAATCTTATGAACCAAGTGTCAGTTTGGAAGCTTCCTGGGCAGTTGACACCTTGCAGGATGACTGTGCCACTTGGCCAATCTCGCCCAGCGCAGGTAGCCTTCATTACTTTTGACTTCCAGCGCAGGTACAGAGTGGGACAGTTGCATTACAGCGCAGAAGCTCAGTTAAGCAGCTGACATGATCCAAAATAAGCCTGTTTTGAAGTGTTTTCAGGTGGAGAACTGATTGGAAGTGCTGTTGTTTGATGACCTTGTTCTTTTAGGGGTAAGAACAACATGTTTAGGGACTGAGGATCCCTGTAATTATTGACATTCCATGCTCCATGATGCGAGGCACAAAAATGTCTATAACAGTTGCCCCCTAAAGTATGAGGCCGTTTATCGGGTGAAATGCTTTATCTAGAGGATCCGAAGTTCGTTCCAGTGCTGAGGAGAGTGCCCTGTAATACAATACAATACAATACATTATTTTTCATTCATCATTATTCTCATGATCTAGCTGAGGCGGGCATTCCCACGCTCAGCTTTTTATAAATACATTTTGGTACATATGACAGACGATCGTCTGAAGATAGACTGATAATTTTCTGCTGAAATTATCATCCTTTGAGTAGGATGATCATCTGCTGCAATGATGTACATGGCAAATGCTTTTATATTTCCTGAATATATATCGCAGCCCGGATGGATGAAACTAGATCCGGGGTCTTCAAACTCGTTCGATCTTCACTCTAAGTACAAGTCGATCCATGTGAGAATTGCGCTGAAGTCGAACATGGAAAGACATCGCTTGATTACCGGTCAATAATGAAAACCGTTAACAAGCGCGAGAGGAATCACCAATAATGACGATGACCCTCAAGGTACTGCAGTACAATTCACGTGGCGTGAATAAAGGACTTGGCGTCGAACGCCATGCAAAATCTTCTGGTCGAAGGTCATCGATGTATACCTGTCGCCGGAAGTGAGAAACTTGCCATTGAGGCATGCAAGCTTCAAAGTACTGATGGGGGTGTTCCTAGATCAACTTCTTGGATAATGAGCTGAAGTCGACAAGAAGCGATCCGTCAAAGGAGGGCCTTAATGAATCCCACATCAATGACACGGAACGGAGCTAATGACTTTAGTGGAGGTGAAAACAAACTGTGACATATGATTCAGGGTGGCGGTCATGAATTGATGAAGGATAATGTATGGCAGTGGATGGGACACGGTTGACACTTTCAGAATGACCCCTCTTGAACATATAACGACACTGATGCGATGGATCGGTAGCATTACCCCAAATGTGGATGGTTTGGCGAGGACCATGGTGATGAGACCGGTGAATGAAACAACCCAACCCGATGTGATACAGAGGAAAAGTGTCATGTTCAAGAGTGACTTGCCACCATTAAACTTTGAATGTTCTCCCAATTTTTCCCCAGTCATTTCTGACCAGTACCTCTTTATTTTTGTCAAGCTTGAGGAGGATAACATATGCTTGTTCTATAACCTGCCCTTCGGGCAAGCCTATCGCTATGATTTAACGAGCCTAGCGATAGGGAAACTCGTTCTCGTCTAAAGACAAGTTTGTCACTATTTAATCATTTTAACGAGTCTAACGACAAAGAAAACTCGGTCCTTTTCATTTTTAGAGAGTCTGAAAAGGTACAGAAAGTTAACTCCATGATTCCTTTTTCGTCAGCAAATCCCTTAAGTCCGAAAAAGTATAAAACAATACAGAAGGGATGGCTGTTCGGTACTTTTAACGAGCCGAACAAGACAAGCGCTCGATCCTTTTGCGCAATAATCCCTCAGGTCCAAAAAGATTAAAATTTAGAGGAGGGATAGCGTTCCGGTCATTTAACGAGCTGGAAGGCCAAAACTCGGCAAACTTTTCATATTTTACGAGTCAGTGAAAAGAGCTGAAAGAAGACTCGTCTTTTGAGGAACGAGTGATAAACAGGGATAGCTACAGATTCCAGGTACAGGTTGGAATTTTCCAATCACGGCAGTGTCACAAGGATGGCTAGGTGAAATCACTCTTCGCAGCTGTTTCTCAAAAGAGGTAAACACACAAATGGAAGTGAATGATCGGCCAAATGAACAGTGGAGGTGATGGATGAAAACACGATCAAGGTTCTTATGGCTGATGAATTTACGATCTCAAAAGGTTATTTACCGGTTCATTTTTTCCATGAGCTTGAACTCTGAGGGAAACTTTTGCTCACACTTTTCTATTTTTTAACGAGCATAAATTCAGTCCTAAAACTGCTCGGATTTGCGTTTATTTTTTAACGAGCATGAACTATATGCTAAAACTGCTCGATATACCAGTCATATGAAGAACGCCTCTCGTAAGGACCAATTTTTATAGAGCTTATGCCTTACCACAGCTGTGCTCACTTTTGGCAAATTTTACTTTTGCCCCACAGGCTTTCTTTCATGCAAGTTTGGAAACGGCTAATCTTAAAACCAGATAAATAACCGCCCCTAGCTTGCACTCCAGAAAGTTTGCATGCCCCCAGGTATAGGATAGAATTTCGAGGCTGCCCCTCCTCTCCCCTACTTCTGCTTTTCTTTGGGTGTTCACATTTATTTGTCATCTTGCTAATCTAATGCTAACGATACTTGTCTTCTCGTTATTTTAAGGGGTCTTACGCAGTACTCAGGCTTCCCGTCGGCCCACTTTTAACAAACAGCTATTTATGACAATAGAAGAACACTACTCAAAGATAAAACATTGGTATTATTG
Organism: Pinus tabuliformis; assembly: GCA_031772625.1. Classification (NCBI taxonomy): domain Eukaryota; kingdom Viridiplantae; phylum Streptophyta; class Pinopsida; order Pinales; family Pinaceae; genus Pinus; species Pinus tabuliformis. The sequence goes on along the minus strand of CM062819.1, from coordinate 1,137,444,869 downwards.
AGGGAGGCTTGCCTCTTTCTTATTATTCCAAAGACGGTTCGATTTGCTGCTGCAGATCAATCTCTTTCTTCGGCGGTGCCTATCATTGGGTTGTCCTAAGATGGTTACCCTCTGTCACAACAATACGGTCTCCTTCTTAATAGACTGCCCCTGCTTATCCTTCAAAACACATGTTTCGATGGGCGAGGCTTGAATTTAAAGATGGTGACTACTTGTTGTAATAAGGGAATTCCTACTCGGGCATTGCCCACTTTTTTAGACAAAGGTGAATGATTCCCAAACACATAACTTTAACAAAAGATCATTTTTCCAGAACAACCCCACTTCCTACGGACGGGGTACGGACTAGTCATGTTCTCCTGCGGAAATTCTGTCTTATACCCGGAGTTTCTTTTGCCCGAAGCAGACCAGGGTGCATGCCCCCTGGGTCCTAGTCTTTCTTTCCGAATCACTCGCGCTCATCGGGAAGGAGGACCGGGGGCGGAGGCGAATCTTGAGTGAACAGACCATTTAGGATTGGTATTTGACTATTTGCGATGCGAGATCCCGGAAATGAAAGTTGGTCTACGAGCTTGACCACCCTTCCTTCATGTGGAAAACACATTACTCTAAAGAGTGAGGAGACTATCGCTCCCATGCAATAAATATAGTCGCGTCCAAGGAGTAGGTTATAATCCAAGGGTCCTTGAACTACCAACACATTCATCCTGACGGTCTTCCCCTTCAATGTAACAGGTACATCGGGGAGGATCCCTAATGGTCGACTGGTTCCTTTATCAAAACCTGAGAGATTTCTCAACTCAGGTAAAAGCGCCGGGGAACCCAGTGCTTTCCAAGCAACAGAGGAAAGGATACTCACAGACGCCCCTTCATCAATGATAGTACCAGCCATAATCATTCTATAGATCTGGACAATGATTCTGAATGGTACACTGGCTGGTAACCGGGGTCTGCCTAGTTGATTCCAATCAAAGGATACAACCAGGTTGCTTGGCGGTGGGACCGAATATACGGCCGGATATGACTCTGATGATGTTCCTTCCTGCGATAAAGGAATGGGCGCATTGCCCTGATGCTCATCGGAGTCGGTGCTGATGAAAAGAACCTGGATGGTGTCATCCTTGTTCTCATCAGTGAGGGTGTCGCATGAAGACGACTCTTCGGCGACGGTGTCATTTGAAGACGGGTCTTCAATGACGGGGTCATTGGACGATAGAACCTCTGAAGGAAGAACCGGGCCAACTGCCGTATCGACCTTTAGACTTTCGTCTAGTCTAGATTCAGTAGGTTCATTCTCAATGACCGACACTTCAGCTGACCACTTGAGTGGTTCAACCGGATTTTCAACTATCGAGGGATTAGGCGCGAGTTTTTGATATCCAGGTGGAAGTCGCACCGGTGACACCGGGCGATCTTCCAAAACTCTCTTGGCCTCATCTAAGAATGGACATTTGTGGATGGCATGATGACCTTCACACAATAGACAGGGTGATCTTGGTCCCCTTCTTCGTCCTTCACTCTCGCTAGTTGACGGAATGCAATCAACATGACAACCAGAGGTTGATGCTACCAGATTGTGCAACCTTGGGGACCAGTCCCTTAGTATCCGGGGAATACAAGGACAATCACGATGGAAATGGATCCCTTTGCAAATGACACATGGCGATTTAGGCCCGGTCGGTGCAGTGTGTGGTTTTTTGTCAGCTTTCTTCTGCTTGCCCCCAGTCGCCTTCGCCAGAGGCTCCTTCTGCTTCTTTTCTCTCTTCTTCTTTTCCTTCTTCTCCTTGGGAGGCTGACTTTTGCCAGCTTTACCTTGCGAAGACGAAGGATCAGAGGAAGTATCATAAGAAGTGGAAGGCTGGTGGGTAGTTCTAGATTGTTCTGACTGTTGATTCGAATGCTCAGGATTAGTGGCGATCTGGACTACATTAGTTGAAAAGAGCCATACAGGGAGGCCGATTGTCAATCCTGGAAGCGACAATGTAGCCATATGAGGCGCACCAACATCTCCCCAAGAGGAGAAGGGATTTGGACTTCCGCCAAGGTTACTTCCTTGGTTGGTGGGCTCCATACTTTTCAACTGAAAGATCAACGTGGGAATAACAGGTGATTATGTTCCGCTTTAAAATAAATTTTATTAACGACGCTTTTAGACACAAACTTGCTTTTTCATGTTTTAAGAGTCGAGAAAAAGCTAAAGATGACTCTAGTCGCCTTCGATGTATTAACGAGCCCGAAGTGACAAATGCTCGGTTGGACTTTTTCAGTTATAGAGTTTGAAAAAGGCCAAAAGAAACTGCTCTGGAGATCTAGGCAGAGGGTGTGCCAAACCTTTCGCGAAACCACAGAATACGTTTTACGGTACGGGTGGTCGATCTTCGTGAATGCTGTGTTCACTGCATCGCGATCAGTAGGGCGGCCGACACGGTTTCCTAAGGATAAAGGATAAAAACCTATAGGGGTCTCCCAATATACGCGACGGTACGCGGGAGCTCAAGTCCGTGTTAGTGCCACCGACTCTCAGGAGGAATCACCCACCTTCGTAGAGATCGACAGTCACTATGTTTAACGACGCCGGAACACGTCTCTACCTAGACCTCTAGATGTTTGCGTTAAATTCCAAAGCGTTGTTATGTAAATTGAGTTTATTTTAATGTTGATCTTTCTTAACAGTTTGCCTTTCAGGTTCGCCACGAGATGTATATATACAACTTCCTATATGCAATCTAAGAATGAGAAGCAAATCTTTTCAATCTTTCAACTTTGAAAACCTTAATCTACTTGAGGGAAAAGAAGGACACAACTTTTTCCACAGATCAAAGAACACACACTAAAATGCACATCTTCCTAAATCGTCAAGCATACAGTCAAATGCAAAATGCACAATGCATGTATTTCTTTTCGTTATCCTTAATGTTGATGCTAGACAAAAAGGAAACTGTTGTATGATTTTGAATCTAATTTCAAGTAGAAATAAACAAGCTTGTCCACAATCAAAAAGACACCTTATGATAGACTTGTTTAAAAAACACAGGAAATGTATAGATTCAAACCATGACATGCAAATCGGACAAACTCAAACAGCTATGAACAGTAATAAAACTAGCTCTTAAGATCACAAAGACACTTTTACAGTTCAGGATCTAAGAGGTCACAGCTATACTGGTTCGCTTTTCACAATGGGAAACTGTAACTGCAACAAGAAATACTGAAAGAACATTCACAGTTTCATCACACAACTGAGGCGGAATAATGTCAAGGAGAAGTGGCTTACAGCAAGTACAATAACCAGCAAGCAATCAGCCAAAAACAAGTGCAAACAGGGCCAAGACACAATAGGAAGACTGAGCAAGACAAGGGCTAACTGGACCAGCGCAGGTTCTAGTCTGCCAATTCCACTCTCAGCGCAGTTCCCGAAGGGAGTACCTGCGCTGTAATGCAGGCTGCCTGTGTACAGCCTGCACTGACTCACGAGAGTTTCGTCTACAAAGTTTTCCGGGTCATAAAAAGCTCAAAAATGCACTGTTTTTGATGAAATAAAAAGCTATAGGTCAAGTACAGGCTAAGGTATGATCAAGAGGATGAAGATCTATCACAAAGAGTAAAGAGTATTTTGTAGATAAGCTCTCCAAATCTTGAATTTGCTCAGCAAATGAGCAAGAGTAGCAGTCCCTCTACTTCACTTTTGATATAGTCAAAAGCTTTTCGATTTGGTACTCTTTTCTTCAAGAAATGAATAGCAAAATACTACAAACACCAACAAGATACTAGGCTCCCCAGTGGAGTCGCCAGTTTGTTGTGGGGAAAAGTATCCGATGCGGATGACCCTATCCCTACTCTAAAGGTGACAGTCTTTAGCAACAACTGAAAGTAAAGCTTTGATGTTTTCCTTTATGAAAGTACAGAGAGAAAGAAGAAATGATTAACCAACCTGGTGTCCTTCGCTTAGTCGATCTTGATCCTCTCTCTTTGTCTCTTGTTCCCAGCTCCTTACTCTCTTTGCCGATCCAGCTACACACAGATCCTGCACAAAACAAGAGAGGAAACTACAAGATACATGTACTCATAACTGATGCATGGATTAGAGTGAATCAAATATACATGTAAATACAATACATCAATGCAATACAAGTATATAGGAGAACATGCAAAACTTTATTGATAGAAGTAACAGGGTTCTGAGAAGGTTACAACCAATGATGGCTCCAATCCAGCAGCACCTCCCCAGCAGCAAGAACTCTCCTCTTCACCTCTAGTAAAACAATCACCCAATAGCTCTAACTGTAATCCAACAGCACCTCCTTGCTTTACACAAAATTCCAGCCTCCTTAGACCTCATAGAAGAGCTCTATATATAGGATAGAAGAAGAGAGGATGAGTCAGCTTGAGACTGACATGAAGCTGCCTTGTGTCCTCTCCCTCTTCAGTTAATCTTCAGTTCTTGAGTCCACTTGGAGATCCTTGGTTACACATGGTGATCAAGTACCTCTTACTCATCATAGGGCGAATCTTATGAACCAAGTGTCAGTTTGGAAGCTTCCTGGGCAGTTGACACCTTGCAGGATGATTGTGCCACTTGGCCAATCTTGCCCAGCGCAGGTAGCCTTCATTACTTTTGACTTCCAGCGCAGGTACAGAGTGGGACAGTTGCATTACAGCGCAGAAGCTCAGTTAAGCAGCTGACATGATCCAAAATAAGCCTGTTTTGAAGTGTTTTCAGGTGGAGAACTGATTGGAAGTGCTGTTGTTTGATGACCTTGTTCTTTTAGGGGTAAGAACAACATGTTTAGGGACTGAGGATCCCTGTAATTATTGACATTCCATGCTCCATGATGCGAGGCACAAAAATGTCTATAACAATTAGTACAAGGTTTTCTTGGTCATCACAATCTGAATTTGAAACTTGAATTCCCTACATGCTGTCTTCTTCTATGGACAGATATGAAACGACACTTTTTATTTCATCATTTTCAGCCATATAGACCTCTTCAACCTGCTGATCTATAAAGTTGCTTACAGGATTGTCATCCTTTTCAGAAGAGGAAGAAGTTATGCCCTCACCTTCTTGACCATGTGCACACTATATATCTGTGTTAACTTGAGCTGTAACATGATTGTTCAAGAGTTGATCTATTTCATCTTCAGACAAAGGAGATATGGCTTTTCATTTTCTCTTGCACGAACAATGATTTTCTTCAATATTTTCAAGTGGAGGAGTGTACAAATTTTCCTCAGACTGCTGATCCATTTCATGTAATTCCTGTGGACTGTCAAGATGAAAATTTCTTTCATCTTCCATTGTACTACAATCTTGATTCTGTTGCAAATTTTCATGATCAACTTCATGTTACTGAAATTGGTTTTCACACAGGGCTTCCATGATCTCCTCATCCATGAAATTATCATCTTCATAATATTTTTCAAGGCTTTCGATAAAACCATCAACGTATTTGCAGCAGTCAGGAACTAAATTTAATGTTGGATAAGAGTCTTCATACTTCTCAAAGAACATGGCATGAAAATCCTTTAAACAGTAAATACAAGCAGGTGGCAAACATTCATACCAAGATTGGGCTTCACCTTCTAGAGTGGCTAGGAATATATTCATTAAGCAATCTTCAGGAAAATCAACCTTCAACTTGCGAATATGCATGTGAAATCGAACTAGATGTAAAGCAGCGTCCTTCTTACCATTATCTTTAAATGTAGGCAAATTCCTTGACCAATCTACTTTTAGAATCTTATTTGGAAAGCCTGGAATGTGATCTCAAATCATGGGAGCGTATCTTCTTGTAATCTGCACCATTTTAAAAAAAATTCTCAAAGCTATTGATCCCTCTGCAGTGGAGTCACCATGAAGCACCAGTTGCTAGATTCTTCAGTGAAAGGAGTCACGAGGTGAATGATTTCAGTTGTCTTCTTATGTCTGATCATTGTTCACCATCAACAATCAGCTCTGAAATTGAGATATGTACTGGGGCAAAACAATCTTCAAGCAAACCATTTTCATCCCTAGTATGGTCGCCACTATGTTAGCACCTAAATCTAGCTTAGGCTGAAGGAAGGAAAATTTCAGGGTAACCACAAACCACGCTTAGTTTGGTAGCTAGCCCTACCAGAACAAGAGAGGGCTCTCTCTGAGTCACGCTCAGCAAATAAGTAAATGGAATGGTTTGAGATGACTAACAGTGAAATATTGATCTTAGGCTAGTAAGTAAATATGTATACAAGAAGCAATTTTTTATGAATGACTGAGTTTCTGGGATGATATGGGACCAACAGACATCAATGAGTGGAGAATTTAATACAAAGCCTTAGATTACTTTCGTGAGGCAAGACAGGCGGAAAGTCTAGCAATTTAGTTTTAAGTAACGTGGAATGGAGGAATTGCTTAGGATGGTGAAAAGGGCATAAGTACATGAATCCTTTTCAACAAAAGAAGAACACTGAACATGAAATTTTCCCACAGGCAGAGCAATAAAAATGAATTCTACCTTATCTAACTTAGAAAATTTCACTGGAAATGAATATGAAATGAACTGTGAAACATTGCGAAACACATATGAAACATAAGAGACACATTTTCTACACTCACAACCACATGAATCTCATGAAACAGAGTTGCTGCCTTTCATTAATCCCCTGTCAAAATATACAATGAAGAATTGAGTTTCTCTCCCACAGTCTCCCAGAAATTACAAGCCAACCAACCCTTTGCAAATGGTTTGCATACAATAAATAGACTATGCCATGAGGAAATAGAACGACCAAGAGTTGGGGAGTTTCTCAAATCATTACAAAATGGAGATGGAAAGCCAACCATTAGCTACAGGTGCAGCGTTACAAAGATGACAAATGTCTTGGGTCACCAATTTCCTTCCTTTGCCACTTGGATAGAAGCCAAACTCTTTAAACTTTTTCTTAGTTGCTGAAAAAAGTGAAGTGTAGATTAGCGGGTCGACTTGGAGAAAGTCGCGAATCGAAATTTCGCGAAATGCAGGCGAATTTGGTCCTTTTCTCTATGTGCGCTGCGCCCAATTCTATATGCACTACGCCACTTTGGAGGCCGTTTTAAGGCACATACAGGAGTCCAAAATGTGCCCAAGTGTGCTTGTTGGAAGGTCTAGCCTGTCTACTTTCCAACCCAAGTGGAATTTCTGAATTTGGTGCTAATTTGCCCCTCCAGAACTTCATTCTCCCAAGACTGCTTCCTGTGTGTCAAATAGGGGCAAATAGGTCATTTTTTGAGTGTTTTTGACCTCCTAGGGACTCAAATCATGCCCAAATTTCTTGTCCATGCACCAGCAGGCATGATTTTTCATGATGAATCTAAAAATGCAAACCATTTGTGATTTGGAGGTGCCAATGGGAGAAAAAACCTGTGTTGTGAGCAAAAATTTGCCATGTGACGAAAATTGCCCCAAATTTCTTTAAATTTGGGTTGGAGCTTCCTTATCAAATGTTATGCTGGGCCAAAGAGGCTTCGGCCAATATCTGAAGTCGATCGAGCTCCCTTTGCCTCTTTTGCTTCTTGATTGCCTTCCTCAATTTCGCCTTCAAATTCCTGATTCGGGCCTTGCACACTTTGTTTCGCGCTAAGTAGTGGAAAGCCACGTGTCTCAGCAAGGCATGGTCCTTATCAGCATTGTCCAGCATCCTCTCCAAGTGCATGTTAACTCTCTCGAGATTGGCCTCCCGATCTTCGTTAATCTCTTGCTCCAATGACGTGAGCTCAACTATTCTCCTTTGAGAAGCTTGACGATGCTCACGAATGTTTTGTAGCTCCATGATCGCTTGTTGATCCTTCCTCTGCTCTAGATATTTCATGTTCCACTTAGCCATCTCAAATTCAAGGGATAAGGCTTCAATCTCTGATTGCTGCTCCTGGATGATCTCTTTAAGTTGTGCACTTGTCGGTTCTGTATCTGTATCATCACCATGAAGGAGAACGAATTTGGTCTCTCATTCACCTAAAGGCCCCTCACAATGCATTCGCTCCTTGCCTTTGTCCTGGTCCTGTGATGCTGATGGAGGAAGCAAGGCCCCTTCCACCCCGTGTGGAGATAACACTCGCTTTTCCGCTGCAAACAAATGCCTACTGCCTCTCTGATAGGTGATGAATACTGGCATAGTAGTGGCCTCATGGCGCTCATACTGATGAGAAGGACCATCTATCTCATGTTCAACCTTTGATAATACCTGTGAAGTGCTGAAGAGGTCACGGGAGATGAAGTCATCCCAAGTAATTCCATGCAATCCCAACTGATGATCCACCAAAATCTTAATAAGAGAAAAGTGATAAACATTGTTAAGTTGCTGCTGAGGGGTCTTGTGCTGCATGAAGGTGTTCAGCCTCTCTATGTTCCTGCAAAGTAAATATGGGATGTTCATCATCCGTACCCTGGTAAAGTGCATGAGCAACCTGAGGTGATAAGCATATAGATGAGAGAACCTCCCCTCACAACTGAAGTACTTCATGATCAACCTCATGATTGGAGCATATTCATCTTTCAAATATCGGAATGGAAAGACTCTTGTGAGCTGTCTCAACAAACTAGCCTTAATGTAAGGCTCATAATGCTGCCTATCAACCTTCTGTTTCTTGTGCCATGGTTCTCCAACATTTAGTATACTGGTTGCTAATGAGACAGTTTCGGGTGTTAGTGTGAAGGTGACCCTGGCCAAGATAGAGTGATCTCCATGTAGGTGAAGCACAAAAAGACGGGCCAAGTCATGATGAACTTGAACATTAGCCACTCTTTGAAAAAACAAAAAACATGATAGATGCTGGAAGCATGACATGGCAAGAGGGCAGGCTTGCAATTTAGTGAGGGTGTTTGGCTCATCCCTAACATGTTTGCCACTCTTGTGATGTCTCTGGGTAGCATGTTCTTCCAGGGTTGAATCACTTTGAGTTTCCACCTCATACTCTGATGAACCCTCAGATGCCATGATTGATGTTTATGTACTGTGCTTGGACTGCCCTTTGATGATGATAGTGAAACTAGATGTTGTTGTGATATCTGCCACCAAGGGGAACAACGAAAAAAGGGAGTATTAGGAGGGGAATAATATGGTGGGAATAGGGGTTATGGGGGAGAGGTTTTGTTTAGGGATATATAGGAGGGTTTGGGTATTTGATAGGGTAGGGTTTTTGGGGTTTTTATAAGGTAGGGTTTTGGGGTGTGTATTGACCAAAGAGTGGAGGGATAAGGAATAGGGGTTTGGTAATATTTTATGGTATGGAGAATAGGAAAAAATGGGATGGGGGGATAGGGAAAAATGGCAGGAAAGGGAAAATGAGGGGTGATAACGGAACCTTGGCATCAACACCACAATTATGCAACCCTAGCAACAATGGCTCTTGGTGTTTTCTTGTGGTTGGTTTTATGAGTTTTGTTGCAATTAAACATAACCATGAACCACCATAACATTCACAAAATTTGATGAGCAAGCCATGATATAGAGCCTACCTGTTGATTTTAGGGGTTTCACAAGCAACTTGAGGCAATTTGGCATGGTTTCAGGCCTTTGTGGATGTGCGCCGCGCACCAAACCTAGTGCACTACGCTTGTTGTGTGCGCCATGCTCGTAGAAAATTTGCACTGTGGGGTGGCTCTGTGCGTGCTGCGCTGTGTGTGTGCACCGCGCCTCTCTGTGTGTGCGCCGCGCTCTGGAAAACAACTGCCACTCACTCTTAAACACGCACTTTTCTCTCCTATTCACTTTGCAACGTTTCTCTATGACCTTGATTTGCACAATGACCTTGTTTGCTTGTGGAAACCTCTATTTAAAGGCTTTCAATTCATGGGTTTAATTTTTTCTTTTCCAAAAACCCACTTTGCTAATGTTTCATTTTGGCTTTTTTCACTAACTTAAAGCAACACTTGAAATTCTCTTTTCCCTTCGAAATTTTAGGCCAAATGATGAAGTTTTCGACACTCTTTGTAGGGATTACGTGATAGGGCATTTGGCCACAGAAACCATGACTACACCTGAAGAAATCAACTGACGACTTTTTTGAAAATTTTATCACAAATGACACTGTTTGACTTTTCTTCAAAATAATGTTTTGAAGAACAGTCGAAATTTTTCCACATGACGATGAAACTCTCTGAATCATAACTTTGTAAGGGCCTCACTCTGGCCTGCATGGCTTTATTGGACATGGTTGAAGACCAAATTGATTAATCCCTAGACCTAATTATCGAAAATGACTTTTGTCCATTAAAGGACCAGATCTTGACTGTCATGGACTTTAGTGATCATTAACAAAAGACCTAAGCCAACAGGAGCCAGACATGAGGGGAAATGACTAGCATGAGCTTTTCCATCAGATTATGGCATGCTCCTAGCGGAATGCAGCTGGGTGAATGGAGCGGGACACCTAAAAATGAAATGCATAAAGAATTTTGATCTCTGACGGAGGACTGACGAGACCGACTCTAACACTTCCCTGGGGTACTAAAAAAGCTCATTGGAAATGAAGCAATGCTTGTGTTTCCTTGAGCTAACTTTGCTGCAGTACTTAAAAGGCTTGATGGTAGTGGAGTGATGCTAGGGAATATTCTTTAACTCTAAATATGAAAATATCAATATACTTATTATGCTTTCCCTAATTGAAGCGATTGAGTTACGACATGTATTTATTTATGTTATAGGTTGAGAAAAGAACCAAAGGGACTATAAATTTAACTGGGATAATCTAAAGTAATATATATAGTGAATCAATGCTTCCTAAGGACTAAGACTATATACAAAATATTAAATTCCAAACAGAGAAGCTAGAGTTCTTCTAGTGTGTCGCCAAGTGTTGTCGCTATGACAATGACCCTATAAAATTTTCCCTCATCCAATTTTGGAGCCTACCTATGTTTTCATGAGTTGTCACTTCAAGCCATATTTTTTCCTCTTGTCATTTGTTCATGATTTCTTAAGTGTCAATCATCCTCTCAACATGTCTAAGTGTGTCTTCCCTACTAGGTTAAAGTTTCCTAAGTGTTTCTTTCTCATCTTTTAGAATTTGGCTTGTCACATTTCTAAATATAGGAAAAGCATGAGATTTCTCTATGACCTAGTAAAACTTTCCTCACTAGACATGCATACCTCAAAAAGGAAAGAAATCACATAGAGAGTGAAATTTCCTAACTTAGTGACCACACATGCACTGTTGAAGAAAATTGCACCCTCTTGAGTCAAAGCGCACTTCTCTTTAACAGTGGAGCACACTTCTCTCTTATAGTGTAGTACACTCCTTTTCTTCAATAAGTGCACACTTCTTGTCAAAAATAAGTGTGCACTCCTTGCTTGCATATAGAGCACACTCCTAGAAAATAGGGATCTTCTCCCTCTTCACTCATCTAGCTCAGTGATAAAGTGAGAAGTGGCGAGTATGCATAAACATCCTAATCTTAACTTGCATGTAGTTTTCATTTATAAGGAGCTCGACTCATTTTTCATTCTCACAATCACTATTCACTTTGAGATGAGCACATTCTCTCATCGCAAGGAGTTTTTCCTCACTCTTGGTCACAAGTGTACCAATTCTTTGTAAGTTTTTCAAAGTGTCACTTTTGTTTTCTTTTGTCATTTTTCTTCATTTTCCATATTAAGTGTTTTTTTTTATCTATTCTTTCTCCTACAAGTGTCACCATGTTGTCGTGTGTGGAATTTCTACTAACTCTTCATATTCCATGACCTTTCACCTTTTAGTCATGATTGTGATAGGATATATGAATACTTATATCTTGTTTGTCACACTTTTACTATGTTCTTGACTTGTTGCTGACCATCACTTAGCCATATTCTAGATTATCCCTCTCTCTTTGAGAATTGTACACTTGCATAAAACAAGAATTCACTGCAAATCCTAAGTGAGCCCAACTGAGAAAAGGCTTCTCTTACACAACACATAATGCACTTCTAACCCACAATGAGGCATCCCTTACCCATTGAAACTGCACCGTGTAACCTTGATGAGCCTGCTTAGTGCACTGTGCACTTCGAATTTGTAATGTGTCTCCCTTTATTCCCTGTTGATGTGACCCGCACCCAGTAGGAGCCTCTCTCACTCACAAGTGGGCACTGCCCAGTGTTGGCTCAAGGGGGCCTGACCCAGGTTCAGAGTTATTCATGCCAACCAAAAAAATCCTACACTGTTGGCCCTTTCAACAACAACCTATGTAGCGCAGGCTATCATCTCACCCGAAGTAGTATTAGGGGATGCTAGAACCCAGTTTCTACATCCAGATATCGTTTGATGTGTATTCTGAAGCCCTTCTAGCTGAGATATGCCTTCGTGCAGATCTATACGTTACTTCTTTCCAAGCCTACAACTCCATCCCATTAACCTTCAGGTCTTCGTGATGGTACGTGATTGTTCTTATCAGGCATAAAAGAAATAGATACACTACTTTCTCTTAATCAGGTTTGACCTTCCTTCACGTAGATCTATTCATTCCGAACAATTATCATAATAGATCTAGTTACTATTTTCATGAAAACAAATCATTACTCATTTGATGCATAGATATTAAAGATTCAATAGATTTTCACAGTGAATACATTTATTCATAAGAAACAACTTACAGAGAGAAGATACATTAACTCAAGCATATATCAAGAACAAGGCACAGATGCAGTTGATTTAACCCAAAATCATATTTATTAGATTCAACCTTCAATTTACAGACTCTTCCACCCCCACGCACCCAGCTACGAGGGCCTACACACTCAGCTACAGACTTGCTAAGGTCTCCGCGCACTTAGATGCAGTAGCCTTCCCATTTTTCCTAAGTATAGGAAACAAATATTTCCTACCTTAGCACCTTACCCTTACACTTGTTTTTCCCCATATCTAGAATATATATATATATATGTATATATGTATATATATATATATATATATATATATATATATATATATATATATATATATATATATATATCTATATATATATATATATATATATATATATATATATATATATATATATATATATATATCCCTTTCAATACAATACCATGGCCCATGGTCGATGGGTGAGTCTCAAAACTATCCTATCACCTACCCATACAAGGAGCTAATGCCCCTTTGACTTATACTTAACTACATGCTCTGCTTCCACATTTCATGGAGTCTTTACATTCTTTACAAAATTCTACTCAAAAAATGATTAAACTAACAAAACTTGACCCTAGGGACCCTATCCCAACAGGCCCCTAACACAAATACGGTGACTTGCCCTTGAGTCACTCAGCTGGCTTCTCTACTTTGTGACAGAGCTCACTGAAATCCTTCTTCAATGCTTTGAGCTCTATAATGCCTTGTACTATAGCCTGCTTCACCTCTTTAACTAGCATTTCTGTAGTTGGTCCCTCTACCGCAAGGTGAATGGTCCTTTGAGTCTATTGCAAAGCTTTCAGCTTCTCCTCAATAGTCTGAGAGATCTGGCTGGCCTCCTCTGTCGAAGGTTGAAGTTGATCCTTTAATACTGATTCTTTTGCTGCAATTCATGAAATTGTGCCTGTATCGACTTCCCATCCTTTAGGAGCATGAAGTGCTAGACTAGAACCAATGTGTGCATAGTCACCCTGATCTCATCATATTTTTGCTAGGCCTCTTTGAGTTTTGTACTTAATCGCTGCAAGTTTGGGTCTTCCTGTAATTTGTCCCATAACTCCGTGGTTTCATTAAAAAGGAAGTTGCAACCTTTCACTGTAGTCTCAAGAGTAGTCATACTCTCCTTGATGTTTGCACCGTGTTGCTCCTTAGCCTCTGGTGGAGTAGTCGGCTGTAACTTCAGCTATAATTCTAATATCTGCATCTGGAAGTCAAATGTGACTCTACCTATCTCAGCTTTTGATTCTTGCACTGCAACAACCAATTTCCTTATCTTCGTCACAACTGTTGCATCCTCTAGAATATGCAACTCAGGGACTGAATTACATGCATACGTAATTGATGCTTCCAAGCTCTGACTTCGCGCTGTTAGCTCTTCCTTTTCTTTTAGGGTCTGAGCCTTCTCAGCAAATATCTGTTTGTTGTTCAAATTAACCTCACTGATCACTAATAGGTCACGTTTCTTTCTGATTCGGAGCTTTTCTGAGACCCCTTGATGAAGTGCATGGAGGGCCTAAAGTGGTAGCGTGACTAAGTTCACCCCCATGCCTTTGATCTTTCCTAGTTGAGCATGGTCTTCCTATCATTCTGCATGGATTGATCCTTCTAATAAGGAGATTAGTCTGAGATCCAAAGCCCTTTCTGTCTCTAGCATGCTCTCACTCACTTGTGGTAGGTTCACTTGCACCCCGCTTGCTTGAATCCTACCATTTTGGATCTACAGCTCGTGTAGATCCTTCTAGATTCTTCCTAGCATCTAAATGTATTGGTGTTCAAACTATGTCTAGAGCTCGGTTGTCATATCACAGACCTTATCCTCAATCTCATCTAAGTTTCACTCATTTAGGACCATGGGGTCCACATGCATTTATTTATCTGATTTTTCTTTTTCCTTGGACCTATGGTTGTTTCCTTAGTGCTCTTTTGCAACTTGAAGGGAGTGTTATGCTCATCACCCCCATCACCTCCCTGTGTAGACTGGTCTGTTCTTCAATATGTTGGGAAGATGATTCCTCGACTTCCACTGTGTCTTCCATTTTGGTGCGCTCCTTCTCAGCATGATCCTTCTTGACGTGCTCTTTTTCAGCTGCTGCCTTAGCGATAGACTCCTTCTTCTCTTGAGCAGCCTTCTCAGACACTAATGCTTATTCTTTTTCCTTATTCTTTTGTTTGACTATTCTCTGTGCGGAGGAGCTCCCTACACCAAGGTCTATGGGCTCTCGCCACTCTGGTAGCCATAGTCCCATGATCTCCTGGACATCTACTTTTGTAACTAGGTATGGCAACTTGTGCCATATCTTCTTCGGGTCACACCTTGTGCAGATTGAAACATTATGAAAATCGGCCTTAAATTCTGTGAAGACTCACAACTTCTCAAACAAGGTTGGAGATAACCTTGGCCTCTGATTGATTACCGTGAGGAGGTCCATCTCAAACAAAATCTAGAAATTTTTTGACTCTATAATCCTCTCAAGATCCTTTGTCTCCCATAGTGAAGTGAACTTCATTGCCTCCAGTAACTCCTTATCCTACGAAAGAAACTGAATATCCTCCAAAATTTGCCATGAAACTAGTAAAATTAACAGTAGGAGCAAGGCATAGTGAAACACCTTGCTCTCCTCTTGCACTTTGCGGCAATTTTCTAAGAATTCCTTGCAGAGGTACTATGCCTAGTTGTACTACACCCCTTTTGCACATTATGCCACCAAGAAAATAACAGGCATTAGAACTTCGTCCACGCAACATTTCCTCATAATCTTCCCAACTAAAATCTGAGTAGTGAACTGCACTGCTTGGTCTGAAATAGAGAGAATAGAGTATCTCCGTGACTTCTTCACCAGCCCAAATTCAGTCTTCATCTTATCCGCCAGCTCCTTTTCTTTGATTTTTCCTCCAAAATCCTTGGCAGGGTCTACCCCTTTATAGGGAAACTTAGTAATCATATGGATAAGCATATATCTAATGGGGATGGGTTCGCCTGACCACAATCACCCATCATGCACCAACATGAGTAGTTGACTCACATAGACAGTGTTAACAATCGATCGGTAGAAGTGTGGCACACACAACATATTCAACAATTCGGCCTGCTCGACACCTCTCACACATCTCATTGGTTCTAGTCTTGTGACCCCTATCTCTTCATAGTAAATCCGATTCATGTACTTATTTTTGGCTATGTGGTAATTTCTCATGATCTCCAAGATCCCAATCCTCCAATTTTAACACTGGGATACGTGTTAAGAGCGCACCTTTAAATACTATTTCCTGTGGTAACAACGACATAGAAATCATAAATTTTTAGAAATTGCGTCCTTGGTTACCTTTTTTTTCCCTTCCATGGAGGGATGTATGTCAGGAGCCTAGTAATAGGCTCAGTGTCCTCAACATCTAACTCCTAAACTCAATCTTGGAGTTCCTCCTCATCCAAATCTAATGGGATAAAGGACTGCTTAGCCTTGTCCATTTTCTCCTTCTACCACACCTCCTCGGTGTTCTTCCTTGGTGAGTGCCTTACTGGTAATACTTGGGGCCTCTTTTTCTTCTCCTTAGTAGCATATTTCTTTGACCTAGGTAACCTAG
This sequence comes from Pinus tabuliformis, assembly GCA_031772625.1. Taxonomy (NCBI): domain Eukaryota; kingdom Viridiplantae; phylum Streptophyta; class Pinopsida; order Pinales; family Pinaceae; genus Pinus; species Pinus tabuliformis. The sequence goes on along the minus strand of CM062819.1, from coordinate 1,137,428,665 downwards.
GTTCCATAGGAATAGATGGCATAGATTCCATGCTCGCAATTTCTAGGGCTAGAGTGTCAAAGACAATAGCTTTAGAACTGGCTGCTATTGAGGTCATTCTATCTAAGAAGGCCTTGTGGAATGTTTTAGATAGGTGAGCTAGCCCTCGATACTTAAACAAATCCTCCCAATCTCCTTGATTCATAAAGCGAAAGAAATAGAGTGTAAGTCTGATTGATAGACAACAAAGTGTTCTTGTGTAAGCCAACATGCCATGTTTATAGGAGTTTTCAAATTCAAATCAAATTGTTCCCTCCCTTTCTTAATCATAAATGCACCTTTGGCAGTAGATATCCAAATATTTTCACCATAAATGTCACATACCCACTCCTCATAATGGGATTTTTTCTATCCAATCATGAACATTTACTTCAACGGCTCCTTTTGGACCCCGCTGCACGACATTGTCCCCTGTGGCACAACTCATGCATCACAACTTCTTCTGTCATAGCTTCCTCTGTTGCAACTTTTGTTGTGCTCCACTTGCCTCCATCACGTATCCTCCTTACTATATTTTTCCCCTCTTTAGGAAGTTTAGTTTAAAGTCCTTCTCCCCCTTGCAATTGCCTAGAGCACTAACACTGTCCTGCTACCATGTAGTCATTATGCAAAGGTAGGATCCTCTGTATACAATTTCAACCTACTTCCATTCACCTTTTCCAGGAATGGTTTTCCATTCAGTTTCGTGAGTTGAATTGTGCCACCATCCGTGATCTCCTTAACAAAATATGGCCCTAACTAGTGCATTTGAAATTTCCCTGGAAAATTTGTGAACTTGTTTTCATATAGCAACACCAAATCGTCCACCTTGAAAATATGCAGATTAATATGCCTATCATGCCAGGTTTTTTCTCATTCCTTTTGCACTTGGTGGTGAAATCCTGCAAGAAAACAATCCTCTTCTAACTCTATCAACTGCGCGAGCCATTCCTCCAAGGCCTCATGATCCACCATCTCTGTAAAAGTCACAATGCACAAGCTTGGCATAATATATTCCATAGGCATCACCGCCTTAATCCCATAGACCAACCTAAATGGAGTTTGGCCTGTTAACTTTTTGCAGGTCATCCTATATGCCCATAGAACCACTAGTACGTGCACATCCTATTCATTCCTCTGCGCGTTACAAAATGTTTTCAACACGTTCTCCAAGATTTTATTGAATTCTTCCATCGTTCCATTTGCCTATGGGTGATAGGGTGTACTCTTTCTATGATACACCTGACATTCTTCAAGAATTACGCTGATTGTTTCATTCAAGAAATGTGTTCCCCTATCACTCATCAACACCTTTGGGCATCCAAATTGTGTTAAGATATATTCGAATAAGAAATTTACAACAGTAGCAACTGTACAATCCTTCACTAGTTATGCTTCTCCCTGTCTAGTTAAGTATTTTGTTGTAGTATCAATATACCCCACACCTGTCTTATTTGCTGGTGGTTGTGTTGGTCCTATAAAATCAATAGCCCACTTATCAAGTACTTGCAGTGACACTTGAGGGTTAAGGGGTAATTCATCTCTTCATGAAGGCTTTCCCATCCTTTGGCAAGCATCACATGGCTTACAATATGCCTTACAATCTGTATGTAATTTCAGCCACCATAAACCTATGTGTAAGATTTTATTTGTAGTTTCCTTCCCTACATAGTTTCCTCCCTCCACTCCTCCATGTGCTTGGGTGAGGATACTAGCGCGCTCGAATTATGGAACATACATTTGTAGTATTTCATTTGTTCCCAAAATCAACGAAAAATCTGTAGTGCGTACCACTAATTCCTTCTTCTACTGAGTGGAATACCATTCTAGATTTGTACCCATGGTTAAAAACTGAATAACATCAACAAAGTGGTTATCCAAAATGCGCAGAACAAAGAGTTGCGCATATGACATTACTTCCTCCAAACTAGTTGGTTCTTCACCTGTTTCAATCCTAGACAGGTGATATGGACCTACATTCAACCTTCCAGGCTTCACAATCACTTCAAAGTCATATTCCTAAAAGAATAATAAGCACCTGCATATTCCTCCCCCCAACATAGGCTTATTGACCTGGTACTTCAATGCAAAATGATCTGTATACATTTTAAAGTGTGCGCCCTGTTATCACTCTAGGAAACTCTCCTAGGTTGCAGCTCGGAGATGCCTGGTAACATATAATCTTCAATATTGTTCTCAGAAATATTGGAATGGATGATGGTTTGGATCAAGTTAGATAACCATTTTAGCTCTATTCTCACTCAAGACATGCATGAACACTCTCACAATACAAGGTTTTAGACCACTAATGCTCAATAATTTATAGATTCAATGGATAGATGGAGAACACTGACTGTACCAGCATATTGCATACATAAACACTTATGAATGGCTAGCTACAGGAAGTAAATGAGACTTGCAAATCTAATTTATCAATTCCGAGATAAGATGATAGTTATCTGGCATTAGACACAGCAGAAAACCTGAATAACCTATTCAAGTGCAAGCATAGAACAACAAAGAGAATGGACATTGAACATATAATAGCAAAAGAAGCTTATATTGCTAGAATGAAGAAAAGAAGCTTGAAGGAATAGAGGAGGAACAATCTCCAGAAGTTGAACCTCTATTACATCTTACTTTTAGCTATTTAAAGCATGTTTACAATGCTCCTGAGCTCTAAGAGGCTCAAAGTCTTAATCTTCTCTGATCTGTCCCTTAACTGTTTGATTCCCTCTATGGGCAAGCATGGCTCAGAGGTTTTCACCTTCTGACAGAGGAATAGCCACCTTCAGGTAGTTTGATGTGCTGTCTAGGAGATGTCTCATTCCAGATATGCTCGACGATGTTTGTTTGATGAGATGCGTTGGGCTATTGATGCGTTGTGCTGCTTCTCAGCCTCTATGTTGGTTTGGGGAGGAACTGTGTGTGTTGTGGCCCTTTCAATGGTTTAATAGTGCATGCTTTTTCTTAAAATAGAACAACGCTGCCTTATTGCGGACCTCTATTGAAAATAATGAATATTTCAGTTTTAAACAAAAAACACAGCAACTTTGAGAAATCCCGCCCCTCTGTGTCCTTTTCAGACTTAAAAAGTCCTCAAAAATGGTTTATATCCATCGGGTCTGCCTTTGGGGTCGCTATTGCAAGTCGCTGATGGCCTGGCCCTATGTATTTTCTTTGTATTCTGGAATACGTAAAAACATTGGAAATGTATGAAAAATGGCTTTGGCGGACTTCAGATATTATATATTTCACTTCCCAGACCTGAAAGGGTCCGGGACTCATCGCAATCAGCGTTGACCAAAGGTTCCTTTGTATTTTGTTTAAACAACGAAAACACACAAAATACATTAAAAAATGATCTTTTGCAGACTTGAAAATATATATATTTTCTTCTCAAACCCTTTCAGGTCCGGGATTCATCGCAATTGGTGCTGCCCTGTTCCCCTTTGTATTTCGTTATATAACAAAATACATTAAAATGTGTTTAAAACAAGCCTTTTTACTGGCTTAAAAATTTATGAACTCTCAAATATAACGCCATTGGGTCCAGTCATCGGGTCACACATATGCCTATGCATAGGCCCCACCAATGGTATAGTGCCGATGTGATATAACGATGCAATAAATCATAATCGTGTGTCGCTCACTCCCTAAGTCCATATAACATGGCATATGCTCCCTGCCAATAGAGATATGATCGATATCGGTGATCGACATATCTCTCGGCTCGATCTCATCATGACTCTACTCTAAGTACCTCCGATGGCCACTGCCAATGCGATTAGCCGCTTAGATCTGGGCCGTTGATCGGCAAGATCTAATGGCAGTTATGCATTGCCATGTTTATGCTTGCAATACCTTGTTTTTTCACTGTTTTGGAGTGTTTTAGCCTCTTGATAGTGTTTTTCCGCCCTTCCAAGGGCTCTCAACATGTGATGGTTTCGCTCTTTGGATGATCTTAGTGAATATTTTGAAGACTTTAAGAGCAAATTTGGATCCATTGGCATGATTTTACTGGTTCATGGAGACCTTCAAGAGCATATTTGGATCCATTTTTGGGACATTTTCCCACAAGGCTAACACTGGCTCCTTCTGGGGATGAAATCCTCCTTGTGAGGTTTCAAGGATCATAGATCAATGCCTTTCCTATAAAACAAAAATCAAATCTTCCTTCTAGTGTTCCATTGGGCATGGAGTCTATTTTATAATGAAATAAAAACTGGAAAAACATATTTACAATGACAAGGCTTTAAAGCCTTAAATGGAATAAAATTTCAAGAACTACCCATTTACTAGCCTACCAAAATTATCTCCTCCTTCCAGACTGCACAGAATGAATGTACTGTTCTACTAAATTTGAGTGATGACAAATGGACCTGTCCATAAGGAGTCAAACTTGCCATGATTACCTTTCTTTTCCTTAAATGCATCCCATTTAAGCACCCAGTCACCAACATGGAAATTGTCCACTTTTACCTTCCTGTCAAAGGTTTCTTTGATTTTCTTTTGATGAGCCTTTGAATTCTCAACTAGCTACTCTCTGATCTACTTTAGTTCGACCAGGTTATTCATTCTTCTTACCATGTCATTCTCTTCATCTTGTTCTTATTGCAAGAATTTAGCCATAGGGAGAATCAGCTGGATAGGGAAAACAACATTAGCGCCATAAATCAGTTTAAATGGAGAATCCCCTATGTATTTTTTGATGATAACTCTGTCAGCCCATAGTGCAAACTTCAACTTGGAATCGCAGCTCTTTTTGTTGTCCTCTAACATTTTTTTGATTACCCTTACCAGACTCTTATTAGATGATTCTACCAGCCATTGCCTTGAGGATAATATGTGGTAGAATACACCACTTGAATGCCCATGGATTCAGTCATGTCCATCAATTCTTTTGCCTTGAAATTTGCTGCATTATCAGTGACTAGTTTGGTTGGGCAACCAAATCTAGTGAAAATATTCTCATTCAAGAACTTTATGACAACTTGATGATTGGCATTATTAGTGGGTATAGCCTCAATCCACTTGGTGAAATAATCAGTGGCTACTAAGATCCATTTGTGTTGGCCACTGGAATGTGGGTTGATCTCACCTATAAAGTCCAAGCCCCACTATTGGAAGGGACCATTGACATGTATTGGCTTCAAGGGCAGAGATTTTAGTTGTTGTCTTCCTGCAAACCTCTGACACTTGTCACAAGCTTTCACAAAAGAAAACACATCAAAGAAAAGAGTAGGCCAATAATAACCAGCCCTCAAGATTTTGTGGGCTATGGTTTTCCAATAATGATGCCCTCCACAGATGCTAGAATGGAACTGGTATATGACTTCCATAGCTTGTTCTTTATCTAGACATCTTAAGAGGGTTCCCGATGGGTCTTTCCATTAAAGCAGATTTTTTTTTAATGTAGAATTTGGCTGATCTAAGTTTAATGGCCCGGGCTTGACTTGAGCTAAGACCTAGAGGGACTTTTGGCTTCTGTAAAAAATGAACTATGCTAGAATACCATTCACAAGTGGCTAGAGTTTTAGCTAGAGATTGATTTTTATTTTGTTCTTTTGCTTCTCCCTCTGTCTGCTCATCATCTAAATTTAGACCCATGCAATTTCTATCTAACAAGCTACAATTTTCTTCAACCATAAGTTTAACCAAGCCCTGGCCTTTGACAAGCTTAGTGGGCTTCACCTCTATGTTAAACTCTATGAATTTTGCAATCCATTTAGCTCTCTTTCCATCAATAACTAGCTGAGTTAAGACATATTTTACTGAGGCTGAAGGTACATATGAAACTACTTTAGAATGAAGAATATAAATTCTAAATGCCTTTAAAGATTTTATGAGAGCATAAGCTTGTTTTTCAATAAGGTCACACCTTAGTTGAGCATCCCTTAAAGTTTTGCTGAAAAAGGCCACAGAGTGCTCTATGCCTTCATCATTTTTTTGCAACAGAACTGCTGCAAGTGTATCATAAGAGGCAAAAGAGAAGATACAAAACTACTTAGTGTAATTTGGGCTGATTAGAGTGGGAGATTCTATGATAGCTTGCTTGATGGCTTCAAAAGAGCTTCTTGAAGCATCTGTCCATTTTATTTCTAATCCTTTCTTCAGCATGGAAGTGTTGTGCTTTACAAGCTCTGCAAAGTTTGGAATGTACCTCCTTACAAAGTTAATCTTACCCAAGAAGGATTGAATGTCCCTTTTTGACCTTGGGATGGACAATGTTTGAATGGCTTGAACCCTTGCTGGATCAATCTTCACACCTTCAGCAGAAACAATATGTCCCAGAAGTTTTCCTTCTTCCAGAGCAAATTGTGACTTCTTTGGGTTCATTGAAATTACAAACTGTCTGCACTTTAAGAAGGCCTTCTTCAAATGTTGTAAATGGTCTTTGTGGCTGTTGGAGAAGACTGTTATGTCATCAAGATAAATAAGGATGAACTTTTCCTTCTCTCCCACGAAGGCTATGTCCATGGCTCTCTGAAAAGTAGCCCCAACATTCATCATTCTGAAAGGCATCTTGGAGTACATGAAAGTGCCCCAAGGAGTAGTGAAGGTGGTCTTTTCCTGATCTTCTGGATGTACAGCAACCTGATTGTAACTTGAAAATCCATCGAAGAAAGACATGACTTTTTCCCCTAAAACTCTTTGCAACAAGTGTTCCATCTTAGGCAGGGGGCAGTGATCTTTTTTAGAGCACTTGTTCAGATTTTTGAAGTCAACACAAAGCCTGATTTCTCCATTTATCTTTCTCACTACCATAAGGTTAGCTATCCATTTTGAATACCTTAGGGGAACTATGATTTTGGCATCCAACAGTTTCTTGATCTCTTTCTCAATCAAAGGAAATAAGATAGGGCTGATAGGTCTTAATTTCTGCTTAAAAGGGGTAGTGTTCTTTTCCAATGGAATCTTGTGCTGAATGATGTTTGTATCACATGTTTTAAGATCATTGTATTCCCAAGGAAAAAAGATTAGTGAATTGCTTCATGAGGGTGCAACACTTGGAATTCTGGGCAAAAGACAAATGAGTAGACAGATTGATGTATTTCGGATCGCTTGGGCTCTTGATATTATGTTTATAGAAAACAGACTCATTTTCTGTTTTGGTAGGCTTATAAGGCACATCATTATGGTCGAACAATTTCTCTAGAGGCACCAATCCTTTTGGTATATGATTACTAGGCAGGTGGATGATGCTTCCTCAATCAACCTCGTTTTTTATCTTGGACTGGCCGCGCTATTCCATGGTTTAATTTTCTTGGTCGATGCGCGTTTCAGAAAATTCCTCAACGACTTATAAAAACCTATTAATTTCCTCATCGTCTTCAAAAACTCTCCAATATTTGACATTGTCAGGCAGAGACGGTCTATATTTTACCTGAACTTCATATGTCAATTTAGGAGGCAAAGGAGGAATAAACGTGCTAGCAGACACAACAAGGGAGTCGACAAGCTAGTTCTTCATTCTCGGGATATAAGAAATGCTAAAATTAATAAAAGAATCCTTGAGACTCCATACGTCATCTCTGTATGCTTTCATCCTTGGATGCTTAGCTTGGAAAGTTTTATTTATGTACTAAATAATGAGGTCTTCATCTCCAAACACTTTCAGGCCTTTGATACCCATTTCTTTAGCAGTGCTTAAGCCCGGAATCAGAGCTTCGTACTCTTCTACGTTGTTTGTGATCTGAAAGGTTAATTTGAAAGATAAATGAATGTATTCCTATGTTGGGGACACAAGGACTACACCTGCCCCTGCAGCTTCTTTAGAGCAAGCCCCATCAAAAAACATATCCCAAATCTGTGGGTTTTCTTCCTCTATGATCTGGCAAACTGGTTTCTTGAGCTCCATGGAGGCCAACACAGGTTTTTCAATATGAAGAATACAAGCTCCAAAATCAGTGTCGAAAGCATATATGGGATGATTGGTGGGATTATTTTCATTGCTTATTATATAAGCTAGCTGAGCTTCTTTGTATAATCTCTTGCTCTCACCTCTGAAAACTGGGACAATAGCATAGGACAGATCATTTTGTAATGATCCACCTAATCTCTTGATCCAACCTCTAGAATGTAACATGCCAAACTTGGGGGGTACATTTTCCACCACAATATCCATCATCATGCTTTTCATAAGTGGCTGAGACAAAGTGATGGCTAGGTCCTTGATTAATCCTAGAAATTTCACTTTTCTAGAGTCAAAAGAGAATAGGTCATGATAAGGCTTGGTGATGTCAAGGCCCAACTCATCCCTGACAGCCTTGGGCATAAGATTATGGCTAGCTCTAGTGTCCAAAAGGTAGTTGTGAAGTACTTTTCATGACTAGTCAGAGAGACATAGAATGATGGGGAGCTGTCTTCACAATTTTCAATCATTGGGCTGAGAATAATAGCTGGCTTGTCATCTTGTAGATTTACATAATTAGTGGAGGCTTGGATGGCTTTAGGCTCAAGGGCCTTGAGGATGGATCTTTTGAAGGATTCATTCTTCACTAGTTCAATTAAAGGCATAGGTATTTTTAGCTTCTGAATTTCTGATTGAAAACTGAAAGGAGAAGGAGACTTGTCAAGGCCTCTTACCTCATGAGCTAGAGCTTTGAGGATGATGGGATCAACTGCCGGTTGTTTTTGCTTATTAGCTTGTTGTATTGCAGGGAGAACAACTCTTTGAATAAGATTTTTGTTGGCATTATTTATCTTTGACCTCAAATTATATCTTTGCTGATCTACAGTTTGTAGAATAACTTCACCATCCCATTCTTGGCTAATTTGGTCATTGCATAATGACATTTCATAGGCAGCTAAGGTAAAAAAGGAAGCATTGCCTTTGTCTTCCAAACAATGGATTTCATCATCTTCTTCAGATTGCTCTTCTTCCATGAATTCATTTTGAAAAGGAGCCTTCACCCTTTAGTCTTCATTGGCATCTTTGTTTCTTTGCAAAATCTGCAACTACTCATTAATTCTTCTATATGGATTTGGATTTAGATTTCTAGGATCAAAGGTATTAGGCACTCTTCCTTTCCCTAGGTGCTGCTTAACCTTCAATTTGGAGATTTCATAAGCTAATGACTCAATCATTTTGGTCATTTTATCTATCTTAGGATCAGAGGATGATGAAGACTCGCCCCTTTGTCTTCTTCTATCAACATTTCCCTTGAGCTTCTCTGCAGCCATGATGTTTGATTCCACTTCCAAGGCTACCTCCTGCATGTCAGCCAAAGTAGCACATCGCCTTTCCCTCAACAGTAGGTAGAAGTCATAATCAAAAGCACTGGCATAGGTGAGTTTAGCAGAGGTAGTAGTGGGTTTTACTTTAGCTGGTATCTTGCTGTACATATAGTTAAACCTCTTATTAAAATCAGACAACAACTCACCATTTTCCCTCTTTAAGTTCCCAAACTCAGTGTGGTAGTAGAGGAGATCCTTCTTATCCCCCCAATGCTTTAGGAATGCATCATCTAAAGCTTCAATATCTGCTATAGATCTTGGGGTTAGTTCTCTGAACCATTTTCTAGCCTCTCCATCTAGGCTTTGGACAAAGACTCTCATCCACACATCATCTTCACTAATGTCCAGATTATTAGCATAGCTATAGAATGACTCAAGATGTTCTTTAGCAGTAACACCTTTAGTCCCAGTGAACTTAGGCTTATATTTATGATATTCTCCAGTAGGCATGGAATTCAAATGAATGGGTAGTATTAGAGGTCCATACCTAGTAGCTATGATTCTTTCCATTTTGGTAGGTGCTTGTGGACCTACCATAGATGTGGTGACTAAAATAGTACTGGCAATCTAAATGATAGAGGGCTAAGAAGTGATTGATAAGACTAAAGAAGTATGATGGATAGGAGGTGAGGTTTCCTTTGGGCTTAAAGAAAAAGGAGAACCTAAAGAATAAGAAGCTTTATGAATCTCTGAGAGTTTTACTTCACTGCTAGTATTAGATGCTATACTCTCAACATGTATTTGTTCTATTACAGGACTTGCTTGAAGAGATACAGGAGATTGTTTAGGTTTACTTGAAACTGATGCTCCTTTCTACAATACCTTTCTCCCTTTGATGATTTTTTTAAGGTCAGGTACTATGTCAGCTTGTAGCTTCTGAGGACTTCTTCGAGTATGCCTCAAAAACTGAGCCATAACTATGATGCGGAGTCGCTAAGAGGTTCGGCCTCCAATAGAGTTTCCAGATAGATGATTACAACCAAAAATGTGCCCAGACTTTGTATATCATCAAAGCTGGATCTGTGTCGTTTCCCAGGGAAGCTGAGCTTCAGTTTCCTCTCCCCAGAAATGGTGCCAATTATGGTGGCACTCCAGGAAACTCTCCTAGGTTGTAGCTCAGAGATGCCTAGTAACATATAATCTTCAATATTGTTCTCAGAACTATTGGAATGGATGATGGTTTGGATTAAGTTAGATAACCATTTCAGCTCTATTCTCACTCAGGACATGCATGAACACTCTCACCAATACAAGTATTTAGACCACTAATGCTCAATAATTTATAGATTCAATGGATAGATGGAGAATACTGACTGTACCAGCAGATTACACACATAAACACATATGAGTGGCTTGATACAGGAAGTAAATGAGAATTTCAAATCTAATTTATCAATGTAGAGATAATATGACAGTTATTTGGCATTAGATACAGCAAAAAACTTGAATAACCTATTCAAGTGCAAACATAGAACAACAAAGAGAATGGACATTGAACATATAATAGCAATAGAACCTTATATTGCTAGAATGAAGATGGGAAGCTTGAAGTAACAGAGGAGGAACAATCTCTAGAAGTTGAACCTCTATTACATCTTACTTTCAGCTATTTATAGCCTGTTTACAATGCTCCTAAGATCTAAGAGGCTCAGGGTCTTAATATTGTCTGATCTGTCCCTTAATTGTTTGATTCCCTCTATGGGAAAGCATGGCTCGGAGGTTTTCACCTTCTAACAGAGGAATAACCACCTTCACGTAGTTTGATGTGCTATCTAGGATCTGTCTCATGCCAGAAATGCTCCATGATGTTCGTTTGATGAGTTGCGCTAGGCTATTGATGCGTTGTGCTACTTCTTGGCCTCTGTGTTGGTTTGGGGAGGAAATGTGCATGTTGTGGCCCTTTCAATGGTTTAACAATGCATGCTTTCTGTTAAAACAGAATAACACTGCCCTATTGCGAACCTCTATTGAAAATAATGAATATTTCTGTTTTAAACAGAAAACACAACAACATTGAGAAATCCCACCCCTGTGTGCCCTTTTCGGACTTCAAGAGTCCTCAAAAATGGTTTATATCCATCGAGTCTACCTTTGGGGTCACTATTGCGAGTCACTGATGGCCTGGCCCTGTGTATTTTCTTTGTATTCTGGAATACGTAAAAACACTGAAAATGTATGAAAAATGGCTTTGGTGGACTTCATATATTATATATTTCACTTCCTGGACCCTTTTGGTGTTGGAAATAATACTGAAAGGGGGGTGAATCAGTATTATTAAGTCACTTATTTTCTTTTCCAAACCCAGATCATATACGCTACTTCAGTTAGATCAAACCGCGTATATATGCAACTATAGAGAAGGAAACCCGCGTATGCAATGCAGACTTATAATTTAATTTATCTTACTGATGTTAATCATTAATCTGTGTATCAGGATCAAATGAACAGTAACTAGAAATAGTAAAATAGATCTGAAGACAATCACACACACAAGAACACAAGATATAAGGTGGAAACCTAATGTGGGTGAAAACCACCTGCTGCAATTCATCTCTATCTTCTTTTAATTAGAAACTTCTTTTTACAATGTATTGGTGCAGTCCTTTACCAGTACGCAGGCTACAACATGCAGAGAGATACAACCCTCTCTCGTTCTCCAGTTTCTCCTAGAAGGGAGCTACAACCCCCTTAGCTCTTGTACTGGCCAAGATACTAGTACGTAGGTGGTTGCCTATTGAAGGCTACAACATTCTCTTTCTTCCAAGGACCACATTTCATAAATTTTCACACTGGATCCATGAACATCAATCAATCATCAAGTATTTCTGCATCAAACAATCTCCTTTTCACCAATTAGCACTGAATCATGTAAACACTTCTCTGACAGTTGTACCCAGAACACAGTAACAGTAACCATACACCAAATTCTAAACCCAGAACACTGTAGCAATAGATAGAGGTAGCTAGATCACAATTAAAAGATATACGCTACTTCAACAACCTAAAACCGGCATGCATACACTTCTGTGCTTGGAACAACCTGCGTATACGCTGTTTGCATTCACCGAACCAGCGAGCATACACGCTTTCGCTCCACTGAACCTGCATACAGATCTATAAAGGATAATTCACTCTTTCAAGTATTCAGACACTAATTAACCCAGATCATCAGAGTTATAGATCAAGCATGCGCCACATATAACAAATCAAAATCATACAAAGATACCATCATTCAAGCTTAAAGATTACGACCCATCAATATAACTTATCCTTCTTTATGTGCTAAGGTTCCTCCTTCATTTAGATCCAGATCTGCACCATAACCCCAATTCATTCAGATGATGCTTTGCCAAATGATCTCCTTCCTCTTTTATAGTCTTAGGCCTTTCACAATACCACGGTCCAAAACCATAATAACACAATACCATGAACCCAATACTTGGGATCAACACTTTTGGATGCAATACCACGGACCAAAACCATAGGATCAAAAACTGTCGAACTAATACCATGAGCCAACCATGAAAGTGCGTGAACTTTTCTCTTCATGAAAGGAACTTTTCTCTCCATGAAAGTGCATGAACTTTTCTCTACATGAAAGAAACTTTTCTCTGCATGAAAGTGTGTGAATTTTTCTCTACATGAAAGAAAATTTTCTCTGCATGAAACTGCATGAACTTTTCTCTACATGAAAGAAAATTTTATCTTCATGAAAGTGCGTGAACTTTTCTCTACACGAAAGAAAATTTTATCTTCATGAAAGTGCATGAACTTTTCTCTACATGAAAGAAACTTTTATCTTCATGAAAGTGCATGAACTTTGCTGCACTATAAATTATCATCTGAGATGAGTGGGTTGCCATCAAGTACAACATATGTATCATAATGCCAACAATATCCCCCTTTGGACTTGATGGCAACAACAACCAATCACTTTCCCCCTTTGACATCAAGGGCAAAGGGCAAGCCAAGATAATCTCTTTCCTAGATAAACATTCTGCTGCCCATACTCCCCCTGAGTACCTGTTGAAATCTTTGAACGAGCTCCCCCTTTGTATATGCCAAGGTGTACCACTCTGTCCATGCTTCCTTTGAGTACATACTGAAGTTTCTGCTCTGCTGAAGTGTGCTGTTCATCCTCCCCCTTACTATAAGCAAGGTCTGCAAAATGATGTTTTAGAAGAAGAACATGACTCTATCATAAATGACCTTCCTATCACCAAGGACTCATACATACATCCATTTCCCAACCAAGTGGGGATTGACTCATCCACCCAACCAAGTGGGGATACATCAAAAGTTTACACAAGATAAAAGAAGAACATTACATCTTCATCCCAGGCATAGTGGGGAAACCAAGATTGGTCGTTACATGACCTTGACACCATAAAAGAGATACATGACATAGAGACGAAATATCTAGAGCAAGACTTATGAAAGTCACCAATAACTAATAGCAGCAGCATCTGACAATCACCATTCAGATCAGCAACCCTAATTCCCTTCTATTCTTCCTCTACCTTTGTTCCACCTGAAACCAACAACAGCTGTGAACTAGAACCAAAAGCTTCTAAGATAATGCCAACAATGCATCATTAGAAGTTTATCTGCTCCCCCTGAACCTATGCCAGATGGTCTCTGTCATATCCATATCAGACTATCTTCAACCAGAGCCTGTCCCTACTGATATCCATCTAGCCTCCATATACACGACTGTCTCTGCACAAACCGCCATATGTACGCGGATCCTCCTTAGGCAACTCGCGTACACCCATTTTTCTCTGAAACAAACAAGGTTTAACAGCAATATGGTGCATCAACTACTCCCAACTTTTGCCTGAGGTGTTCAAAAGTTTCCCTGGGCAGTGGTTTGGTGAGTATATCAGCAACTTGTGAATAATTGACCGGAGAATCCACAGTTTTATCATTTTTGAACCAACGTTTCAAATCCCAAGTGGGATCCATCTTCAGGATGAGAGAATGATGATGACAGAAGAGCAACGGAGAAGTAATAAATAGTGATGAGGATGAAACATTTAGGAATAACAAACATGTCGGCTGAATTAATAATTTTTATTATTTTTATTTTTATTTATTTTAATTAATTTTAATTTTTATTCTAAATTTTTTATATAATATTAATATGTTTTTAAAATTTTTATTTTGATGTGATAATTAATATTAATCTTAATAAGAAATTAATATCTAAATAATTTAATTAAATTATTAATAATATTAATAATACTAATTAATTATATTATTAATATTAATTAAATTGATTATATTAATATTAATATTATTATATTAATTAATTAATAATAATTATATTAATAATATTAATTATTGTTATTAATTAATTATATTAATTATTTATTGTTATTGAATATATTATTAATCCTAAATATATTAATTAAAATATTATTAATATATTATTAATACTAATTATTATTAATTATATTAATTATATATTATTATTATTAATATATTAATTAATTAATATATTAATTATATTAATCATATTATAAAACTAATCATACTACTTATATTATTAATATTAAATATATTTTTAATTTGTTTAAGTATATAATATTAATTTTATTATGAAATTAATTTAATTTTATACCTAGGGAAGAAATAATTCTAATAAGAAATTGATATAAACCTAGGGGATATTAATAATATTATTAATTATATTACTAATAATATTAATATTAATATATTATTATTATTAATGTTAATTATTTTAATTATATAATATATTATTATTATTAATATTAATTATGTTAAATTATATTATTATTAATATATTAGTTAATATTATTAATAATATTAATTATAATGATTATATTAATTATTTAATTATATTAATTATATTATTATTTATAATTATAAAATAATTTCTCAATATATTAATTAAATTA
Organism: Pinus tabuliformis; assembly: GCA_031772625.1. Taxonomy (NCBI): domain Eukaryota; kingdom Viridiplantae; phylum Streptophyta; class Pinopsida; order Pinales; family Pinaceae; genus Pinus; species Pinus tabuliformis. Next base: position 1,137,413,486 of record CM062819.1, on the reverse strand, counting down.
TTATTAATATATTATTAATTATATTATGATTATTAATATATTAATTAATATTAATTATTTATTTATTTATATTAATTATATTATTTATTAATTATAATATTATTAGTAATAATTCTTATTAATAAAATTATTATTCATATTGATTTGTTTTAATATATAATATTATTAATTCTAAAGTGAGATTAATGTTATACCCAGGGAATTTTTTAAAGAAATAGATTTTAACCTAGGGAATATTAATACCAAAAGGAAAATAATATCTAGGGTTAGAATATTCTAGAATTTTACCAAAATCCTATACCTAGATTTAAATGAAAACAAAGACTAAAGACACAAGAAAGGAGAGGGATAACTTACCTGCTTGAGGCCTTTACCTATTACCAGGGGAAGTGCTTGCGCTTTTTATTTCCTTGATCAAGGGAAGCCAGCTCCCGCTAATCTCCACGCCATTATCTCTGTTCAGATTATGAGGATGTTTGATGATTTCAAGCGCTTCTCTGATCTTTCGTCTCTGATGTTGCTCTTCCCTAGCAATAATTGATGCGCTTTCCAGACAGATATGGTGTTTTGTCTTTAAGGAGTGCTCTGCCAGGGCTGAAGTACGAGATCTTTCGTTCTTAATATCCGCGCCATGTTCTTTGAGTCTTGTCTGGAGGGAGCGACCTGTTTCACCAATGTAGCATTTTCCACAGGAACACTCTATTTTATAAACTCCTTTAAGCTGCTGCTTGTCGATATCATCTTTAACGGACCTCAAACTTTGTCTGATAGTACCTGGGGCAGAGAAATGAGTGATAATGTTTTTCTTTTTTAGGACTTTGGCGATTTTGTCCGTAACCCCATGGATATACGGAAGAAAAACAATACCACAGTTAGGCTGGTCTTGAGCCTTAGGCTCATGGGACAACAACTTCCTTTCAGCTTTCTCTATGGCCTTATTAATTTCCTGCTCCTTGTAGCCTATACTTTTAAAAGTTAGGATTAGGTGCTTCTTCTCTTCCTCTAGGTGCTCTGAGTCGGAAATTCGAAGGGCTCTGATGGCCAGCGTGTTTAGAACACCAATCTTTTGCGCAGGGTGATGGTGGGAATCGGCATGGAGGTAACTCTCTGTGTGGGTTGATTTCCTGAAAACCTTGTGGCCCAAAGAGCCATCTTCTTTTCTGATGATTAGGACGTCTAAAAACGGAATGCTCTTGTTTTCTTCAAGTTCCATTGTAAACTTTATATCTGGAGAGATCGAATTTAAGTGAGTGAAAAACTTTTCGAGCTCTGCTTTACCATGAGTCCATTTTATATTGGTGTCATCGACAAATCGCTTCCACCAGGCTAGTTTCAAAGGATATGAATTCAGGGCCTTCTTTTCAAAGTATTCCAGTTAAGGTTGGCCACTATTGGCGAAAGGGGGGACCCCATTTGAACTAGAGATAATCTTTTTTACATCCTTCACGATTTTGGGGATGGGATTGCTGCTTAGCTTCTTATAACTGCCACAGCTTAGGTGATCATTCATCTTACAAACATAATCTTCTTTGTCCAGAATGACCGTAGCTCCTCCTTTGTCAGCTTTAAGAACCACGACCTTGTCATTGCTTCGCAAGGAATTGAAGGCTTTTTGTTCTTCTTTGCTGAGGTTGCTTTTGGGGATTTTGGTTTTCCTCATGATTAGAGAGCATTCTTGCCTCAATGTTTCTTTATCCTCCACAGTAAGGTTGCTGATCCCTTCCTCTATGTTACAAATCATCTTTTCAAGGGGAAGGTTTTTAGGTGTCACTGCAAACCCCAAACCTTTGCTGAGAATATTAGTGACAACAGGATCCAATTCCAAAGAGGACAGGTTAACTACTTTTCTTTTTGATTTATCATTCTGTTTTCTATTGCCCATTTTGGCTCCATTATTATGATTCCTAACCAGAGTGCTTTCATCAATAAAACCCTTCTCCCAGGCTGCAACTTATTCCTTAGAGGGAACATACTCCAGCTTGACCTTTTGTTCCAGCACTTGTTCCCGGAGAAAATGATACTTGATCGGTATGTGCTTAGTCTTTGAATGCATGACTAGGTTCTTTGAAATGTTGATTGCACTTGTATTATCACATAAGATGGAGATAGGTGGTGTACAAGTGATTTGAAAGTCCTGCAAGGTTTGCATCATCCAAAGGAGTTGAGTGCAACAAGATGCAATGGACACATATTCCGCTTCAACTATAGATAGAGCAATCGAACTTTGTTTCTTGCTGAACCAAGATACTAATCTGGAACCCATAAAGAATGCACCACCACTTGTGCTTTTTCTGTCATCCATGCTTCCAGCCCAATCTGCATGTGTATAAGCATGAAGAGTGAGATTTGTATCTCTTGGATACCACAAGCCATAGTTTTGAGTTCCTTGAAGATACTTGAAAATTCTCTTTACTGCCTGAAGATGGGTTTCCTTAGGATTTGCCTGAAATCTTCCAACTATTCCCACTGCATGCATGATGTCTGGTCGGGTACCTATCAAATAAAGTAGACTTCCAATCATGGATCTATAGGTTGGTTGATGCACTGTTGCTGATTCATCATTTGCACTGAGGCTGCAACCTGTAACCATGGGGGTACATACTGGTTTTGCATCTTCCATGCCATATTTCTTCAAGATCTGGTTGAGATACTTGGTTTGAGACAAAAAGATACCTCCTTCATTTTGTTGGATTTGCAATCCAAGAAAATATGTCAATTCTCCAAGCAAAGACATTTTGAATTCTTTCTACATCACCAAGGCAAACCTTTGACGCATAGCTTCTTCATTGTTGCCAAAGATAATATCATCTACATACAAAACAAGTATTAGCAATTTGTCATTTCCAATTTTTATATAAATATTGCTATCTGCTGATCCTTTTGAAAAACCTTGTTGATGAAGATATTTGTCCAAATGGTAGTACCAAGTCCTTGGAGCCTGTTTGAGACCATAGAGAGCCTTTTTTAGTCTGCATACAAGATTTGGATCATTCCCAAGAATGAAACCATCTGGTTGCTCAATGTACACTTCTTCTTCTAAGTCTCTATTCACAAAGGCTGATTTCACGTCCATTTGAAATACTTTGAACTTCTGAAAGCTTGAGAGAGCAAGGAACATTTGGATGGCCTCAAGTCTAGCAACGGGAGCAAAAGTTTCTTCAAAGTCTATACCTTCTTGTTGAGCATACCCTTTATAAACAAGTCTGGCCTTGTTTCTAATCACATCCCCATTTTCATTCAACTTGTTTTTAAAGATCCATTTTGTCCCTATGACATTCTTATCTTTTGGTCTAGGAACCAACTCCCAAGTGTTATTTTTTTCAATCTGCTCAAGTTCGTCATCCATTGCCTTGACCCAGAATTCATCTTTGCATGCCTCTTTTACATTTTTTGGTTCAGTGGAGGAGAGCAATGCCAAATAGCTTGAGGCTTCTGCAATTTTTCTTCCTGTTTGTATACCTGCCTCTTTCTGCCCCAAAACTTGAAATTCTGGATGATTCTTCTGAACGTACTTGGATGGAGTCTTCTCTTCTATCCTTATCTGTTCCTCTGGTGCCCCTTGAGGTTCTTCTTCATCATTTGTCTGATTTGAAGGGTAGTCTTCATCGTCTTCAATATTTTCATAATTTACTTGCCTAGAATGTTTCCTTCTTCATCAATCACTACATCAATGTTGTCAACAATTCTTCCAAGTCTTTTATTGTAACACTTATATGCTTTGCTGTGGGGAGAGTATCCATGGAGAATGCCTTCATCTGCTCTAGGTTCAAGTTTGCCAAGCTGTTCATCATTATTCTTAATATAGCATTTGCTTCCAAAAATTTTGAAATGTTTTACCGAAGGAGTCTCACCATACCAGAGCTCATGAGGAGTTTGAGTGCTGTTCACTCGGACATTTGTTTTGCTGAGAATAACAACCACAACAAATGCAGCTTCATCCCAAAAGGTTGCGGGAGTTCCAGACTCATCAAGCATAGCACGATCCATTTGTTGAACCATTATGTTCATCCTTTCCACCACTCCTTTTTGCTAAGGAGTCCTAGCTATAGATAATTCCCTTCTTATTCCATGTTCTTCACAGAAATAGAAAAATTCATTTGAGGTAAACTCCCCACCTCTGTCACACTTGAGGAACTTAATTTTGTGATTTGATTCATTTTCAGCCAAGGCTTTGAAAGATTTAAATTTTTCGAATGCTTCATCTTTGTGCTTCATAAGTCCTATCCAAACCATCCTGGAGAAGTCGTCAATGAATAATATAAAGTATTCTTCTCCTCGAGGTGACCTTGTCCTAAATGGACTGCATACATCTGTATGGACTAGTTTAAGAGGCCTTCTAGTTGATCCTTCCTTTTCAGGGAAGTTAGTTCTGGTTTGCTTACCAAACTGACATGATTTGCATATTGTATTGTCTGGAATTATGATGTCTGGAAGACCACGAACTGCCTGGTATTTGCATGCTTTCCTTATCTGTGAAAAGCTTAGATGCCCCAACCTTCGGTGCCATAACCAGTGTTCATCATTCTTTCTCAAATAGCATTGTTATTGTCCTTCTTCAAATATGTATAAATTATTTGGAGTTCTTATGCCTTTGATCACTGTTTTTCCTGTATCAAGATCACGAACACTACATCCATTTGATCGAAATATTACCTCAGTTCCTTGATTGCACATCTGAATGACACTCTGTAGATTATGCTTCAAGCCATCAACATACAAAACATTTCTAGCTTTGACCTTTTCTTTCAACTGAACAGTGCCTTTTCCTTTTATGACTGAAGGGGTATCATTTCCAAAAGAAACTTTCTTTCCTTTTTCCAAAGCACTATATGATTGAAGTTTTTCTTTATCACCTGTCATATGCTTCAAGCATCCACTATCGATGTACCATTGATTTTCCTGTCCTTCTGCATAAAAGGCTATCCCACATCTTTCTGGTTGTGGTTCCTTCATTCTCCATGTTCTGGCACTTGAGGCTTTTTCTTTCTGAGTTGTCTACCGAAACCTGCTCCTGCATTCAGAATCTTCATGACCGAATTTATTACAAATAGAACATTCAATTTCATTTTCAAGGGCGGAAAAATTGTTATAGGTCCTTTTCGTGACCCCAGTCATACTTCTTTGTTTTTGATCTTCTCTAGTCATGATTGTCTTATAGGCAACACATTGGGTTGCTTTGTGGCCAAAGTTATGAAAAGAGAAACATTGGCCATTGAAGAACTCCTGTGATTATCAAATCGACCAGCCAAATGATTCTAGTTTCCATTGTCTTCCATTCTTGAGGCAAACTGAGAAGATTTTACCCGTGGCTGGTTGTAGCTTTTGTTCATCCTTAAGGTGGATTGCCCCCGATTTACCTAGTAGTCTTTGTTTATTCTTGATGCAAATCATCCCTGTTTTACCTGGTGATCTCCATTGGGCTTTTGCTCATTCCTCCTTGCTGCATCAAGATAACTTTTTGAGGTGGATGGTTTCTGTGCTTGAGATGCTTCTTCATTATATCCTAGACCTGTCTTGATTAGTGGGGAACGCTGCAAATTGGTAATCTCATCTAGAGTTTCAGATCCTTTAGCCAAACGAAGATTAAGAGCTTTAGTTTTCTCAATCTCTTTTCTAAGACCCACAATTTCACATTCCAATTTTTCATGATGTTTTTCCCTTTCAGCCAGTTGACATTGCAGAGAATCAGTAATCACATTTTTCTCTTCTAAACAAATTTTGAGATTAGAAATCTCTTCATAAATACCTTCTGCATCTATAGGATCCATGTAATCATCATCTTCAAAAGCCATTAAAAGTTTATAATTATTACCTTGTTCATCTTCGTCACTATTTGATAGTCCATCACTGTCTTCATGAGTGTAGTAACTTCTTTTGGTTACATTCTGTTTCTTGTTCCATCTAACAAGTTCCTTCCCTTTGTCAATCTTATCCTTATGAGGACACTTGGTAGCATAGTGACTGACTCTTCCACAAGCAAAGCATTTGAAAGGTAACTTACCTTGGAATCTTCCAACACCCCGTTGAAGGTTTTTGACAAAATTTGATTCTTCTTCTTCTTCTGACACGTGTCCTGACTCATAGTAGTCTCCTTTGCCTAAAGCCTTGAAGGCAGCTTCTCTCCCGTTTGATGGTCCTCCTTTCCTCATTTCATAAGCAGTTAGAATCCTGTGCAGCTATGACATGGTAAGGTTTCGTAGATTCTCTTTTTCTTCTATTGCAGAAACTTTAGATTCAAACCTAGGGGACAAAGATCTTAGAACTTTTTCAACCACAATAGCCTCTTTTATTTCTTCACCCAAGTTTTTCATACAATTAACAATCTCATCTACATAAAGGAAATAGTTAGCCACACTTTCATCACTGTGCATTCTAAGATTTTCATACTAAATTCTGAGGGTTTGAAGTTTTGCTCTTTTTACCTATTCATCTCCTTCATAGCTCAGAATAATCTTGTCCCATATTTTTTTTGCAGATTTATACTGCATAACCTTGACGAATTCTGATTGAGATAGACATCCTAATAGGGTATTGACTGCCTTTGCATTTGTTTCATATTTCTTCTTCTCAGCCGGATCTGTAGGAGTTGCTGATGGAAAAGAGTACCCTATATCTATGATATCCCAGACTTCTGTACCAAGAGATTGAAGATAGGCAGTAACTCTTACCTTCCAATATAAAAAGTTTGTCCCATAAAAAATCAGTGGCCTGATAGATGCTTCTCTCTCATAGTTGCTCATGATGATGGATCTTCCTCCAAGCGATCAAGCTTCTTCAGAAGGACTTGCTCTGATACCAATTGTTGGAAATAATAGTGAGAGGGGGGGTGAATCAGTATTATTAAGTCACTTATTTTCTTTTCCAAACCCAGATCATATATGCTACTTCAGTTAGATCAAACCGCGTATATACGCAACTACAGACAAGGAAACCTGCGTATGCAATGCAGACTTATAATTTAATTTATCTTACTGATGTTAATCATTAATCTGTGTATTAGGATCAAATGAACAGTAACTAGAAACAGTAAAATAGATCTGAAGACAATCACACACACAAGAACACAAGATATAAGGTGGAAACCCAATGTGGGTGAAAAACACCTGCTGTAATTCCTCTCTATCTTCTTTTAATTAGAAACTTTTTTTTACAATGTACTGGTGCAGTCCTTTACTAGTACGTAGGCTGCAACCTACAGAGAGCTAGAACCCTCTCTTGTTCTCTAGCTTCCCCTGAAGGGAGCTACAACCCCCTTAGCTCTTGTACTAGCCAAGATACTAGTATGTAGGTGTTGGCCTACTGAAGGCTACAACCTTCTCTTTCTTCCAGGGACCACGTTTCATAAATTTTCAAACTGGATCCATGAACATCAATCAATCATCAAGTATTTCTGCATCAAACAATCTCCTTTTCACCAATTAGCACTGAATCAAGTAAACACTTCTCTGAAAGTTGTACCCAGAACACAGTAACAATAACCATACACCAAATTCTGAACCCAGAACACTGCAGCAATAGATAGAGGCAGCTAGATCACAATTAAAAGATATACGCTACTTCAACAACCTGAAACCTGCGTGCATATGCTTCTGTGCTTGGAACAACTTGCGTATACGCTATTTGCATTCACTGAACCAGCGTGTATACACGCTTTCGCTTCATTGAAACTGCGTACATATCTATAAAGGATAATTCACTCTTTCAAGTATTCAGACACTAATTAACCCAGATCATCAGATTTATAGATCAAGCATGCGCCACATATAACAGATCAAAATCATATAGAGATACCATCGCTTAAAGATTATGACCCATCAATAGAAGTTATCATTCTTTATGCGCTGAGGTTTCTCCTTCATTTAGATCAAAATTTGCACCATAACCCCAATCACAAATATTTTAGATCTAGCACTTATTAGATATTCAATTCATTCAGATGATGCTTTGCCAAATGATCTCCTTCCTCTTTTATAGTCTTAGGCCTTTCACAATACCACGGTCCAAAACCATAATAACACAATACCATGAACCCAATACTTGGGATCAACACTTTTGGATGCAATACCATGGACCAAAACCATAGGATCAAAAACTGTCGGACTAATACCATGAGCCAACCATGAAAGTGCGTGAACTTTTCTCTTCATGAAAAGAACTTTTCTCTGCATGAAAGTGCGTGAAATTTTCTCTACATGAAAGAAAATTTTCTCTGCATGAAAGTGCATGAACTTTTCTCTACTTGAAAGAAACTTTTCTCTGCATGAAAGTGTGTGAACTTTTCTCTACATGAAAGAAACTTTTAGCTTCATGAAAGTGCATGAACTTTTCTCTACATGAAAGAAACTTTTATCTTCATGAAAGTGCGTGAACTTTTCTCTACATGAAAGAAACTTTTATCTTCATGAAAGTGTGTGAAATTTGCTGCACTATAATCTATCATCTGAGATGAGTGGGTTGCCATGAAGTACAACATATGTATCATAATTCCAACATTTGGGTCTGGGACTCATCGCAATCGGTGCTGGCCAAAGGTTCCTTTGTATTTCGTTTAAACAATGAAAAAACAAAAAATACATTAAAAAATAGGCTTTTGTAGACTTGAAAATATTATATTTTTCTTCTCAAACCCTTTTGGGTCGAAGCTTCATCGTAATCAGTGTTTCCCTGTTCCCCTCTATATTTCATTATATAACAAAATACATTAAAATGCGTTTAAAATAGGCCTTCCTGCAGACTTCAAAATTTCTAAACTCTCATATATAATGCCATTGGGTTCGGTCATCAGGTCGCACATATACTTGTGCATAGACCCCACCCATGATATAGTGCCGATGTGATATAGCGATGCGATAAATCGCAATCGGGTGTCGCTCACTCCTCGGGTCCTTCATATAACATGGCATATGCTCCCCGCCGATAGTGCTATTGCCGATATCGGTGATTGGCATATCGCTCGGCCCAATCTCATCGTGACTCTACTTTGACTGCCTTTGATGGCCACCGCTGATGTGATTAGCCACTTAGATCTGGGCCATTGATCAGCAAGATCTAATGACAGCTGTGCGGTGCCATGTTTATGCTTGCAATACTTTGTTTTTTCACTGTTTTGGAGTGTTTTAGCCTCCCGATAGTGTTTTTCTGCCCTTCCAAAGGCTCTTGGCATGTGATGGTTTCGCTCTTTGGATGATCTTAGTGAATATTTTGAAGACTTTAAGAGAAAATTTGGATCCATGAGCATGATTTTGTTGGTTTATGGAGACCTTCAACAACATATTTGGATCCATTTTCCCACAAGGCTAACATGCCCAACAAATAATGTTGAAACTTTTACAGTGCGTAGACCATTGCCAATCCTTCATGCTTCATAGTGGAATAATCCTTCTTAGCCTTTGATAACTTTCTACTCACGAAGGTTATTGGATGATCAATTTCCCCTTCTCCTACTTGTGTTAATACTGCACCAAGAGCAATGCAAGAGGCATCCACATGCACATGGAATTCTTTCTTCCAATCCGGTAACACCAAGATTGGTGCATTCACCATATTTTCCTTCAATACATCGGGATTGCACTACCATTATTCATCCCAACAAAACATCACATATTTCTTCAATAAATTTTCCATCAGCTCGTTTATCCGAGCGTACATCTTGATAAAATTTCTATAGTACCCAATGTGCCCCAAGGTCGCGCACAACTATTTTACATTCCTAGGAGCTTCCAAATTCACAATTACATCAATCTTCGTAGGGTCCACCATCAATCCCTGCTTACATATTACATGACCAAGTAATATTCCAAAGGGCACACAAAATATGCACTTCTTCAAGTTCAACATGGTTTGATATTTATGGCATGTATCCAGCATAATGCACAAACTTGAAACATGGCGCTTCACCAACCCGAACACAGTCCAATCATCAAAATAAACCTCCAAAAATATATGAATAAATTTTAGGGTCTGAGCCTTCATAGCGAATATCTGTTTGTTGTTCAACTTAACCTTGTTGATCACTGATAGGGCACATTTCTCTCTTATTTGAAGCTCGTTAGAGACCCCTTGATGAAGTGCATGGAGGGTCTGAAGTGGTAGCGCGACTAGGTTCACCCCCATGTCTTTGATCTTTCCCAGTTGAGGAGGTCTTCCTATGATTCTGCACTGACTAATCCTTCTGGTAAGGAGATTACTCTGAGGTCTAGAGTCCTTTCTATCTCTAGCATGCTCACACTCACTTGTGGTAGGTTCTCTTACACCTCGCTCGCTTTCCCTATGCTCGCTTTAATCCTACTTTTTTGGATCTGCAGCTCACGTAGATCCTTCTGGATGCTTCCTAGCATCTACATGTATTTTTGTTCAAATTGTGTCTAGAGCTCAGTTGTCGTATCGCAGACCTTATCCCGAATCTCATCTAAGTCACCCTCATTTAGGACCATGGGGTCCACGTGCATCTGTTTATCTAATTTTTTGTTTTCCTTGGACCTATGGTTGTTTCCTTAGTGTGCTTCTGCAACTTCAAGGGAGTGCTTTGGTCATCACCCCCATCGCCTCCCTGTGCAGATTGGTCCTGTTCTTTGGTATGCTAGGAAGTTGATTCCTTGACTTCCACTATTTCTTCCCTTTTGGTGTGCTCCTTCTTAGCGTGCTCCTTCTCGACACACTCTTTTTCAGTTACTGCCTTAGCAGCAGACTCCTTCTTCTTTTGAACAACCTTCTTGCACGTTGATGCTTGTTCTGTTTCCTTATTCTATTGTTCGACTATTGTCTATGCGGAGCAGCTCTCCCCTTCTTTGGTAGTTCCTACACCTAGGTCTATGGGCTCTTGCCACTCTGCTGGCTGTAGTCCCACGATCTCCTGGACATCTGCTTCTGTAACTAGGTATGGAAACTTGTGCCATATCTTCTTTGGGTCTCGCCTTACATGGATTGAAACATTATGAAAATTAGCCTTAAATTCTGCAAAGGCCCACAATTGCTCGAACAAGGTTGGAGATAACCTTGGCCTCTGATTGATTATTGTGTAGAGGTCCATCTCAACCAAAATCTAGAAATTTTTTTACTCTGTAATCCTCTCTAGATCCTCTCTCCCAGAGTGAAGTGAACTTCGCTACCTTTTGGTAACTCCTTATCCTACGGAAGAAACTGAATATCCTCTAGAAGTCACCATGAAACTAGTAAAATTAACAATAGGGGCAAGGCATAGTGAAATGCCTTGCTATCCTCCTCCACTTTGCGGAATTTTTCTAAGAATTCCTTGGAGAGGTACTATGCCCAATTTTACTGCACGCCTTTTGCACATTGTGCCACCAAGAAAACAACAAGCGCTAGAACTTTGTTCGACAACATTTCCTCATAATCTTCCCAGCTAAAATCTGAGTGGTGAACTGCATCGCTTAGTCTGAAATAAAGCAGATAGAGTATTCACGTGACTTCTTCACCAACCCAAATTTGGTGTTCATCTTATCTGCTAGTTCCTTTTCTTTGATTTATCCTCCAAACTCCTTGGCAGGGTCTGCCCCTTTATAGGAAAACTTAGTAATCCTATGGATAAGCATATCAATGATGGGGATGGGTTTGCCTAACCACAAACACCCATCATGCACCAACGCAAGCAGCTGGTGCACATAGACAGTGTTGATAATTGACTAATGGAAGTGTGGCACACACAACATATTCAACAATCTGGCCTACTCGACACCTCTCACCCATTTCATTAGATCCATTCTTGTGACCCCTGTCTCTTCATAGTAAATTCGGGTCATGTACTTATTTTTGGCTAAATGTGGTAATTTCTTGTGGTCTGTGAGATCCCAATCCTCCAATTTTAACACCGGGATACGCCCTAAGAGTGTGCCTTTAAATACTACTTCCTGTGGTAACAACAGCGTATAAATCATAAATTTGCTGGAATCTGGGTCCTTGGTTACCTTTTTCTTCCCTTCTGTAAAGGGATAAATGCCAGGAGCATAGTAATAGGCTTAGTCCCCTCAATATCTAACTCCTAAACTCAATCATGGATTTCCTCCTCATCCAAATCTAATGGGACAAAAGGCTGCTTAGCTTTGTCCATTTTCCCCTTCTATCGCACCTCCTCGATGTTCTTCCTTAGTGAGTGCGTTATTGGTAATACTTGGGGCCTCTTTTGCTTCTCCTTAGTAGCAAATTGCTTTGGCCTAGGCGACCTAGGTGCCATAGGCACAAATGGCATAAATTCCATGCTCACAATTTCTAGGGCTAGAGCGTTAGAGACAACGGCTTCAAAACTGGCATCTATTGAGGTAATTCTATCTAAGAAGGCCTTGCAGAATGTTTCAGATAGGTTACCTAGCCCTGGATACTTAAACATATCCTCTAATCTTCTTGATTCATAAAGCAAAAGAAATAGAGCATAGTGTTGGCATTATGATACAAGTGTTGTCCTTGATGGAAACTCACATAGATGACAAATCATAGTGTAGCAAGTTAGTAGCAAAGAATTGATTATCAGACTACAAAGAATGAAGAAAGAAAATTATACACGCAGATTCACTATATACAAAGGCGCGTATACACGCGGGATTTCTGATCAAAAGTCGTGTATGTGTATGCACGCACTTTCATGAACGGAAAAGCGAGTACATGTGGGAACGCTTATTTGGGTCTGTTGTATTTAGACCTATGGTTTTGGACCTTGGTATTGCGTCCGAAGTGTTGAACCCAGGTATTGGGTCCCTAGTATTGGTTCTAAATGGTTTTGGACCATGGTATTGAGTAAGGCCTAAGACTATAAAAGGAGAAGAATATCATTAGGCAAAGGCATTCAAAAAAAAAAGTCTTGAATATCTGATGATGTATGAGATCTACTATGCATGTTATGGGTTCATGATGCTTTGCTTGATATGAGCTAAGGAGGAATCTCAGCAGTTGATGGAGAACAAGATCTAAGGATATATTGGGATCAAATGGTTTGGAATGAATCATCTCTATATGGTTTGATCATGCTTGTTCTAGATTTGTATACTAACGCATGTAATGTTCTGATCTGGGTATAACTTAAGATTGAAATAGCTACAAAACATGAATGAATATTTACAGATGTATACGCTTGTTGACTTTGATAAAAGCGTGTATGTATGTAGGTTAGATAAATCTAAGTAGCATATACAATATGAACTATGATGTTTGAAGTTACAGGTGGTTCTGGTTGTTGATGCAAAGTTTGAGTTTTGGTGACTTTTTACTGGTGTTAGTATTCTGCATATTCAGTTTGGTTGATTGTGTTTAGCTTTTGGTGTTGATGGATGAGATCTATAATGGATCAAGATCATAATGACTTATCTTTATGTGATCTAATGGACTAGATCTGGTTGCTAACATATGTATTATCCTTGTATATGTAATGATCTAGGTATGTCTGAAGTTAGGAAGTGAAGAGAAGTTATCAGTAAGTAATTGTTGACATATGCATTGGTTCACTTTGGTGAAGTTGTGTATACACACTGGTTCGGCTCTTCAAAGTAGCGTATGCATGATTTTTTATGATACAGTTGGTTCTGAATATTGTTGCGGAGTTCTGTGTTCTGGTGATTGCAGTTTGTTGATTGGGTTTCAGTGATTCAGTATTGGGTGACTCAGAGATTGATGATGCTAGTGTTGATTGATTTTGTGCTTCAATGATATTGATGGGTCCAGTATGAAAATTGGATGAAACGTGGCCTTTCAAATTATGGTGTTGTGCTTCAGAAGTATCCAATTTGAAAATTTATGAAACGTGGTACCTGGAGGATGAAAGAGAATGTTGTAGCCTTCTATAGGTTAGCACCTACATACTAGTAAATCGGCTAGTACAAGAGCTAAGGGGGTGGTATCTCCCTTCCAGTAGCAGCTAGAAAACGAGTGAAGGTTGGAGCATTTAGTAGACTACCACCTATGCACTAGTACATATGCTAGTACAAGAGCTAAGGGGGTTGTAGCTCCCTTCCAGGAGAAGCTGGAGGATAAGAGAAAGTTGTAGCCTTCTATAGGTAGAAGCCTATGTACTAGTATAAGATTGCACCAGTATAGAAATATTGTAAAAAGAAGTTTCTTACTAAAAGAAGATAGAGATGACTTGCAGCAGGTGGTTTTCACCCACATTGGGTTTCCACCTTACATCATGGTGTTCATGTCTGCTTCTTGTGTGTGATGGTCTATTTTGTTTTACTGCACCTGTTAACTATTCATATGGTTAATAATGTTCTGATGCAGTCATTAAGGATCAACTAACTGAATCATAATTTTACTAGATATACGCTTGTTGCACTACACGCAGTTGCGTATACACGCAGTGTGCCTTAACTGAAGTAGCGTATATGAATCTTAATATGGAAATGAAAATTTTATATTGATTTGATAATACTGATTCACCCCCCCACCCCCTCTTAGTATTATTTCCAACAATTGGTATCAGAGCAGGTCCTTTGGTAGAAGCTTTATTGCTTGAAGGAGATCCATAGAACAATGGGATAGAAGCTTAAGAAGAAAGCACCTAAGAAGAAGAAGACATCTCAAAAGAGCTATGACAGTGGGAGAATCGATTGGGGAATATGTGGAAGAAGCACTTCAGATTCAGAATCACTTTAGAATGAAGATGAACAAACAAAAGAACTATCAGGTATGAATTTTTTATCCTCTGCTAATACATTTATCCATCAATTTGAAGATGATGAAAGTGATAGCGAAACAACTGAATTTTCTCTTATGGGTGAGAAAGAATGATATCAAATAGAGGCAGACTTTAAAAGGCTTACAGACAAAATTAGAGATCAACAAGGTCTATTGAACAAAAGGGAATGTGCTTTCAAAGAAGAAGCTACCAAACTAAAAGCTCAATTAGAGGAAGGAAACAAGGTAAGGAAGCTATTCAAGGAAAAATGTCAAAAGTTGTAGGATGAAGTAACATCATTAAGAAATGAAGTAAATGAAAGGAGCACAAAAATCAAGAAACTCAGAGAAAGATCCAGTTACTATGAAAGTCTTGAAGCTACGATCCTCTCGCTAAAAGAAGATCTTGAAGAATCAAATAAGCAGAATAAAGAACTAGTCCAAGCTCTTGAAAAACAAGAAAACAAAGTTCTTGAATTAAGACATCAGTTGGAAGAAGGAAGAAAAGCTAAAGAAAACATGAAGAAGCAGTATCATGAAAAGGAAGAGAAACTTCAGGTTGAGGTAAATATTCTAAAAGATAATACTAAGATAGCCATCTCATTCAAGATAGTACTAAGATCTTGGATGATATTCTTAGTAGTCAAAGGTCTCCTGCTATCAAAACTGGTCTTGGTTTTCATGAATCTGTTGAAAGTGAATATAGTTCAAAAAATAAGACAAGGAACTCTAATGCACAATCTGAAATACTCAACAAGGAGATGAGAGGTCAATCCCATCAACAACCAAAGAAAGAATCAGTGTTATCAACTCAAGTGATGATACATGGATGCTATATAAGATCATGCAGATCTTGATGTTGATGAGATGGTTATGGTGTCTTTCGCATATGGTATAATGTGAATGATTTTATAATGCTAAAATCAAGAGGATGAATTGATATCTATATGCAGACATATCTTGTCACAGGTTGATGCTATCTACACTAATGGACATATATAGGGTGCTAGTCTAGATGTTGTTGATAGATGCATATGGAGCAGATCATACACTGTGTATGATAGTTGCTGATGACTATCATGGTCTTATTTAGATGTTTGTTATAAATGTCATGTATATCATTCAATGTAAAGGTCATATCAAGACTCATGATGTAATAGTTTGTCTCTGTCTATTGTAGTCATTTGATGCAAATTGTACTCCCACTATGCATGGGAAGAAAGATGTAATATTTCAGTCATGTATAAACAATTGGTATCTAGTATATCCCCACTTGGTTGGATGGATGAGTCAATATTGGTATATCCCCACTTGGTTGGGAGATGGATGTATGTATGAGTGCTTGGTGATAGGAAGGTCATTTATGATGTATAGAGTCATGTTCCTTTTATAGAACATCTTTTTGCAGACCTTTCTTACAGTTAGGGGGAGCATGAACAACACACTTCAGTAGAGCACAAATTTCAGCATGTACTCAGAGGGAGCATGGAAAGATTGGTACACCTTGGCATATACAAAGGGGGAGCTCAATCAGAGATTTCAACAGGTACTCATGGGGAGTATGGACAGTGAAATGTATATCAAGGAAGAGAATATCTTGGTTCGCCCTTTGCCCTTGATGTCAAAGGGGGAGAGTGACTTGGTATAGTTGTTTCCATCAAGTCCAAATGGGGAGATTGTTGGCATTATGATGCATGTGTTGTACTTGATGGCAACCCACTTGTAGCAGAACATCTCACTTATACATAACTAAATGAATCTACAGAAGAGAGATCAGATGTGACAAAACACATGGGATGGAGGGTAGCTCAAAGGAATCAGTTCAAATGTAATGTACAATGACAACTCATTAAGTTGACAGTTTTTAGTATGGCAAGTTAGCTTTGCCATAAAATCCAAAGGGGGAGATTTTTGGCATTATGATACAAGTGTTGTCCTTGATGGCAACTCACACAGATGATAGATCATAGTGTAGTAGGTTAGTAGCAAAGAATTGATGATCAGACTACAAAGAATGAAGAAAGAAAATTATACACGCAGGTTCACTATATACAAAGGCATGTATACAAGCAGGATTGCTGATCAAAAGTCGCGTATGAATATGCACGCACTTTCATCCAAGGAAAAACGCGTACATGTGGGAAAGCTTATTTTTGGGTCCGTGGTATTTAGACCTATGCTTTTCGACCTTGGTATTGTGTCCGAAGTGTTGAACCCAGGTATTGGGTCCCTAGTATTGGTTCTAAATGGTTTTGGACTATGGTATTGAGTAAGGCCTAAGACTATAAAAGGAGAAGAAGACCCTTAGGCAAAGGCATTCAAAAAAAAAGTCTTGAATATCTGATGATGTATGAGATCTACTATGCAGGTTATGGGTTCATGATGCTTTGCTTGATATGAGCTAAGGAGGAATTTTAGCAGTTGATGGAGAACAAGATCTAAGGATAGATCAGGATCAAATGGTTTGGAATGAATCATCTCTATATGGTTTGATCATGCCTATTCTAGATCTGTATACTGACGCATGTAATGTTTTGATCTCGGTATAACTTAAGATTGAAATAGCTACAAAACATGAATGAATATTTACATATGTATACACTTGTTGACTTTGATAAAAGTGCGTACATATGCAGGTTAGATACATCTAAGTAGCATATACAATATGAACTATGATGTTTGAAGTTACAGGTGGTTCTAGTTGTTGATGCAAAGTCTAAGTTCTGGTGACTATTTACTGGTGTCGGTATTCTGCATATTCAGTTTCGTTGATTGTGTTTAGCTTCAGTGTTGATGGATGAGATCTATAATGGATCAGGATCATAATGACTGATCTGAATGACTAGATCTAGTTGCTAACATATGTATTATCCTTGTATATGTAATGATCTGGGTATGTCTGAAGTCAGAAAGTGCAGCGAAGTTATCAGTAAGTAATTGTTGACATATACGTTGGTTCACTTTGGTGAAGTTGCGTATACACGCTGGTTCGGCTCTTCAAAGTAGCGTATGCATGATTTTTGATGATACAATTCGTTATGAATATTGTTGTAGAGTTCTACGTTCTGCTCTGTGTTCTGGTGTTTACCGTTCGTTGACTGGGTTTCAGTGATTTAGTATTGGGTGATTCAGAGATTGATGATGCTAGTGTTGATTGATTTTGTGCTTCAATGATATTGATCGGTCCAGTATGAAAATTGGATGAAATGTGGCCTTTCATATTATGGTGTTGTGCTTCAGAGGTATCCAGTCTGAAAATGTATGAAACATGGTACCTGGAGGATGAAAGAGAAGGTTGTAGCCTTCTATAGGTTGGCACCTATGTACTAGTACATAAGCTAGTACAAGAGCTAAGGGGGTGGTAGCTCCCTTCCAGTAGCAGCTGGAAAACGAGTGAAGGATGGAGCATTTAGTAGGCTGGCACCTACGTACTAGTACATCGGCTAGTAGAAGAGCTAAGGGGGTTGTAGCTCCCTTCCAGGAGAAGCTGGAGAACGAGAGAAGGTTGTAGCCTTTTGCAGGTAGAAGCCTGTGTACTGGTATAAGACTGCACCAGTACATAAATATTGTAAAAAGAAGTTTCTTATTAAAAGAAGATAGAGACAACTTACAGCAGTTGGTTTTCACCCACATTGGGTTTCCACCTTACATCATGGTGTTCATGTGTGCTTCTTGTGTGTGATGATCTATTTTGTTTTACTGCACATGTTAACTATTCATATGGTTAATAATGTTTTGATGCTCTCATTAAGGATCAACTAACTGAATCATAAGTTTACTGGATATACGCTTGTTTCATTACACATAGTTGCGTATACATGTGGTTTTCCTTAACTAAAGTAGCGTATATGAATCTTAATATGGAAATGAAAAAGTTATATTGATTTGATAATACTGATTCACCCCCCCAGTATTATTTCCAGTATACACGCTGGTTCGACTCTTCAAAGTAGTGTATGCATGCTTTTTGATGATACAGTTGATTCTGAATATTGTTGCAGAGTTCTGTGTTTCGCTCTGTGTTCTGGTGATTGCAGTCTTTGGCTGGGTTTCAGTGATTTAGTATTGGTTGATTCAGAGATTGATGATGCTAGTGTTGATTGATTTTGTACTTCAATGATATTGATGGGTCCAGTATGAAAATTGGATGAAACATGGCCTTTCAGATTATGGTGTTGTGCTTCAGAAGTATCAAGTCCGAAAATTTATGAAACGTGGTACCTGGAGGATGAAAGAGAAGGTTGTAGCCTTCTGTAGGTTGGCACCTACGTACTAGTACATCAGCTAGTACAAGAGCTAAGGGGGTGGTAGCTCCCTTCCAGTAGCAGCTGGAAAATGAGTGAAGGTTGGAGCATTCAGTAAGCTGGCACCTACGTACTAGTACATCGGCTAGTACAATAGCTAAGGGGGTTGTAGTTCCCTTCCAAGAGAAGCTGGAGAACAAGAGAAGGTTGTAGCATTCTACAGATAGAAGCTTGTGTACTGGTATAAGATTGCACCAGTAAAGAAATATTGTAAAAAGAAGTTTCTTATTAAAAGAAGATAAAGACGACTTGCAGCAGGTGGTTTTCACCCACATTGGGTTTCCACCTTACATCATGGTGTTCATGTCTTCTTCTTGTGTGTGATGATCTATTTTGTTTTACTGCACCTGTTAACTATTCATATGGTTAATAATGTTCTGATGCACTCATTAAGGATCAACTAACTGAATCATAAGTTTACTGGATATACGCTTGTTGCATTACACACATTTGCGTATACATGTAGTTTGCCTTAACTAAAGTAGCGTATAGGAATCTTAATATGGAAATGAAAAAGTTATATTGATTTGATAATACTAATTCACCCCCTCCTCTCAGTATTATTTCCAACACATAAGTCTAATTCTTAGACAACAAAGTGTTCTTGTGCAGGCCAAAACACCATATTTATAGGAGTTTTCAAATTCAAATCCAACCATTCCCTTCCTTTCCTGATCATAAATGCACCTTTTTCGGCAGATCTCCAAAGATTTTCGCCGTAAATGTCACCTACCAACTCATCCTAATGGGATTTTTTCTATCCAATCATGAACATTGACTTCAACAACTACTTTTGGACCCAACTATGCAACATCGTCCCCCATGGCACAACTCATGCATCACAGCTTCTTCTGTTATAGATTCCTCCATCGTAACTTCTACTGCACTCCACTTGCCTCCATCACATAGCCTCCTTAATGAATTTTTCCCCTCTTCGGGTAGTGTAGTTTAAAGTCCTGCTCCCCCTTGCGACTTCGTAGAGCGCTAAAACTGTCCTACTACCATGTAGTCATTGTGCAAGGGAAGGATCCCCTGTATACAATTTCAACCTATTTCCATTCACTTTTCCTAGGAATGGTTCTCCATTTAGTTTAGCAGGATGAATTGTGCCACCATCTGTGATCTCCTTAACGAAATATGGCCCTAAACAGTGCATTTGAAATTTCCTTGGAAACTTTGTGAACTTGTCATATAGCAACACCAAATCATCCACCTTGAAAGTGCGCAGCTTAATATGCCTATCATGCCAGGTTTTTTCTCGTTCCTTTTGCACTTGCTGGTGAAATTGTGCAAAAAAACAATCCTCTTCTAACTATATCAACTGCGCGAGTCATTCCTCCAAGGCTTCGCAATTAACCATCTCTATCAAAGTCGCAATGCACAAGCTTGGCACAATATATTCCATAGGCATCACCGCCTTAATCCCATAGACCAAGCTAAATAGATTTTGGCTTGTTAACGTTTTGAAGGTCGTCCTATATTCCCATAGAACCACTAGTACCCACGCATCCCAGTCATTCCTCTGTATGTTATAGAATTTTTTTCAACACATTCTCCAAGATTTTGTTCAATTCTTCCGCTATTACATTCACCTAAGGGTGATAGGGTGTACTATTTTGATGATACACCTAAAATTCTTCAAGAATAATGCTGATTCTTTCATTCAAGAAATGCGTTCCCTTATAACTCATCAACACCTTTGAGCATCCAAACAATGTTAAGACATATTCGAAAAAGAACCTTGCAACAGTAGCAGTTATACAATCCTTCACTGGTTGCACTTCTTTTCATCTAGTTAAGTATTTTGTTGCAGTAACAATATACCCCGCACCCGTCTTCTTTCTTGGTGGCTCTATTGGTCATATAAAATCAATATCCCACTTATCAAATACTTGCAGTGACACCTGAGGGTTAAGGGGTAATTCATCTCTTCGCGAAGGCTTTCCCATGCTTTGGCAAGCATCTTATGCCTTACAGCATGCCCTAGAATCCTTATGTAATGTCTACCACCATAAACCTCCATGCGAGATCTTCTGTGCAATTTTCTTCCTTGCATAGTGTCCTCTCGCCACTCCTCCATGTGCTTTGGCAAGGATACTAGCGCGCTCATATTATGGAACATACCTTTGCAGTATTTTATTTGTTCCAAACATCACCAAAAAATCTACAGTGTGAACCACTAATTCCTTCTTCTACTGATTGGAATACCATTCCAGAGTTGTACATGTGGTTAAAAAATGAATAATATTAGCAAAGTGGTCATCTACAATGCACATAGAAGAGAGCTGCGTGTATGACAGTCCTTCCTCCAAACTATTTGGTTCTTCACCTGTTTCAATCCTAAACAGGTGATATGACCCTGCATTCAACCTTCGAGGCTTCAAATTCACTTCAGAGTCATATTCATGAAATAATAATAACCGCCTGCATATTTCCCCCCCCAACATAGGCTTATTGACTAGGTACTTTAGCGCGGAATGATCTGTATACATTTTAAAGTGTGCACCCAACAAATAATGTCGAAACTTTTATAGTACGTAGACCATTGCTAACCCTTCATGCTTCGTAGTGGAATAATCCTTCTCAGCCTTTGATAATTTTCTGCTCGCAAAGGCTATTAGATTATCAATTTCACCTTCTCCTTCCTGCGTTAATACTACACTGAGCGCAATGCAAGAGGAATCCACATGCACATAGAATTCTTTCTTCCAATTCGGGAACACCAATATTGGCGTAGTCACCATATTTTCCTTCAATACATCCAGACTACCTTGACATTATTCATCCTTAAAAAGATTTGCATCTTTCTTCAATAAATTTTCCATCGGCATAGTTATCTAAGCACACACCTTGATAAAATTTCTATAGTACCCAGTGTGCCCCAATGTCACGCACAACTATTTTACATTCCTAGGAGCTTCCAAATTCAAAATTACATCAATCTTCATAGGGTCCACCATAAATCCTTACTTACATACTACATGACCAAGTAATATTCCAAAAAGCACATAGAATATGCACTTCTTCAAGTTCAACATGGTCTGATATCTACAACATGTACCCAGCATAAGGCGTAAACTTGAAACATGGCACTTCACCAACTAAAGACAGTCCAATCATCAAAATAAACCTCCAATATTTTATGAATAAACTCCTAGAACGCTGTGATTACTACTTGGGGGAAGATTGCAGGTGCGTTCCTTAATATGAATTGCATTACTATAAGCTAAAAGTAGCCCCACCCCGTCACAAAGGATGTCTTGCTTCGATCCTTTAGCACGATATTTATTTGATGGTATCCTAAGAATCCATCAGTAAATGAATAAGCCTCATGTCCTCGAACATTCTCTAACACTTCATCTATAAATGGTGTTGGAAATGGATTGTGCACACATGCATCATTCAAAATTCTTAGATCTACACATATCCTGATTTCGCCTTTTTGTTTCCTCTCTTGGACAACAATTGGGCTCACTCAATCAGATTCTTCTACTGGTTCAATAATATTGAAATCCAGCATCTTATCAAGCTCTTGGTGCACCTTTTCTTTATACTTTGGACTGAGCTGATAAGGTCTCTGCTTGATGGGCTTCACGTCAGGTTTCAAGGTGATCTTCATAATCCAAAATCTCCGACAATACCCTTCAGATCCAAGAAATTTGTTGTAAATATGTCCTGGTATGCACATAGCACTTCAGCCACTTGATCGACTATATCTTCATCCCAATATTCTCTTATCTTTGCGAACTTAGGCTCTGCTTTAGATCCAATATTTACTTATCTAGTTTTCAAAGGTTCTGACATCTCTGAGTTCTCTAGCTTCGTTCCTTCAACTTCGTGCT
Organism: Pinus tabuliformis; assembly: GCA_031772625.1. Classification (NCBI taxonomy): domain Eukaryota; kingdom Viridiplantae; phylum Streptophyta; class Pinopsida; order Pinales; family Pinaceae; genus Pinus; species Pinus tabuliformis. The sequence goes on along the minus strand of CM062819.1, from coordinate 1,137,390,721 downwards.
GTCCTTCTATCTCTGGAATGTTAATATTCCACATATCTTCTTCTTCCTATTTAGTAGTCACATCATAACATTCTAGCACATGGCATAGTTGTGTACTCCAATTCGGCTGAGTCCATTCTACCAGTTCCTTAGGAATTTTGAATATAGTAGCTTTTATCTCCTGATGCACTTCTTCAATGCATTCAAACCCATCCTCAAAGCCGAAAGTGAATAATAAACTATCTCTTGATATGTGCCATTCAGTTGTCCCATGGAAAAACTTCGTTTCCAAATACCAGTTCATTGGGATTGTATCTAAGGTATGACATAAAATGTGCACCCATTTTGGTTGTAGCTTTGTTCCCCGGCCTTAGTCTACCACGCCAAGTGATCACGAGGATCATCCTTCCCACTATACTTCTACATCATCCTAGTCTTAGCATTCCCAAACCTTAATCTCATCATTCTTCTATATTCCTTCCATCTAGCGAAGCTCTCCTTGCACGTACCCAACCAACGGGCAAACGTAGTGTGTAGTGCCAACTCTAGTGCTTGGAAGCGATGTTCTTAAGGTACTTCCCAAATTAATCTAAAAATATATCCACATCATTCAAACCATCATAATGTGGAAGATTTCCTACCTCAGTTGAAACACACCACAGTGATTTGGTCACCCTATTACAACATAGATACTTCGTGTAACCGGTTCTGCCAGTGCTCAAGTTCTTCATCCGAGTCAGAAGTATCGGAACTATCCTTATCCCACACAATACTACCATTGGTCATAGGATTGATCCAATATTCATCTCACGCTATGATCTTATATATCTGATCTAGATCATAATCATCCTCCACAATGTCTCGAACACGTTCAGTATAGTGCATACCCTCTACAGGATCTAGCAACACTATAATTCTGAGTGACTTCCTCTCAAAAGTCATTTTCTGCTTCTTTCAGTTGATAACCACATCCATGTCAAATGCCTAGTCCATTCCTAGTAGTGCAGGGTACAGGTTAATATCATCCACTATTTCAGTGACCTCAAAGTCAGCTAGCGTGCTCGTACCCTCGATGTCTATTGTTATTCCATATAAGCACCCCATCAGAATGATCTTTTGTTGATTAACCATGCACAGTTGAAAAGGACACCTCTGCAATGTAGGTCTCCCCATTCTCTTCCACATCTGCTTCAGTAGGACATTTGCATTAGATCCCAGATCCAAGATTATCTGGTCCATCTCATATTCTCATATCTATGCGGTTAGCCTCATCTCGCCCCCATCTGTTTCTTATGCTTACCAATTTTTATCATGGTACATTATTCATCCAGGTTCTTCTCTTTATTCATGCACTTTTCGATTAGATCTTGCAATCCTTCTACTACTTTCTTATTGCACAACAACTTCATACATGTCTTTAGAAAAGTAGCTAACACCAACAAATCTACCTCCTGCGTCGCACTAATTTCAGGTTGTTTCTCCTAGCTTCTTGAGGTGGAGGTCATAGTGTTGCTCTTATTGGCTTCCAGGAATGTTTCTTTAGATTTACTGATGTCAAACTCTATTTCTTTCTCAGCAGCCTTACGCACCCAACCTTTAGTCTCAAGATGTTTTCCTTTATCTTCACATGTTTTCATACCACTTCTTGTCACTATATTTACATTATGATCCTCTTCACAAAGTTCCTCCCTCATCATTTGTAACTTTTGTGTAGGTTTCTAGGGCTGTGTCTCCTTTTCTTGCATCTTTTATATAAGGATTAGAAAATTTTATATCATATGGTCGAACTGTCAGCGATATTGACATGAAGGATGCGTGGGGTTTTGACAATTTCACGTGAAGTGTTCTGCTTCACCACAGTTATAGAAAATTATCTGCCCACGTCCTCTGCTAGCTCCACCCCTTCTTCCTTATCCTCAGCCTTGGAATCATCCACACGCTACTCCTATGCCCTGATCCTGAGGTTTGTTTTTTGCCTGCATTTGGTAGGTAGGGGTTCTATCCATCATTAGCTCATAACCTCGGGAATAGCATTCATCTTGACCTACAGACTTACAGAAATTGCAGAACAACTGCTGAGCCGTTTGTACAAACTTCTGTAATAAATGGAAATTATCTATTGTGTGTTGTATGGTAACCTAACAAATAGTGCACCATAGCGCAACTCCTGTGCTTGGCCCAGTGGTAGCTTCTGGCTTTAGGGGGACAGACCCCCCCATAAGATAATTATGATAAACCAGACAATGGTCCTTATCACGTCCATGACACTTGCATTTTAAGAACCAAACTTCAGTGCGTGCTTCCAGTTAGGTTTCCTTGCCTTTCTTCAAGCTCTCCAACTCCAAGTGTAGGATTTATAGTTGTGAGTGAATATGTTGCACTCTAATGTTCATGTCTTGTATTAGTGAGGCTTCCAACCTCATCGTGATTTCTATCACTTCTACTCATGTTGCTATCTTTTGTTGTGCAACGATAATCTTAAATGTGGTAAAAGCGACGTGATATACCAATATCAATGCTGAGAATCTGAGATCCCCGTATTGGCCTGCTTGATCAGGCATTTCATTCTCTGATCCAAATACTAGGGTGACTCATAAAATTTTGTCGAATTTCTTTGAACTTAGTCACCGACTGCACCTTTGACTTAGGCTTTCTAAACTCCTTGTTCATAGCTTGCTAGGTCTCTGCCAACTTCGCGTTGGGGTTATCAGTGCAGTACTTGATGCACCAAGTTAATGCCCAATATTATAAGGCTATGACCAGGTGCACCTTCTTTATGTTATTATCTGTAATCTATTGTGCCATCCAAACATCATTTGCAACAAACTAGAACTGTTTAGGGTCCTCACATCTAAATCCTCTAAATCTTCATCACGTTTTCCATGTTGAATAGTGGAAGTGGAGGTGGAGAGGATGCAGAAGGTATCCACGGGATACCCTACTTAATCAATTGTACTGCACTTCACGGTGTAGTCAACATCGTCCCTTTATCGTCACTTGAAGGGGATTCAATGAGCGAACTATACTCTGAGCTCTTTCCTTCGTTTCTTCTTAATAATTTACCACTTTTGGTAGCTCCAAACATCAAGGTAATTGCAAACCTTCTTTTCAAATAACAACATTTTAATCCAAGTTTTCAATGATTTCAAATACTTAGCTCACGATCCTTTGAAGAGCCTACGTTCTGCCTCGCTATAGCTGATAGTTCAATCAAGCACAAACTTAGTCACAAAACTTCCAAGTGTGCGATCAATCCAATGATCCACGACCCACATGATATTGCTTTATAATGCTTCCAAACATCACACTAGTTCTGGAGTCAACATTATAGGACCGTCAATCCTCCACTTCCCTTGAATATCTACCAATCTAGACAACCACTCATGTAGTTTGTCAGGGAAGAAACAAAAGAACACTTCACTCTCGTCTACGTACAAATATCTTTGCAACCACTACTCCTTAGACAATTTAGGGCTTCTATTCTCTTGAACAACATGTGTACTTTTCAGTCAATCCACTTCTCTATCTTTTCTTCATAGGAAACCAATTATTCGATATCACACATCTCTTAGATAGATCTCGGTCCTATCAATGGAACCATTTTTTGGCGCAAGGGGGCCTAACCCAGGTTCAAATTTATTCACGCCAACCAACAAAAACATACCTTGCTGGCCCTTTTGGCAACAACCTACGTAGCACAGGCTGTTGTCTCACCCGAAGCAGTATTGGGGGATGCTAGAACCAGGTTTCTGCATCTAAAGACCGTGTGATGTATATTCTGAAGCCCTTGTAGCTCAAATATGCCTTCATCCAGATCTATACCTTCCTTCTATCCAAGCCCGCAACTCTATCCAATTGACCTTCAGGTCTTCACAACAGTACACGATTATTCTTATCAAGCATAAAAGAAACATATACAATACTTTTTCTTAATCACTAGAAGCCCTAGATCTACCTTCACACAGATCTATTGATTCCAAATATTTATCATAATAGATCTAGTTACTATTTTCGCGAAAACAGTCTATTACTCATTTCATGCATAGATATTAAAGATTCAATAGATTCTTGCAGTGAAAATACATTTATTCATAAGAAACAACTTACAAAGAGAAGATACATTTACTCAAGCATATATCACGAACAAGGCACATATGCAATTGATTTAACCCAAAATCATCTTTATTAGATTCAGTATTCAATTTACAGACTCTTCCACCCTGCGCACCTAGCTGTAGGGGCTTGCGCACTCAGCTGTGGACTCATCAAGGTCTCCACGCACTCAGTTGTAAGAGCCTCTCCCTTTCACCTAAGTATAGGAAACAGATATTTCCCACCTTAGCACCTGAGATCAAAATCAGTTGTAGGAAGAGGAGATGAAAAACAAACAGGAAGAAGAAGTTGCATAAATAATAGAGGAAGAATTAATGGCCTATGACATGGAGGTAGGGCTTGAAGAGCAGGAAGGATTAATGGCATATTACATGGATGTAGAGTTTGAAGAGGAGGAGGATATTGAACTAATTGCAGAAGGGCCCAATATTAAGTCAGAACCTCCTCTCACTAGGGGCCATCTCCCATTCAACAAGATGGGAATTGTTCCTCCACGTAACGACAACGTCATGGATATTTCAAACTTTACCTTCGACCAACTAAAGAAGAGGATTATACAAGAAAGGCTAAGGTACTATCCTAATGACCCTGTTCATCCTGCCACCACAAACACAGAAAGGGTTATAACATCAAACACCAGGAGAAATCCTTGAGTATTCATCAAAACAAATGTGGGATTTATAACAACAACATAAGATAACACATAATATCTTTTGAGTTAGATTGAAAAACTACAAAACGAAATGATTGTTATAAAGAAGCGAGTTTATCATTTGGTTATAGAAAATAAAAATTTGGTTTCTACTAGTATTATCATGACAAAAATATGGTCTACCATACTTGAAAAACTAAAACCAATGGAGGACACTATGAAGAAAATTTACAATAAGATGATCCTTTTACATGAGGTGATGGTGCCCCTGGTTGAAATCTAGAAAAGATATCAAGAAATCCTAAAGGTTTTGAAGGTTGAATGCACAACTTTGGATCTAATGTAAGATTGGGGAACCAAGTATCTTAATATTTCTGAGTAGTTGGTCAATAAGTATAAATTAATAATTGATATGGATAGAGTAGAATTGAGGCTACACACTCAGAATTATAACCCGCTTGGTGATCAGGTGATCAACAATATAGCTTCCTATGTCTGATTGCATCGCAGTATAGAGTCCCTGACACTAAATCACAGAATACCTTATGTGGGCTCACTTGGATAAATAAGGATTAAGGATGTCATCATGCAGGAGTTGAAAGAGTATTTTGAACAAATCAAGAAAGCAACAAATCAGGAGGGTTTGGAGGTGACAAAAAACACCATTCTACAGTATGCAACTGGGTAATCCAAAGTTCATATGAATTTATCCATGTTGTGGAGTAATATACAATAAAACTCTAAATCCATACTTTCATATGCATTGGAGGTGAGAGTGTAGTATAATGCAGATCCACCATCAAGGGTAAAAGGTATTGCAACAAAGTTCAAAGCATGGAACTCTTACATTATAAATGAACTCCACTCTTAAGATATTGATTTCTCTTTTCCTCCTACATGAGGAAATTTTTGTCTTATTGTAATTTTGTCCTATACAACCACCATTTTGAATGTGATTTGTCTTTTATGAGAATAAGAAATTCAAATTTAAAAGAAATTCCAAGAGACACTTGTGGAATATGAAGAGTCACATAGAAGTCCATAGCTTATAGGAAGTCAAAGAGTCATGAGGAAGCTCAAAGGTCACTTTCATTTGTTATAAATAAGGCCTCATAACTTAAGCAATTGGCTTGTACTTTGGGAGAATTTTCCTTGGCTTCTCTAGTTTTGCATAGGGGAGAAGATCATTCTTTGGAGAAGCAAGTGGTAGCTTCATGTTCTATTATTGGGGCTAGTGTTTTGTCATTGTAGCAATGTACTTTGATCTTTCATTTAATCATCAAAAGGTCCTAGAGGCAATATAATTTCATGCATGTATTGTGAATGTTGTAAAATATTCTTTAAATGTTTGTAGTATATGTTTATGTTATGCATACTAGAGAAAATGAACAATTTCGTTAACTTTAGATATGGATCTTGTTGAATGTATGTTGTTATGTGTTTTCATGATCATTGTTATCTTGTGAACTATTTTGTAGGTTAATTTGAGATTCTTATTTTATAGATATTGCATGTCTCTCTTAGGACTATACTGCTACTTTTATATTAGATACCTGCCTCTTATTCCCCTTTCATGGAAGCTCCCTTTACACTTTACAATTGGCATTTCACAAAGCTTACACACTCTCTATCCTCACATTTATGTGTATGCTCTCTTATGTGTGTTTGGCATCTAAGGAATACCTCTAAAATCTCTTACAATGGTGGCCAAACCTAATATCTGGATGGTGATCCTATCCCAAATGATGTGAATTCTAATTGGTACTTCATATTGGGGAGACCCCTTGTATGTTGGCAACATCCAACACTGTCAATATAAACCTACAAGATGGTTCAAGGAGAAATGGTGTTATGATAAGGAGTTTGGATTGAAACTCTTCACAAGTCATTATGAAGCACTATTGTTAATGGGTTTAACAATTAGGTTTTTCTTTAGGGTAGAAATGAAGAAGAAAATATCCCTATTGTCATTGGAGAAAAAACAATTCGGTGGCATCAAAGATTTGGACATATTGAAGAGAAGCGAATTTAACCATTAGATGGTAAAGGTATAGATTACGATCTGTTTAATTTCTCATTAGATTATAATTTCTATGAACATTGTATATATGAGAAACATAATCATGTAATATTCCTATCCATTGTTAAAAGAGAAAAATTCTTAGGTTTGATACGCAATGATGTTTCTAGCGATGTGCTTGTTCCATCACTAGGTAAATATGTGTACTATGTTTCATTCACAGATGATTTCTCATGGAGCACATGGATCCATTTCCTTTGAAAGAAAAATGACATTTTAAATAAATTTAAAGGGTTTAAGGCACTTATAGAGAACCATATAAATGTGTTGAGGATAGATAATGGTGGAGAGGTTTACAGAAATGAAAGGCAAACAAATACTCTATATACACCTCAATCAAAGAGAGTTGCATAAATAAAAAACATTATTTTTCCCAAAGGCAAGCAATGTGCTTAGTGGTGTAAGGTTAGCACATGAATTTTGGTTAGAGATTATGGATACTGCATGTTAATTGGAAAATCAATCAGCTATATCAATATTGTTTGACAAAATCTCCATATCAAGAATGGACTTTTAAAATATTCTCTCTTAAACCTCTTGGAGTTTTTTGATGTGCTACTTATGCGCATGTTCCAAGGGAGAATAGGAGCGAGCTAGATAGTAAAGTCAAAAAGTGTAACTTTATTGGTTATAAAAATGATATAAAAGGTTATAAATCTTGAATATAGTGATAAAGAAGATTGTTTAAAACAGAAATGTAGTTTCTAGAAAGGTTAAAACTATTTCCAAACATGATGTCCAACTAAGGTAACAAGAACTAGAGATAATAAAGTTTGAGTTGGAGTATGAACAATTTGACTCTAGAAAAGAAGATGAACAAGAAGCTAAAAATCCTAGAAATCCAATATTTAAGAGATTAGTTGAGTAAATAAAACAAACAAAATGCTATAGAAAACCTTATTTCTATTCTAGTTGTTTCTAACTATTGTTGATGGTGGTCTTAAAACTATTATGGAGGAAATGAATTTAGAGGATAGTGGAATCTAAAAGAAGGACATGGTTGAAGAAATATATGTCTTGGATAAAAGCGAGGAATTGGATCTAGTCAAATTGATTGCTATAAGAAAAGATGTCGGTAGAATATGGGTGTTTAAAATAAGTTGAATGCAAAAGGTAAAGTGGAGAAGTACAAAGCTTGCCTAACAACAAAGGGATATTCAAGTAGAGGGAATTCATTTTGGTGAAAATTTTCCCATCTTGTTAAACCAAATTCTATTATATTTATTTTTTCTATTATGATTAGTTTTTATGTTGAAGTAGATCAAATTGATGTGAAGGAAACATCCCTACATGGGGTTGTTGAAGAAGAAATATACAAGAAACAAACAAAACATTTTTAATAAATGGAAAGAAAGAGCTAGTTTTCAAGATAAAGAAAACAAGTATATGTTAAAACAATATCTAAGAGTGTGGTAATAAAAGTTTGAAACTTATTTATTGGGTGTTCGTTTCTCAAGAAGAAAATATTATCACTAGACGTATCATTTTATATATGTGGTCAGATATGTTGTTGATTGGAAACAACAAGGAAATCATTAAGGATAGAAAACTAAGACGTCTTTTGTGATTGATATGAAAGATATTGGGGTTGAAAATTTGATTTTAGGCATCGAAATTAAAAGAGGTCAATCAAAGAAAAAACTATATTTGACTCAAAGGAAATATGTTGAGACAATATTACAGAGGTTTAGTATGTAGGAATATAAACTAGACAAGGTCACTATTCTTGTAGGTGTAAAGTTATATGTAGATCAATATACCAAGACACAATAAGTATATCAAATGTCTCATGATCCATATGCAAGTGTTCTTGGAGGTTTTATGTGTGCTATGGTCTATACTAGATTAAATATATGTCAAAAATAAGGAAGACACATTGGACAACTATAAAGAGCATCTTTACATATTTGTGCAAACACCTCATATTACTAAATTTTCTACCAAATTGATACATATACATGATTTTTTTTATGTGTATTAGGTTAGTGATCTTAATGGAAAAATATCTACAATATGTTATGTTTATAACTTAATTGATGGAGCAACCAATTGGATGAGAAAGACGTGGGTCACAATTGCATTTTCAATTATAGAGGTTGAGCACATGGTAGCCACTCATGGAAGTAAGAAAGATATATGTAGATTGTAAAGGTTGTGTTTATGTATTGGCTTCATTTAAAACGTAGCGAGGATAGGTTGTGATAGCTCAAGTACCCATTTTATGGCAAATAATCATGCTTATGATTACAAGGCAAAGCATATTGATGTGTAATACTATTTTGTTAGAGATATGGTTGAACATAACAAAGTATTGTTGGAGGAGGTTAATACCTTGAAGAATGTTGTAGAATCATTGATGAAGTATGTTACTATTAAAAATTTCACTTGGTGTAGAAAATCAATGGGAATTGCTACTCTCAGTAGCTAATTATATGAATGCATTCCCATTGAACCTATTTTTGAAAAGAATTCAATAAGTGGGATAATAGTGTGTGTGTGACATATCCTTTATAGGTAGACTAGTCACATCCCGGTTAGGGTTTTAAGACTAGCCCTTGGATGAAGGGGTTTTTGATACAGGAGCATCTAGCTCAACAAATCCATTGTATTTTAGTAGACATAGGGGGGTCTTGTGTTTTCAAGGAAGTTGGTTTCCTGAATATTAAATTAATGTAATTATTAAGGTTTTGAGTAATTTTAATGAGAGATATTAAGAGTAGGATTTAATTAAGTATTGTGAGGCATATTTGTAAATGTTCCCGGATGTTGGAGAACATGAGAGATTTAGGCTAGTTAAGATTCCATAGGGCTTGAGAGATTTGGAAATCAGTTGTAAATCTTAGATTAGGAATTAGTTCATGATTTTGTGGATTATAGAGGATCCTTAAAGATAAAGAAGATATTTTAGGATTTTGTTGAGAAGGTTATGGATCTAAACTAGGAAATGGGTTATAGAACCTTTTGTATAAATGTAAGCCTAAAATGCATAGAAGAGGGTTAGCTAGCTAGGAGTTTGAGAGTGAGTTAGTTAGATAGGGTTGATTGTAAGCCTACGGGCAAGAAAGGAAAAGGCCACTGATAGTGAAGATCAGGTTAGAAGGGAATCCTTTTGTAATTATTTGTTTATTAATACAGATAAATCGATTCTAAGTTTGTATGGTGCGAATGGAGTAATTGAACGAATTGTGTGTGAATTAGAAGTAATTCTACATAACATAGGTTTATAGGTGTGCAGAATCAGAGACGAAGTGCATAGAAGTGTGTTACGAGTTTATACATAGACAATATAAGAGAAACCTTAATGTTACAATGAAGGTATATTGTAAGGTTCTTAAAACCCAAGGAGTTATGCAGCGGAAGCGTAAAAGAGCGAAGGAATAAAGAACGAAGCTAAAAATCGGATCAGAATAATTGAAGACCAAAAGGCGAGAAAAAATTCATAGGTGGAAACCCAAATAAATGGACTATTACCTAGTAAGAAACAAAAGAATGTAGTAGCGAAGCACCGTCATTGGATCAATCAGACCAACGAACGAGAGTGATGGAGATAGATGGCTAGGAATAAGTCATGTGGAATAAAGTTAAGAAGATGGATGGTAGAGATTAAAACCACGTGAAGAATATCAGAGTGGTCTATGGAAACAATAAGTGGTATCTCGCGTGGTCTCAAATCAGTAACCGGTATTTTGAAAATTCATGTGATTAAGCTTAGAGGCTGACATGTAGCACATGGAGGAAAGAGAAAACCACTTTTCTCACGTGCTTTCGGTCTAATATCGATCATGCATGTAATCTATCTGATATTACGCAATCACTGTTGGATTGATATAGGAGAGATAAATGGTGGAGATCACTTGGGTAAGTTGATGATCGGGTGACGTGATGACCATCGGATGAAGGAGTGAGATCGACGACTGAGGTTGAATGTGCTAAATATTGAGCGCCGGGAAATGTGTAAAGTCATGCGAATCAATGGAAAGGTAAGGTTTAAGTATTATATGAAATATTTCTATTATACACGAATTATAATAGAAATAACAGGATAAAGGTAATATGGGTTAAGGTCGAGTTTAACCAAAGTCTAAATACCATGGTATGGTTAATATGCATGGGTAATAAGAGTTAACCAAAGGATATTGAAGGGTCATATAAGGTTCCGCTAAATATTTATTAAAGTTTAGACTTTGGAGAGTCAAATGAAATATTTCCGCTTAAGGAATTAAACTTTGATAAAGTGGGTTTTTATCAGATATTATATTTCCGTTGGTTAAACCTTGATTTGTGAAGGTTTCCCCAAGTTTGGAATTTTAGAATTCCTACGACATGTATATGACATGCATTTTATATGCATACTGTGGGTATTTTCGGCTTAGGTTGGCATCAATTTTCAAGGTACATGCCCCTTGATTAGGAGGGAATGGGGGTGAATGTGCCCCTCAAGGAGTATTATTATTTTTTGATATGTTATGTATTATTTTGGGCAACAATTTTGACCCATTGTGATACAATATCATATGGATTGGGGTTGTAGTACAATCTAGGTTAATGAATTATGGTTGATTGAAGTTGTAAAAGACCTAAATGTTTGTATGGTGAATAGTTGAGTTAGAACACTAGGTTAAGGAGAGGACACAACTTTTAGTTATGTTGTTTTTCCTGGATAATGGTTTCTTAGGTAAATCTTGTGTATATTGTGTGGATGTGTTACCATTATTATTTTTATGTTGTAGATTGTGTTAGTATTACTTTATTGCACGTGTTTATCAAAGTTACTCCTCAAAAAAATGATTAAACATTCAATTGAAACTTCTTATCCAATCAATCAACCTTGCACTAATAAATATAGAATGAATGCATTATTATTGTTATGTTTTAGATTATGTTTATCAAAGCTACTCCTAAAAGAAATGATTAAACATTCAATTGAAGCTTCTTATCCAATTAATAAACCTTGCACTAATAAATATAGAATGAATGCACCCCTAAAAATAATTTATGCATTTATGCATTTAAAATCTACCTCCTTATATTATTGAAGAGTCAGAATTACTTAATTCAATCCTCCAATTTTGTGTCCTATGAATGTATCATCACTTATTCAAATGAAATGTATGTATTACCTATCACCTGTAGTAATCCCCTATAAAAAACTATTTTTTTAACAAGGAAAAGTCATTGAAACCTCCACTTATATATCTAGAGTATAATTATCTACTAAGATGATTAATTAGACTTGCCATGAAAAGATGGTTTCCATAAGAAATAATTAAGCCACCAAATCAAATAACACCAAGGAGAAAGAAAAATCACAACTTTCTATTGAAATATTAAAATTTTTCATAAGTGGATGCACAACTGCATTCATATATTGTCCCTAAGGACCAAGAGGATGCGATTTAAACACTCACAGTATCTACGATACAAAACTAAAAATAAAAAAAAAAAAAAACATTTAGCCAGATATACAAGCTTTCTCTTTTTTTCCTTTTTTATTTTGAACCTTTTGCCATACCCCACGAGATGGAGTAGCCATAACAATTGCCAACTCATCATTTTTTTTCTAATGATGAGATTTCTTTATTTGAGTTCGAGCTCTGAGAAACATGACATCACATTATTCCACCTAGACTTATTTTTCTTTTCCATGGGTTGAGTTCCATCTATCTAGATATCCCTGAGGTCATTGGGATTCTCTGTCTATTTTTCTTGATCCTTCAGTTTCTATTCTTCCTCCATTTTGGAGCCTTTTTTATCCCATTCCTCTAGAGTTTTTTGTCTCTCATCCATTTATTCATCTTCTCCATCAAAAGAATGCAGATTTGGGAATTTCCACCCTTTTCTCTTTAGTGACCTTTTCTTTGTCCTCTTTTTCAGTTGTGGGCATGTATTTTGCAAGTGCCCAGTCTAATGGAAGATCTGGCACCTTAAGGCAATGTTTTCAAAATATAACCATTATGTCCACTTCAAGTCTTGGTGTGTTAGGTGAACATAATCTGATAGTCCTCTACTTAAGTCCATATCCAAACACATGCATGCAAAAGTGAATATACCTTTGTCCATTATTTCTTGATATATCCTTAGAAATCTTCATAAATAATTCCCAATTACTTATAGGATTTGGTGGTGCCAAAATGAGAGTGGAAGATTATGTAACCTTACCCATACTGGCATTTTCGATACCACCAATGTGTTGGCATCAAATATGGGAAACCATGGGGTTAAAAAAAGAACTTCCCTTCCCTAAAGCCATCGTCATACATTTATTACATATTCCAAATATTTTTTATTATCAAACTGAACTACAAAAAAACCTTTCACACACAGATACACATCACACTCTTTGGTCTAATTGAGGTAGATCCACTGATGTAGATATTCATATTTGGGACAGAAACCATTAAATTGACATATGATAGCTTTGGCTTGCAAAACAATGAAAATACCACATACTTCTGGTAATTCTACTGTCAAATATGGAGCTTTCTCCATCTTCTCTATAAGGTACAAACCTAAAATTGTTAGATTTGGGGTTTGTTTGTCTAGTGCAATGCCATTCCCTCTCAAAGAATCCTTAAAATAAACTGGACCCCTGCAAGCAGAATATGATCCACATGGAATGCTCGCTACTGGGAAACCACCTTGCAATCTTAAATTTACGATAATGGTCGAGTTCCTTTGAACACCATAACATTTAATTTGAGACGTATCCGCAACCCCTTTCCTGCAAAAATCAAACTTTTTAAAAGTGTTCGTATACTTGGGCTTTTTTGTACTTTGTTTCATATATTTCACTAGATCATTTCCCTGAACCCTTAGTAATATCAATTTCGATTAAATTTTGATGAAAACAAGAAAAACTCCTCCATATCTGGATCTAAGCACTACGGTCCACTCTCTGTTTGTCTCTCCTTTGGATCTGAATCAAAATTATAGATCTATTTTTTTTTGTGAGAGGAGAGGGAAATCTAGCAATAAAAAGACTTGGTTCACTATTACATGTAAGGATCTTGTAGCGAACCACCAACAAAGAAAGAAATAGCTGCATGTTGTTGCCTCAACATCCCTTGCTGTCCAAAACACTCATTCCAAACCATATGCCAATTGTTCTTGCACTAGAAGGGAAAGCCTATGTGATATTGTGATAAAAAAAGTGTTGTTGTGGCTCGTCGAGTTCCCCATCATTAGAGATCGAAATGCTAACAAAAAAGACCCTCCACCAATCCAAAATACTTCGATCTACATCTCGTGTGTTAGCTTGTTGCATGTTGGATGATCGATAATTCTTTTTCTCTTGATACACTATGCAAATTCATGGTCTAGGTGAGATTTGATCGAAGGACAACACCCTAAGAGAAGAATTTCTCTGAGGGTCCAACCATTGCCTAAGATCGCAAAAATCCTTGCTTTCATAGAGCGATGTGATAACCTAGGTCTTTGTTGTGCATGCTGTAGAGAAAACCCTAACCTTCATTAGTGAGGGAATCCATGCAAGCGGGGGCGGTGCGGGGGGGGCATTCCACGAGGAGTCACAGTCTCTGTAACACCTGTATTACATAATTTGATGAAGATAAAATGTGTGATTGGGTGAAATAATATTGTACGAAATTAGGTCCCATGCTCGAGCCCCACAATCTCCACATTCCTTCAAAATTGACTGCAAATTCTCATGAATCTGCAGCGTCGGCCTGGGAGTACCAATTCCTACAATCTCATAGACTGTGATATCTTGAAAATGTTAATAAACCTTATTCGCCATGATTTGATACCAATTTTCTTTCTACATGTGATTCTTAGTTTCAAGAAAGAGCGAAATAAATGGAGATGCATGCATAATATTCTTAGGGTTCATGAAATAGATCATAAACCTCCTATCATAATTAATTATTTTAAAAAAATTTATAATTAAATGCACATATAGTTTTTATATTCATGTTTAATAGTTGTTTCTAAACCCATTTGTGTGTGTCTAACTCCATTTTAAGATAAGTAACATACACAATATGGGCCTTGAATAAATTGCATGACATGATCTCTAAAATGCATATCAATTACCACATATGGATTTCACACTTACTCTTCTTACACCCCATTTTGGAAGTGGGTGTGTTGAGTACATATAATGTGTTTACCACATGAACCACTTATAGATGACAATAAGGGCTCTCACTTATCTAACCTAGGTGCACGACATGGTCCATCCACGTGATGTCTATTGCTTAAAGACAAGGACCCATGTACCTTTGTCTCCTTTGTCTTAATCGTTGGTTACATATTTGACCTTGTTAGACCCCTTTAGGTTTATAACTTAGGGAATTTTCCAAGTAAATTAATCATACCTTAGATTAATACCCATTATTTGATCTTAGTTAGTTCGAAATGCCTCATTTTGAATACCTAATGGCCCAAATTGATTTCAATGTTTTTCTAGTGGGGATTACCTGGACAAAATTATTTTTACCTTCCTTAGTCTAGGTGTGAGATGTATAACATGATTTTTATGTGCCTTATTACACTTGTCTTTTGTCGCTAAAACATATGAGAGCATTTTTTTTCATATAACTATTGGTAAAAACCTATGATAAAAAATTTATAGAAAAAATCAACTCATCCAATTTCTAGACTAACATTCACCCAAACCCTTAAGGTGTTCCCAAATATTTATAACTTGATCCATGGTACTATGTTAAAGGTCACCAAATATTCCCCCCAAGAGGTTGTGGCCATAAAATTTGCATTGAATTGTGGTCGGAGCTACCTCATATATGTTTCTTATGCACTTTGATTGTTTCTACCTATTGTGTTCTCAACCCTACAATGACCTAGAGGCCTCCTCAATTAGTTTCTATTTATATTGGATTGTTATCTCTCTTGTTGGATCATTTCATCACTCTTGGAAATATTCAACTCCATCCATATATGTATCTTAGTCTTCCAAAAGTCACCTCAAAGAAAGTTCTAGAATTATCCTTGGTGAAGAAGGTGTGTTCTCACTAAAGAACCAAAGAATTCATGATTGCATTATTAATTATAATTTTTTTGTATGATTTACTTGATGTATGTATCACTTATCACATATATTATAGGAGACAATTATCCAAGTATATTTCACAAGGGATCTTCGACATGGTTTATGTAAACCAACACTGGTTCCTATCCCTTCTATAATGCATGTCTTAGATCTTGATCCAAGTAGACTTCCTTTTGTACTACTCATATTGATTTCTCATTATTTCATCTAATTAAGGGTGTTTCCCACTTAGGGAATCAATAAACCATAGGTTATACTTTCTTAGACTACTTTCTCATTAAAGATAAAAGAGAATAAACCTAATGATTATTTTTCACTTTTTGCACTTGAGTTTAAAAGAGGCTAGATGGATTGTATCTTCCTCTTTTTCAATTTATATTCCCTTACTTGCAAGTATAATAGGTCACTGAAATAATAAAACCTACTTTATATTGTTTTCTTCATTAATTTTCGTCTATACATCTATCTATTGTTCAATCATAAGATACCTTACCACATAAAATCAACATTCAAACATAGTTTGCACCTTAATATAAACTCTTCATCGTTAATCACTATATTAGCCTTCTCTCATATCCATGTTCTCTTTATTCTGCCTCCCTTCTAAGCCTTAATTTTGGGGCTTTCCTCCTTGTGGTAGTGTTACACCTCACTCTAACCATCATGTTACTCCAACCACGATTAACTTAAATATAATACATATTAGGAAAAAACTTAAACATATAATGGTTTACATGCATAAAGTATATATTGTGATGTTTATTGAGCATGATATTAATGATATGTGAGTGTCTGTGTGTGTACACACATTCATAAGCATGTATTTATCAATATGCATGTGCATCTACAAATGCTGATGGATGTATGCATGTCAATATATTTGTGAAATAAATAAATTGAATAACATAATATATTGCATTTTTTTTTGTTTAAATAAGAACAATGTGGATTTGTATTATTGTACAAAAAATAACATGGCCCATAGCTTCGCCTAGATGGTTAATTTAACAATGTGGTTGATGTTGATACACCTTTCGATTCATATTATTCATACCACTTTAGAGTCAAGCACCAAAACTCTTGTACACTATGAACTTTATGTGTTTTATACCTTAACCAACAATACGTAGAGAAAAAATAAAACAAAAAAAACATATATTTTGGAAAAATCAATATGACATGATATTTATAGCAAGCATTTAGTGAGGTCATGCATTCTTCTTTCAATTGGAGTATTATTAGATCTATGCTTTGTTATTTTCATCATGGAGAAGCATAAGGGGGTTCACTTTGGGAGTCTAACTTATAGTAGGGATTGTGCTATATAGAACTTGACTTTTCAATTGCAATATTTGGTCCTCTAGTCGTCCATCCACCATGACACATATTCCACATGAAATCAATGATCAACCGAGGATCAATATGAAAATACATGGGGTTGTAGCTAAGATATTTTCTCATACACATATGTTATATATCTCTTTGAATTTACCACGATCATACTTCTCACTATACTAAAAACATAATAATTAATATGAGCTCAAATTTCCAACCTTTCTCACTTCACCAAACAATAATACCTTCACTTGTTCCAATAATACCTTCACTTCTTCGAAATTATCTTTGAACTCCAATAACTCATCTTCCATTGCCCATAGTTGCTTTATCTTTATGAAGATGAAAATCATTCAGTGGCATAGAACATGGGGTCTAATAAAAGGAGATTTCACAAATATACAAAATAGGATGAAAAATAGCAAGGTGAGAAAACAAATAAGGAAACCATAATTATTTATAACTGTGCCCTTGTGGCTAAGTTAAAAATTAAGACTCCTTAAATGCCCTTGTAGGCTAAATCCTTCATTTACACCTTCACTTACTGCAAAACTATTCCCCATCAAGGAAAAGCATTCTATTTCCATACCTTAGGGTCCATTATAAGGGAGTTTCTTGTGGTTGATAGGAGGGAAAGTGGCACAATGTGTTTCGTGACCTCCTCACAAAAATAGTTATGTTTTAGCAATGTTTAGAAGTAGAAGTTAACTTGCACCTCCCAAGGACCCATAAAATACTATTCCCATAACACAATAAAAGTATTTTGGTTAAAATATGTTAATGCAAAACTTGGGTGGGAGTGATGTCTTGTTAAGGACCCTACCCCACCTAAATAGTTCAAATCTTTGTCTCTATATGATTCATAGAAAGCACACTCAATACGTCTCGCATGCTACCCACTCTTAAAAACTTAATTTTATTTCATTTAGTCACATGGATTCATTTTCCAACATATCTATGCTTTTATTATACTTTATGATGAAACACATTCAAAAGAGTTAATGTGTTTTAATGTATATTCTTATTTATTGCACATATCTATGTACTTTTTAGAGAACCTTCCTTCTTCTAGAAACATCCCTATATATCTTTCTTCTCTCATAAGTTTCCTTTTTGTACTTTATCGAAGACATGGTCAAAATTTATTAGTCTCTTATAATTTTTTACTCTATATATTGTAGGTGAAAATGAATGTATAATATGTGTACATTACCAAAATCTCTTATATTCACCCTTTTCTCATTAACAATGAAGCATCCACCATGTTACTAGGGGCTAGGACTAATCCTTTTAACATACCTTGGAATAATAGAGAAATGGGTTCACTATTGAGGTCATACCCTCCTTTAACACTAAAAAACATTCTCTTGTAATAATTGCATAATTCCTCTCTAATGTTTTATTATGGATGAGTTTTCACACTACCATATATGCTCATAATAATTAGGATAAAATCTCAGTGATTGTATCTTTTAATTCTAGACACCTAAGGGGTTTCATTATTTTTACCATTAATAGATCTAAGATCATTCAACTTTGTATTCAATCAAATTCCTAAATCTAGCCTCCAATGAGAATTTCCACCTTTCACCATGATCTACTAGATCAACTTTCTTCAACAATATTCATCATTTTCGAGTTATGCATTTGGGGTATTAACACCCTCTCTTTTTTGGTTCAAGGGTTAATGTATCCATAGTTTACCTTAGCCATATCTCTTTAACCATAACATATAATTTTTAATTATAAATTTCCTTTGATATCTTGAGGTGAGATCTATAAGGTTATGGGGTGTTGAATGTAGTTCAACAAATTTGAAGGCACAAAACACCCTTAGAAAGACCATTAAATCTAATTTAATTTTTGACTTCAATTACCAAATCTATGATGTATTGAATATAGTAAAAAAAATGACATATGTTGGCTTCAAAATTGTCATTTTTTAGCATTGATGGTTGATTTATTATGGGAGGTCTCCAAGAGGCCCACGTGTGTTAAAATAATGCATAAATTAAACAATAACAAATAAAACACTATTGGTTAGGATGTTAGGTCCCTATACTACTAGTGTAACCCCTTATTGTTATTAGCACAACCCCCTTATTATATTGTTGTGCCCATGTAGTCCCGATATTGTTATTATTGTTCCCCATAGAAGCCCACTATTGCTATTATTGTGCCCTTACATTATTATTGTTATGTCGGCTTTGATTATATTATGACCCCTTAGACTCCTATATATAGAAAGGAAGTATTTTCATTTGTATCATCTAAGAATTGTTCATTTTTGTAATGTAAAGGAGGTTTCCCCCTTGAAGAGGCTGAATTCTAAGGAGTTGATCTATCTTTTCTATCTTTTTGTGAGCTGGTTTTATAACATTTGGTATCAAAGATTTGGATTCTAGGGTTTCGCTGCTCCAAACAAGTCATTGTAGTATTTTCACTATAAATTTTTTCTACGATGTTTCAGAAGCTACAAAAAAACTCATTTGAGAAGAAATCTGTTGGCATTATGATGCATACGTTGTACTTGATGGCAACCCTCTCATAGACAAACATCTTACTTATATACATCTACAAAGGAGATAAACAGAGAAAACAGGGCATCTCGGAGCAAGATGGGGACAAGAGGAGCCATATACATATGTATATATCATGTATATATGCCAAAGAAGTAGTTATCGGGAGCCATTGAGCCATCGGGAGCCTATCGGAGCAATAGAGGCGCATTCACATATATAAGGAACTTATCGGGAGGTATCGGGCTTACGAAACCCTTGGATGCATGCTTAGTCACTATCGAGAGTTGTTGGGCACTTAAAACCCATATATATGCATTTTACAATAATCAAAGGCATGTAGGTATTTCCCCTTTCGGCAGAAAAACACAGTTATATGTGTTAATATATATTTTGGCATATATGGATATCGGCGCATTGCTAATCGGGGGTTCAGCTATGTGACACCGTTGAAACCTCCGATTGCGATAATATATGGACCCGATGGCATATCAAATTCGGTTTATAGTTATATCACATCCGCAGTATATTGCGATGCATAAAGGGTCGTCCACCCCAAACCTCCGATTGTGATAATTTCACGGACCCGATGATGGCATTAAAATTAGTGTATAATAATATCACGTCCGGCATGTATCACAGTGCTTAAAGCCCTACCACACCCGAGTGCCGATTGTGATAAGAGGTGGCAGACCTGATGGAGGCATTAAAGGTAGTTTATAATAATATCACATCCATGGTAATCGCTCATATTATAAAGGCCTCCCACATCCAGTCGTTGATAGCGATGAAAGCATGTGGACCCGACAAATATATAAAGCATGGTTAATTGACATATCGCATCCGATCCATCGGATCGGCCATCGGCAATAGACTATATTATGTGCATGCGCCAATAGCGATAAGGAGCAGACTCGATACATTATAGTTACGGGTGTTGTAAGCTTGAAGTACGCCTTTTTGTCGTTTGAACCCTTTTTCATCATTTTTTTCGTTGTTTTTATCACTTAAGTCATTCCTTAAGTGATCGGTCAAAGCAAGTGAGCCCCAGGTTTTCAGATCCCCTGTATTGATAATCTATGGTTTCGATTCATTGTTTTATCAAGAGCTTGACTATATAAGAGGAAAGGAGATCCTTTGGCAAGACATCGATGAAGATTGAAGATCTAAAGGAAGAATAGATCGGAAATTCTTGTGATCAGTTGATGAGTGATTGCTAATCTAAATCAAGGAGAAAGCGTGCAGATCAGAGATCAGAGTGAAGGATCGCAAGCTAGAGATGGGAAACCCGCAGCCGTAGGTGCAGATACTCTCTGAGAAGAAGACTGTGCAGCCGCAGACACACATACGTTATGTTATCACTGAAAATGCTGTTGTCAAAATTTTTGGTCTAGCTTAAAGACCGGGTGTTTTCGCAGCGCCTGAATTCTTTTAGCAGTTTCGCAGCGCCATCTATTTTAGTGATTTCGTAGCAAAAGCACTGACTTTGCACTGGCTGCGCTACGAAATTAGGGATTTGCTCGAAGGTTTCAGTGAAGGCCCAAATTCTAAGCACGCCTATGGTATACTGGCTATAACTGCTGTGGATGAGGGTGAGGTGCTTAAAGGTCTAGTGTTGACTAAAGGATATAACTCTGGTGTTGTTGCATACAAAACTCTGGAGCTGCATCACTTAATAAAAAATAAGAGGGCCATGTGGCAGGCAGCGTTTCTCTTAATGCCTTGATTCAAGGGCTTTGCACCACAGGCAGAATAATGGAAACAGAGTATGTTTTACAAAAATGTCAAAAAGGAGTTTCATTCCAAATGATGTCAGTTGTAATCTCTTAATTAAATAATATTGCAAACATAAAATTTGGGTAGAGCAGAATCCTAATGCTTGGCCATCTAGTCCCAGTCTACAGATCTTTCGGAGGACGATGATAAGTGTCAAGGTTATGTTGAGTATGGCAGATGTCTATCTTATCTCATTTCTTTATCTAGCAGTCACATTGCAATATTTCCGAGGAATTGAAATTAGTCCAGTGCATTCTTATCCGCTGAGTTATTGTAGACAAATGCTGGCCTTTGGGTGTCTGACATTGACAGTTCTGCAACTTATGAGTTTTTTGTATTACATGGAGATGATTGTTCTCTCTGCGGCCAAGAAGCACATCCTTGATTGGCTGAGGGCATTTGGTGAATTTGAGATCATAGGAAACATCATCATTCTTGAAGAAACAACGATGAAGTGGCCAATTTGTGATTGCTTTTTATTAAACCAGCTACCCTTTTGAGAAAGTTGAAGCTTGCTACTCTTTGGAAGCCTTTCCTCGTGAATGAGCTTAGAGCTTAACATCTTCTCCGTGATAGTCGAAAGGTATATGAGCGCCTTCAAAAATTTCGCATTCATACTCCAAGGTATGCACTTGTGAACAGAGATTACCCCTATTAAGAGTTGAACTACTTTGTGGAGCAAGGGATTTTGTTCAAAACCATGCATAGTGAATTATGAAGCCTTTTGTGGAAAAAACCAGTTCATGGAGATGATCACAGTGTCTATGGTTTAGTGGCCAATCTTCTGGCTTATCATATGTTTTCGAGCCTCTTACACTATTATGGAGGATTGAACCCGCGTTATCAAAGGCAAACAGAGCGAAAAGTTGTAGAAGGACAATGGGATTTCCAAGAGCCAAGGCCGCTGCATTACTTGTATCATTTTGTCCGACAATATCCGTATGGAGGAGGCGAAGGCAGATATGAAGAATGCAGTTCTGAAAGTGTTCATGTCGAAGGTCGAGGAAGCTAAAAGCCAGAACCTTATCAATATGAAGGTTGAATCAATTTTGGAAGATTTGTCTTCGGGATTATTAGAGTTTATGATGGATCCTAATGATTGAAATTCAAGGAGGTGTGGCGTCTTTGGAGAACGCATGCCTATTGTTTGATTAAATGTATACACCAGAATGTTCTTATGGAATGTTAATTCAATTATATTTCCATGTGCGTGGCTATATCAGCAAGGCGTGTTGACCACTTGAAACCGTAACAGGAGACCTGAATTACAAGGTGACAGTTGGCGGCGGGGTTGTGCTGAGGTGTATTTGAAATTTGTGAATCGACCTCCTGACACACTGCGAAAAGGACGTGTTTATCAAACGAAAAGAGAAGCCGAAAATTTTGCTGTGGTGTTGCGCCATTTGCCGTGTATGATTATTGCTGTTAAAGGAACTGAAACTCCCGGAAATCTTGTGACAGATGTTCTCTGTAGGGAGTATGCGCTGTCAAAGAAAGATTTAGATGAATTAATTTCAAATTCCATGCATTGCATTGTCCCGTCTTTTTCAGATCCATTTGAATTAGTGTGCTGTGATCCTGAGACAGAAGATATTAAAAAGGTGGCATTTCTGAGATCTGTTGAGTTACTAATTTTTATCCATGACAGAGTATGTAATTGGCTAAACTTGTACATGTCCCCAAAGCTAGGATCATTTCTGCGTGGGAGTAATCCTATTCGCACAAGTATCCAAGGTTTTAATATACAGGTTTGATGAATCATTCCGGAATATAGATTGGACAGGTGTTGAAATTATGTTGGAATTGTTTTCTGGGAGAACAAGTATAGCATCCATAGGAGCAATATGGATGCAGTGTATTCCTGGGGAAAGCAGAATTGCTTCTAGTTGATGACATGAACAGGGTTAGGGTGGTAGAACTTCATCATCGGCCTTTGATGAAACCTAAAAGTCTACAATATGTTCAGACCGCAAAGAGGAGATTTTCTCATCTTCTTCTCAAGAAACTTCTCAGGCTGTAAGCAAGGCCTCATCAGAATTTGAGCTCAAAGTTTACATGCTAGGTGATGCCATGTCCTTTTTGAAGAACATTTCCTTGGATAAGATCGCTGAAGATGTTGGTGATTTCCAGCCACAGAAGTTTTGGAGTTTAGAGAATTACCAAAGCACAAGTCAAATTCAGAGGGAGATTGTAAATATTCCAAGAACCATGGCTCCCAGAAGACTTGCGCTACATGAGATTACATTTATCACATTTTTGATAAGTATGCTGCTAGTTCTGCGCTCTGTAGCGAAAGTATCAGGCATCTTACCTTCCATGTTTTTTTGAACAAAGAAAATGATGGGCAAAGAAAATGTAAAGAATTCTTGCAGCTTCTGATTGAGCAGTTAGAGAAAGAAAAAGGAAAGGATTTTTCAAATCTCGGGATTTAGTTTCAAGTTATCCTGTCTGAAATCTGGGACTCAAATGTTGTAGATGTTTTGTTCTCTTCTTATAAAAAGAGGCCTTTGGGAAACCAGATCTGTCAACTTGTTTGTCTTGTACCCATCCAAATAGCCCGGGCTGAAAACAATGGATTACATCCTTTGCTTGATGGGCTTCAGATACCTCCCCATCACACTTATGAAGATAGCATATCTCTAGCAAACTTGCTCCGTTTTGGCTTATATAACGCTGTGTTGAGTCAGTGGGATGGTAAAATTATGGTGGTCTCATCAATTGCAGTTGTTTCATCTGATGGAGGTTCATGTTACAGGGAATGGAATGTGATTCTGAATCTCAGCATAGCAAAGGTGAAACTGAAGATTGGCAACATCAGCTATTCAATTTTGTGAGAAGTTTAAAGGAGGACTGTGTTTTTAAATCACACAGCAGTTTCGTAGCGCACTACGAAACTGCTGTAGGTGATGATTTTAAGCGCAGGGCAGCTAGTGTGATACTGTGAGCAGCTAGTGTGACACTATGAGCGGGAGTTGAGGAAAAAAAAACAGCTGTCTATCAAATACCACCTACAGCACATCAGAAACCTGGCATCATTCCATACTTGGGGTTATTAAAAGATTTGGGAGTAGGCTGCTATACTTTAGGAGAATGTTGGGAGACAGAAACCGATAAATAGGAGCACACCTTCTGGTCATTAAATGAGCTATCAGCGCTTTCAAGCATCCCAAGTCAGCATTCATTGCATCCGTAGCTCAACCATCTCAGCTCAACTGAAGGAGGACAGTTGTCACAGCATTCAAGAAAGCATCAAGCCTACGAGGAGAAAAGAATTAGTGTTTTAGTTTGATTAGGACTTTATGTAATTACAGCCCAGCATGTTTGTAATTAATGCATTAGTTAAAAGCGTGTAGGAATAGTTAATAGGGCATTCGAGCTCATTCTAGAGAGGAGGAATGTATTCCTATATATGGGAAAAACTAGGATGTAATAGGGGTTGGATATTATATACAAGAAAGAGAGTTTTATTGGAGCCAATGTAAGACTTGTTACAACAATAGTAAACAGTGGTTGTTTCTTCTCAAGATTCTCAATGGATCATTTTGTTCAAATGTGATGTTGGTGTATTCTCTTAATGTTCTTTTACAGCTTTGTTATAACACAATCACTCAGAATTCATATTATATGCTCTGACTTCCTGTGTGTTTGGCAAGCTGTGGTGTTGGTGAAGCATGTTTGAACATCTGATGCAAAGAGCCTTGACTTCCATGAGATGACTGTGATTTTGTTTATTAAATGTGAGAGACTCCATAGCCCAATGAAGACCAATTTGATGTGTGTCCAACCAGCTATATTTTCATAAGTGTGTGAAGAGTTAGCCCTCTGTTGTTGTGATTAATTCTCTATCAAAAAGCCTGTGAGAGAGCCCTCTCTGATTAGGAAGGCTAATTCCTAATCTAAAGTCTGGTCTGAAACAGTTACATGAAATCTTGCTTGGTTGCAGCCCTCAGTAGTGATTTTGTGATAACATTTTGGTGCGTCTGCCGGGAGCTTAAGATTGAATTTCTGAAGGTAGCAGGAGTTCAAATGATTTTCAAGGCTGCAAAACTACCTTGGCGACTCCACACATCAAAGAATAAATTAGAAGGTGACTCCACTGCTAGAAGATCAGTAGCTTGATGAAGTTTCAAGATGGATTCCACTGCAAGAAAGAATGCCAGGTATGCTCCTATGAATCGGTCTCATATCCCTGGTTTTCCAAATCCTATGCCAAAGGTTGATTGGTTAGATGATCTTCCAATATTCAAAGATGAAAAGAAGGATGATGCTGCTCTCCATTTGGTTAAGTTTCACATACATGTATGCAGTCTTAAGGTTCATTTCCCTGAAGATTGTCTCATGAGGATGTTTATGGCTACTTTAGAAGGAAAAGCATGGTCTTGGTATAAAAGTTTGGAAAATAGTTCATTATCTTCTCTTGCTGATTTCCATGATGTGTTCTGTGAAATGTATAAAGAATGTTATCCTTCTTTGTTGCTGCTCAAAGATTGCTGTAGGCATTCTTTGAATCTTATTCAGT
Source organism: Pinus tabuliformis (assembly GCA_031772625.1). Classification (NCBI taxonomy): domain Eukaryota; kingdom Viridiplantae; phylum Streptophyta; class Pinopsida; order Pinales; family Pinaceae; genus Pinus; species Pinus tabuliformis. The sequence continues at coordinate 1,137,364,720 of CM062819.1, read as the reverse complement.
ACTTGGAGGATTGTTATGATGATGATGAATTTACAGATGAAGAAATTTTAGAGGCTCTTCATAACAATGTTTTTCAGCACCAAGGAGAAAGTATATCATCCCATGAAACGCAGCATGAGGAGCAGCAGGGGTTTAGTTGTGAAACCCATGTTTCATCCTTTGATATTGATGTAGAGATGTAGCAGATTGGTCCGGCTTCAGATCATGATGAAGATGAAATTGATTGCACCCAGCAAGAAGAAATATTGGAGGAAATTTTCTATGACCCTCAGGCAGAGGAAAAGCTTGCTCAATTTTGTAATTCCTTGCAGCAGCTTACTTCAAATAATGATCATAGTAGTGAGGAAAATTACATTTTTTGTGAGCATCATTCAGAAAGGCAGTTGGATAGTATATCAAATAAATTTGGTGTGGCTGAAGATAAGTTGTCTAAAGATACAGAAAGTTTTGAGAATCAGCAAACTAACCATGTGTTTTTTGACCCTATAGCTGAATACATGGATAAGATTTACTATTCAGGCGGCTTCCAGTTATATTTTCATGTTGAAGAACAGTTACACCTCATGCCGCCTCGGTTACTTCAGTATCTGATTTATTTTTGTTTCAAGCACAGCCAAAGGACTCAAATGTCAGATAAGATGAATGATTGGCTACATTGGAAATTTCACATTGATTGAGCTGAAGAAGTTTGAATTGTTAGGGTAGGTAGGTAGGTAAATTGCAAATAAGCTCAAAGTTGGCTGAGCATTTATTTTTCAGTAGATATAATTTTCTTTCTCCTACAATCATGCTGGTCAGGCAAATTTTTGTTTGTCAAATCAATGGATAAGGCACTGGAGCTGCATGTTCTTAGCGCACCACAAGGGCACACTATCCCAAGTGGAGCCACTGTTATCACTGAAAATGCTGTTGTCAAAATTTTTGGTCTAGCTTAAAGACCAGGTGTTTTCGCAGCGCCTGAATTCTTTTAGCAGTTTCGCAGCGCCATCTATTTTAGTGATTTCGTAGCAAAAGCACTGACTTTGCACTGGCTGCGCTACGAAATTAGGGATTTGCTCGAAGGTTTCAGTGAAGGCCCAAATTCTAAGCACGCCTATGGTATACTGGCTATAACTGCTGTGGATGAGGGTGAGGTGCTTAAAGGTCTAGTGTTGACTAAAGGATATAACTCTGGTGTTGTTGCATACAAAACTCTGGAGCTGCATCACTTAATAAAAAATAAGAGGGCCATGTGGCAGGCAGCGTTTCTCTTAATGCCTTGATTCAAGGGCTTTGCACCACAGGCAGAATAATGGAAACAGAGTATGTTTTACAAAAATGTCAAAAAGGAGTTTCATTCCAAATGATGTCAGTTGTAATCTCTTAATTAAATAATATTGCAAACATAAAATTTGGGTAGAGCAGAATCCTAATGCTTGGCCATCTAGTCCCAGTCTACAGATCTTTCGGAGGACGATGATAAGTGTCAAGGTTATGTTGAGTATGGCAGATGTCTATCTTATCTCATTTCTTTATCTAGCAGTCACATTGCAATATTTCCGAGGAATTGAAATTAGTCCAGTGCATTCTTATCCGCTGAGTTATTGTAGACAAATGCTGGCCTTTGGGTGTCTGACATTGACAGTTCTGCAACTTATGAGTTTTTTGTATTACATGGAGATGATTGTTCTCTCTGCGGCCAAGAAGCACATCCTTGATTGGCTGAGGGCATTTGGTGAATTTGAGATCATAGGAAACATCATCATTCTTGAAGAAACAACGATGAAGTGGCCAATTTGTGATTGCTTTTTATTAAACCAGCTACCCTTTTGAGAAAGTTGAAGCTTGCTACTCTTTGGAAGCCTTTCCTCGTGAATGAGCTTAGAGCTTAACATCTTCTTCGTGATAGTCGAAAGGTATATGAGCGCCTTCAAAAATTTCGCATTCATACTCCAAGGTATGCACTTGTGAACAGAGATTACCCCTATTAAGAGTTGAACTACTTTGTGGAGCAAGGGATTTTGTTCAAAACCATGCATAGTGAATTATGAAGCCTTTTGTGGAAAAAACCAGTTCATGGAGATGATCACAGTGTCTATGGTTTAGTGGCCAATCTTATGGCTTATCATATGTTTTCGAGCCTCTTACACTATTATGGAGGATTGAACCCGCGTTATCAAAGGCAAACAGAGCGAAAAGTTGTAGAAGGACAATGGGATTTCCAAGAGCCAAGGCCGCTGCATTACTTGTATCATTTTGTCCGACAATATCCGTATGGAGGAGGCGAAGGCAGATATGAAGAATGCAGTTCTGAAAGTGTTCATGTCGAAGGTCGAGGAAGCTAAAAGCCAGAACCTTATCAATATGAAGGTTGAATCAATTTTGGAAGATTTGTCTTCGGGATTATTAGAGTTTATGATGGATCCTAATGATTGAAATTCAAGGAGGTGTGGCGTCTTTGGAGAACGCATGCCTATTGTTTGATTAAATGTATACACCAGAATGTTCTTATGGAATGTTAATTCAATTATATTTCCATGTGCGTGGCTATATCAGCAAGGCGTGTTGACCACTTGAAACTGTAACAGGAGACCTGAATTACAAGGTGACAGTTGGCGGCGGGGTTGTGCTGAGGTGTATTTGAAATTTGTGAATCGACCTCCTGACACACTGCGAAAAGGACGTGTTTATCAAACGAAAAGAGAAGCCGAAAATTTTGCTGTGGTGTTGCGCCATTTGCCGTGTATGATTATTGCTGTTAAAGGAACTGAAACTCCCAGAAATCTTGTGACAGATGTTCTCTGTAGGGAGTATGCGCTGTCAAAGAAAGATTTAGATGAATTAATTTCAAATTCCATGCATTGCATTGTCCCGTCTTTTTCAGATCCATTTGAATTAGTGTGCTGTGATCCTGAGACAGAAGATATTAAAAAGGCGGCATTTCTGAGATCTGTTGAGTTACTAATTTTTATCCATGACAGAGTATGTAATTGGCTAAACTTGTACATGTCCCCAAAGCTAGGATCATTTCTGCGTGGGAGTAATCCTATTCGCACAAGTATCCAAGGTTTTAATATACAGGTTTGATGAATCATTCCGGAATATAGATTGGACAGGTGTTGAAATTATGTTGGAATTGTTTTCTGGGAGAACAAGTATAGCATCCATAGGAGCAATATGGATGCAGTGTATTCCTGGGGAAAGCAGAATTGCTTCTAGTTGATGACATGAACAGGGTTAGGGTGGTAGAACTTCATCATCGGCCTTTGATGAAACCTAAAAGTCTACAATATGTTCAGACCGCAAAGAGGAGATTTTCTCATCTTCTTCTCAAGAAACTTCTCAGGCTGTAAGCAAGGCCTCATCAGAATTTGAGCTCAAAGTTTACATGCTAGGTGATGCCATGTCCTTTTTGAAGAACATTTCCTTGGATAAGATCGCTGAAGATGTTGGTGATTTCCAGCCACAGAAGTTTTGGAGTTTAGAGAATTACCAAAGCACAAGTCAAATTCAGAGGGAGATTGTAAATATTCCAAGAACCATGGCTCCCAGAAGACTTGCGCTACATGAGATTACATTTATCACATTTTTGATAAGTATGCTGCTAGTTCTGCGCTCTGTAGCGAAAGTATCAGGCATCTTACCTTCCATGTTTTGTTGAACAAAGAAAATGATGGGCAAAGAAAATGTAAAGAATTCTTGCAGCTTCTGATTGAGCAGTTAGAGAAAGAAAAAGGAAAGGATTTTTCAAATCTCGGGATTTAGTTTCAAGTTATCCTGTCTGAAATCTGGGACTCAAATGTTGTAGATGTTTTGTTCTCTTCTTATAAAAAGAGGCCTTTGGGAAACCGGATCTGTCAACTTGTTTGTCTTGTACCCATCCAAATAGCCCGGGCTGAAAACAATGGATTACATCCTTTGCTTGATGGGCTTCAGATACCTCCCCATCACACTTATGAAGATAGCATATCTCTAGCAAACTTGCTCCGTTTTGGCTTATATAACGCTGTGTTGAGTCAGTGGGATGGTAAAATTATGGTGGTCTCATCAATTGCAGTTGTTTCATCTGATGGAGGTTCATGTTACAGGGAATGGAATGTGATTCTGAATCTCAGCATAGCAAAGGTGAAACTGAAGATTGGCAACATCAGCTATTCAATTTTGTGAGAAGTTTAAAGGAGGACTGTGTTTTTAAATCACACAGCAGTTTCGTAGCGCACTACGAAACTGCTGTAGGTGATGATTTTAAGCGCAGGGCAGCTAGTGTGATACTGTGAGCAGCTAGTGTGACACTATGAGCGGGAGTTGAGGAAAAAAAACAGCTGTCTATCAAATACCACCTACAGCACATCAGAAACCTGGCATCATTCCATACTTGGGGTTATTAAAAGATTTGGGAGCAGGCTGCTATACTTTAGGAGAATGTTGGGAGACAGAAACCGATAAATAGGAGCACACCTTCTGGTCATTAAATGAGCTATCAGCGCTTTCAAGCATCCCAAGTCAGCATTCATTGCATCCGTAGCTCAACCATCTCAGCTCAACTGAAGGAGGACAGCTGTCACAGCATTCAAGAAAGCATCAAGCCTACGAGGAGAAAAGAATTAGTGTTTTAGTTTGATTAGGACTTTATGTAATTACAGCCCAGCATGTTTGTAATTAATGCATTAGTTAAAAGCGTGTAGGAATAGTTAATAGGGCATTCGAGCTCATTCTAGAGAGGAGGAATGTATTCCTATATATGGGAAAAACTAGGATGTAATAGGGGTTGGATATTATATACAAGAAAGAGAGTTTATTGGAGCCAATGTAAGACTTGTTACAACAATAGTAAACAGTGGTTGTTTCTTCTCAAGATTCTCAATGGATCATTTTGTTCAAATGTGATGTTGGTGTATTCTCTTAATGTTCTTTTACAGCTTTGTTATAACACAATCACTCAGAATTCATATTATATGCTCTGACTTCCTGTGTGTTTGGCAAGCTGTGGTGTTGGTGAAGCATGTTTGAACATTTGATGCAAAGAGCCTTGACTTCCATGAGATGACTGTGATTTTGTTTATTAAATGTGAGAGACTCCATAGCCCAATGAAGACCAATTTGATGTGTGTCCAACCAGCTATATTTTCATAAGTGTGTGAAGAGTTAGCCCTCTGTTGTTGTGATTAATTCTCTACCAAAAAGCCTGTGAGAGAGCCCTCTCTGATTAGGAAGGCTAATTCCTAATCTAAAGTCTGGTCTGAAACAGTTACATGAAATCTTGCTTGGTTGCAGCCCTCAGTAGTGATTTTGTGATAACATTTTGGTGCGTCTGCCGGGAGATTAAGATTGAATTTCTGAAGGTAGCAGGAGTTCAAATGATTTTCAAGGCTGCAAAACTACCTTGGCGACTCCACACATCAAAGAATAAATTAGAAGGTGACTCCACTGCTAGAAGATCAGTAGCTTGATGAAGTTTCAAGATGGATTCCACTGCAAGAAAGAATGCCAGGTATGCTCCTATGAATCGGTCTCATATCCCTGGTTTTCCAAATCCTATGCCAAAGGTTGATTGGTTAGATGATCTTCCAATATTCAAAGATGAAAAGAAGGATGATGCTGCTCTCCATTTGGTTAAGTTTCACATACATGTATGCAGTCTTAAGGTTCATTTCCCTGAAGATTGTCTCATGAGGATGTTTATGGCTACTTTAGAAGGAAAAGCATGGTCTTGGTATAAAAGTTTGGAAAATAGTTCATTATCTTCTCTTGCTGATTTCCATGATGTGTTCTGTGAAATGTATAAAGAATGTTATCCTTCTTTGTTGCTGCTCAAAGATTGCTGTAGGCATTCTTTGAATCTTATTCAGTACTTGGAGGATTGTTATGGTGATGATGAATTTACAGATGAAGAAATTTTAGAGGCTCTTCATAACAATGTTTTTCAGCACCAAGGAGAAAGTATATCATCCCATGAAACGCAGCATGAGGAGCAGCAGGGGTTTAGTTGTGAAACCCATGTTTCATCCTTTGATATTGATGTAGAGATGCAGCAGATTGGTCCGGCTTCAGATCATGATGAAGATGAAATTGATTGCACCCAGCAAGAAGAAATATTGGAGGAAATTTTCTATGACCCTCAGGCAGAGGAAAAGCTTGCTCAATTTTGTAATTCCTTGCAGCAGCTTACTTCAAATAATGATCATAGTAGTGAGGAAAATTACATTGTTTGTGAGCATCATTCAGAAAGGCAGTTGGATAGTATATCAAATAAATTTGGTGTGGCTGAAGATAAGTTGTCTAAAGATACAGAAAGTTTTGAGAATCAGCAAACTAACCATGTGTTTTTTGACCCTATAGCTGAATACATGGATAAGATTTACTGTTCAGGCGGCTTCCAGTTATATTTTCATGTTGAAGAACAGTTACACCTCATGCCGCCTCGGTTACTTCAGTATCTGATTTATTTTTGTTTCAAGCACAGCCAAAGGACTCAAATGTCAGATAAGATGAATGATTGGCTACATTGGAAATTTCACATTGATTGAGCTGAAGAAGTTTGAATTGTTAGGGTAGGTAGGTAGGTAAATTGCAAATAAGCTCAAAGTTGGCTGAGCATTTATTTTTCAGTAGATATAATTTTCTTTCTCCTACAATCATGCTGGTCAGGCAAATTTTTGTTTGTCAAATCAATGGATAAGGCACTGGAGCTGCATGTTCTTAGCGCACCACAAGGGCACACTATCCCAAGTGGAGCCACTGTTATCACTGAAAATGCTGTTGTCAAAATTTTTGGTCTAGCTTAAAGACCGGGTGTTTTCGCAGCGCCTGAATTCTTTTAGCAGTTTCGCAGCGCCATCTATTTTAGTGATTTCGTAGCAAAAGCACTGACTTTGCACTGGCTGCGCTACGAAATTAGGGATTTGCTCGAAGGTTTCAGTGAAGGCCCAAATTCTAAGCACGCCTATGGTATACTGGCTATAACTGCTGTGGATGAGGGTGAGGTGCTTAAAGGTCTAGTGTTGACTAAAGGATATAACTCTGGTGTTGTTGCATACAAAACTCTGGAGCTGCATCACTTAATAAAAAATAAGAGGGCCATGTGGCAGGCAGCGTTTCTCTTAATGCCTTGATTCAAGGGCTTTGCACCACAGGCAGAATAATGGAAACAGAGTATGTTTTACAAAAATGTCAAAAAGGAGTTTCATTCCAAATGATGTCAGTTGTAATCTCTTAATTAAATAATATTGCAAACATAAAATTTGGGTAGAGCAGAATCCTAATGCTTGGCCATCTAGTCCCAGTCTACAGATCTTTCGGAGGACGATGATAAGTGTCAAGGTTATGTTGAGTATGGCAGATGTCTATCTTATCTCATTTCTTTATCTAGCAGTCACATTGCAATATTTCCGAGGAATTGAAATTAGTCCAGTGCATTCTTATCCGCTGAGTTATTGTAGACAAATGCTGGCCTTTGGGTGTCTGACATTGACAGTTCTGCAACTTATGAGTTTTTTGTATTACATGGAGATGATTGTTCTCTCTGCGGCCAAGAAGCACATCCTTGATTGGCTGAGGGCATTTGGTGAATTTGAGATCATAGGAAACATCATCATTCTTGAAGAAACAACGATGAAGTGGCCAATTTGTGATTGCTTTTTATTAAACCAGCTACCCTTTTGAGAAAGTTGAAGCTTGCTACTCTTTGGAAGCCTTTCCTCGTGAATGAGCTTAGAGCTTAACATCTTCTCCGTGATAGTCGAAAGGTATATGAGCGCCTTCAAAAATTTCGCATTCATACTCCAAGGTATGCACTTGTGAACAGAGATTACCCCTATTAAGAGTTGAACTACTTTGTGGAGCAAGGGATTTTGTTCAAAACCATGCATAGTGAATTATGAAGCCTTTTGTGGAAAAAACCAGTTCATGGAGATGATCACAGTGTCTATGGTTTAGTGGCCAATCTTCTGGCTTATCATATGTTTTCGAGCCTCTTACACTATTATGGAGGATTGAACCCGCGTTATCAAAGGCAAACAGAGCGAAAAGTTGTAGAAGGACAATGGGATTTCCAAGAGCCAAGGCCGCTGCATTACTTGTATCATTTTGTCCGACAATATCCGTATGGAGGAGGCGAAGGCAGATATGAAGAATGCAGTTCTGAAAGTGTTCATGTCGAAGGTCGAGGAAGCTAAAAGCCAGAACCTTATCAATATGAAGGTTGAATCAATTTTGGAAGATTTGTCTTCGGGATTATTAGAGTTTATGATGGATCCTAATGATTGAAATTCAAGGAGGTGTGGCGTCTTTGGAGAACGCATGCCTATTGTTTGATTAAATGTATACACCAGAATGTTCTTATGGAATGTTAATTCAATTATATTTCCATGTGCGTGGCTATATCAGCAAGGCGTGTTGACCACTTGAAACCGTAACAGGAGACCTGAATTACAAGGTGACAGTTGGCGGCGGGGTTGTGCTGAGGTGTATTTGAAATTTGTGAATCGACCTCCTGACACACTGCGAAAAGGACGTGTTTATCAAACGAAAAGAGAAGCCGAAAATTTTGCTGTGGTGTTGCGCCATTTGCCGTGTATGATTATTGTTGTTAAAGGAACTGAAACTCCCAGAAATCTTGTGACAGATGTTCTCTGTAGGGAGTATGCACTATCAAAGAAAGATTTAGATGAATTAATTTCAAATTCCATGCATTGCATTGTCCCGTCTTTTTCAGATCCATTTGAATTAGTGTGCTGTGATCCTGAGACAGAAGATATTAAAAAGGCGGCATTTCTGAGATCTGTTGAGTTACTAATTTTTATCCATGACAGAGTATGTAATTGGCTAAACTTGTACATGTCCCCAAAGCTAGGATCATTTCTGCGTGGGAGTAATCCTATTCGCACAAGTATCCAAGGTTTTAATATACAGGTTTGATGAATCATTCCGGAATATAGATTGGACAGGTGTTGAAATTATGTTGGAATTGTTTTCTGGGAGAACAAGTATAGCATCCATAGGAGCAATATGGATGCAGTGTATTCCTAGGGAAAGCAGAATTGCTTCTAGTTGATGACATGAACAGGGTTAGGGTGGTAGAACTTCATCATCGGCCTTTGATGAAACCTAAAAGTCTACAATATGTTCAGACCGCAAAGAGGAGATTTTCTCATCTTCTTCTCAAGAAACTTCTCAGGCTGTAAGCAAGGCCTCATCAGAATTTGAGCTCAAAGTTTACATGCTAGGTGATGCCATGTCCTTTTTGAAGAACATTTCCTTGGATAAGATCGCTGAAGATGTTGGTGATTTCCAGCCACAGAAGTTTTGGAGTTTAGAGAATTACCAAAGCACAAGTCAAATTCAGAGGGAGATTGTAAATATTCCAAGAACCATGGCTCCCAGAAGACTTGCGCTACATGAGATTACATTTATCACATTTTTGATAAGTATGCTGCTAGTTCTGCGCTCTGTAGCGAAAGTATCAGGCATCTTACCTTCCATGTTTTGTTGAACAAAGAAAATGATGGGCAAAGAAAATGTAAAGAATTCTTGCAGCTTCTGATTGAGCAGTTAGAGAAAGAAAAAGGAAAGGATTTTTCAAATCTCGGGATTTAGTTTCAAGTTATCCTGTCTGAAATCTGGGACTCAAATGTTGTAGATGTTTTGTTCTCTTCTTATAAAAAGAGGCCTTTGGGAAACCGGATCTGTCAACTTGTTTGTCTTGTACCCATCCAAATAGCCCAGGCTGAAAACAATGGATTACATCCTTTGCTTGATGGGCTTCAGATACCTCCCCATCACACTTATGAAGATAGCATATCTCTAGCAAACTTGCTCCGTTTTGGCTTATATAACGCTGTGTTGAGTCAGTGGGATGGTAAAATTATGGTGGTCTCATCAATTGCAGTTGTTTCATCTGATGGAGGTTCATGTTACAGGGAATGGAATGTGATTCTGAATCTCAGCATAGCAAAGGTGAAACTGAAGATTGGCAACATCAGCTATTCAATTTTGTGAGAAGTTTAAAGGAGGACTGTGTTTTTAAATCACACAGCAGTTTCGTAGCGCACTACGAAACTGCTGTAGGTGATGATTTTAAGCGCAGGGCAGCTAGTGTGATACTGTGAGCAGCTAGTGTGACACTATGAGCGGGAGTTGAGGAAAAAAAACAGCTGTCTATCAAATACCACCTACAGCACATCAGAAACCTGGCATCATTCCATACTTGGGGTTATTAAAAGATTTGGGAGCAGGCTGCTATACTTTAGGAGAATGTTGGGAGACAGAAACCGATAAATAGGAGCACACCTTCTGGTCATTAAATGAGCTATCAGCGCTTTCAAGCATCCCAAGTCAGCATTCATTGCATCCGTAGCTCAACCATCTCAGCTCAACTGAAGGAGGACAGCTGTCACAGCATTCAAGAAAGCATCAAGCCTACGAGGAGAAAAGAATTAGTGTTTTAGTTTGATTAGGACTTTATGTAATTACAGCCCAGCATGTTTGTAATTAATGCATTAGTTAAAAGCATGTAGGAATAGTTAATAGGGCATTCGAGCTCATTCTAGAGAGGAGGAATGTATTCCTATATATGGGAAAAACTAGGATGTAATAGGGGTTGGATATTATATACAAGAAAGAGAGTTTTATTGGAGCCAATGTAAGACTTGTTACAGCAATAGTAAACAGTGGTTGTTTCTTCTCAAGATTCTCAATGGATCATTTTGTTCAAATGTGATGTTGGTGTATTCTCTTAATGTTCTTTTACAGCTTTGTTATAACACAATCACTCAGAATTCATATTATATGCTCTGACTTCCTGTGTGTTTGGCAAGCTGTGGTGTTGGTGAAGCATGTTTGAACATCTGATGCAAAGAGCCTTGACTTCCATGAGATGACTGTGATTTTGTTTATTAAATGTGAGAGACTCCATAGCCCAATGAAGACCAATTTGATGTGTGTCCAACCAGCTATATTTTCATAAGTGTGTGAAGAGTTAGCCCTCTGTTGTTGTGATTAATTCTCTATCAAAAAGCCTGTGAGAGAGCCCTCTCTGATTAGGAAGGCTAATTCCTAATCTAAAGTCTGGTCTGAAACAGTTACATGAAATCTTGCTTGGTTGCAGCCCTCAGTAGTGATTTTGTGATAACACGTTAGAAGCCTCTTCAGGTGTGGATAATCACAGATCAATAGGTGGTGTAGGAGCGGTCACCCGGAGGTTTCCTTTAAAGAAGCTGCATTCGTTTCTTAAATATGATCTAGCCGCCTCTGTTGTTTACTAAAGGGTGGTGGGTGCGCAATATTAAGTTTTTCCTCTGTATTAATAATGTTTAGCCTCCGGGTGCACAGCAGTATGTATATCCTCTGTATTGGGTTTTGATATCGGCATGATCAGCCTCTGTATTAATGGTTGACTAGTTCGGGTGATAACTATCATAATATACTTATATGTATATTGATCTGGTGCTTGGGTGATTTTGATTATTTATTTATACTTGATGACCATTTGATCTTCTTGGATCCAGTCTGAAAATTAATGAAACATGGTCCTTGAACGAAGTAGGGGGTTGTAGCTCCCTTCTAGGAGAGACTGGAGAACGAGAGAGAGAGTTGTAGCTCTCTATAGGCAGCAGCCTGCGTACTGGTAAAGGAATGCACCAGTACAAATTCATTGTAAAAGAAGTTCTATTTGAAAGAAGATAGAGACATATTGCAGCAGGTGGTTTTCACCCACATTGGGTTTCCACCTTATATTTGGTGTTCTTTTGTGTGACTATCTGTTTTTGTTGTTCCTGTTCATTATTATTTAGTACTGATATACAAGTAAATCATCAATATTAGAAGAATAATTTACAGTATAAATCTGGATGGTTTATTGAGAAGAATTTAATAATACTAATTCACCGTCCCCTCTCAGTATTATTTCCAACAAAATCTTGCTGAACAGTGTATCTGCATTTCAGATCTTGTCTCACTATATTTTCAGAGATATGATCTGAGGAATTTAGGGTTTTTGCAGACCCTCGAATTACATTCCAAATAAGTCACCTTGGGAAAATCATCATAACTTTTGTTCTGAGCATCATATTGAAATTTCGTAAGAAGTTTCAGAAAGAGGACTGCCTGTAGTTTTCTATATATTAGTTTCAGGTACTAAGTTCAAAAAAGTGATACACGGCACATTGTACAAGTTCACTCTACTAAACTAGTCTATAATGAGGGCACCATGGGAGATTTGGAATAACTCTTTCTTGGATAATCAAATTCTGATCAGACTTGTGGGGTTAGAAAGAGAACTCAAAGAGCTACCTTAGGAAGAAATTTCAGAACTTGGAGATCTTGAATTACAAAGTTACAGTCGTTTCAATATTGAGCTCCTAAAATCAAGAAAAATCGAGATGAGGAAGTTTGATGGCAAGGATCTGGTAAATTGGATACTACAGATGGAGAAATATTTTGATCTACATGGTGTACCACTATTACAAAAGGCATGTATTGCATCTTCATATTTAGAACAAGATCAATTTTTATGGTATAAAGTGCTTTGTTCTCATAAACCACTTGTTACGTGGTCAATTTTCATGGAGGAAATTATAGCACATTATGAGGATACAAAGAGCAACACCTTCTTTAGAGAAACACCACAAAAATTGGAAGAAAAATTATGGCAACAAGGAAGTCTAGCCCTTACAACTATAAATATGGAAGTGTTATTTCTCCTAGCCTTCCACAACCTACAAGGGTTACACCACAACAATTGGAAGAAAAAAGAGAAAAAGGGCTTTGTTACAATTGTGAAAAGAAATACATTAAAGGTCATAAGTGTGCTGAGAAGAAATTATTTTACATTGATTGTGGAGAGGAGGAATAAAAGGATCAATAAACGTCAAAAGAAGAGTATATACACCAGGAACCAACCCCGGAGAAAGAAGAAATGAATCTGACCACATCTTACAAAACATTGGAAATAATTACTACTCCTCAAACTCTTAAGATAGAAGGACATATCAAGAAGAAAAAGGTTCAAGAAGTGAAAGACCACATCAAGAAAGAAGAAATGAATCCGACCATATCTTGTAATGTAATGGCCGGAATTACCACTCTTCAAACTATCAAGATAGAAGGACATATCAAGAAGAAAAATGTTTATGAAGTGAAAGATCACATAGAGCATCAAGAAATGAATTCGACCATATCTTGTAATGCACTGGAAGAAAGTACCACTCCTCAAACTCTAAATATAGAAGGACATATCAAGAAGAAAAAGATTCAAGCAGTGAAAGATCACATCCAGCATCAACAACAGGTTCTCCAACTTTTAAAGGATAAGACCACTTTGGTGCAGAATCAAATGAAACAACATGCAAATCAACATTGCAATGAAAGAAGTTTTGATGTAGGCGATTGGGTGTTTTTATGGTTACATACATACAAACAAATGTCCCTCAAGAAATCTATTTATGAGAAGGAAATGTTGGCAATACTACACGCACTTAAGAAATGCCAACCTTACCTAATGGGAAGACACTTCAAGGTAAAAACGGATCATGATAGGATTAAATACTTTTTAGAACAAAGATTATCCTCTGAACAACAACAAAAATGGGTCACAAAGATGTTTAGTTATGACTTTGAAATCATCTACAAAAAAGGGAAGCAAAATGTTGTGGTAAACACACTCTCAAGAAAGGATGAGGATGTGGAAGCATTGTTGTGCGTCATTTCTATTATCCAACCAAATTGGAGAAATGAAACAAGGTATGAATGGAATAAGGATGAAGAAGTGTGGTCACTCATTCAAAAGTTGTAGAAGATACCAGTTCAAACAATATTGCCAGAACTTGACGAGGAAGGAAAAATCATATTGGAGCCTGGAGCAATCACAAAAACAAGACCCTGACAACTACGAAATTAATCAATTTCAGAGTATCTCATCAAGTGGAAGAACTTACCAACTGAAGATTCCACATGGGAGGACAAGAATTTTATACAGGATCATCAAGAACTACTCAAGCGTTGAATACAACACCTTTTGAGGGAGAGGGGAATGTTAGGTACCTATACTACTAATGTAACCCCTTATTGTTATTAGTACAACCCCCTTATTATATTGTTGTGCCTATGTAGTCCCCATATTGTTATTATTGTGCCCCATAGAAGCCCACTATTGCTATTATTGAGCCCTTACATTATTATTGTTATCTCGGCTCTGATTATATTATGACCCCTTAGACTCTGATATATAGAAAGGAAGTCTTTTCATTTGTATCATCTAAGAATTCTTCATTTCTTTAATGTAAAGGAGGTTTCCCCCTCGAAGAGGATGAATTCTAAGGTGTTGATCTATCTTTTCTATCATTTTGTGAGCTAGTTTCATAACATAGGATAAAATTCAAACTCAAATTATGTAGGAAATGGTGAACAGCTTCAAAGGGATTGTCCTATACAATTGTCCTTAGAGAATTTTGTACACAACCCAATACTAGTGATTTATTTATATCTGAAAGTGAAAGTCCAAATCAGTAATCCTAATGGAAAATTTAATGGTAAGAAACTTGAGTTATGATTATGTAGTCTAGAGGAATATTTCAAGACTCAACCTATAATTACTAATGTATGAAATATCCTAATAATTAAGGTTAATATGGAATAAACTACCTTATATTAGTGATAAAATCACTAAATCTAGCTAGTTGTTGAAGAAAGGTAGATCACTTAATGGGCTAATGTAATGCCCCATTTTCACCAAGACAACTAAACCGCATTATGACGTATTTTATCTCTCTTTGCTTATTATTTGTGGAACCTTGCTAGAATTATATTAATTTATTATAAGAACTTAGGGCTTACCTATATGACTTACCTGTATATGAAAGTAATGTATAATCTATTGTTTATGTTATTAATGATGGTTATTTTGTGATTTATTTCCAACGTGCAACATTTAAGTAATATTGCAGCAATGTATACACCAATTTAAACTATTTATTGTACAATGTAGATGATAAATAAACTGGTTGGTTTACATCGTTCATTCATGAGTAACATGGAAATCACATATAGATAGTTATATGGTTATGCATGATCTTGTGTTTTGGTGAACTAACCTACATAATGAATGGCCTAAGTGATAGACAAATTGGTGTGATACTAATGTGATGTAGATGTCATGGAAACAAAAAGGAAATGGTATGCATGGAAGTATTATTTGATTATTTTATTATGGGTTCAATACATTGTTATGATATTTGGGCAAGTGTAGGTTTTATAGGAAGAATGGTTGCTCAAACTAGTTATTTGATGAAAAATATTTAAGAATAACAATAGCAACATAGTATGATCGATGATAGGGTGACCCTAGTTCTATTAGAAAAGGTGGAGGTATTGGCCATCATTTATTCTTGAAGACCTAAAGTCATTGAAGGGTTGTACTAGGCCACACTCCCCTTGACAATTGATGTGATTTCTAGTTTTATACTAAGGAAGCTTGGTCAAGATAGTTGACACTTTCTCTTATGAGTTCTATTTAGGGTTATGCCAATGTAGTTGATGCCCGAACATAATCTAACAAAGACAAGTATAGGATATGGAAGATGGAAGTAGGTTAGGTAGGTAAGGAAAATTGGAGTAGTTGAGAATGTTGGTGGGAACTAGAAATGCAAACATAGCTCCTTGCTTAGTACCTTAAGTGTTTTAATTATTTGCACAATTCATTAATAATGAACATGGTGTAATGTTCAATTCATATTGGATTGTTTCAAATGATGAATTAGTGCAATTATGTCTATGTATATTATTGAATGATGCATTACTATATTTATTGTATTGCATACTTGGTCGTAAGCATATAGGAATTATGTATTAGAGGTAGTGATTGGTTTTCATTAGTACATACACAATTTATGTGTGTGCTAGCTATGCATACCTATGTTTTGCATGTATGATAATACAACTACTTGATATATTAGTTTCTAAACTAGGTTATTAATTACTTACTTACATGTTGAATAGTTATGAAAATTAAATTGCATAAGTAAGTATCTAGCATCATTAAACATGCTCCTTGACTTGATTCATTGGTTGGTTGTGTGATTTAATTGAGTATGGTGGTCGCTATGTATTTAGGGTAAATATTTATGTTTTAATTAGAAAATTGCATGAGAAAGAGATGAATATGACTTACAACTATGTTTTTAATTATTTATTGATTTAATTTAATATTATATTATAATTTACTCTTTCCAAATATCTAGAAGGCGGTTGATGACCATTTATGATAGTGGTTGAGGAAAATTTGGGAAAGGGGATGGAAATGGGATAAACTGTTGGGTCCCTATAATACTAGTGATTACCCCATTACTATTGTAGTTATACCCCTTATTTATATTGTTGTGCCCCTATTACCCCCATATTGTTATTTCTGTGCCCCATAGAATCCCTCTATTGTTATTTTTGGGGCTTTATATTATTATTGTTAGGTCGGCTGGATTATATTGTGACTCCTTAGACTCCTATATATAGAAAGGAGGTTTTGTCATTTGTATCATCCAAGAATTGTTCATTTATGTAATGTAAAGGAGGTTGCCCCCTCGAAGAGGCTGAATTCTAAGGCGTTGATCTATCTTTTCTATCTTTTCTTGAGCTGGTTTCATAACATTTGGTATCAGAGCTTTGGATTCTAGGGTTTCGTTGCTCCAAACAGGTCATCGTGGCATTTTCGCTATAAATTTTTGTCTGTGACGTTTCAGAAGTCGCAAAAACAACCCATTTGAGAATAAATCGCGCTGAACCTTGGGTCCGAATTTCAGATCTTTTTGCGCGATATTTGCGGAGATATGCTCTGAGGAAGTTGGTCTTTTTGTAGACTCCTGAATTACATTCAAAACAGGTGACCTGGTGTTGTTGGGAAAAGTATCCAATACGGAATGACCCTATCCCACTCTAAGGGTGATAGTACCTCAGCAACAATCAAAGCAAAGTTATTCAAGATTACTTCTTTATGAGATGTAAGAGAGAGGAGAAAGAGATCCACTAACCGTTATCTTCCGCTAATGATTGATCCAATCTTCCCTCTTTGCTGTTTGCTTCCAGCTCCTTGCTCTTTCATTGGCCCAGCTACACAAAGATCCTGCAAAAGCACAAGAAAAGGAAACTACAAGAAGCATACATCCATAATTGATTCAAGGATTAGAATAAATCAAATATACAAGCATCAATACGCCACAGAGACACATGCATATAGAAGAACCTCAAATGCTTTATTAATGGAAGAAGTAAAGTTCTGAGAGTGTTACAACCATAAGAGGCCCAATCCAGCAACACCTCCCAGCAGAAAGAAATATCCTCTTCACCTCCTTCAAGCAAATCACCCAATAGTTCTATGCACAAACCAACAACACTTCCTTACATTCACAAGATTCCAGCCCCCTAGACCTCATGAGAGAGCTCTATATATAGGAGTTTTGGAGAAAGGATGAGTCAGCTTGAGGCTGGCATGAAGCTGACTAGTGTCCTCTCCCACTTCAGTTATTCTTCAGTTCTTGAGTCCACTTGGAGTTTCTTGCTTCCACTTGGAGATCTAGATCCTCTCACTCATCACAAGGCGAATTCCTTGATCCAAGTGTCATTTTGGAAGCTTCCTGGGCATTTGACACCTTGCAGAATGACTGTGCCACTTGGCCAATCTCGCCCAGCGTAGGTAGCCTTCATTAGATTTGACATTCAGCGCAGGTACAGAGTGGAGCAGTTGACATTCAGCGCAGATGCTCAGTGGAGCAGTTGACATGATCCAGAATCAGCTTGTTTTTTAGTGTTTTCAAGTGGAGAACTGATATTTAGTGCTGTGGTTTGCTGACCTTGTTCCTCTAGGGGTAGGAACAACATGTTTAGGGACTTTGGATCCCTTAGATTATCGACATTTCATGCTTCATGCTGTAAGGCACAAAAATGTCTATAACACCTGGGGAAAATCGTCATAACTTTCTCTCTAGGGATCGGATTGAAATTTTGTAAGAAGGTACAGAAAGAGGACGGGCTTTAGTTTCTTGTATGTCTGTTTCAGATTCAAAGGTTGAAACAGTGACTCGTGGCACGTCGTACAAGTTCGCTCTACTGAACCAGTCTAAAAGCAAGTCACTGTGGGAGAATTCACATAACTCTTCCTTGGAGAATCCAATTTGGCTCAGACTTGTGGCATTGGAAAGAGGACGCAGAAGGCTACTACAGGTAGCAATTTCAGAATTGTATGATCCGAAATTACAGAAATACATCAAATTCAATATCAGGCTTCTATAAAGTGAAAAAAGGTGTGTAGTTTTTTTTTAAATTTTTATGTAAGCTTGGTTTAACGGAATTCAAAGGGAATAGTAAAGCATTATTATCGGTAACTGATGCCCCGAGGAAAGAAAATGCAAACACCTAGTAAGGAACCTGAAAGCTCTAGCATGACTCATGAAGAAGAGGAAGAAATGCTACATGATATATCAAAATTACAAGAACAAGTGCAACAAATGTCACGCTCACAAAAGCTAACAGAAGCTAAGATAAGTGGCGTGGAATCTAAGATAAATGGCGTGGAATCTAAGATAAATGGTGTGGAATCTAAGATAAATGGTGTGGAATCTAAGATAAAGGGCATGGAAGCTAAGATGGAGGATTCGATGGTAAATTTGAAGATAGATTTGAAGACAGACATGGAAGAATTGAAGAACTTGCTACAAGAAAGGGCCACTAATGGTGAAAAGGTAGTAAAGGAAACTCATGATGAGAACAAAAGAAATGTTAATCATGATTCCATAGACTCTAATGTTGGATCGAAGACTCACCATGTTCCAAAAATCGATATGAGGAAGTTTGATGGCAAGGATCCCGCCACATGGATATTACAGATGGAGCAATTCTTCGATCTCAATAATGTGCAAAACACACAAAAGGTACGTATGGCAACTTTATATTTGGAACCAAATCAGTTTGTATGGTATCAATGGCTTTGTTCTCGTAAACAATTTATCACTTGGGCAATTTTTACGGAAGAATTGATAGCACATTATGAGGATACAAAAAGCAACACTTTTTTTAGCCAATTGATAAGTCTCAAACAAAAGGGTTCAATAATGGAGCACATTGAGGAGTTCCAAAAATTGAACATAAGGGTAAAAGATATTCCAGAGGAGCATAGGATTGATGTGTTCATAGGGTCTTTAAAGGATAATATCCAACATGATGTGCGCCTTTGGGAACCTGATTCATTAGAGAAGGCATTCAGGTTAGCAAGAAAAATGGAAAGCAAAATTATGGCAACTAGGAAGCATACCATTCACAACTATAAAGATGGAAGTGTTGTTGCCCATAGTCTTCCACAACCTACAAGGTTGACACCACAACAATTGGAAGAAAAAAGAGCAAAAGGGCTTTGTTACAATTGTGATAGCAAATACACAAAAGGTCATAAGTGTGCTGAGAAGAAATTATTCTACATAGATTGTGAAGAGGAAGAAGAAAAGGAGCAAGAAAGGTCAAAAGAAGAGGATATATTCTAGGAACAAAGCCTAGATGAAGAACAAATAAATCCGACCATATCTTGTAATGCATTGGCGGGAATTACCACTCCTCAAACCATCAAGATAGAAGGACAAATCAAGAAGAAAAAGGTAATAGTGTTGATTGATTCAGGAAGCACCCACAATTTTATTCATTGTAGGGTAGCAAAAGAATTGAATTGCTTCCTATATCCAGCACCAGAGTGTCAAGTGATGATTGCAAATGGAGGAACAATAAATTGTTCTGGAAAGTGCCATAATATCAAGCTATCCATGGGAGAATATGTATTGACTAGCCCAATGCTTTCCATTCCAATGGGAGGTGTTGATGTTGTACTAGGAGTCCAATGGCTACAATCCTTGGGTACAATAGCTTTTAATTTTCAAGAACTTTTCATGAAATTTTCTGTGGAAGGAAAGGAAGTTGAATTAAGGGGTATTGCAGGGAAACCAGGAAAGATAATCAGCTCTAATGGCATGACAAAGCTTCTAAAAAAGGAGCAAAGAGGTGTAATTGCACAATTATGTTCGCTAGATGTTTCCACATTGGAATCATCTATTTCTCCAGATCTCCAAAAAGTCCTGGACAATCATTCCAAGGTATTTGAGACTCCCAAAGGTCTCCCACCTATGCGTGATCATGATCATGCTATTCATCTGATTCCAGGAAGTGTTCCTCCAAACATCAGGCCGTACAGATATCCATATGTCCAAAAAAGTGAAATTGAACGTATGGTTGCAGAAATGCTAGAGGCTGGTATAATTCAACCGAGTCAAAGTTCTTTCTCAGCTCCAGTAGTATTGGTGCACAAGAAGGATGGATCATGGCGCATGTGTCCAGATTATAGGGAGCTCAACAAGCTCACTATTAAAGATAAGTTCCCCATTCCTGTCATTGATGAATTACTGGATGAATTGCATGGATCAATTTACTTCACCAAGTTGGATCTTCGTTCGGGATATCATCAAATCAGAATGAAGATTGAAGACATTCCGAAAACGGCATTTAGAACTCATGAGGGTCATTATGAATTTTTGGTCATGCCTTTTGGCCTTACCAATGCACCTTCAACATTTCAAGGTTTGATGAATTCAATTTTCAAACCATTCCTTAGAAAATTTGTGTTAGTATTTTTTGATGATATACTAATCTACAGCAAGTCTTGGAAGGATCATGTTGAACATGTTGACAAGGTGCTACAACTATTGGAGGAGAAACAATTATATGCAAAAAGATCCAAATGTTTCTTTGGAGTCCAGGAGGTGGAATATTTGGGTCATATTGTATCTCATGAAGGAGTTAAGGTAGACCCTAGCAAAATTAAAGCCATTAAGGAATGGAAAATCCCCACATCCATAAAGCATCTGCGAGGATTTCTTGGGTTGACAGGGTATTATCGCAAGTTTGTTAAGAATTATGGGAGAATAGCAGCACCTCTAACAACATTATTGAAGAAAGATTCATTTTCATGGACTCCAGAAGCAACAAAGGCCTTTAAACATCTTAAAGAGGCAATGTGCCAAGCACCGGTCTTAGCTACACGGACTTCACAAAAACCTTTATTGTGGAATGTGATGCTTCAGGAAATGGAATTGGTGTTGTTCTAATGCAAGATGAAAGACCCATTGCTTTTGAAAGTCGTCCAATCAAG
The DNA here is from genome assembly GCA_031772625.1 of Pinus tabuliformis. NCBI lineage: Eukaryota > Viridiplantae > Streptophyta > Pinopsida > Pinales > Pinaceae > Pinus > Pinus tabuliformis. The sequence goes on along the minus strand of CM062819.1, from coordinate 1,137,343,572 downwards.
GGAAAGTTTTTAAGAAAAGCTATTTATGAGAAGGAAATGTTGGCAATACTCCATGCACTTAAGAAATGGCGACCCTACCTAATGGGAAGACACTTCAAGGTAAAAACGGATCATGATAGCCTTAAATACTTTTTAGAACAAAGATTATCCTCTGAAGAGCAACAAAAGTGGGTCACAAAGATGTTGGGTTATGACTTTGAAATCATCTACAAAAAGGGAAGCAAAATGTGGTGGCAGATGCACTCTCAAGAAAGGATGAGGATGTGGAAGCATTGTTGTGTGCCATTTCTATTATCCAACCAGATTGGATAAACGAAGCAAAGGAGGAATGGAAGAATGACGAAGAAGTGTGGGCACTTATTCGAAAGCTACAACAAGATTCCAGTACTTCTGATACATTTAGCTGGCAAAATGATTCGTTATGGTACAAAGATCGCTTATACCTCTGTAAGAATTCCCAGCTAAAACAAAAGATTCTTATGGAATTGCACACTTCTCCCTTAGGAGGGCACTCAGGATTTTTAAAAACTTACCACAGGGTTAAGAAGGAATTTTTTTGGGATGGCCTGAAATCAGATATTCAAAAGTTTGTGGCGGAATGTTTGGTTTGCCAACAAAATAAAGTTGAAACAATTAAGACACCGGGTCTATTACAACCTTTATCCATTCCAAGCCAACGTTGGGAGGAGGTTTCAATGGATTTTATCACAGGTTTACCCAAGTCTGAGGGAAAGAGTGTCATCATGGTGGTAGTTGACAGACTTACCAAGTATGCACACTTTTGTGCATTATCACATCCATTTAAAGCCAGTACAGTTTCTACTGCATTTATGGAAACAGTTCAAAAGCTACATGGAAACCCAAAGATTATTGTAAGTGACAGAGATCCCATTTTCACTGGAAATTTTTGGACAGAATTATTTTCTTGTCTTGGTACTCAGTTAGCTCATAGCTCATCTTATCATCCTCAATCTGATGGGCAAACTGAGATAGTAAACAAATGTTTGGAAGGATATCTTCGTTGCTTTGTATCTGATAAACAGACACAATGGGTCAAATGGTTGCCTCTGGCTGAATGGTGGTATAACACTTCCTTCCATACAACAACAAAAATGACCCCATTTATGGCACTTTATGGGTATCAACCACCATCAATCACATCATATTTAAGAGAAAATTCTAAGGTTCAGGCAGTGGAACATCACATCGAACATCAACAACAAGTCCTCCAACTCTTAAAGGATAACCTCGTGTTGGCACAAAATAGAATGAAACAACAGGCAGATCAACATCGCAGTGAAAGAAGTTTTGATGTAGGTGATTGGGTATTCCTACGGCTACAACCATATAAGCAAATTCCCTAAAGCAAGCTAAGAAGGATAATAAATTATCACCAAAGTATTATGGTCCATACAAGGTGTTGGAAAAGATTGGTACTATGGCATACAAATTGGAGCTTCCTGCAGCTTCTCGATTGCACCCAGTTTTCCATGTTTCATGTTTAAAGAAGGTTATAGGCGACAAGCTCCCAGTTCAAACAATATTGCCAAAACTTGACGAAGAAGGAAAAATTATATTGGAACCGGAAGCAGTCATAGAAACAAGAACTCGACAGCTACGAAATCGATCAATTTCAGAGTATCTTATCAAGTGGAAGAACTTATCCGCTGAAGATTCCACATGGGAGGATGAGAATTTTATGCAGAAGTATCCAGAACTGCTCAAGCGTTGAGGACAACACTTTTTTGAAGGAGAGGGGCATGTTGGGTCCCTATAATACTAGTGATTACCCCATTACTATTGTAGTTATACCCCTTATTTATATTGTTGTGCCCCTATTACCCCCATATTGTTATTTCTGTGCCCCATAGAATCCCTCTATTGTTATTTTTGTGGCTTTATATTATTATTGTTAGGTCGGCTGGATTATATTGTGACTCCTTAGACTCCTATATATAGAAAGGAGGTTTTGTCATTTGTATCATCCAAGAATTGTTCATTTATGTAATGTAAAGGAGGTTGCCCCCTCGAAGAGGCTGAATTCTAAGGCGTTGATCTATCTTTTCTATCTTTTCTTGAGCTGGTTTCATAACATAAACTAATGGATCTATTGGGAGATGTTGGGTGGATGGGGAAGGCACGGTGTGGGGGAACCATTGGAAGTAAAGGACATGGAGAATACTCATACCTAGGAGATATATGAGAGATTTAAGGGACTAATTGTTGAGGGGAGAGACTAATTATATATGTTGAGATATTGACGGGATGAGTGTTGTTCTTAGATATTTGTGTATGAAGGGGATAGGAAACTTTGAGGTTTCTTGGCATTAAGGGATTGGAGAGGCTATTCCTAGCTATTCAAGAAGTTAAAATTCTAGTTTGGGGATCTTATTAAAGGTCTAGGTGTTATCTTTTGTAGCATCATATGTGTTCTAACCATGAAATTTTTTGGAGAGGCTAGAATGCATGAGATCTCCAAAACCTAGAAATCGTTTCTGGAAATTCCACCTAGAAATGACTTAATTAGATTATTAGTCAGTTTTTAAATATTTCCTAAGTCTAAACTTAGGGACTATGACTAATTAATCAGAATTAATTGAGTTAAGGTGTGAATGCTCTATAAACTCACAAAGAGCAAATTCAAGTTAATCCTAGCCATTGATTAAGATCTAATATTGGTCGTTGAAGTCTCAATATAGGATTATAAGAAGAAGTCAATGGGGCTTGGAGAAATCACTTGAAAAATTTGATTTCATAAGCAGATTGATTTCTAGAGTAGCAACAATTAGTTTTCGGAGAAAGAGCTAGTGAGATAGAAGCAGTGAGAGAGGGGCATGGACAGGAATCTGAAGGAAGGATTCTAGATCCGGTGATTGAATTTGTAGAGAGGCAAGTGAACCATAGAGAGGCTGATGCAAAGTTGCATAGTAGCCTCTAGAGGTAAAGTCAGTTTGTTGAGGAAGAATGAAGTTTTCCATTCCAGAGGTTGGAAGGGGTCCCAGAGTGCCGAAGAAGTGTCTTTGTGGTCATAAGAAGGCATAAAGACTTCATCAGAGTATAACAGAAGGAAAGCCATCCAACCGGTTACGTAGATCAACACAGAGGCTGACATGGTGCCTTAGAAGGCCAAAATTTTGATGTGAAGTGGTGTCAGGAAATTTCCTGTGGGATGAGGAAATTCCTCACTATAATTTTCTTGCTAGTATTTCTCTGTAGGATTTCCAGTTACAACATACAATTGTACTCATATTATTTCACTTCCACTTAATATTAAAACCCTCAGTTGTTGCACCGTTTTTCCCAAGTTGGTTTTTTCTGGGGACATTGGTCTTAAAATAATTGTGTCATTTTATGTGTGTGTGCTAGTATTTCTTCCAACATTTATTTCTTTTGCAGTTTATTTGTGTGTTGCAGTGTGATTGATTTATTATTTGTTGTAGATAACATTAAATAAGTTGTTAAAAATTAATTTAAGAATTAGGAGAATTATTTCCAGTTGTTGCAATAGGATTCAGGTTTCCAAATTTTCACATGGTATTAGAGTGCAAATGATCAGTCAGAGAGCTAAGTATTGAAGGAAGAGGGAGTTTCATTGTTCATTGAGGAGTAGTAGATAGAAACCCTAGAGGTAGTGCAGTCACCTTCGCCAAGAGGCTGAATTTATTGAGGAGATTCAATTTTTCTAAGTGTGGGACAGAAAAAATATATCTCTCCAGATCGAGGGATTCCAAAGGCAGAGGGAGAAACCCATATTTTGTCAGATCATATCTATAGCTAGATGTAGTAGTTCATGCAACATTTCTCTAGAGAAGAATGAACTTCAAGTGGAAGAAGAGCACACATTGAGGGAAAATTTTCCTCAAGAAACTTCTGGTCTCAAGAAGTTCAATTTCCCTTGCAAATCAACAGTTTTTGTGAGTATAGTTTCTCGCTCTATAAGGGAGTGTAAATAGCCTAACAGTAGCTGAGCAGAAGGGAAGAGGATACTTTTGACATTGTTTGAGATGGCCACTATTGGACTTCAAGATCAGGACAGGTTGGATGGTGATTCCAACTATGTCATCTGGAAGGAAAGGATGGCCTTCCTTCTGGATGAATATGGTCTGAAACCATTCATATATGCAGTGGTAAATATCCCCATGGATGGAGATCAACTGAAAGAGTACATAAAGGAGATGGCGTGGGCAAAGAGGTTGATCCTTGATGGTGTTCATGATCACATTATTTCTGACATAATCAACAAACGTACTACCAAGGAGATGTGGGATATGTTATGGCCTAAATCTACCTCAAGCTGAGAAAAGCAGGTCTAGGGTAACATCAAACCATGCTTAACCTGGTAGCTAGCTCTACCAAGTAGGGAGAGGGCCCTCTCCTTGTCAATATTAGGAAAATATGGCAAATAATGCAAGAGATGACTGATGAAAATACTAATTTTAGGCTAGCTATATGCTTAGAGAAGTTTGATTGAGTTTCATGATTGTTTGCTGGATTAGATGTGAAAGGCAGTTTTGGGTCCAGGGAATGAACTCTGTTTTGCAAAGGTTTCTATGGGACGAGGTAGGCAAGTTCTTTAATACCTTGAATTAAGTGAAATGGAGAGTCTTAAGACTAGTGAGGAGTTGGAGAGGGCATGGAAGTGTCATGAGTCCTCTTCAAATAGTAGAAAACATGTAAAGCTAATCAAATCCTAAGGTAGAGCACTGCAACATCAATGATTTCCACCTTTATACTTGATTCATTTAATTAAGCTGAAAAGAGAGAGATAATGGAACACATAAACACATGATAACTTGAATCATAGAAGGAAAAACAATACTAAGTCACCTTGCCACAAGAATCCCACAAAATGCTGCAAACCCTGGTCTATTTCCTTGCCAAACTGCAGAAGTGATGTACAATAGTGCTCAAAGCATTCACAAGTGTCCAACCTTTACAAATGATTGGAAAAACGCATGATATAGACCTCCAAACCACCTGTGCTATCCATTAGGGGTCGAATCCATGAGAAGAGGGGTGGTTTCAACCATATCTAAACTAGAAACACAAAAATAGGCAGTGGAATAGCGTGCCTCTAAAACCTAGGAAACTGATTCATTCAACTCTAAACCACCTACAACTGATGCATCTACCTTATCAAGTCAATATTTATCATTTTTACATCACAGTACATCAATTTACATCATGTCACATCATTAATTTGACCATAAGAGAGAAAAAGTCAAACTAGAAGAAAACTAGGTGAAAAATAGAGTTTTTGAGCAAAATTAGAACTTTTATATCCTATGCGTAGCGCCATTTTTTCTGTGCATAGTGCTTTTTCCAAGCTTCTTTTTGAAGGCTTCCTAAGGTCCAAATCAAGTGCACGATAGCTCATTGGAAAGCCCTATGAGTCTATTTTCTGGAAAAGGATGAATTTTTTGATTTGGAGCCCATTTGCCCCTCCGAAATTGCAATCTCCCAAGACAGCTTCCTATGTGGCCAAAAAGTGACAGAAAGGGCATTTTTTAGGTGTTTTCGGCCCTTTTGGAGGTCCAAAACTTGTCAAAATTTCCTAGTAATTTCTGAGCATGCATAACTTTTCATAATAAATCCAAAAATGCAAATTTTTCTTCAAATGAAGGTCCCCATAAAAAGCGAGCACCGGTGGCGCTATGAGCTTGCCGGAAAAACCTGTTTTTTTCCCTTAAAAAATTCAAAAATGCCAAAAAGTTCACCAAATTTCTTGAAATTTGGCATGAGTGATCTATGTCAGGTGCTATGTAGGATGATGAAGCTTCAACCAAGATCTTGAGCTTATCATGCTCTTTCTTGCTCGTCAAAGTTCTCCTTAATTTGGCTTTTAGGCTTCTTATCCTTGTTTTGCAAATATTGTTTTGTGCCAAATAGTGATAAGCCATGTGGCACAACATATTTTTCTCCTTGTTGGCTTTCTCAAGCAATTTCTCCAAGTGAATGTTTATCCTCTCTAGCCATGATTCCCAGTCAGCCTCAATTTCTTGCTCAAGAGGTGTCAATTTGACTTTCCTTCTTTTTGTTGCTTACCTGTTTTCCCTTATGGTTTGCAACTCCATGATTGTTTGTTTATCCTCCAATTGCTTGTTTTGTTGCTCAAGGTAGTTAATGATCCACTTAGCCCTTTCAATATTAAGGGATAAGGCATGGATGTCAGCTTCTTTCTCTCTAATAACCTCCTTGAGCCTTGAGTTTTGGGAGATCAAATCAGTATCCTCCTCCTGAATAAAAAAAAAATCTCTCTCCTAACCTTCAGAAGGCCCTTCATCATGCAATGGTTGCTTCCCTTTATCTTGTATCTGTACTGCTGAAGAAGAAGGTCACCCCGGGTGAAGATAGCATTTTCCTATGGTATGATGAAGGAAATGAGACCCCTTCCACCCCAGGTGGAGATAATACTCGTTTGATAGTTGCAAATAGTCTCCTTGTGCCATTTTTATAAGTGACAAATACTAGCACGCCTGTAGTTTGAGTCTCATGAACCTCTTGTTGATTTGAAGACCCTCCTTCCTCTTGAAACATTGATGAAGTCACTTGAGGGCTTTTGAAAACCTAATGTGAAATGAAAGTATCCCATGAAATGTTCAACAAGCTCAGCTGATGCAAAACAACAATCTTGATCAATGAAAAATGATAAATGCTACTGAACTGTTGAGGAAGAGGTTTCCTTTGCACCAATGTAGCCATTTTCTCAATATTTCTGCATATGAAATAGGGGAGGTTCATCATCCTCACTCTAGTGAAATGCATCAATAATCTAACATGGTAAGTGTACAAGCGAGAAAACCTCCCTTCACAGGTGAAGTATTTGATAATGAGCTTCATGAGTGGAGCATAAGTGTCTTGTAGGTATCTAAAAGGAAAGACCCTACTGATTTGCTTTTGATAACTAGCCTTGATGTAAGGCTCATAATGCTCTTTGCCCACAAGTTGTCCTTTGTTCCATTGTTCACCCACATTTGGAATACCTATTGCTGCAGCTATGGTTTCAGATGTCAAAGTGAAGGAAACACCTGCTAAGTTCACCTGGCCATTGTGAAGATGAAGGACAAATAGCCTAGCAAGTTCGTGGTGGTATTTCACCCTCTCCACCATCTCAAAAAACTGGTGGCAAGGCTGATGTTTAAAGCATGTTACTAAAAGAGGGCAAGCTAGTAACTTTGTGAGTGTGGTGGGCTCCTCCCATATGTGTTTTCCTCCCTTATGTGGTTTTCTTCAGGCATGAACCTCTTGGGAATAAGCACTCACAGTTTCCTCATCCCTTTCATAAGCTGAATCTATTTCCATACTTGCAAATGTGGAGTGTAGAATGATGAGTATGAAGAGATTTTCTCAAGAATAGGCGACTTCTATTTTCTTCTTTGGGGTTTGATGGGTTGAATGATAGTGTAAATGCAAAGGAGGGTTTTGATGATGGCTGTAGGGTTACTAGGGAATGATAGGGTTTGGGAAATGAAAATTAGGGTTTGGGGAATAGTGGGAGTATGTATAGGGCTTAGGGTTTGGTGATAGGGGATAAGGTGAGTGTCAATGGGAAAGGGAAAGGGGAAGGGAATTAGGGAAATTTAGTGTAGGGGGATGAGATGTGGGAAAATCATACAAAGGAGTAAAAACATAAAAAATGACAAAAACCCTAGAAAGTTTTGCAAGACAACTTTGAAGCAATTAGGGTTTGATTTTTCACCATTAAAATCACTATGATGGATGATAAATTCTCTTGCTATGGCAGATGGGAGGGTGTACTTACTTGAAGAGATGATATTTGCAAATTTAGAGGCTTAGAAAATTGATGGAAAGAGTTTTTGAGCTTGGTTTACAAGCGCCGCGCCAACGCCCAGGTGCGTAGCGCCTGGTAGGTGCATGGCGTCCTTTTAAAATCCTTTGGAAAACCTGCACCCGGTGCATAGTGCCTAGCATGTGCATTGCACCAGTGCCCAGGTGCATCACGCCGGGAGAAAACTTGAAATTTGCTGCAATTTTCCCTTATTTCTCCTCAAATGCAATTTTTCCTCTTTCTCTCTCTCTTTAGCATGAAATGAGGTCGTCTAACATAAAGAATCACTTTATATACATTTGACTTTAATTTTTCATTTAGAAAAAACCCACCTTCTAAAGTTCCTTTTCACTTTGCTTTTAAAAACCATGTTCTCTTTTTTGTCATTTGATGAACTGATGGCTAGATGTTTTTGTTTCTTTTGCAAGAGTTGGAGTGCTGGAGTTTGGCAAGGTAACCCAGGGCTACAAATGATGCTTTATTACATATGAAAACAATAAAATTACATAAAAATTTGTACATGAAATGGAAAAACTCTGTTTTCACCTCAAAACAGAGTTTTGAGGTAAAAACCCTTATGGAGGAAATTATCAGTAAAATTGGTGATTTTATGAACTTATTAGACATCCTCATGTGCCTTCTGACCTCTTATTGAGCTTTTGAAGACCATGGTGGCAAACCCTAGATTTAATGAGACCTGAAAACCCTAAAATGACTTCTACATATGAAATGAAATAAAAATGACAGTAGATGACTTGTGCATGTGAAAATAGGCCAGCAAATGAAAGGCATGAGGGAAATTAACAAAGAAACACTACCATCAGATGATCCATGGCCTAATGGAGTGAAACTAATCAGATGATACGCCTAACATGCATGCAAAAAGAGAAATTTGATCACTGATGGAGGGATGAAGATACCGACACTAACAGGATACACTTTCCATGTTGTACCAGGGCACTTCCGAGCAGTGGAAGATGCACTTAGATGGGAAGCTGAGATGCGCCATGATGTAGAAAGTGAAATGCATAGATTCCTTCCTCACCATGATTCAAGAGATTCGAGACCAACTTGTAGTTATTGGGGTAGCGCATCAACCCATAGAGCTAGTGTGATTAGAACTCAACAGTGTCTCAAAGGAGTGGCAGGTATTTGTCCAAAGTATCTTGGGCAGAGACACCTTACCAAGGTGGGATAGGATATGGGATGATTTGCAGTAGGAAGAGTTGAGACGAGACCTAGTGAAGAGCTCCATCAATGGAAACAGTATTGGATCGAAGTAGGTGAAGGAGGACGAGAATGTGGCCCTTACATCGAAGGGTCCCAGTAAGGGACAAGGGGAACAACAAAAGAAAAAGGACCTATCAAACATCAAGTTCTTCAGATGTGGTGATCATGGTCACGAAAGCACATAGTGTCCTCTTAAGAAGAAGGAAAAGGAGGAAAAGCAGGACCAACAGTCAGCATCATCAAAGATCGATGGGTTGTCCTCTAGGCTGGAGGAAGACTTATCCATGTTTGCTAACATAACCACTAGAGTGAAATGGGGTGATTTGGTGTTGTAGCCCAAGAGTGCTACAGATGGGAAGGATCTCGGAGGATGTCCACCTCTTGGATCAATACCTTGTTACCGGAGCCCGCAATATTTAGTAGCAGGATGGATCAGTGGCAACAGATCTAGTCATATGCCGAAGTGATATATGCAGAGTCTGGTTACAATAAAATGCTAGGAAGCGCAGTGCACAGTTGGCAACATTGTAGTTGACACAATGCAGAGTCAGCAACAACATAGAGTCCTCAGTGATAGTGCATATACTAGCAGCAGTCAGGGACTCGAGAGACAAATGCATCATACTGATCACAGTTGATTCAATATTTAGGATGATTTTGAGTTGTAGATGTTGCAGTTGCAACAACAACACATCAAGAGGGAATTGCATTGAAGATGCAATATTAGCAGTAGTTCAACAAGGTCAGCAACAATGCAAATGCAACATATATCAGAGTTTCTTAGTGTTTGGTGGGAAACAACAACCAAACATCAACAATGTGACAGGAGATGATGTATAGATAAGGTGTTTTCATAGGACGTGCAGTAGAGCACTAGAACACATACCTTCCTAAGAGGGAGTGCTATTTTTTGTATCATAAGATGTGTTCTAGCCTTGAAATTTTGGGGAGAGGCTAGAATGCATGAGATCTCCAAAACCCAAAAATTGTTTTTGGAAATTTTGCCTAGAAATGACTTAATTAGATCAATAGTCATTTTTAAATATTTCCTAAGTCTAAACTTAGGGAATATGACTAATTAATCAAAATTAATTAAGTTAAGGTGTGAATGTTCTGGAAACTCACACAGATTGAATTCAAGTTAATCCTATCCATTGATTAAGATCTAATCTTGGTTGTTGAAGTTTTAAAAGAGGATTATAAGAAGAATTCGATGGGGCTTGGAGAAATCACTTGAACAATTCGATTTCATGAGTAGATCAATTTCCAAAGTAGCAATAGTTAGTTGCTAGAGAGAGAGGCAGTGAGATTGAAGCGGTGAGAGAGGGGCAGGGACAATGAAGTCAAATGAAGGATTCTAGATATGGTGAGTGCATTTACAGAGAAGCAAGTGAGACATAGAGAGGCTGACGTAGAGTTGTGTAGTATCATTTAGAGGTAAAGTAAATTTATCAAGGAAGATTGACGTTTTTAGTTCGAGAGGCCGAGAAGGGGTTCGAGGGTGAAAAAGAAGCATCTTTTTAGTCAGAAAAAGGAAAAATGACTTCATCAGAATTCAGCAAAAGGCAAGTCATCCATCCAACTACGCAGAGGTTGATTCAGTTCCTTAGAAGTCCAAAATTCTGAAGTGAAACGATGTCGGGAAATTTCTTGTGGGGTGAGGAAATTCCTCACTAGATTTTTGTTGCTGGTATTTCTCTTTAGGATTTCTAGTTATGACATCCAATTGTACTATGATTATTTCACTTCTTCTTAATATTAAAACCCTCAGTTGTTGCACCGACTTTCCCAAGTTGGGTTTTTCCGGGGACATTAGTCCAAAAATAACTATGTCATTGTATGTGTGTGTGCTAGTATTTCTTCCAACATTTATTCCTTCCGCATTTTATTTGTGTAGGTTATAGTGTGATTGATTCAATATTTGTTGTAGCTAATAGTAAATAAATTGTTAAAAATTAATTTAACAATTAGGAGAATTATTTCCAGTTGCAACGATAGGATTCAGGTTTCTGAATTTTCACACTAGGGGCTTAGACTACTATAAAATTAGAATGCAAAATCAAACAAGGTTGCAGGATTTTTCCAGCTTCCTAGCTAATTGCATTAATTAAACTATATCAATTTAAGTGTTGAAATTAAAAGTTCATTGATTAAAATGTAGATACAAAGGTTAAATAAATTCCAAACTACAAGTTGAAAATGTTAAATGAATTATATTGTTAGCAAACAAGAAATTTTAAATTTTAATTTTTTCACAGAACTTAAAAGTTATCTTTACATTAAAGAAATTTGAATTAGTCAAAATCAATTATTATACAAGTTCATAACCCCTAAATGTATATAATATCTTACAACATATTTGACATATGTTGTGAAGGTAAGGTACTACACCCTTGCGGATTGGGTAAATATGTTAGCACAATGACTTCAACTGATACAACTTCGAAGTAAATTCATCCACACTATAATGATCTATTGTTCAAGCTTGAAGTTAAGTTGGGAGTTTTATATTTTTTAGAGGTATTCATCATCAATTTTCTATGGCATACTTCATAGTATTAGGTTGTTTAAAAAAACATCTCTACTAATCACAGTCTTTGACTTATTTTCATGTGTTATGCACCAAATACTTCAAATATCATAAGAAATTAGAAATACACACTATGTACACTAACTTGATCATAGAGTGTTAACCCCAAGGCATAACTACATGAATATTCACCCCCAAGATGTGTGATGTTCACTTGTAGAGTTATCAACTACTCATACTAGCTCAACCATGAAGCATCAAAAGGTCTTGATTGAACTTAGATGGAAGAATCTATGCTTTTCATGATCATTTGATACAAACATGTGTAATTGGATGGTGTTTGATCTTGAGTGATTGGTAACAATGGTGTTTATTGAAGTAGGACTTACCACACTTCATAGTATATTTGGTTAGTTTTTTTTATCTTATCATACCATCTAAGACATGGTTTTCTCATTGAAGAGCGTCATTTCCCATGGTCAAGTTGTGTTCCTAGGATCGCATGCTAGGGTAATGTTCCATATTCCTTCATACATAACACCTTTCACTCTTTCCCCCAACTCCATTGCATTCATGAAAATGGATTTGTCCCCCTTCATGACTTGGCTTCCTAAGAGTCGTCATTAAAAATCCTATACAATCATGTAATCATGGAAAGGCCCATTAATATATTAAAAATTCCATGGTTGTGTATGGATAATCTAAATGGCTCACCCCCAGTCTTGGGCTTGTCTAAAGAACATATAAATAAAAGGTACATGTTTAACGAATTGTATGCCTAATTAATTAGGGGGAATATTAGAATGATGTTGAGGAATGGAAACTAAAATATTTGAAGCTCACCCTTAATAAATACTATTGAAATAATCCTATATTAAAAGATATACATTGAAATTATGAATGACCCATGCCTAATTTCACCTTGACGATCCTATCACGAGGGACTAATTTCCTATACTCCTTACCATGAATTTTCCAACCTTGTGCATACTTTTGCAACCTCCTAGGAAGCAGTCTGTAATTTGAGATTTGACACGTATATAGGATTTTGTCATTCTCCAAGGTAGGATTAGGAGACATAACAAATTAAATACCACTATATCTTATTTGGAAGGCCTATTGAGTTTACATAAACTAATTAGTCACAAACGGTTACTATCACCACTCATGAAAATGAATCCATTTGATTCCAAATCAACTACCTTGGACATATTGTATCAATAAAAGCATTAAACAAATTGCGAAGTTTGAATATTTTCCTAGATTCCATTTACACATGTAATAATTAAATCCATGAGTTAAGGACAAAGGGATTCATATGCCCCATGATGTGTTTTGGAAAACCCTTTAAAAGGGACAAAAAATCGTCAGTTTTTATAACTACCCTTGATCCAGATTGGATCATTATATTGTTTGTGATCCATTTCAATGCATTTAGAGTGGAAAAAGAGTTGGAATCAGCTCATGGGACCATTTTTCTGGTGGGACCCAGTTTGGTGAAACGAGGTTTGAAATCTTTTGAGAGCATTTTGAGGCATCAAACAATGTCTTTTTGGGGTAAAAATTTGATGCGTTAGAGAAACACCCTTTCACACTATTCTAAACACAAATATATTTCCAATGGCGAAAAAAGCACGTGAATGAGAGTCTGTATATAAAAGTTATGCCACTCAGAAGTTGACCTTCATGTTTTCATACCTATAGTTTGGGAGGATGCCGTGTCAGCCCCCATTACATGGAAAAGGGGATAGCCACATGTTTTTGATGTAAAAGACTCTATAAGACTCTATATTATAACTCTAGCTAAGAGTTGATGTAGTCAAACTTAACTATTAGTAGGCTATCAGGTTGTGTTATAACCAGGCCACTAGGAGGAAGAGGCATTCCATTCTTTCAAGAGAATTTTGTTCCATAGTTGAGAAAACATATCCGAAAGAGATACGAGGTAGAAAGCACAAAGAGGATCTGTGAATCATAGCAGCCAATGGGCCACATGCATTACTTCTTTGTACCTGCATCCTTATTTTCCAGACAGAGAAAGAGAACAAAGTGACCTCACCTTCTAGCTAGGTTTTCTCCCGAAAGGGTTTCCCAAAGAATATGTTGTGTCTTATGTGTGTGTGCATGTGAGAGCTTATTTTTTGCGTTCTCTACCTTTTTTCATAATTTCTATTCGCATGCATGCACTAATTAAAGTTAATTTTACAGACCTTAAAGTCTAATAAAACAGTAATAATGTAGAATTTTTGGATTTTTAAAATAATATTGTCATATATGTTGGGGTGAATTGTCTAGTGGAATATACAAGGTATTTTGTGGATCACACCTTATCGAAACATTCAAAAAGTGACTTTATTATTATCTTAATTATATATCATGTTTGAAAAAGTGGTTGAGTGGTCATACTTTTGAGTTGACCTTTTGTAATCCATTGTAAACAATGAGGAGTTTCATTCCATATAAGGAGGGGGAATTCATTATTCAAATTCATCAGAGAGTAATGAAAGGATCGTATGAGTAATTTTGAGCACATTTTGTTATCCTTCTTTGTGAATGATAATAATTTTCAAGGGTTAGAATAGTTATATTCTAACAAGTTTGTTAAGTATAGAGTTGCAGTTAAGTTCAAGAACGGAGTCTAGCTCTATTGGGAGGAAAGTATAGAATGAGGTTTCCATTTGTTTCTTAATGTGATTACTAGAGGTAAGAAAGAATTACATTGAGGTTATATGTCTCCAACTCTTCCCTTTTTTTCTTCTCCTTTCAAAATCCCCCACCTAATAGCACTTGGTTGTGATCATGTTAATGGTGTTCGATGCCACCAACATACATGGGGTCTCCCCAATGTGAAGTCTTGATTAGACCTCACACAATTTGGTGTAGGATCTCCATCCAAATATAGGGTCTAACCACTATTGCAGGTGATTTTAAAGGAATGCCTTGGCTACAGAACATACACAATAGATGAAACACATAACTTTGAGGTAGAAAGTATGTAATCTTTGTGTGAAACCAAGTGGAGGTCTAAAAGAAGCTTCCATGCAAGAATGATAAGTGGTGAGCCTCTAATATAAAAGTATTAACACTATTCTAGAAGAGACACACGGGAGAAATTGAGAGGATTCGTTGATTAACCTAAAAATTAGTTCACAAGATAACAATGATCATATAAACACATAACAACACCCATTCAACAAGATTCATAGCAAAATAAAAAAAATAGTTCATTATCTTTAGTATGTGTAAGACAACATATATCGAAAACATATAAAGAATAATCTAACAATATTTATGATACATGCATGAAAGAGTGTGGATCCAAGAGATTCTGATAATTAATGAAATATCTAAGTACACTATTACATTGATGAAACACTAGCTCCAATAGTGGAACATGAAGCTACAACTTTCTTCTCCAAAAGAATGGTCTTCTCCCTTATACACCACTAGAGAAGCCAAGGCCCAATGTCTAAAATTCCAAGTCCTTTTCTTGAGTTATGAGGGCTTATTTATAACAAATGCTAATGACCTTTGATCTTCATCGTGACTCTTTGACTTCCACAAACTATGGAATTCTATGTGACTCCTAGCGTTCCACATGTGTCTCTTGGACTTCTTTTTCATTTGGACTTATTATTCATAAAAGAAAAATCACATCAAAATGGTGGCTATATAGAAAAAAACTATAATAAGGAAAAACTCCTCATGGGAAAAAGGACAAATCTGTAGCTTGGACATGGAGTTCATTTATGATGTAGGAATGCCATTCTCTAAAATTTGGAGTGATCACTTTAACTTTGACTGATAGTTATGCAATATATCACATCTTTACCTCCAACACATATGATAATATGGATTTGGATCTTGATTTAATGCTATTCCACAACTAGGATAATTTCATATAAACTTTACTTGGATCAATTTCATATTGTAGAATAGCATTCTTGGTGATCCCCAAGCCTTCTTGATTTGTTGCTTGCTTGATTTTCTCAATAAACTCCTTTATCTACTGCATGATGAAATTCTTGCCTCTTATTTCTCCAAGTGGGCCCACATAAGGTGGATTATGTTTATGTGCCAAGGACTCTAAAAAATTGTGCAATCAAATATAAGAAGTTATGGTGTTGTTTGCTTGTTCACTAAGGTGAGTGTATTTCTGAGTATAAAGTATTAATTTTGTTTTGTCCACGTCAACAACCAATCTATCCTTCTTGACCAAATTTTTAGGAACATCAAGATATTTGATGTCCCAATCCTGCATCAAATCTATAGCCGTGCATGTAACCTTTAGAAGCTTTAGGATCTCTTGAGATTTCTTCTGAATTTGTACCAGGGGTTCCACCACCTCTTTCAAGAGAATCATCTCATTGTATGACTACTTTAGGGTGTCTTCCATCGACTTCAACTCTTTAGGTATAGCTAATTGTATTTCCATCATTCTAATACTAGTAGAAGATAATCATTGATTCTCTATGGTGAGGTGATCAACCTATTGTTTTGTAGTACCTAGATCTTTCCGTAATTATGCATTCTCACTCAAAATATGCTTTGTATTGTTCTATATTTTTGTCACAAAATACACATTTGTTTCCATGACTTCTTTATGATTTCTCTTGGTATTAGAGGTTATCACTTTCTCTATGGTTATGGAGATTTGATGAACATGACCATTTGAAAAGTACCTTTTCCCTTCTTGTGAAATCCTTTTCTTTAGCTTATTGAAGGTAACACTGGACACATCCATAAACATGTCATCAGGTGGAGGAACAATTCCCATTTCACTGAATGAGAGATGGCCACCAGTGAGAGGAGGTTCTGACTGAGTGCTAGGTTCATCTGAAAATGGTGCAATGGAATCCTCCTCCATTTCATAGGTCATTTGTTCTTCATCCATTATTTGTGTGGCCTCTTCCTCTTGTTTTCTCCTCATTTCTTCTTCCCATAATCACTTATGTTGTTCCTTTTTTTCCACTCTTTTCCTTTCCTCTTCTGATTTCTACTGCTACCTAATCAAGTCATCTTACTTATTTTTTCTCCTTTTCTACTTCTTGCCTTATCTTCTCCTCCTTTTATTTCTTCTACTACTTTTCCTCAATTTCACCTTTCCACATCTGATCAACTTTGAAATTTATACTTCTCTATACCACTAGATCATTTTTTACCCTCTTTGTGGGTGTTACTTAACCACTTGGGTAGTGACTTCCTATCACACATCCTCCATTTGTGCATCTGGTACTTGTGAAACCTAGGAGGGCCCTTCCTCATCTCCTAATTGATTCTTTCTTAATGCATTGTACCAATTCTTGATTTTCTCATATTCTAGAATAGTTTTGGGTCCATACGACTAGTTGTATTGTATCTTGTCACAATTTTGTATGCAAACGTTTTTGGATCACATCTATGCAAAATCATCATTCCAAAATGAAGGCGATTAAGTTATTCCATTTTAGCATCAGTCACCTTAAGGCTCTTAAGCTCATAAATTCTAATTCATAAAGGAAATGAGGGCCAAGGAGCCTTCTTCCTACTTTGGATCTATGTAAACAATCCATTGTTTGATTAATAGGCTAACTCATACAAGACTACCTTATTAGCCACATACATGGGCATAAGGTGAGGGTCTTTGTGACACTTGAAACATTGGATGTATGTGCCTTGTGGTGAAGTAAACCAATCTCCAATCTCATAAAGTGCTTCCTTCAGCTAATTTTTCATACAATGAAGATCATATTATATAAAATATCAAATAAGTTCTTGACCAGACTATAATAAACTCCTTGAAAACTAACTTTTGATAACGGTCTATAGTGGAAGTAGATAGGAAACTTTTCCTGAGGGGTCCAGTTCCACTTCATCTCGATTAACTCATAACAAACACAAATACCATCCAATAGATAAGCATACATGTAGAACTTTGGTGCTTGTTTGGCTTTTAATGTTGTCTTGGCTTGCTATATGTATGCCCAATTGAAAACCTTACCTCTAGAAACATCCACGAGAGAGGATGTATGCCCAATTGAAAATATTACCTCTGGAAACAACCATGTTGAGCATGTAAATCCAACTCTCCTTAAATAATTTTGCATTCTTTCGTCCATGTAGTCTGCAATACATCACCATGAGATACTAATAGACCTTTATCAAATATTTAGTTTAGTAAATGACACTAGGTTTCTAGCGAAATCGTGTAGGCACTTGGCACAAGGATGTAATAAATTCCTTGGTACTAATATTTTCCCATGTTGTGTAAAATTGTGTGTTTGCATATTACTTGGAAATCACCATCTTGTAATAAGAATAAATGCTATGTAGATGGTAAGTAGAAATCTCATTCTCAATTTCAATGTTGATGACCAAATTATTTCTATCCATGTGTAATAAGATCCATTCGATGGATTCTACACAAGGCATCACTAGGATTCTAAATGAAACTCTATGTATCTTGGACCTCTTGATATTTATGTACACTTCCATATATTTCAAGTCTTATAGGAATTATTTTTGCATGAAAGCATCTATGGTGTCCTTCCATGAGACCTTAAAATATATATCAATGAAGCACTATGTATCAGAAAGAATAGGGATAGTTGGCTTAGTAATTTCCACTACCTCCACAGTACTAGCTTCTAAAATTTCTTTTGATGTAGCTTAACGGGTGGTAGGAGGAATTGTCTCAAAAAATGATGAGAGGGTAATGTATTTTGTATCTATAGCACCTGCAAGTGGAAATTCACTCATGGCAAACAACAATTAATTTCAAGAAATCCCCTAACTATCACATGCAAACTATTCAAAAGATAGTGATTAAGAGAATATCTAGGCAAGATGGGAGCACAACCCTATCACAAGTGAGACAGGCTGGCTTGACTAGCCACTAGGAGTGATCACTGTGCTATGACAAAGAAGAGGGTGAATGTCAAGGAAACAATGAGAAAACAAGGCCTTATTTAGGCTTAAGACTATGTTGTGCACTCTTGGAGAGAGAGGGAGAGTGCTTGGGAATAGGGTGTAGTAAGAATGAACAAGGAGAGGCACACTGATGCTTGAGAGTGTGCAGTGAACCAAGGAGAGCCAGTGAGGGTGCAAGGCATAGTGACAAGGGACAAGGATGCTTGAATGTTGCTTGAAAGTGCACTATGCACTCTTGAGAGTGGCCTCTTTCTTGCTGGGTACAATTTCCAAACACAAAGGGTCCTTGTTTTCTAGAAGTGTGATTTGGTACAAGATGGCCTAAAAAAAAAAATGAAGGCCAACAACAAGTCAATAACACATTAATAATGAAAGAGAATGGATGCAAGTGTTTATAGGTTTTTTCACAATCACGACTAGAAGATGAAAGGACATGGAATGTGAAGAATCACTAGAAACACCACTTATGATAGAAAGACGACACTTGTGGGGGGAACTATTGATGAAAATGACACTTCTTATGTGGAAACCAATTGAAACAACACTAATGAAAACAAAAGTGCCACTAAAAATGAAAAAATCAATGAAGAACAACACTTTACAAAACTTACAGAGAATCCATGCACTTGTGATCAAAATTTAAGAAAAACTCCTTATGGTGAGAAAATGTACCCAACCCAAAGTGGATAATGATTATGAGAATGAATAATGAGTTTAAGTATGGGGGATTTACGCAGTGCATTATATTAGATATCATTTTTGGGATTCAACTGCGTTAAGTAAGTCATTCAAACGTATGACCAGAGAGGTAGTCGTAACTGACTAATTTCTCATGATTTTTGAATAGTTCACTTAGCACTCATTGCATCGGGTGATGCTCACAGGGGTGAAGAAGTGGGATTGAAACTAGTGAAATGTGGAGAACGAATCACATAGCATCAATCATCACTTCCGGGGCTTGCATAACCAGGACTTCCCAGGAGGTCACCCATCCCAGAACTCCTCTGGCTCAAGCGCGCTTAACTCGGTAGCAAGCTAAGTGGGCTTGATTGTGGGGAAAACTCCACAGTTAAGCGCGCTTGAGCCAGAGGAGTTCTGGGATGGGTGACCTCCTGGGAAGTCCTGGTTACCGGGTGCAAGCCCCGGAAGTGATGATTGATGCTATGTGATTCGTTCTCCACATTTCACTAGTTTCAATCCCACTTCTTCACCCCTGTGAGCATCACCCGATGCAATGAGTGCTAAGTGAACTATTCAAAAATCATGAGAAATTAGTCAGTTACGACTACCTCTCATGGAAATGGTCATACGTTTGAATGACTTACTTAACGCAGTTGAATCCCAAAAATGATATCTAGAATAATGAGTTGTTAAACTTATAAAATAATTCAAATGCAACAAAATTTAATGCATTATCACCACGTATTGTTTAATGAGTGCATTAGTTATATGAAGTGGAGAGGGCCACTATTTTCTGGGAGTGTGCTCATCATGCAGAGAAAGAAGGGCACATGCTTGAGAAACAAGAGGTTCTAGTCCCTATTGAGAAGGAGTGCTAGATTTGAATATTAGTAGGGAAAAGTGACTAATAACAAGGAGTGTGTTGTCCTTATGGACAAGAAGTGTGCTCAACTGAGTGATGAAAGTGCACTCCACTAAAAGTTTGAAGTGTGCTCATGCTTGGGATGGCATAGTTTCTTCTAATAGTTCTTTTGTGACAAATATCTTTCGAAAGTGCACTTTATCTAGGAGAAAAGATGCACTTTTGTGCTTTTGTGTGATATGCATGTCAAGTGAAGAAAGATAACACTAATTCAAAGAAAGCTAGTTCTTTTCCTATCTTTAGAAATATGACACAAGAGCTTCTAAAGATAAGAAGAAGACACTTAGAAACTTTGACCGAGGAGGAAAAATGACACTTAGGAATATCAAAAGGATGATCGATGCTTAGAAAAACATGAAAAAATAATAAGACAACACAAGATATCTTGAAATGACAGTTCATGTAGGCTCCAACATTGAATAATGCAAAACTTTTAGAGGGTTGTTTTCATAGTGACAACACTTGGCGACACACTGGAAGAAATCTAGCTTCTTTATTTAGTTCTTACCCTTATGCACACATTGTTAGTCCTTTAGGAAGTATTTATTCAATTGGTGGATTTCCTGGGCTTCCCAGTTCAACCCAATTATAAATATAGTCTCCTTTATTCCATTACTCGATCAAACACATTACATATCTTTCCAGACCACAATTGTTTCAATCCAGGAAAGGGTAATATAGAAATTGCAAGTTAAAGGTAATAAACGTCTTTTTTTTCATCTCTAGTGTCACTACACTACCAATAGGCTTGGACAGTACCTCAGTGTATTCACTATAGGAACAAAAGCACCACTTCATTGGCAGTGATCCTGATCAATACCCTAGCGAATTTACTTGTGTGACCTATCTGCATAGTAAGCCTTTCTCTTCTTTCACCCTTTATTTCTTTTGTAAGTTTAAAATGTGCTTAGTTACTTATTATCTTTGTTGGGGTGGAAGAGGGATCCCAACTTATTGAGATTAAGAGAGGTTGTTCCTTGAGAGACAGTTATGTATACCTATGATATTGGTTTTCTCGTTGTTAGTTTTCCACTTTTCCTTTCATTACTTGATTGGATCGGTGACAAAACACCATTCAGTTAACAAACCGAGTATACTAATGAAGATCCTAAATGGATGTGAGCATCATGGTTCCTCATATGGTTAACTAGTAGAGATAGGTCATATTTTCCATCCAAACGTCATTAACTATGAAATATGTTTATGATAGGGTTAATTTTAGTGGAAATTTATTATTATAAACCCTATTCTTCATCTTTTATTTTTTCATTAATATACTTATCATTAGAAATGTAATATCAATAATATTAAGCTTTTTTTTCTTATGATGGACATTCCTTTCTCAATGATCAACTATATTTCTTCAAGTTTTTTTTAAGGGATAGGTCATCATGTGAGAGGGCACATTGGGCCTTTTCTTGGTCAAATTCACACTAGTAATAAATTCAATGAAAACCCTAATATAATGTAGTAGAACTCACTAGAATAAGGGTTTAATGATTGCCATCATTAGACATTTTTTCGAGCCTCAATCTTGATCACCCAATTTAATTGATTAATGTGGAGTAAACATCATCCTTTGAGTTCCCACGTATCCTTTTCCACTAAAATATACTCTTATATGCACCTTAGAATTTGGTAGTTGGGATCTATTTAGGGATTAATACCCTAATCTGATTAGAACATAATTTTCTTCCTTCATTGTGCATTTTTTCATATTTGTGCACCTTGAATGATGATTATAGTGTAGATTCAAGTCCATTGATCTTGTGGCTTGATTAACACAAGGTTATGCATTTCACAGGATTTATCTAGTATATGTTTGCACTCCCAACATCAAGGTGATATTCCCATGAAATCTCATAGTGTAGCAGTACAAGTAGACATGAATAACAATATAATATGGTGTTGGTAGCATAACCTTGGCAACTTGTTATCTCTCTTGTGATCATTGCAGTGTCAAAATGGTCCTATAGTATATGCATATCAATGGATATGTAGTTAGGTGTCATTCCAAATTTCACAATATGTAGGCTCCTCATCCATTGAGGTAAAGCTTTGTGTTGAGGTCACAATCCTATCATCATCATTTTTGAGCTAGGGTTTGAAATGAACACATTATATCCTTGGTTAAACTAGAAATTTCTTATTAGAGGACATGTTAAGAAACCAGCTCACGAAAAGATAGAAAAGAGAGATAAACGCCTTAGAATTCAGCCTCTTCGAGGGGACAACCTCCTTTACATTACACAAATGAACAATTCTTGGATGATACAAATGACAAGACCTCCTTACTATATATAGGAGTCTAAGGAGTCATAATATAATTAGAGCGGACATAACAATAATAATGTAAGGGCACAATAATAACAATAGTGGGCTTTTATGGGGCACAATAGTAACAATATGGGTACAACAATATAATAAGGGGGTTTTACTAATAACAATAAGGGGTTACACTAGTAGTATAGGGGCCTAATAGGACATCATTGTTCTTGATGGATTATCTTGGTGTGTGGCAATACAGTGATATTAAATCATACTCCTACAAGCCCATACATGCCTAGTAAACTTAATTTTATCTATCTTTATTCATAATAGTTCATTATATTTTTAAATTTTGGATCAAAGTTTCTAGTTGATATGATTGAGCTCGTTCCATTCAACTTACGTGGAACTCATGTTTCCACAACAACATAATTTTTGTTGGAAGTGGTAATATAATTCTTCTCAACTCATTTACTTCTTGTTTAATATAATTTTGGGATGCTAATGTTGGTTATATTATTTGTTATTTGGGATGGTAAGGTTTCTTATATGATTTACATATTTGTCTCTAATGTTGTCTATGGTGTAGGACAAGGGCTTAATATTAATGCATTGATTGGCTTATCCCTTACCCCATTGAACTTTTTCTTTCTTGTGGTGGCTAAGTATGCCTTTTTTTGGTCAGTTAGTAGTCCTATTTCACCCTAGTTTGTGATCCTTTTAATATTTCAGGCATGCGCCGCTTAGATCCAATATTTTTTCCTTTTAACATAGAAGTGAGAGGAAAAGCCACTGAAGTGACAATGGGTGGCTTGATTGGCAGTTTCACCTTGACTCGTTCCTATAGGACCAACTTTCCCTTCATTGAGAGTTTGAGCAGAAACATGGAGCACAACTCCAATATTGATAATAGAGATGTGCTACACAATAACTCAAATAATATGAGAACCTACTCAAAATACCACAATACACTTAATAATAAATGTCCCCTTGGGGTTATATCATATACATTTAACCCCATATATTCCCCCCTTGGGATCGTACCATAGTGCCCTCCTTCAAAGCTTTGTTCTCAGAGATTTGCAATTAAAGCCTTTACATGTGATGAAACCAAGTAATGTGATTTTCTTATTCCATACTTTCTATTTTCCATTTATGATGGTCCATCCATCTACGAGTCATTATTTTACCATCTTTTTCTACCCTTTCCCTTTTTCATTTCCTTTTTGCTTACCCATAACCCTATATTTATCATTTTTAATGCATAAAACCATTATTTGGGTGCAAAGAATTTCCCATTACATTTCTTAGTATTCCATTTACTTAAGATTAACATTAGGCATAATTAGTGTATTTTTTATTGGAAGTAATGGCTCATGTGTGGATAAGTTGTTACATTATATTACTTCATGTTTCTATCCTATGGGTTCACAAGTTACAAGATTGAAGAAAAAATCATTTAATGGTGCAAAGCATTTGTAGATCCATGTGTTTCATATTTAGCATGCCACATAGGAGGAAAGTGACCACCATCAATCATAGAGCCCCACTTAAGGAAGACACTAAAACATATATTTCTTGGTTTTGATCATACAAGATAGATTTAGATGTGCCCATATGTGAAAATTCATTTTTATTATAGATTTAAGAGTCTTACATGCCTATACCATCGATCTATGTATCCCAATGCCATTAATAACTATCCTTGAGGATATTTTGATCAAGTTATTATAATCCACATGGCTTATTTCGAAATTGACAATTAGTGGCATTCCAAAATATTTCAGGTAGTTAACATGAATCTTGGAACTATTCATGATTTGTTGTAACCACTTGAAAATATTTTACCCTCAAGTAGATCTATATTTGTATATTTGTTGTAACCACTCGAGAATATTCTCAAGTGGATCTATATTTGGATTTTTTTTATTTTTGTTTCAAGAAAGCTCATGTATAAAAGAAGGTGCCATCTCCATTCTAAATTAGGGACTCTTAGAGCACACATTCCAAACTCTCATGGAATAATATACATATTTCATGAGATCTTGTTCCAATACAAAATTATAGTTTTCATAGCTTCTAGGTGATGTGAGATTTGGTTTAAGTTATGCTATTGTAGTTTCGCTTCGACACCTTATTCTCAAAGGTAGGCTCACTCCATTAGAGAGAATTGTATAGTTTGGTAATCTTTCATTTTATCTATGTGTTTATTTATTTATGCAACTTTATTTCATTTACAATTAATTTCCTTTTATTGTTTAATGATTTATGCAAGTGTGTTTCCTTTCTACAATAGAATTTCAATTTCTAGATTAGTTTTCTATCAAAATTTACCAACAATGAGAGTTATGATTTATGGAAATAGGAAGAGACTAAATCATGTGAGATAATTTCTTGGTGACAACAAGTTTCCCATTAGCATGTTTGGTGCTCAAGTACATGATCCTTACCAGGAGTGATTGAGTTAGCTTTGGATTTAGGAAGTTTGGAGATACATTTCTATTTTTGTATAATCATATTAGACAAAATAATGCAAGTTAAGAATTTGTAGCACACACAAATAATGCATGACATCTCACAAGTACACTGGAAACCCTAGTTAATGAGATTAATGCATAAGTGTACTTGGTTGAATAGAAAACAAACAGAAACATTGTCATTTTTGGCAACATTGCCATGCAAGTATCAATGGTACAATAGTATTTCTTGTATTATTTCTAGATGACACATGGTATCGATATATACGTAGGTGATTATTGACTACATTCTTTAGAAGATATCATATCTAGTGGTTGAATTTAACTTAGGTCATATAGACACATGCACTAAATTAGAATATTTTTGTGGTATTATAAGAGCTTCCTACACTACTAATCTCTTATGTAGGAATTTTGGCAAGTGGAAGAAATCATTGGTGAAGAGAACTTCATTGGAGAAGGAGTCAAGGGAATCTAGAAGCCTTTCAGATTTTGTCTATATTGGTTGATAGGTATGTGGTGAATCTTCATTATTTTCATTAATAATAAGTAGCATCTTGGATTGACTGAGTTCTTAGTTTCATTTCATTCTCATATTATTCCACCTGTGTTCTCTTCAATTCTTCATATCCGTTTTTTATGCTTTTCATATTTATCTTTCCATTTTCTCCTTTTTATCTTTCTTCCCCTCTTACTTCCCTACTTTTATTTTCCACTCTTTATGCTACCTTTATTATTCCTTCATTTTTCATTCCTTTGTCTTATCTTACCCTCTTCTCTCCTTCATTATTTTCTCTTTTATATTTTCTTATTTCCATTATCATTTCCTTCCCTATATTCTTTATGAAATATTATATCCCTTACCCCTCCCTTTATATATATTAAATCATGGTCCTTTTTTATTTTAAAACTTTACAACCCTTGATTCTTTAGCATTGATTACCTCTGTCCCATACCTAGTCTCTTTGATATTAGACATAATGATATATGAACACTACTCAATGAATTGACTATGGTTGTATTCCTTAATCCAATATTCAAGCCATCATCATACAATAATCACAATCTCATGAAGTAAGCATGTAAACTCTTTCACAAATAATAAGATACTCTATGGACTCTCTAAGTTCCCATGATGGTTATATTAGGATATCATTATATTAATCTCATATTTTAGATAAGGGGGCACTTCATGAACTCTCTTGATCTTCTAATATCTTTATGTTAGGATCTCATTATCATCATACCGCATTTCAACTAAATGTGTGATTTCCATTTCACTCTTGATTTGGGGTATTTCTTTTTCAAATCTTATGTAAGTCGATATAGGAATCAGGTGTTCAAAATTTTTGGTATGTGGATGGACTACATTAAAAAATATGCATCTAAAAAAATTCACACAAACCCATGCTATAATTTGAAAGAAATAAAATTTTTAAGTAGACTCTCGTGGCATTTGGTAACACTAACCTCACTTCAAGCATCATTATGATAATCAATTTTTGGTAGATTAAATGGATAGATATTTCAAACTTGCTACTAGAGATTATTATATTGTGAATTTATATTACAACACAATCTTTAATAATTTCATTGTGATGTCATATGAGAAATTTATTCCCTAAATAATAGATTTAATGAGCCATCCACAATTTCCCTAAATATTAACGATCTACCCTAAACCTACACTGCTGAAACTTTGCTTCCTATTTTGTTCATTATTGTGTTTGACCAATGAGTTATTTATGTTTGAAAAAAATATTTCTCTTATATATACCTACATTCATATAATTTCATCTCCAATTATAATTCATTCAATATTTAGTTAGATGGAGAATTTATACAACACCTCGTCACTATTGGTCTAGGCTAGAAATTAAAAACAACCATGTCAAATAGTATCTCCCTCAATAGATTTGAGACATTGTTTCATGGAATTTCCAAAAAAAAAAATTACTAGATATATCCCTATGAATATAATTTAATATGGCTTTGGAATCACTCTAATTAGACCTTAAATGAGTATTTTATCAATGAGATATTGATAGGTAGTCTAGGCTGGTCACCACTCCTCAATAGGTAAAAACAAATTTTGACTTGTTTATCTTTTCTTGGATTTGTTTTATATGCACTAATTATGACTATTTTTCATATTTATTGCAAGAATAAATCCTAGCAACCTCTCGTTTTCCATGATCTCATGTTTTATTGCAGATAAGAGCTCCTCCTTTTTTTAGGTCCTCGAAGGATCCAGAAGGTCAATCCATGAATTAGTGTTTTAAAGACCAATTTTTTGTGAGCAAGAGCATGTAATTTAGAAATCCTAACCAAGAATGTATAAATCATGTGATGTTGAGTCCTTACGTGATGTTCAAATTTTAATTTCTTAGGGGCTTGCTAGCAAGTTGTTCCAACTGTTGAATAACAACAAAAAGTAGAAGACTTTTCATAAAAAGTATCGAGTAGATAAAGAGAAAGACATATGAGAATTACTTTAAAGCTCAATTTTATAGTACCATTTCTACATCATTCATATAATTGTTTCCCAATAACCATCTAAGAAGACCTAAACCAATATGGTATGTTCATGCATTTTTATTTTCCTAACACAAAGATAATTGCTTGCTGAAGTTAATAAAGTTTCCTTTCCTAATGTGGTTAACTTTTAAAACCAATAATTTCTTCAAAATATCATCCATGTAACCACTACTATCACATCACAACTTAAACCCACTTCTTTCCTTCGCATGACCTCCACAACTTCCTGCTCCACTCACTCCTAACCCACCCAATAAAGTTTTTAGGCTCCTTACAATGCTAAACTATCTTTCTAGTTTTAGCATTTGTTTAATAAAGATATTTAGAAGCCTACTACTACTAATCCATCATATGTTTTGGTACTTAATTGCTACTAATATTATATAGCACAATTCTTTAATATTCAAATATTTAGAATGTGCTACAATTATTGTAATATATTTCTATATTCAACAATACTTCATTAATAAAAAATAAAAAAGTTCTAAAGATGGTATTGATGCTGCTACACAAAAAAAAATTCTAATAATCTTTGTGGTTGTCACACAAAAACCAACTCCAGGGGAAAGCTTATAAAATAAGACAAAATAAGTGTTGTCACACAAGAACCAACACCTAACAACCTTGAGTTACCACACAAGAACCTATTAGAAGGCCCTATTCTGATGGAAGAAAGTGTTTCCTCTGTGGACAGAGGCAACCTCTCTAGCCCTAGAGTGGGTCTAGTCATAAACAAGGACAGATCAACAACAGCTTTCCTTAAATAGTCATAGTTGGAGGCCTACCTCAATCAGTGGTCGATGGAGTTCCATTGTGCTGCTCCAGCTTTTGCTTCCTTCTCCTAACGAGTGATCAACCTGGAGCAATGCAAAGGAAATACAACAAAGCACATAACCAGAACAACAAATGATCTATTTACTCACAAAGTCAAGAAGTCATGAGCTATCAAGTACATTACATACAAGACATAGGAAAACATCATTGATTGCATTAATTATGAAATAAGAGTAAGCTTACAACCAAAGTCTTGACGTCACAAGCCTGCTCATAGGGATCCAGCCAGCATGTTCCTCAAGCATTCACTCTTTGAAGATGGATCTCCCAACATACAAGTCTCTCTCACTCACAAGTTTTACACAATATTAAGGGCACTTCACAACCTTCCTCAAGCTATAAAAAATCCCACACTTGTCACACTCACACCAGCTATCTAACAAGCTCACAAGTACTAACAACATTATTAGCAACCACTCCAAAGACTAAGAATTCCAAACTAGTAGCACATAGCAATGGTGAGAGTTTAAATAGGAGAAGGAGTCTCCATGAAAGGTGGGAATATGAGCTTATCTCCAAGGAAGGTAGCACAAATGATGGAACATCCATGCTAGAGAAAGGAGGGTGACATAATCTAGGCCAAAAACCAGGTTTGGAGTCATCTAAAAGGCCGAATGTTGGAATAAATTTGCCTAATCTAGATCATCGCGGGCACATAATTGGCCTACCGCGCTGACATTGCTATTGAATAACGTAGCTAGTCAAGTCATCACGAAAGATTACAAGCTACAGTTGCATTGGAACATAAAATTGGACCATCGCGGGAATCACGTGTACTTCCGTGATGGCAGTGCTTCTGGACAATTTTGGAGCGCACTTCAGCGTGTTTATTTGGCCAACGGACGCCATGAGGCAGAAACCTTTAGAAAAGTGGGTCATTTGGCAACATCAGAGAGAATTTGTCTAACATGAGCATGTATGACTTTGGACATATGACATAGTAGGAAGAATGGAGTGAAGATAGTGACAAATTACTGTGTAACACCTACTATTGCCACATAATAACTAACAATTTCTTAAAGAAATTAGTTGAAGAAATTCTCTAGGAGGCAAAGGCGACTACCTCACAAGATCTTGTATCAAAACAAGTTGTCATTGAATTATTCTATTAGAGTCTAGATTTGTCCTAGGCTGAAAAGACAAGGTTCTAGGTCCACATCAAACCATGCTCAGTCTCATAGCTATCCCTAGGAGGACAGGAGAGGGCTCTCTTCGGGTCGATCTCGGCAAAAGACAAGCGATGGGGCTCAAGATGACTGAAATAAAAGCTAATTTTATGCTAGGTATGAAGTACAAAGGTTTGATTTGAGTTTTTGGGGGTTTTGTGTTGGAAATAGGGAAAGGCAAATTGGGCTCGGGGATGAACCATAGTTTCTGCAGAGTTCTGATTAGGGCAAGGAAGGAAATCATTTTGATGCTTTAAATTGAGTGGATGAATATATCAGACTGGTGAGGAGATAAGGAAAGCAAGAGAGTCTCAATAATTCTCCTTAAACAGATGAAAACATGGAAATTTAAACAAATTCAAAGGCAGAGCATAACAGTTAATGGATTCCACCTTAATCACTCATTTGTTCAAATTCAAAAGAAAAGAGAGGAAAATGATACACATAACACTAATGAACTTACACTTACTTAGAGAAGAACACCATCAAAAAATAAAGCCACACGGATCCCAAACAGTGCTGCAAAACCCTGGTCTTTCCTTAGCCAAAAATGCAGGGATAGAATGTACAATGATATGCCAAAGCAATCCCAAGTGTCCAACCCAGAAAATGACTTAGGAATTACATGAAATAGACTATCCCAACCCATTCCCTTGCCTCTAGGGGTTGAGCTCATCATTCTAGGAGCTATTTCAACCAATTCTAAACAAAGCACTAAAATCTAGGCAATCAAAACAACTTGCCTCTATAAGGTAGGAAACTGATTCATTCATTAAATTTTCACTTTTTAGTGAATGAATCCTCTAGAACAAGTAAATAAGTGCCAAGATTACATAATTTTTATCCAATTACATCAAGATAGATAAAAAATTACATCACAAAGCAAAACTAGTCAAACTGGATGAATTTCTGAGCTGGAAGGTGAAAAATTGAGCAAAAATCCTCTCTGCGCTGCACCAAAATCTGTATGCGTTGCGCCACTTTGGAGCCAATTTTGAGGCACTTCCTAAAGTCCAAATTGAGCCCAAGTGTGCTTGTTGTAAATACCTACCTATCTAATTTCCAACCCAAGTGGAATTTCTAAATTTGGATGTCATTTGCCCCTCCAAAACTTCAACCTCCCAAGACTGCTTTCAGTGTCTCAAAATAGGGGCAGAGAGGTCATTGTTTGAGTGTTTTTGACCTCCTGGGGACTCAAAACTTGCCCAAAATTCTTGGCCATGCACCAGAAGTCATGATTTTTCATTCCAAATCCAAAAATATAAACGTTTTTCAGTTTGGAGCTCCCTATAAAAAGCGCGCGCTAGGTGGCGCGGTGCACAGGGAGAAAAACCCTGTTTTTTGTGCAAAAAATTTCCAAAATGTCAAGAATCCCCCAAATTTCTTGAAATTTGGGCTAGAGCTTCTTCGTTAAGTGTTATGCTGGGCTAAAGAGGCTTCGGCTAGTATTTGAAGACGATCAAGCTCCCTTTGCCTCTTTTGCTTCCTTATTGCCTTCCTCAATTTTGCCTTTAAATTCCTGATTCGTGCCTTGCAGACCTTGTTTGGTGCCATGTAGTGGAAAGCCATCTATCTAAGCAATGCATGGTCTTTGTTAGCCTTGTCTAACAGCCTCTCTAATTGCATGTTAACTCTCTCGAGATTAGCCTCCCGATCCTCATTAATCTCTAGCTCCAATGATGTGAGCTCAATTCTTCTCCTTTGTGCAGCCTGGCGATTCTCACGGATGTTCTGTAGCTCCATGATTGCTTGCTGATCTTCAAGCTATTTGTTCCTCTGCTCCAAATATTTCATGGTCCACTTAGTTCTCTCCAAGTCAAGGGATAAGGCTTGGATCTCTGTTTGCTGCTCCTAGATGATCTCCCTAAGCTTGGCACTTTGTGGGCCCGTATCTATATCATCATCATGAATGAGAATGAAGTCGGTCTCTCTTTCACCTGAAGACTCTCCTGAAGGCCCCTCATCCTGCATTGGCCTCTTACCTTTGTCCTGTACCTATGATGTTGATGGAGGAAGCGAGGCACCTTCCACCCCAGGTAGAGATAACACTCGCTTTGCCACTGCAAAAAAATGTCTGGTACCTCTCTGATATGTGATGAATACCGGCACACTAGAGGTCTCATGGCGCTCATACTAATGAGAAGGTCCACCTTCATGCTTAACCTCTGATAATCCCTGTGAAGCTCTGAAGAAGTCATGAGAGATGAAATCATCCCAAGTGATGCCCTGTAATTCAAGCTAATGAACCACCAAAATCTTAATAAGAGAAAAATGATAGACACTGTTAAGTTGCTGCTGAGGGGTTTTATGCTGCACAAGGGTGGTCATCCTCTCTATGTTGCGGCAAATGAAATATGAAATGTTCATCATCCGTACTCGGGTGAAATGCATGAGGAACCTGATGTGATAAGCATAGAGACGAGAGAACCGACCCTCACAGCTGAAATATTTCATGATCAATTTCAACAATGGAGCATATTCATCTTTCAGATATCAGAATGGGAACACTCTCTTGATCTACCTCAAGAAAAAAGTTTTAATGTATGGCTCGTAATACTGCCGATCAATCTTCTACTTCTTGTTCCATGGTTCACCAATGTTCGGTATGCCAGTTTCTAATGAGACAGATTCTAGTGTAAGTGTGAAGGTGACACTAGCTAAGATAGCTTGATCTCCATGTAAGTGCAGCACAAAAAGATGAGCCAGCTCATGATGAAATTGAATGCTAGCCACCTTTTGACAAAACTCATAGCATGACTGATGCTGAAAACAAAGCATGGCAAGAGGGCAGGCCTGCAATTCTGTAAGGGTGGTCAGTTCTTCTATAACATGTCTGCCACCTTTATGAGGCCTCCGGGGTGCCTGTTCTCCCAAGGGTGAGTCACTTTGGGTTTCCACTTCATAGTCGGATGAATGCTCAGATGTCATGACTGATTTTTTTCAAACTGCCTTGAAGATGAAGATGATGGTGTATGAAAACTGTTTAGACTGCTCTTTTAGTAATGTGTGCCAACTCTTCCACCAAAGGGGAAAACCAATGAAATAGGGACTATTAGGAAAGGGACATAATATCAAGGGATTAGGAATTATTGGGAGAGATTTTGGTTTTGGGAAATATGGGAGGGGGTTTAGTAATTTAGGTATGGGAATAGGGTTTAGGGTTTTTCACATTTGACAGTTTTGGGAAAGGGAATTTAGGACAGGGGTTTAATAACTTTAGGGGATGGGGAACAATGATAATAGAGGAAAGAATGGAGTCAAGGAACAAAGGGATTTAAGGACAAAGAACTAATGGAAAAGAGTAACCTTGGTGGAAAACATGTTTTGAAACCCTAGGCAGCAGTTTAGTGTGAGGCATTCAAAATGATAGGGTTTGATTGTTTATTTGGAAGCTCAACACATCAACCATAACATACACCATAAACTTGAATGTTGAACAGTGGGAAGGAACTCAACCTACTTGAATTCAAAAGAAAATGGCACAATTTTGGCATTCGGAGGACGTTTTGGAAATTTTGGGCCAAACAGCTAAGTGCGCCGCGCCACTCACCCAATGCGTCACACCATCCCAGTGCACCACGCCCATTCAAAATTACATTGGGAAATTTCTCCCAGTGCACCGTGCCACCTACTCTGTGCGTCGCGTCAGAAAAGTTTCCTCCTACTTCGCCCAAATCGTACACTAACTCTACAAATTTGCTTTGAATGGCTTCTCTTTGGTCTTGGCATACAAATGACCTTGATCTTCATGAAAATATATTTATAAAGACATGGATTTAATTTTTGACCCTTCAAGACCCATCTTTGTAATGTTTTGGCATTGGCACTTTTTCCATTTTCAATACAACTCTGTTTTTGAATTTCTTTTTTATTTTTTGACTAAAACAATGAAATTCTTGGCAAATTTTTGCAGGGATAGCTGACATGGAATTTGGCAAAGGAGACCAAGGCTGTGCCTGAAGATTTCAAAGACTAAAAACTTTTGAAAATTATTACAAAGGACAAAATGTTGACTTTTCTTCAAAACAGAGTTTTGAAGAACAGTCGTAATCCATCAATATAATGATGAAATTTGCAAAATAGAAAACATGTGTAGAACCTCCCTCTGGCCTGCTGGCATTTGAACACTTTAACGACTCAATTTTTGAAACCCTAGACCTATGATTGACATGACTCCTTGCCCATTAAAAGATCAAACGTTGATCTTCATGGACTTTAATAGACATCGATAAAAAAACTTAAGCCAGCAGGTATAAGACATGAGGGGAATGAATGACAAAGCCCTTCCGTCATATTTATGGCATGCTCCTAGCAGAATGCAAGTGATCGAGTAGGATGGGACACCTAAAAATGAAATGCAAAAAGAGTTTTGATCTCTGACGGAGGACTGAAAAGACCGACTCTAACATATCCTTACCTTAGGGCTTTCGTGAAGATATCTTAGAACTAAGAGGAAATTTTGTCGAGAGTCCTTGGCACAAAGCCTTAGATATTTTTACTTCTTTTCCATGGGAAATTGTGAAGAATTTGTGATAGAATATCATATACTTACTACAAATTTCATAAACTTCTTAAGTAGGTATAGGTATTTTTATTCTTTTTTTTGTTGGACTCATTAAATGCTATGTATTTGTATTTAGAAATTTACTGAAGTCTATTTTCTTTGCTTATTTGTCCTACATCCTTACCATTTACTATTTTTTTTAAGACATAACAAGTCTTTAGTTTTGGGGCAAACATCATCACCGTTCCCTTTCATGATCACACCATCACTTGCCATACCATCACTATCCTTTTTAAATTCAAAGAATTAACCATTCCATCCAAACAATGACATCATCTTACTTTATTTCCATATTTCAACTCCATCCCAACACTCCCTTAAATGCATAAGTATGAGAAGGATTAGAAGCTTTCATATTGTTTTTTTTTCTTGGAAAAAAAACTATAATTTCATTGCAACTTAAAAAATAAACAAAATTACGTTTTGTAGATGCTAAAAGCATTCAGTATGAGTAAGACCATGGTATTATGAGAGAATATTAATAGCCTATTGGCTAAAAAACATAAATAAAAATAAAATAATATAAAATATAAAATCTAAACAAAAGAAAAAGTAAGTGTTATAATAATCAGTGAACTTTTCTTTCTTTCCTTTATTTCTTTGGACCTCTACCACCCCCCTGAAGGAGGGTCAATAGCTACCACCACTAACTCATTCATAGTCACCATTGGAGGGTGTTATTTATCACAATCTATTTCTTCTAAGACATGAACACTCTTTGATCCCACCAAACCATTCATTTTGCACACCATTTCTCCAGGATATCCAAGTTCAAGGATTGATTCCATTTCTAAAGAATTCTATGAGGGAAGTGCATGTCCATCAAGAAATTTAGTGCTCATATCATCTTGTTTTTTATTTCCTCCTTGCTTTCTTCTTCTTCATCCTTCGTAAAAATGGGTCAAAATACTACCAACCTTTTTTCTATGAACCTACCCTTTCTTCTTTCTGGGGGCCTTTTAGCCTATGGACATGTGTCCTATAAGTGTCATGTTTGGAAACGAGTTCGACATCTAAATGTTGTGTTTTCATAATCCAAGATTTGGATCCATTGATAAGATATATGTTTTAGCAAAATGTAGTTGGGTAGGTCATTTCTTAGATCTATTTCAACATAGATTTGAGCAAAAGTAAATAATACTTTCTCCATTCTTTCAACATCCATTTTTTGGAAAAGTCCCAAATCATTTCCAATATCCTCTAGTACCTTTTAATGCTAAAATGGAAGAGGAAGGTTTTGCAACCTTACCCAGAATGACATCTTTGTTGCCACCATTGTTGAAGAATCAACTTCAGAAACCAAGGGGTGGGAAAAAGGCCCAACCTTCCACAAAACCAAGGTCCTCCCCATAAGACTTTCTCTAAATATTTTTGATAGTTAAAAATAACAATGAAAAATCCTTTTGAAAAAATATAAATGTCAAAAAAAAAATTCCAAGTTGTAAATACCCACTAATCCAGTGCATTAGATCTTGGAAAAAAACCATTAAATATGCAAATGATGACCCTAGATTATAAAATAGAAAATAGATGGTTTACCCTTTTATTGTTAATATCCCAACTGTGCAGTGCCTCCACAGTCATACCACACTTTGACCCCCCTCTCCAATGAGTTCAATGGTGCTCTTTATACATATGTCTCTAACAATGCCCCATGGCTTGTACCCTTGGTCGGTTCTCCTATCACACCTCTCCCTTAACATCGGTCCCTCGGCCTCTCCCCTCGACCTTAGTCCCTTAGTTTGACATAGTTTATACCCACTACACAATTTATACCGCTTGCACCCTTGACTGTGCTCCTCATACTTCTTCAACTCCTGGTCACTACGGTCCCCTCCCCATTTCGTTATAGCTGCCATACATGACCACTATCATAAAATGCTATGCTACCTCCATACATGTTGGAAATACTAAGAGGAGGGTGAATCCTAGCAATTAACACTTTTTAATCTCTTTCATATCATTATTTAATCTTCATTTATTTTTATTATTCTTCTTCAGATGATCATAAAAAATAATCAATAGTAGACAAAGCCATACAACAATGTAGAAAGATAAAAAAGAGGACACAAATATTTTTAGGTGGAAAACCCCCTCCGGATACAAAAAACACTCCTTGTTAAAATAAAATTGATTACATCAAGATTTGAGATACAACTAAGGGAGGAATCAACCCCCTAATTCATAGGCCACAACCTGTAGGACGCTACTAAACCCTAATATCTTTCTGTAACCAAAAGAATGCTCCAACTCCCTATAGATCAGGCCACAACCTAATGAGTGCCCCAACACTATGTTTAGTAGCTGTTGTCATAAAGGATACTTCGCTACCCTGTTAGTTTATCAGCCACAACTAAATGGATGCCACAAAACCCTGTGCAAGCCACAACTTGCCCAAGAACCACCCTGCCACCCTAAAGTGTTCTCAAGCTACAACCTGAAGGTGACTTCATTCACCTTCCTTGACAAGCCAGAAGACCATGTTTCACAATTTTCAAATTAGATCCCCCTGTGCTCTGAATCAATACTAGATTGTTATAAAGAAGATATTGTTGCTGTGTATACCCAATCAATTCCTAGTAGCCACAAACCATTGTACAATACTGAGCACTGCATAATGCTTCTCAATTGATCATTGCACATCAAACCCTGACTATCAACGCTACCAAATCAATTGACAATTACACAAGATAACCATTGCTCATCATTGTATAACCTGCAAACACTGACCACTTCAAATCACTGCATGTCACTACTCACATATACCACTACACATCACTACTAAACCACTAAATTGCACATGAATAGATGAGCTTTCATTAGCTCACAATACTAGCTACAACATCGTTGTCCCAAATTTCCTGTACTGCAGCATGTGAAGAGTGATGATAGCTCAAGCCAAGGTGCCCCAAGTCATCCCTATGACCTTCTTGCAAAGCTCTCAATCTTGGCCTAAGGAAGGCTATCAACATATGTGTTTTCACTTCCATTGTTGATCACAAATTAAATACTGCTATTTATATCCCATGAAAATAAGTTGTACAACAAGGTTATTAACACTTGTCAAGATTCATGTTTACAAGTTAATTCACTGCAGGTATATAGTTCTTACGTCAAAATAGGTTCACTGTAGTGGTCAAGTCTAATAGGTCAAGCTTGAATGTTATATGTCATATATTTACCAATTCAAATCACTGCTAAGTGTCTCATTAAATGAGGTCATAATATCGTTGTCAAGTTATAAGGTACATAGTCATATCATCAATTTTTTATGTGAAAAGTTAAGTCATGGAAAAGTCTATCGCAGTCAAATAAATGTGTCAAATAAGGTCATTAACATTGTCATATCGTCAAAGGTTGTATCACTTAGTTAGATGTTAACTCATTGTCAAATCCATCAAGTCAACATATACATGAAGACTATTATCTCAACTTTCAATACATTAGAGTGAATGCCATTTTTTTAAGTAAGGCATAGTTCCATTGCTCAACTCCTTATACAAAAAGTTTCCAACTACTGTTGTTACTATTCATCTGTCATATGCAGTCGGCTTCATTCTACTATTCTTGTCATATCAAGTCAAGTTATGTCAAGTCATGTCATTGTTTTAAAGTCAAGTCAAAATAAATCAAGGTCTATCAAGAATGTTGCCATAGTTAACCTATTAAGTTAAAATCAAATCAAATCATGTTGATGTTTTAAGGTCATGTCGCTATTTCATTATTACACTAAATCAATCACCATATGTCAAAGAAGAATGTCCTAAGTTCAACAAGGTCAATGATTGGCTTAGTGCATTTGATACAGATACTCAAATGATGAATCCCTTATTACAACTGTCTTCTAGTTAGAAACAATTTCATATATTGACAAGGGGACCAATGTCTTCACACATGTTACCTTGAGGTCTATATATCAATATGTCACATTATAGTTTCATTGTCTATATAGTTCCTAGGAATGTTCATAAAACAAGACTGCAATCCAATAATCAAACCCTTCCATACCTCATGACTGCAAACTTAATATAATATGTACAAGACCAAGACCTAGTGTTATTGAGAAGCCATTAAAGGAAACCACAAACAAAACTTCAATTTTTGTTAAACCTTTGAGGCTCATATCTATTTATGTTATCCTAGGATTTAAGTTTTTAACAGTGTTTCAAGAAACAAGGCCAAAAATAAAATAATATCAAGCTTTGCCT
This sequence comes from Pinus tabuliformis, assembly GCA_031772625.1. NCBI lineage: Eukaryota > Viridiplantae > Streptophyta > Pinopsida > Pinales > Pinaceae > Pinus > Pinus tabuliformis. Next base: position 1,137,305,456 of record CM062819.1, on the reverse strand, counting down.
ATATCTCAGACAAAAAGATATAGCAAAAATTCCATGATGACCTATTTGAAGCCACAAAATCCCTACTAGAGGACGATATGAGGGTCACTATTTATATGAATGTGTTGAGTTGAGAGGGTCCTCAAAAAGTGAACATTAGAGGGATTTAAGGAGAAAAAACATTATTAATTATTGACTATTCAATTACCACAACCAATTATGAGTGTCATGCCACAACCCCATACGGTTTTAGCCCACTAACTAGGGTTACTAACTTCAAACATGAATATCTCTCAAAATGGGAAGAATTACATGGCGTGCCATATATCAACGGAACCATCTTAATGAGTAGAATCCATATAGAAAATACTTTACTCAGAATAGAAAAGGTTGTCAAGTCAAAATTCCCATGCAATATCAGGGCATCCCCTAGTGTTGTTTGGGTTGACATCAATTCCAATCACTGATCAACAATCTCCCCCTTTGGCATTGATGGAAACAAAAGTACTCCCCTTGCGATCATGACACCTCTTCCTACTACCTTCTCTCCCTTTGTCATCAATGGCAAAGGGTAGCTCCCCTTGACAAACTGTCATCCTGTGGACCTGTATACACCTCCACTCCCCCTTTCTACTTAGTTAGATAAGGGAAATATTCTAATGAGAACTTGGGAGAATCCCAAGCTTTGGCGAAGATAATCAAATGCTTCACGAGGTAATGGTTTGGTAAAGATGTCAACAATTTGTTCCTTTGTGCCAACATATTCAAGCTTGATATTATTTTCGGTGACCTTCTCTCTAACGAAATGATATTTGATCAGAATGTGCTTTGTTTTGGAATGCATCACATGATTTTTGGAGATATTGATGGCATTGGGGTTATCATAGAAGATGGGAATAGGCTCATCAAACTTAACTTGAAGATCTTGCAAGGTTTGCTTCATCCAAATAAATTGAGTACAACAAGCTTTTGCCGCGATGTATTCTACTTCTACTATGGATAATGAGAATGAAGACTATTTTTTACTTAACCATGAGACAAGGAAACCACCTAGCTAGAACGCTACTCCACTAGTACTCTTACGATCATCAACACTACCTGCCCAATATACATTTGTACAAGCTTGGATAACCAAATCATTTCCTTTTGGATACCATAGACCATATTTTGATGTACCCTTAAGGTATCGAAGAATTCTTTTGATGCCAATAATATGAGATTCTTTTGGCACTGCATGGAATCGTGCTACTTTTCCAACTTCCTGCATCACATCTGGCAAGGAAACTATCACACATAAGAGACTACCAATCATGGATCTATACAACCTTTCACCCACATCCATTGATGAATCTTCTTGTAACCTATTACCATGGGGGTAAGGATAGGCTTGCAATCTTCCATCTTGAATTTATTGAGATTTTCCTTGATGTACTTGATTATATATATGAATATTCCTTTATCTTGTTGTAATATCTCGATAATTGTTATAATGTCTTGATCCACTTTCACATAGAGATTTCTCGTGAGCACTTCCTTTCTTCAATATGTAATAGTTCAACTATTAGTCTCCTCTAAACATTTAATAAAACTTCCATCTTGTTCAAACTTCCTGTTTATCAATCATAGACTTGTGCAATATACTGTTGCATAGACTCCTCATCCTCAAATTTCTAGGAGTTGATACGCTGAATTGTTCAGAATAGTGTGTCATTTAATGAGCCGTCTTGACTCAAGTCATTAACCAAAGGACTTGCTAATTCCTCACAATCCATTATGAATCATGAAAGCATAGTTGTTGGGACCTTATTTCCTTCATGATTTTCTTGCTCATCTTGTACTTGTTCATCCTGTCCCTATTTTCCTTTCCAAACCTTCTTATTCTCTTTGTCAAGATTTTCATTCATGGTTGATTCCATCTTGTACCTATAGTTACAAGCTATGTGTCCATAGCTATGAAATTTGTAACATTCGATGTTATTCATAGATGATTCTGATTGGTGTCTATCTTGTGATCCTACAAATTTGCTTCTATGGTTTTTCCGATAATAATTGTACCTTTCTAGAACTTCATAATCCCTAGCATATGTCCAAAATTTGCATATCTGTAACATTCAACATCATCTCTCAAATGATCAAATTTTTTGATATTATGCTGAGTTCTGGAATATCCATTTCTGAAGGATCTCCTGGAACTATATTCATTCCAAGCATACATGCGACATTATGCAGCTCTATGTCAAAACCTTCCACATGAATAACAATGACCATAAAAAATAAGTTGGTACCTGGGAAGAAATCATCTTCGAGGAATTTTCTTCCAAGGTTCTTCTTGAGAACCTTGATCTCTTGATTTAGCTGAGAGATCTATTTACTTGGTAAATTTTTTATATCCATCTTCTTTAATTGTCATAGAAGGACTTGACTGCTTTTTGAATTTTTCTTTATAACCAAGACCAGTCTTATCATTGTATGATCGTTGTTCGCTGATGAGTTCATCCAGGTCTTTGAATTGTTGTCGTAGTTTTGAAAAGTTTTTCCATTTTTTACTTCCTTTAGTAGAGTAACTATTTCAACTTCCAATGCTTCTCTTTCCTTGTTGTTTTCTTTTAATTCTTTCTTGAGAGATTCTTTAATTCACTTGTATTCTTGAACCTTCATTTTAAGGTTGAGGACTTGTTCTCTTTCTATCTTCAATTTGTCTTCAAGAGTGTTAACATGCTTCTTTTCAGCCTTGAGCTCTTTGATAACCCTGATTACTTTGTTTTGAAATTTGACTTCAGTAATTTCTTCTTCTTCATCATGTGCCTCTTGTTTATTTTTCTTGGCCATCAATAACACTCTTCTGTTGAATTCTTCTTCATTATCACTATCTTCTTCAGATGAGGAACCATCTTCTTTAGAGAAGAAACTTTTCTTAACTATTTCTTCTTTCCTTGCTTGTTGAAATTCTTAGGATTTTTCTTCCCTTTCATAACACCCTCATTTTTGTGAGGACATTTGGCTACAAAATTCCCAACCTCACCACAATCAAACCATATTAATGGAAGTTTACCTTTGAATTTTCCCATACCTATTCTCATTTTCTACGTGAAGTAGGAAAACTATTTATCTGAGAATTCTTCTTCATCTTCTTCCTTTTCCTCATCCTTACAATTGCAATTTTTTTCTTTTGGAGTCTGCTTGTCCTTACTATTCTTATTGGATATGGAAAATGTTATTTCTAAGTGAGATGTGCCTCCTCTTCTTCAATCTTCATTTCATATGCTATAATAATTCCATGAAATTCATCTATGTTGAGATTGGTCAGATTCGATCTATCTTCCAAGACAAATACCTTAGGGTTAAATCTTGTCGGCAAGGTTCTAAGGATCTTTCAGACAAAAAATTTCGTTTCAACGGGTTCTCACAAACCCTCCAATTTATTTTTTGTTTCATCAACACACTGAAAGTATGAAACAATATCTTCATCTTCCCTCATTTTGAGTTGCTCAAATTTTCCCCGAAAATTTGAAGCTTTGCTTCTTTCACCTTTGAGTCATCTGCATATATATTTTCAACCTTGCTCCATATCCCTTTAGCAGTTTTGCAATTGAATACCTTAATATAAACAGATTCGATAAGCCCATTGATAGTAAGATATTTATCCTTTGCGTCATATACCATATTTTTCTTACCTTGTTCATCTTGGGTCAGTGTGAAGCCTTTGTCAATGACTTCCCATACTTTGTATCCTTGCACTAGCAAATGAACCTGAATTCTTCCACTCCAAAGTGCATAGTTATTTCCATTGATCAAAGGAACTCTATTCTTAGTATACTCCATGATCTCCTTCCACTAGTTGTTTGACTACTATTGAAGGAACCAAGCTCTGATACCAATTGTTGGAAATACTAAGGGGGGTGGGGGGTGAATTGGTATTTCTTAGAAATTAGCACTTTTAAATCTTTTCAGAGCATTAGTTAATATTCAATTATTATTAATGTTTATGCAGTAATAATAGTAAATAAAATAGCGTAGTATGCACAATAATTTTAGGTGGAAAACACTCTCTGGGTCAAAAACCACCAAACGCTTTTCTAATAAATTCTTTAATCTTTAGCCCCAACTGAAATGAAAGCAACAACTTCATAGAATTCTAGAAAATCATTCTTCTCCAACTCCCACTAGAAGGGTACCCTAATGCCCTGGTTTCTTTAGTTATCAACTGAATGGATGCCCCAACACCCTAGTGAACCACACATCACCCTAGAAACACCCTACCACCATGAAGTGTTCATAGGATCCCACTCGTAGGAAACTTCATACACCTTCTGAGCACCTCCCTACCACCTTATAATGACTAAAATATGAGAAGACTATGGATTCCCAAACTAGGGACAACAATCCATGATACAATAAGATGTACAATGATTTTCATGTACTTAACCAAATAGCCAATCACTCTATGACCTACAATGCAACCATGACATCATCCCAACAGTGACTCCTATACCTCCCAACACTACCTCTTTGACTCTAGGAAAGAATGACTCTTTCACAAATGACTCTTTCACAATCTTTACAATGATGACTCTTGACCTTAACAATACTTCACTATATTTGGATGGTTGTCATGTCTTCAAGGACGTCCTGCTATAATGCTTCCATTGATTTGATACTTCTTCTCTTGAATTCTTGCTTGATGTTGTACTTGAATCTTCTTCTACCTGCATGTAGAATTTTCCTGACAAAACCAATCCCAAAATAAAACAAAATACCCTTCAACTTACCTCTGCCTGCAAACACATGTAAGTGCATAATAATGAATAAATACAAATTAAAATTACAATGCATACCTAAAGTGTGTTTTTCACGTTTTTTGTTGGCTTGTTTTAGTAGTAGACAAAGACTCCCACTCTTGATATAGGCTTGGACTCTATGAAAGACTATATCCAAAACTGACCTAAAGATATATACAATAAAAACTGATGACATACCCTAGACTTGTGATGGACCAAATTCTAAGTACAAAAATAGAGACCATTCTATCAACTATGACAAGACAAGTAACATGAACATACAACATCATATAGATTTACTAGACTCGGTGTAGCATAAAAGATATGTAGAATCAAATGTGTAATATCAAGAATTAGACATCTGAACTGTGGTATCAAAAATAACTATGACATATAGAGACATAGAGATATAACCGAGACCCTGTATATACTTATGTTGTCCTCAAAATTAAAATTTAAACAATAATCATACATACCTTGTTGTAGGAGACTTACTCTTGACTATTAATGTGTGGTCCTTACTGCAATGATCCTTGAATGCATGTGTTTTCTTGCCTTCTAGGAGCACCATATTTAATCTGTTGTAGCTATGTAATTTCAAATCTCTAGGGTCAGAAACTACGTCTTATGGTAGCCCTCCAAGTCCTCTTTCCAACCCCACAGGTCTGATCAAGATTGGATTCTTCAATAAAGAGTTATGCCAAATCTCCCAGGATGACTTGTTATAGACTAGTTCAGTAGAACAAATGTGTATGATGTACCACATGTCACTATTGCGACCTTTAGCCCTAAAAACGATACCCAAACAACTACACTCTATCCTCTCTCTTCCACTAGTTACTAAATTTTAATCTAATGCTTAGAGAGAAAGTTATGACGATTCTCCCACTGTCGCCTATTTGACATCATTTGCTATTCCCATTTTAGGGAAGCCCAGATATAAAAGAGAGTGTCATATCCATTCAAAATGGAGGACTCTTAGAGCACATAGTCCAATATATCATGGCATAATATACATATTTCATGAGATCTTATTCTAATACAAATTGTAGCAAGAAATATTTTAGGGGTGAAATTTCACTATTGGCTATTTTTGTACATTTTTTGAAAAACATATTCATCGATTCGGTGAAAAATTCACCTAATTTTGAGATATATATGATTAAATGGATAAAATTCACAAAAAATTACCAATTTTTATAGTAAATTACATATTTTTAATTGAATATTTTCCTACACTCTATATGTATGACTTTTCAAACCATAATATTCGCTTATAATACTATACATAGGTATAATATTTAAATCCTAAAAAAATACCCTAAATTGTAGTTGTCATAGTTTCTTGTTAATTAAAGTTATGTTATTGTAGTTTCAATTTGACACCATGTTCTCATAGGGAAAACTTACTCCATTAGATCAGAGTATTTCATAGTTTGGCAATCTTTCATTATCTCTATGTGTTTACTTATTTATGCAACTTTATTTCCATCACAATTAATTTCCTTTTATTAATTTATGATTTATGCTTTCCTTTCTACTATAACATTTCTATTCATATACTAGTTTTCTATCAAAGTTTTCCAACAACGAGAGCTATGATTATGGCAATAGGAAGAGCATAAACCATGTGAGGTGAATTTTTAGTCACAACAAAGTTCCCATTAACATAGATTGTGTTCATGTACATGCTCATTGCTAAGAGTCATTGAGATACCTTTATATTTATATGTGTGGTGATGCAATGTCCTTTTTGTAGAAGCATATTAGACAAAATAATGCAAGTTAAGAATTTATGGCTTGCATATATAGTGCATGATATCTCACAAGTACATTTGAAATGCTAGTTGAAAAATTAAACACACAAGTATTCCTAGTCCAATAGAAAACATATAGAACCATTTTCGCCATCGAAAGTCAATTCTTTTTGGTCTTATGTAAAAACCCTTGTTAAAAATCCATGTAATAAAGTTAATAAAGGAAAAATAATACCAAGGTCATGGGACACATCTTCCAAGATGAATGTTGGACAAAAACATAGGGATGGGGATCACTTGTGATTAATAAATAGCTATGGAAATTGTCAAAGGCAAAGAGGCATTAATTGGCATTTAATTATGAAAATAATGGAAAATAGGATAAAAGGAAGGTGAAAGAACACATAATTTCATGTGAGGAGAATTGAAGGAAAAATAGAGGGAAATGAAGAAAATAGAGGCCTCAATGATAAAAAAGATTATGAGGATCAGTTCACAGCTTTTGACAGTTTTGTCTTTGGCACTCTCATTCTATTCTCTCTCTTTGCAGGTACCAAGTTGCATGTAAGATTTACTTTCTTGTTTTGGCATGCATGATGTATGCATGCGGTTTTTTATTTATGATATGTCATTGGCATGGAGGAATTCCTAGATTGACAGTGGTTTTGCCTAACATTGCCATTTCCTAGATATCCATAGTGTTTTGCGGTTTCCCATCGCTTTATGGTTGGTGCTCATGTTCCTTATAGATGTGGTTTGAGTTATTAGTTCCTATAGACTTGGTTGGAAAAACAATCTAGAAGCCCTAGAAAATATTGGGTTGAGTTACTAGTCATGGAAGCCTTGGTTGGAAAAACACCCTAGAGCCCTTCGTGGGTTGAGTTGGATCCTTGGCTGGAAAAATTCTCTGGATCCCTGCAGTAATTATGGGTTGAGTTACTAGTCCTAGAGCCAGGTTGTAACAAACTCTCTAGAGCCCTAGACAACTTGGGTAGAGACCGACCTGTGATGTTAGTTATGTCTGACTGTGAGGTGGAATCACCAGTCAAGGGTTGAGGTGGTTTGGCCTCTAAAAGCCTTGGTTCAATTATTTTTGGTTTATTCTATGAGATCCCACATTCATGCTTGGAATATGGCATGGGGGTGTTTGGATAAAAGAGAGATTTGGTTCAACCCAATCTATGGTCGGGTGGTACGTGGAAGTCCCTGACTTGGTTGGGTTTTGCATATGTTAATAAGAGTTATTTCCTCTTGTATTTCATGAGTAATTGTATTTGTTATTATTTGGCTTTGATGGTTGGTTATCATTGATCCAAGTGATTTTACTTACAGATGCATCGAAATTACATATAACAAAGTTAATTAACCATGGAACTTAAAAAAAACACATAACAATGTAGAAATAGTTAGAAGAACACAAAAACCATGACACAATGATTTTATTACGGAGTTCGTACATTTTGGACTACATCTCTAGGCCTTGCTCAATAGTGGGGAGGCCTTCTTTTTATTAGTGGCATAAAAGAGATAAAAGTACAACAACAAGAAATTTCAACCCTTATACCTCCAAGCTGATAGATGGGAAGAGAATGGAGAGCCCAACTTTGGAAACAAACAAAACCACTGAACTCCTGGTGAGAACTAGTGAAGAATGCCTATCCAAACTCTCAATTTGGATAATCTAGCCTTCTGCAACCTTCTTGGAACCTCCTTGCTGCTCGAGGCAAGGTTTTTGCCCACTGCCAAGGTTAGGGTCTCTTGTATGTAGTAAAATTTATGAATTCGGCCAATCCTCTCCTCCTTTCTCCGACACAGTAGTCATATATATAAGATCACGGTGAAAACCCTCATAATTGGGGCAATTTCAACATAATACCCAAGGTTAGTAGGCGAAAGGATTCACGAAAACAAACCCTCTGCAATAGAAAAGCCAATGTCTAATGAAAAAAATCATCACAACAACACATGGGTATCGGTAGTGGGTTTATCAGCAGTTCTAGCTTATTGGCAGACAATCCAACCTTGGACACAGGCATATTACGATATATATGGATCCGATAGGAATATTCACCATATGATATAATGTCTCATGTCTGGCTCTCCCATCGCACTATCGCGATCAGCGTGAAACCCTTGGCACTTTGATCTAGCACACTCCAACATCTGTGGACCACCTAGGTGTATTAAACATAATATGTAGTATATCGGGTGCGAGCCCCTTATCAAAGTTTTAGAATCAGCGCCCATCTTGCAATCGCAATCAACAATTTTCCCCCGAACCACATCGTAAGCACTAATCGTTTTGTATGATTGCGATATGTGATGTATATCACATCACAACTAAGTCCTGTTAGGGCAGATTTGTAACTCCTCTAGCCCGTATACGATATGCGATATCGCAATGGTAGCCAGGAATGTCAGGGGCTGATTCTTCCTTAAGCGCTCCTTTTTGTTGATATGTGATATGTGGGGTCCAGTGGCATCTTACCATGTGGTGCTCCCTTATTTGTTGAAACTATGCCATGTCCTCTTCTCCTTGCTACTTGGACAAGTCAATCTAAAACTTTGACTTGCTCTAACTTTGTCATCTGGACTCAGATTTGAGTGTCGTTCACACTGTTGGAATTAGGATGACGATCACTTCGATCCGATGCTAAGCTTATCTAGATTCTTCCACTTTTAGTTTTAAGCCTTTTTTCATGCCACTGGTACTTTTATGAAGATCCACCTGGATCAGTCCTCCCCACTAAGAGATTTTGAACCACCAAAAGACTTTTCAGTCAATTGGTAAGTGAGGAATTTTCTCCCTCACTTTTTCCTTCTCCATCCATCGAGCTTTGCTTGGATGCATTCCTTTGAAGCCAACACAGATGCACTCCACATCTCCCCATTGTGAAGTTTTAGTCCTCTAGTCGAGTATGATATCTTCAAGAAACTTATCTAGATACTCGGGTGTAAAATCATCCACTGTAGGAATATGTGAAACCTCCTCAGTATCCATAATCAATGGAGGTTAATAAATATTCAGGTTTTCCACATTTACTATGGAGTACATTTGTATATAAGAAGGCAAGTCAAGACGAAAAGAATTGTCTCCAATCTTTGCCAATATGGTGAAGGGACCATATCTAATGGGTCTCAGTTTCTTCCCTTCTCCCTTCATCCTATCTTTGCTGATATGGAGCCATACCTTGTCCCCAACTTGAAACTGATGGTCAACTCGGTGCTTATCATGTCAAGATTTATATCGAGCTTGACTCTTCTCCAACTGCTCATGCACTACCTGATGAATTACCTGTATCCACTAAATGAACTTATGTTCTTTGTCCCTACCATCTCGTTTATTTCCATCCTACTCTTTCCCAAAGACCATGTCCAAGGGATCTTTGGGTAGATAGCCAAAACATGTCTCAAATGATGAGTTCTATGTAGATGAATGTGCTTCTTGATTGTATACATGTTGCACATAAGGAAGCTTTTCATCCCACAAGTTGTGATTTTTCCCACAATAGCCTCGCAACAAGTGTACCACAACGCTTTTGATAACCTTTGTTAGTCCATCAATCTGTGGATGAAATTCCATACTTCTTTTCAGCTTGGTGTCCATCATTATCCATAAGCTGGTCCAAAACTCCCCAAGAAAGTAGGAGTATCGATCTGACACAATATATGTGGGCAACCCAAAATGGACCCAAACATACTGAAAGAAAAGAAAAGAAGTCTGCTCAGGAGTAATCTGCCTTTTCCAAGGCATTAAAATACACATTTTACTAAACCTATCCACAATGACATAAAAATAGTCGTGACCTTTCCTAGACATCGGTAAACCTCCTACAAAGTCCATGGACACACTTTCCCATGGTCGACTTGGAATAGGGAGTGGTGTGTAGAGCCCGAGTTTTCTATTAGAGGGCTTTGAAATAGAACACAACACACAACCCTTTACAAAGTGAGTCACAATTTTTTTCATATGAGGCCAAAAACAAAACCGCTACAAATGAAATAAAGTTTTCTCAATGCCAAAATGACCAGACACTAGAGAGGTATGAGCCTCTTAGATTAAATGAACCCTTTCATTAATAGGTATACACAGTTTTCCAAGGTGGTACAATAGATTTCCCTGCAAGTAATAATTGTCTCCCTGTGATCCATGAGCTAGTTTTGCGTAGGTTTCTTTAAAATCATTATCATTAGCATATTGTTCAGCATAACTTTCTAATGACAAAGAAACATTTTGCAAAACTACAGATGAAAAAATAGGAGGGAGAGAAACCGTATCTGCTACTTTGTTGTTGGCACCCTTCTTATATTTTATTATCAAATGAAACTATTGGAGGAATCCCATCCATCTGAAGTGACAAGCCTGCTGAAGCTTGGTTTGTTACTGAATATACTGCAAGGGCTCATGATCCATGTGGATGATGGTCTCCTTGCCGATAAAATAGTGTTTCCACTTCTTTACACTCTAGACCAAAGCGTAAAACTCTCAGTCATACGTAAGATAATTCACACCAGCCTGGGAGAAAATATCCGAGTGGTAATAAACATGTTTTCTTTGCTGCATGAATACAACACCCATGGCATCTGTTTCAATTTCGAAAGGTTGCAGAAGGTCTGGTAAGGCTAGCACCATGACCATGCTGATCTTCTCTTTCAGTGTTTTGAAGAATTTCTGTTGTTTTCCTCCCAACTAAAAGGCCTTCTTCACACTAGTCAAAGTGTGCAAGGGGGCTACGATAATGGAAAATTGCACTATGAACCTTCTCCAATGCTGCACCGTACCTAGAAAATTTGGACTTCTGTGACATTTGTGGTCTCAGGACACTTCATTATTGCCTCCTCTTTAGGGGGATCTATCCTTAATTTCCCATTACCAACAATATGCCCTAAATAAATAAGAGAAGTCTTTCCAAACTCACACTTTGATAGTTTCAAATGTAATTTCCCTTTCTTCAGAACATCAAGCAATTTCTTTATGTGACACATGGGTTCCTCCCATGTCCTACTGTACACAAGAATATAATCTAGATACACAAGAACAAAATGATCAAGAAATTGCCAAAACAAGCCATTCGTTACCCTCATAAACATGGCTGGAGCATTGCACAGTCAGAATGGAATCACCATCCTTTCAAATAGCCCTTGCTTGGTTTTAAACACGGTTTTCCAGACGTCCTGCTCTGCAATTCTAACCTAGTGATAACCACTATGCAAATCTATCTTGGAAAAATAAACATCATTTTCTAATTGATCTAACAATTCATCAATGCATCCCGGATTCGGGTGCGGTTGCAACGTGGTAATGGCATGAGCCATCACGTGGGCAGGTGGCAGGCCCGCGTGGTCAAGAGGTACCACGCTAAGCGGGATATTAAACCGCATGAACTTAGACAGCTGAAGGCATTAATGCCTGTCTTCTCTGCTCGCGGGAGGAGGATGGAAATCGAGGAAATGGAGCGTTTAAATGAGAGAGTGTTTGATGTGCAGAGGAATATGGGCAAGCAATGTGTTGAGGCCCTGCTCCGCTCAGAAGGAAATGAGAGTAAGGATTTGAGGTGCGTTACGCTGGTTTCTGGGCTAGGAAAGAGCACACCCTGCAACTGTGTTGGGATTGTGTTGGTTTTCATAGCGGGAGGAGCTCAGGGTGCTTGGGTAAGGCCGCATTTAGAAAACTCAGAAATGCCAAGGGAGAGGCCGCGGATGGGCAGCAGACGCGGGGGAACCAGAGGCAGGGCCCTCACGCAGCAGCAAGACTACAATTCGCCCTCCTCCTCCATCGAAGTAACATCAATGCCTCAGAGGTACCAAGGCAGCAATGAGGAGGATGGTGGTTTTGATGGTAGAAGCCCACGTTCAGAGGAGGGTCAGATGGAGCTCCCAACGCTCAGGTATCGGCTCCCCTGCCCTCAAGCTCATTCTACTCTGGTTGTTTCTATTACGATTGAGCCGGGTGTTTCTCAGAACACAGAGGCAGAGCCTTTACAGGAGGGGCAACGCTCTAGCAGAGAGGAATCCCCTATTGCGTGCCTTCCGGTTGGGGTAGGAACCAGTTGGTTGGCCCCTGGACGTGAGCTTGGATTTGACCCAGCGCGCCCAGCTTCAAATTGTGACCATGCTGCCGGCCCTTCAACGTTTGCTGGTCCAAGCAAGCCAGCACAGGAAGGAAGCCCTGACGCGGTCATCCAGCTCTCTGACTCCGAAGATTCTCTCCGTTTCGGGTGTCGAATTGAAGAGGCGCCCCAGACCACCGATGATGAATGAACTCGCCCCCGGTAACCTCTGCTATTTTTTTGGGTTCTCAATGTATGGCTCTGCCAAGCGACTTCTGCATCTTTGTCCATGTGTCAGCTGTAATTTTTTAGGTGTCGGATGTAATTGTTCTTGTGTCAGCTGTAATAGTCCAGGTGTCTGTCTGTCTTTGTACAGGTCAGTCCATGGCCCTGGTGTCTGTTCAGTTACTATGTGTTTTGTTAATGTGTCTTCAGTGGTCAAGCAACAAATTCCAATTTTGAATCTGCTCAATTTTGGAACTAGAAGCAGGGAAAGGAAAGGGCTGATAGGCAAAACTTCATAGCCTTGCCCACTGTAATCTATATGTATCTCTGTTTTGTATGATAATAGAATTAGTCGCATTCAGAAAAAAAAAAAAAAACAATTCATCAATGCAAGGAAGAGGGTATCAATTTTCCATCGTGATCTTGTTCAGTGCCCTGTAATCCACGCACATTCTCCATGTGCCATCTTTCTTGGGAACCAACATAATTGATGAGACACAAGGAGAAGAACTTGGTTTGATGACTCCTTGATTTAATAGTTCCTGCACTTGTTTCTTGATATCCTCCATCTCGATAGAAGCCATCCTGTACATGCCAAAATTTGGTAAAGGGGCATCCCGCTGAAAATGGATCTCATGTTGGATTTTCCTTTTAGGGGGCAATCCTCTCGGTTCCTGAAATAATTCATCATAGTTAGAAAAAATTTCAAATAATTCCTTCTTATGATCAGGATCACAACCTTTAAAAGCATCAATCGTCTCAACTTCTTCCTCCCTCACTACCATGAGCATGCACCCTTTACTGGAATTAACTAGTCTTGTAATCTGTCCCGCACTAACAAGGCTAGCACTAACTTTTGTGTGATGAGCTCTTACTATATAGGCTTCCCAAGATGATTCCACAGATGTCCAAAGTTACTACATCTAACTCTACCTCATCAACTAATTTAAAAGCGATTACAAATATGGCCCTACACTGCTTGGTGACCTACAATTTGGCTTTATCACTTACCCAACGAAGTAGGTATGGACTCGAATGAGGTTTAGTTTCAAGGCCTAGCCTTTTCACTAAGGAATCTGAGATTAACTTTGCTTGGGAACCTGAATCAAACAGGGTTTTCAACTTTGTGTGCTTTATGAAAACCCTAATGTGGAACAGCTCAATTCTCTTTAGCTCACAACTTACAGGCTCATTCAAATAACTAGTGCTTGCAACTGAATCAGAACCATCATTAATAGAAAGAGTATCTCTTGCACCCATGGCTGTGATCAATGTTTCATCACTGGAATTTGATCCAAGGTCCTATGCTGTTGCCACTGTGTTCCTCTTCCCCTTTCCACTGAATCTCTTCTATCTTAGTTCTGGATGCAGCTTCCAATAGTGGTCCTCGTCATGCCCATCCTTCTTGTAGTGAGTTTACGTCTGTGTTGCTCCACCCCCTTTCTTGGCAGTGATGGTCTTCTTATCCTTCTCTTTTCCTTTGTTCTAGAATTTGCCATGCTAATGTTTGAATGCATCTTCTTGGTTTGGCCATCTTGATCATTCTTGCCTCGACTTTCAATATGTATAGATTTAACGTTGGCCGTATCAATTGAAGTAGGCGTGAACAATAATAATGAGTGTCTGATGTAACGATGTAGTGGACCTATGTACTTAGTTACAGTTTAGGGTGCATCTAATGAGATGTCGAGATTCAGTTCTTGATTATGAAATTCCTCCGTGAAGCTTTGTACATTTTGGCCCTTATCATGCCTTAAATATTTCTAGTCCATAAGTTCCATTTGCTTATAACTTAGAGGGTAGAAATGGTCCTTTAATGCAGAAATAAAACTAAACCAAGAGGACATAAGGTTATCTAAATTTGTGCTTCCCTTTTGTAACTTTCTCTCCCACCAAACGAGAGCAGTTCCGCTCAGCTGAAGAGATGCTAACTAGACTTTCACCTCATCTTCTTCGATCTGCTGGATTCGGCAATAAACCTCTATTTGTCTAATCCAGTTATTGAGTTTTTCTGCACTACATTCTCCATTGTACATGGGCAGGTCTAACTTCACATCTAACTTGAACAACAATTTCTTAGAGGTCTATTTGGAATTTCTCTGAGAGTGATGAGAATTATCACTAGAGGAAGGAGATATAGGAGGATCTTCTCCACCACCTTCCTGATTTGTTGATTCATTGTCATAGGCATCTTTATTCTCATGCCCAAGTGCCTTCTCATACTCTGCTAACAACTTGTCTACCTTTCCTGCCATATTATAGAATGCCTTTCAGAAATTGTGTTCCTCTTCCCAATGAGCTTCTTCATTGGCCATGTTTCTTCTTCGCTATGCATGTCCTACTTAGGATCAAATGAGTTAAGTGTCCTTCTCCTTTTCGTAGCTTGTTCCGAGTTAGCATAAACTCATGCAATTTGCATCTACAAAGACTTTCTCTGATACGAAACTTGATCCAGTATCTTTTACTTATAGATGCATCAGAATTACATATAACGAAGTTAATTAACCATGGAACTTAAAAAAAACACATAACAATGTGGAAATAGTATGAAGGACACAAAAACCATGACAAAATGATTTGATTATGGAGTTCGTCCAGTTTGGACTACATCTCCGGGCCCTACTCAATAGTGGGAAGACCTTCTTTTTATTAGTGGCATAAAAGAGATAAAAGTACAACAACAAGAAATTTCAACCCTTATACGTCCAAGTTGATAGATGGGCAAAGACTGGGGAGCCTAGCTTTGGAAACAGACATAACCACTGAACTCCTAGCAAAAAATAGTGCAAAAGCACCTATCCAAACTCTCAATTTGGATAATTGGGCCTTCTGCAACCTTCTCGGAACCTCCTTGTTGCTTAAGGCAAGGTTCTAGCCTGCTGTGAGGGTCAGGGTTTGTTGTATGTAGTAAAATCTATGATTTATGTATTTAGATAGTCCTCTCCTCCTTTCTCTGACAGAATGATCATATATATAAGATCATGGTGGCATCTACCAAAATCGGGGCAATTTCAACATAATACCCAAGGTTAGCAGGAGGAAGGATCCATGGGAACAACCCTTCCACAATAGAAAATCCAATGTCTAATAAAACAACTCATCACAATAACGCATGGGTATCGACAACGGGTTTATCGAAAATTCCAGCTTATCGGTAGACAATCCAAGCCTGGACACAGGCATGCTACAATATCTATGGATTCAATAAGAGTATTCATCGTATGCCATAATGTCTCGCGTCTGGCTCTCCGATCAAACTATCACAATCGTTTTGAAACCCTTGACGCACTGATCTAGCACACTGCAACATCTTTGGACTCGTCAGGTGTATTAAGCATAATATATAGTATATCAGGTTTGGGCCCCTTATCGCAGTATCAAAATCAATGCCCACCATGAAATCATAATCGACGCTTTACCCTGAACCACATTGCAAGCACCAGCCTTTTCGTGCGATTGTGATATGCTATGTATATCGCATCATATTAAGTCTTGTCGGGGCCGATTCATAACTCCTCTGGCCTACGATATGTGATATCACAATCACATTCGGGAATGCCAAGGGCCAATTCTTCCTTAAGTGCTCCTCCTTTTTGACGATATGCGATATTCGGGTCCGGTGTCATCCTACCATGTGGCACTCCCTTATTCGTTGAAACTATGCCATGTCATCTTCTCCCTGCTACCTAGACAAGTCAAGCTCAAACTTTGACTTGCTCTAACTTTGTCATCTGGACTTGGATTTGGGTGTCATTCCCACCATTGGAATCAGGATGAAGAGCACTTCAATCTAATGCTAAGCTTATCTAGATTTTTCCACTTTGAGTTTTGAGCCTTTTTTCATGCCACTAGAACTTTTCTGAAGATCCACCTGGATCAATCATCATTTAGATGTTGTTAGTTTACTAGTTATATGATGGTCATAAGATGTATAATGGATATGGATATTTATGTGTTCTAATTGATTTAGGAATGGCTAATGAATGTATGAGCTAATATATGTTAATGAAACTATTATGAGATGGAATTAGACCTTCTTGACGATTCTCAGATAACTATGAGATCCCTATGTTTAGATATGTAATTATGACCTATAGATTACATGTTCATGATGTGTTTGATGAAATGTCCATCATGGTTGGGCTTGGCTAGGTCAATCTCTTATCTAAGTTTTGTATGGAAGGTATTTTCCTTGTGTCATTCATTGTTCTAAAAAGTTTCATTATGTTTTGGGTAGTGGTCTAGAGACTAGCCCTGAAAAACTACCTCGGATCTTACGTTTTCAGGAATATAAATGGATGAAAAATATTATAGTCACTCCCTCATAGGCTTATGGATGTTACTAGAGGGTTACAATTGAATTTATGCAATGTTGTGCTAGTGTCTAGGAGTCCGAGACATTGAAAAAGAGGCTTAACTCAAGGTTTGGGCACCTGAAAGGGTGGTTTAGCCCTTGGGGGTCTTGTAGCATAGGAGGGAAGTCAGTAAGGTTTTGATTTTGTTGATTCCACTTCCTTAAGGTGATCTAGGAGGTTGAGTCATATCATAGTAATGCTTTGTCACATATTTTCCCTGGTGGACTGATTAACTTGGGTAAGTGTGGGAGGAGGGTGTTACATCTTAATCCTTAATGGTTAGATGTTAGATACTTTTATTTCCTTTGATTCCATGTAGTATTCTTATGATTTCTCTAATTTGTTGTAGTTGTTGTTTTACAATAATATCTTGTTGAATAATGGTTTTGTGATGACTTGTTTTGTGAATATTGTTGATTATTCCATCTTCTTGCTTGATAATGATATCGATCTTATTGTCTTCCTAAAAAAATTTCCCGATAATGAGGATCTAGATATGGTTTTACATGCGATGTTTTCCTTCACTCTACACACCCCTTTCATCTATCTTCTTTAAATATATAATGATATCCTCTATTCTCTTTGATTTTTCTTTGACTACTAGTTTGGAGATAACACCATCATATTTGAATGTGCATCATCTAGAATGCAATTTAACTTCTTCAAGTATCTTCTTGTGACTTTCTTGACATTGTCTTGTTTCTCCTTTTGAATCTACATGTGACCCCTTCTCTCAGATTCTCATGTCCTTTAATTCTACATAATTTTCATTCTTTATTTTACCTCATCAATATTTAGGTTTTCCTCAACCTTCTTGCAAATTTTCTCTTCAATTTTTTTAATAGTATCATCATATTTGTCATTGATATCCTCTATATGGATTTAAACTTCTTGATATATCTTTTCGAGACCTTGAATCTTGTCTTATTTCTCCTTTTGAAGGTCTTTCATGATCCATTTTATCAAATAAACACTTCTATAATTCTATATTGCATTTTTTTATTTTACCTCATCAATATATAGAGATTCATAACCCTTATTTCAAATTTCCTATTCAAATTTTTGGATATTATCCTCTTCAATTTTTGTGATAAGATTTTCATCCCTATTCGTTGATTTTGAATCCTTGTTAAGAGAAATATTCTTCTAAGGTTAGGGCTAAGAACCTTAGTAGAGAAGATAATAGAAACTCAAGAAACTAGACCAACAACACATTTAAACAAGGCAATTGTGACAATCTACTAGATAGAGTACCTACTTGGATGTTCGATAGTTGTAGTAGATACCTTTTCCCTTTCTTCTTTTGCTACCCTTGATCTTTAAGCTTGCAACCAACACAGGTGGAAAACAACCAAATGAAGAAGAATCAAAGGGCAAATGTGTTCATATTGTTAGTTTAGCTTAATCTCAATACATAAATTAGAAATTAACCACATACAACAATGAGATAGGAACAAGAATATGTATTTCTTTATTATTTATAAACAACAACGATACACAGACACTGTTATGAAACCAGGTCAAGAAAAGATAGAAAAGAAAGATCAACGCCTTAGAATTCAGCCTCTTCGAGGGGGCAACCTCCTTTACATTACATAAATGAACAATTCTTGGATGATACAAATGACAAAACCTCCTTTCTATATATAGGAGTCTAAGGAGTCACAATATAATCCAGCCGACCTAACAATAATAATATAAAGCCACAAAAATAACAATAGAGGGATTCTAAGGGGCACAGAAATAACAATATGGGGGTAATAGGGGCACAACAATATAAATAAGGGGTATAACTACAATAGTAATGGGGTAATCACTAGTATTATAGGGACCCAACATGCCCCTCTCCTTCAAAAAAGTGTTGTCCTCAACGCTTGAGCAGTTTTAGATACTTCTGCATAAAATTCTCATCCACCCATGTGGAATCTTCAGCGGATAAGTTCTTCCACTTGACAAGATACTCTGAAATTGATCGATTTCGTAGTTGTCGAGTTCTTGTTTCTGTGACTGCTTTCGGTTCCAATATAATTTTTCCTTCCTCATCAAGTTCTGGCAATATTGTTTGAACTGGGAGCTTGTCGCCTATAACCTTCTTTAAACATGAAACATGGAAAACTGGGTGCAATCGAGAAGCTGCAGGAAGCTCCAATTTGTATGCCATAGTACCAATCTTTTCCAACACCTTGTACGGACCATAATACTTTGGTGATAATTTATTATCCTTCTTAGCTTGCTTTAGGGAAATTTGCTTATATGGTTGTAGCCGTAGGAATACCCAATCACCTACATCAAAACTTCTTTCACTGCGATGTTGATTTGGCTGTTGTTTCATTCTATTTTGTGCCAACACGAGGTTATCCTTTAAGAGTTGGAGGACTTGTTGTTGATGTTCGATGTGATGTTCCACTGCCTGAACCTTAGAATTTTCTCTTAAATATGATGTGATTGATGGTGGTTGGTACCCATAAAGTGCCATAAATGGGGTCATTTTTGTTGCTGTATGGAAGGAAGTGTTATACCACCATTCAGCCAGAGGCAACCATTTGACCCATTGTGTCTGTTTATCAGATACAAAGCAATGAAGATATCCTTCCAAACATTTGTTTACTATCTCAGTTTGCCCATCAGATTGAGGATGATAAGATGAGCTATGAGCTAACTGAGTACCAAGACAAGAAAATAATTTGTCCAAAAATTTCTAGTGAAAATGGGATCTCTGTCACTTACAATAATCTTTGGATTTCCATGTAGCTTTTGAACTGTTTCCATAAATGCAGTAGAAACTGTACTGGCTTTAAATGGATGTGATAATGCAAAAAAGTGTGCATACTTGGTAAGTCTGTCAACTACCACCATGATGACACTCTTTCCCTCAGACTTGGGTAAACCTGTGATAAAATCCATTGAAACCTCCTCCCAACGTTGGCTTGGAATGGATAAAGGTTGTAATAGACCCGGTGTCTTAATTGTTTCAACTTTATTTTGTTGGCAAACCAAACATTCTGCCACAAACTTTTGAATATCTGATTTAAGGCCATCCCAAAAAAATTCCTTCTTAACCCTGTGGTAAGTTTTTAAAAATCCTGAGTGCCCTCCTAAGGGAGAAGTGTGCAATTCCATAAGAATCTTTTGTTTTAGCTGGGAATTCTTACAGAGGTATAAGCGATCTTTGTACCATAGCGAATCATTTTGCCAGCTAAATGTATCAGAAGTACTGGAATCTTGTTGTAGCTTTCGAATAAGTGCCCACACTTCTTCGTCATTCTTCCATTCCTCCTTTGCTTCGTTTATCCAATCTGGTTGGATAATAGAAATGGCACACAACAATGCTTCCATATCCTCATCCTTTCTTGAGAGTGCATCTGCCACCACATTTTGCTTCCCTTTTTTGTAGATGATTTCAAAGTCATAACCCAACATCTTTGTGACCCACTTTTGTTGCTCTTTAGAGGATAATCTTTGTTCTAAAAAGTATTTAAGGCTATCATGATCCGTTTTTACCTTGAAGTGTCTTCCCATTAGGTAGGGTCGCCATTTCTTAAGTGCATGGAGTATTGCCAACATTTCCTTCTCATAAATAGCTTTGCTTAAAAACTTTCCCTTGATTGGACGACTTTCAAAAGCAATGGGTCTTTCATCTTGCATTAGAACAACACCAATTCCATTTCCTGAAGCATCACATTCCACAATAAAGGTTTTTGTGAAGTCCGGTGTAGCTAAGACCGGTGCTTGGCACATTGCCTCTTTAAGATGTTTAAAGGCCTTTGTTGCTTCCGGAGTCCATGAAAATGAATCTTTCTTCAATAATGTTGTTAGAGGTGCTACTATTCTCCCATAATTCTTAACGAACTTGCGATAATACCCTGTCAACCCAAGAAATCCTCGCAGATGCTTTATGGATGTGGGGATTTTCCATTCCTTAATGGCTTTAATTTTGCTAGGGTCTACCTTAACTCCTTCATGAGATACAATATGACCCAAATATTCCACCTCCTGGACTCCAAAGAAACATTTGGATCTTTTTGCATATAATTGTTTCTCCTCCAATAGTTGTAGCACCTTGTCAACATGTTCAACATGATCCTTCCAAGACTTGCTGTAGATTAGTATATCATCAAAAAATACCAACACAAATTTTCTAAGGAATGGTTTGAAAATTGAATTCATCAAACCTTGAAATGTTGAAGGTGCATTGGTAAGGCCAAAAGGCATGACCAAAAATTCATAATGACCCTCATGAGTTCTAAATGCCGTTTTCGGAATGTCTTCAATCTTCATTCTGATTTGATGATATCCCGAACGAAGATCCAACTTGGTGAAGTAAATTGATCCATGCAATTCATCCAGTAATTCATCAATGACAGGAATGGGGAACTTATCTTTAATAGTGAGCTTGTTGAGCTCCCTATAATCTGGACACATGCGCCATGATCCATCCTTCTTGTGCACCAATACTACTGGAGCTGAGAAAGAACTTTGACTCGGTTGAATTATACCAACCTCTAGCATTTCTGCAACCATACGTTCAATTTCACTTTTTTGGACATATGGATATCTGTACGGCCTGATGTTTGGAGGAACACTTCCTGGAATCAGATGAATAGCATGATCATGATCACACATAGGTGGGAGACCTTTGGGAGTCTCAAATACCTTGGAATGATTGTCCAGGACTTTTTGGAGATCTGGAGAAATAGATGATTCCAATGTGGAAACATCTAGCGAACATAATTGTGCAATTACACCTCTTTGCTCCTTTTTTAGAAGCTTTGTCATGCCATTAGAGCTGATTATCTTTCCTGGTTTCCCTGCAATACCCCTTAATTCAACTTCCTTTCCTTCCACAGAAAATTTCATGAAAAGTTCTTGAAAATTAAAAGCTATTGTACCCAAGGATTGTAGCCATTGGACTCCTAGTACAACATCAGCACCTCCCATTGGAATGGAAAGCATTGGGCTAGTCAATACATATTCTCCCATGGATAGCTTGATATTATGGCACTTTCTAGAACAATTTATTGTTCCTCCATTTGCAATCATCACTTGACACTCTGGTGCTGGATATAGGAAGCAATTCAATTCTTTTGCTACCCTACAATGAATAAAATTGTGGGTGCTTCCTGAATCAATCAACACTATTACCTTTTTATTCTTGATTTGTCCTTCTATCTTGATGGTTTGAGGAGTGGTAATTCCCGCCAATGCATTACAAGATATGGTCGGATTTATTTTTTCTTCATCTAGGCTTTGTTCCTGGAATATATCCTCTTCTTTTGACCTTTCTTGCTCCTTTTCTTCTTCCTCTTCACAATCTATGTAGAATAATTTCTTCTCAGCACACTTATGACCTTTTGTGTATTTGCTATCACAATTGTAACAAAGCCCTTTTGCTCTTTTTTCTTCCAATTGTTGTGGTGTCAACCTTGTAGGTTGTGGAAGACTATGGGCAACAACACTTTCGTCTTTATAGTTGTGAATGGTATGCTTCCTAGTTGCCATAATTTTGCTTTCCATTTTTCTTGCTAACCTGAATGCCTTCTCTAATAAATTAGGTTCCCAAAGGCGCACATCATGTTGGATATTATCCTTTAAATACCCTATGAACACATCAATCCTATGCTCCTCTGAAATATCTTTTACCCTTATGTTCAATTTTTGGAACTCCTCAATGTGCTCCATTATTGAACCCTTTTGTTTGAGACTTATCAATTGGCTAAAAAAAGTGTTGCTTTTTGTATCCTCATAATGTGCTATCAATTCTTCCGTAAAAGTTGCCCAAGTGATAAATTGTTTATGAGAGCAAAGACATTGATACCATACAAACTGATTTGGTTCCAAATATAAAGTTGCCATACGTACCTTTTGTGTGTTTTGCACATTATTGAGATCGAAGAACTGCTCCATCTGTAATATCCATGTGGCGGGATCCTTGCCATCAAACTTCCTCATATCGATTTTTGGAATATGGTGGGTCTTCGATCCAACATTAGAGTCTATGGAATCATGATTAACATTTCTTTTGTTCACATCATGAGTTTCCTTTACAACCTTTTCACCATTAGTAAGTATTTCTTGTAGAAAATTTGTCAAATCTGTCTTCAAATCTGCCATGTCTGTCTTCAAATCTGTCCTCAAATCTGTCTTCAGATCATCCATCTTAGCTTCCATGCCCTTTATTTTAGATTCCACGCCATTTATCTTAGATTCCACGCCATTTATCTTAGCATCTGTTAGCTTTTGTGAGCGTGACATTTGTTGCACTTGTTCTTGTAATTTTGATATATCATGTAGCATTTCTTCCTCTTCTTCATGAGTCATGCTAGAGCTTTCAGGTTCCTTACTAGGTGTTTGCATTTTCTTTCCTCTGGGCATCCGTTACTGATAATAATGCTTTACTATGCCCTTTGAATTCCTTCAAACCAAGCTTATGCAAAAATTAAAAAAAAAAAACTACACACATTTTTTTTACTTTGTAGAAGCATGATATTGAATCTGATGTATCTCTGAAATTTCGAACCATAGAGTTCTGAAACTATGACCTGTAGTAGCCTTCTATGTCCTCTTTCCAATGCCACTAGTCTGATCCAAATTGGATTCTCCAAGAAAGAGTTATGCACAATCTCCCACAATGACCTGATTATAGACTAGTTCAGTAGAGCGAACTTGTATGAAGTTCCACGTGTCACTGTTCCAACCTTTGACTCTGAAAAATATATACAAGAAAACTACAGTCCGTCCTCTTTCTGTACCTTCTTACGAAATTTCAATCCGATGCTTAGAAAGAAAGTTATGCGATTTTCCCTAGGTCACCTGTTTTGAATGTAATTCAGGAGTCTGCAAAAAGACCAACTTCCTCAGATCATATCTCCGGAAATATCGCGCGAAATGCTCTAAAAACCGGACCCAAGGTTCAACGCGATGTCTTCTCAAATGGGTTTTTTTTGCGACTTCTGAGATGTCATAGAAAAAACGTTATAGCGAAAATGCCACGATGACCTGTTTGGAGCAGCGAAACCCTAAAATCCAAAGCTCTGATACCAAATGTTATGAAACCAGCTCAAGAAAAGATAGAAAAGAAAGATCAACGCCTTAGAATTCAGCCTCTTCAAGGGGGCAACCTCCTTTACATTACATAAATGAACAATTCTTGGATGATACAAATGACAAAACCTCCTTTCTATATATAGGAGTCTAAGGAGTCACAATATAATCCAGCCGACCTAACAATAATAATATAAAGCCACAAAAATAATAATAGAGGGATTCTAAGGGGCACAGAAATAACAATATGGGGGTAATAGGGGCACAACAATATAAATAAGGGGTATAACTACAATAGTAATGGGGTAATCACTAGTATTATAGGGACCCAACAGACACATACCTACTCCTCGCCGCATGCGCTATATGAAATTGTCCTTTGGATTCCTCCCGCATGGGCCACTAATGGTCTCCTCTATTCTTTTGCTCTAGAAAATGATTAAGGATCAATCACAATATAGGGAAGATATGTGGAAGATATGTGGAAGACAAGGAAACTAGGGTTTCTTGAGGGGCACGACTTAAAGCATAGGGAGACAAACTTAGATCATAAGGAAATTTGCTAGAGCTAGGATTTTCTCATACCAAAGATGTCATTTTATACCACCAAAAAGTGGTTTGGGTTGTTAAGGAATGGGTTATAGTGAGTGGCTTTTAGTCTAACCCATAAACTCTACCAAAAAATGTGTGAAAATGCCACATTTAAATTTTTCAAGTGTATTTTATATGCGCATGTGAATTTTTCATAGGAGACTCACATATATAATCAAGTTTCTTTGATGATATTTGTGGACATACACAGGATTCCAGAGAAATAAGTGCACATGGATTTTTAAAAGAGTATTTTTAAGTAGCTTTTAAGGGTGCATCAAGTCTACCATGGGGAATATGGGTAATAAAAAGGAAAACACTTCATCTCAAAGAAATGTGTGACAAATTATGCTACAAAACTCCTCTAAATTCTTTTTCACCTTGCTAACTTTAACGTTTCTTTTGTTCACATCATGAGTTTCCTTTACAACCTTTTCACCATTAGTAAGTATTTCTTGTAGAAAATTTGTCAAATCTGTCTTCAAATCTGCCATGTTTGTCTTCAAATCTGTCCTCAAATCTGTCTTCAGATCATCCATCTTAGCTTCCATGCCCTTTATCTTAGATTCCACGCCATTTATCTTAGATTCCACGCCATTTATCTTAGCATCTGTTAGCTTTTGTGAGCGTGACATTTGTTGCACTTGTTCTTGTAATTTTGATATATCATGTAGCATTTCTTCCTCTTCTTCATGAGTCATGCTAGAGCTTTCAGGTTCCTTACTAGGTGTTTACATTTTCTTTCCTCGGGGCATCAGTTACCGATAATAATGCTTTACTATGCCCTTTGAATTCCTTCAAACCAAGCTTATGCAAAAATTAAAAAAAAAAACTACACACCTTTTTTTTACTTTGTAGAAGCCTGATATTGAATCTGATTTATCTCTGTAATTTCGAATCATCCAGTTCTGAAACTGTGACCTGTAGTATCCTTCTATGTCCTCTTTCCAATGCCACTAGTCTGATCCAAATTGGATTCTCCAAGGAAGAGTTATACACAATCTCCCGCAGTGACCTGATTATAGACTAGTTCAGTAGATCGAACTTGTATGAAGTGCCACGTGTCACTGTTCCAACCTTTGACTCTGAAAAATATATATAAGAAAACTACAGTCCATCCTCTTTCTGTACCTTCTTACGAAATTTCAATCCGATGCTCAGAAAGAAAGTTATGACGATTTTCCCCAGGTCACCTGTTTTGAATGTAATTCAGGAGTCTGCAAAAAGACCAACTTCCTCAGATCATATCTCCGAAAATATTGCACAAAATGCTCTGAAATTTGGACCCAAGGTTCAGCGCGATGTCTTCTCAAATTGGTTTTTTTTGCGGCTTCTGAACGTCATAGAAAAAATTTATAGCGAAAATGCCAAGATGACCTGTTTGGAGCAGCGAAACCCTAGAATCCAAAGCTCTGATACCAAATGTTATGAAACTAGCTCAAGAAAAGATAGAAAAGAAAGATCAATGCCTTAGAATTCAGCCTCTTCGAGGGGGCAACCTCCTTTACATTACATAAATGAACAATTCTTGGATGATACAAATGACAAAACCTCCTTTCTATATATAGGAGTCTAAGGAGTCACAATATAATCCAGTCGACCTAACAATAATAATATAAAGCCACAAAAATAACAATAGAGGGATTCTAAGGGGCACAAAAATAACAATATGGGGGTAATAGGGGCACAACAATATAAATAAGGGGTATAACTACAATAGCAATGGCGTAATCACTAGTATTATAGGGACCCAACAATTTTATTGATAAAACCTATTATAGACTAGTTTTAAGACTAGTGAAAATCCTAATTCCCATAATCTATACATAAGAAAACAAATTGTAGAAAAATATTTTTCATTTCTTAAAAATGATCAAAGAAACATACAACGGTTTTCCCTAGTCCAACACTAGGGAAACCAAACTAATGGAACAACCAAAGTTTTTTAGTGTCCAAAAATGATCAGAGTTTACTAATTTTAAAATTATAGTGAGTATGTCCTAAGTCCTATGGCCTCTTAATGAAACTAAGGAATAAAAACTAAAATACAACCTAGAAAATAAGAAAAAGGAGAATGAATAGAGACCTTCATTCAACATTGGGGGAGTATGATTCTTAAACTACAAATGGTTCTTTAGAGGGAGTCCCAAATGAGCCTCAATACATTGTAGATGTCTATAAATGCCACAAATTGAGAGCTAACATTCATCAAGCAGAAGGGGAATCTTCTCAGTTTTTTTACAGTCCAACATAGTTCTCCCCAACAACACCTTATGGTCCCGGTATATATTCACCACATACATGTATTAGCTGAATCGTTACTGAGTGTGTCCAACATTAGGAACCCAATCAATGATTTCATCTACTATTTCAGTGTTTATAAGGTAGCCTCATTCTCTAGAAATCTCCCTTTCTCCCTCAACAATATTTTCTTGGATGAGTAGAGGCTTGTGGGAGTGGAAGAGACTCATTAAGGTTTGTTCATTATTAGGCATGAGAATTTCCCATATCCCTATAATAGGCAATTCCACACTAGCTTCTAGACCAATTTCTTGCCATCACCTCAACCACCCTAATATTTGGGATATAACACAGTGAAAAGGGTTGAAAGCGGGAGTGGGAGTAGAGTGCAAGGGGGCATGATAGGGATAAAGGATGGAAAGAAGATTTGTGGGGCTACTAAGAGTTAGGGCCAAATTAAATATAGAGTTGGATGCCATGGGTGTGAATTAGATATTCTGAGGGAAAATGAATTGAATTTCACTAAATTTAGAAAAAAGGAATAGCAATAAAAGGCATAACCAAGGACAAATATATTGAACCAATGGGAAAATTAACATGAGGCTAAAGATAAAATCTTGCCTAAAACATAAACAACCAAATAGAGCCAAAAAACAAGGTAGTGATTGAAATATAACCTCCTTGGAACTCCTTACTTTCAATAAGAATGAAGTCTGGGAGTTGAAGGTCATGAGTAGTTATGAAGACATCCAAATTTGTGACCTATTCTAGGCGATAACCTATGGTGTATGTAAGATTTCACCTTTGCACAGATGGAACATCCCATGATGTATTTAATGAATGATTGACATGGGAATAAGGGAGGAGAATAATATCCATATTGGTGACTGCAAACCTCCACTAACTGAATGAATCATTGTGCTAATTGCCATAACGAGAAACATTGAACCAAGCTTACCACAGTAATCTCCTTGCATGATTTTTCAATGTGTAGGCATCATTCTCACATCCAATATTTAATGATAGTGTATTGTCATAGGGGATAATTTCACCATGTCCACCTCAATTAATGGCTTGGTGATGACAACCATGTGCCCCCCCCACCCCCACTTGGATCCTCAATGGGACCCCATCCAATGGCATATATTTAATAATTTACAATGAATTAGAACCTAAAATTTATTCCAAAGGTACTTCACTATGTCTTTTTGTATTCCTAAAAAATTCACATTCTAATAATTCAATTATAAAATTTATAGTGAAAGTAAAAAATAAGACTTGTGTAGCATAATAAAGCACTTAATGCCCAATTAATGATGTGGGATATCTAGACCCAACCTCCTAGGTCACCTTAAGGGAGTGTAGTAAAAATCATCTTCCCTCAATCACTTTAAAAGTTACTTATGAGTATTCCCTCATCTCTCTCATCAATAGATTTCTAACAATACAAATTTCATCTCAATCCAAGCCCTAGACACAAAATTATGGCTATTGGATGGTTTGTCTTTTTGTGCCAAGTTGGCAATTGTACTATCCATGTGTTGACACCTTAATGGACCATGTATCTTGTTAGTCCGTCCATGTTTGCAAAATGGGTTATTAGGTTTTTGGGTTATCAAGAGGTAGCATGAGGTTGTGAACAAGTCGATACCTCAATCCTTGATGTTAAAAGTTACCAAGAGAAATTAATTGAGAAATACAAATTTATCACTAGCAAAAAAACACACAAATCATAAAAATAATATTTATCCTATAAAAATCCCACAGTAGTAAAAAACTAGCTGACAGAATATTCTATTAGTCCCTTGGCCAAAACCCATCCAAGTCAGCCAAGTGAGCCTTCACCACTCACCTCCTTGGCACATTACAATGGAGTCTGCCAAAAACTTTTAAAGGCTTCCTTACATGCAATCCATGGCCACAAAACCATGGGAAACCAAAAACATTTTCCCAAAACCACCATTGTTTACCAAGTAACTTTGACTTTTTCATCGAGTCAAGTTTATCTAACAATCCCCCATTAAAGCTTGAATTAGGATTACCTTAACTAAACCTGACCTAAAAATCCAAGTGAGCCAACATCACTCACATCTAGGTCCTACCACCTTCAAAATTTATATCCATGGTATCTGGTAATTTGGCATGCCCCCCAATCATCGACTTCTAAATCCATACTTTACTAGTAGTTTCCAAGGGGTACTCATGCCTCACCATATCTTACAACAATATGCACATTTGAATGTAAAAATTTCCAACTCCATCATAATAATTTTATTTATTATTTTTTCTATTTACAATAAACAACCAACACCTCTCTCTTCCATAGGTCACCCATTTCACCATTAAAAATCTACAAGAAAACCATGACAAATCATCTCATTAAAGCATTTCGTCAAACACTTTGTGTGCATACTTGACATAAATATATTCTCAATAAGAAGTTTGTTGGGATGGGGTCCCCTGGGTCAAATTTTGTTAAGTTTTGTTAAAATTGCAAATTCTATGCATTTTGAGGAGGAAAGTGCGAGTAGTACAGGTCGATAGGAGTCAAAGGGGCTTTAGGAAGGTCAAAGCCCCTTAGTTTGTTAAAGTTAAGTTGTTTTGAGACCCGCCCATGGTTCGCAGACCATAGTATTGTAATGAAGAAGAATATAAAAGGAATTTTGTTGACGATGTTGGACCCACCAACATGTAAGGGGATATCCCTGGTAAGAAGTCCCAATTAGACCTTAGACCGTTTGGTGTAGGATTCCTAGCATCGGGTCGTACAGTAATGCCTTGACCACGATTTGCACAGAGGCAAGCAAGATGTTCCTGTTAGTAGCAATGGTGTGACAACTGCAGTAAGTCAAGGAAGGTGCATGAGAGCTTCTAACACACTAAGGGTGAGGTGAGTGTGCCCCTTCGAAACCTATAATAGTATGTGGCTTGGAAGGGAACACACGAGCGAAGATGAATCACAATATGGAAAGCAAGATAGTGAGCAATCCAAAGTGATGGTTAAACCAACAACACATTTTAGAAATATTCATACATACTTATACAGAATAGTCCATACATGCATGCGTGAGCAAAAAAATACATATATCATTTAGAGTAAACCAGATAGCATATAATACAATACAACATGTGCATGAAATGCATTGGCTTTGTTATATTAAGAAGTGTAAGTTCCATTCATACAATACATCCATGTCTAACTACTAGTTCTGACAACAAAACATTACAACCACAACTGCCTGCTCCTCCAAAGAGATATACTAGCTCTACATAGTGGAGAATCCAAGGCTCATTACAATACTGTCCAAACTCTCTCCAAGATAGTCTTATTGCAAGCTTAGCTGACCAAAAGCCTTTACAATGAGTTATGAGGTTTTATTTGTAGCAAAGGGTGGGGTGACCCTTGACATTCCCCTCTATGACAGTTCATCTACCCTCATGACTCTTCATCTACTCTATGACTGTTACATCCAACTATCGACACTTTAACTCCCACTTGACAAGACGTTACATTACAATGCACATGTGCCCATGTGAGACAAAATGGCTGGAGCAAGCCATGCAATACATCACTGAAACTTGGTCCATTGTGATGATACCAACTCTTTGACATGCTTTTGATGGTGAAGGTGGTGAGATGATGCCAAGCTTGGTCATCTATGATGGTGTGCATGCACTCCATGGTGACATCTTGATAAAGTGAACTCTTTCCTCAATTGCATCCCAGTGCATTGGTGTGGTTCCTCCATCCAACTCGTATGCTAACATGCACATGGTATTCTTTGGTGTGGCTAAAATAGAAACACACAGATGCATAGTTTCCATGTTGATCTTCTAGTGTGTGATGGTGGTCATGCGCATCAACTGTCAACTGCATATTTAGCTCCTGTTGGAATTTCTTCTTGTCTTTGACTCAATGAATGTGCCAAAAGAGTTAGATTGCATGCGTGTGTACAATGACATGCATGTTGTTGAATTCCCTTGCATGCGATCAACAACACCACTCACCATGTCTACTGCTTTCCAACTACCGGGATGGATTTATCGCTTGTATGGGCGCAGTTTCATTTTTCTATGCATGTTGTTCCCCTACTATACCTATTCCTGTTGCAACTCATTCTCTCGTATGTGCAGCTCCCATTCTTCCTTGATTTTTTGCTTCATCACCTGCAACTCCTTCTCTATTCTTTTCTTTGCTCTCACACAATCATCTTGTCGTGTCATCACCTCATAGCCTCAATCTCCAAAGTTTCTTTCATGACAAGTGGATATGCTCGAGCTTGCAACTTTGTTCTGCCTCTGTGTTGTCAACAATCTTCCTCTTGCATTTGTCGCATGTGGGTGTGCTACCTTCTGCTACTTTTGATGGTGCTGCTCATTGTGATGTTGATCGTTGTGATGTTGTTGCCATATTATCTTGATGTCCTTGTACATGAACAACTTGATGTCTTCATAGGTAGGCAAGCTCATAGACACTTTCTTGGTTGCAACCCATGTTGTGCTCTCAACAGTGTCCTTTGTCTTTGCTCTCTTGAAGGCCATTGTACTTGTGTTTTTGAGAGACAGATGAACACCTACAATACCTGGAGACATGGAAACACTCATGGCAAGCAATATATTAGTCGAAAACCAAAATGAGATTAAGAACTGACTTGCAACATACATATGTGACTGATCATGAAGGTTGCATGTTTTCTGCTAGGAGGTCAGGAGACTGACTGCTAAAGCTATGCAAGGTATAGTCCGAGTTGTTAGGAGGATAACTAACTACTAGAACTACACAATGCACAGTCTAGCCTGGCCTGCTGAGGACTGAAACTGCACAATGCGCAATTTCAGTTAGTAGTGACATGCAACTAGCAAACTGCATTGCGCAGTTTCTAGGGCCAGTGGGACACTGCCTCCAAGAATTGAGAAATGAAAGCTTGGAGGTTAATTCCTGGATAGACTTGCGCAATTTCTGGGGGGAATGCAAATCCTTTGCTCTAGAAATGCGTAGTGCTAGCCGGGCAAGGCACGGTCCAAGCTGAGGTAGCCTGGTCTAGGCGAAGGCAGTCTAGTCTAATCGACAGGTGACTGAAAACATGAGAAGTGTGAAAGCATGACGAGATGAGTGCAAACAAGAGTGAAAGATTATTCATGAAAATAGCAAGTGTAGTATTCAGAAAATGGGAAACCATGCATGTGCGTGAAGCGAGTCCCTGTAATGATGACCATCTGTGAAAAATAGTGTAATGCATGTGACAACAATGAGATGTTAAAGAACACTGAAACATTGCTAGTATAAGCTAGTATGTATCAAAATGACAACAAGTGCTCACTGAAATCAAGTAGATAACATTTATACGAAGCGAAACACAAAAAGCGCCAGAAACGCAGCACGAGACATGAAAAGCAGGCTTACCCCAAAACAACTAAGTTGAATGTGCCAACAACTCCTAGATGCAATGTGGGATTTCAGATCTACAAGATCGGTGTGAGGAATGAGCTCTGCAACGTCCAGTTGATAAGTTTTGGTAAAGTCAAGGTTGCGATGTGCATGCCACAAATCTAGGGAAAGTAACACTTGGTGGGACGTTTCTGAAATGATCCTTGCATGTAACCTCAAACTGCTAAAAATAGATCCTTGAAACAAGGGATGCCTTTGCATGCTTCCTTGGGAGGAGTAGCCCATGTATGCAAATCAGTTTTTCTCGGTCCCGAAGGGAACTAGTCAACTCAACTGCACATGCAATGATCTGCTCAAATGAGAGGAAAAAATACTCATTTCTAGGAGGGAGATAGGCTGGCTGCATAGAGGGATTACGCAATTTATGGGCATAGCAGCTGACTACTACCCAGAATTGTGCAATTTCTGGGCTGAGCAGGCCTGCTGGGAGGAATTATGTAATTTTCTTAATGAACAACGATAGGTAGATTTGCACAATTCTGGATCTTAGCAATCTGCCAGACATAATTTCACAATTTCTA
This sequence comes from Pinus tabuliformis, assembly GCA_031772625.1. Lineage (NCBI taxonomy): Eukaryota > Viridiplantae > Streptophyta > Pinopsida > Pinales > Pinaceae > Pinus > Pinus tabuliformis. Next base: position 1,137,272,469 of record CM062819.1, on the reverse strand, counting down.
GAGGGAAGGTTGGTTGCCCTCCAGAATTGTGGAAGTTCTTGAGGGAGCTGCTCAGCTTTCAGTTGGGCTAAGTCCGGTGAAGCAACCTATGAGGGGGATGCAACAAGCTTTGATGGGCAGGTTGTCATTTTGCAAGAAAATCACTGAAGCTTGTGTACTTGACAAGACAAGACATGCTACTATGAAAAGTTGGTAGGGAGGCTCCAAAACGAAGCTAAGGAAAAATTTTGGAGGGTGGTTGTAGTCGCTACAACAAAGTCATAAAAGAGTCATAAGATAACATAGAAGGAATAATAGTGCATTATTTTGGGTTGATTCTCTCTATCTCGTACTTGGGTGAAGGGGAAGGCTCCTACAACTATATGCGTGGAGACCTTGATAAGTCTGCAGCTCAGTGCGCAGGCCCCTACAGCTATGTGTGCAGGGTTGGGAAGAATTGTAATTGAAGATCTGAAGCATAATAAAGGCTTGTTTTGAAGAATTATCTATGTATCCATGTATCATTGTTTTATATTTGAATTTACTGTATTTTTGATCTATTAAATGCAATTAATCAGGAAAAGTACTTAATAGATCCTCAAAGACATAGATTTTTTTATTTATATGATGTTATGCATGTTTAGTGCAATCATCGAAGGACATAGATTTGCTAACTGTTAGTTTTTGTAAATTCTAGGTTTTAAGGGTTAGGGTTCAAGAAGGACAAGATACAACCCTAAGTTTGGCAGAAACATATCACATAGTCCTATGGATGTAGAAACCTAGTTGGAGCATCCCCCAATACTGCCTTGGGTGAGACTGTAGCTTGCGCTAAGTGGGTTTTTTCCGAAAGGGCTGGCAGTGTAGGGTTTTGTTGGGTAGGACACCTAACTTCAAACGTGGGTCTAAGCCCCCTCAAGCCAACAAATGGTTCCATTGTCAGGACTTGGATATATCTGAGGGACGTGTGATGTGGCATAAGTGGTACCAACTAAGAAGGAAATTGAAAATGGATAGATCAAAATATGCACGAGTTTGTAGATCAACAAAATAGGAATATGCGCTTGCCGAAAGAAGAGTGTTTGTAAAGATACCTATATACGAAGGAACATGAAGTTTTATCTGCTCTTTTTCATGTGAATTATACAAATGGTTGGCTAAATTGGAGGATGGTCAACCTACCTGGAAGTTGGATAACCCTATTGTGTGGAATCTAGAGTTAGTGAAGCAAGTGGAAGGATAAGAAAACAAGGTTGCCAAGGTTATTTATTATTGGATCGATATTATTTGGGTGGATTTATTACTGAGTTCATGGTTGATAAGTCTACCAGTTATAGCGAAGCTGAACATTGGTTTTTCAAAGGCCCAAGAGGTAAGTATCTGAAGTCTCTGAAAACCTAGATTAAAATGCTATTGTGTGAGAAACAGGTTATGCTGCTAAATTGATGTTTAGAAGAGGCTGACTAGAGCTACGCAAAGTGGGAAACAATTAAGAAAATACCTAGATACAATTTTTGAGTATAATCCTCTGTTGGGAGCATCCAACAACAAAGACAAATGTAGTAGCCCAAAGATGCACAGAGGTGAATCATAGTTGGTAAATCAGTGCACTGTGGGAATACCACATCCATCCACTCCACCTCCGCCATCACCTCCACCTCACACACCTACACCTCCACATTTGCTATTCAGTATGGTGAACACTATGAAGATGCCTATATTTAGGGTCTGGGGAAAAAAGACCTTGACCAATTTTGATTTGTAGCACATGTTGTGTGGAAGTCACAGCATCTAATGGATGATGATATGAAGAAAGCGTAGTTGGCCACATCATTGCAAGATAGGGAACTGAGTTGGTATATTAAGTACAATACAACTCTTCCAGCTATGTTGTTGAAAGATACAAAAGATGCATTGAATAATGAATTTAAAAAGCCTAAGTCTCAAGCCTAGTCTGTGATTGAGGTCAAAGAAATTAAGTAGAATGTGAATGAATCTGCATGGGATTTTGATCAAAGGTTGAAATGTCTACTGCAATAGACTAATCTACAGATTTTGGTCAAGCAAAATAAGGATTGGTATATTGCTTTGTTGTTACCTCATTTGAGATTACCCTTGTTACAATAGAAGCTTGGATCGCAGGCTAAAGTGCTAGAAATTTCTATGAAGGTAGAGGCTTCTCCTCCTTAGGATACGAATCTGGGAGTGTAGAAGATCTAGCCGTAGTTGGTTAGGCTGCATATGGAGTTGCAGGATCTCAAAAATGGGAAATGGGTCCAAAATGAGACCTGTTCTGAAGTATGGTGCTTAAAATGCAAAGGGAATGGTCATGACAAGGATCATTTCCTGGTATATCAGAACTATCTAATTGGGGGAGGTATTATCCCCCTGAAGCCAAAAAATATTGCTAGATTGACAGTGTAATGCCATGGTGCGCTATCTACCAAATAACAGAAAATAATCAACACACAATTGCCATCTATAGCAAAAGTCTGTGCATACCCTGCAACAACTATTTTGCAATTTATGTAAGTTAGTAGGCCATGATGAGCGCAATTGCTGAAGCTACGAGTTAATGATGGATAGAACTCTGACATATAGAGTACATGCTAAGACCCATATGCAGCAAGATCAACGTGCACCTGCAATGCACGAAAGATTCCAGGGATGTGGAAGAGGACAAGGAGGAGGAGCTAGAAGAGGTTGTGGACATATTATTTGTTACAATTGTGGGGAACCAAGCCACTTTACACAAGATTGTCAGAACTCGACACACCTCTCTTGTCAGTATTTCCGACAGTTTGACCATGTTATAGAGGATTGTCATGTACTCATTGCAAATATGCAAGAAAAGAAGAACCGACAACCCACTCAAAACATCCATATGATGAGGTCAAAACCACGTGAGGATGACCCCAATGTTAATATAGTTACGTGGAGTGGTATAGCTACTGGGGAAGATAAAACTATAGGGAAACAACCAAAAGAGAATCCATGCATTTGCAAGGCTGCTGACAAGGATACAAAATTTGATTTTCATAAGAAAAAATAAATATTTATGGAGGTGAAGAAGAGCTTTGTGAATTTAGGAGCTTCCACATCAAAGAATCAGGGTGCATGAATAGAGAAGTCTGAAGAAGTCATTTCTACACAAGAAACAAATCCTTCATTCTTGAAGTCCTTCTTATAGACTTGCATGAATCTCTTAAGGGACCAGAAAGCAGTGAAGGGACTGCAAGAATTGATATATAACTGTGCTGGAAAGGCTAAGACACTACCTGAACAATGCGCAGTTCATAAAGTAGACAAAATTAAGAAAAGGATTGACCGGGAGATGATATTGACTACACAAATCAGAGAATTTGAAATGGACCAAGTGATGCTAGATTTGGGATCTGATGTGAATGTTTTGCCTAAACAAACTTGGAAAAAAATGGGAAAGACGGTGCTACAGTGGTCCCCAATTTAGTTGCAAATGGATAACCAACAAAAGTGTATTTCTATGGTGTGTGCTATAGTTGATTTTGAGGTAATTGAGATAGTAGATGATAGTAATCCCTACCCGACAGTTCTTGGAATTGATTGGGTGTTTGATATGAATGTGGTCATCAACCTAAAGAAGCGCAACATGATGTTTGAGAAGAAGGAACTAAGAGTCATTATTCCATTAGATCCAGCCCAGGGTGTGTGGTATACTGAACTAATCTAAGACTACTATGAGGAGGATTATATTGAGCATATCTATAAGCTTACTGCAAGGAATTAGGATTGGATCAACCCTACATTGGATGGAAGAATTAGTTTGGAAAAGGACATCTCCTGCAACTCATATTCAGATGAGGAGCTTGAGCATTAGCATAATAGATTGCATGAAGTATCAACATTGTGATGCAACATACTTAATAAATCACTCTGGTATATATCCACTGAGGTATGCAATTTACCATATTATGATGGATTAGAAGATGTGAATTTTTTTCTTGATAAATTTGAAAGGGATGTTAGAGGAGCATCAGTTCCAGGCATTGCACATCATGCTGAGAGTTATGCCTGCTAGATGGTGGGGTACACATAAGAATAGTTTTGCAGACTAGAAGGAGTACCAAAGGATGATGAAGTTGCGATTTGGCTACACAAATACCCTCATTACTAAAAAGTATATAAGAATGGATGATCCACGGGAGCATATGGCTCGTTGGATGAAAGCATGGGGAGAGGAACCACAGTCTAAATGGGTACATATATTTAGCCATACCTTGGATACTATTCCAATGAATTGGTATTTAGAAATAGAGTTGTGACATGGAACTGTGGAGTGGGAAGTTCTGAAGGAAAGCTTCCTACTAACATTCAGTTTCAAGGATGGATTCGAATGTATTGATGAAGCCTTATAGGAAATCAAGGTTGTGATATTCAAAAATCCTCTAGATACTATCTCATGGGTACAACCTGACTGGACTACGTAGCTACACCATGCTTTGGAGTGCTACAATGTTACCATAGAAGAAGGTGAGGAATATCCCAGGAATATCAATATCCCTGAGTCAGAGGGATAGCGCAAAGTCATTGGGCCTAAGGTAGAGGTTCTTGATATTTAAAAACCATTAAAGACCAAGCAAGTGAACATTGGTTCAAAAGCGCAGCTAAAGTTCACAAATATAGGAGATTACTGGGATGAGGACACAACTGAAAAAGTTGTGGAGTTATTGCAGGAGTATCAGGACTTGTTTCCAACAAAGTTCTCTTATCTAAAGGGGATAGTAGGTGATCTGGGTGTTATGAAGATTAATCTGAAGTCATATGCGAAGCTGGTAAATTAGTGCCCATACCGATTGAATCCTAAATACAAAGAAAATGTGTACGAAGAGCTGGATAAGATGCTCGCAACATGAATTATTGAGCCTATAGAAGAATCAGACTGGGTTAATCCTATGGTGGCTTAGGAGAATAAGACTAAGGGAGAAATTAGAATCTTTGTAGATCTAAGGAAGTTGAGCGATGCTTGCATACATGATCCATTACCTATGCCATTCACAAATGAAGTCTTAGAGAATATTGGTGGTCAAGAAGCATACTCTTTTATAGATGGATTCTCAGGATATCACCAGATCAAGATCATGCTAGAAGATCGAAGTAAGACTACCTTCGCCGCATAATGGGGATATTTTCAGTATATAGTTACGCCCTTTGGACTTAAGAATGCCCCTGCGATCTTTTCGAGGGTGCTAGTCGAAGCCCTTAAGGAATTTATTCACAAGTTTTTTGAGGTATACTTTGATGATTGGATGGTGTTTGGGTTAGTTAAAAAGCATGTTTCAATTCTTCGCCTAATGCTAGATACTTGTAGGAAGTATTAGATCTCCCTAAATCTGAAGAAGTGTACATTTTCCATACCATATGGGATATTTTTGGGCCACGTTGTTTGTAATCAAGGGTTGACATTGGACCCTGCTAAAGTTGTAGTGATTATCAATTTAGAGGCCCTAAGGAATGTAAAACGGTTGCGTGCAACATTGGGCCATATAGGATACTATAGAAAATTCATTAAGGCATATGCACAGATCATTGTGCCCATGGATAAATTATTAAAGAAAGACGTGACATTTTCTTTGGATGATGATTGCCATAAAATCTTATATGTTTTGAAGGAGAAGATGGTTACAACACCTATTATAGTATCCCCGATTAGAAGAAATAATTCCATGTCCAAGTGGATGCATCTTGCATAGCATTAGGAGAAGGGTTAACCTAACCAAGCACAGGAGATATCGACCATCTGATTGAATTTGCAAGAAGAAAACTGTCTAAGGAAGAGAAGAATTATTCAACCATGGAGCGCGAAGGGTTGGCAATGGTATATGTGCTCCAAAAGTTCAGGAATTATCTGTTGGGTGCGCACTTCAAAATGTATACAAACCATTCATATTTGAAGTACCTCGTTAATAAGCCTGTGTTGGTGGGGGGGGGGGATTTGTAGGTGGTTACTGCTATTTCAGGAGTACAATTTTGAAGTAATTGTAAAGCTAGGAAGATTAAATGTTGGACCCAATCACCTTTCTTGGATTGAGAATGGAGAAGAACCTACAAGTCTTGATGAAGGATTTCCTGATGCACAACTCTTTGTTATGCGCACTGCAATTGAAAATTTTGCAGATATCATCCCATTCATATCTACATGTGTAGCCCCTGAAGGATATACGACGCATCAGAAGAAGGAATTGGTGGTCAGGGCCACAGATTTCTCCATAATTGCAGGGCACTTGTATAGATTGGGCTTAGATGAGTTTTGTACAATTATGTACCGAATTATGAATGAAAACGTATCCTCTCTGAAGTGCATGGAGGATTTTCCAAATGACATTATGCTGGAAGAGCGATTACACAAAAGATCCTACGAGCTGGGCTATAGTGGCCAATTGTGCCCAAAGATTCCGAGGAGTACTATTGGGCATGCGATGTCTGTTAGAGGACCGAGAAGCTGTCATGAAGGGAAGAATTACCTTTTAACCCACAAGTCTCGTTACAGGCATTCAATAAATGGGTAATATATTTTTTGGGACCTATTCATCCAACAGGAATGAATACAAGAGCATGCTACATTAGCATGACAATATAATACTTGACCAGGTGGGCTGAGGTGCAACCCGTGAAGGATTCTAGTGAAGCTATAGCTACAAAGTTTATATTTGAATACATTTTGTCTAGGTTTGTTTGCCCTAATATTTTTATGAGTGACAGAAGTTCGAATTTTCTGAATGAAATGATTTTTTCTTTACTTGAATAATTTTAGATGTATCATCAAAAAAGCATGTCGTACCATCCTCAACCAAATGGAACAATTGCAACTTTCAATAAAATCTTAGTGCTTTGACAAAGATCTATAATGAAAATAAGAATGATTGGGATCAGCGCATACCATATGTTCTTTGGGCATATAGATCTACCTATAAGACATTGACTGGACATACACCATTTAGGCTGGTTTATGGACAAGAAGCAGTGATGTCAATGGAGTACATAGTGCCCAGTTTGAGGATTGTTGCAGTCATAGAGATGGAAGATCGAGATATAATGGAAGAATGCCTTGCGCAGATACTTAAGTTAGAAGAAGATCGCTTCTTGGTAGGCTTTCATCAGCAGGTGAAAAAGTCTCAAAAGAAGGCATGGCATGATTGCCACATTAGCTAGTGCACCTTTAAAAGTGGAGATTTAGTATTGGTGTATGATAGCAATTTTACGAAGTTTCAAGGAAAGTTTTAGATGCATTGGATGGGACCATACATTGTCAAGGACATTACGGATGGAGTTGCAGTTCAACTCTCGAAGTTGAATGGGGAGCTATTTCTAGGAAGAATCTATGGGATCTGGTTGAAGTTGTACAAGGGTGATCCTACCCCTGTGAAATGACTATATGAATGCAGGATAATATTTGTAAAATAGTTGTCATGCAAAAACCCAACTGAGGTTAGATAGAAGGGTTGGATGGATAAAAGCAAGCAACTGACAGAACCTCTGGACTTGGATGAAGAATAATTAACTATGGGGGTTGAAGATATCAACGTAGAGGAAGAAGTGCCAATTAATTGGCTACCAACTTATGTACCCCCTAGAAAATCCACTCCCAAGGTCACTAAGGACCTTGACTTGCTCAAGTACAAAGTATTCATGCCATTGTTGTAGGAGGAAGTACCTATTGAGGGAAACTTGTTGCCCTAGGTAAGATTTTTGAATATGGAGGATTGGGATCTGGGCAAACATGTGAAGTTTCCGTAGTTAGAACCTAGTAAATACTTCAAATTGGTATACTACGAGGAGGTGGGTGTCACAGTAAATACTTGAAATTGGTATACTACGAGGAGGTGGGTGTCACAAGGCTTGAACCAATGAAGTGGGCAACCAAAATTGACCATGCATGATTTCTCAATATGTTGTGTGTCCCACACTTCAGCCACAGTATAATTAACACCATCTATGCGTGTCAATTGTTGGTGCTGGTTCATGATGGTTTCCTTTGGCTAGGAGGGCCCATTTCAATTAATGAGATGCTGGTCCATAGAATCACATTGTTACCTTATCAAGGCGTAAACCCCGCAGACGCTTTTGTGGAGAAGTCGCAGGAGAACAAGCTCATAGATTAGATGAAGAGTGACTTCAGGTTGGTGAAGAAGTCACAAGGCTACACCGTTAGCTCTATCTCGGATGGAGTTGTGTAGTTTTCTGTACAGATTTTGGTAGGAAAATTAATGCGGAAGTGTTGCACTGATGAAGTGTCAACACTAGTGGTATCTTTAGCTATGCAGTGCAGCCAAGGGGTCCAATTCATTTAGACAAAGTACCTCTATCGTTAGTTCCTAGAGGATTGTTGTGAAAAATAGGAGGACGGAAAGGTGTTCCACTACACATGGTTACTAATGTTGATCACATTGGTTGCCTAGAGGACTCCTGAGGATAGCCAATTCCCAATGCAGGATCCAAACATGTGCAAGGCTGCGAAATTCACGATGTTGTGGGTGATGAAGTATCCTGAACGTATCATTGAAACAAAAATGTTTTGGGTCTTTTTCGAGTCATAGTTATGGATGGTGATCAACCAACAGCCATGATTGTTACCTAGTCTTCATGCGAAGTACACAAATATCACAGATTCCAAAGTAGGTTTTCACAATCTGTCCATATGCATGAAGAAGGATTCTTTTGGAACATGGCACAAGTTGCCATATTTAGTCACGAAAGATGAAATTATGGGGGTCATCAAAAAATGGCCAAGCGATTGGCTCACGCCATCTGGCGAAGTTGCAGTAACAAGTAAGGCCACAAAGGAGATATGGGGAAAACAACAGCTACAACAATAGCACAAAAAGAAAAAGAGAAAGATGCATAGAAGGGTTCTAAGAAAGACAAAGAAGCGCATAAGGCTTCTACAAAAGATAAGGAAGTACAGAAGGAAAAGGCTTCTACCAAATAGAAGGAAGCACTAAAGGAAAAATTTGCGCAAGTAGCAACATCACAGGTCACCATTGACCTCAAGGAACCTATGATAGAGTGAACTAATGTAGAGGTCAAAATTAGAGATGAAAAAGATGAGGGTGTAGACCCCTATCTCAGATCGGAAGACTTAGTAGAAGCATAAGTTTGATAAGTCTGCGAGTGTGAGACCATTGGTCCTCACAGAGGGGGACCTTAATGAGATAGGTGATGTTTTCCACTCTGCCACTAAAACGATATGGGGACACATCGAGGACCAGTACCACAAGGTATTGGAAAAAGTACAATAGAACCTAAAGGAATTGCAGGTCCAGACAGGAATGATCCAGGCAAGCGTGGTGCAAGCGAATGCAAATTAAGTGAGCGTACTGAAATTTGTCTCTGCATAAATCACATTTGAGCTCAAAGAATTGCAACTATTAGGGGGCTCTCTCTAGTTTGAGACAACTGAAGACTAGAAGTGTGTGCAGTACTAGAAAAATATAAGTATCAACCTTGCAGCACTACCGATCCAGACCTTACATGAGCTACACCAAGGAGTTTTAGATGAGCTCCGAGTTGAGGAGAAATGAGCACTGTTGATTATTAATGAGGTAAAAACTAACAATAAATAAATTTTTGTAGAGAAAGCACAAGCCTTGCAAGCCTGCGATGAGGTGATGCAGCACAATCAATAGCTAGAGGCATCCCTTACCCAAGTATGCAGCAAGCTCCCTGAGCTCCAAATTCTAGCAGAGGTGGCCTCAGCAGAGAAAATTCACAAGTTAGATGTTGCGGTGAAGGCATCCAAGGAAAAAATTGGAAAGGTACCATTTGATATGCAGTTGCATATTTCAGAGCTTCAACTTAAGCTGCAGCCAACCACTCCTCCAGAAGTTAGAGAGCAGTGCGAGGCTGCTATTAAATCAGACATGAACACTTTGGAAGTTGTATTTAAGGACTGCAGCCAATTGTTTTAGCAGACAATGGAGATGTGGACCTCGCTGCAGGAGGATCCATACTTTCAGATGATCAAAGTTGACATCTATGAAAAGAAACTATAGTTTGATGAGATTAGGGCGACAACGTGGACCTTAGCACCTATGTAGAGGTTCACCAGAATTCAGGAAGGAAAATTCATATAGACCTAGATTGATGAGCTGCATCAGAAGGCCCCTATTATTTCTTCAAGAACGTAGCCATGGGCTGACGAGGCAAGCCAATTGTCACAAACCATTCAGAGAAATCTCAAATCTCTTTAGCAAACACATAGAACCATGGACCTTGCAGCCGAAGGTCCAACAATGGAGAAATTGGTTGAAGAAGTTTGTCAGGCTATTGCAGAAGGAACAAGAGATCGTCAAGCATTGAAGATAGAATTCAACAACCTACAAGAAAATATTGAGGCAACATCATCAAAGTGACTCGGGATGAGTCACGACTTTGTGTTGGGGGTCTGTCGAGATGGGGTCCCCTGGGTCAAATTTTGTTAAGTTTTGTTAAAATTTGTAAAGTCTCTGCATTTTTAGGAGTGGAGCATGCATAGCGCATGTCGATAGTAGTCAAAGGGGCTTTAAGAAGGTCAAATCCCCTTAGTTTGTTAAAGTTAAGTTGTTTTGAGACCCGCCCATAGTTCACGGACCATGGTATTGTAATGAAGAAGAATATAAAAGGAAGTCATAGAAGGGTCATAAAATAGCATAGAAGGATGAATAGTGCATGATTTGGGGCTGATTCTATCTATTTTGTACTTGGACAAAGGGGAAGGCTCCTGCAGTTGTGTGCGCGGAGACCTTGGGAAGTCTGCAGCTAAGTGAGCGGGCCCCTACAATTGTGTGCGTTGGGAAGAATTGTAATTGAATATCTGAAGCATAATAAAGGCTTGTTTTGAAGAACTATCTGTATATCTGTGTATCATTGTTTTATCTCTAAATTTACTGTATTTTTGATCTATTTAATGTAGTTAATTAGGAAAATTACTTAATATATTCACAATGATGTAGATCTGTTTATTTATATGATGTTTAACGCAATCGGTGAAGGACATAAATTTGCTAGCTGGTAATTATTGTAAATTCTTGGTTTTAAGGGTTAGGGTTCGCGAAGGTCAAGATAAAGCCCTATGTTTGGTAGAAACACATCACATAGTCCTCTGGATGCAGAAAATTGATTCTAGCATCCCCCAATGCTACCTTGGGTGAGACTACAGCCTGCATTATGCAAGTTGTTGCTGAAAGGGTCGGTAGTGTAGGGTTTTGTTGGCTAGCGCAACTAACTTCAAACTTGGGTCCAAGCTCCCTCAAGCCAACAAAGCTTGGCATGGGTTTTCTTGTACGTCATCTTATATCCATGGCTATTTTCATTCTCACATCACTTGATCCAGACCCATGAAGCTTCTCGCTAGGATTTGGCCTGACCCCATGGCTCTAATACCATGTTAAGAATTATTTAGAGAAATTAACTTTAAACACACAAACACACAAACCATAAACAAAATGGTTATCCTGGAAAACTCTACTCTGTGGAAAAACTAGCTAAGAAAACATTTTATTAGTTCCCTTGGCCAAAACCTAGCTAAGCTATCCAGGTAAGCCTTCACCATTGACCTCCATGGCACATTACAATGAAGCCTTTTAAAGGCTTCATTACTTGCAATCCATGGGCACAAAACCATGGGAATCCAAAACCATGTGCCCAAAACTACCACTGTTGACCAAGTAACTTTGTCTCTTTCACCAAGTCAAGTTTACCTAACACACAACTATCTGATATCTGATAGTGAGAAGTCTTGAACTCCCAATATTTGATCAACCTGATATGCCAATAGTAAATGGTCATTAGACTCTTGGCCACCAAGGCACATGGAAAAACTCATTTTTATTCCATCCCACATATGAAAATCTGATATCTCAATATCCAAGATTATTAAGTCCATGTCACTTCATGCCACATCAAAACCATGTTAATATGCCACATTGGCACCACATCCAAAACATTCCAATATGCCACATTGGCACCACAATCAAACCATTCCAATATGCCACATTGAAGCCACATAGGCATGTCACATCAACACCACTTCATCATGCCACAATATCATGAGATATCATCTACCATGTGGTATGCTTGGTCTATGCCATCTTTCCATGTCAGTTACCACCCAATATGACACATCAAACCACTTCCAAGCCTAATAATATCAAAGGAAAGGGAATAATGGATACAATATGTTATCCTTATATAAGATCTTATGATATATGATACCACCACTTTTGATGGGAAAACTTTCTTCAATCAACAAAATTCTCAAGTTTTATTAGCAATAAGGTTTCATGATTGTCAGCAACTGAGAGATCCTAAGGTCTCCAATATCCTATAGGTTTGATACTTAGTAATTGTTAAGTCAACACACTACTACCTTGAAGGTTGATTGCATAAGGTCTAACAACTAAGCTTTGATAATAGACTATCTCATAATAGAATAGTTTCCATTAGATGACTAAAATAACAAGATCTATTATAATTGAGGATTCATAATAGAAGTTATTTTGGATGATCCCAAACCTAAACCTCTGACACACTGATAGCTAGATAAACTACCTCCTAAGGTCCAAAGGCCTGAATGTAATCTACTACACTATAATTCTGTTAACCAACAATCATGTCAGATTTTTTCAATAACTATATTTTGAGGGAAGGTATTCAATAGATAATATTGATGCCTAATTCCTAACCTCTTGATAGCCTGATACTCATCACCAAACTTAAGCACCTTTTAGTTATGAATTTGGTCATAGCCCCTTCCAAACCATGTGACTAGGGGTTGGGGCAATAGCCTCCAATCCAAAAAATATGAAGGGTAGCACTATGAAATTTCTAAAAATTATGAATCCTATGAAATAATAAAAGAAGGGGTCACCCTTAAGATAAAAGAAAGGCAATCTTTGAATTTTTAAATCTCTTGACAGTGCCTTATAAGTTTTAACATTGTATAATTAATTTTTGTGAATAAATTCTTAATTAGAAAAAAAGATGCAATAACAAACATAAACATTAACACAAATATTTTATCTTGGAAACCAAAAACTAGGAAAACCAATAAGTTTTCTCAATATATATTCTTTCGTATAGTATTAAAATACAATATATATCCTGCAACATCTATTAATCTCCACTCCATTTATCCTAGATTACAACACAACAGTAGTTCCTTAATGAAAAATTCAAAAAAACATTTGAAAAACCACCATGCACCACAAAACCAATTTTAGCAAAAACCATGTGCCAAAAATACATGTTAAAACTTCCCTTTTTAATTTTTTATTTTATTATTCATTTTGTTATATCAAGGTCACTACCTATAAAGGATTGCAAAGAGGGGTTATTCCCCCTATAAATCCCCCAAATAGAGTGGGATTCCACCCTACTTATGACCCCTTCACTACACTTGGCACAATGTACAACACTTGAAGCTAGTCATGTAAATAATATATCGCATACTCAAAATTCTCCCACTTATTGTTTTTTTTGGACGCATGGGGTTATAGGAGTACATGATCAACAATATAGGGAAATGATGCCCAATGTTTCTCTACACCAAGAGAACTTCTCAGTTCTCATAGATTTTGTTATTGAATCTGCCACATTGTTCAAAGTATCCACTTTTTCTAGCATCACCTTCTTGTCTTCAATCATATCTCTAGTAAAGTGATACTAAACATCAATATGCTTTGCCTTTGAATGATAATCTAAGTTCTTTTATAAGAATATTGTACTTTTATGTCAAAATCCATCCTTACAACTTGTATGAACCCAATACCTAACCATAATCTATATAACCATACTACTCCCTTACTTGTATGAGTGGCTACCATGTATTCTAATTATGTATTTGAAAGTGCCACTACAAATTACCTTTCTCTTCCAACTGATTACTCTAAATAAGTTAAACACATACCCACTTGTAGATCTTCTATAGTGCATATCTCCCTCCTAGTATGCATCAAAAAATCCATTTATGTCCAACCTTAAACCCATCAAAAAATGATTCCACGTCACGGTAGAACATCACAAAACCATCATCAGATCGGTCTCTATCCCAACCTTCCAGGGCTCCAGGGAATTTACTGAAACCAAGCTCCAGGGACTAGTAACTCAACCCATGGCTATTGTTAGGTTCTAGAGCATTTGTCCAACCAAGGATTCCAGGACTAGTAACTCAACCCACAACATTTTCTGGGCTTCCAAAGCGTTTATCCAACCAGGGCTTCCAGGACTAGTAACTCAACCTACCAAGGGATTCTAGAGTATTTTTCCAACCAAGTCTTCCAAGACTAGTAACTCAACCCAAGCTATTATAGGGTTTCTAGAGAATTTGTCCAACCAAGGCTTCTAGGACTAGTAACTCAACCCAGGGCTTCTAGAGAATTTTTCCAACCAAGGCTTCCAAGAACTAATAACTCAACCCAAGCTAAGGAAACACGAGAACCAACCAACAAAAAAAAATGAAAATAAACCCACAATCACCATGGCTATCTAGGAAATGTCAAGGCTAGGTAATCCACTTTCAATCCAGGAAATCCTCCATGCCAATGACAGATCACAACCAAAATTCCACATGCATATTTCATGCATGCCAAAACTAGTGAAGGAACATACATCCAACTCGGTACCTGCAAGAAAACTTGATGTAGCTGCTGATTCTAATGCGTTTTTGTGCTTTCCTGCTCTTCCTTTGCCTTCTTTCTCCAATAACCCAAGTATTCCACACCCACCAAGAGTGCTTCAAGAAAACTCTAAGTCTCCAAGAGTATGAGAGAGAGAAAGAGAGAGAATAGACAAGAGCTCCACCAAAACCTATCAAACGCTTACCCACTGATCCTCAAAAGCCTTTTTATCAATGAGGCCTCTATTTTCTTCATTTTCTATTATTTTCCTTCAACTTCCTCCTCACATGCAACCTATGACCTTTCAACTCCTTTTTCTCCTAATTTCAATTATTTTCATAAATAAAATGCCAATTAATGCCTCATGCCTTTCCAAAGCCTTATCCATTTGTTGTGGGGAAAAATGCCTATGCAGGACGATCCTATCCACCTAAGGTGTGAAAGTGCCTTAGCAACAAACAAAGACAACTATTCTAGTATTCTTCCTTTATGAATTAAGAATGAAGAGAGATAGATGGACTAACCAGTGTTTTTCGTTTGTCCCTCGATCCAGTCTCTCTTCTCTTTGAGGGTTCCCAGCTACTTGCCTTCTCGCTCGCCCAACTTCAAGAGGTTTTTGCAAGATCACAAGAAGAGAACACTACACGAGACATGGATTCATATTCATAACTAGTTCAGGATTAGAAATAAACTAAACATACTAATGCAATCATACATCAAAGATACATCAGTATATAGGAGAAACCAAGATAGCTTTATTGATGAATAACAAGGTTCAGGAAGAGATACAACCCAGAGGGCTCCAATCCAGCATCTCCTTCCCAACAAATGGAATTCCTATCTTCACCCCCTTCAAAGCATTAAGCACCCAATGATTCCAATCTCAAACCAACAGCAATTATTTGCAATAACAAAATTCCAGCCTCTAGATCTCATGGGGGAGAGATCCATATATAGATGTTTGGAGAGAGGATGAGTCAGCTTGAGATCTGACTAGTGACCTCTCCCTCTGTCAGTTCTTGATTCCACTTGGAGGTTCTTGCTTCCACTTGGAGATTTGGAACCTCTTACTCATCACCAGTCGAATTCCCTGAGGCAAGTGTCATTGAGGAAGATTTTGGAAGCTTCCTGGGTTTTGACACCTCGTGGAATGAACTTGCCACATGTCAACTCTCGCTCAGCGCAGGTATCCAGTGTTGGCTTTGACATTCAGCATAGGTAGCCAGTGTTGGCTTTGACATTCAGCGCAGACATCTAGTGGAGCCACTGAATTGATCCTGAATTGACTTGTTTTTGAGCAGTTTCTGGTGGAGAACTTCTGTGAATTGCTGTGGTTCGTTAGCCTTGTTCCTCTAGGGGTAGGAACAACATGTTTAGGGCTTTGGATCCCTTAGATTATGGACATTTCATGCTCAATGTTGTAAGGCACAAAAATGTGTATAACAGTTGCCCCCTAAAGTATGAGGCCGTTTATCGGGTGAAATTCTTTATCAGGGGGATCTGAAGTTCATCCAATGCTGGGAGGAGACCTGTAATAAGATACAATACAATACATTATTTTTCATACTGCTTTCATGTTCTAGTTGAGGTGGGCATTCCCATGCTCAGCTTTATAAATTCATTTTTTTGTACATAGAACAGACAATCGTCTGATGGTAGACTGATAATTTTGATGAAATTATCTGTTGGAAATAATACTGAGAGGGGGGGTGAATCAGTATTATCTAATTCTTTTAATAAATCTTCCTTATTTGTTCTTTGAATTAGTTTCATGTTAGTACCATAAAATAATGAGCATGAACAAAGAAAACAGATAGTCACACCAAAGAACACAAGATGTAAGGTGGAAACCCAATGTGGGTGAAAACCACCTGCTGCAATATGTCTCTATCTTCTTTCAAATTAGAAACTCCTTTTACAATGGTTTTGTACTGGTGCAGTCCTTTACCAGTATGCAGGCTGCAACCTGCAGAGAGCTACAACTCTCTCTCGTTTTCCAGTCTCTCCTGGAAGGGAGCTACAACCCCCTACTTCTTTTCTTACAAGGACCACTTTTCATAAATTTTCAAACTGGATCCATAAGCATCAAATGATCATCAAGTATAAGAGAATCACCCAGTCAACTGTAGTAACCAGATCAACAATAATAGAACCAAACCCAGAACACAACAATGATAAACAGAGATTTTAAGAGAAGTAAGCAGCTTCACCCATGTACTGCCTGCTTACAGTAAGCACCCTGCTCAACTGCTCGCCTGCTTACGTACGCACCCTGCTCAACTGTTCGCCTGCTTACGTACGCACCCTGCTCAACTGCTCGCCTGCTTACATATGCACTGTATCCATTGAACTGCCTACGGACCTCCGCACCTGCAACCCTTCTGTGCCTGCGTACCGGCGCACCTGAAACGCTTCGTTCCTGCGTATGTACGCACTTTTATTTCACTGTACCTGCGTACCTTTGGGCATAGATGATTTCAAGACTTCAGAAATAACCCAGACAGTCAGATCTACAGATCTGAACATGTGCCGAAGAGATCTCAATTCATCAGTAGATTTGCCTTATTTAGATCTAGACATTACTCCCAAGAGATCATAATATTTCAGATCTAGCCCTCATAAGATATTCAACACAAAACATACACAGGCCAAATGATCTTCTTTGCTTTATATAGGAAAGCTCTTCCTTAAATCATGGATCAATACCACGGGCCGACACCATAATAACACAAAACCGTCGGCTAAATACCAAAGGTTAAACATAAGAAACCCCACATGTGATTTTCTCTGCCTTGAAATGTGTGCACTGGGGGTACGCACCTCCTGAATGGGATAACTGCGGGTATGTATGCACTTTATGTAACACCGACTTGCGTGTACGCACCTTATGTAAGGTGTACCTGCGTACCCCTTATTTTCTTCAATATTTGATAGCTGATCATCAATCTCTGCTGCTGACTTGAAGTACTGTGATCTATCACCTGAATGGGTTGCCATCAAGGACAACACTTTAGCCATAATGCCAACATTATCATCCTTTGAGTAGGATGATTATCTGCTGCAATGATGTACATGTCAATGTCTTTATCTTTCCTGAATATATATCGCAGCCCGGATGGATGAAACTAGATTCGGGGTCTTCAAACTCGTTCGATCTTCACTCTAAGTACAAGTCGATCCATGTGAGAAAAGTTCTGAAGTCGAACATGGAAAGACATCGCTTGATTACCGGTCAATGAGGTAAACCGTTAATAAGCGCGAGAGGAATCACCGATAATGATAATGACCCTCAAGGTACTGCAGTACAATTCACGTGGTGTGAATAAAGGACTTGGCGTCGAACACCACGCAAAATCTTTCGGTCGAAGGTCATTGATGTATACCTGTCGCCGGAAGTGAGAAACTTGCCATTGAGGCATGCAAGCTTCAAGGTACTGAAGGGGTTATTCCTAGATCAACTTCTTGGATAATGAGCTGATGTCGACAAGAAGCGATCCGTCAAAGGAGGGCCTTAATGAATCCCACATCAATGACACGAAACGGAGCTAATGATTTTGATGGAGGTGAAAACGATCTGTGACATATGATTCAGGGTGGCGGTCGTGAAAGGATGAAGGATAATGTATGGCAGTGGATGGGACATGGTTGACTTTTCTGAACGACTTCTCTTGAACATATGGTGACACTGATGCGATGGATCGGTAGCATTACCCCAAATATGGATGGTATGGCGAGACCATGGCGATGTGACCGGTGAATGAAACAACCCAACCCGATTGTGGTACGGAGGAAAAGTGTCATGTTCAAAGCGACTTGCTACCATCAAAGTTTTCTTGAGTTTCTCCCAATTTTTCCCCAGTCATTGTTGACCAGTACCTCTTTATTTTTGTCAAGCTTGAGGAGGATAACATATGCTTGTTCTATAACCTGCCCTTCGGGCAAGCCCATCGCTATGTTTTAACGAGCCTAGCGATAGTGAAACTCGTTCTCGTCTAAAGACAAGTTTGTCGCTATTTAATGATTTTAACGAGTCTAACGACAAAGATAACTCGGTCCTTTTCATTTTTAGAGAGTCTGAAAAGGTACATAAAGTTAACTCCAAAAGTCCTTTTTCGTCATCTAATCCCTTAAGTCCGAAAAAGTATAAAACAATACAAAAGGGATGATTTTTCGATAGTTTTAACGAGCCGAATAAAACAAGCGCTCGATCTTTTTGTGCAATAATCCCTCAGGTCCAAAAAGATTAAAATCTAGAGGAGGGATAGCACTTCCTGTCCCTTTAACGAGCTGGAAGGCCAAGGACTCGGCAATCTTTTCATATTTTACGAGTCAGATGAAAAGAGCTTAAAGAAGACTCGTCTTTTGAGGAACGAATGATAAAACGGGTTAGCAGCTGATTCCAGGTACAGGTTGGAATTTTCCAATCACGACAGTGTCACAAGGATGGCTAGGTGAAATCACTCTTCGCAGTTGTTCCTCAAAATGGGTAAACAATCATATGGAGGTGAACGATCGGCCAAATGAAAAGTGGTGGTGACGGTGCAAACACGACCAAGGCTTTAATGGCTGATAAGGTTACATTCACAGTGGTTATTTACCGGATAGTGGTTCATTTTTTATTTTAAAATGAGCTTAAACGCCAGTGGAAACACTTGCTCATTGCTTAAGTTTATTTTTTAACGAGCATGAAGTCCGCGTTAAAACTGCTCGGATCTTGCGTTTATTTTTTAACGAGCATGAACTGTGTGCTAAAACTGCTCGATTAACCCAGTCATATGATAAGAGTGTCTCATTGAGATTCTATTTTTTATGGAGCTTCATCTCACAAAGCTTTTCCCCGCATCCTTTCTTTATGCAAGTTAGGAAACGGCTAACCCAAAAAACAGATAAATAACCGCTCTTTGCTTGCACTCCAAAAGGTTTGCATGCCCCCAGGCATAAAGTATGATTTCAAGGTTACCTCTACTTCATTTCCATCAAAACATTTGTTTCACCGATAGAGGCCTACCTCTTTCAGGATACCCAAAGATTGTCTCGTTAATCTTTCAAACAAAACACCTCCTCGTCAATGTCTACCGAAATAGACAAAGGTGAGCGACGTAGCCCGCCAACTCACATAACTTTGACAAAATAATCTTATTCTAGAATAACCCCTCTTCCTAGACGGACGGGGTACAGACTAGTCATATTCTCCCGCGGAAACCTACTCTATACCCAAAGTTTCCCTGCCGAAGCAGACCAGGACGCATGCCCCCTGGGTTCCAGTCATATCCTCCTGGATTACTCGCGCTCATCAGGAGGACGGACCGTGGGTTGAGACACTTCTTGCGTGAATAGACCATTTAGGGATGGTACATGACTATTTGCGATGCGTGATCCGGGGAATGAAAGTTGGTCTACGAGCTTGACCATTCTTCCTTCATGTGGAAAACACATTACTCTAAAGAGTGAGGAGACGATGGCTCCCATGCAATATATATAGTCTCGTCCAAGGAGTAGGTTATAATCCAAGGGTCCTTGAACGACCATCACGTTCATTTGAACAGTCTTCCCTTTCAATGTTATGGGCACATTGGGGAGGATCCCTAAAGGTCGACTGGTTCCTTTATCAAAGCCTGATAGATTTCTCATTTCAGGCAAAAGCGTTGGCGAACCAAGCACTTTCCAAGCAATAGAGGAAAGGATACTCACAGATGGCCCCTTATCAATGATAGTGCCAGCCATTACCATTATGTATATTTGAACGATAATTCTGAATGGTATGCTTGCTGGCAACCGGGGTCTGCCTAGTTGGTTCCAGTCAAACGAGACAACTAGGTTGCTTGGTGGTGGGACCGAATAGACGACCGGGTACGACTCTGACGAAGTTCCTTCCTGCGATAAAGGAATGGGCAAATTGCCCCCTTGTTCGTCGGAGTCTGTGTTGATGAAGAGAATTTGGACGGTGTCGTCTTTACTCTCCTCTGTGATGGTATCATTCGAAGATAGAGCCTCTGAAGGCAAAATCGGGTCAACTACCGTCTCAACCTTTAGACTTTCGTCAGGTATGGATTCAGATGGTTCATCTTCAATGATAGGTGCTTCGGCTGACCACCTGGGCGGGCCAGCCGGGTTCTCAACTAGTGAAGGACTTGGCAGGAGTTTTTGATATCCAGGAGGAAGTTGCGCTCGTAAGATCGGGCGATCTTCCAAAACTCTTTTAGCCTCGTCTAAGAAGGGACAACGGTGGATGGCATGGTCGCCTTCACACAGTTTGCAGGGAAATCTAGCTTTCCCTCTCTGTCCTGGGACTTCACTTTCACTAGTTGATGGTGAGCTGTCAACATGGCTATCAAAGGTTGACGCCACCGAATTGTGCAGACGGGAGACCAGTCCCTTAGTATCCGAGGGATGCAGGGACAATCTCTGTGGAAGTGGTCTCCCTTGCATATGACACATGGCGATTTAGGCCTAGTCAGTGTTGTGTGTGGATTTTTGTCAGACGACACTTGTTTGCCCCCAGTCGCTTTTGGCTCCATCTTCTTCTTCTCTTTCTTCTTCTTTTCTTTCTTCTCCTTAGGAACTTGGTTATTTGTTCTACCAGTTCCGTCAAGCAAAGAGGAAGGAGGAGAGGAAGAATTAGATGAAGTAGAAGGCTGGTGGGCAACTCTGGTCTGGTCTAACTGTTGATTCGACTGTTCAGGAATAGTGGTGTTCTGAATGACATTGGTTGAAAAGAGCCAGACCGGCAAGCCAATTGTCAGTCCTGGAAGCGACAATGTGGCCATATGGGGCGCACCAACATCTCCCCAAGAGGAGAAGGGACTAGGATTTCCACCAAGGGGAATTCCTTGTTTGGTGTGCTCCATTTTTTCAACCTAAAGATCAACGCAGGAATAAAGGGTGATTGTTCCGTTTAAAATAAATTTTAACGACGCTTTAGACACAACTTGCTTTTTCACTTTTAAAGAGTCGAGAAAAAGCTAAAGATGACTCTAGTCTCCTTCGATGTTTTAACGAGCCCGAAGTGACAAATGCTCGGATGGACTTTTTCCATCATAGAGTCTGAAAAAGGCCAAAAGGAACTGCTCTGGAGTTCTAGGCAGAGGGTGTGCCAAAATTTTCGCAAAACCGTAGAATACTTTTTAGGGTACGGGCAGTCGATCTTCCTGAATGTTGTGTTCAGTGCATTGCGATCAGTAGGGCGGCCGACACGGCTTCCTAAGGATAAAGGTTTTATGCCTATAGGGGTCTCCCAATATATACGCGACGGTACGTGGGAGCACAATCCGTACTGGCGCTATCGTCCCTCAGGAGGAATCACCCACCATCAACGAGATCAACAGTCACCAGGCTTTACGACGCCGGAACACGTCTCTAGCCTAGACCTCTATGTTGTGCGTTATGTTGCAAAGCGTTGTTAAGTTCATTCAATTTATTTTAGGTTGATCTTTTTTTTAAAAGTTTGCCTTTCTGGATCACCACGAGATGTATGATACAATTCCTAAATGCAGTCTAAAGATGATAAGCAAGCTTTATATCTTTTCAACTTATGAAAAGCCTAGCTACAAAGGGAAAAGAAAGACACCATCTTTTCTCAAAGAGCAATCAGCACACTCTAATGCACTTTTCCTAAATCAAACATGCAAACTATCAAGATGCAAATGCACAATGCAGGTGTTTGTTTTCCACTTTCTTAGTATTGATGCCTACAAAGAAAGCTTTTTGTACAACTTTGAATTCGCTTTTAAATGACAAATACAAACAAGTTTACTTTTTCGAAATCAGAGAGGGTAGAAGAGATTACAACACTTAACGATTTCCGAAATGAATACTTGTTTCGACACTTAAAAGAGACAAACTCAAACCAAAAGCAAAAGTAAATGTATAATTGACTGCAAACAGCCAATGAACTCTCTCCTAAGATCACAATCAACAGATATGAATCAAAGGCTACAGGATGATTATTTCACTTATGCAAAGGAAAACTGTAAATGACGCCACAAACACATAAAAACACTCATAGTCTTTTTGTACAAAAGGAGGCGGAATTTAAGCAGAGAAAAGGAGTTATCAGACTTGTACCTATGTTGGTTACAGGCTGCAAAAATCAGAGATCAAAACAAGGCAAAACAGAGCAGAGAACCCCAGCTGCACAAGGCCAAACTGGATCAGCGCAACCTCAACACAGGGGTTTTGACATTCAGTGCAGGTAGCCTTCACGGGACCTGCGTTGAAATGCAGAATCCCTTCACAGGGTCTGCGTTGAAGGAGAAACTCTCGTTTCTCATTGGGTTCTAGGTCACAGATTGCTATTTAATCTATTGTTTTAGGCCAAATAAAAGCAAAAAGCAAGGTGCAATCAAAGGGATGCTTTGAGGGAGTACTAAGATCTATCACAAAGGATCATCAAATCATTTGTGAGTCCATTGTTTAGATCATAGACAAGTCCAGTGATTGGATCAAAGCGGCAACTGTCTACTTTGCATCCGGGAATAGCAGATGCAGTTCGATTGTTGCTGTCGAGTCTATGAAACAAACAATGATAGAAACACAAATAACATGACTAAACAAATCTCCCCAGCGGAGTCGCCAATTTGTTGTGGGGAAAAATGCCTATGCAGGACGATCCTATCCACCTAAGGTGTGACAGTGCCTTAGCAACAAACAGAGACAGCTATTCTAGTGTTCTTCCTTTATGAATTAAGAATGAAGAGAGATAGATGGACTAACCGGTGTCTTCCGTTTGTCCCTCGATCCAGTCTCTCTTCTCTTTGAGTGTTCCCAGCTACTTGCCTTCTCGCTCGCCCAGCTTCAAGAGGTTTCTGCAAGATCACAAGAAGAGAACACTACACGAGACATGGATTCATATTCATAACTAGTTCAGGATTAGAAATAAACTAAACATACTAATGCAATCATACATCAAAGAAGTATATAGGAGAAACCAAGATAGCGTTATTGATGAATAACAAGGTTCAGGAAGAGATACAACCCAGAGGGCTCCAATCCAGCATCTCCTTCCCAACAAATGGAATTCCTATCTTCACCCCCTTCAAAGCATTAAGCACCCAATGATTCCAATCTCAAACCAACAGCAATTCTTTGCAATAACAAAATTCCAGCCTCTAGATCTCATGGGGGAGAGATCCATATATAGATGTTTGGAGAGAGGATGAGTCAGCTTGAGATCTGACTAGTGTCCTCTCCCTCTGTCAGTTCTTGATTCCACTTGGAGGTTGTTGCTTCCACTTGGAGATTTGGAACCTCTTACTCATCACCAGTCGAATTCCCTGAGGCAAGTGTCATTGAGGAAGATTTTGGAAGCTTCCTGGGTTTTGACACCCCGTGGAATGAACTCGCCACATGTCAACTCTCGCTCAGCGCAGGTAGCCAGTGTTGGCTTTGACATTCAACGCAGGTAGCCAGTGTTGGCTTTGACATTCAGCAGAGACAGCTAGTGGAGCCACTGAATTGATCCTGAATTGACTTGTTTTTTAGCAGTTTCTGGTGGAGAACTTCTGTGAATTGCTGTGGTTTGTTAGCCTTGTTCCTCTAGGGGTAGGAACAACATGTTTAGGGTTTTGGATCCCTTAGATTATGGACATTTCATGCTCAATGCTGTAAGGCACAAAAATGTCTATAACACCATTTCCTTTGCCAATTTTCTTAGCCAATAGGATGTTTCCCCCACCATTCATCTTGGAATACGTGTCCCATCACCATGGCCATATATATAGTTTTACATGGAATTTTCACCAGGGCTATTATAGAACCCTCCTCATTGGGGGAACACTGTCCTCGGTGTTGAATGACTCCTATAACCAACAAGACTGCTGAAAACAAAACATATTGTCCATGGAGCTTTATAACATAACTCATTGTAGTATTGACAAGGACCATTTGCTAAAACATGAAAAACAGACCGTTTACTGGAGATTTATAACACAACTCATTATGGTATTTACAATAATAACCACATATACTTATGCACATTTGCTTCAAACATCAAATAACCATAATTTCTATGGAGCTTTATAAATCCAACTCGATATAGTTATTGGCTCACTAAGATGTCTTTTTACAGGCAATCTTAATCCCTACATTAGTTGTCAACCTGAGGTAAGTATTTCTATCTCAAGTGTGCCAAAATTGTATGTGCAGTGAAGCTAGAGGTTATCTAATGATGAATCATTGCAATCACTAAAGGCTAATTCTTCAATTCAATTCACACAACTCTACAAAAAACTATCTATGAAAGAAATGCTCTCAACACACTACGTCATTCTACTCAACTTGTTCCGAAACCAATTGAAACTGAATGAAAATAAGAATTACACTAAGAATCAGTCATATAAGTTTAAGACTAATCATACTTATTAAGTAAAGAAACTATGACTATCGAATAATACTATGAATCTATAACAACCCAAATCGATCTGCATTACTCAATTGAATAAAAATAATAAATGAACAACAATCAACAATCGGTATTTGAACAACAACAACGATAAAGGATTCATAAATGGAAAATGTTCTATATTGAAATCTGCAGAAGTTAATCAATCTTGTCTTTCAATATCTATGATAAACTCTATTCAAATGAACAACAATTAAACACACATTCATTCATTCCAATCAAAGCACTACTTAAGTATATCTCACAACTTCAATATGAATCTAACTGAATAACAGTATAAATCAATATCACAAATATTCACGATAAATGAGATAACTAAACATTAAATCAATTGCAAAGACTGAATATAGAACTATGACACAAAGGAGAATTGGAACTTCTTGTAACTGGGCCTAGAGTCACCAGAAGCCTCTGCTTAATAAAAACTCAAAATATGGAGATGTATCAAACACAACCTTCTTTCATTAACTTCAAGTAACAGTTGACAAAGTCACTGAATTAACAACGTTTATGCTTCAAAAAAAGAATAATTACAAATTAAAAATCTGAACTTGTATCTAGTTTCCTTTCGGCCCTACATATAACATAAAAGAGAAACTTGGATAAAAGTGAATCCTCAGGATCAGGGGATCCTGAGGATTTCGCAATATAAAATCTGATCATATGATAAAACATGAGTGTTCGAACTGATCTTCCACTTCCTTCTCTACCCCAGACACCGTGGCTTTTCCCTTTTATGCCCTCGTGTTGTTCTGCCAACTGAACATCTTTTGCCCAATCACGTCTCTGCATACAAAGATAGCAAAGAATCAATTTTTCATACTAAATATGCCTATTCTATCACCAAATAGTTTCTTCCTACTTTAGCTGATATTTTCCCCATTTTAATCTATAAATGGATATAATCTTATAAGGATGAAAGATAAATGAAGCATTTAATGAAGAGAAATCATACCTTTTTCCTGTCCCAACATACTCCCTAGCTTACCTTGTTGCACGTCCTCATGCAAGAGTATAGTTTAGATGCAGTTGTGTGAGGGAATAAGCAGGATATACTTCCTCCCTGTAATTCCTAAAACCATTCTTTTGCTTGAGGACAATGAAAGCCTGGGTTACCTCATGATCTTTTAAGTTATAATCACTATGGTATTGATCAAGAGGGTACCATATGATTGGGGTTCTATAGCGGCATCCTATCCAATCTTGTCCCATTGTTAAAATCATATTTCTATATTTATAAAAACGGGAAGATGCAGATTGGAAGTTATGGTATCCGAATAGCTCTCAGCCCCTCACAGTGTTACTAGAAACTTCCCATCTTTGTCTTGATGCAGCCAAGGATTCTTCTTTAATGTCATGGAAGTATTCCTTTCTGGCTTGAATGATGTCAATATGGATTGGCCCCAATTTTCCTACGACGCCATCTTTTTTCATAAACTGATCCGGATTTAAACAGGAACGCAACAAATTACAGAGATAACCATATACACAAAGATGCAGTGGAAATAATACTTCATTTCATTAATGGAAAATACTGAAATATGCTTACAACCAGAAATGGAAATAAACCAGCTAGGGCGATAGTAGCTTATCTCTGAGAAGAGATGTGATGGCTACATGCCTCTGAACTGTGTTACAATGAGGCTCGAAGGTCTATTTATTGTTGAGAAACAATGGAAAACCCTTAACATTCCAAAACCTAACCCTAGGAGATGAAACGCCAAATTGTGGGCCCCGTTTGGGGTAAATTGGTACATCAACTTCCCGGGGTCGTAACTTTGGCATATGATCTCCATTTGATGCGTACAATAGCTCATTAGAAAGATATATCCGAGCACTATCATTGTTGGAACGGGCAACATCGGTCCATTCCACGGACCCATGTTGCCCCCGGATTCCCCAAAAAACGTCGTTTAGGGCCTCAAAACGGCTCCGGAAGTTCAGGACCCGAAGAACTGCTAAAAATAGTAAGTTGCGCTACAATTAAGGAAACTGAAAATGCTGAGAAAGACAATGGTGGGGGTCCAGGTGGACTTGGCAGGTGGCCACCAATATCCACCTGGATCATTCCTCCCCCCTTAGGAAGCAATGGTCCCCATTGTGTTGAGCTCCTCCATGAGATGAGGAAACTTCTGCTGAACTTGTTCCCTGGTGAGCCACTTGCCCTGCTGAAGGAGTTGGCCTGCTTTGACAACTCGATATAGTTGGATATTCTGTTGGCAAGTGTTCTTGATCTGTGTGTCCATGATCCGATCAGTTGCAGGTTGTTCCATGCAATCTGGATTTAATTCTGTGGGTTTGAGCTGTTCTGCAATGTCGGATGTGTCTAGCAATGGTGGAAAGTATGGCCGAAGGCGGTCCACATTGAACACTGGGTGCAGGCCAAGGAATGGGGGAATTCTGAGCTCAAATGCATTGTCTCCCATAGTCTTAGTAATGGTGTAAGGACCATATCGGAGTGGTCTCAATTTCCGATAGGCTCCAGTAAGGCGTTCCTTTTGCAAATGCAACCAGACTTTGTCGCCCACCTGAAACTTGTGTGGCACCCGGTGTTGATCATGTCGCTGCTTGTACTTGGCATTTGATTTCTCAAGAATGTCATGGACCTGCTGGCGAATATGTTGGATGTGCTCAATGAAGCTGGTGGCCTTATCTGTTTCGGACTGGACATGAGCTGAATTCATGTGAGTAGCTGCAAGTGGCATGGCCACATCAATGGGGCATAGTGGCTGGAATCCCAAACCCACCTGAAAAGGGCTATGGCCAGTGGAGCTGTGAAGAGCTCGGTTGTAGCTATGCTGAACATAGGGGAGGCTCTCGTCCCATGTGCGTGGATGCTTTGAGTTATACATGCGCAGAATGTGCACAATCATCCTGTTGACAACCTCTGTCTAGCCATCAGTTTGAGGATGGAAGGCTGTGGACTTCGTGAGTTTGGTGTCCAGCATTGACCAGAGACTGGACCAAAATGTGCTGAGAAACCGACTGTCCCGATCTGAGATGATAGACTGTGGGATCCCAAAGTGCACCCACACTCGTTCAAAGAAGAGTTTAGCAGTGGCTTCTGCTGTGATATTCTTCTTGCAAGCCACCATAATGGCCATCTTCGAGAACCTATCGACGACCACAAAAACACAGTCATTTCCATGCTTAGTGGAAGGAAGGCCTGACATGTAATCCATGGAGATGGATTCCCAAGGTCGACTAGGGGTAGCCAACGGGGTATAGAGGCCGTGCTTCTTAATGGTCGGTTTGGCAATGGCACAGGCAGTACATGATCGGATGTACTTCCCAACATCCTGTCGAAGATTCGGCCAATAGAAATAATTTTGCAGTACTGCCACTGTTTTCTCGACCCCGAAATGCCCAGTGGCCCGACTGTAGTGTGCTTCCCAAATCATCTTGGCACGCTCGCTTGAAGGAACACAAAGGTGACCGAGGTGGCATAATAGGGCATCCTGGAGGTGAAAATCTGCAACATGCCGACCCTCCAAGAGTGTCTGGTATGTGTGGCCGAATTCTGGGTCGCTTTTGTAGAGAAGTGGCCAATCAGAAGTCTCGTGCCCACAAGAGTTGAGCACGGTGGTTAGCGCCATGATTGGTGGCCGACTGAGGCAATCTGCAACATTATTGGTGCTGCCCTTTTTATACTTGATGTTCAAGTGAAACTGTTGCAGGTATGTAGACCACTTTTGATGGCGATCATTCTGCAATTTCCCTTGGGTCTGTATGAACTGCAGAGGTCGGTGGTCTGTGTGGATGACCGTTTCCTTCCCCAAAATGTAATGCTTCCATTGTCGGCAGGCCTGTACAATGGAATACATCTCTTTATCGTAAGTGGGGTACTTCCGGACTGTGTCTGAAAGTGTTTCACTGTGATATGCCACTGGATGTCCATGTTGAGTAAGGACTGCCCCAATAGCATAGTCAGAGGCATCTGTCTCGACCTCAAATGGTTGTTGTAAATCTGGTAACGCGAGCACTGGTGCCGTGCATAGGCGATCCTTCAACTCCCTGAATGCCTTCTGTTGAGATTCAGACCAAAAGAATTTTGCTTTCGCCCCACCCTTGGTGACTTGACTCAAGGGCCAAGAAATATGAGAAAACCCCAACACAAACCTGCGGTAGAAGTTGGCAAGACCTAGAAAGCTGCGAAGCTCTGTTAGAGTGGTTGGAGAGGGCCAATCCCGAATGACTTGGATATTGGCTGGATCGACATGCACCCCCTGTTCATCAATGATGTATCCCAGATACTGAACCTGGGTCATGCCAAAAGTGCATTTCTCCAAATTGGCACATAGCTTTTGTTGCCACAGTGTTTGGAGAACCTATCGGATGTGGTGGAGGTGCTCTTCCCAACTCTGGCTGAAGATCAGAATGTCATCCAAGTATACTACTACAAAGGAGTTGGTGAATGGCCGCAAGATGTCATCCATTAGCCTCATAAAGGTTGCAGGAGCATTCGTCAATCCGAAAGGCATGACCAACCATTCGAAGAGGCCCTCCTTGGATTTGAAGGCAGTCTTCCACACATCGGAGGGTTCGATTGGTACCTGGTGATATCCTGACTTCAGATCGATCTTGCTGAAATATTTTGCCCCCTTTAGTTGGTCTAGGAGGTCATCAATCCGCGGGATCGGGTACCTATTACGGACAGTGATCTTGTTCAGCACCCGATAGTCAATACAGACTCTCCACGTCCCATCCTTCTTCTGTACCAACACGATCGGGCTCCCACAGGGCGATGAACTCGGACGAATGTGACCTTTCTGCAGGAGCTCCTGAATCTGCCTCTTGATTTCATCGTTCTCCAGAACAGAGCGCCGATAAATTGGTCCATTGGGTAGCAGCGCACTTGGGGTCAGATCGATGGAGTGCTTGACTTGACAATGCAGAGGAACCCCTGCCGGGGAGGTGAAGATGTCCTCGTACTCCTCCACAACCTTTTCCATCTGTAGTTGTCGTGCAGAGGGACCCCGTTTGGAGGCCGCGACCACTGTCTTCTTCTTTCCTTGAGGGCGTATCATCATGAAAACAAATTTCCTGGTTTTGGAAATGATCTTACTGCATTGTTTTGCAGTAATCAAAGAGATGGCGGTAGGTGGTGCTACCTCTGGTATCCTGAACAACTTATTTCCCAATGTAATAATAACAGCACGGGGCCTTGATTCATACACAGCATGTCGCTTCCACAAGTATGGTTGTCCTAGTAATACATCACAAACTTCAAGGGGAGCAATGTCACACAATACCTCATCCGTGAAGGGCTTGATGTTGTATGGAAGGCGACACTGCTGGCTCACGCGAAGATCTCGTCCTTGGTGAAGCCACCCAATGGTGTATGGTTGTGGATGTGCTGTGGCCGGTAAGCCCAACCGCTTCACGACCTCTGCCGAAATGAGGTTCTTTTGACTCCCGCTATCAACAATGAACTGTATCGGGGAGCCCTTTACCCACATCTGGGAGTGGAAGAGACGTTCCTCCTCTGGATCTTTGGGTTCATTTTTCTGGATCTTTGTGGTAGCAACAGTGGCGCTGGGATCCGCATCAATGATCTGCTTCCCTTTTTCATACCCCTTATCGGGTTCTGACTCAGAGTCGGAACATGCATCTGATTCTGAAACCTTTAGCTCAGCCACCAGTGACTGCTTGGCCCGACACTCACTTGTGTTGTGAGTGGAGCTCTTATGGAACTCGCACCATTTTCCAGTGTCCTTTCTCGGCTTCGCGGCGCTGTTCTTTGCTTGCAGTTTCGACTGGTTTTCTTGGGCTGTCCCACCTTGGCTTTGTCCTTTGTTTTGTGGTTTAGGGGCACCTTTCCCCTGCTTTGGATTCGCAGATCCAAAGTCTCGCTTCTTTTGTTTAAACTTCTGCTCGACCTTGATGGCATATCGGTATGCTGCGCCGAGCGAGGAGATGTTTAGGAACTGTATTTCTTCCTGGATGTACTTGTGCAGGCAACCACGATATTTGAGTATCAAATTTTGCTCCGAATCCTTGATACCCAACTTTGTGCGAAGGGTATGGAAAAGATTGGTGAACTCCGGCACGTCTTGGTCCCTTCCCTGCCGCAGCGTGGTCCACTTTATGTATTCATCCTAATAGCTTCCGACAGGGTAGTACTGCTCCTTGATGGCATCCCGGAAAGAATCCCAGGTGGGTGCGGCTGAAAATAGTGAGCCAGTACTTTCATCCTTCTACTCGCAGTAGGTTTCCCACCAGTCCTTGACGTGGGGGGCTGCTTTGAGAAGAGCAAAAACAATCTTTTCCCGACTCGAAAATTCATGAACAGAAAAATAACCCTCTAGTAGATTTAACCATTTATCTACGGCATCTGCGTCTATCTGACCCTCAAATATGGGGATTTCAAAATTAACTTGTACCTTAAAGGGTGTGGCGTTTCCAGAGTAGCTGCTGGAAGCCGATGCGTTGCTTCTGGGTAGCCGCTGAAGGATCTGGGCAAAGCTGTCCATCATCGCGTTCCGTTGTCGCTCGAGGGCTTCTTCGAGCAAGATTTTGATGGGATCTCCTGCCCCCTCGTCTTTCTTCTCGTCCGCCATGGGAGGCCATCGGGATTTGCGAGGCTGGTCTTGCAAAGGTTCAACCAGTTCAAGCCCTAACTCCTTATATCCCGACCTTGTTGGGGACATGCAAAGAAAAATCGAGAAAAAGCAGACCGCTCTGATACCACTGATCCGGATTTAAACAGGAACGCAACAAATTACAGAGATAACCATATACACAAAGATGCAGCGGAAATAATACTTCATTTCATTAATGGAAAATACTGAAATATGCTTACAACCAGAAATGGAAATAAACCAGCTAGGGCGATAGTAGCTTATCTCTGAGAAGATATGTGATGGCTACATGCCTCTGAACTGTGTTACAATGAGGCTCGAAGGCCTATTTATTGTTGAGAAACAATGGAAAACCCTTAACATTCCAAAACCTAACCCTAGGAGATGAAACGCCAAACTGTGGGCCCCGTTTGGGGTAAATTGGTACATCAACTTCCCGGGGTCGTAACTTTGGCATATGATCTCCGTTTGACGCGTACAATAGCTCATTAGAAAGATATATCCGAGCACTATCATTGTTGGAACAGGCAACATCGGTCCATTCCATGGACCCATGTTGCCCTCGGATTCCCCAAAAAACGTCGTTTAGGGCCTCAAAACGGCTGCGGAAGTTCAGGACCCGAAAAACTGCTAAAAATAGTAAGTTGTGCTACAATTAAGGAAACTGAAAATGCTGAGAAGGAAAATGGTGGGGGTCCAGGTGGACTTGGCAGGTGGCCACCAATATCCACCTGGATCATAAACTGCTTATGCTGACAGATAGGAGTAATGACTGTGTAGGCTCTCCTCTGACCCATATGTCAATGCCATACTCATGCCTTTTGAATGTGTTGTAATCCTTGGCCCATTTTCATTGATTAGCAGCAAATGAGAGGAATGCCTAAAATTGAATGTATCCTTTAAAAGGGGCAGGTTGGTTTTCCCTGTCATCCTCTAAAACAAAATTATGCATATAGAGCTCATAAAGGAGATGCTGAAACTTCTCATCATTTTCTCTAAAACATTTAATAAAATTAGGAGTGGTTTTAATTTCTACTGGTTCAACAGCCTTAACGGCCTTAACTTTTAACAAGAGATATCTCTCCATAACAAATGATGCATAATTGGTGGTGGGGGCTCAACAAGACAGAGTGTCTGAATAGAGAGAACAGAGAGTCTCCATTTTCTCTCTAGCTTTCTGCAATTGACCCTCTAATTTTTCAACCTTCTTTTGCTCATCCTTATATTGAGCAAAGGTCTCGTCTTGCATCTTGGTAAGTGCCTCGAACTTCTTCCTTTGCCCTTGGTGTTCGTGTAAAGCGACCACCCTTTCCTTGTGTTGAGCTAGTTCTTGGTGAACTGCCAGAAGCTCATTCTGTAATTTTCTATTAAAGGCCTCTCTAACCAAGGGGGTGTAAAGAGGCATTTCATCTATTTGGACCTCTACATCTTGGGTTTCTGTAGGGTCAATCTGCATAGCAGCTTTAGCTGCTTTCAGAATTACACAATCAACTTGAACATTTTCTTCAATATCAATTTGGATAGCAATGTCCACAGTGGGGTAGGTTGTTTGAGTTCCCTGTGAAAAGATATAGGGCTCCTCAATTTGTATGGCAGTATCTTCTCTCATAGCTGGTTTAGTCTGGGTTTCTTTTGGGAAAACCTCAAGAAACTCTGTCTCAGTCTCAAAATCCTTTGCAGAACATTGTTCTGTTTGTGTTCCTGCATTTTCCATTTTTTCTTTCAATTTTCTAGTTCTGGTTGCTTCTTTTAGCCAATATTTCACTTGTTTGATTACTTTCTTCTATTTTTTGTATTTTCTGAGCACTTTTTTTAAGCTTAGATTTGTATGGCTTTTCTACTCTAGGGCTTCCATTTGGAGCTGTGTTACCCTCTACTACCTATACAGGTTGCACTATGTCATCATCAGGAATGTTCCCAATTGGAACTGTGTTTTCTAGTGGAATTTCTCCTTCGAACTCATAATTATTATTCATTTTGTGTTCAGAAGATCCCAATGCAATGGTATCTCCTAAACAATCATCATTCTCGTGGTCTTCTCCTTGGTAAGCCTTGTCCATAGGGGAATTTGAAAAGGGAATATCACTTGGTTGATTGACATCTCTCAAGTTTTCACCTTCAGGGTTTTCTTCTGCTGAGGGGTCCACTAGACCAGTGCTTACTACTTGAGTTTCCTTTCTGCTGGTTGTTTCTTCATGCTCCTCAGCTTTGAGGGGTGTTTCCATAGTAGGAATTGACTCCCTCTATTCCTCCATGGCATCAATGCATGGCTGGGTTTGTTCATGACCGGAATTGTCAGCAGGGGCCAATCGGTCAGGGGTACAATTCTATTTTTCAGTGTTCCTTGCCTTTGGTAAACACTCCCATGCTTCCCAAAACCCTTTCCACTTCCTCCTCATAGTCTTGCAAAGGAGGGTCTTGCAAACTAAGAGGAGGTGTGCGGGATGGTCCAACTTCCTCTGCTTGGGTTGGAATGTACCGCTGGGATTTTACTCTCACAGAGTGTCTATGCTTAGGTGATTCTAGGGGTGCAGTGAGGCTCTTTCACTTTAATATTTTCTTTGGGCCTGGGGTTCTTGGCCCTTGCTACTTTGTTTCTACATTTTTGCGGGGTGGAGCCAAGGTAGGATTTATGATACTATCCCATGTTAATTATTTCTGTGCCAATCTATTTGTGATGATTAACTTAATTAACCCATGATGGATGACTACACTATGTGGATCCTTGGCTGTCCTTACCTGTCGGGAAACATCGTGTAACAAGGAATTTAGATGAAATGGTAAATTAACTAAAATTATTTGCTTTAAAATGTTAGGAGTTTTAGTTGTCAGGGATTTACCATGTCATGCCAGTCATTGCAAGTGATATATCTTTGGACGATGACCGCCATCTCTTGCCACGCTTGCTGCAATGCCGAAGGAGGAATTCCTTTCCCTGTTCGTACTAACCGCTTGCGTGGGTCCTCGAATGCTTCAATTACGCTATATAAAAGGATGTGTTTGTCTAACCATTTCACCCCTTCTACCAAAATTCAGGTGACTTCGACCACGACTTCTTCAGAAACCACCATGCTTATGCCTCTGACCACTGTACTACTGTTCTACAGATTTTGAAGAAATTTCGGTGTTAGCTTTTCATGGAATCCCTACAATCTATTTAAATGCTACATCCAACCAGCATGTTCAAGGATTTCATGGGCTTGATTTGACACCATCAGTATTGGAGGCTCACTCTGAATTGCTCTTCCCCATAGCTGCTGCACTTGAGTCTGGTTCTTCTGTATACAATTGTGCTTTACCCCTGTAATGCAACACAACAACAATGTATATCACCCATTAGCAATTATTATTCTACCCTTTTACTAGTAGTTTAAATTCCATTAAAATAATATCTAATATTTGACTTGTAGTTTACTTATAATAATAATAATATTAATAAAAAAAATTTTTCCAATCTAACTAACTAAAAATCCCTTCTCATTTTTCTAGGTTTTCCTCACCAAGTCAAACATAGCCATTT
Organism: Pinus tabuliformis; assembly: GCA_031772625.1. Classification (NCBI taxonomy): domain Eukaryota; kingdom Viridiplantae; phylum Streptophyta; class Pinopsida; order Pinales; family Pinaceae; genus Pinus; species Pinus tabuliformis. Next base: position 1,137,237,360 of record CM062819.1, on the reverse strand, counting down.
TTATAGCCATTTCCTTTTAGCTATTAGAAGGCCCATCTCCCTATTTAACCTATAGCTATGATCTGATTCTTCATCTTGTTCTGATGATGAACCACATAGGTTGGTTCAAAACGCGTCGACCTAATTCTTCTGATGTGATTTCTTTCGAAAATGTTTTTATTCAATGTATATCATAACAACTATCAAGGAAATAATGCTACATGGATAATTATTATCATTTTTAGTTAAGTCGTTCATCTTGTCAACCATACTTAATGCAAAATCGTGTGTTCACATGCTCGCCATAATGGTTTCCATTCTTTGACCAATTAGAATTTTCTGCTAATTATTACACATTCTTGCTCATCATGCAATTCGTACTCGAGCGGTAGTTCGAATGATTGTCACACAGTTATCCATAACTGGAATACGTGCCATCCATACATAGGCCATCCCCCCTCTGACAAGAAAAGGGCATCCACATCCTTTCAACATGCGGAAAATAGGCAAATAAACCAATGCAAAATAAATGTCGGCAACCAATCTAAAAAGCGCAGTGCGCAAATCAGTAAAGCATTTAAGTGATATCCACCATAAGACATGAATTGGCCAAATCAAATAAAAACAACAATATTAAATCATTATTTCAAAGATTTTTACCATGAGCTGAATTAATCACATCAACATAATCATCGGTTTATGTTTAATGTTTATCGTTTAATGCTCAGACATATGGAATATGATAAATATAGATCAAATTTACCATGTTATGCGGCTTGTAAAAGTGCTACCAAATGGAAATTTTAGTTAGAAATAAAGTCATAGGTGATAAGAGGTAGATGTCATATGGAAATATAATATAATACTTCAATACCACAAGCAGAGCCACTACTGCTAGTAAGCATTCATAGCCTTGGTAGGGTTGCTTTTTAACCCTCCCAAATGAGCTAGAGTCCTTCCTACAGTTAATTTTTCTTTCTTTTGTCACAAAGAGACCATTATGCTGGCATGGTGACCAGATAACCATAGTGCCACTCACTAGGGTGTAACAAAAATGATCAGGCTGGCTCATGATGAGACCCCCTGTTCTTCTGACAAATTAATTATCAAGAAGGTCATTGCCTTGGTTTGGTAGCCAAATTGGAATGTCACCTATTACATCCTTATGATCATGGTACCCTAGCTAATGATGAGTCCCCCTATCCTCTTTGGAAAATGTTTTAAGCATTTTGCTATTTTATTTTGCTTCTGGAATCTTTCTTGTAGAAAAAGGGAGGCTCATTTGCTCCTTAAGAGTCAGGGATGGTGTAAGAAGTAAGAAGATTCCAATGGAAGTGTTATACTCTTATTCCCTTAACATTATATTGATGATTTTTATCCATTTGGAAGTATAAACATAAGCCAACATGGATTAAGAATAATGAATCATTTCATGATGTGTCCAAAAGAAAAGATGTTCAGACAACCATTGTAAAGATACACCGTATTAGCTTGATGATTAAAGATAACGAACAAAAGGTTTTTAGAAGTCATAATGATATTGTTATTACCATTTTTCCTTAGAAGAGGCACAAATTAATGCAAATGGTGCTTATTTGCAATATAAAAGAAGAAGAAAATGGCATAATGATCAAGAGAAAAATGAGAAAAAATCACAATTTAGCCCTTAAAAGGTGCGGTTCAATCAAAAAAATCAAAATAGAAAATAAAAAGTGTTGTTCAATTGATTGAATGGAAATCGTTCAATCATTTGAACAACAAAATCATTCAAAAACAAAAAATGGTGTTCAATCAATTGAACAATAGTCGTTCAGTTGTTCGAACGACGAAATCAAATTAAAGACAATATGTGTTGTTCAATCAATTGAAAGGAAAGTGTTCAATGGTTTGAATAGTGAAAAACAACAAGGAAAGTAGGTTGTTCCATCAATTGAACGACAATCATTCAATTTTTTGGGCAGCAAAAATAAACAAGAAAGAAAAGTGTTGTTCAATCAAGTGAATGACAATCGTTCAATAGTTTGAACAATGAAAACAAATAAGAAAAAAATGTGATGTTCAATCAATTGAAAAATATTTGTTCAATAGTTTGAACAGTGAAAACAAATAAGAAAAAAATGCGTTGTTCAATCAAGTGAATGGAAATTGTTCAATAGTTTGAACAGAGAAAACAAATAAGAAAAAATGTGTTTTTCAATCAATTGGATGGCAGTCGTTCAATAGTTTGAATAATGAAAAGAAATCAAGGAAAATGTGTTGTTCAATCAATTGAACGGAAAATGTTCAGTTGTCCGAACAGCGTAAAACAAAAAGGAACATGTGATGTTCAATCAATTGAACAACAAACATTCAATTGTTTGAACAGTGAAAACAACAAAGGAAAATGTGTTGTTCAATCAATTGAATGGAAAACGTTCAGTTGTCTGAACAACGTAAAACAAAAAGGAACACGTGCTATTCAACCAATTGAATTACAAATGTTCAATTGTTTGAACAAAAAAAACAACAAAGGAAAATGTGTTTTTCAATCAATTGAATGGCGAACGTTCAATTTCTTGAATAGTGAATTATAAAAAGAAAAATGTGTTGTTCAATCAATTGAATGACAATTGTTTAGTTGTTTGAACAAAAAAAAAAAAAGAAAAATGTCTTGTTCAATCAATTGAATGGAAAATGTTCAATTGTTTGAACAACAAAAACAAAAGAAAAATGTCTTGTTCAATCAATTGAACGGAAAACGTTCAGTTGTTTGAACAGAAAAAAAAAACAAAAGGAAAATGTGTTGTTCAATCAATTGAATGGCAATCGTTCAATTGTTTGAACATCGAATTACAAAAGAGGAACAAATGTGTTGTTCAATCGATTGAACGACAAACATTCAATTATTTGAATAGCGAAAACAAAGAAGAGAAAAATGAAACTTTTTTTTTTAAATTCATAATTACATGGTAATGCCTACAAAGGTATGTACATTATTTACAATTTTTCAAGCAATTTCAATTTTTAAAAGAATTTTTTTTTGGGTTATCATTCCCTGCAACTAAAATTTGCATGGAGGGGTCCTCGCGTACCTACTCACAGAAAGACTTGTTGGTAAGCGGTTGATGATAAAGGCACACTCGATGCCCATTCACCTTAAAGGAATGGATGAATCTTTCTATGATAGTCAAGGTAAGAGTACCATTGTTATGTACTTCTTGAATCTCGTAAGGGCTGATCCATCTTGTTTGCAACTTTCCTGGGAAGTCCTAGAATCTAGAATCATACAAAAGTTCCCAATCCCCTTTTTGAAACTTTTTCTTCTTGATAAGGTTGTCATGCCATTTTTCCCTTTGTTGTTGTATTATTCTAGTTCGTTTCAAAGCAAGAAATCAAGCCTCATCTAGTTCATTAATCTGCTGAAGACGCTTGGTTTGGGCTATGTTAAATCCAGACCCACTTCCTGGGCCATCCCTAGAGTCTTTATTTCAAATTCAATTGGAAACATTGGTTCTTTACTGAACACAAGCTAGTAGGGAGAGTATCCAGTAGTATTCCTCCAAGTCGTATGATAGGCCCATAAGGCCTCTGGCAGTCTAGCAGCCCAATCTCGCTGGTGCGTTGAGACTGTCTTGGTCAGAATTGCTTCTATAACCTTGTTGGTGCTTTCGACCTTCCCGTTCGCCTGTGGGTGATACGGAGAAGTGATCCTATGTGTGATATGATAATTTCTGAGAGTGGCAGTAATCTTATGCCCTATGAATTTCTTCCCCCTATTTGTGATCACTTCTCATGGTAATCCATACCGCACAAATAGCCCAAAAAGGAAGTTAATCACTGCTTCCTCTGTGGCTCTTGGTAAATCTACTGTTTCCACCCATTTTGTCACATAATATGTGGCTACCAGTATGTAGGCCTTCTAATTGGATGGCGGATGGAATGGACCTACAAATTCTAATGCCCAACACTCGAAGGGTTCTATGAAAAAATGTGGTTGGAGAGGCATTTCATCAGATTGGCAAGGCCAGCCCATCCTTTAGCAATTGTCACAGGCCTGGGCATATTTTTTAACATCCTTAAAAATAGTGGGCCAATAATAGCCCATTTTATACCTTATGTCCTATCCTTCGGTCTGTGAAATGTCCCCCACAGGGTTTGTCATGACAAGCCTTCAAAATGTCATGGATCTCATCCTTGCGGATACATCTCTGTATACACATGTCGGCCCCTGTATGAAAAAGATATCCGCCTATCCAAGAGAACTGGGCACTACGCTGAACAATCAATTTTCTTTCTCTTGTAGTTAAATGTTTAGGTAGCTTCCCCAATACCAGATAATTTGCCACATCTGTGCACCATGGCATCTCAGATGCCACAGAAAATAGGTTTTCATCCGGGAATTGGTCATCTACTGCTAGTGGATCATTATAATTCAAGATTCGAGATAGAAAATCAGCGACTAGATTTTCCTTTCCTGGATGATCTTTGATAGTAATGTCGAACTCCTACAAAAGCAATATCCATCATGTTACTCAACCATTTGTGATTGGTTTATTAGCTAGATATCTAATGGCAAAGTGATCAGTGTACAGAAAGACTTGGTAGCTATTTATATAGTTTCTAAATTTGTTTATTGCATAAATAACTACTAAGAATTCTTTTTCTGTCACTATGTAATTGAGTTTTGCAGTAGCAAGAATTTTTCTAATGTAATATATAGCATAAGGTTTCTTTTCCTTCTCGTGGTCGAGGATAGTGCCTATAGCTACATCTGATGCATCCGTGGAGATGTGGAAAGGTAGCTCCTAGTTTTGTCCATGTAATACTGGTGTTGTTGAGACTAGTTTCTTTAATCCTACAAAAGCTATGTCACACTTGTTTGACCAATTGAAATCAACATTTCCAGCTATAGTGTATAAGAGTGCCATAATTTGTGAAAAATTCTTGATAAATCTGCGATAACAACCTGCATATCCTAGGAAACTACGTACCAATGTTTGGGTGCAGGGGGTAGGCAGTAAAATAATTACCTATATTTTTGTTGGATCTACCTGTATTCCTAGTGCAAAGATGTAATGTTCCAGGATCATGCCCTCAATCTTCATCATGTGACACTTGACATTGCTTAAACATAACCTAGTAGTGATGCATCGTTCTAAGACCTTTTCTAGCATTTGCAATGCTTGATCAAAACCATCCCCATATGGAGTAAAGTCATCCATATATACCTCCAGTCCTTTATAAACCATATCAGCAAAGATGCTTAGTATAGCTCTCTGAAACGTGGCTGGGGCATCACACAAGCCAAATGGTAATACCCTGTATGCAAATGTGCCCTAGGGACAGGTGAAGGTCTTTTTGTCTTGGTCTTCAGGGGCAATATGGATTTCATTGTATCCATTGAAGTCATCTAAAAAGGAGAAGAATTGCTTCCCTGTGAATGTATCGAGGACATGATCAATGAATGGGAGTGGAAAGTGATATTTCTATGTTGCCTTGTTTAACTCTTGGTAGTCTACACAAATACACCACTTCCCATTTTTCTTAGGGATGACCACCAATGGAGAGACCCATTTACTATCTGAGATAGGATAAATAAATTTTACATCCAACAACTTCTGCAATTCCTCTTTTACGATATCCTTGAGGTGTGGGTTCAACCTCCGTTGAGGCTGCCGGATGGGTCACACATCCTTCTCTATATAAATGTGGTGTGTACATAGCTGTGGGTCTATCCCTTTCATATCAAGATAATCCTAGGCCAAATCCCCTTTATTTCTCTGCAATACCTGGATAATCTTTTTCTACTGTTCACTATCGAGATCAGCATTGATATTTAGAACTTTTCTTGGTTCGATCTCAACTAGTTTTCTATTATGAACATCAATCGTCTGAATATTTTGGTTGTCTGTATCCTTTAGGGGATCTTCCATGGCTTCGTTAACAATGATTGCTTTCAACATATGAACTTGCACATTACTCACATTAGCTGGTTGATTTACAAAATTGTTGATAACATCATCTTTAGTTTGATCTTTAAATTCCAGTGCTTCCACTACTGTGAATGGTGAATCGATGCTTTCTTCCAAGTACGCTAGTGGCGGCTTACTATTTTTACAATGGGAAAACTTGGCCTGGCAGGAGGGTATAACACCAAATTTTTTACAGCATCTCCCTTTGTAATAGTCATGCTACCTTCTCGACAGCCAATATATGCATCAGTTGTTGCCAACCAAGTTTGAGCCAGAATCAAAGGATGCCCATCCAACCTACTCCTTGGGTTTATAACAAGGAAATCTACTGGATATTCACATGAGTCGACAGAAACTGTAATATCTTGTAAGGTCCCTTCTAGTCTTACCACCGATCGGTCAACAAGTTCTAATAAAGTGGTGGTTGGTTCTAAGGCTGTAATACCAAGTGCTTGACAAGTTTCTGTTGTTAATATGCTAATGGTAGCTCCTAGATCAACTAGTGTATTTGGAAAAGCGCACCATATATATGAACTGTTACTATGGGGTTTCCAGGATCTTCATACTTTATTGGAGTTTCCTCTCCCAAGAGTAGATCAGATAAGATTCCTACAACATGGATAGTGGGTGAGGTTTTTACCTTCCTCGCAGGCTTCCTTACACATAATTATTTGATGGTTTTGGCATAGATGGGAATGTCATGAATGGCCTGGAGGAGAGGAATCTTAATACACAATTTTTTTAATTCCCCTACAAGATCAAAATCAGGGTAAGTGATCGGTTTGGGTATCGTTAGCCTTTTGGGGAACGAAGGAGAAGTAACTATAAGTTTTCCAGGGTCATCATGTTGATCTGTTTCTTCCCCTTGCTTTGATTTAGTATTATTTACAAGTGGTGGAACATGTACAGGTGGAGTCACATTTTCAATTGGAGGTTGGTCCCTATTTTCCTCAAGGGTAATGACATGTCATAACCTCAATTTGAGCTCATTACATTCTTTCAACTCAATCTCATATTCTGGATTTTCAATAATTTGTAACAACTCGACTGGTCTGTTATTAGGATTCTGGTTCAGCTGAGCTGGTAACTATGGCTGCAGAAGAGGTCGAGAATTATACTGTAATGTAGAAGGAGCTGACAGTGCGGGTTGAGGTTGGGGACCTATCACCATAGGTACATTAGATATCCCCAGAGGTTGCTGCCAGTTTGTAGACCAATTCGATTTTACGAGGTGGAGGCAGGCCACTAAGATTGATGGGGATGGTAGGGTTTGCTAATTTGGGTAGGGTGATTTGCCTTGCCAGGCTGCCCCAAGGTTCTGCTATTGATTAAACTGCAAGGAAGGAAAGAATTGGGATGCGTCTTGTGACATGCTTGTAGGTTTAGCTTTCCATTGTCAATGCTAGTTCATCAAATATACTGGTTCTGTTTCCTCCTCTACTTCTTTGAATACTACTTTCAGCCCTGGTAATGATGGACACTTTTCAGTGTTTTGATCTTTAGTACAAATGGCACATGTCTAAACCATGTCTAATAGGCATTCCCATTGGCTGTGCTTCATTCGACAACATGGGCAGAAGATGGCCAAATTTTGTTCTGCTAAAGCATGTTTTTGTTTGGCCTGTAAGACTTCCAGTTGTGTTATAAGAGTGCCCAGGATGTCTGTCTTAAGATCTTCCAGGAGGTTGCTGATCTCCATTCGTGTTACACCTCCACTATGTGGTTTTCTCCCTCTACTCATTGGATCTCATCTAGCTGCTCTTGTACATGTGCTTCCCTGCGAACACCTGATACACAAATGAATAATTTCATCATAATCTTCCTGAGAAATATCTCCTTTTCCCATTAAGTTTAGAGTCTCTACCCATTCCTCTTTCATTCCTTTAATAAATATTGCTCTTAGGACTTTGTTTGGTAGGGCAGTGTGTGGAGATCTCTGTAAATTATAATTAAATCATTCTACATATTCTTCTAGTGTTTCATTATCTTTTGTAGTCATCTTAAAAATCTCATCTTTCAGTTCCCTAGTTTTACAAAAGTCTTGGTATCTTTTAAGGAATGAGGTTTTCATTTCATCCCAAGAATTGATGGTTTACCCACCTAGACCCATAAACCATCTCAAAGCTACCCCTTTCAGAGTGGAAGGGAATAATTTCAGTTTTTAGGGGTCGGTGGTATAGTCATACCCTCTACACAGGACATCAAACTCAAACAAGAAAGCATCAGGATCCTCTGTGATCATCCCATGGAAGGTTGGGATGCTCTATAGAGGAATAGCCTTCATAGGGGCATTGGCTGCATGGTCGACTATGGGGTACTCTAATGTCAAGGTTTGACCTTGGGGTGGCTGATCTACCATTTGATCAAAGATATTTCAATAATATTTAGGGATATCAAGGGGCGCTTCTGGAATAAGCAGAGAGTTAGCAATTCGAGCTGGCTTTACAACACTTCCTAGGTCTAGAATCTCAGGAGATCCTTGTTCAGACAGTTGTGGTTTTGCTTTAGTAGCCCCAGTAGTTTCTCCTTTTCCTTCTCTTAAGCTACGGGATTTCCCCTCTTGTAGAGGATCAAAGTGTAAACTTATTGTAGCTTGAAAGCTCTGTTCCGATCCTCCTACTTGGCTTTGAATCTCAGCATGAGTCGTAGATGGTGATCGTACCGCTTGAGGGACAACAATAGAATTTTTTCCAGGTATAGCCTAGAATCCTACTAACGCTTGAGATTCTGCTCTTCTTATGATTTCATCTATAAAGGTCATTCTCCCAAGGTTCACTGATCCTTTGTGTTTTATGGGTTTTAGTGGAGGATTCTACTCTTTTTATATCTTTTTATTTCTAGTCATTCATAAAAACCAATTCCTATTTAACCTCTAAGGTTTTGTTGTAAAGTGGGCAAGTAAGCAAGCACTTTACTTGCTAGGTACACGGGTTCTTACCTTCCATTTTTAAAACCCAGTTCTCCTACAACGAAGAAGTAAAAACAATCACTTGAAACACTCTCCCCAGCAACAGCACCAAAATGTTGGCTCACTAAGATGTCTTTTTACAGGCAATCTTAATCCCTACATTAGTTGTCAACCCAAGGTAAGTCTTTCTGCCTCAAGAATACCAACACAGTATGTGCAGTGAAGCTAGAGGTTATCTAATGATGAATCATTGCAATCACTAAAGGCTAATTCTTCAATTCAATTCACACAACTCTGGAAAGGACTATCTATGAAAGAAATGCTCTCAACACATTATGTAATTCTATGCAACTTGTTCTGAAACCAATTAAAACTGAATGCAAATAAGAATTACATTGAGAATCATTCATATAATCTTAAGACTAATCATACTTAATCAAGTAAAGAAACTATGACTATCGAACAACACTATGAATCTATAACAACCGAAATCAATCTGCATTACTCAATTGAATAGCAATAATAAATGAACAACAATCAATAATCGATATTTGAACAACAACAACGCTAAAGGATTCATAAATGGAAAATGTTCTATATTGAAATCTGTAGAAGTTAATCAATCATGTCTTTCAAGATCTATGATAACCTCTATTCAAATGAACAAAAATTAAACACGCATTCACTCATTCCAATCAAAGCGTTGCTTAAGTATATCTCACAACTTTAATACGAATCTAATTTAATAACAATATAAATAAATATCACAAATCTTCATGATAAATGAGATAACTAAACATTAAATCAATTCAAAGACTAAATATAAAACTATGACACAAAGGAGCAGTGGAACTTCTTGTGACTGGGTCCAGAGTTGCCAGAAGCCTCTTCTTAATAAAAACTCAGAATACAGAGATGTATCAAATGCAGCCTTCTTTCATTAAATTCAAGTAACAATTGACAAATTCACTGAATTAACAATGTTCATGCTTCGAAAAAAGAATAATTACAAATTAAAAGTCTGGACTTGTATCTAGTTTCCTTTTAGCTCTATATATAAGATAAAAGAGAAACTTGGATAAAAGCAAATCCTCAAGATCAGGGGATCCTGAGGATTTTGCAATATAAAATTAAATCATATGATAAAACAAGAGTTTTTGAATTGATCGTATGCTTCCTTGTCTACCCTAGATGCCATGGCTTTTCCCTTTTATGGCCTCGTGTTGTTTTGCCAACTGAACAGCTTTTGCCAATCGCATCTCTGCATACAAAGATAACAAAGAATCAGTTTTTCGTACTAAATCTGCCTATTATATCACCAAATAGTTTCTTCCTACTTTATCTAATATTTTCCTCATTTTAATCTATAAATGGAGATAATCTTATAAGTATGAATGATAAATGAAGCATTTAATATAGAGAAATCATACCTTTTTCCTGTCCCAACAATAGTATTTACAATAATACACACATATACACATATGCACATTTTCTCAACCAGCAAATAAAAGGATATAGTGCTTGTATCTATAACAAGGGAATCCAGATGCTCACACCTCCACCCTCAAACTAATACCAAGATTCACCTCCTTCCCAGGAATTCTAGAATCCACTGCAAATTCAAATTTGCATCCAATGTCCAGTGCTACAATCTAACACCACTTATCCTCTCAGTGAATAGTTATCGACTCATTTTCCAGGGTGCACTCCTAATGTGCATCAGATCCCATGTGGCAATGCTAATGACAAAAACAAATCCATCCATGACCTTCCCTTCTCTGCTATACAATCCCTCAGGAAATTCGTTCATCCCCTTCTGTGCAGTAACTCATCTTCCAAGTTTTGTTGGCACCCCAATCTCAGGCCGTCCATCCCTTGGGAAGGGTTCCTCGCATTGGAATATACAAAATCAAGGCATATACATAACTCAAACCATCATACCAATCGTATCATGCTCATGGAAATCAATGGACACTATTGGGTACCAGTGCCCCACAATGGCCCTACTCTTGAAGTTCTTTACCAGTATACTGCTCCATTTTCCAATTCCTTTCACTAGAATTCAACCACCCAACCAAGCAAGTTCATGCATTCATGTACCAAGAACATAATTTCCACTAGATTCAAAATAAATTGAAATAACTTCAAATCATACCTCATTGGTAGCTTGTTAATAAGCTACATTTGCAATTCTATTAATTTCTTGTCACAACAAGTCAAACTAAATCGTTGACCAAATCATCATGTATAACATATCACATCAGGTTAGCTCTAAATGCAACCATCATAGATCAAAATCATAAATCACACGTAACCATCATAAACCAGAATCATAGATCACAATAATCATCATAGACTAGAATCATAAATCACATGCATAATAAAACTGAAATAAAATATTGATACTTACCCTTTAATCAATCCTTGGCTTCCACCTTTTTCCTTATTTTGTATGCACTCCGGACTGGTTTCTACACACAAAAAACACCCAATGCCTTCTCCTCAACCAAGTGCACACACACATAGTGTACATCCGTACACAACGTACGACAACACAAATTCATGCACATACGCCCATAAAAAAACACAACAATACACCTATACCTAATGTACAACGCCACACAGTACATGTACCTACACCTGGCGTACAACACAACAAAATACATGTACTACATAATGTACAACATAAGGAATACACATGTCATGATACCATGACTACACAATGCACATACATAGTACAACATGTCGTAGCACAACATGTACGAAACACACACAATACCACATGTACACAACACCACCTACATAATGTGTACACAACACCACATGTACATTGTACCACCTGTACAATGTGTACACAATACCGCATGTACACAGTACCACATGCACGACATGTACATGAAACCACATGTACACAGTGCCACATGCATGACATGTACACATCACCACCTGCACATAGTGCCACTTGTACCACATGTACATGGCAGCACATGCTCACAACACCACTTGTACAATCATGCACACAACACCATATGTACATAGCATCATACGTACAACACAATGTCATATGTATATATCACTACATATACAACATATACATAGTACCGTACACAATACTGCATATCCAACATGGGCACAACACCATATGCACACAACACCGAATATCCACCATGTACATAGAACTATCTATACTCAGCTTTGCATATGCAGTATTCACAATACACTATCTCTATCACTCTGTACATAACATTGCATAAACAACCTGTACACACACTATATATGCACAACACTGCATGCACACAAAAACACATATGCAACATGTACAACATATGCATATCAATAGTACCACACATCCAAAACTAGACTGACTTGACCAAGTAACATTATTTCTAGTGTCTCTCTGCCATCCATGCTTATCCTAGCATGCCACGAACCACATGGCTTTCATTCTACTCATGCATCCCTTGGTAAAACCTATCCATAACATAGACATAATATCAACTCATAACCATATGATATTGACCTTGCAGATGTGTCAGGATACTTTTCCCACTTGATTCCTCATGACCAGGAATCTCTTCATGCCATTCACCTACATAAGAAATCATTCCTCCACACAAACAATCCTTGACAACCTTGTCTGATAATGACATAGATACATATATAATCATTAGCATAAAACAATCATCATCCTGTCAGACAACGACATACATACATACATGTATACATATATAAACATTAGCATAATCATCATCATAACATAATTCCCATGATAACATAAGGTCTAGGTTAATAGAACTTCCTTATTTTTGCACAGCATGCACAACATTGTGAACCAATGTTCCCAACTTGGTCAAACCATCCGACATCTCAAGTCTATTTACTTTACCTTTTCTGGTTACCCTTCTCATTTATGTACTGCCACCATCCATTTACCACAATGGACCCAACCAATCCTATCAACTGACATAGTATTACCTTCTGCTGTGCTTACTCATGCACGGAGATTCATCTATGCACGGAGATTCATCTGAATCTTGCATTACCTTTCGAGTACCACACAACTCTCCCTGAGCTCCATTAACTTTCGTCTTTCCCAAAAAATTCTAAGACTCAAAACTTAAAATGCAATCACAAGAAAAAAACAAGAATAAAACCATGAAAACCAATAACAACATGACTCCGCAAACAAATTGGTATGGCCATACACTAGACATAAACAAATATTCCAATCAAGTGCAACCAAATAAAAAAATACCAAAAACACAAGACTAACAATGCCATGACTCAATCCTCATGGTTCCCATTTCTTCCAAAGAATAGCTCAACCTGAGCCTTCTTCAAGATTTCATGGCATTCTCTCTTCCATGCAATCTCTTGCATCATACTGCCAAAACACATAACCATTACTGTGTAAAAAAACATAAAAATACACTAGTTACCTTATCTTGTTGTGTCAATCACGTTTCTTACAACTAAATAGATCCACTGCATCCCTCAAGGGACTCCAATTCCCTTGATAGATCTGCCTATAAATAGAGACTAGATAATATACCTATCAAAGACATGTTCATGAATCTAGCACATACCCACATAATTTTAGACAAATCAAGGTTAAGAAAACTTCTTGTTTGCAAAGTACTCAATCGTTTGGAATTAGGGTTTCCAAACATAGCCAAAGGAATTCTTGCCTAATTCCTTTCCTTTACCTTTTTACCTTGTTGCCGTCAAGGCTTACTAGTACTGTCACATCACCCAACAGTTACTTATATAAACACATCAATTATTACCTCATCATGCTAATACCAATTATGTTTCTTGCAACTACTCACACATGCCAACCATATGTTCCAAATATCAAGACAATCATATCTATCACTTTGAAATTGAACCTTTACAAAGACTAACAATCATGTCATAATCCATAGTCAACTCATATTCATTAGACACAATGCTACAACTGTCACCTACTACACTCAAGTACATATCAACTGTCTCAACACATATGTTAGTACAATAATCTTAAAACAAGATCATTTGGACACATACTCATATTATGAAATAAATCAAACATTCAACAAACTTGCAAACATACCATGTTAACTAAATTAACTAGATGACCTAATCAAACATTCAAGCACCACATATATGACATAAGAAAACTCAAACTTTATGTATCTCATGGGAGGCAATCTTGTCTACACAATCAATCTAGTTAGCATGATATAACTTCTCAACACATCAGCGTAAACATAAATAAGATCATGATATCCATAGTAGTCACTAAAACTCATAAACAATTATCATTAATACATAATAATCACATCTACATAGTCAATCTAGATTAGCATGACATAATATCACAACATATTAACTTATACATGAATGTCATAACCCTAACCATTTGCATAAACCAATCCAACTTAGTATGATACATACAACATTAAGATCTTAAATGAAAGAACCCTAACCATCAAGCTAACTATCATATAACAACAAAAATTTAACCTATAACATACTCATCAACAACATATAACATAATCATCAAGTTATCTAACATAAAACAATAATAGAAATTCATACAACCACAAGTTACTATCATTCTTAACTATCTAACACTTGTGCATATGACTATACTAACTAACTATCATCTATCATGTATGTAACCATAACATCAAAAGACATGTACATAAACCTAATGTATATAAACCTAATGCATACAACAATCCTTAACTTACTTGCCTACATGCCCAACATGCAAACTTGTATGATGATCTTATCTTATCCAAAAGTCTAATGATGCAACCTCATTATTATGATCTACATCTCTTGCTCTATCTCAACCAACATATTAGCATCATAATAACCAATAACATCATGATGACCTAAATTGTATACAATGACTTCACAAGGCATGTTTGACCTACTATTCATGCATAACTATAACCAAGTCCATACATGCATAACAACTGCATATAGACGTATACCACATGAGTACAAAACCATATACACATGATTCTATCTAGAGTCCAGTCACCAATGCATGACCATAAGAACTACAAAAACGATGACCTCATGCATGATAACAACAACTACATCACGTGTACTTGAGAATATGTGAACATTGATGTGTATAACAAATTCATATACAACCATACAACATGATGATGACACCATCAATCTTCACATGGCGACATCACTATAACCATGATCAACACCATGAAAATTCAACAAGCACATGGACTACATGCATAAGCTACACATCTGCAACCAACATTGAAGCATGATCAACACACAACCCAAGGAGAGCGCAACCACACTCTGATACCAATTTGTAACACGCTCCTCCCACAGTTACCCAAGAAACTGGCCAGCTAGGGTAAACATGCACAAGGCCACTATGATATGATTCGACCTCCTAAGTCATGTTAAGGAAGTGGAACCGATGGAAACACACCATACAAACATTCAACATTAGCGTCAGGACCCCCAGGAATAAGAAAACTTGCCCTTGGGTCCCACTGAACTTTTGGACAACTTAAGCCTTATTTTCTCTCATGCTATAGGCATGACAACATCTAAAAACCCAAAGTCGCTCTCACAGGCTTGCTTGCCAGCATCTAGAGACTAAATTTGTTAGTGCTATGCCAACATCCCCGGGAGTTGAGCCACTTTTTCAAGCCCAAAGCCTAGGTCAGTTCCCATAATTGAACCATCTCTTAAGAATAATAAAACAACATGAAATGATAGTACTAAATCAAATACTTGTTTAAGACCTTAATTGGATCCCTACTAGCCATAACAGGCATTTCGTCAAACATATCACGAATATGTAAACTATAGGTGTAAATAATAAATTTGACCATAGGGGTATCATACTTATTTGATATTCTCCATGAAGAATTAATGCCTCAACACACTAACTTACATTCCATCCATTAGGTCATAGATACATTGTTCATTCATTTACAAGTAAAAACATGATGAGATACATACATAGTTGTTGTCATAAAACATATACATAACTAGCATAATAGGGACAAAAATATCAATGAAATCACAACCATATACACCACATATAATCCATCATAATACTCACATAAATACAAGGAGAAATAACCTTTCATTAATGATGAAAAATCCAAACCTGGGATGGGACTTCCACATTCCACCCTACTATAGAATGGCATAGAAAAATCTCTCTTCAACCATTCACCCATGTGCCATATTCCAACCATGAATGTGGGATCTCATAGAACACATCAATAAAAAATCATCTAGGGCTTCTAGATGCCATCTACCTGAACCCATCAAACAATGATTCCACCTCACGGTTAGACATCACAAAACCATCATTAGGTTGGTCTCTATCCCAACCTTCCAAGGCTCTAGAGCATTTGTTCCAACCCAGCTCCTAGGACTAGTAACTCAATTTGCAGTTGTTGTTGGGCCTTCGAGCATTTGTACAACTAAGGCTTCCAGGACTTGTAACTCAACCCACAACATTTTCTGGGTTTCCAGAGAATTTCTTTAACCAGGGTTTCCAAGACTATCAATTCAACCCACCAATGACTTCCAAAGTGTTTGTCCAACCAAGGCTTCTAGGACTAGTAACTCAATGCAAGTCATTATAGGGCTTCCTGTCCATTTGTACAACCAAGGCTTCTAGGAACTAATAACTCAACCTAAGCTAAGGAAACATGAGAACCAACCAAAAACAAACAATAAAAATAAAACCACAATCACCATGGCTATTTAGGAAATGAAAACACTAGGAAATCCACTATCAATCCAGGCAATCCTCCATGCCAATGACAAATCACAACCAAAATCCACATGCATATGCCATGCATGCCAAAACTAGTGAAGAAACATACATTCAACTCGGTACCTGCAAGAAAATGTAATGTAGTTGTTGATCTCAATGCCTTCTTGCACTTTCCTACTCTTTCTTTGCCTTCTTACTACAAGAATTCAAGTATGCCACACCCACCAAGAGTGCTCCAAGAAATCTCTAAGTATCCAAGAGTATGAGAGAGAGAGAATAAAAGAGAGCTCCACCAAACCCTGTCAAAAGCTTACCCACTGATTCTCAGAAGCCTCTTTATCAATGAGGCCTCTATTTTCTTCATTTTCCATTATTTTCCTTCAATTTCCTCCTCACATGAAACCTATGACCTTTCACCTCCTTTTTCTCCTAATTTCAATTACTTTCATAAATAAAATTCCATTCAATGCCTCATTCCTTTCCAGAGTCTTATTCATTTGCTTTTCTAATTTACTTAGCCATAATAAACCAAATCAAATCCCATTAGGATGTTTCCCCCGCCATTCATCTTGGAATACGTGTACCATCACTGTGGCCATATATATATTTTTACATGAAATTTTCACCAGGGCTGTTACATACAGATAAGTTTTCTCCTATAAGAAGAGGCACCTTAAAAAATTTACATTCTTGTATATTAAACCTTTGCAATATTGTCTCTACATATATTCTCTGACTTAACCAAAATTTCTTGTTTACCTAATCTATTTTGATTTCCATTCCCAAGATAAAATTTGTAGCACTAAGGTCCTTCATATCAAATTTAGAGTACAATTGAGTTTTCACTTCTTGGATGATTTTACTTTCATTTCCAATGAACAACATATCATACACATACAAGACAAAATAATCGCACAATCACCAAATAATTTGAAATACACATAGTGATATGCATTGCTCCTTGTCAACCCAAGTATCAATATATAAGTATCACATTTTTTATACCACATTCTTTGTGATTGATTTATCCCAACATGGAACCATCCTACATGTATACTTTTCAAACAATATTTTTACACCTCCATTGCTCATCTTGCTTACAACAGTAAAATTTATGGCTAATCTTGGGATGTGTAAAACACCACAAATTATTATAATACTTCCACACATGAGATTAAACTTGACTTTTCCTCATTGTATGCTTCTATATTTCAACTCGTCAGTTACAAAAACATCACCACCATTGAATCTTTCATACTCGTGAAATAACTCCTTGTGAGGAGTGATATGGAAGGATGCACTTGAGTCAAATGCCTCATGATTTACGTGTGTACTTAAAGAATCCAAGTATGTATCTCCTCCTTCATCTAAGGAGGTTTTTGATTTTGTAGGAGGAGCATCTTCAGATACCTTCCCTTTCTCAAGAAGTTTAAATCTACAATCTTTCTTGTAATTCCATTCTTCTCCACATATCTAACATACTTTTACATACTCTCTTGGAGATTTATATATTCCTCTATATTTAGATAGCCCACTAAAGGACTTTTTTTAATTCTATTATATGATCACCCTCTTACAGGAAAGGAATCTCTATTATGTATTTCCATGTTTTTATACCTCATCTCCTCTAATAACAATGATAAGACTATTTTATACTTTAAAGTAGATACATTACTACATACAACAACAAATATACTATCCCACAAGTTTGGTAGAGAACATAACAAATTGATGTGCTCATCTTCATTTGAAATCTTAATATCACTAGATAATAGTTGACTTACCATAATGTTGAAGGAATTCAGTGTTAGAAATACACGGGGTGGGGGGTGAATCAATATCTCACTTAATCAATCACCAATTCAAATTTTAACCATTTCTTTATAAACTATTGAATCATTAGTTAACTGGAAGCATCTATCTATCTATCTATCTATCTATATATCTATCTATCTATATATATATATATATATATATATATATATATATATATATATATATATATATATATATATATATATATATATATATATATATATATATATATATATATATATATATATATATATATATATATATATATATATATATATATATATATATATATCAACTAATCTAAACATAACACATAAGCAACGAATATATGAACATATTAACCATATATAAACATATAACACATCAAGTAAACAACATCAAACACATCAGAACACTAGATATTAGGTGGAAACCCTTCCAGGAGAAAAACCACCGTACACTTTGACTTCTTCTTATTATTTTTCTTTTACATCATTCACTAGAAACCACTAGTGTGCAAGCACTCACTTGCGACATATGTGAGAAACCACCTACTCTAGGCTGCTACCTAATGGAGGCCACCACTTCCACAATTACTTACGAACACTCAACTATTGGAGGAACTGAACCCCAATAAGCTACAAGCATCCACCTACTTGGAAGCAACCACTTCCAACTAGGTTTGAAGATACTAATTTGTTGGAGGCTTTGACCCCCAAACAGTTTCTTAGGCCACCACTTTAAGGAAGCCACTACTCCTATACCACCAAACCACCACTTGCCACTGAAGGCCCAAACCTTAAAACCTTTGTGGACCTCATTTTATATATATATTAGACTTAGTCCATTAAAACTTACTCAATACAAAGCACAAACCTCTACTAACTCAACACATTAAGCAATAAGACAATCACAAAATCAAATCCTAGCTCAACAACTCAGCAATTGCATCATATTCTCACTTGCAAACCATGCATAGATAACTTTTCTAAATACATCTATGATAAATAATGTCGGTAACATACACACATGAACTTATAAATGGCATAAATAAAATCTCTTGGCATCATACAAAGCCATGCTCTCTCTTCTCAATATGAATACAAAAACATCAAAAAACCTTTTGCAATGCAACCTCTGCTCATTAATCAATCTCACACTAGAAACATATCATTCTGACAATACTTTAGTAGCAATACATCCTAACTGACAGGTTGGCAAGCAAACAAATATATATATATATATATATATATATATATATATATATATATATATATATATATATATATATATATATATTAAAATCTATCTCAGCCATACATCACATAGAAGCAATACAAGCACTTTCTACTTAACATATGCACTTGATGTCAAACCCTATAACATATTGTAACTTCACTTTAACTAACAATACTGTCTTATAATTAAATCTTCCCATAGAACCCTCAGTTCACAAAGAATAACCTTTATTCAAAATAATGTCCTCACACATACAATGGCATAAATAAGTATTATAAATTAAAACCCTAGCATCTATGCTCAACAAGCAGACCTTGTCAATACATGGTAGTATCATACACCATTTATTCTCATAAACAACATCAACATATAGATAATTTTATCTACACAGGAAATACATTAACTTTGTCCTCAATACATAACACGAATCTCAACCTATAGAATAACCTCAGTACAAACCCTAACAACAACACATACTGTGACATCAACTTACTATTGGCTCTAGCAATCCAATACATTGACCTCTTTACAATTTAATTCCAAAACCATGAAAGTACATGGCAACAACATACAAAAATGGTAACCTTACTAAACCACACACCTTAAGCCTCAACAACATACTTTTATTTCTTTAACACTCAGCCATACAAATGTTTTATGACCTTACAAGACAATTATAGTAGGATATGGATCATCAGTTCTTAAGGAAATACACCATAATGCATATGGAAATCCCAAGCTAGTGATAAAAAATGCTTTCAGCATATACATACATCAATATTTTCAAACTCTCATCATCAACACACTAAGGAAATGACACAAGATACATGGCATATCCAATAGTTTATTTTCTTAACATGTACATTCAATGGAAAAACCTTTCTTCATTACAAACCCTCATACAAACTCTAGCAATAATCCAACTCAATTATACATGGCATCAATTCTAGTCTCATCCTAATTTTAGTAAATAATCATGATCAACACACTACCATTCTTAATAACTTCAACAATAAACCCTTGTGATCAACAATAAGAAAAACCTTACCACAACACATATGTCAACAGTAGTATAGGACACATACTTAGTCTCACTGACTCAGTCATACAACCTTATTAATCTTGTGCATATAAATAATATTTCTATGAAATGTTTCAATAGTAAGTAATCACTTAGCTTCAGTATCTTTTAGACAAGATTATTTTAGACAAATAATATTAGATATTTTCTTAACTATTATGCATTCAATCACTTTACTGATGGAAACACGTTATGAGTATATTTGTAACAACATCATCGTTATCTCCATGTCAATGGAAGAACCAAAATAATAGTTCAACAAAAGAAAAGTATCCTATCATCAATTATCAACATTTGTTCACTGTAGCAAAGGTTTTATCCTGAGTACACCATACAAATTGTCAATCTGTATTTCAACACACAGTATTTTCTCTACAATACCATAATCACTAGGTCAATAATATATGAATCACCATGCACACAAAGTTGATTATAATGTCCTAAAAATCATATGGTTTATATAACATAAAAGGAAACAACATTAATGAAATAGTACAAAAAAAAAATTAGATCATATTGCACCATAACCTATGCCAGAATAGATCAAATGAAATTATAGCAGTTCAAAACCTTCACGCATAATTATTGAGAAAGTGTAAACTACAATAATACTAATTTAGTCATGCATCCATACAAAATTTTATTAGCATTTTATCATAGCATACACAAAGTCACAAGTGATTAAATCAAAATCAAATTGGACCAGAGAAATGTAAATTTCATGTGATTGGTTCAAATTTGATTTGCAGTCATTGTTATGTGCTTGGACCCTCTCAATTCATAATTATACCAATAAATATCAAATCAAAACTAGATGCTACATGTGATAGGACAAAGTAACATTTATAATATTTGGTGCACATGCATTTGAATAAAATTGTGACCCTTGTACCAAAACACAAAAAGACAGATTGTATTCGCTCAATTGGATGCCCTATGCAAGAACGACTTGATCTATAGATAATTATTAAGTAATTTCTCATATGAATAACCATTTGATATCATAAGGGGATTATATATACACATAGCTTGGAGATGTTGTCAAGCTAAATGATCAATTTACCATGCGAAAAAACCAACGTAATCATTGATGGTTTTACGAGTCGACAAACACCCATTGACTTCATCTTTGCAATTACCATGTGAGATTTCATTGGTAAGACCCCGTGGTTTTCTTTGTCCAAACATAGGTTCATGGAGTCTATTTAACCACATCGAATCTAGGTTGTGGATTCTCTTTTGACACTGGAAATTTAGGCTACAAAAATGCAAATTCTAGTTGATCCCTTTTAATTGGTGTATCCCCTAATTTGGGTAAAACTTAAAATTCTTCAGCTAGATCAATAATACCATAAAACACCTGAATCATTACATATGTAAGCACTATTCTAACCAATTTCATCACAAACAACCTATTATAGCCATGCAAAATCACACACAACCTGTTTTTCATCAATGCCCAACACATGTTGACTCACTGTTGACATCAATGCCAACACCATACTACCAACAATCTCCCCCTTTGGCATAGATGGAAACATGACAACCACATCACAAATGATATTCTACATTAGCTTTCATTCTCCACTACTGGTTGGTCTTATTCTCCCCCTTTGACATCAATGGAAAAGGGTGGCCAAATTTCTTCTAAACACCATGTTGATGGAATGATGAAGCATTATGACCAACTATAACACGCATGTAAAATAACCCTTAGAAACTAAGGAAATAGTTTGTTGGTCGTTCTTGAACATCTATAAATAATGTGACATTAATGGCAACAAAATCCAACATCATGGCCTTTCTCTTGCTGAATCTTCTCCCCCTGAACATGTATTATGGCTGCAATCATCGACTCAATACTGTTGTATAATGATTTTTTGTTGTTCTTCTCAAATCCTCCTTGCACGAGGCATGAGACTACACAACAAATGATGAAAACTTATAGTACAGGGATTTAATAATCTAAGCACAAGGATACTCAAGAAAAGTACATGGTTACTGCACATAAAAGTATGTATATGGATGAACCAGCCGACTTTCTACTATGCAAGGCTAAATCAAGGGACACTCTCCTATGCACGCTAAGGGTTACTTCATCAATTTTCCAAATGGTAATCATGAACAAAAAATTGTTTCACATGCCCTTCTACTCATGGATGCAACAAATGTAAATATAAAGACATAGTAAAATCAAGTAGAAAATAGTAAACAATATTGTAAAGTTTGAATGTCATGCATAACTCCCCTCGAGCTCATGGACCTGATCTTGCTTTGAGGATCCTGATCATACCATGTACAATGCCGCATACAACATTCACCCACTTTTACAATCTCTCTAGGGTAAAAATGAGCTGAGTCTCAATATGATATGACTTGACCTCCAATTTCCAGTTATGGAAGTGGGGCCTATAAACCGGAAGTAAACTGACATCCCTCAGAGACTACAAATAACTAAGTAGCCTACCAACAACCCTAAGTGATCAATCCTTGAGTTGAAACTCTTTTTCACTAGGTTTATTCCCCAACCACACCCATAAGCATTCATGAATGTGATTATGACCAAAATTTCCCTGTTCATTGCAAGCGGTCGCGAGATCTATGCCACTTTTTCAGGATAGCTTCCATACCATTGCCCATAACTACCTAAAACTTTCCAGAATCATGAAAATGATTATAATAATGCTAAAAAATCAAACCTTGAGTAATATCTTGACCTAAACATGCCTAATACTAAATAAACACATTGTCAAACAAATAGTAAACATATGAGCTATAGGTCATGAATGCATATATGATCATAAAATTCTGAACTTCATTTGAAAAACACTAAGAAGGTTCAATGCCCTCTCAACCGAGCTGAAATAACACTTGCTAGTTAGCCATCAACCATATAATAACTTATCAAAACATGAGAGAGATCCATAGTTAGAGAACATCATAAAACCATTCATATAACCAACATATAACCAAAATAGAAACTATGCCAAATTAACCATAAGATCACTGTAATAACTACACCAAAGATCATAGATCACAATAAGAAAGTTGATCATATTAACATATAAAAATGCCAACCAAGTCAGGGACTTCCATGTACCACGTAACCATATATTGGGATGAACCAAATCTCTCTTTCATCCAATCACCCCCGCACCATATTCTAACCATGAATGTGGGATCATAATGGTTAAACCAAAATAAATCCAACCAGAGCTTCTAGAGGCCAAACCACCTCAACCCACAAGCATAGTGATCTCACCTATATGGTCCAAAAATCACTAACATCAACTAGACTAGTCTCTACATAAACTGTGTAGGGATTCAGGAACTACTATATCAACCCACAACCTTCAGGAAACCCATGTTATTTCTGGGCTCCAAAGAATTTGTCCCAACGCATAAGCTCGAGGGACTAGTAACTTCACTGAAAAGCTCCAAGGAACCCAAGCCATTTCAAGGCTTTAGAGAATTTGTTCCAACCCATAGCCATAGGAAACCTAAAAACCAATCAAAAAACCAAATGGGGAACCCACCACATCATGGCTATCCAAGAATTGGCAAGGCAAGGTTGAAACCAATGTCAGTGCAGGAAAATCTCCATGCCAATTAAAACACATAACCAAGGAACCACATGCATATAACATGCATCCAAAAACCAACAAGGAGATCACACATGCAACCTGTTACCTGCAAAGTAATCCTGTTGTAGCTATTGATCCAACTGTCTCCTTGCACTCCCTCATTTTCCTTTTCTTTCTTTCTCCAATCCAAGTGATTTCTAGAATTCTCCAGGGATGCTCCAAGAATTCTCTAAGTTTGCAAGAGTACGAGAGAATGGGAGTATGGAAAGAGAGAACCAAAATTGAATTTAAAAAAGCTAAGCCAAAAGTTGTGAACTATTTCTTTGATGCCCTTTTATCATCAAGGTCTCATTTTTCTTCATTTTCCTTCATTTTTCCTCATTTTCCTTCATTTATCCTATAATTTCCATTGCATGCAAATTTGTGTCTCTTCACCTTCCTATTCTTATATTTTCCTTTATTTTCATAATTAAATTCCATTTATTGCATCTTTTCCTTTGCCAATGCCTTTGCCAATTTCCATAGCCATTAATTAACCACAAGTGATGCCCACTATAATGTGTTCCCATCATTCAACTTGGAATACATGTACCATGACCTTGGTATTATTTTATTTACATGGAAAATCAGCCAACGGTTGTTACAAACCCCTCTCCCTCTTGGGAACACCGTCATCGGTGTTCAATGAAGCTTATAACCAAAAAACATGCTTCCCGTGGATATTTATAACACAAATTGATGCAACATTTACATAATACCAAACTGCTGAAACCATGAACATCATACTCTTATTGGAGCTTTATAACACAACTTGATGTAGTGTTTACAACATACTACTTATTAGATCATTATAACACAACTCATTACAGTATTTACAGTGACACATATGCATATATAAATACAAACCAAAATACATAAACTAGACACACATTCTCAACCAAAAAATAAGGAAGGATACAAATTTTGCATTTGATAAGCCATCCACCATGTAGCTTCATTAGGCCCAAAGTGCTTCCATTGCACTTTAACTTGCTCTATTGCTCGGTTCCAAAGCATGAGTTCTTTCTGTTGCCAAATGAATTTTGGTTATGGATGGAACTCTCCCTCTTGTTCCACCTGCAATACAAACCAATCAATCACATGATCAACATTCTGGACATATCTTTTAAGCAATGAAACATGGAAAACATCATGGAATTTCACCTAATGGCAATAGTGCAATTCAATATGTCACTGGTCCAATCCTCTCAAGGATGTCAAAAGGCCCACAATATTGAGGTGCCATCTTGGCTCAGGATCCAATCCTCAAGGAGCTCCTCTTAGTCTTAACCTGATAATGCAATATAAATCAAATCAGAATACTATAACCTACTTATACTATCAATTTTGTGGAAGCTTAAAGGTCGAGATGAACAATATAACCAGAAGAAGAAGAATTAGTGCACAATACACATGAAAATACTTTGGGGAAAGCCTCAGCTAAAAACCCCAATATTTGTATTATCATACAAGGTGGAAATACATAGGAATTATACAAAGCCTTAGCTCTCATAGCTAGCCAGCTCTCAGTACAATCCTCACATATGCTCACAGGTAATCTTGGCTACTCTCTAGCCTTCCTCTCTGCCCTCCAAGCTCCTATTTCCTTGCGTTGTTCCTCTGGGATGATTCACCTTCGACCAAGTGGAACACTCTGATCTCACACACTGTCAAAATGCATAATCTACAAGGAATGATGCTTGACTACATGAATGAGTTTTCTTTATAAGAAAATGCATGCAACCGATAGTACACTATCCTTGACTTTAATCTCAACTGGGTCTTTCTCAAAATAAACATGCATGAGTTTTTGATGAGAGAATCTTTAGTTAATTGGAGTAGCATTAGTTGAGTGCATGATTGACTATTAACTCACCATTAGTTCCTCAGACAATTTGAAACTAATTTAATTGGACTTACCTCAGTAAACTGAGTTAACTAATTACAACTCAAATATAACTGCATCTTATCTCCTTAATTTAAGGGATAACTCTTGCATGGCTTTAGAAAGACTTCTAACTTGAATTTCTCCAACTAATTAAGTCAAAATAACTTAATTAATTATTTTCAAGTAGCTTTTAAGACTAAATTCCATTTTAATTCACAATTTAATTCAAGTACAAATTAAATTGGAATATTATTGTTGCCACATTTCAACAAACTCTTCTACTTGTCTTGTGTTTCCTTTAAATTTATTTTAATAACATGCATTTCCTACTCCATCTCAACCAACATATCCTATCCAATGAAAACCTTGTTCACTAGATCACTCCAACTGATAGAAGTATTACAATTATGCCCATAAAGAGCCTCAAATGGACTCATCATCAAGGATTCCCGATACCCATTATTATATGAAAACTCCACTAGTGGAAGATACTCCTCCCACGTTCTTGATTGATGCATGACATACATCCTCAACATATCCTAAATAATCATGTTAACCCTCTTTGTCTATCTATCTATCTATGGATGATAATTTGTATTAAAAGCTAGCTCTATCCCTAAGCCCACAAACAATTCCTTACATAACTTGGAAGTGAAATTGGCATATTTTTTCTGATATAATATTCTTAGGAACACCATTTAATATCACTATATCCTTGATGAATATATGAACTACCTCACTAGATGAATTAGTATACTTCACTGCAATGAAGTGAGATACCTTCCTCAACCTGTCAATCAAAACCATGATGGGATCATGTTGTCTCAATGTCGTTGGAAAACTTATAATGAAGTCCATGGAAATGACTTCCCATTTGCATTTTGGAATCAGAATAAGTTGTAACAAGCCAGCTGGATGCTTACACTTTGCCTTCACTTGGTGACAGTCCAAACATCTCGCAAGAAACCCAGCCACCTTTTTATTCAAGTTAGACCAATGATAGAACTTATTAATAACCGTTAAAGTCTTCTGGTATCCTAGGTGGGTTCAATATGGATTGACATGAAACTCCCTCAATCTTTGAGAATACTATTGCTCCAATTAACTAATCAAAAAAATCATCAATCTGTCACAGTGGATACATGTTCTTGTAATAGAGAAATTTTGAGGCTTAAAATGGACCTCCTAAAAAACATTATAAAATAATAGTGGAAATCATAAAATAAGATTACATTACATCATCAAATTTTAGAGGGAAAAGAGGAAAAAAAATTGTTTTTTCAACTTATATTCCTATAGTTTTACTCAAATTTCAAGCAATATCACTCATTGGATGATAATTTAATTCCTCGTCTAAGTACCCATGTTTCATACTTTCAATGAATCCTGCTCACGAGAAAATATGATTGCAATCAAACTTTTCATGTATTTCTCATTTTCATGTAGCATGGTCCATCAAAAGTATGCAACATGGGTACTCCTTAGACAAGGAATTAACTTTTTCATCCAAGAAGTGCTCCTACTTGAAATTTGAGTAAAAATGTAGGGACACAAGTTGAAAAAGATTTTTTTTTTTTTAATATTTTTACTTTTTTACTCGAAAAATGGTGAATCATCTACCATGCTTGACATCATCATCTTGAATCTTATTGGTTCTTATAAAGTTTATTTTGGATGTACATTTTTGTTTTGAGGCCCATTTTAGACCTCAAAATTTCTCTAAAGATATTCACTTTATTCAATTGCCTGTAATCAATGCACAATATGAGACTACCATCCTTTTTCCTTACAAACATTACTAGTGCACCCCAAGGTGACACACTTGGCCTCATGTATCCTTTATCAAGAATTTCCTTAAGTTTCAACTTAAATTCCACTAACTTTGGAGTACTCACCGTATATGGTTCCTTAGATGCTGGTGCTTCTCCCAACATCAACTCAAGAGAAAAATACACCTCTCTATGTGAAGGAAAATCTAGAATCTCTGTAGGAAACACATCTTGAAACTGCTGCAAAACAAGATACCTATTCAGGACCTCATCATCCTCAACATCATTCCCTTTATCACCAAAAATATGAACTGCAAACAATACACATCCTGTTTGACAACTGTGATTTTCTTGCATAATTGTAACTCTTCTCAGTGATGTAGACTTCTTCTTTCCCTAGAATACTTTCCTTTTGCCCATCATCATCTAGCCACTCAATATCCTTGTCATAGAAGGCCAAAAAACTAATCCATGCCCAAAATAATAATATATGAACCCAAAGGAATCACATTTATATGTGTCGATGTAGGCATACCATTTAGCTCAAATGCACAAGATCATACCCAATGATGAACTCTTCTCTTGGTCCCTATAGCCAACTACACCAACAAAAATTCTTCTTGCACTTATTTATTCAAGAAACAATTATCCACCAGGTCAGGCTTGATATAACTATAATTAGATCCAAGATCAATCAAAATGGAAACAACTTGATCATGAAGCTTACCTTTCATCTCAGTAATGGATGCCTGATGATCTTCTTGTTTATTATCCACTGTTGCATAAATCCAAGGAATACTTTGACCAACATCCACAAGTGCTTGTGCCTCCTGAGCACTGTAAATATGAGGTTTACCACCTTGGTGAGATGGGAACTCACTCCTACGATCCTCCCCACCACAATTCTACCACCTCAAAGGCTTCTTTCCATTACCCTTATTCTGCTTCTCAGACTAAAATCCATGTCCTATGTCAATTGCATTGAAATTCTTGTAAGGTGTTACTTTCTCCTTGTCACCTGCATCCTAAGTTATTTGTCACTTCTTATCCCACTTTCATTTAGTCTTCTCATTCCCTTTATAATCCTAATTAGGCTCATATTTTCACTTTGATTGATTATAAAAATGCTTCAACTTCCCAATGACCGAGGCTCATCATTCTCAATCCGATCTTTAAATGCTAAAGGAAATACACTAATGAACCTTTGGACCTTTTCCTTCTCATCCTTGAGGTAGGGCACATACCTCAACAACTCTAGAAACTTGGTCGTGTACTCTTTTTATCATGGAATCCATCTTCAAATCATAGAACTCCTTGGCCTTCCTATCAAAATATCTCTTAGACAAGTACCTATTCCTAAAGAGTCTTTTAAACTCATGCCAACTCAGCTCCTCTACCCTGACACCTCTGAAATGTTTCACATATTATCACCAGATATATTCTTTTCCCTTGAGATTGAAAATAACTATCTTAGCTTTCATATTCTTTGGATAATCATGCAATCTAAAGAACTTCTTCATCCCATGTCACCATCCTTTTGCATCTCTAGATTTCTTTACATACCCATCAAAATTAGGAGGCTTGGATTTCTTCAATTCCTCTGGAAAATGCTACTTCTCACTCCTCATATAAGGATGCTAGTGGTAATGATGATGATGTCTCTCAAAACCAAAGCTAGAATAAAATCCATGAGTGCTAGCCTTCCTGTTAGGTGTACCCAAAGATCTACCACCTCTCACTATGTCATCCCTGTCCAACCTATGTCCTCTATGAGACATGCTTCCATATGCCCCATCTGTCTTTTCCTCCTGTCCATGATTGGTCCCTTATTGTCCCCGCTTCCACAAATATAAGAATCTCTAAAGGATGATTGCATTAACTTTTGCTTGCTTTTCTTAAGCTATGGAAATTATTTTTTGTGCCTCAATCAACCTATTATTATCTTCCTTGCAACTTCTAATCCTTTCCTTCAAACTTCTCGGCGTGTCTTCTAAATTAGGAGAGTACTCTTCTCCTTGCTTCCAAACTAACCTTTCCCATTCCATAGAATTCACATCAAACCTATAAGGGGAGCCATGTGAACTGCATTTCGCCACTCTGCTCTTCATTTCTATCTTTTATCTCCTACAAACATTTCATGTTAGATAAACCAAATAGAGACATAATAAAAATCATACCTTCGTGTGTTTCAGGGGAGGATATCTTGTCTGCATAGTCAATCCAAATTAGCATAATATAGATACATAATGCCTTCAACATATCAATACGATGCATGATAACAAAAAATGGCAATAATGACCACCACAATGCATGCATATTAGACACATATATAATTAACATGCATGCATAACAATATGCATTTTTCCCATCCTATCCAAGTGTTTGAACCCATAATCTTTGACACCAACATGTAACGCCTCCTCACACATGTAGCCACTTTTACAATCTCTCCAGGGTAAAAATGAGCTAAGTGTCACTATGATATGACCCAAGCTCCATGTTCTAGTTATGGAGGTGGGGCCTACAAACCAATGAAAACTAGCATCCCTCAGAGACTACAGATCACTCAAGAGCCTACCAACCACCCCAGGTGATCAATCCCTGAGATGGAACTCTTTTTCACTAGGTTTACTCCCCAACCACACCCATGAAACACTGTATATGTGGTTTTGAGGCTCCAACCACACCCATAAGCCTTCCTGCATGTGGTTATATGTTACGAAACCAGCTCAAGAAAAGATAGAAAAGATAGATCAACGCCTTAGAATTCAGCCTCTTCGAGGGGGCAACCTCCTTTCCATTACATAAATGAACAATTCTTGGATGATTCAAATGAAAAAACCTCCTTTCTATATATAGGAGTCTAAGGAGTCACAATATTATCCATCGACCTAACAATAATAATATAAAGCCACAAAAATAATAATAGAGGGATTCTATGGGGCACAATAGTAACAATATGGGGGTAATAGGGGCACAACAATATTAATAAGGGGTATAACTACAATAGTAATGGGGTAATCACTAATATTATAGGGACCCAACATGCCCCTCTCCTTCAAAAAAGTGTTGTCCTCAACGCTTGAGTAGTTCTGGATACTTCTGCATAAAATTCTCATCCTCCCATGTGGAATCTTCAGCGGATAAGTTCTTCCACTTGATAAGATACTCTGAAATTGAATGATTTCATAGTTGTCGAGTTCTTGTTTCTATGACTGCTTCCGGTTCCAATATAATTTTTCCTTCCTCGTCAAGTTCTGGCAATATTGTTTGAACTGGGAGCTTGTCACCTATAACCTTCTTTAAACATGAAACATGGAAAATTGGGTGCAATCGAGAAGCTGCAAGAAGCTCCAATTTGTATGCCATAGTACCAATCTTTTGCAACACCTTGTACGGACCATAATACTTTTGTGATAATTTATTATCCTTCTTAGCTTGCTTGAGGGACATTTGCTTATATGGTTGTAGCCGTAGGAATACCCGATCACCTACATCAAAACTTCTTTCACTGCGATGTTGATCTGCCTGTTGTTTCATTCTATTCTGTGCCAACACGAGGTTATCCTTTAAGAGTTGGAGGACTTGTTGTTGTTGTTCGATGTGATGTTCCACTGCATGAACCTTAGAATTTTCTCTTAAATATGATGTGATGGATGGTGTTTGATACCCATAAAGTGCCATAAATGGGGTCATTTTTGTTCTTGTATGGAAGGAAGTGTTATACCACCATTCAGCCAGAGGCAACCATTTGACCCATTGTGTATGTTTATCAGATACAAAGCAACAAAGATATCCTTCCAAACATTTGTTTACTATCTCAGTTTTCCCATCAGATTGAGGATGATAAGATGAGCTATGAGCTAACTGAGTACCAAGGCAAGAAAATAATTCTGTCCAAAAATTTCCAGTGAAAATGGGATCTCTGTCACTTACAATAATCTTTGGGTTTCCATGTAGCTTTTGAATTGTTTCCATAAATGCAGTAGAAACTGTACTGGCTTTAAATGGATGTGATAATGCACAAAAGTGTGCATACTTGGTAAGTCTGTCAACTACCACCATGATGACACTCTTTCCCTCAGACTTGGGTAAACTTGTGATAAAATCCATTGAAACCTCCTCCCAACGTTGGCTTGGAATGGATAAAGGTTGTAATAGACCTGGTGTCTTAATCGTTTCAACTTTATTTTGTTGGCAAACCAAACATTCTGCCACAAAATTTTGAATATATGATTTAAGGCCATCCCAAAAAAATTCCTTCTTAACCCTGTGGTAAGTTTTTAAAAATCCTGAGTGCCCTCCTAAGGGAGAAGTGTGCAATTCCATAAGAATCTTTTGTTTTAGCTGGGAATTCTTACAAAGGTATAAGTGATCTTTGTACCATAACGAATCATTTTGCCAGCTAAATGTATCAGACGTACTGGAATCTTGTTGTAACTTTTGAATAATTGCCCACACTTCTTCATCATTCTTCCATTCCTCCCTTGCTTCATTTATCCAATCTGGTTGGATAATAGAAATGGCGCACGACAATGCTTCCACATCCTCATCCTTTCTTGAGAGTGCATCTGCCACCACACTTTGCTTCCCTTTTTTGTAGATGATTTCAAAGTCATAACCCAACATCTTTGTGACCCACTTTTGTTGCTCTTCAGAGGATAATCTTTGTTCTAAAAAGTATTTAAGGCTATCATGATCCGTTTTTACCTTGAAGTGTCTTCCCATTAGGTAGGGTCGCCATTTCTTAAGTGCATGGAGTATTGCCAACATTTCCTTCTCATAAATAGCTTTGCTTAAAAACTTTCCCTTGATTGGATGACTTTCAAAACAAATGGGTCTTTCATCTTGCATTAGAACAGCACCAATTACATTTCCTGAAGCATCACATTCCACAATAAAGGTTTTCGTGAAGTCTGGTGTAGTTAAGACTGGTGCTTGGCACATTGCCTCTTTAAGATGTTCAAAGGCCTTTGTTGCTTCCAGAGTCCATGAAAATGCATCTTTCTTCAATAATGTTGTTAGAGGTGCTGCTATTCTCCCATAATTCTTAACAAACTTGCAATAATACCCTGTCAACCTGAGAAATCCTCGCAGATGCTTTATGGATGTGGGGATTTTCCATTCCTTAATGGCTTTAATTTTGCTTGGGTCTACCTTAACTCCTTCATGAGATACAATATGACCCAAATATTCCACTTCCTGGACTCCAAAGAAACATTTGGATCTTTTTGCATATAATTGTTTCTCTTTTAATAGTTGTAGCACCCTATCAACATGTTCAACATGATCCTTCCAAGACTTGCTGTAGATTAGTATATCATCAAAAAATACTAACACAAATTTTCTAAGGAATGGTTTGAAAATTGAATTCATCAAACCTTGAAATGTTGAAGGTGCATTGGTAAGGCCAAAAGGCATGACCAAAAATTCATAATGACCCTCATGAGTTCTAAATGTTGTTTTCGAAATGTCTTCAATCTTCATTCTGATTTGATGATATCCTGAACGAAGATCCAACTTGGTGAAGTAAATTGATCCATGCAATTCATCCAGTAATTCATCAATGACAGGAATGGGGAACTTATCTTTAATAGTGAGCTTGTTGAGCTCCCTATAATCCGGACACATGCGCCATGATCCATCCTTCTTGTGCACCAATACTACTGGAGCAGAGAAAGAACTTTGACTCAGTTGAATTATACCAACCTCGAGCATTTCTGCAACCATACGTTCAATTTCACTCTTTTGGACTTAGGGATATCTGTACGGCCTGATGTTTGGAGGAACACTTCCTGGAATCAGATGAATAGCATGATAATGATCACGCATAGGTGGGAGACCTTTGGGAGTCTCAAATACCTTGGAATGATTGTCCAGGACTTTTTGGAGATCTGGAGAAATAGATGATTCCGATGTGGAAACATCTAGTGAGCATAATTGTGCAATTACACCTCTTTGCTCCTTTTTAAGAAGCTTTGTCATACCATTAGAGCTGATTATCTTTCCTGGTTTCCCTGCAATACCCCTTAATTCAACTTCCTTTCCTTCCGCAGAAAATTTCATGAAAAATTCTTGAAAATTAAAGGCTATTGTACCCAGGGATTGTAGCCATTGGACTCTTAGTACAAAATCAGCACCTCCCATTGGAATAGAAAGCATTGGGCTAGTCAATACATATTCTCCCATGGATAGCTTGATATTATGGCACTTTCCAGAGCAATTTATTGTTCCTCCATTTGCAATCATTACTTGACACTCTGGTGCTGGATATAGGAAGCAATTCAATTCTTTTGCTACCTTACAATGAATAAAATTGTGGGTGCTTCCTGAATCAATCAAAACTATTACCTTTTTCTTCTTGATTTGTCCTATCTTGATAGTTTGAGGAGTGGTAATTCCTGCCAATGCATTACAAGATATGGTCAGATTTATTTGTTCTTCATCTAGGCTTTGTTCCTGGAGTATATCCTCTTCTTTTGACCTTTCTTGCTCCTTTTCTTCTTCCTCTTTACAATCTATGTAGAATAATTTCTTCTCAGCACACTTATGACCTTTAGTGTATTTGCTATCACAACTGTAACAAAGCCCTTTTGCTCTTTTTTCTTCCAATTGTTGAGGTGTCAACCTTGTAGGTTGTGGAAGACTAGGGGCAACAACACTTCTATCTTTATAGTTGTGAGTGGTATGCTTCCTGGTTGCCATAATTTTGCTTTCCATTTTTCTTGCTAACCTGAATGCCTTCTCTAATGAATCAGGTTCCCAAAGGCAAACATCATGTTCGATATTATCCTTTAAAGACCCTATGAACACATCAATCCTATGCTCCTCTAGAATATCTTTTACCCTTATGTTCAATTTTTGGAACTCCTCAATGTGCTCCATTATTGAACCCTTTTGTTTGAGACTTATCAATTGGCTAAAAAAAGTGTTGCTTTTTGTATCCTCATAATGTGCTACCAATTCTTCCGTAAAAATTGCCCAAGTGATAAATTGTTTACGAGAGCAAAGCCATTGATACCATACAAACTGATTTGGTTCCAAATATAAAGTTTCCATACGTACCTTTTGTGTGTCTTGCACATTATTGAGATCGAAGAATTGCTCCATCTGTAATATGCATGTGGCAGGATCCTTGCCATCAAACTTCCTCATATCGATTTTTGGAATATGGTGAGTCTTCAATCTAGCATTAGCATCTATGGAATCATGATTAACATTTTTTTTATTCTCATCATGAGTTTCCTTTAGTACCCTTTCACCCTTAGTGCCCCTTCCTTGTAGCAACTTATTCACATTTATCTTCAATTCGTCCATGTCTGTCTTCAAATCATCCATCTTAGCTTCCATGTCAATCATCTTAGCTTCTACGCCTTTCTTTAAACAATCCATCTTAGCTTCTACACCTTTCTTTAAACCATCCATCTTAGATTCTGTTCCTTTTTGTGTAAGGGACAGTTGTTGCACTTGGTCTTGTAATTTTGATATATCATGTTGCATTTCTTCCTCTTCTTCATGAGTCATGCTAGAGATTTCAGGTTCCTTACTAGGTGTTTGTATTTTCTTTCGGGGCATCAGTTACCAATAATAATGCTCTACTATGCCCTTTGAATTCCTTCAAAATAAATTTTCAAACCAAGCTTAAGCAAAAATTTAAGAAAATCTACACACCTTTTTTCACTTTGTAGGAGCTCGATATTGCCTCTGATGTATCTCTGTACCTTCCAATAATCTAGTTCTAAATTTGTGAGCTATAGTAGCCCTCTGTGTCCTCTTTCCAATGCCACAAGTCTGACCCAAATTATATTCTCCAAGGAAGAGTTATGCGAAATCTCCCACAGTGACTTGATTATAGACTAGTTCAGTAGAGCGAACTTGTATGACGTGCCACAAGTCACTGTTTTGACCTTTGGATTTGAAAACTGCATACAAGAAACTACAGTCTGTTCTCTTTCTGAACCTTCTTACGAAATTTCAATCTGATCCCCAGAGGGAAATTTATGACGATTTTCCCCAGGTCACCTATTTGGAATGTAATTTAGGAGTCTGCAAAAAGACCAACTTCATCAGATCATAACTCCACAAATATAGCGTGAAAAGCTCTGAAATTAGGACCTAAGGTTCAGCACGATGTCTTCTCAAATGGGTTTTTTTTGCAACTTCTGAAACTTCACAAAAAAACATTTATAGCGAAAATGCCATAATGACCTGTTTGGAGCAATGAAACCGTAGAATCCAAAGCTCTGATACCAAATGTTATGAAACCAGCTCAAGAAAAGATAGAAAAGATAGATCAACGCCTTAGAATTCAGCCTCTTCGAGGAGGAAACCTCCTTTACATTACATAAATGTACAATTCTTGGATGATTCAAATGACAAAACCTCCTTTCTATATATAGGAGTCTAAGGAGTCACAATATTATCTAGCCGACCTAACAATAATAATATAAAGCCACAAAAATAATAATAGAGGGATTCTATGGGGCACAATAGTAACAATATGGGGGTAATAGGGGCACAAAAATATTAATAAGGGGTATAACTACAATAGTAATGGGGTAATCACTAGTATTATAGGGACCCAACATTATCACCGAAATTTCCCTATTCAATGCATGCAGTTGGAAAATATATGCCACTATTTTAGGCTAGCCTCCAGACAACTACCCAAGAATGCCTATAACTTTCCATAATGATGAAAATGATGATAACAATGCTAAAAAATAAAATCTTGAGAAATATATTGACCTAGACTTGCCTAATATCAGATAAACATTTCATCAAACATATACTAAACATATAAGCTACAAATCACGAATGCATATTTGATCATAAACTTCTAAACTTCATATGAAAATCACCAAGAAGGCTCAATGCCATCTCAAGCTAACTACAATAACATTTTTTATCCCATGCATTCATCAACCATCCAATAACTTATCAAATCATGAGAGAGATCCATAGCTAGAGCATATCATAAAACCATGCATATAACCAAAATAGAAACTATGAAAAATCATCCATAAGATCACCATTATAACCAGTACCAATTCTCATAGATAACAATAGAAAATTAGCTCATATTAACATATGAAAATTCCAACCAAGTCATGGGGACTTCCATGTACTGCCTAACCATAGAATGGGCTGAACCAAATCTCTTTCAACCAATCTCCCCCACACCATATTCCAAGCATGAATGTGGGATCATAAGGGTTAAACCAAATTAAAACCAACTAGGTATTCTAGAAGCCAAACCACCTCAACCCTCAAGCACATCAATCGCACCTATATGGTTCTGAAATCACTAACATCAACCAAATTAGTCTCTACCCAAACTTGCTAGAGATCCATGAACTAGTAGTTCAACCCACAACCTCTAGGGAACCGGAGTTATTTTAGGGCTATAGAGAATTTGTCCCAACCCATAGGTTCCAGGGACTAGTAACTCAACCTAGAGCCTCTAGGGAACCTAAGCTATTTTAGGGCTCTAAAGAATTTGTTCCAACCCACAGCCATAGGAAACCTGAGAACCAATCAAAAAACCAAATGGAGAACCCAATACATCATGGCTATCTAGGAAATGGAAAGGCAAGGCTAAAACCACGATCAATCCAGATAAATATCCATACTAATTACAATACACAAACAAGGAACAACATGTGTATACCATGCATTGAAAAACAACAAGGAGATCACACATAAAACCTGTTACCTACATTAATCTTATTGTAGTTGTTCATCCAACTATCTCCTTGCGCTCCCTTGCTTCCTTTCTCCAATGCAAGTGACTTCTAGAATGCTCCAAGGATGCTCTATGTGTGCAAGAGTATGAGAGAATGAGAATGTGGAAAAAGAGAACCAAAATTGAACTAATAAAAGCTAATCCAAAAGCTATGAATTGTTTCTCTTATGAATTTTTATCATTGAGGTCTCAATTTTCTTCATTTTTCCTCTAATTTCCGTTGCATGCAAATTTGTGTCTCTTCACTTTCCTTTTCTCCTATTTTCCATTATTTTTATAATTAAATGTCATTTATTACCTCTTTTCCTTTGCCAATGCCTTTAGAAATTTTCATAGCCATTAATTAACCATAAGTGATTCCCACTGTAATTTTTTCCCACCATTCAATTTCAAATATGTGTCCCATGACCTTGATCTTATTTTATTTACATGGAAAATCAACGAGGGGTTGTTACACCATGCAACTTGTGATCATGCCTTCTTGATCCTTCCCATGCTTCTACCATATGCTCCCCCTGAGACCATACACACCACATTTCTCTTCTGTGATCCTCATGTGAATAAATTGAAGAGTAATGGACTACAATGGGGACTTGTATCTCTTGGAATCTAAAGAGGAAAATATTGTCTTCAATCTCTTATTTCTTCCTAGACTTCCTTTCAACACATATACCTTATCTAGAGTTCTGATTCCTTTTTCTATTATCTTTCCAATGTCTTCTATAATTTTGCATCCTCTTGAATTGAATATGAATACATATCCTCAATCAGTCATTTGACACACTTAGGATGTTGTGCTTTAACCCTTAAACCAGTAAGACATTACAACTTTTTAATTTTTAACATCAAGGTTGGTTGTACCTTTTCTTATCACCTACGTTGGTGCATTGTTTCCAAGAATATCATTACCACTTTTGTTTTTTTAAAGATATAAAATTCTTATTATCTCTAGACATATGATGAGAACATCCATTATCTATGTACTAGTGATCATTTTCTTATAGTTCACACAATACAAGATCACACTTCACTTGCTTCTCTTCCTTTTTCTTCCATTCCTTAGTATGTTGACTGTTGATGGAGGCATCTTCTTCTGAAATTTTGTTAAATTTATCTTATTTTTATTTCTTGTTAAAATTTCTATTATGAATAGGTTCTTTCTACTATCTAGAAGATCTCGTTGAATTTCTCCTACACTCCTTTGCCAAGTGTCCAAATTGATTGCATGTATAGCATCTTATGTGACTAGAGAAGGGAGAAAAATATTCATTGCATGTATAGGATTTCAGCCCCATATTCCTTTCATTTCCTTATGAGCTGTATTATATAGCCTTATGTCCAAATAAGTTACATGAAAAACAATAGCCTTGAAATAATCTTGTGTACCTTAGAACATATGATCTTCTTCGGGGGAGTGTTCTTCTTTGACTGCATGATGAAGAACCTTGATTGTAATTTTTGAAAATATGCTTCTATAATCAACATCAATGTTTCCACATTTAGGTTAGATAAAGCACTCAACATCATCCATCAAAGGAGAAAAGGAATTATTGTTCCTTCTGCCATACTCATCCTTGGCGACTCTTCTATCATAAAAACCACCATACACTATGTCTTCTTCTTATTATTATTTAAAATATTATTTTACATCATTCACTAGCAGCCAACCGTTTGCAAGCTCTGACTTGCGATGTACACGAGTAACCATTGGATCTAGGCTACTACTTTATGGAAGCCACCTCTTCCGCAATTACTTACTTTTGACAGTGAAAAATGTACCACCAATAGTATGGGGTTCTCCCTAGTGTCAAGTCTAAATAATACCTCACGCCATTTGGGATAAGAGCCTCATCTGGTATGTGGGTCCAACTACCACCATGTGTTTTTTCTCTTGGATGTCAAATGTAGAGATGTTAGAGTGAAAGCAAGTGTGAAATACGTAGAGAATAAGGACGAAATCAACCCACCACTAACAAATTTGTAGAACAATGTACAAGAACAAATCAACAAAAAAATGAGAATAATATGCTTCAAGAGGAATAAATTACCTAAGACCATCTAAAACATACTAGTAAGAAAGTACTAGATGTCAACTAGAAATTATTTCATAGTTAGTTATTAGAATCTACATGGAAAAAGAAAGCAAAGATTCAAAAGCAAACATAAAAGTGATAGTCATGAATTATTTAATTAACACACAACCAATATGTAAGAACACATGCACACATAATGGAAATACCAGATAGCCATTATAACCACCATGAAAGTGCATGAGAATCAATATTGGAAGTGAAAAACATTTCATTAATGTGCTACAAATCTAATTACAAGAACTACAAGCCCATAAAATCCTAGAAGTGGAATGAAGGTTGCTCATATGATCTCCAACATCAAACCCTAACCTCACCACAACTCAACCTAAAATATACTAAGAGTGGAGTTCCTTTATCTCCCTAAGAAAAAACAACTATCTAAATGCTAGCAGAGCTCAAGTTCTAACAACCCCTTTCAAATGATGCATGACAATATATTTATACAAATGGGGAGGTGAATTTTAACCTTCCCCGTGACCTTTCATATTCTTCATGACCTTTTCAAATCATATTTACTTTTACATGGTTATAACATTTCCATAATTATAATAAAATATTATTTAAATTATGAAGAAAAAATCTTATGAGGTCTCCAAGCATGTTTTGACTCAAACTCCTAGTGTACTTGGAGAGATAAGATTAATGTTGGAGATTCTAAGGTGATTTCCCTTGGCACTATTAAATGGTCCTAGAAGCTTGTATGGAGCCAATTTGATTATTGTTGTGTTTGGTTCTTCATCAACATTAGCATTCTCTACCTTTACTAGTATAATGAGGTACATAGATCTGTATATGGGGAGAAACATGTGGGGTTGTCTTGCAATACCTTTTTTAGTCATTTTATAAATACGAAAACCCTGGTTGTGCAACCCTCTCATGGAATTAAATATCAAATCAATAAACTAAGCTATGAACTTGGATGACTTTGATGCAGTAAATTTCAAGGGAATGTTAATTTTAGACAACCTTCATCCCTTGACCCTTTTCAGAGTTAATTGTATGAAAGGTAGGGAAATCCACCAACAGTTTTGAGCCAAAAGTATTAACATTAAGTTGGAAGAGGTAACACTTAGTATCTTCTAAATTGTTTCCACAGTAGTGAGGAACATTTTTTGTTGAGATTAATGGCCCATAGGCACCTTGGTTTGATATTATAACCCTTCTCCAACTTGGAAAAGATGCATTGCAAGGAATTTTGTTGGTGCATTGACAATTTTGGAGCCCCCCTGCCTCTAATTGATCCTATATTCCTTTGTTTATGCATAGGCAAACATTCATGTTTCCCTTTCCTACTTGAATATGCCATCCTTGTGTACACTCTCGAATCACTATGAACCTTGTTAGATTTACTAAGATCGATCACAATTTTTGATATTATTGCTTCATCTCCTTCAATTGCAAGGGAACTATAATTACCTCCATTTTCAACCTAGGTACACTTATTACCCTTAACCATGTGAACCCTGTACATAAAGAAATAACTTCCATATCCAATGGAGAACATAGTATTATCATAAGTATTTCCATAGATAATGGAATTGTAAAATTTCATTGAAGTCTCCCATAGATTACATTATTGATTAATAATAAACAAAAAATTTGACCCCACCCATCATACTATAAATTTAGGACCCAATGTTGAGAAATCAAGTCTAATATCAACCTCTATCTAACAAGAATTTACAGGACATGTTTCCAACATTCTTGTGTTTTTTCTAGGATTGGCATGATATGTCCTTCAAAACAACATATCCATATTGAGAAATAAAGGGATGCACTTTAGTCGATATGATATCAATGTCTAGTGATAACCCTCTCTTAGGATATTTTTCCCACATGCTTATCAAAATCTTCAGTTGGCAATTTTACAAATGTATTTATAGTGCCCAAAGAATCATTGTGACTGCCAACAATGTAGCTCTTAGTACTATTTTACTATATAATCATCAAAATCATTACATATTACTACTCTCACTTTGATTACATTTATCAACCTTGACCTTTTCTATCCTTTGTTGTCTTATTTTTAAAACCAATGGAATTTATATTTTTTCTTCTAAGAACACTAACCATAAATTTTGAATTAGGTTCTTCACCAACTTCCTCTTGATACTAGTATACATTATCTATATCGTCATTATCATTTTTTTCCATGCCCTCAACTTCAGTCCATAGATTCATCAAATTTGGTTGCTTTAATGCTTGCTTGGAAAGCTCCTTTCAACAAACATTTTCTTCCTTCTCAACTCTCCTTAGTCTCTGCAATGCCTCTCTATTATATGTTTTCTCTTAACATTTTTACCTCTTCATATGTCTTAGCAAATTCATGAAATATGATAGCTCTCGAACAGAGGCTTTCTTCAACTTTCACAAGATGCAAATTCATCTGTGGTCCTATTTCATGAAGCTTCACAAAAATTTAAGTAGAAGCTCGATTTACTTGACCAAAATCATTAACAAGTTTCAATGTTGCTGCTTCATC
The DNA here is from genome assembly GCA_031772625.1 of Pinus tabuliformis. Lineage (NCBI taxonomy): Eukaryota > Viridiplantae > Streptophyta > Pinopsida > Pinales > Pinaceae > Pinus > Pinus tabuliformis. The sequence continues at coordinate 1,137,195,043 of CM062819.1, read as the reverse complement.
CCATAGGGGCTTAACTGGGGGAGAAATACCATACCATGTGGGTTCATATTGGGGGATATATATTGAGGAAAAAATGGCATGATATATTGGGGGATATATAGGGTGTTAAGGGTTTTTATATTGATAGGTAAGAAAAATGGAGCTCAAGGTTAATGAAAAAATGGATACCTACAATATATAGTGGGAGTGGGGGTTTTTAAAATTGGGAAGGTGTATTGGTTTTGTATTGGTAGGGGGTTCAATCATGTGATTTTTAGGGGTATTTTCCAATATGTAGTCAAATTAAGGGTATTGTTTAATATGCTATGAACACACGTGATAGGTTAGAGGTTCATTGAGTGAAACCCTCGTGCTTCATCCTCCATCTCACTTTCTAAGCCATAATTTGGCTTGGTAATAAATCCACTCATATTATTAAGTCCCCTCAAATATAGTACTTTGAAACTTTACACAAACATTCTAATTCTACATGAAACACCTAGGGCATGCAAGGTGATATAATTAAGCTCGATTTAATCATTATAAAGAAGTTGAATGGTTAATGAAATAGATCATAATGTGAAAAATGAGAAAATGATGGTATTTGGGGATGTTTTGATTGGGTAAATGACATTATTGATCTGATGAGTTAAATATTTATGTGGTTAGGGAAAGGGTAATACAATAAAATCATGATAAGAATATTTAAAATTTGATGGGGAGGCAAAAGGTCATAGGAGTGGAATACAAATTGTGACTACGAGGGTGAATTTGAGATGCAATGAAGGGGCGTTGTGATCAAATGAGGGCGAATTTGTGACAACAATGGGGGATAAATCAAACTGCAAGATCAGGGTGCATATTGCAATCAGTCACAAATGAAAATGTGACTAAGATGAATCACAATCTGGTGATGTGATGTTACGATCTAAGGAAAATGCAATGTGATTGGGAGGTAAGTCACATTTCCAACATGTGATGAGATGAAACATTTTGTAATTGCATTAGTCACAGATCACAATCACAAGTCACAGAGCCAAATGAGGATGGCTTCCATTGTGAATTACGCGAGTAATCTATAATGAAGGGGGCTACGAGACACATTTTCAATCTATGACAAGTCTGAGATTGCTGCAATAGATCACTATATTATTTAATATCTTTACGAAATCCTTCCCTTTTACATTGATCAATAAAAATCATATTTGTCAATACCTAACCCGTATTGCGATATGCCTCATGAAATTCCTCACAAATATTACAACAATCTTCAACTAATGTTTCTATCCCAGAACAAGACCCACAATATGTCTCGTTATTCTTAAGCCTACCACCATGCTTTTGAAGTGGGACTTCAATCTCTGGTGCACCAATTCCATCAACCCTTATCTCGATAATGTTTCCATGTTGATTAATTATTTTCTTGATTATGTTGTATTTCACATCAAGGTGTTTCTCCCCATTTATATCCATGACATTCAGACTAAGAATGGAAATGAAAGCGTTGGGAAAGGCACATCAAAATTATTTGAAGGATCTCTCCTTTTGATGTGTCAACTATAAGCTCACTCTTAGTGACTGGATTAAGGAACAATACTCCCTCGTAGTAGTGAACAAAATATGAAACCGCTTCCTTTGGATGGCCCTAATTTAATGTATGTCTCTATTACATTGTTCAAATCAGTTTCACACTCTTCCACAGTTTGTTTTTCTCCTACAACATAATACACTATTATGATAGATGACATTGCTTGCTCTTCAATATTGTCTGATGTTTAGCATCAAATGTGTTGGATGGGAAAAAATTGACTCCATTTGAGAAATTTGTCAGCCAAGAAACCAAAACCTCATAAATATAGGTTGTAACAAAACCATTAGAGCATTATTAATTGAAGTAATGGCTTGAACAAGAACACTTCCAATAGGAATATGATTAACATCCTCAACAAATTATATCTCATGAAAGTTGGTTTATGATGATGGGGTTATTATGGAAACATGCTATGGAAATGATTAAACCATAAAGCCAACTAAAATAGTCCATAAAACATACATAAATGACCATTCAAGCCTTGAAAGAGAGGTGGGTGAGAATTATTTATATAAACTAGTTGCATGTGTGAACTGTAATGAGGCGATGAAATTTGTAGGGGCAACCACAATATAAATTGTAATGAAAATTAGTCACTGCGACAAAGACAATGTCATGATTTGGGATGTGATGAGGGGATATTTAAGTCACATATTGCAGGTTGTAGTTTCAGTGGATAGCTGGAACTTCCTTTGCAAATTGCGATTGTTTCTTGTGATAAAGGGTTTTGCATTCCGATTCTTAGTCAAACAACTAAAAAGTAGATGGGTGATGCGACTAATTACCAAGAATTTTAGACATCATCAAAGTGAAAAGAAATCAAAAGTATGATAAAGACCTAAAGGAACCATAGGGAGATGTATATGAAAATTTTCAAGAGGGGGAATCCAAATTTTTAAAGTGTCAAAATTTGGGGTTGTTGTAGCGGCTACAACAATTGGAAAACCACTAGTAGAATCTAGAAATATCTATTTTGTTGTCCCTTCAATGGATATATTCTTGAAATGATGCAAGGAAGTATTAACTGATACTATGGGTATCACTTTGAGTTTCCTAACCATTTATAAATGTACCATCCATTTATCTCCTTTGCTAGGTCTTGTTAATATTTGCACACTAAGCCAAGAGCTCACACATGTAAGTCTTCGACAAGGATACAAAGAACATGACAAAGAGTTTATTGTGTTCAAAAATTAAAGTAAATTTTTGGTTATTGCACCATTGCCAGTGAGTGTCCATAGTCCCAATGAATTCACTCAAGAAATCACAAGTATTGCTTCGCTACAAGTGATTATCCATAGCCCCAATGAAGTTGCTTGCATCATCTCTCTAGGAAGGAAGATTTTCTCATGTCTTTACACCTCTCTTTTGTTTATTTTATTTTTCATGCACTTAGCTTTATTTATTCGTGCATTTATTATGATAGGGAAGATGAGGGATCTCGACTTATTTTACAAGGAAGAGAGGTTGTTTCTTGTTTTGTAGAAACTAAAATATTTTTGGACTTAGGTTTTCCCTTGTCCCATATTTCCACATCATATCTTTAGTTGATAGGTGGACAATGAGTTCACACAATGAAATATTTAGGTCCATACCAGAAATAGGGTTCATGTTACATATATAGGTAACACAAACTTATTATGTTTCCCCACAAGTACCTACTAATATTTTCCTCATTAATAAGTTAGAATCATAAGAAAAATGTCTAGGACATAGTTGAATACTAGGGTTTTCAAGTGATTTCCTCATGAAGCAGCCAACACAGCCACACACCACCATTGATGGGATTTCAGCATAAGGGTAAAATGGGAAAAGATTCTCTTCATGGATTTATTATGTATAGACAATGTAGAGAACAAGGCTTAAAATGGAAGAGTAAGTGCTAATGCAATGCAATTCAGAATAAAGAAAAATTGCAATGTTATGTAGATAACAACTAAATGCAATGTAAAGAAAAGTAAAGGAGAAAGATGATGCTAAATGAAAAATAAATGCACCATGCAATGCAACAAATGGAATGCAATATAGGAGAATGAAACTAATTTAAGGATAAAAGAACAATGAAAGATAACTAACCACATGGACGTAAATTTGAACTACATGTGACGGAAAATAAAATGTGAGCGATGAAACTAGATATGAAAACAAAATATGTGCAAAACTACTCTAGCAAGCAATTAAATTAAAACTAAACCTAAACAAAAATCTAACTTAATAAAATAGATCAGGATCATATGAAATCAAACTTCCAGAGGAGATATTGGAGTTGTTCCTAACTTGCAAACACAAATATGATAACAACTAGTATCGATAGAAAACCATGTGAAAATGTAAGGATATTTACCTATGTAACTTGCATAAAAGAGAGAAGGTCATGCCCACTGGAAAAAGAACTCATTAGGAAAGATAGCTCTAGCCAGGATGCAATTCTATCTTAATAGAAAAAATGATAAACATGAAAACATTGGAAGCTTCTCAAAAGCATGCATTCATTTATATCAAGTGCATAAGAAATGAGATGTTTCTTGGTTGCAGAAGAGTTTACCATAAAGGACTCTTCCAACCAATGATAGGCCTTGAAACCCTATACATCTATCAAAGATACACATTCATTCATGTTTAACCAAAAATTCAATAAAAGAGAGATGAAAGGACATTTTCTGACAGAAGAATTAGCTAGATAAGATCCTTCCAACTAATCAATGATTATTTCTTGATATTCAAAAAGAACATCTTGAAAACACTAAAAATATTTCTAAAGTCATCTTACATCTAGTGAAAGGGTGTTGACAAGAGAATATTGTGAGAAAACCCTAATCCAACCTAGTTCAAGTATCTTATTAGGATCGTGACAACCTAAAATAACCATTAGCGAGGTTTGAAGTGCTTCACTCTCCTTAGTAATCACTAAACCTTTAAATTCTAGATGAAAAAATTTCGATGGCTTGGTCAGATTAACAATTTTATGTAGACATCCATCATCAATTATATCAATAAGATCATTAGTAATTGGATTACAATTGCTAGAGTCATTGGTTTGATCAGATGTTTCAATATCACCAAATTGATTATTTAAGACATAAGATTTTTCTCGGCCCATAAATGGAGATGAGTCAATCATAGGTATTTCATGAATGGCCTAAGCTAAAAATTTAACTCCTTCTAATGCTATAGATTACAAACCATAAGAGAGATGTGCAATAATTCCATTATTTTCCTCTTTTGAAGGTGAGGCCTTATTGCCTTGTGCCAACTTAAAACCCAATTCCTCAGACCGAGAGTTTGGAGGATTTAAAATATTTTCAATAGTAATTGATTCACCATAGGAGACAGGACACAAGGATCATTGTGTTGAAGAAGAAGAAGCCTCGATTCCCATAAGAAATTCTTCTATAATCATATTTGATTCCAAATGTAGATTTTGTACATTCACATCTTCTTGAGGAGTTGATAGATCAATAGGTGTATATGGACAGCCATCATGAGATCTATCAATGAGGTCATTATTATCAAAATAAAAGTTGACAAAGCCACTGGTTTGGTTAAGAATTTTGATGGATTTATCAATCATGAGTGGACAGACATTAACCATAGTGTTTTTGTGAATGGCTTGAGAGGTGAAATTATCATCTTGACATGTTGAGGATTTGGAATCAAGAGATAGATGAGAAAATATTTCATATTTTTATTCCCCTATATGTAAGACATTACTACCTCATATCTGATCACAATCTTGCCCAAAAAAGTGAGAGTCAAGTGTCTTTGAAGCAATTATTGGTGTAGCAGATTTATCAAGAAGATCTAGGTACAAGGAGTTATGAGTTGTGGATGAAAGAGGATGAAAGAATCCCTTGAAGAAACATCACTTATGACCAATTCTGATTCAACATTTAGATATTTCACATTGAATTCATTGTGAGGAATCAATGAAATACCAATCAAATTATGCTCTGTAGAATCATTTGAACATTTAGTGTTTTCAAATATAAGGTATTGGTCATTGCAAGAAAGTAAAGATGGGAGCATATTATGAGGAAATTCATGAATGTATTCTACAAGACATTCAATGGTATTATGTTGAATCTCATCAACAAGGGATATGGTTTACAAATTTGATTTTTAGATTTCCCTACTTTTGAGGAATTTAGAAAAACTTGTACCGTAGAACAACTATGCTCCTTTTCATGAAAAATCTCTTCATTACCTAAATTATTGATAACATAAATTTAATTATTGGAAAAATAAATAATTTCATCAGGTAATGAAGTTGAAGGAGGATAAAAAATATTAGGGATAGCAATTTCCTCCTCTAAGACTTGAGACTGTCCCTAACTTACATGTGGAAAAGAGACAAAAGTTGGCATGATGAAAGTAGGGATAAAATATGGCTGATTTGTAACTTCCATATTACCATAATCATTGGATGACGGATATCAACATTCATTTCAGATTTAAATTGTTCCAAAGAAAGATAAAAAAGGATTTAGAACTTTTCGCACAAAGAACTGGTGGGCCCTAGTATTGCAGCAATAATGCTGCAACTCCTGGGACTCCCTTCTTTAATTTTATCAACTCGGTAGTTCGTAACAAACTCGGAAGCGACAGTGTTGTATGCACAAGTACTAGCTCTTGCCGCAGCTATCACTTGGTCAATTGGCACAAGTCCACTAGGGCCTTAAGCCAACTTCTATGAGCTCTAAGAAGAAGCTTTTTAACTGATGGATGAAAGCTAACTCAAAGGAAGCTAATCTACTTGCATAAAGAAATTGAAAAGCTGAAAGGAAATGCAAATCCTAGCAAACCCTAATTTTACTAGCTATCCCTACTGATGCGAAAAAGAGGATGAAAGCTACTAAAAGAGATGCCATTGACTTTTAGGAAGGTAAAATGCATGTGTCTAAGTTATCACTATCTGAAGAAAACATCTTTTTGTATTTTTGAATAAGTTTTTAGAATTATCATGCATGTGATTTTAACTGTTTTTGACTGTGCAGAGGTGGATTGGTGAAAGGAAATGCTTGGAGGAGCTTGGGAAGGTTCAGAGGGGGCCTAAGGGGTCCCTAACACCCTTCTAGAGAGTTTCATAGAGTTTTGCTATCAAAAAACCTCATTCGTGAGCTTCTACAGGAAGTCTGCAGGGGTTCTACAGGATGTTCTGGAATTTTCTATAGCATGTCTGTAATTTTCTACAAGATGCTCAGAAATGGGATTTTGGAGGATGGATGGAGGAAGAAAGATGAAGAAGTGAGTATGGAGGTGAGCTAGGGGTGTGAAGAGGTCCAAGACTTGGGGAATGTAGCTGAGGAGTGGCAAGGATGGTGGGATTTGTTCAAGAAGCAGTGGAGCAATGTTGCACAAGGATACGGGGAATTAGGGCAGAGTGAGCAAATGGAAAATGTAAGGCAAGGATTCTAAGTAGAGGATGAAGGAAGTGGGATTGATGGAGAATGGGTAGATAAAGAAGGATAACAGGTGCTCTGCAAGTTGTTTTTCAAATGAAACAAACAAGGATTTGGAAAATCAAAGGCCTAGTTACGTTAGTTTATTCTGAACTAGATAACAGCAAAGAAATGGAACAAAAGTTTATTTGCAATGAAACCATGTATAATACCTATGCCACGAAGAAATCAAGAATCTGAGTTCATGTAACCAACTTCTGCAATTAAAAATCGAACACTAATGATTGCATGGCGAAGCAAAGACAGTGTTTTTGGTGGCAGCAAGGTCACCTTGATCCCAACTCCTGATCCCACTGAGGGAGAGGTGAAATCAGAGGTGCTTGATGGCCCTTTTTCTGAAGATCTTTGTTAGGCCCCCATACTACTAGTGTAACCCCTTATTGTCATTAGTACAACCCATTTATTATATTGATGTACCCATGTAGTGCCCATATTGTTACTCTTGTGCCCCATAGAAGCCCACTATTGTTATTATTGTGCCCTTACATTATTATTGTTATGTTGGCTCTGATTATGTTATGACCCCTTAGACTCCTATATATAGAAAGGAGGTATTTTCATTTGTATCATCGAAGAATTGTTCATTTATGTAATGTAAAGGAGTTTGCCCCCTCGAAGAGGCTGAATTCTAAGGCGTTGATCTATCTTTTCTATCTTTTCTTGAGCTGGTTTCATAACATTTGGTATTAGAGCTTTGGATTCTAGGGTTTCGCTGCTCCAAACAGGTAATCATGGCATTTTTGCTATAACTTTTTTTCTGTGAAGATCACACGTACTCCACCTGTTATCACTGAGAACTGCAGTTGCATGTATATAGGTTAAGTCCAAAATTTCATGGGTAAAAATGAATGTTATATGGTTGTTCTCCTATGTTTACCACTTAGGGGTCATGTTTTTCAATGATATTGTTGAGAATCATTTTCAAAACCGCGAGTCATCCTCCATCATGATTGATTAAGACATGTCTTGTCTCGTATGTGTCATTTGTCCTTTTCGCAGTTTCAGTTTCGCAGCACCGTTTGATTGGCTGATTCTGCAGCATAGTAATGTTTTAGCCTTTTCGTAGCGCCAACCATTTCGCAGCACATATCACTGAATTATAACTGTCTGCGCTACGAAATCGCGGATTCGGGATTTTGCAGCGCACATTCTTGAAATCTCATGTCCAGGGATGAGTCATTGTGTCTGGTCTGATTGTTGTCAGTTTATGTACCTTCCAAGCAATTACGAGGCATCATTCCACCAATAGGTTCAGAGTCATGCACATTAAGTTCATTTAAATGTTCTTGTCATGCATGGTTGTGTCATGATGTTCTATTATTATTACTTGAAGTGGCCAACTTATATGTTAAGTTATTTGAATTGTAATGAGCCCGAGTTTCTTCTTCAAGAGAGCTGCATTGCAAGCGAGCCTGTGTTCTAAAGTTTGAAGTTGCTTGTTGAGTTGAAGCTGCCGGTGTTACTGTGTGCAAAAGTTTTCAAGGCGTAATGGAGAAGAAAGAGCATCGGTCAGGAAGGTGTCAAAGGGCAGAACCCGAAGGATTAGACTTGACATTGAGGGAGGAAGGTGTTAAAAAGGCATTCAAAGACGTTGGTTGCTGGAGTTTTTGTGAAAAGCTGAAGGGAGGACACACTCAGGTAACAAAAGAATTTGCATTGAATTTTACAGGCTTGAGTTCCAAGGTATCTATGTTAGAATTCCCAGTATCTCCAGAGGCTATTGCTAGGGTAACTGAGATTCCTAGAGGAGGGCAGGAATGGTTCAAAAATTTCAAATTTGATATGAGCCCCTGTAAAATATTCTTGAAGGAAGCCTATGTGAATGAAGATTTGACCAAGGCTGTACCTAGAAGTTATGTTAAGGAGAGTTATGCTATGCTTCTTACTTGTATTCAAAAATATTTAACTTGTGAGGGCAGATATAACAAAGTTTATTCATATCATTTCAAGTTGTTGCTGCATTTCACGGGTAAAGCACCTATAGATCTCCCATTCTACTTGTTTCGAAGCCTCAGTAAGATGTGTGATAAAATTCAATTGAGGAAGGATAATTGTGAGTCATCACTGTTTCATCATGGCCTAGTTAAACTGTTAGTGATGGATGGCTTGCAGAAGATTGGTAGGGATTGGGATTCTTTCATTTATATGGCTGGTTTCCAGAGTAAGACAGGCCTCACCCCACATCCACTTAGAGAAAGAGAAGAATTAATGGAGGAACCCACTATTGCTGAGCTTAGGAAGGAGGCTAGGGAGAAAAAGAAAGTTAAATCTCAGTTGAACAAACCAGTCAAACCCTTGGTTATTAAAGAGCCACCTCAGCCACCTCAGTCATCATCAAAGGAAAAGGTCAAGCAAAAGAAGGATGTTCATGGATCAGCTGAATCTGAAAAAGCATCAAGAGTTAAAACTAGGGGTCAACTAAGCAAGGAGAAAGGTAAATTAGTAGCTGTGGAAGAAAGTCCAATTTCAAAGGCCAGTCTAAGTGACCTACTTGAGGCTATTGAATTTGAGCAGGGAGAACCAGTGCATCTTGAACCCATGCATATTGATTTGACCCAATCTTCTCCTGAGAGTACTAAGAAGTCAAAAGCTTCGAAAAGATTAAGGTTTGATGAGCCTAGTGAGGTGTTTATGTTCAAGCCAAGAAGGCCAGTTACAAGGAAGCAAATTAAAGAAGCTGAGAAAGTGAATAAAGAAGAAGAAGCTGTAAAGGAGAAAGTGCATAAAGCAAAGAAAGCTGTAAAGTCACCCAGAACAGAGGTAATTGAAGTGTTGACAAAAACAGTGGAGGCAGTCAAACATAAAGATAAGAATAAGAAGGTCATCATCACCCAAGGAGGAAATGTGATTGCCATAAAGAGTCAAGTGAAAACAGCCATAAAGGATCAGGTGGGAGCAACCAAAGAAGAAATTGTCAAAGCTAAAAATGTGTTTAAGGAACGTGCAGTTAGGTATGCCAATTATAAAAGAGTTGTGTTAAAGGGCAGTAAAAACCTAATGGGTCAGACAGATTCCGTAGCTGATGTATATACCTGGACGGTCCCAGCACTCAAGCAAGCTAAACTCCTCAAACAAATGAACCTGACCCTGAGAGCTAAGAACAAAGCTTTAAAGAAGGAGGTTTCAAATTTGAAGATGCGGCTAGGTCAGCTAGCTCATTAATTTGAGGAAAAGGTGATATTTTCAGTTTTGGTCAATTTTGTTTGGGTTCCACTATTTTGAAATCATCTAAGTCTTTGGCACCTGTAGAGGAAGTTTGAAAAGTCAAAAGTTCAAGCAAAGGAAGCTTTAGTGCAAATGCATTCTGTTTTAGTAAAAACAGCAGTTTCGTAGCGCGCTACGAAACTGCTGTAGGTGCTGTTTTATAAGAAAAACAAGGAGTCTAATGATGAGGTCAGCAAATTTTTGAAGGAAAAGCCTCAAGGACATAATGGAAACCATAAAAGACTCCCCTAGCTATTCAGAGAATGATAGATGTGCATTTTGAAAAGGTGAAATATTTTGTTTCTAGCTCAAGTCTCGTTAAAGGCACTTTATGACCGAATTGTTAGGGTTTCTGTTAAAGTTTTCGGAGATTTTTGTTTGTACACTTGTTCAGCTCACAAAGCTTCCAGCTCATTGGAAAGTATGGTGATATGCGTTGTTTATGAAGACTTAGAGAGCAGGGGACATGTTCTTTAAGAAATGAAGAATGTTGGGAGACAGGGACCGTGAAAACAGAGCACATCTTTTGGTTAATTAATGAGCCATCTGCGCAACAAGAATCCAAAGCCAGCTCGTTCAGTGTATTCTCCTCCAAGATACTTCAACCAAAGCAGATAGAGGACATGTGTCAAGACTCAGAAAAGCATCATGCTACGAGGAGGACAGATTTTGGGTTTTGAGTAAATTAAGATCATTTGTAATTACAGTTCAGCAATCATGTAATTAATGAATTAGTTATACAGTAGATAAGGATAGTTAATAGCAACCTTCGATGCTCCCCTCATGCTGGAGGAGGAAGCTCGAGGTGGTTAAGCATGTAATCCTATATATGTATCAAACTGGGATGTAATTGGGGTTGGATGTTTTTTGGAAAAAACAGAGTTTATATTGGCTTATGTAAAGACTTGTTACAGTAATATAATAGACTACTTTGTTCTTCTCAGGATTCATACTTTGTTCAGATGCTCAAGATGTATGTGGCTTTGTCTTATCCTTTATGTTTTCCAGCTCTATAGATATACAATCACTCTGAATTCACCTAGTTGCTCAGATTTTCTGTGTATATTTATGAGTTGAGGTTCATTTGAGAAATGTTTTGAGTGTTTAGACTTTACATGCCCTGACTTCCATGAATGTGTAGTTTATGGTTTACTGAAATGGTGTTTGACTCCATGAACCCAATGGAAGAAATCTTATGTTTTCTGTCCAACCAGCATGTTTATTAAAGTTTTCATATCAAGAGTTAGCCCTCTTAGTGTTAATCATAATCAGTAGTTTGTTTTGAGAGAGCCCTCTCAGGTTAGGGAGGCTAATCCTTAGCCAAGAGTCTGGTCTGAAACAGTTACATAAAATCTTACTGATTGGCAGCCCTCAGTACCTGATTTTGTGATAACACCACCTATGTCCATTCTATGTGATAATACAAGTTCAATAAGTATTTCAAGTAATCAAGTCATGCATTCAAAGACTAAAGACATACCTATCAAATATCATTTTCTCCGAGAACAAGTGCTTGAACAAAAGGTCAAATTGGAGTATGTTACCTCCAAAGAATAGGTTGTTGATATATTCACCAAACCACTGCCCAGAGAGACATTTGAATACCTCAGATAGAATCTGTGAGTAGTTGATGCATCATCTTGTTGTTGAAACTTATATGTTTCAAAAAAAAGTAGTTGTACGCAAGTTTCTTGAAGTGTATCTGCATACATACGCCTATTTCTGTGGATACAGTCGCAAAAAAAACCCCTTATTGTTATTAGTACAACCCACTTATTATATTGATGTACCCATGTAGTGCCCATATTGTTTCTCTTGTGCCCCATAGAAGCCCACTATTGTTATTATTGTGCCCTTACATTATTATTGTTATGTCGGCTCTGATTATGTTATGACCCCTTACACTCCTATATATAGAAAGGAGGTATTTTCATTTGTATCATCGAAGAATTGTTCATTTATGTAATGTAAAGGAGGTTTCCCCATCGAAGAGGCTAAATTCTAAGGCGTTAATATATCTTTTATATCTTTTCTTGAGCTGGTTTCATAACATTTGGTATCAGAGCTTTGGATTCTAGGTTTTCGCTGCTCCAATTAAGTAATCATGGCATTTTCTCTATAACTTTTTTTTTCGACGTTTCAGAAGTTGAAAAAAATCCCATTTGAGAATAAATCGCGCTAAATCTCGGTTCCGAATTTCAGAGCCTCTTGCGCTACATTTGCAGAGATATGATCCAAGGAAGTTGGTCTTTTTATAAACTCCTGAATTACATTCCAAACAGGTGACCTGGGGAAAATCATCATAACTTTCTCTCTGAGCATCGGATTGAAATTTTGTAAGAAATTATAGAAAGGGGATAGATTGTAGTTTCTTGTATATCTTTTTCAAAGGAAAAGCTCGAAAATTGACACGTGGAACCTCATACAAGTTCGCTCTTCTGGAAAGTTCTATAATCAGGTCATCTTGGGAGATTGTGCATAACTCTTTCTTGTAGAATCCAATTTGGATCAGACTAGTGGCATTGGAAAGAGGACATAGAGGGCTACTATAGGTAGCAATTTTAGAACTTAAATATTCGAAAGTACAGCGTTATAGTCGTTTCAAGATCGAGTTCCTAAAATCAATAAAAAGAAAGATGATGAAGTTTGATGGCAAGGATACGGTAAATTGGATACTTCAGATGGAGAAATATTTTGATCTACATGGTGTACCATTGTTACAAAAAGTATGTATTGCATCTTCATATTTAGAACTGGATCAATTTTTATGGTATAAAGGGATTTGTTCTTGTAAACAACTTGTTACGTGTTCAATTCTCACGAAGGAAATGATAGCACATTATGAGGATACAAAGAGCAACACCTTTACAACAACGCCACAACAATTGGAAAGATTAAAAGGGCTTTGTGACATACTGGAAAGTAAAATTATGGCAAAAAAAGAATTCTACCCCTCACAACTATAAATATGGAAGTGTTGTTTCCCCTAGCCTTCCACAACCTACAAGGGTTACACCACAACAATTGGAAGAAAAAAGAGAAAAATGGCTTTGTTACAATTGTGATAGAAAATACACTAAAGGTCATAAGTGTGCTGAGAAGAAATTATTTTACATAGAGAATGAAGAGGAGGAAGAAAAGGATCAAGAAACATAAAAAAAAGAGGATATATGCCAGGACCCAACCCCAGAGAAAGAAGAAATGAATCAGACCATATCTTGTAAACTATTGGCAAGAATGACCACTTCTCAAACTCTCAAGATATAAAGACATATCAAGAAGAAAAAGGTGCAAGAAGTGAAAGATCACATCAAGAAAGAAGAAATGAATCCAACCATATCTTGTAATTCATTGGTCAGAATTACCACTCCTCAAACTATCAAGATAGAAGGACATATCAAGAAGAAAAATGTTCAAGAAGTGAAAGATCACATCGAGCGTCAAGAAATGAATCTAACCATATCTTGTAAAGGATTGGAATAAATTACCACTCCTCAAAATATAAAGATAGAAGGACATATCAAGAAGAAAAATGTTCAAGGAGTGAAAGATCACATTGAGCATCAACAACAAGTTCTCCAACTTTTAAAGGATAATGCCACTTTGGTGCAAAATCAAATGAAACAACAGGTAGATCAACATCATAATGAAAAATGTTTTGATGTAGGTGATTGGGTATTTTTACTACTACATCTAAAGCAAGCTATTTATGAGAAGGAAATGTTGGCAATACTACATGCACTTAAAAATTGGCGACGTTACCGAATGTGAAGACTCTTCAAGGATGAGGATGTGGAAGCATTGTTTTGTGCTATTTCTATTATCCAACCAAATTGGATAAACAAAGCAAGGGATGAATGGAAGAAGGACAAAGAAGTATGGCCACTTATTCAAAAGTTGCAAAAGATCCCAATTCAAACAATATTGCCAGAAATTGAAGAGAAAGGAAAAATCATATTGGAACCTGGAGTAGGCACAAAAACAAGAACCCGACAGCTACGAAATCGATCAATTTCAGAGTATCTCATCAAGTGGAAGAAATTACCTACTGAAGATTCCACATGGGAGGACAAGAATTTTATACATAAGCATCAAGAACTACTCAAGCATTGAGGACAATGCTTTTTGAAGGAGAGGGGCATGTTAGGCCCCTATACTACTAGTGTAACCCCTTATTGTTATTAGTACAACCCACTTATTATATTAATGTACCCATGTAGTGCCCATATTGTTACTCTTGTGCCCCATAGAAGCCAACTATTGTTATTATTGTGCCCTTACATTATTATTGTTATGTTGGCTCTAATTATGTTATGACCCCTTAGAATCCTATATATAGAAAGGAGGTGTTTTCATTTGTATCATCCAAGAATTGTTCATTTATGTAATGTAAAGGAGGTTGCCCCCTCAAAGAGGCTAAATTCTAAGGCGTGGATTTATCTTTTCTATCCTTTCTTGAGCTGGTTTCATAACAATCTTCCCTGTTATTAACCTATCAACTAAATTTGAACATGAAAAGCCTTTTTAATCATCAAAAGCAACCTACATAACAAAACAAGATTTAAATCTAAATAGCATATTTTATTCTAAGAATGTAGCAAAGACACATAAAAGTAAACAAATGAGGTATTGAGAACTTGAGATGGGCCCAACCCCAAGAGCTACAACCTCCTAAGAGAGATTTAGAGCTAGTGCAAAGCTAGATTCATCTTTATTGATAAAAAAGAATAGTTACATTCCAAAAATTGTCCCCAAGGAAAAGCTTGAAAATGTGCTAAAATGCAAAGCTAATCTACTACCTAAAAAATGACTAAAATAGAACTACAAACTAGCGAACTTCTGCCTACAAAGTGACTAACTAAAATGAGGCCCTAAGCCCTCTTATTTATACAAATTGAGGACCCCAACAGCCCTCCTAAACTTTAGGAACTCGGCTGCCAAAACTTGTAGTTAACAACACTTTTACTAGCACTTGCTCGGGTGCCCTTGTGATAATAGATTTGGTGGCCCTTGAACTCCGAGCTGATGGTGGGGAATTCGAGGTAAGGGCCCATGAATGAAGGGGACACCTTCCTACAAATCCTCTCCCTTGTTCTTCCACGAATTTGGCTGCCAAGTGCTCATTAAAACCTTTGATTTTGTCTCAAAATTGACTAAAAATCTACACAAAGCACCCATTAGACTTGTTGGCATAATGAATAACCCAATTCACCCTATTAGCATAAATATAATAAAAAACATGCAATAAACTAATGAGAATGGTGGATTAAGTCGAATTAGGAGGTTGAATGAGCCCATATAATTATCCATTTTTGGGGCTCATCATCACCCCCTACTGAAAGTGTTGCTCATCCTCTGAGCAGCTAATCTATCTCCTCGTCTTTGATGGCCCTGGTGGCCTCCCTGTCATGCCAAGCTTTTGAAGTGATTTCCTCTTCTCGGTCATGAAACCATGCTCTTCTCTCTGCTTCTTCCCACTGCCTATGCTCCTTTTCCTAGAGAATTCTCAGCTTCCTGTAGAACTCTCTCGGCATCCTGTAGAGAGGCCTTTGTGTCCAACATTTTCATTCTTTCTCTCCAGGTTGATGTCTTCGGGCTTCCCCATTCATAGGTGATGGATGCCTTTGAGGGAGACCTCTCCTTCTGTGTAGCTTGTGTGTCTAAAATCGTGATTGGCTCTTTCGACAATGGCTGGGGTCTGCCAGCTTTTATCTGCATGCTCCTTCTTGCCTTAAAATACATGGAAGGCTCCCTCTTTTAGTTCCCTTTTTGCTTTGGAGATGTGCTTAGGGTGGCCAACACAGCTACTACCTCCCTGGCTAAAATCTCAGGTGATTTTCCCTTTTGTTGCCCTGTCTCCATGCTTCCTGTAGAAAGTCCTGTGTTGATTGTTTTCTGGCTTCTTGTAAAACTGTCTTCACTATTTCAGTCTGCTTGGATGGGGATGTCTTTCCTTTCTTATCTAAGTGGTGGCCTTGGTTGTGTCCTCACTTGCTTGGAAATTTTCAGTCCTCTCTGCCCTTCTCTGCAATCGTTTCTCCCTTGGTGTTTGTGCCTTTGTTCCACCCACATTTTTGGGCTCGGTAGCTTGGCCTTTCCCTCGTTTCTCTTCTTGTTCTTTCTGTGGTGGTCTGTCCTATGTTTCCTTACCCCTAGCTTTCTCTTCTGCCTCAATTCGTTCCCTGTCTTCACTGCTGGATGAAGTGTAAGTTCACACAGGAACCTGAAATGATAACCATGGATAATGCTGAATTATGAATCCCCCTGGCATGGTGAGAGTGATCCCTTTTTCTTATGCTTTGGTCGGAAAAGGAAATGTTGTTTATAGTTTCCCCCTAGACTCAAGGAAGGATTCCTCAGCTGTTTGATATCAATGAACAAAAATTCCCTGGTTTCAAGACTTTTGCTGCCCAAATACTCGGTTGTCCGTGTATAAAAGGAAGACTTAGGTTTCCATAGACAGGGCACAGAGCTCAATTCTCATCCCCAGTGCTCATACAGCCATGTAAATTTGAATTCTTCATGCACAGGTTAGCCCTCACAATGCTTTATCTTTTCTACAGGAGGAAATTTTTTAACGGGAACTATGGAGGAGAATTTTGACACAAAATCGACTGAGAAATTTCGTGCCACACACAAGCAGCTACTATTTGTTTACTCACAAGCAAACTTGTTTCATACTTTCTTATTCAAAACAATTTAATTCACCACCTTTTGTATGTATCATGCATGGAAGAGTGTTTTTTCAAGCCTACCTCTCTCATAACTCCAAACTCGATGAAGAAAAGTCCAGGCTTCTCTGCTTCGGAAGAATATGTCATACTTCCTGAAGAATGCCTTCCTGTAGAATGCCCCTGTGCCTCTAAGCGAGTCCGATACGCAGCAGAATCTCGAAGACAGGTAGAAAAAATGGTGGAGGATTACTAGTTAATCTTTTTGTGCATACTTCAATTGAGGATGTTGCAAGTGCAAATGAACAGTAGTTTGTGACTTTCAGCTGAGCATTCTTTAATTGCTGCGTGATTCATGGTGAGGTGGAAAAAATGTACGCTGGCCCATGCATATGGCAGTGCTGTCACAAAACATCATGTTTCCTACCTGTTATCACTCCTATCAATTACGTTGAAGGCTAAACAATCACCACTACTTGTTTCCATATTTCCTCCTGAGTTGGCTGAGCACACGTGTCGTATTGACCGATCGAGCGTTGTTTGAACTGAATGAGGGTGGCCAGTTAGCTAGCCACTGATTTTTTAATCACAACCATCTCATTGGTCACGTAGTTTTCAAATTACATTCATGCAATCAGAGGAACGAGTTTTAGTCACATACTTGAGTGTCGAATGGTTGTTGTGAGGTATTGTGGCCTTTCATTTGCTGCGTGCATTGGTTTCTATGGTTACATGATGGCTTGGTTTCTGATTCATGGCTGTTTTCCTTGTGCAGGTGTCCTCTGGCTAGATCTCAGTTGCAAAAATTTGTTTCCACGTTCAGATCTACACCCTCAAGCTATTGATGTTGAATTTCCACAGGACAGAAACTTGTTTTCGCCATTTCTCCGGAACGATAGACCAGATCAATCTGAAACTTTTTGAGCATGTTCCTATCATCATTATGCACGTCCCATAGAAAAATTGTTAACAATGGATGCACAGATTTTGAGAAAAATGGAAAATGGATGAAGATTATAGAGGTAGATTTCTTGGAAACCATGGATCGGAATCAACTGAAACTGCTTGGGTAGGTTATTATCACCCATATGCATCTTCCCATGAAACAGGGGTTGAAATCGATGCACGGATATGGAGAAAATGTAAAAATGGCTGACGGTGATGGAGGTTGATTTCATGGAAACAGTGCACCGGAATTGGCTGAAATTGCACGGGCATGTTTCCATCGTCCCTATACAACTCGCCTTGTAACAATTTTGCAAATGGATGCACGGTTTTCAAGCTAGGGAAAAAACAAATTTTGTTCTATGTATTTTTTCTTCAAAGCATTCTACAAGTTTTTGCATGATAAAAAAATGAGCTTGGGCTGTGATGCAGGCATGGAGATGGTGGAGGAGGAGTTGGAAGATTGCAAGAGGACTTCTGAACCCTTGAGGAAGCTATCATGTTTGCCAAACTACCTTTTTGAAATCCATTTCTAGCTTCCTGTAGAAATCTTGTAATTTCTACAGGAACTTCTTGTAGAACACGCAGTTTTGAGGAGAGTAGCACAATGAGATGGAAAAAATGACGGAGAAGGGTGAGGGATGGAAAAATGGATGCTTGCAAGCCTCATGGACATATTCCTAGCCTTCTGGTCCTCTTTGGAGATCGATTTTGGCTTGTTTGTAGGCTTCCTGTAGAAGACACAAAACTTCCTGTAGAAAACACAGAACTTCCTATAGAAGGCACAAAACTTCCTCTGTCTTTGTTTAGAGTGATCCTCCTGAATTGCAATGTCCTTGCTACAACCTGAAATTATTCAATGGAAATTAGATATATTTTTCTTTTTCTCTTTTTTTTTTTTTGAAAACAACTAGGGCGCCTCATGGAGGTTTTCACCCTAATTGCCTGCCCTGGGTGCCTCCAAGGGAGGTTTTCACCCAGAGATCTTATTCTCTTTTCTCTTTTTTCCAAACCCATTGGCCGCCTCATGGACGTTTTCAAACAATGAGCAATCTAAGGCGCCTTCGAAGAGTTTTTCACCTTAGATTTTTATTTTCCTCTTATTTTCATTTTTTTTTTTTTTTTTCTCTTTTTTCGTTTTTTTTTCTACCCTACCCTACTTGAAAAATGAAATTCTTTTCAAGTGTAAGAATACTTCCAATGGAGCCATGTACACATCGAGATTAGAGACAAAATGATGTGGAGGCTTGAAATGCATGCTTTGACAACTATCCGGATTTCAGAGACCAAATGATTTGACTTTGAAGGGATCAAACATAGCTGAAGAAGAGAGTACTGCTGCAACTTAGTGACCGTTTGAAACCATATCTTAATATAGCTCTGATATCCTTGGTCATTTCTCCGATCTGGATCATGTTTCATGTCACCTTCTACCATGACTTTCTCATCTTTCTCTTTTTGCTGATCTTTCTCTTGAATACATGGAAGATTTGACGGTAACCATGACAAAACTCTCTCGATCTCTGATTTTGATGCCTTCTCTTCATTAACTACAGCCCATGGTTCTTTGATCTTTTCTTTTGAATCTTCTTTTTCCTTTGGTCCTTTAATGTTGTCAATATAATCTCTGTTTTGCAATATTCTTCCTGAGTTATGGTGAAGATCATCGAGCTCAAGAGGAGTCGTTCGGACATGTTGTGCCTCAACTTTGCAATTGGGTTGAGATATTCCAATGTGAAGGTTTCGAAATGGTGGTATGGGTAGTTGAGTGGGGGTGTATATTTGAGATGGATGTGGATGGGGTTGTGGTTGGGCAGGTGGTGGAGGCAAAGGAGTGGGATGAGATTTGTACTGGGGCCTCCACCCCTGATGAGGTGCATTCCACTGAGGTTGTAGCTAAGCATAAGAGTGAAACGAATGAGCAACTGGAGGAGCATGGTATTGCGGAGGATACGACCAAGGAGGGGGTGTGGACCAGGAAGGATGAGCAAGTGGACCCCAAGAAGGCATGGAAGTGTCTTGATAGGGGTTATAATAGGTCTGGGATGTCTCTTGCATTCCCTCCTGGTAAGTTCTAGGTCCATGTGGCCTCCTTTGGTTCATGAAATAGGGTGGTTCAATGGCTCCTTTGGCTCTCTGATATGCAGCTTTAAGTCCAGGCAAAGAAGGGCACTGATTCATAGGATGGTATTCTTCACAGACGGAACACACTTCTAGGGAGTGCAATTTACATTCGTTCCTAGGATGCTTTCTAGTGCACCCAGGACAAAAGATGGCCAAAGCCCTCTTGGCTTCCTCTTGCTTCCCTTGGATTTGTAAGGTATCCAGTTGCATGGCAAGAAACTGCCTCATATTTCTCTTGAAATCTTCCATCTGATTTGCAAATTCCTTTCTGGATAAGATACTGCTCCCAACATTTCTGCTTGTAGCCATTTGCTCCAGAGGAAAGTTTTCTTCTTCTTCTTCCCTTGAGGTTCTTCAAATATGTCTTGCTGTCCACCTAAGGGTTCTTTGATCACAGCCATCGAAGAAGAGAGAAGGTTGGATGTGTGAAGCAGTGGGGGTGTTGTGCAATCATTTTTCTGAATTATCTCTACTCCTACAAGGCATGAAAGGAAATCTTGTTGGCTAATTTTTGCTCTCTTTTTTTTTTGCTTGTACCTACAAAACTAAAATAGATTGAACTGCAACTAACTATCTTGCTGAAATGAAAATGCGGAATTGAAATGAAAGCAGGAAAGGACTAATCTATTTTGCTCAAATGAAATTGCAGGAATGAAATGCTAGTCTACGCTTGCAGAATTGAAATTGCGGAATTAAAATGCTAATCTATGAAAGCGGGAAATATCTAATCTACGCTTGGTGAAATGAAATGAAAGCAGGAAATGTCTATTCTACTTTTGCAGAAATGAAATTGCAGAATGGAAATGAAATAAACTACTTAGCAGAAGGTTGTAGTAGAAAATAGAAGAATAGCAGCAATCACCAATACTCTGACGCTTCCCCGGCAACGACGCCAAAAAGGTGGTGGGCCCTAGTATTGCATCAATAATGTTGCAACTCCTGGGACTCCCTTCTTTAATTTTATCAACCCGGTAGTTCGTAACAAACTTGGAAGTGACGGTGTTATATGCACAAGTACTAGCTCTTGCCATAGTTGTCACTTGGTCAGCTGGCACAAGTCCACTAGGGGCTTAAGCCAACTTCTATGAGCTCTGAGAAGAATTTTTTAACTAATGGATGAAAGCTAACTCAAAGGAAGCTAATCCACTTGCAGAAAGAAACTGAAAAGCTGAAAGTAAATGCAAACCCTAGCAAACCCTAATTTTACCAGCTAGGCCTACTGATGCGAAAAGGAGGATGCAAGCTACTGAAAGAGATGCCATTAACTTCTAGGAAGGTAAAATGCATGTGTCTAAGTTATCACTATCTGAAGAAAACATCTTTTGTATTTTTGAATAAGTTGTTAGAATTATCATGCATGTTCTTTTAACTGTTTTTGACTGTGCAGAGGTGGATTGGTGAGAGGGAATGCTTGGAGGAGGCCAGGAAGGTTCAGAAAGGGCCTAAGGGGTCCCTAACACCCTTCTAGAGAGTTTCACAAAGTTTGACTATCAAGAAACCTCATTCGTGAGTTTCTACAGGAAGTTTGCAGGGGTTCTACAGGATGTTCTGGAATTTTCTACAAGATGTCTGTAAATTTATACAGGATGTTCAAAAATGGGATTTTGGAGGATGGATGGAGGAATAAATATGAAGGGGTGAGTATGGAGGTGAGCTAGGGGGTGAAGAGGTCCAAGACTTGGGGAATGGAGCTGAGGAGTGGCAAGGATGGTGGGATTTGTTCAAGAAGCAGTGGAGCAATGTTGCACAAGGATATGGGGAATTAGGGCAGAGTGAGAAAATGGCAAACGTAAGGCAAGGATTCTAAGTAGAGGATGAAGCAGGTGGGATTGATGGAGAATGGGCAGATAAAGATGGATAATAGGTGCTCTGCAAGTTATTTTTCAAACGAAACAAACAAGGATTTGGAAAATCAAAGACCTAGTTACGTTAGTCTATTCTGACCTAGATAACAGCAAAGAAATGGAACATAAGTTTATTTGCAATGAAACCATGTATCATACCTATGCCACAAAGAAATCAAGAATCTGAGTTCATGTAACCAACTTCTACAATTAAAAATCGAACACTAATGATTGCATGGCGAAGTAAAGACAATGTTTTTGGTGGCAACAAGGTCACCTTGATCCCAGCTCCTGATCCCACTGAGGGAGAGGTGAAATCAGAGGTGCTTAATGGCCCTTTTCCTAAATATCTTCCCTGTTATTAACCTATCAACTAAATCTGAACTTGAAAATCCTTTTTAATCATCAAAAGCAACCTAAATAACAAAACAAGATTTAAATCTAAATAGCAGATTTTATTCTAAGAATGCAGCAAAGACACATAAAAGTAAACAAAGGAGGTACTGGGCACTTGAGATGGGCCCAACCCTAAAAGCTACAGCCTCCTAAGAGAGATTTAGAGCTGGTGCAAAGCTGGATTCATCTTTATTGATCAAAAAGAATAGTTACATTCCAAAAATTGTCCCCAAGGAAAAGCTTGAAAATGTGTTGAAATGCAAAGCTAATCTACTACCTAAAAAATGACTAAAATTGAACTACAAACTAGCTAACTTCTACCTACAAAGTGGCTAACTGAAATGAGGCCCTAAGCCCTCTTATTTATACAAATTGAGGACCCCAACAGCCCTCCTAAACTTTAGGAACTCGGCTGCCAAAACTTGTAGTTAACAACACTTTTACTAGCACTTGCTCGACTGCCCTTGTGATAATCGATTTGGTGGCCCTTGAACTCCGAGATTATGGTGAAGAATTCAAGGTAAGGGCCCATAAATGAAAGGGACACCTTCCTACAAATCCTCTCCCTTTTTCTTCCATGAATTTGGCTACCAAGTGCTCATTAAAACCTTTGATTTTGTCTCAAAATTGACTAAAAATCTGCACAAAGCACCTATTAGACTTGTTGGCATAATGACTAACCCAATTCACCCTATTAGAATAAATATAATCAAAAACATGCAATAAACTAATGAGAATGGTGGATTAAGTCAAATTAGGAGGTTTAATGAGCCCATATAATTATCCATTTTTGGGGCTCATCAAGAACTCCAGTCCACATCTCTTTTAGGAAATTGATAACAAAGATGTAGAAATCTATGAGAAAAATATTACAATAATTCATTTGGTTTCATTATAAGCTTATTGATCTTTTAAAACAAACTTTGATGATCATACCTATCAAAATCATAATGAATCTCCTTAATGAAGCATTTGAAATAACGAATAGATGTAGCTGATAATGTTTTGCACCATTCTTTGACGTGCCCTTCAAGTGTAAGAATGAAAAGTATGCAAGAGAAAAATTCATAATGCACATCATTAGAAATGGAATATTGAAGAAATTGAAGCATATGTTCTAATATAGATATTTCACCCTCACCATCATATTTACTCAGTGACAAGCAATCAACTATTTGTACCAGAATTTAAATATTTATCCTTTAATAAAAATAACCTGGGATGGAGATTTAGGAAGGAGCCACTTCAAAGTGGAACGTTAAAGCAGAGGCTCCATAAGGTCAACTTGTCATCTACCTCCCTTCTAGTGCCAAATATGTTTACGGGGAAAAATGTATCACCAACAATGAGGGGGTGTCCCCGATGTGAGGTCCCAATTAGACCTCACACCATTTAGGATAGGAGACTCACCCGGTATGTGGGCTCTACTGCCATCATGTGTGTTTTCTCTTGGTCTTCAAATGCAGAGATGTTAGAGTGAAAGTGAGTCTGAAATTCTTGGAGAATTAGGACAAAATCATTCCTCCATTGATAAATTTGCATAAAAATGTACAAGAACAAAGAAATAAAACAACAAGAAGAATATAATTCAAGAGGAATCAATTAGATAAGACCACCTAATACATGCTAGTAAGAAATTACTAGAGGTCAACTGCAATTTAGTTCATAGTTAGTTACTAGCATCTACATGGAATAAGAAAGAAAATATTCAAAATAAAACATACAAATGATAGCCATGCATTAGGACTTCAACATACAACCAATATGCAACCACACATGCACACACCATGGAAATAATGGAGAACCATTATAAATGATGGTTGTCTACACACAATTTATGATCTCGCTAATCCCTCGAAATTTGTTCATCCAACATTTGAAGGCTTAGGGACTTGTCAGGATAGTGAGGTACTTTAACCCTTGCTGATGGTTATGTGAGGTTCTCAAGATCCTGATGAGATCCTTGAACTAGGTTGGATTAGGGTTTCCTCGCAAGATTCTTTCCTCAACACTATATCACTATATCTAATCTCATCTTTGTAATATTTTCAGTGTTTCTGAGTTTTTCTTTTTGTTTATCATGATAGAATCACTTATTGGATGGAAGAATCGTACCTGGATAATTTTTTTACTAATAATCAACCTCTCATTTCTCATGTGCTCAGTGTGAGGAAAAAAGTGAAGGGATACACACCTTTGAGGGGTTTTCAAGTTTTTCATGTCCATCATTATATATTTGAAGATCAAATTGCGACCTGGCTAGAGTAGTATTTTTTGGTAAGCACTTTTACTAGTAAACAAGACCTTTTTCGTCTTGTGCATGTTATGGAGGTATGTGTTTTTGTTTTTGCACAAGAAATTCCCTTAGGTGACACAAGATGTTCAAATCATTTTGTGGAGCATAAATTGTGTGCTAATGGGTTGATTATTTAAGCTAATGTGAGTGTGAAAAATATGAATTGATGCATGTTCCTTCAAGATAATCTTTTAATATTCTTTAGGCTTGTTTTCACTATTCCTTGTATCCTAACTTAACTTTCAAATCTGCTATTCCAACAAATAGTTTTATCCCCTAGACTTCCATTTTTTTGGCCTAACTTGTAATCAAATACAAGGTAATGATATCTTATATTTCAAAGAGGAAACCAATGAATTTTCAATCCATGTTTCTTTTCATTTTCCAATTCTCAACATGTGAAGAGGAAGATTCTACAACCAAAACCATTTGTGAAATCTCACCATATGATCCATCTCCATTTTGAGAAATGAAGAACCTTATGTGTTAAATGACTAATATGATCAAAAAAATGGCTTTAATAACTGTCATATACTTAATCATTATCCCACCAATAAATCTAATTATAATTGTGTCTACATCTGTTGATTTCACCAAGACACCAACATTTGATGATTCACCATTTGAAGGTTTAGAGATTTGTCAAGAACTTGAGGCAGTTCAACTCTTGCTAATGGTTATGTTCATTCCTTAGGATCTTGACAAGATCCCTGAACGAATCATATCTAGGTTTCCTTGCAAGATTATTTGTATAGCTCAATTGCACTAAATGAATGCTCATCCTAGAAATTTTTCGGGGTTTTCAAGCTTATATTTTTCTTATCATGACATAGTTTCCTATTTGTTGGAAGAGTCCTTTTTGGTAAACTCTTCTGCAACCAATCCACATCTCCTTTATCGTGTGTGTGATAAAAATTAATACATTCATTTGAGAGGCTTCTGGGGTGTTCATGTTTCTCATTATATATATCAAGATAAAATTATGGTTTGGTTAGAACAATAATTTTTGGTGAATTGTTTTTCCAACATGTGAGACCTTTTTTTTTTTGTGCAGGTTACATAGGTAAACACATTTGTTTTTTCAAATTACTTCATACTGGTTATAATATTATACATATTTCTGTTTGCAGGTTAGGATAAACTCCTATGACTTCATTGGAAGTTTGACATTGCATAATCTAGATCTTATTTTCAGTTAGATTAGGAAGGTTTACTTTCAGTGTTTGCTTGTTAGAATAGTTATACATGCATTTGTTTTCAGTGTCATTTCCTTTTTATTTTGTTTTCATTTGCATCAAATGCAGTTAATCTCATTTCTTTACTATTTCATATTTTAGTTAGTTATGTTCCCATGCATTTTCTTTGAAGTTGCAATTTATTTCACATCTAGTTGAGTTCCTTTGCATTTTTTTTTTATTTTTGCATTTAACATCGTCTTCTTGCATTGTTTTTCCTTGCACCACATTTACTTTCTTTCTTTTTTTATGTTGTATTTTTTCTTTCATTTTTCATTGTATTACACTAGCATTCATCCTTCCATTTAAGCATGGTTCTCTACATTATATTTTTCAAGTCTATTCATAAATGATTCCATGAATAACTTCCCTTATTTTCCTTGCCCAAAAGGCTGAAATATCAATAATTGGTTGTGGGTAGTTGTGATGGATTCTCCATGAGGAAATTGCTTTTATACCTTAATATTGAAACTTCGTCCTACATACTTTTCCATGAGTCTGCTTTGTTAATAAGGAAAATGTGAATTGATATTTTTGGGGAGCTCTAATAAGTTCATATGACCTATATCTATAATATGAACTCTATTTGCAACATGATCCTGAACATGATGTCGTGATTTTATTGTCCACCTGTCATTTGGAGATGTGATGTGGAAATATGGAATCAAGGCAAAACTAAGTTAGAAATCCTTTAATTTATGGAAAACAAGAATCAACCTCTCTTACTTGTAAAATAAGTCAAGATCCTAGCTCATTCAACATGACACAATGAAATCCCTAACAAATGATGCCAAGTGAATATAAAAAGAAAATAAATTAAAGGTTAAATTCTTGAGAAAGGCTTCCTGCATAGAGAGGTGATGTAAGAGACTTCATTGCGCTATGGATGCTCACTAGCAGTGAAGTAATGATTGTGATTTATTGAGTGACTCTGTTGGGGCTATGGACACTCACTAGAAGCCTAGCAACACTAAAAACTCACTTTAAAGGTCTGAATATAATGAGCTATATGTGATGTTCTCTATATCATCATCATATACTTACATGTGTTAGCTCTTGGTTTAGTGTGTAAAAAGACTAACAATACCTAGCTAAGGATATATATGGATCATACACATCTATAAATGGTTGAGTAACGCAAGTTATACCCACAATATCTATTCAATACTTCCGTGCATCATTATTTTCAAGATTCTATCTATTGAATGGATTGAGGAAAATATGCTAGATTCTATCAATGGTTCACCAATTTTTGTAGCCACTACAAAAGCCTCAAATTTCAACACTTTCAAAATTTGGAGTCCCCAACTTGAAACTTCTCAAATACATCTCCCTATGGTTCTTCAAAGTCCTTAACCTATAATTTATTTTTGCTTTCATGATGTCTAAAAGGCTTGGTCTTTAGTCACATCGCCCATCTACTTTTTAGTGGTGTGACTAAGATTCAGAGCATAGAACCGTTTATTGCAAATTGAAAATTGTTGCAATTTTCAGAAGGAGTTCCAACTATCCACTAAAGCTATGAACTAAAATATGAGACTTAAATATTCCCTCATTGCATCCAAAATCGTGAATTTTTATTTGTCATAGTGACTAATTTTCGTCGTGACTTTTCCTATAGTTTCCCCTATAGATCGGACTTCCTCATTATAGTTCACATATGCAACTAGTTTATATGAAGAATCCCCCCTGCTCTTCAAGACCTTAACAACCATTCCTGCAACATGGCATATTGGGTTATCATTTGAGGAGATGGTTGGTCATACTTTCACTAAGCATGTCATTCTTCATTATCTCCCTCAGTTTGCATGAAAATATTATAATTTGTGGCATTCATACTTACTCTATTTTGTAAAATATATCTCTACATTGTATATTTATACATAGTCAAAGGGTGCCATGTGGATTATACTTATGCATGTCTTCATATGTCCAGGGATTGGATGAGGCTGTAGTTGGACTAGATGGCCTATCACCATTAGAACCAATTCTTAATGGAAATTTTATACTAGATGATCAATAGGACTGAAGCATACATCATGGTCCACCGGTGTGCTGGGTTGTGTTATATTCTTTCCACATAGTTAATAAGGGGTTTGAAGGGCACCCGTAACCCCACTTTATGGGGTCCAGGGCAGCGCCCCGGAAAATTTTGTTTTTGGACCCTATGTTAGGTTGGGCGGACCCACCTATGGTTCTGTGCATGATTTTCCCACATGATTTTTGGACGCGATGGTTTTCTGTCCATGGTATTGGACGCGATGGTTTTCGGTCCATGGTATTGGATGCGATGGATTTCGGTCCATGGTATTGGATGCTTCAGCATGTATACATATGTATTGTAACATTGAAAGGAACATAATGAAAAATCAAGCTAGTAGTCTCGGTTTTTGGATCCAGGGGAAAATCTCTGTGCATATGTGTTTTATGTGTTATGCTCTCGCATTGTTTATTTTCTTTGTTTAAGAATTTGTATGCAGGTAATTTCTGTACAGGGTTAAAACCTACATTTGGTATCAAAGTTGTTTTGGCTTCAAGGGGATGCCTTTGTTGCTGAGGGGTTTCGCTCGGGCCTGTGGTAGACCTTGTTCAGTGGGAGATTTACGAGATCGATTCTGGTGGTGAAAGAAGATGGCGAGCAGTGGAAAGATAGAGATTGAGAAGTTCAATGGTCAGAGTTTTGAGTTGTGGAAACTCAAGATGGAGGATCTGTCGGTGGATAAAGATCAGTGGATCGCGGTAGATCCGGGTACTAAACCAACGGGAGTGACCAATGAAGAATGGAAGAAGTTGGATCGAAAGGCAAAGAGCACAATACAATTGTGTGTCTCAGATTCAGTATTGTTGAATGTATCAGGGGAAGCTACAGCGAAGGCTTTGTGAGACAAGTTAGGGACTTTGTACCAATCTAAGTCTCTGGTGAATAAACTATTCCTGTGGAAAAAGTTGTATAACCTGAGGATGAAATATGGAGACTCAGTGACAGAGCATCTGAATGCATTTAATACTGTGGTAGGTCAGTTATCATCTGTTGACATTAAAATTTCAGATGAAGATAAGTGCATCAGTTTGTTGTGTTCTCTACCAGATTCATGGGATAGTTTGGTTATTGCAATAGGTAGCAATGCAACTGCTTTGCAGTTTGATGAAATAGTCTCAGCCTTGCTGACGGAGGAGATGAGATGGAAAAATATGGACAACCAGAATGGTGATGCCTTGACTGTACGAGGACGGTCCCAGAATAGAAACAAAAATAAGTCATCGAGTGGGAGATCTAAATCTCCAGCAAAACCTATAAAGGTGGTGTGCTGGAAATGCGGAAAGGAAGAGCACTTCAAAGGGATTGTAAATCTAAAGCTCCTGATAAAGGAAAGGGATCTGACGATGCTCCCTCTACAGAGGCGAAAACCACCTCAGATGAAGGTGAGGATGTGTACTTGGCTTCTTCAAGTACACATGTAGATCATGAGGCATGGTTGATTGACTCAGTTGCATCCTTTCACTTCACTCCCCATAGAGAGTGGTTCTATGAGTATGAGAAATACGATGGTGGTGATGTCTTCTTAGGAGATGATAGGAAGGCTAGAATCATTGGTCGCGGAAAAGTAAAGTTGAAGTTGCAAGATGGAAGGGTTAGAACACTTTCGAGTGTTCTATATATTCCTGCATTGGCCAGAAATATGATTTCTGTAAGCAATTTGGATGATGCAGGTGTAAAGACAGTGTTTGAGAAAGATACCTGCAAGATGGTTCGAGGAGCACTGATATTGATGCGGGGAGTTTAGATTGGAACTCTGTACAAGCTGCAAGGTATCACTATTGTTGATGGGTGCAATAGTTCTATGGTTCCTGAAAATGAAGTAGAAAATCTAGTGGTCTCTGGAAAGAAGACCATGTTGTGGCATCAAAGGCTTGGACATATTGGAGAGAAGGGCCTTTGAATACTTCATGGTAAAGGTATGGTAGAAGGTATGAATAATAGCTCTCTGGATTTTGATTTCTATGAAAATTGTGTATATGGGAAGCAGAATGGGGTGAGTTTCCCCTTTGGTGGTAAGAGGACGAAACAGATATTAGAGCTTGTGCACAGTGATGTGTTTGGACCTGTGAAGGTTCCATCACTGGTAAGTTTGTGTACTATGTATCATTTATAGATGACTTCTCAAGGAATACATGGATATATTTCCTTAAAAGAAATCTGAAGTCTTTGACAGGTTTAAAGAATTTAAGGCTTTGGTGGAAAATTAGACAGAGAAGAAGATAAAGGTGTTGAGGACAGATAATGGTGGAGAGTTTTGTAGCAAGGAATTTGAAGAATTCTGTAAGAGGTGTGGTATAGCACCGCAGAAGACTACTCCATATACACCTCAGCAAAACGGAGTGGCAGAAAGAATGAACAAGACGTTGATGGAAAGGGTAAGAAGCATGCTCAGTGGTGCCGAGTTAGGAAAGGAATTCTGGGTAGAGGCGGTGGATATTGCATGTTACCTAGTCAACATGTCACTTTCATCAGCATTGGAGGATAAGACTCCACAAGAATTATGGACTAGTAAGAAACCCTCTCTTTCACATCTGAGGGTATTTGGATGTGATGCATATGTACATGTTCCAAAGGAGAAACAAACCAAGTTGGATAGTAAATCTAAAAAGTGCATATTTATTAGGTATAAGGATGGTTTAAAGGGTTATAAGTTTTGGAACCCAGTCACACGGAAGGTTGTGTACAGCCGAGATGTGGTGTTCAGAGAGGTAAAAGATGTTATTAAACATGAATTCCAACCAAAGGAACCTGAGAAGATAGATTTTGAGCAAAAGGAGGAAGAATCAGACTCTGTAGCAGAGGAGGAATCAGAAGATGAAGAGCCACAAACTTCGGCTGTGAGAAGATCAGTTCGAGAAAGAAGGCATCCAGAAAGGTATAGTCCATCTGCTTTTTGTTCAAATTTTGCTTTGTCTGTTACTGATGATGATCCCAGAACTGTGAAGGAAGCAGTGGATTCAGAGGATGGAAAACTCTGGAAAGAGGCCATGGTTGATGAAATGGCATCTTTGCACAAAAATGAGGCTTGGGATCTGGTGGAGTTTCCAGCTGGAAGGAAACCCATTGGCAGTAAATGGGTGTTCAAGAAGAAGACAAATGCAAAAGGAAAGGTGGAGAAATACAAAGGTCGGTTGGTAGCAAAAGGTTATTCCCAGGTGTCGGGAATTGATTTTGGTGATATTTTTTCTCCTGTTGCCAAAGTAACTTCTATTAGATTACTTTTATCTGTTGCTGCTGCTTTTGATTTTGAGGTAGAACAGATGGATGTGAAGACAACATTTCTTCACGGGGATTTGGAAGAGGAAATCTACATGAAGCAACCTGAAGGCTTTGTGGTGAAGGGTAAGAAAGAACTGGTATGCAAGTTAAAGAAGTCTCTGTATGGGTTAAAACAGTCACCAAGGATGTGGTATCAGAAATTTGATACATTTATACGGGGACTTGGCTTCACCAAAAGAAAAGCAAATCACTATGTGTATTTTAAATTAATTGGTGACCGTGTTATTTATCTGGTCTTGTATGTGGATGATATGTTGCTGGTTGGAAATGACAAAGAAATTATCCAAGATTTGAAGACCCAATTGTCCTCCAAATTCGACATGAAAGATCTTGGTGTTGCAAACTATATTTTGGGCATGGAAATTAAAAGAGATCGGGCAAAGAGGAAGCTCTGGTTAAACCAGAGGAAGTATGTCGAGACAATACTGCAGAGGTTTAATATGCAGGATAGTAAACCGGTGAAGGTTCCTATTCCTGTAGGTGTGAGGTTATCTGCTGAACAGTGTCCCAAGACATAAGAAAAGGAAGAGGACATGTCTCATGTTCCATATGCAAGTGCAGTGGGTAGCCTGATGTATGCAATGGTCTGTACTAGACCAGACATTGCACATGCAGTGGGAGTATTCAGCAGGTTTATGTCAAAATCTGGGAAGAAGCACTGGACAGCAGTGAAGCAGGTTTTCAGGTATTTGCGTGGCACTAGTGATTATGGTTTGTGCTACCAAGGAAGACCAGGATTGGACAAAGTGTTGGATATTCATGGCTTTGTTGATGTAGACTGGGCTGGAGATCTGGATCAGAGAAGATCTACAAGTGGGTATGTGTTTAACCTATTTGGAGGTGCAGTCAGTTGGATGAGTAAGAAACAATCTATAGTGGCACTATCAACTATAGAGGCAGAATACATGGCAGCCACTCATGCAAGCAAGGAAGTAGTTGGTTGCAGAGATTGTGTTCAAGTATGGTGTTAGTACAGGGAGCTATAAGAATAGACTGTGACAGCCAAAGTGCAATTTTCTTGGCAAAGAACCCTGCTTATCATTCAAAAACAAAGCACATTGATGTTCAATATCACTTTGTGAGGGATATGATAGAAGACAGAAAGGTGTTGCTGGTAAAGGTGGACACTTTGAAGAATACTACAGATGCATTGACAAAATCTGTGAGCTCTGAGAAGTTCTCTTGGTGTAGAGAAGCAATGGGCATCTCAGGGCTGGAAAAATGACTAAGCTCTCCTGTGGCCCCCTGTGGAAAGAAAACAACAAGTGGGAGATTGTTAGGTTGTGTTATATTCTTTCCACATAGTTAATAAGGGGTTTGAAGGGCACCCGTAACCCCACTTTATGGTGTCCTGGGCAGCGCCTTGGAAAATTTTGTTTTTGGACCCTATGTTAGGTTGGGCGGACCCACCTATGGTTCTGTGCATGATTTTCGCACATGATTTTTGGACGCGATGGTTTTCTGTCCATGGTATTGGATGCCCTATGGTTTTCGGTCCATGGTATTGGACGTGATGGATTTCTTTGGATTCTTCGGCATGTATAAATATGTATTGTAACATTGAAAGGAACATAGTGAAAAATCAAGCTGGTAGTCCCGGTATTGGGATCCAGGGGAAAATCTCTGTGCATATGTGTTTTATGTGTTATGCTCTCGCATTGTTTATTTTCTTTGCTTAAGAATTCGTATGCAGGTATTTTCTGTACAGGGTTAAAACCTACACAGTGATTCAATAACAACGTATTGGTATTAAAAATTATGCATCAATCATTGGTCACATCCTAAAAGGGAATTAATTGGCTCAAGTCATCTGTGAACATAGCAAAAGACTTTCAAATCTAGTCATTGATATGAAGGGATATATAGGCCTTTTCACAAATTCTTGACTAGTCGTATCACATTCTTGAATTGAATACATGTAATAATGTCAAGTTGGAAGCCACATATCACAAATTTTGAAATCGTACATCGCATTTGCAGAGTGTAATGATATCCAAGTGTGATCTACGATTGTGACTTGTGACTCAAAGGCCTTATTGAAATCAACAACTACACTATCACATTTCAACTATGCAATTAGATTCCAACTTGTGATTAGGCAACTGTCCTCTAGTATTACTCCTTCATCGCACATCCTGTGTGCAATTCATAACAAAATCCAACCTCCCTATCTATGCAAAATCCACCTACGATCTGTGACTTTCACCCCCACAATTACATCATGGGTCAGCTCTACAAACGATTGACTTTCCCTAAAATTTAGCTTGGGGAATACCAAATGTTGAGAAATTATATAGGTAAAGGTAAACGTGAAGGTGGTTTACCAAATGTTGAGAAATTGTATATAGGTAAAGGTAAACGTGAAGGCGGTTTACCAAGATGGAGCCAATGGCATATCCCGTAGTATGGATAGTACTAGTGCCCAAGACGAATGAAGATTGGGAAAACCCAATTGGATAGTAGTTTTAGTACCATAACTAGTATTACCATCATCCGTGAAGATTCTAGTTTGAAGATAGGTTTACTTACATCACACCAACAATGGAGAAGCAACATCTAAGAGAATAAAATTTGAGATTGGTTCAATATGTTGAAGTGGTTCTTATTTTTAAAATTGCAACTTAGTGGATCTCATCTACGTCATGATTAAGAAGGTTTTTCCAACACATCTGCTAGATGTTATCATTTTTTTGGATTTTGTAAGCATAAATTGTAAGGTAGCAACTTCAGTAAATATGCCATTTTAGTATAGTCACACATAATCTAAAACTTATTTCAAGCATTCAACTAAGTGGTAAGCTCACACACCCAGAGACATTTTCGTATCCATGGGATCTGAAATGTCAAAGGTTGTAGTTGGTCCTAATAGCACCATTTATCAACTTTCAACACATGTTCTAACCCATCAAGCAATGAACTTGATATGCAGGTAATGCAATTTTCAAGGCAACTTGAGATTAACCCATGATATTTTGCATATTTTTCATATGGGTTTCTTTCTTAGAGTCAAACCAAATCAAGCAAAAGTTTGGGGCAACTTTTTATTAGCACTACCATATAATTGAAGCATTGTACATGCTAATTTATGATGGCTTAATCACATTCTAAAAGAGGCTACTAGATTTCTCATTGAAGAGGTAAGCCACGGTAAATCATTAACTGAAGAATAAAAATGTGACCATAGGACAAGGAATAGGACAAATGGTGACCTAATCACAAAAAAAGGAGTCAAATTGTGATTCAATTGCAGACTAAAACCAATATGTGACATAATAAAAAATAGGTCTCAATTGCAAATAATGAAGCTAACATGTGATTTAAATCACAAACTGGAGGGATAAACTGCAATTTCAATGACATCATCATGTCGTATATCGATTTTCCTACCATGCTCAACTATCCAAGCAGACATACCATAAATGAAAAATTGAAATGCATATTTGTTTAGATATATGGCATGATGTTATGACTGTCATACCTTGTCTACATAATGCATACTTTT
Source organism: Pinus tabuliformis (assembly GCA_031772625.1). Lineage (NCBI taxonomy): Eukaryota > Viridiplantae > Streptophyta > Pinopsida > Pinales > Pinaceae > Pinus > Pinus tabuliformis. The sequence continues at coordinate 1,137,160,477 of CM062819.1, read as the reverse complement.
ACATTAGTATAGGAGATCAAAAATAAAATAAGGAAATTACATTTGCCTCAATGTTAATATCATTTATATTCTATTGGTTGAAACTATTCTCTACAAAATATCACTGAGGATATCATCAATTATCAAAATGGTAAGGGAATTTGTGCATAAAGAATGTTTTGTTAAGCCTCATACAACTAATGGAGTTACACTAGAAAAATGAGGGGAAAGTTGCTAATAGTGAATAAGAGGAATACAATTTCCTATAAAAAAAAGTATACCCATACATAAACATTTGTTGAATATGGAACTGAATTAGGTAGCATAAAATATGTAAAATACAATTTGAAAAAGCTTTTTAGCTGAGTTGTTCATGGTGCTTCTATATGTATTGGTGTTAAATTGGAGTAGAGACCGCAACAAACTTCATTCAAGCCTTCAAAACTATGATGGAGCTGGAAACCATTGACACATTCAATTATTCAGTCTAAGGTGAATCATTTTGATGGTTGGGATACAAAGGCGTACTAAATGATCCAGAAATTCTAGTAAGGACCAAACTTGTAGTGTAATATCAGTGGAGCATTTCTAATTTTCTCAATACTAACCAATTTTGAAGTACATGGTGCCATGTTTTCTACACTATCACAAAGAAACAACATGGGACAATTTAACTCATTAGCCACATCTTTCCTAGAAAATACATTGGTTACATTGAGGTCACATATTGAAGTTGGATGATCAATATTAGTATCAGGATAAAGCTAATATTTTAGGATTTGGATAGAGCTTCACTGATAGAGACTATTGTCAAATTTTTTTTCCATAATGTTATAATAAAGTGTTTGAATTCTTATATAATATGTTATGGATTTAAATCTAGGGCTAGTTGGAGATCTTCCTTTTGATGGATCATTTAAGAGATGATCACAAAGTTCACATGCTTGAGAAATTCACCATTCAATATAAAAATTTAAAGTCAAACCCACTCGAAGTCAGGACTACATTTAGAATGCCAATTGTATTCAATTTTTCTGGACAAATTTTTTGTCTACATTTTGAAGTGTTTCTATTAAACATAGCCTATGTATTTATAACTATTCTAATGGAAGATGAAAACTAAGCTATAAGCTTTAGTTATTTCCTCGAGGTGGGGGATAATGGTTAGAAACGTATTTCGCATGGGCATCAAAGATTGTGACAAGGAAGTTCATGATAGTGGTTACAGACTAGTTGCACATAGAGATATGACATTATTTTCTCAAGTGGTGGAAGAAAATACTTAACCTTTAGACAAGTAGGACACCTTGACTACATTCCTAATTTTATAAATACCAATGAAGGGAACATTTAAGCACAAGCCAAGACTGGAGTCATAGAAATGAAATTGATTGATCAAATTTGGTTTCAAAATGAAATTAAATTTCAAGGCCATAAAATCTTTTGTGATTTTTGCTATTGATTTGAGAAATTCTTATTCATGATAAATAGAAAGACACTTGTTACACGCTTTCTTATTTTATTATAATTAAATTCTTTCATCTTGCATCCTAATTTTTGGTTGTGTGTTGCAGGGTTGAAGCTACTAGGAGGGTTGCACTGGCTATGTGACTTTACTATAGTAAGCTATGGATATGCTTAGGAATGACAACCATTAGAAGATGTGGGGGAGTTACATGAAGAAGTAAAGAAGAATAAATTATAGTTGACACATCATCCATCATCCATGAATGCACACCATAAATTTATATTTCTTATTTCTTATCATATTGTAATATTTTTGTCATATTTATGAAAATAACAAATCATAAAACTCATCCAAAATCCATTTGGAATATTGAAAGGTCATATGAAAGTTGAATAGGTCTTGAGGTAATTAAGGATTCATGGGGAAGGTGAAAGGTCACCTTCCCCCTTTCTATAAATGTATCCTCATGCCTCATTGAAGAGGAATTTTAACACTTGAGCTAGGCTAACAATTAGATAGTTATTTTGTGCTTAGGGAGGTAGAAGCACTCTTCTCTTAACATAAAGTAAGATCAGTTGTGGTGAGGCTATAATTTTGGTCTTAAAGATGGTATGAGTAAGTTACATTCTACTACTAGATCTTGACGCACCCGTTGGACATGTACTTGAGTTTGCATCATGATTGATGAGAAGTCCTTCACTTTTTGCATTGATTCTCGTGCACCTTCATGGTGGTCATAAGGACTATCCAATATCTCCATTGGTTTTGGATGTGTCCTTAATATTGGTTGTACATTTATGAACTAATTCATACCTATTGCATGTATGCTTTCTTTTGAATCTTTTCTTTTTATTCCATGTTAATGCTAGTAACCTATTGTGAACTAGTTTGCAATTAACCTCTAATATATTCTCATTCATGTATGTCTTATATGGCTTTATATAAATGAATCCACTTGAGACATACTCATTCTCACTGTTTTTTGTTATACTCTTGTGATTTTTACTTCAAGCTATAATTCATGGGTTGATTTTGTCTCCATTTTCCAGGAATTTCATTCTTTCCATCACTCTAACATCTCTACATTTGATAGCTAGGAGTAAAACATACATAGTGGTAGCCAGACCCACATATCAAATGGTGCTCCTATCCTAATGTTGTGAGGTCTTATTGGGACCTCACAATAAGGAGACCCCGTAACCGTCGGCAATAAATTTTTCCCCATCAAAATTTACAAACACTCATATGCTAGAGGCACTAATCACTAATAAACTGCAAGCACCCACCTAGTTGGAAGCAACCACTTCCAACTAGTTTTCCAAATACTAATATGTTTGGAAGCCCTAGCCCTAAAATGGTTTCCCACCAAATGAAGGAAGCCAATACTCCCTATACTAACAAGCCACCACTTTCCACTGAAGGCCCCAACCAAATCCTTGTGGACATCGTTTCATGTATTTTCATACTAGATCCACTATTTTTTTTCCCAATATAAAACATAAACCTTTACTAACTCAACATGTTCAACAACATCAAAATCAAATAATCAAATCCTAGCTCAACAACTCAGCACTTGCATCATATTCTCACTGGAAAATCCTGCATAGATAAATTTTCCAAATACGTTTAGGAAAAATCATGTCAATAGAATACATACATAAGCTTATACATGGCATACATAAATCTCTTTCTAGCATTCAAAATCTTGCTCTCTCTACTCAATTTGAACACAAAAACATCAAAAACCTTTTTTCAATGCAACCTCTTCACATCAATCCATCTCACACTAGGAACATATCAAATTGATAATACTTTAGTAGCAATAAATCCTCATAGACAGAGTGGAAAACATATATATATTAAAATCTCTCTAAGCCATACATCACATACTAGCAATATAATCACTCTCTACTTAACATATGCATTGAATGTCAAACCCTAGTAGCATATTATAACTTCACTTTGACCAACAATATTGTCCTCAATAAAATAGCCTATATTCACAATAATTCCCTCACACATACATCAACATATATTATCCTTATACATGAAAACCTTAGTAGCTCTACTCAACAACTTGAACTTCTCAGTTTGTAGCAACAATATACATCATTGACTCTCATAAAAAACATCAACATATGAAATAATTTATCTACATAGGAAATACATCAACTTTGTCCTCAACACATAACATTGATCTCATCTTGTAGAACAAACATAGTCCAAACCCTAGTAGCAACATATACTCTAACATCAACTTGCTATCAACTTTAGCAATTCAATACATTGACCTCTTTGTAATACAATTCCAAAACCATGATAATACCTTGTAGAAACATACAAAAATATTAACCAAACTGAATGATACACCTTAAGCCTCAACAACATACTCTAACTTCTTTAACACTCAACCATTCAAATTTTTTCTAACCATACATGACAATTATAATAGGATATGGACCATCATTTCTCAAGGAAATACACTGGAAATACATATGACAATCCTAGGCTCATGATAACAAATTCTTGCAGCATATACATACATTAATATTGTCATACTTTGATCATTAACACACTACTAAAATGAGACAAGATACATACCATAGCCAATACTTTGTCTACCTAACATGTACATTCAATGTCAAATCCTTTCTACAATAAATCCCTCATACAAACCCTAGCAATATACCAACTCAATTATACATGAAGTATACATGGCATCAATGACAATCTCATCCTCAGTTCAATAAAAAATCATCATCAACACATTGTCATTATTAATAACTTCAATAATAAACCCTTGTGATAAAAAACAATCACAACTTTGTCACAACACATATATCAACAACAATATAGGAAACATACTCAGTCCCACTGACTTAGATATACAACTTTATTAACTGTGTGCATATAAACAATAGTGGTCCTAATTTTTTTTTAGCAATAAGCAATCACTCAGCTTTAGTATCTTTTAGACAAGAGTATTTCAGACAAGTAATATCAAAGATTTTCTCAACTATTGTGCATTCAATCATTTTATTGATGGAAACACATTATGATTAGATATATAACAACAACACCATTATCACCATCTCAATGCAAGCACTAGAACACTAATTAAAAAAAATACAATTATCCTATCATTTATTAACAACATCTATTCACTGTGGCAAAGGTTTTTTCTTGGGTACACCATACAAATTGTCAATCTCGTTTTCAACACACATTATTTTATCTGCAATACCATAATCATTAGGTCAACACTAATTGAACCACCACGTGCACAGAACTAACTATACCCTCTTACAAATAATATCTTTAAGAGCAAGGAAAGGGAAAACATTAATGCAACAACAAAAAAACAAATTAGATCATATTGCAATAGACCCTATGCCAGAATAGATCTAACGAAATGATATTGGTCCCCAGCCTTCACGCATAGTAATTGAGCAAGTGTACAACTACAATCATACTAATTCAGTCATGCATCCATACAAAAGGTTCTTAGCATTTGATCACAACATACACAAAGTCACAAGTGATCAAATTGAAATTAGACTAGACTATAACAATGTAACATGGATCAAACCTAAACTAGATGGTACCTTTTGCAGGGCAAACTAATAATTCTAAGATTCGATTACACATACATCTGAACAACATCGCGACCCCTATACCAAAAAAAAGAAGGACATAGATCATATTCGCTCAATTGGATGCCCTGTGCAAGAACAAATTCATCCACATATAATTACTATCTAATCACTCAGATGAATAACCATTTGATATGCGATGGGGGTTATATATACACATATCTTGGAGATCTCATCAAGTTGACCAATCAATTTATTGTGCGAGAAAACCAATGTAATCATTGATGGTTTTTTGAGTCGACAAACACATTTTAACGTCAACGTTGCAATTACCATGGGGAATTTCATTGGTAAGACCCCATGGTTTCCATTGTCCATGCATATGTCCATGAATGATGTTTAACTAACAACGAATATAGGTTTCAAATTCTCTTTTGACAGTGGAAATTTGGGATGCCAAACTACAAACACCAATTGAGCCTATTTAACCATTGTTTGTCCCCTAATTTTGGGAAAACTTAAAATTCATTAGCTAGATCAAGAATACCATTAAACACCTAAATCATCACACCTTAAAGAACTATTCTAACCATTTGCAACACAAACAACCCATTAGAACCATGCACAATCACACACAACTTGTTTTTCATCAATGCCCAACACAAGTTGACTCATTGTTGACATCAATGTGAACAACATATTGCCAACATTCAATGCTTTATCACTAAGTCTCCATCCTTCATCATCAATTTATATTACTTCTTCCTAAAAAAAAATTACTCATTAGGGATTTAGATTGACACAAAGCTCCTAACGTGTCCCATAAAGCCTTTGATGTAGTTTCCCCTGAAACATTTAATAATACTAAATATGAGAGAAACAATGATATTGTGCTCTTTTCCTTTCTATCCAACTTGGTATAGCCTTATGTTGATATCTCTATTGGTACGGTACCCAAATCCATGATGATCCACTAATCTCCATCCACCAAAAAATATTCCATTTTGATCTCGCACAACTAAAATGGCTTCCCATTGAATTTTTCTATCTCTATATTTGAACTAATTTCAATAACATTTTCACCACAATAATCACTTTTGTAGATCTCCCACTATAACAAGGTCTACACAGGCTTGAGCCAAACCACTTAGCCAAAAAGGAATCACTTTGATGCCAAAAGTACTCTAACACCAAATGTATGTATTAAACTTGTATAATTAATAATTTTTTCTAAATATATTCTTATTAAAACATAAAATATGGAATAGAAAACAAATATTAACACAAATATCTTATCCTCGCAATAGAAAATGAGGAAAGTCAACAATGTTTTTCAATATATATTATTTTTTACAATGTTACAATAAAATATATATCCCACAACATCCATGAATCTACAATCCATTTACCTTGGATTATAATACAATTATAATTCCTTCAATGAAACAACAAAACTTTGTGGAAAAAACCATGTGCCATAAAAGCAAATTTTAGCAAAACTATGTGTTGAAAATTGCTAAAATGAATCTAGAAATGGCTCCCTTTTTTTATTATTTTCTATTTTTTTAAGGGAATTTCCTCTAATCCTCTAAAATAATATGGGTTGGTTCCCTCCTTATGACTCACACAATGTGCCCAACCCAACATACATAGTGTGACACTAGTCATGCAAAGAATATGACACATACCCAACATGCCTCTTAGGCTATTTTTTGAGCATCAAAGTTGAATCTAATAGGGACTATAGTTATCCAATTTCATTCTAAATGTTTAAGGTCCATAATAAAATGGAGGACTTACAAAAATCCTTAAATTCATGGTCACTACTGGACTTCCTTTCAAGAAATAAAAGGGGGTCCTAAGACTAAACACTCCCCAAAATTACAAATTTTTTAGCTATTTGGTACAAAATGTCCTTTTTTACATGCTAAAGATAATTCCCCTAAGCTGGTATAGAAACATCTTCTAATCTGAGACCCATTGACATCCTCCAACCTTTTTGTCATGGGTATTTGTGATAGAGGATAGGGCTTATTCATAATATAACAAGTAAGCACAGTTGAAAGGGCTAATTCTACATTGTAAACTCATTCTTATGAAGATTATCACTAGCAATGCATCATAATTTATCCATGACCTTCATTTCAACTTTATATAAAATATTAAAGGACTAACATAACAATGGAATTAATGTAATAACAAACAAAACTACCATTTCATTAATAGAAGAATATGTATACACTAATTTGAATTGTTGTATCCTAAAACTAAAGAAGGGAGAACCACTCTCCACCCAATTGTAGGCACAACTACACTGCACTCTTTCTCGTAGCTATTCAACCCCGAGATAGATTCGATGCCTTGTCAAAAAGCTTCATTTAGGGGTTCACATCGTTAAAATTAGGGTAGATTACATCAATGTCACTCCCTCAATATTTCAACTACATGACCCTAATACATAAGAGAAGGAATTGCAACTCCCTGGTGCTTGAGACCTCAGATGACAAGAGTCCTGTCAACTCACTTGGTCTTGCATTTAGGGATACTCCATGTGTAATCAACATATATACAACATACACATGGAAATAAGTGTACCAACTATTTTAGAGAAAAAATCTACCTCTAAATGACCTAGACTAAGAGATTTATAGGGATATTATGAGGTCTTGGTTGCACAATGTGGCCACTCATCCCTCTATCTTTCCATGCATAGAGGTAGTTGAGTGGTTCATAAATCATGTTGATACTGAGGAAGACATGATTATGGATATCCATGAGAATCTGATTGCCTCATTCAGTGCTTCCAACATTGATATGTATTACAAGATCCTTAAGGAAGAGAAGGCCTTGGATGAGGACTAGTTGTCATATTTCAAGATATTTCCCAGAGAGCTCTTAAAGACATGGTGGCCCAAAAAAGGAACCTTCAAATATTCAGTTCTAGGCCAAACAAACAACACCCTATCAATATTCTAAAGACTCCATTTTCAGCTAGTGTATGCCACATTATGTAGGTTGTATGGCCAACCCAATGTAGAAACCTTCTTTGAAGGATGGGTCCCATTGATATATTCTACAACAATTGAGGAAGGAACCTTTAACTAGTTTGATATACTCTCTCTTACTATGAAGGATAATAATAAGGAATCTCATAATCTAAAGAAAGGCCAACAACCTCAATTCTCCTTGACTTCCTACCTGGCGGACATCATCTGTGTCAAGCATGTATTCCTAGTAATCCGTTGGAAGTAGACAATTTTGGGGCATCTAGTGCACAATTACTGTAAATTACTCTAGAATTTTCATTACATTTAGTCTTACACCAAGATATTCCAAAACTTCTTGATCCCACTATATAAAATTATTTTCATTGTCCATACTCCATGTATGTCTGAGAGAGTTAGGCAACATATGCCCACATTTGGAAATTGGTTTGTGGATAAGGATGTAAAATACCTAAAAATGTTTGGAGTAACAAAACCTCCTCATATATTAATAAAATTTCTAACTAACTAAATGATATTATGAGAAATAACATATCAAGTTTTCAAAAAACTAGGTGGAGCACTCTTTTGGAACAAGAAGGTTCATTGAGCACACATGCCATTTCACCTATGATCATATCAATTAAAAGACATAAAAGAATCTACAACATAATCTAAGACTTTGACACTATTCCATATTAGGGATTTGGCACTCCATATGTATAATCTAAAATTTTTAGTAAATAATCATTGCAAAGCATGAAAATATAGGTGGGATTACCAATAAGAGAAATGTGTTGAGTAGGAGAAATACAAAAATTCCTTAAACTTTGTAGAAGTTGTTTTCAAAATGGGCTATAATTCATCTCAAGAGAAGGGAGAGAAATACCAAGTTGAAATAGAATCCCTATCCAAGTATCAAACAACCTAGTAGGAAGTAGCTAGATGTACACTACAACAAATCCATCTGATTGGCTCCATTTTTTGCTCCCTTTTTTGCTTCCAAGGATTGTTTTAGTGTATTTTTCTCCAATTTTTTGAAAACGTTGATGTTATTTATCGGGATGGCGCAATTTTTTGTGTTTCTTTCATCAACCAAAACATTTAGGTGCTAATTTAGGAAATAATAGTGTCATAAATATCAATGGAAGTAGCACCGGAAATAGCACCGAAAGTAGCATCGTAAATAGTGCCAGAAATAGCACCATCAATTTGCACATAAATCATGCCAATGATAGCATCGGGTTTAGCTCCCTTTTTTAACCTCCATTACCTCCTTGGTTAGCTCCCTTTTTAGCCCTAGAATTAGTGCCATATGTGCCTAAATAGTTAATTAATTGAGGTGTTGGGGATTAAGTGGATAGGGGCTTTGAGGTGTAATAGCCCTAGTAAAAAATCCATGTAATAAAGTTAATAAAGGAAAAATAATAACCAAGATCATGGGAAACTTATTCCAAGCTAAATGTTTGGCGAAACCAACCTAGTGTGGGTGCTCATTTATTTTATTATGGCTAAGGAAGTTTTCAAAGGAAATGGCAAAGGCTTTTGAAAGGAAAAGTGGCATTAATTGGCATTTTATTTATAAAAATAATGGAAATTAGGAGAAAAGGAAGGTGAAAGGGCATAGGTTGGATGTGAGAAGGAAAATGAAGGAAAATAATGGAAAATGAAGAAAATAAAGGCCTCATTAATAAAAATGCTTTTGAGGATCAGTTCACAACCTTTTTTCAGTTCAGTTTTGAAGCTCTCTCTATCTACTCTCTATATTTTATACTTTGGGACACTTAGAAAATTCTTGGAGCACTCTAGCATTAGAGGAAAGAAGGTAAAGGAAGGACAAGAAAGAAAGAAGAAGCAAAATATCAAGCAACGAAGTGCAAGATCAAACGACTACAACAAGATTAATTGTAGGTATCGAGTTGCATGTATGATTTCCTTACTGGTTTTGGCATGCATGGTACATGCATATGTGTTTTTGGTTCTCTTGTTATCATTGGCATGGGTTTTTCCAAGTGTGATAGTGTTCTTTAGCCTTGCCTTTCCATTTCTAGATAGCCATGGTGTGATGGGGTTCTCTTGTTTTGGTTGAGATGGATTTCCAGATGGATTTGAAGCTGAGTGGGGTGGTCTCAGGATTGATCACAAGGCCTAGGAATCCCAAGGTGGGATATATGGTAAATCCTAATTGTGAATACCCTTGATTGGGCTTAGGAATCCCTTGACTGATAATGGTGGGATATGTGGTAAATCCTAGAGAATGGTGACCTCGTGGGCCTAGGAATACCTTGACCGGTAATGGTGGGATACATGGTAAGATGAGAGGTTGAGACAGACAAATTCCTCATGGTTTCGATGGAGAGATCTAGAGTCATCCATGCTTATATAGGTGTAGTGATCCAGTGGGATTGCAGTAAAGTATGGTTGTATTAATGAGGGTTTCAAGCCTAGGAATCCCTTGGTGGTATATATGGTAAATTCTATGGAATCCTTGGTTGGTTTTGTTGTGAGTCTAACATTCATGCTTGGAATATGGCATGGGGTTGATTAGCTGAAAGAAATATTTAGTTCAACTGAATCTATGGTTGGGTGGTTCATGGAAGTCCTTGACTTGGCTATCTTATGCATTCATTAATAAGATCTCCTTCTCCTTTTTTATTTCATCTGTAAATGTACTTGTTCATACGTGGTCTTATGGTTGTTATATCCTTATTATTTTTGTTGATTATATTTTGGTTATAAGTATGGTTTAAGACAAACTTTGTTTATGGATCTCATAATGATTTGATTAGTACATGAGATTTGAATGAATATATGACGTAATAGATGATAATGCAGATATTGTGATAAGGCATCAACCTTTCTTTACAAATACCATATAAGCATGAGACCCATATGCTCAAATATGTTATGACTTGTAGATTTCAAATTTGTGATATATTTGATGAAATTCTTGTCATGGCTAGTAGGGGTCTAGTCAATTCCTTGTACCAATTTTTGCATTAGTGGCTTTAATTCATGTTTATTTAATACTTATGGAAGTTTCATAAAGTTATGGGTAGTGGGTTCAGTCATGGCCCTAAAAAAGTGGCATAGAATTTGGGGTTTTAGGCACAAAACTTCCTAAAAAAGACCACAATCACTAGCATGCCTTGTTGTGGGAGTGACTTGAGGGCATCATTTACATGCATAGCTTGTCATGGGAGCAACTAGAGTTCTATCTCAACAAAAAGACAAGTTGTCTTAGGGCATCTGGGAGGGTTGGTTGTCTCCTAAATGGTTTGCAGTTCCTAAGTAAGGTCATATTGGGTTTGTTTTGTCAGTTACACTTCCTTAAATGTACATCGGGAGTTGAATCACATCATAGTAGCATCTCATCACATGTTTACCCCAATGGACCAGTTAGCTTGGGTAATGTGGGAGGAGAGTTTTATAGAGTGGTATCAGAGCATGGTTCACCCCTTGGACTAGATGGGTGGAATGTGTTGGTCATGTATACATGTCAATTATATATGTGTTCTTCATGCTTGTGTTCTATGTTCTTGTTGTGCATGCATGGTAGTGGTCATGGTTGCAGTTGTGTCACCATGTGAAAGTTGATGGTGTTATTGTTTGACGTAGTTGTCATGGGTGTATGTTGGTTATGCACTTTTTTATGCATGCTAGTGTCTATATTTCATTATGCATACATTGACATGGTTTACGTGCATGATATCATGGTATGTGGCTAGTATGGTCATGCATTGATAACTAGATAATGGTTGAAATGATGATTATATGCTGATATGATTATGTTTATACATGTATTGCACTAATCTGGTTGATCTTGTAGACAAGATATCATCCCCTAAACTATACTGAGGTATGTTTATTATGTTATGTTTTGGTTTAAGCTGACATTGTATACTTGTAGGAAGAAGATCAAAGATGACCAGTAAGATGGTGGACTACATTTCACGAGACTCTCCCTATGGATAACGTGAGCAACGTGGTGTTGGGAACTCTTCTGACATAGAAAACACATTGAGAAGTTTGAATATAAAATAAAGAAGTTGCAAAGAAGATAATGAAAAAATCATTCAGGCATAGGAGAAACAAGCAGAAGTCAATGCAGTAATCCTTCAAATTTTGTCAGACTTATAAAGACAGGGACCACTTAGGATTGACCATGGGAAGCAGGATAGGACTAATGGGGCATATGGTAGTAGGTCTCATAGTGGGAACATGTCGGATAGGGATGACACGATAAGATATGGTAGGTTCTTAGATACACCAGATAGGAGAGGTGATGGACATAGGTTATATTCTAGTTCTGGTTCTAATATGTACCACGACCATCATCATTATCATCCTTAGACAAGGAGTGACAAGGGATATTTTCAAGAAATCCAAGCTACCTACTTTTGATGGGGATTTGAAGATAGTGAAGGATGCAAAGGCATGACTATTTGGGATGAATAAGTTCTTTGAGTTGCATGATTATACAAAGAATATGAAGGCTAGAATATATATCTTCAGCCTCAAAGGGAATGCAGACATCTGGTGGGAAGATGTGAAGCGGGTTAGAGACATCAGGACAAAGGAGTTGATTTGGCCTGAATTCAAGATACTTTTCATGAAGAAATCTCTGTCAAAGAGGTACTATGACAACAAACCCAAGGAATTATATGAGTGAAAGATATGATCAATGACAAATGAGGAGTATACAACCAATTCCTTGGAGTTTGTGTGGTATGTACCATATCTTAAGGATGAAAAATACAAGGTTCAATGATTTGTCAGTGGATTTCCATTAGAGTTTAGAGATCAGATTGAGTATCATGAGCCTCTGTCACTTGAGGAGGTCATTGGGAAATCGAAGCATTATTATGAGAAATCAGAGCGTAAGAAAGAATCTCAACAAGGATGGAAATAGAAAGACAAAGCTAAAGGTAAATGTCAACTGAAGAGAACAAGACATCAGAATGCAAGAGAGAAAGAAAATGTTGTACCCTACAAGAAGTTTAATGGGTCATAGCCTAGAGGGAAGCTAAATAAAGGTGAAGGTAAGGGATAGTTGCAGTGTTGGATATGTGGCAAGGAGCATCTCAAGAGATATTGTCTACAGAATCAGGGTGGTAGGCATCATATTTATAGTGCATAAGAAGTGTAGACAATTAGGGATGTTGGGAAAATAATTCCATGAATCTATGCAGCATTGGATAATAGGCAGGCGGATCACCATGCATCTATTGTAGAGATGGATGGTAATCTTTATGATCAAGTTGTTTCTATTTTGATTGACCCTAGATCTAATTATAGTTATGTTAGTCCTAACTTGGTGGATAAGTGTGGTTTAAAAAAAGAAGTGCATGCAGAATATTGGTTAGTGCAGTTGGTTACAGGTACAAAGAAAAGAGTTCATCATTGGGTAAGAGCTTATGCATTTTAGTTGAATGGTATGCCTACATTAGCACATTTGATTGTACTGCCATTGGGATCATATAGTATGCTTTTGGGTATGGACTGGTTGTATCTTCATAACACCAAGGTGGAATGTTATGACAAAGCTATGGAATGCTTCGATGACAATGGAGAATATAGAATATGTAGGGTAATAAGAAGGCAATATCAATTAGAATGGTGAAAAATATGCTAGAAAAGCGCAATCAAATAAAATGGTGTGTGTTATTTCCAGTGCATATTTCTAGTGAAAAAAATAAGGATGTTGAGGATATAGAATTTATGAATAGGTATGTGATCTTGTAGAAGTTTCAAGATGTATTTCCCCACAAAAATTCCAGATTTCCCACCTCACAGGGAAGTGGAATTCTCCATTAAGTTGGTACTAGCAGTAGCACCAACATCAATGGCACCATACAGGATGAGCACACCAAAGTTAGTAGAGTTGAAATTGCAGTGGAAGGAAATGATTGACAAGGATACATTAGGCCAAGTGTATCACCTTGGGGTGCACCAGTGTTTTTTGTGAATAAGAAGGATGGTAATCTCAGGTTATGCATTGATTATACATAGTTGAATAAGGTGACCATCAAGAATAGGTATTAGTTTCTGAGGATTGATGAATTGTTTGACCAATTGAAGGGAGCAATAGTGTTCTAGAAGATAGACTTGCGATATGGATACCATCAGGTACACATTAAAGAAGAGGACATCTACAAGACTTGTTTTCGGACCAGGTATGGTGATGAGCCTCGATATTGGAACAAGAATGCTGCAAATCCCAAGGCTATCAACTTTAATTATCAACCCGAGGGTTTTTACAAACTTAAGAGGTGTCAACACTATATGTGCGGCATACAATATGTCCTTCCTTCTTTGTCATGATGTAATGGAGTGCATGTACTGAAGTTAAATTCTAAACTAATTGCAGAAAATGAAATGTTTGAAATGGAACCTTAACCTATTGCAAGAAATAAAGTACAAGGAAAGAGATGGAAATTCAATGCTAAATCACACCATGTCCTAATGCTTTGCAATAACGTTAAATTATCATGAACCAAATGCTACTCTCTAAGAATGGAAACCTACAGGATACAACCGAGAGTAAAATGTGAGGTGTTGGAGGTAATGGGAGGCCTAGGAAAGTTGTGTGATGGGTGGAATGGAGTTGGGAAATTCCTAGGGTCACTCAAAACTCAAAACCAAAGTTGGGAGATGGATGGATTCACTCAGAAAGCTTGTGAAATGATGAAACTGGTGAGGGTTTAATGACCAAGCAAATCAAATCAAAATTGGATGGGACAATTTATTTTATTAACTAGGATGTCTTAGGTCCCTATTCCAAGTGGAATCACTCAAAAATACCTATGTTAATCTATGCAAAAAAATTAAAAAACATTACTAGTAAAAAATTCTAATAATTTGAGAACTATTGAGCTAGTAAATATAAAAAATGCCTAACCAAATCAAGTGCAAATTAAATGGGGTAATTTTTGTTATGAACTAGAATTTTTTTTTATCTAATTCAAGTGGAATCAAGTCGATTGAAGCTTGTTATAATGCTATAAAAAAATAGCATAAATTTATTATTCTTTGCTAAAAAGGAGGTCCAGCAATCTAGATTTAGGAATAAGAAGACTAATCCGAGAAACTCAATGATTATTATGAACTTCCAAATATTTTCCAAGGATGAAATAATTCTTGTGATCCTGCAAAAAGACTTACATCAACCATTTAACTCAATTCTACAACAAGAAATCATTAATACTAAATGTAGAAATAGAAAGAAATAAAAACTAGAGATGCATGTGAATAAGCAACAAAAAGAAGGAAATAAAATGATAAAAAAGGGCTCTGAGGTTCCTGGGATGGTCAAGCCCAAGGAAACTCAAAGACCTATGGAGTAGAACAATATTTAGAAGCTGAACATGACACCAATCTTCATTATTTTTATCAATAGAATTACATCCCTACAAAAAAATACAGTGGAGGTGCAAAAATACAAGATCTCTCCACAATAACACTAATGAAAAATCCCCATAGAGGCAAATTCAACTTGGTACTTATAAAAAATTATTAGGAACCATTCACCATGAATGGAGGAATATTTCCCAACCAAAATCCCTTGATTAGTCGATCTAGTCCCCAATACTAGGAATTTGCATTAAATGGTATGGAACACATTCCTAGATTTTCTCAACCATTCCCTAGAGGCAAATTCGACTTGGTACTTATAAAAAATGATTAAGAATTATTTCCCATGGATGGAGGAAGCTTTCCCCACCGAAATCCCTTGATTAGTGGATCTGCACCCTTGATTGGTGGATTCGCTCCCTTGATTAGTGGAACACATTCCTAGATTTTCTCAACCGTTGGAGTTCCACAATTGGTGCCATAATTCCATAATATGTTATAGACTTATTATTTATTATTTATCCTCCAGTAGTAGGGAACAAGTTCCTAAATTATCTCCTCCTCCAACTCTTCATAATCTGCCCAATATTCTCGTAATATTCCACAAAAGTAAATAATATTAGGCTCAAATATTCAATTATTCATAAACCTTCCTAATGAATATATTAAAGTTAAAAATAAATGATCTAATACAAAAAGAGAGGTTTAATGTGTTGAAGGGTGGTCATTAGGATGGTCATAGGCCTTAATTTATGTTTTAATTTAGAGGCATGGGTCTTAATTTATGTCTAATTTAGAGGCCCATCACACCCCCCTATTGAAAGTGTTGCTCATCCTGTGAGCAACTTAGTGACCTCATTGTGCCTCATCCATGGCTTTGGTGGCTTCTCTCTTGTGCATTAAGAATCTTTGCTGTGAGTTCTGCAACGACAAGCAAAAAAATATATTTGTGCAAAGAAAAATCCTTATTTCCTGAGACCATTAGTTTGCCTTTTTCCCCTTATTCAAGATGGTTCTTTATTATTTTTTTTATTTTTGAAAGGTCTTCCACACCCTTATCACCATTCTACTACATTGTTCCAGCATTTATTTTCCTTAGGATTTCCTCTTGTAGGATTTCTGGGTTACTGTAATTCCTACAAGATCATCCTGTAGAAAACACAATCCCTTTATAAATTGAAGTAAAGGAGTGGAAAAAATGATAGAAATGTTGGAGGAATTAATGGTAATGAGTGGTAAAATAAAAATGTGAGTGACAAGGGTCTCTTTGTGATCCTCCTTTGCTCTTTGACCATCCTTCTTGTTGATCTGCAAATGGAAATTTCATGAAAATGGAGAGGATGCTCTCTCTGTTTTTTTTTTCCAGAATGAAATGGGATGGATGAATGATGAATAGATAGTGAATATGAAGTGGATGGAGGGCTTGGAGTGTTTTGGTGACCTTAGCCTTCATAAAAATTTCTTCTTTTAACTATTGTCCTCATTCCTTGAAATCATCACCCTTCATAATTTGACTTTTCAACATTGCATGAGTGAAGGAGTGAGTTGCAATTGAAGGTTGTGGAGATTATTGACCAATCCTTAGCTTATAAAACCTCATATCTCATTCATTTAAAACAAATTTTTAACTCTAATATTCTCAAGAGAAGAGGTCAAGAATATTTCATACCTATACCTACCTGATGGTTGTTGGAGAGACATGCATGTTGCTGCTGAGTTGATATTGATGTGGCGATGTTGGATGGTGGTGTTGATGATCTTGATGCTGATGCTAAGATCTGGAGGGGCTTATTTGACCTCTGGATCTCCTTTAAAACTGTTCACTACCAATCCTATAGGTATTGTTCTGTATCTTGTAGAATTTCAAGGTAGCGACTTGTTTTGTCCATATCTCCCAAATAGTAGACTAGATTTGCTGAAATTTTTTGAGCATGTTTCCATCATCATTATGCACCTCCCCATAGAAAAAATTTGGTCAATGGATGCATGGATATCGAGAAAACCTAAAAATGACTGAAGGTGATGGAGGCCTATTTCTTGGAAACTGTGCACTAGAACTTGCTAAAATTTCTTGGGCATGTTACTATCATCCATATGAATCTCCCCATGAAACAACTTTTTAAATGGATGCACGATATTTCGAAAATGCAAAAGTGGTTGAAGGTGATGGAGGCCAATTTATTGGAAACCGTGCACTAGAATTTACTGACATTTCTTGAGCATGTTACCATCATCCATATGCATCTCCCCCTGGAATAGATTTCCAAATGGATGCATGGTTTTCAATTTATGGCAAAAACAAATTTTTGCTCTATGTATTTTTGTATCCTATAGTAAAACAGAGCATCCTGTAGTTTTTTTAGGACAACAAGGAAAGTGAGTGGTAGAAGCTTGAGAATGATGGGTGAATGGTGAAAATAGATGAGGGTGATGGATTGGCATGGCCATGACCTTGTTGGAGCATTTGAGCAAAGTAGGAGAAAGTCAAAATTTGACTTCTTTTGACTAGGCTTGACCAATTTTCCTTTTGGTACTTACTTGTTCTTGTTGCTTTCAGATGTTGGAGGGTACATATATACATGGAGCAAGGATTCTTTTATTTTTTTTCTCTTTTTTTTTTTTCTAGGCCTACTAGCTGCCTCAATGAGGTTTTCAACTAGTAGGTCTACCTAGGCGCCTCAAAGGAGGTTTTCACCTAGAATCTTTTTTCTCTTTTTTTTTCTTTTTTTTTTTTTCCAACCCATTGACCGCCTCATGGAGGTTTTCAATCAATGAGCCAATCTAAGGTGCCTCCAAGGAGGTTTTCACCTTAGTTTTTTATTTTTTCTTTTATTTTTCAAATATATATTTTTTTTTCTTCTACCCTACCCGACTTGAAAAACAAAATCACTTTCAAGTATAAGAATACTTCCAATGGAGCCATGTGCACATCAAAATGACAGACAAAATGATGTGGAGACTTGAAATGTATGTGTTACCTGGATTTGAGAGACCAAATGATTTGACTTTGAAAGGATCAAGCATAGTTGATGAAGAGAGTGACGCTGCAACTTAGAGACTGTCTGGAACCATATTTCAATATAGCTGTGATGTCCCTGGTCCTTTTGCTGATCTGGATCATTCCTCATGTCTTCTTCTACCATGACCTTCAAATCTTCCTCTTTTTTCTAATTGTTCTCTTGAATACATGGAGGATTTGATGGTAACCATGAGGGAGTTCTCTCGATCTCTGATTTTGATATCTGCTCTTCATCAATCGTAGTCAATGGTTTTGTGGTCTTCTTATTTGAATCTTCTTCTTTTGAATATGGTCCTTCAATGATATTAAGAGAGTATCTTTTTTGCAATACCCTTCCTGAGCTATGGTGTATACCATTTAGCTTAAGAGAAGTTGTTTGGAAGTGTTGTACCTCAACATTGTAAGTGGGCTGAGGTACTTCAATGTGTGGGTTTGGAAATGGTGGTGCATGTAGTTGAGTGGGAGTGTATATTTGAGATGGATGTGGATGGGGTTGTGGTTGTGGTGGAGGTGAATGGTAGGGATAACATGGAGTTGGGTATGGAGGATATTGAGGAAAATATTGAGGATATTCTGATGGCTCCCATAAGTTCCTTGCCAACCTTGTAGACAAGATTTGTTTTGGGGTTGAGATGGCCAATGTTGCCAAGGAAAAGGTGTGTTCCAATTACTTTGAGGTAGATATGCATAACCTTGAAATTTTGAATTAGGCTCTTGCTTTATATCCAACTAAATAGGCTGCCATGGTTCTCTTGGAGCTACATAACATTGCTGCATTGGCAATTGACTTGCTCCATTGTCCTCTTAGCGAATTTTCTTCAACGTTGGTAATGATGGACAATTTTTAACATCATCTGATTTTGCAACACAAATATTAGCATTTCCTTTTCCTTCATCTTGCATTCTTAATATTTCTACCTATTTTTTTAGATTGCTAATAATTTTTGTTTTAAAATCATCAAACAAATTTCCAAGTTTAGCTTGACTAACTGATGTTGATGCTGATTTACCTTCTCTTGATATGTGTTTGCATGTTTCACAAATTTCCTCAAATGATAATTGATACATCACGTCTACTCATGAGATTAAGGAGATCAATCCACTCATCCCTAATTGTTCTAAGTAAGAGGGTTTTTAGTTTGTCTGATCCTAAATGATGTAGTTTTCCCCTCTTAACATTATACATGAACCTCTCTATTAGATCCTATAGACTCTCATATTCTCTTTGATTCATTCTAAAAATTTCTTCTTTAAGATCATGATCTTTATATTTTTCTATAAATATCTTTTGCATATCATTCCATGATCTTATTTAATTAGTCCTTAAACTTATGAACCATTTAAGAGCTTTATGCTTCAATGTTGCTGGAAATAATCTCAGTTTTTGAGTTTTTAATAAGTAACCATAAGATCTAAAAACAATCTCAAATTCAAAGAGAAAGCTTTTCGGATCCTCTAACCTTAGACCATGAAATTTTGGAAGAAAAAATGGAGAGATATTCTTCATGTGCACACTTCCATCAATATCTTGAATGGGAAATCAATAGGATCTTCGTCATTGCCATCATTGCCATAAATTTATTCTACATTCTTCGCCATCTTCTTCTTCTACCTGCAAAAGTGAATGGTGATATGGCTCTTACTGTACCATGTGATCAAAGGGGGAGTGGGTTGGTGTTGGATATTTTTTGTTGTTGTTGTTATCATTTAATGAAAACACTAATGTAATGCACTTTTCTATTTTTGAAATGAAATATGCCTAATGCAATTATTTTTTTGTTTTTGCAAAAATAAAAAGAAATGAATCAACCAGGGAATAAAACAATGCATACTTTGACACATCCTCAGCAACGGCACCAAAAAGTGACGAGCCTCGGTTGCAACAAGAATGTTACAACTCCCGAGGCTATTGACTTTAATTATCAACCTGAGGGTTCATACAAACTTAAGAGGTGTCAACACTATATGTGTGGCATACAATGTGTCCTTTCTTTGTTGTCATGATGTAATGGAGTGCATGTATTGATGTTAACAAATTGCAGAAAATGAAATGTTTGAAATGGAACCTTAACCTATTGCAAGAAAGAAGGTACAATGAAAGAGACGGAAATTCAATGCTAAATCACACCATGCCCTAATGCTATGAAATAATGCTAAATTATCATGAACCAAATTCTACTATCTAAGAATGGAAGTAAGAAGTAACAAACATCAATAATGTGCAAGTAAAGGGACTGAATAAATTTGTTTTTGCCTCTCTTTTTTTTCATGCAAAATCAAGTATGCAAACTAATGTCTTTTGGTGATGTGGAAGGTGAATTAAGGATGTTGGAGGTTGGATGGAAATGTTAGGAGATGGTTTGATGGTGCAGGAGACCCTTGGGAGGATTTTAGTGACTTCCTAGAGGTTTTCCATCAATTCATCCTCAAAACATGTCATTTCAGGAAAACCTACAAGATGTAATAGAAACTTGCAGGATGATCCTGTAAGAATTACAGGAAACCTACAGGATACAACTGAGAGCAAAATGTGAGGTGTTGGAGGTGATAGGAGGCCTAGGAAAGGTGTGTGATGGATGGAATGGAGTGGTAAAATTCTTAGGATCACTCAGAACTCAAAATCAAAGTCAAGAGATGGATGGATTCGCTCAAAAAGCTTGTGAAATGATGAAATTGCTGAGGGTTTAATGACCAAGAAAATAAAACCCAAATTGGATGGGAATTTTTTTTTAATTAACTAGGATGTCTTAGGTCCCTATTCCAAGTGGAATCACTCAAAAATACCTATTTTAATCCATGCAAAGAAAATAAAAAACATTACTAGTCGAAAAATGTATAAATTTGAGAACTAGTGAGCTAGTAAATATAAAAAATGCCTAACCAAATCAAGTGAAAATGGAATGGGATAATTTTTTTATGAAATAGATTCTTTTTTTGATCTAATGCAAGTGGAATAAATTTGATTGAAGCTCGTTATAATGCTCTAAAAAATAGCATAAATTTATTGTTCTTTGCTAAAAAGGAGGTCCAACAATCTAGATTTTGGAATAAGAAGACTAATCTGAGCAACTCAATGATTATTATGAACTTCCAAATATTTTCCAAGGAAGAAATAATTCTTGTGATCCTAAAAAATAACTTACATCAACCATTTAATTCAATCCTACAACAAGAAATCATTAATACTAAATGCAGAAATAGAAAGAAATAAAAAATAGAGATGCATGTGAATAAGCAATGAAAATAAGGAAATAAAATGATACAAAAGGGCTCTGAGGTTCTTAGGATGGCCAATCCCAAGGAAAATAAGAGACATATTGAGGTGAACAAAACTTAGAAGCTGAACATGACACCAATCTTCATAATTTTCATTAACACAATTACATATCTACAAGAAAATACAATGGAGCTGCAAAAATACAAGCTTTCTCCACAGTAACGCTAATGAAAAATATCCCTAGAGGAAAATTCGACTTGGTACTTATACAAAATGATTAGGAACCATTCCCCACCAAAATCCCTTGATTAGTGGATCTAGTCCCCAATACTAAGAATTTGCATTAAATGGCAGGGAACACATTCCTAGATTTTCTCAACCATTCCCTAGAGGAAAATTCAACTTGGTACTTATAAAAAATGATTAAGAATCATTACCCATTGATGGAAGAAGCTTTCCCCACCGAAATCCCTTGATTATTGGATCTACTCCCTTGATTTGTGGATCTGCTCCCTTGATTAGTGGAACACATTCCTAGATTTTCTCAATCATTGGAGTTCCACAATTTGTGCCATAATTCCATAATATATTGTTGACTTATTATTTTTTATTTATCCTCCATTAGTAGGGAACAAGTCCCTAAATTATCTCCTCCTCCAACTCTTCATAATCTTCCCAATATTCTCATAATATTCCACAAAAATAAATAATATTAGGCACAAATATTCAATTATTCATAAACCTTCCTAATGAATATATTAAAGTTAAAAATTCTAATGAAAAAAGAGAGGTTTAATGTGCTGAAGGATGGTCATAGGCTTAATTTATGTTTTAATTTAGAGGCATGGGCCTTAATTTATGTCTAATTTAGAGGCCCATCATATGGGCATTATGACTTTTTTGTAGTTCCATTTGGTTTGACTAATGCTTCAACTACCTTTATGTACTTGATGAATAGTGTGTTGCATCCTTACCTAAAAAAGTTTGTTATTGTGTTCATCGATGGCATCTTGATATATTCTAAAAATGAGGAAGAGCACGTCAAGCACTTAGTAGAAGTATTGAGATTGTTGAGAGAACATCAATTGTACGCTAAGCTCTGGAAATGAAGTTTCTTTCAAACATAGATACACTACTTGGGGCATATGGTTTCCAAGGAAGGTAGAACAGTAGATATGGAGAAGATAAGAGATATCATCGAGTGGGCAGTTCCTCGAAATGTGGATGAGGTAAGATCATTTATGGGACTAGTAAGTTACTACAGGAGGTTCAATAAGAAGCTGTCTCAGATTGCATATCCTATTATGTCATTACATAAGCAAGTTAAGAAATTTGAATGGACAAAGGAATGTGTAGCAAGTTTTGAGCATTTGAAGTGACTATTGACAAATTCTCCAGTGCTAAATATTACAAATCTAGAAAATGAGTTTGTGGTGTGTACATATGCCTGCAAGAGACGACTTAGTGGAGACCTGATGCAAGAAGGATAGGTAGTATGCTATGAGTCACAGAAACTAAATGAGCATGAGAATAATTTTCCGACACATGATCTTGAGTTGAAATAGATCATCCATGCATTGAAGATGCGGATACATTATCTTCTTGGAAGGAGGTTTGTATTTATGAGTGATCATAGTGGATTAAGCCATCTATTTGACTAATCGAATCTGAATGATAAACAAGCTAGATGGTTGGCCATTATTAGTGAGTTTTATTTTGAAATCAGGTACATCAAGGGGAAAGAGAACAGGGTTGTAGATGCTCTTAGTAGAAGGATACAAGTAAATCATATAGTAGTTATGAACTCCTGTGGACCATATTTACAGGATCATATTTTACAGGTAGGATAGTAGGATCACAGGCACATGCAGCTTATGCACATGTTATAATAGGGTACAAGTCGTCAAGATGTGAATTATCATCTTAGATAAGATGGTTGGTCAATGATTTAGGGACATGATCTATGTGTCGAATGACAGTGATCCAAAGAAGACTATCTTGCGAGAATTTCATGAAAAATCGTATTCAAGTTGTAGGAATTTTCAGGGTAAGTTCCTCAGATAGAATACCAAAGGACACCACTCACAAATAGATCATAGATAAATATACCAATATTCTTAACGTGGTTAAAACATTCAAAGAGGGAAACAGTTCACGGCCTGAGCCAACATGGCCACTTCAGGTAATTTATTAATAAAAGAAAGAAAATTCACATAAGCTTCTCTCATGAACAATCACCTTACAAATGATCCTCCGTTCTATTTAAATAGAGATCATGGACCAATCGGGTGTTAAGCCACAGATCAAGTGTCAGTAATACCAAGGAGAGAATGAACCGTTGGATCACTTCATGTCTAGAACATATTGTGACCATTGGATTGTAAGTTGCAAAAGTACATAGTAAAGAAACACACTTTACCTAACTCTACACTAGACCAAGTTATACTTAACTATTTCCTATGTGTCAAAATATCCTAACACCACCCCTTAAGAACAACTTGGGATAGGATTGAAGGATGTAAAAATATGACACAATAGGGGAAGGAATGAGGCATTAGAACCTATCCCCCCTTAGTGACAACTTCCTAAACTCCAACCATAAATCGAAGTTTAGCAAACTTCACCTCTATGAGAACCTTTGTAAAGATGTCTGCAACTTGATCATCAGTTGAACAATATTGCACTTCAATAACATGGTCATGAATGAGCTTTTTGATGAAGTGCATGTGTAGTTCAATGTGTTTGTTGCATTAATGTTGGACTAGATATTTTCATAGTTGAATGGCACTTTGATTATCACACCAAAGTGTAGTCAGATGCCATTGCTGAAATCCAAACTCTGACAGGATCTGGCGAAGCCACAGGGCTTCCTTACTAGCTTCTACAGCACCACGATACTCTGCTTCTGTTGAAGAAAGAGAAATGGAACTTTGTTTCTTACAAGCCCATGTAATAGGTCTAGAACCAAGAGTAAGGACATAACCTGTAATAGACTTCTGATCATCAGGGTCACCAGCCTAATCGGAATCAGTGAAACCAACCAATAGAGGAGATGCTTCTACACTGTAATGAATCCCAAACTAAATTGTACCTCAAACATAATGAAGTATTCTTTTAGCTGCTTTCCAATGACTTTCATGTGGGTTTTGCATAAACCAAGCAATAAGGCCAACAACAAAGGAAAGGTCAGGATGGCTATGGGTCATATACAAAATTTTTCCTACAAGCTGATAGTATAAGGTAGCATCAAGTTCAGGGGAAGTATAAGTGACTGAAATTTTGGCTCCAGACTAAAAGGGAGAAGGGGTTGGCTTACAGTATTCCATGTGAAAGTGGCGTATAATATCATAGGCATACTTGGACTGGGAAATGGAAATACCTTCCTTAGATTGCAAGACTTGAAGACCAAGAAAATAATGGAAGTGTCCTAAGTCTGTCATTTCAAACTACTTTTTAAGGCTAGAATTCACATCGTTTATAAGGTTGGGATCACTACTAGTAAGGATAATATTATCAACATAAAGAACAACAATTATAGAGACTTACCCACTTTCTTGGTGTAAACAGTATTGTCAGAATGACACCTAGAAAAACCAGTATCTAAAAGAAAGATATCCATTTTGGCATACCAAGCCCGAGGGGCTTGCTTGAGACCATAAAGCGATTTCTTAAGCTGGCATACAAGGCTAGAGTCTGTTTGTATAAAGCTAGGAGGTTATTCCATATATATTTCTTCATGTAAGTCCCCATGCAAAAAGGCAAATTTAACATCCATCTCATGGACTTCCCATTTGAAAGAGATAGCAAGGGAAAGAAAAAGGTAGATAGAGTTCATTTTGGCAACATGGGAGAAGGTTTCAGTATAGTAAGTTCCTTCAACTTGTGAAAAACCCTTAGCAACAAGACGAGCTTTATGTTTATCAACTTTTCCATATGGTCCATACTTGGTTTTGTAAACCCATTTGCATCTAACAAGTTTTCATCCCTTTGGAAGAGGAACAAGATCCCATGTATCATTTGCCAATAATGAACCATATTCTTCATTCATAGCTACATCCCAATTTGGATGGCCTAAACCTTTTGCAAAAGTTTCAAGATCATAATTCACTGGAGTTTGATCCAGTAAAGAAGAGGCTGTATCGAACTGAGAATGTGTATGTCACTAATTTGTAGGATCAACTACAAGAGCACTGGCTCTATCCCGAGTAGCATGAAACCATTTTGGAAGTTGAGGAGCAGAAGGAGGATCTTGAGAAGGAGGGGGAGGATTGTCATCCTTGTTGTCATCATCTGAAGAAGAAATATTTTCAGAAGTAGAAGGGATAGAGAGATGCGGCACATCCGACGAACTAGGTTCGTAGGCCGATATATTTTTAGCAAACTTTACATCTCTTCTAAAGATAACATGTTTTGACTTAAATGGAATAAGTCTATATCCTTTGAAATCATCTAGATATCCAAAAAAAAATACATTTTTCACTCTTAGGTTCTAAAGCTTTATGTTTCTCATCTGGAATATGGGCCCATGCTTCACTTCCAAAAACATGAAAGTGACTTACATCTGGTTCAATTGAGCTCCATTCTTATTCTGGAGTGATATTCTTTAAAACCTTAGTAGGAGTGCAATTTACTACGTAATTTTCACAATTAATTGCTTCTGCCCAAAAATTAAGACTAAGTCCTTTAGATTGAAGCACACAATTAGTCATTTCCTTTAAGGTGCGATTGTTCCTTTCAGCTACACCATTTTGTTGTGGAGTATATGGAATAATATGTTGCATTTGAATTCCATGGTTAGTGCAAAATTTGGTGAATTTGTTGTTAAAATATTCTTTTCCATTATCATATCTTAACTTAATAATTTGATGTCCAATTCTTTCTCAACAAAGGCCTTAAAGGCCAAGAACATGTTAAATACTTCACTCTTGAGTTTTAAGAAGTATACCCAAGTGTGTATGGAGAAATCATCAATGAAATTTAAGAAATACTTGTAGCCAGAGAATGAAACAACTGGAAGTGGACCACATAAATCACTATGCAAAAGTTGTAAAGGGGTTGAGGCATGCCAAGAGGCACATTTTTCAAAACTATCCCGATGATGTTTTTCAAGTACACATCCAGAACAAACACCATCTCTGCAAGATACCATATGAAGACCTGTCACCATATTTTCTTTACATAGATTTTGAAGGGAACGATAGTTTAAGTGACCAAATTGCTCATACCAATGTTTCCTCACTTCATCATTATGAGCAAAAAATAAAGAGGGAAGAGTTTATGACCCAAAGTTGTTAAACTTATACAACCTTGTAGAATCATCAGCAATGTCAGTAGCTAAAATCGGTCTAGGATCTCTTAGGTCCTTAATTACAACATCATGAGGTGAAAATTCAATGACTTTACCTTCACCTGAATGAGTTATCTGATATATAGATAGAAGGTTACAGGATAAGGTTGGAACACATAATACATCATTAAATTGACCATTGTCTAAATGAATAGTTCCAATCCCTACAACACTAAGAGATCTATCATCGCCAACATATATATTTTTGGTGTTACAATCATCTAGATAATAAAATATGGCTTTGTTTTTGGCCATGTGATAAGAAGCTACATAATCAATGAGCCACTCATGAGAATGAGAAGAAGAAGATACATTTAGTGCATAACCAGACTGAGGTGCTTGACAACCACCAGCAGAAAGTGTTATTCCTAAAGATTAAGTTGAAGTTGAAGAGTGCTCCAAATGGATGTTATGCTTCTTCATTGTTGCTTCCAAGGCTTCCATCTTCTTAAAGCATTGGATTCTAAGTGACCGTCTCGATTACAAAAGTTGCAATGTCTATTAGTCTTCTTTCCTTTGTTTTTATTTGCCTTATGATTTTGTTGAATTGATTTTTCATTTTGAGATTGAAATTGCTTAGGACCCTTGTTTGGTTTAGGACCATTCCTTTTAGGATATTTCTTCTTAGGATTCTTTGAATTTGGTTGTTGCTGGGTAGTAAGGATTTCTTAGAAGAGTTTCCAAGATTAAGAAGACCAAGATGTAAGAGTTTTTCTTGTTCTTTTATTAAAGAATCACAAAAAGCATCAAAAGAGGGAGACTTGTAGTCTTGTTGTTGAGAAATAAAGTTTTCTCTAGTAGAATGGAAGGTGGAAACAAACACAGAGTAGGCTTGTCCCAAATTAGTAAGAATGGAATAGATAAGGCTACCATCTTCTTTCTTAACTATAGAATACTTGCAGAAACTCTGATAGATCTAGAATTCTAGTTAAATTAAACACAAGTAATTTTCTGATATTAAAGAGAGGAGAGAAATAATTTGCTCCATAAAATCAATGTATTAAACTAATGAACAATAGTAATACATGATCAACCAACCTCTAATCCCAAAGGGAGGTGGTTATATAGAAATTTCTGAATCTAGAAAATTAGGAAAAAACTAGAAAAGGATAAGAAAAGCTAAAGAGAGGCCTAAAATAGCAACAATGACTCAAGACAACCTATGCCAACTATCCTCCACGAGCAAAGCATGAGGATGGGTGCATTTCCCAAGGAAGGCAACTTTAAAACATGCTAAAATGGTCTAGGGGGCCAAATCCCTTAATTTAAGGGGGAATCTTCATGTGGAGCGCCAATCCTTAAATAACTCAAGTGGATGAGGTGTGCTTAGGTGTGAACATACACTTAGATGTCTAAATGGTGTAGGAAAGTGGTTGGACCAATATTTCCGTATTATTAAGCCTTTAAAGGAAAAAAACAAGGGAAAGTTGGTCCACCGAGCTAGTTTACCAAAAACCAAGTGTGAACATGAATTTTAGTGCATGTGGCTAAGTCAAGGATACTTAGGCTAAAAAATAAATGTAGATGTTAGGATTATATTCCAACACCCCCCCCATCCTAACACACTTATCTTAACTGAGTCCTGGCCAAGATGCCATGTTAGGTACTCAAGTGCAATAAATAAAAGATCCTCATAAAAGGAAGAAAGAGGGAAAACCTCCTGGGAACCCCCCTTGCCCCACAAAAGAGGAAAAAAGGGCTAAGTGGCTAGAAGGGCCTACTCAAATACCTCCACCACTCCAAGCATAGCAATCAGTTCTAAAAATTTCTTTTCAATGAAAGACTTAGTGAAGATGTCGGCAACCTGTTGCTCAGTGGGGTAGTACTGCAGTGATATGACTTAGTCACGGATCAGCTCATGAATGTAATGCATGTGAATCTCGATGTGCTTGGTCCTCTGCCTCTGAACTAGATTAATCAATATCTGAATGGACACTTGATTTTCACAAAATATGACAGTCGGAAGTGGATACTAAATACCAAACTCGGAGAGAAGCCCCTGCAACCAAAAAGCCTGTGTAGCTGCATTCACTGCACCTCTATACTCTACCTCGGCTGTAGATAAAGAAATCGTGGATTGCTTCTTGCTAGACCAACAAAAAGGCCCTGAACCAAAGCTAAAAACATAACTAGAGGTGGACTTATGGTCTGTACCATCGCCAACCCAATCAGAATTTGTGTACCCAATTAGTGAAAGTGGCTAATCTGCGGCATAAAAGATACCAAAACTGGAAGTACCTTTCACATATCTAAGGATTCTCTTTGCATCTTTCCAATGAAGCTCATGGGGCTCCTACATATATCAAGAACAAACTCCTACTGCAAAAGATATATCAGGTCAGGTGTGAGTAATATACAACAAAATCCAAACCAACTGTCAATACTGTGTACTGTCCACCAAAGGTGTAGTACCTGCATCATCAAATTTGATCCCTGAAAGAAAGGGAGATGTTGTTGGCTTGCATTTTGTCATTTGAAAGTAGACAAGTAGATTTGATGCATACTTAGACTATTCCATCTTGATCCTTGAAGTAGACTGAGAAACTTCAAGACCAACAAAGTAGTGCAACAGTCCCAAAATTTTCATGGAAAATAGATTGTGCAATGTTTATTTTTCTGAATCAATAGCTGAGGTATGGTTCCCTATCATCAGTAAGTCATGTACATAAATTACTATCAACAAAAGAGAATCATCATGTTGTAGCAAATAAACATTCAGATCAGATTTGCATCGAATGAATCCAATGGAAAGCAGGAAAGATTCCATCTTTGCATACCAGGCTCTGGGAGCCTGTTTTAGGCCATACACAGATTTATTTAATATGAAAATGAGGGAAGAGTTTTGAATGTATCCCTATGTCTGCTCCATATATATCTTCTCCTTGAGATCTCCATCAATAAATTCACTCTTCACATCCATGTGATGAACTTCCCATCTACAAGAAGCAGCAATGGCTAGAACTAGTCGAATGGAGTCCATTTTTGAAACAGGTGCAAAGTTGATCTCACCATCTTCAGAAATCTTTGTTCAATAGATCCATCGACATCAAACAATATTTCTTCCTTTCAGAAGTGGAACCAAGTCCCATGTGTTGTTTTCCATGAGAACATACTACTTTTGATCCATGGCAGCCTCCCAAAGCAGGTTTCTAGCAGACTTAGAGTGTGACTATGGATCTGAACCAAGTGTCATATATCAATGTATGGGAAGAAATGGTTCGGTTGTAGCCAGGGCTTGAGGAGCCCTAAAAAACTATGATCTAGTCATTCTTGCATCTGTAGGATCACCGACTAGTTCACCTGCATCTTGCAGGGTTTTCTCTACCCACGTTGGCAGCTGAGTTGGAGCAGCCATGACCTACTCCTCATCCGCTGAATCAGACCCAAGAGGCTTCTCTAATGGCTGCTCTAAAGTTCTCAAATAAGTTTCAAACTCCTCCTAATGAGTGGCAACAAGCGGTTCCTCAGCAGGGTCTGCTAAAAAATCATGCAGTGATTCTTCTTCAAACTTCACACTTCGAGCTACGAGGAACTTTTCAGTGTGAGAGTCGAACAATCTATATCCTTTGAAACTGTTAGGATATTTGAAAAGATAAATTCAACACTTTAAGGCTCCAAAGCCTTCCTCTTATCTATCGGAATGTGAGCCCATGCTCGTGAACCAAAAATTCGAAAGTGCGACACTTTTGGTTTCTTACTGGCCCAACATTCAAATGGAGTGGTGCCTTTGAGTTCTTGTGAGGAATGTAGTTCTAAATGTATGCTACATAATTAATAGCTTTAGCCCATAACTTAGGAGCTAATGATTTGGACTGTAGCATACAATTTGCCATTTCTTTTAATGATCAAGTTTTCCTTTCCATGACACCATTCTGCTGTGGTGTATATGGCACTGTGTGTTGTACTTGTATACCTGCATCAAAACAAAGTTGCTGCACATCTTTTGTGACATACTCCCCCCCATTATTAGTATGGAGTATCTTAATCTTACACCTAGACTCATTCTCAGCAAGTTCTTTAAATTCTATAAGGCATTCAAATACTTCCGATTTTAATTTCAGAAAAAATACCCAAGTAAAGCGAGAGAAATCATCTATGCAGGTGAGTACATATCCAGCCTTACTAATTGAAGGCTGTGGGAATGGGCCCGTGATGTCACTATGAATCACGCCAGGAGGTGAAGAAGCTCTCTGTGCCTTCCTTTTGTCAAACTTTTTCTCTGGATGGTTGCCAAGAATGCATCCTTGACATACACTACTTGTGAATTTAATAGCGAGCAATCCTTCTACCATGTTTTCCTTGCTAAGTCAATACAAGTAATTATAGTTTATATGGAAAAATATTTCATGACATAACCTGCTAATATCATTAGATTGTGATGGAAATATAGTTCTAATAGATTTAGGAACAAAGTGGGAGAATAAATACAAATGGCAACCATGGTCTGCAATTCCATGTGCAAGCTGTGAGCTCATGGAAATGTCGGTAATCACTACGGAGTCCAGAGTGAATTCCACCTTCCTTCCAAAGACAGAATGAGTGATCCGATATATCGAGAGAATATTTTTGGATAGCTAGGGAACATCAAGCAAATTTCTGAAGTATCCCCCTTCAAGGTCTACAACTCCTTCTCTGCACACCTTTGCGGGTGTGGCATCTCCCAAGTAAATTGGGGATCTGGTGCTTTGTTCATTGGAGGAAAATTCATCCTTTGATGCAAACATATGGTTCGATGCACCTGAATCAAGGATCCAAGATGATGGAGTGGATGAGATAGCCATTAAATCATGACCACCTTGTGCTCTCCCTCTCCCATCTCCCGTTCTGTTATCATCCTTCTTCTTTGCATTCTCAGGCACGGTGAGATTGTGTTGCTACAATTGCTTAGCCATCTCATCGATTGTTTTCCTCATGAAATTTTATTCGGGATGAAAACCTTTGGAATAGTAAATGCAAAGTGTTATTTCCTTCTTCTTCTTACCCTTAGGCAAAGAAGATCTCTCTGAATATTGTATGGGTCTCTCCTTCTTCGATTCATTAAATTTACCCTTCCCTTTTTTCTTGTCTCTTCCACTGCTCTTTGGAGCATCAGTAGCCGCAAGTGCTTGGTTCTTTGAACGCTTGATGGCACCCATTTGGACTAACTTAGCTTTCTCTTGAGTCAATGCTACAATGAAGTCATTCAATGGAGGCATTTTCCATTTTTCCTGAGTCAATTTAGATGCTTGAAAATACGATACAAATACAGAATATTTAGTGCCTAATTTCGAGAGAATTGAAAGGATGAGTTGATCTTCCTCTTTCTTGACTCCACATGCATCATGTTCAATGAGGAGGGATTTAAACTTGGTGAATTATTCTTGCATGTTGCTGAAATGAGTTGGACTGAGAGATATGAGTTCATTCTCCAGTTGATGCACTCTCATTTCATCATACTTGCCGAATAGTCCTTCCAATGTGGTCCAAACCGCATCAGGAGTAGTGGCTCCACTGACATGAAAGAGGAGTTCTCTGGAAATTGATAGGCATATCAACCCAATTTCTTCATCTAATTTATTTAAATACTTGATCTCATCCACTACAGAAGCTGGTTCAGTCTTCGTTCCCATTGTTACCTTGTAAAGCCCTTTGCTTCAGAGGAGCAAAGTGATCTTTATCTTCTATTCGAAGTAATTGAAAGGATTTAGAGCGAGTTTTGTGGACTGAGAGAGATGATCCATTGCTGCTTTCTGCACCTCCTAATGATCTATACCTACAAATAAAACCATGTACAATACACTAGATTCTAACTAGCTCTGATACCATGTAGAATTCCTGCAGAAACTCTGATAGATCTAGAATTCTAGTTAAATCAAACACAAGTAATTTTCTGATATTCAAGAGAGGATAGAAAGAATTTGCTCCATAAAATCAATGTATTAAATTAATGAACAATAGTAATACATGAACAACCGAACCTCTAATCCCAAAGGGAGGTGGTTATATAGAAATTGTCAAATCTAGAAAACTAGGAAAAAACTAGTAAAAAACTAGAAAAGGCTAAGAAAAGCTAAAGGAGGACTAAAATAGCAACAATGACTCAAGACAACCTATGCCAACTATCAACCATGAGGAAATCATGAGGAGGGGCACATTTCCCAAGGAAAACAACTTTAAAACATGTTAAAATGGTCCAAGGGACCAAATCCCTTGATTTAAGGGGGAATCTTCATGTGGGGTGCCAATCCTCAAATAACTCAAGTGGGTGAGGTGTGGTTAGGTGTGAAAATGCATGTAGATGTCTAAATGATTTAAGAAAGTGGTTGGACCAATATTTCCATAATATTAAGCCTTTAAAGGCAAAAAACAAGGGAAAGTTGGTCCACCGAGCTAGTTTACCAAAAACCAAGTGTGAACATGATTTTTAGTGCATGTGGCTAAGTCAAGGATACTTAGGCTAAAAAATAAATGTAGATGTTAGGATTATATTCCAACATTAACCTTACCACCTTCCAAGTGAAGTCTAAGGGCCTTGAACTTGGAAAAAAAATCTTCAATAGAAGAAAAAATATTGGGGTCCAACGTAAGCAACTCCTTTTTGAGTTGATGGTCTCTAATTTCATTTTTAATTCCAAAATGCTTTAGTGAGTTGTTTCATTGCTTCAATAGGGGCATCAAGTTCTGCGATATGGAATCTAAGGTCTGGAGAAATAAACATCCATATTAACCCACGTGCTTGATCTTTCCTATTCTCCCATTTGGCTACCTTATCTTAATCTTTAGGTTTAGCTTCTTGGCCCGAGGCTATTCTGTAAAGACCTTTACTTCTAAGTAAATCCACAATGTAGGACCACCATTGGAAGTAGTTGGTGTTGTCAAGAATAAATTGGCATGAAATTTCCATTTTAATAGAAATTGAAGTTGTAGATGATGAGACTAAGTGTTCCAATGGAAAGATCTTGAAAAATTAGACCGATAAAAAAAAAGGCTCTGAAAACGTGTTCCGGATAAAGAAGTTATGGCTTTTTGAAGAAAAGTTGTTGAAGATTCCGACAAAGTGCGTGAATGTGTGGAAGTGAATGATAATGTTATATTTAAAAAAAATACCCCCTCTTTCCAAACTTACTCTAATTAGCTCACTTTAAAAAATATTTTATGTGACCCACTTTTATAAGTAAGTGAAAGTCACTTTACAATGGTACTTTGTGAGTTAATCATTAAATTGTAACTTAAATAAAAGATAAAGAGACTTTAGAATTATAAGTGACTCACTTTTTATAATGGGTGAAAACACTTTTACATAAAGTAACTTTAAAACATAAGTTACATGTGCTTTTTGAAAAAGTAACTCAACAAAAAGAAAGACTTGAACCCAAAACCTCTATTCTCATAAAGTAACTTTAGACCAAGTGAGCTAGATTAAGGTTAGTAATTTTCGGAAAAGAGGAAGGGGTTTTGTTTTAGTCACTGAAGCTTTGGGGTGCGTGCTTACTTGAAAAAACTATTTCTTCCTGCAAAACAAAAAACCACACAACCCAACACGAACATGAAAAAAAAAACAAACCTTATGGCTTGTAGTTAGCTTTCGTCGGAAACTAGATATTTTCCTCAATGTTTTTTATTTTCCGAGATCATTAAGGTGTGACAGAAAAGAGCATACGCATGATAAAAATCCTTCCTTTATGTTTCTGATTTTCCCAGATCACATAGAGTCGCAGGGCAAAGAGCATAGCAGAAATGAAAGGTATAGATCCGGTAATAAAAAACATAGAGCTAAATAAATCGAAATAAACAGAGAGATGAATAACTAAAACTACAAATAAAGATTATATACCTCCAGATCTTAAAAATGACATATCTAGGGCTATTGGAAACCTTTTCACATGAAACGAAAGGGGTTCCTCACTGGAACAGATGCTCCTAACACAATAGAGTAGTCCTCTCATCTCGAAAGTAGTCAAAAATAGTAGATCTAGGAAACGACATTCAAATGTAGTTTTACTGGCTTCAGATTTGGATTACAAATGGATGTGGCCTTCAAATTGCTCTGATACCATGTAGGAATTTACAGGGTAAGTTCCTTAGATAGAACACCAAAGGAAATTGCTCACAAATAGATCACAGATCAATATACCAGTATTATTGACATTGTTAAAACCCTCAAAGAAGGAAATAGTCCATGACCTAAGCTAATGCGGCCAATTCAAGCAATTTATTAATAAAAGAAAGAAAATTTACATAATCTTCTCTCATGAACGGTCACCTTACAAATCACCCTCCATTCTTTTTAAATAGAGATCATGGATCAGTCAGGTGTTAAGCCACGGATCAAGTGTTAGTAATACCGAGGAGAGAATGAACCGTCAAATCACTTCATGTCTAGAACATATCGTGACCGTCAGGTTGTAAGTTACAAAAGTACATAGTAAATAAACACAATTTACCTAACTCTACACTAGACCCAGTTAGACTTAACTATTTCCTATGTGTTAGAATATCCTAACACAAGTCACCCAGGATACAAGAAGACATTGGAAATAGTGAAGAAGGGCCAAAAAATTCTCTTATGTGATTTCTACGGAAAGACTTTTATTAATAGTGAACAAGTCCTATTATTGGTCGACTATGAAGAAGGAAGTGGTAGAGTTTATGGCTATATGCCCATACTATCAACAGGTGAAAGTAGAGTGTATGCATCCAGCTTGGTTGCTTCATACGATTTCAATTCTAGAGTGGAAATGGGAGGTCTTTTCCATGGATTTCATCATAGGTTTTCTGAGGAAATTTAGATAGCACGATTCCATCATGGTTGTAGTTGATAGGTTGATGAAGGTAGCGCACTTAATTCCAGTGAAGTATACTTATTCAACTAATGATGTCGCATAGGTCTTCATCAAAGATGTAGTGAGGTTGCATGGTGTTCCAAGGAAGATTGTGTCAGATAGGGATGTTAATTTCACTTCCAATTTTTGGAAGGAGTTGTTTGTAGGTTTGGGGACAAAGTTGGCCTTCAACACAACTTATCATCAGCAGACACATGGATAGACATAGAGGGTCAACAAGACCTTGAAGGACATGTTGAGTATATATGTAATGCATTAGTAGAGGAGATGGGAGTAGTACCTTCCATTGGTTTATGGTTATCAGGAGTCATTGAGGATGATTCCATTTGAGGCACTTTATGGGCGAAGTTGTAATACTACCATCAATTGGAATGATCTAGTCAACATGGTGTTGATAGGACTAAACATGTTGGAAGAAATTGAACAGGAAATGTAGTTTATCAAGAAGAATATAAAGGAAGCACAGAATAGGCATAAACGTTATGCAAATCAACATAGGTTGTTTAAGGAGTTTCAGGTTGGGAACATGTGTACTTGCACATCAACCCCAAGAAGAGCTCCTTCAGGATCAGGCCACGTGCAAAGATAACACCTCTGTATTATAGGCCTTTTGAGCTCCTTGAGATGATTGGACCAGTGGCCTATCAACTTGCACTGCCTCCGAGATCGAAAGTACATGATGTTTTCGATGTTTCATTTCTTAAAAGATATGTAAATGATGTTGATCATGTTATTTTTTGGTATATATTTTAGGTGGAGCCAGAACCTCAGTGTATTTTACAGAGAAATATGCTCAGGCTCTCAAACCAAGCAATCGAGCAAGTTAAAGTGTAGTGGAAGCACTTTGGGGCCAATGAATCTATATGGGAGATGGTTAATCAGATCTGGGCTATGTATCCTTAATTGTTTGTCAGTTGAGGAAAATGAGTTTTGGTATATGTATATATGTATATGGATGTAAATACTGCCATGAGTTGTTTTATAAAGCTCCAATAAGCGGTATGGTTGTCATGTTGTTATGTTTTTCATGTCAGTGTTTCTTTTCAGAAGATTGTTCATTGCAAATACTACATCGAGCTAAGTTATAAAGCTCCATGGATAGTATGTTTTAATTTTTAGTGGTCTTGTTGGTTGTAGGTTTCATTGAACACCGAGGATGGTGTTCCCATAAGGAGGAGGGTTCTGTAACAAATCTGGCCAAAAATCCATGTAATAATGTTAATAAACAAAAATGATAACCAAGGGCATAGGACACTTATTCCAAGTTGAATATTGGGCAAAAACATTTGAGTGTGGGTGTTTATTTGGTTTATTATGGCTAAGGAAATTGGCAAAAGATTTGGAAAGGCAAAGTTTCATTAATTGGCATTTTATTTTTGAAAATAATGGAAATTAGGAGAAAAGGAAGGTGAAAGGTCATAGGTTGCTTGTGAAGAGGAAAATGAAGAAAATAGAGGCCTCATTAATAAAAAGGCTAGTGAGGATCAATTCACAATATTTTGTCAATTCAATTTTGGAGCTCTCTCTCTCTCATACTCTGGGACACTTAGAGTATTCTTGGAGAACTATAGCATTGGAGGAAAGAAGGAAAAGGAAAGACAAGAAAGCAAGAGGAACAAAAATATCAAGCAAGGATGAGCAGGATCAAGTGGCTACAACACGATTACTTACAGGTATCATGTTGCATGTATGATTTTCTTGCTATTTTTTGCATGCATGGTACAACCATGTGTGTTTTTAGTTCTCTTGTTGTCATTGGCATGGGTTTTTCTAGGTGTGACATTGTTCTTCAGCCTTGCCTTGCCATTTTTGGATAACCATGGTGTGATGGAGTTCTCTAATTTTGGTTGAGATAGATTTCCATATGGGTTTGAAGCTAAGTGCAGTGGTCTCAAGATTGATCACAAGCCTTAGGAATCCTAGGGTGGGATATACGATAAAGCTTAATTGTGAATACCCTTAATTGGGCCTAGGAATCCCTTTATTGGTAATTGCAGGATACACGGTAAAGCCCATAGGGTGGTGACCTCATAGGCCTAGGAATCCCTTGACCAGTAATGGCTGGATACATCATAAAGTAGAGAGGTTGATACAAACAAATTTCTCATGCTTTAGGTGGAGAAATATGGAGGCATCCATGCTTGTATAGGCCCAGTGATCCATGGGATTGCAATAAAGCTTGGTTGTATTGATGAGGGTGTCAAGCCCAGGAATCCCTTGGTGGGATAAACAGTAAAGCTTGAGGAAGCCCTGGTTGGTTTTGTTGTGAGTCCCACATTCATGCTTGGAATATGGCATGGGGGTGATTGGTTGAAAGAAAGATTTGGTTCAACTCAATATATGGTCAGGTGGTTCGTGGAAGTCCCTGACTTAGTTGGCATATTAATTCACTAATAAGAGATCCTTATCCTTTGGTATTTCATGTGTAAATTTCCTTGTTAATATGTGGTCTTATGGCTATTATATCCTTGTTATTTTTGTTGGTTGTATGTTGGTTATAAGTATCATTTATGATAGACTTTGGTTATGGCTCTCATCACGATTTGATTAGTACATGAGATGTGAATGAATATATGAAATAATAGATGATAATTTAACTATTGTGATAAAGTGTCAATCATTCTTTATGAATCTCAGCTAAGTATGAGACACCTATGATCATATCTGTTGTTATGACCTGTAGATTTCATATTTGTGATATGTTTGACAAAATGTATGTCATGGCTAGTAGGGGTCTGGTCAATTCCTTGTACCAATATTTGCATTAGTTTCTTTAATTCATGGTTATTTAACACTTCTGGAAGTTTCATGAAGTTTTGGACAATGGCTTGAGTCTTGGCCCTAAAAAATTGGCACAAAATCCAAGGTCACTGGCACAAAACTTCTTGAAAAAGGCCACAGTTGTTGGCATGCCTTGTTGTGGGAGCAACTGGAGGGCCTTAGTGGCATGCATGGCTCTTCATGATAGAAGATGGGGGTCTATATCAACAAGATTATAAGTTGTCTCAGGGGATAGGCACCTGGAAGGGTTGGTTGTCCCTTGAAGGGTCTGTAGTTCCTGAGTAAGGCCATATTGGGTTTTTTTGTTGGTTCCACTTCCTGAACTATGCATGGGGAGTAAAATCACATCAAGTAGCCTCTTGTCAAAAGTTTATCCCAGTGGACCAATTAGCTTGGGTAAATGTGGGAGGAGTGTGTTACATGAGGATTATGGGATTTAGGGATTTAGGGTATAGGGATTAAAGGTTAAGGGATTAGGGGTTAGGGTTTAAGGTAATAAGGGTCAAGAGATAAGGGATTTGGTATGGGTTAGGAAATTTAATGGTTAATGGTTGGGTTGTTTAATGTTTGGATGGTTTG
The DNA here is from genome assembly GCA_031772625.1 of Pinus tabuliformis. NCBI lineage: Eukaryota > Viridiplantae > Streptophyta > Pinopsida > Pinales > Pinaceae > Pinus > Pinus tabuliformis. The sequence continues at coordinate 1,137,121,335 of CM062819.1, read as the reverse complement.
TAGAAGCTTGTTGTTACAAAATTACATTTTAGTTACTATACTAAATTGGATTAATTAAGGTTCTGGGAGTTGTTGTTGTTACACAAACAATTTCTTAAGCAAGTGTTTCCTTTCCTAATCAAACAAGATATAGGAAATCCAATTATTCTTCCAATTAATATGTACCTCACCCTACCATAGTATTGCATGAGTATACTATTATGACACCATTACATTTTACAATTAAACCAATGTAACCGCAATCGTTAGTAATGATAATCCACCATTATTACCTTTGTTATTTTTATTTTTCCTGTATCATTCATGCCAGTAGATTCAAAGATCAATGCAATCATTTAGAAACTCCTTTTGATTTAAAAGTTCTGAATTGGTAATAAGGAGGAATAACCATCCATAATTCCAACACCTTGACATTCTCCCCTGAGAAAGAATCAATGTGCATTGAAGCAACTCTGTAATAGGTTCCTAGCATTGTTGAGTAGTGTACTTGTGAGAAACTATAGGTGGAGAAATGATCAGACATGAACTTGACTTTGTTAATGTGTTTTTACAACATCTGAAAGCATTGGAAATTTTTTGAAGGGCTTGATGGCTGAGTTATTTTGAAAAATTATAAGCTTTCAACAAATTAGTCGCTTTAGAATTTGATCAAGCCTTAGTTGAACAACACTCTATGGTCAAGGGCTTCAGAATTGTTGTTATAGAATAATTTACCGTAAAAGTGATATGGATTCATAGGACAGGAGAATGATGGTTCTCTAGGAAAGTGGCCAATTCTGAAGCTAAGGCCATATTCTTATAGGAGGGAGAAGAATTTACACCTAATCACAAGGTTTTTGATAGAACATCTCTTCCTCTCCCTTGGGAATATGTAGCCCTCTTCATTGAAAAATTCATTACCTGTGAGGGTCATTTTGGGATCATTTTCAATTATCACTTTTAATTGCTAGCACACTTGAGGAAATGGCTATTGATTAATTTACCATACTAATTTTTGAAGTCATTACAACACATGGAAGAGGCTATGAAAGGGGAAAAACATCTAGAAACTTGTGTCACTAACCATGCACGCATTAAATTAATCATCATGCATTCATTATAGAGACAAGGGAGCTTTTGGCATGCTTTGATAATGATAACTTGTGTTGGTGCAAATGAGGAGCATGAAGAGAGTGTTGAAGCAATGCCTAGTGTTGAAGAAAGCCTTAGTGCTGAAATAACACCAAGTACTGAAGGAGCACTGAGCTCTGAAACAACGCCTGTTGTTGAAACTACTACACCTTCCAAGAGAAATATAACCATAGTATATAAGTGGAGTATGGTTGATACACCTCCTATGACTGGTCGATGAAATCCTAAGATGTGGAGTTATGATTAGAACAACCCCTAGTTCATGCTCACGAGGAAAGGAGACATTGTTAGAAGAACCTATGGTGGTGTCTAGTGACTCATCAAAGGAAAGTCGAGGGGGGTGCTTGATTGTAGAGGAAGTGTTGGAGAAAGAAACTGTTGGAACAAAAAATATGCCTGAAACTGGAGTTGAGGAAGTGAAGACACCTAAAGGGATTAAGATGAGAGTATCAATGAAGGTTATAGTGCAGAAAAGGAAAGTGAAAAATCAAATTGGTGGAAGAAATCCGAGGAAAAGGGTTTGAGTAGCTATTATACTAGAAGACACTTAAAAACCTATTGTTATAGTTGTGGGGGAATGTGTTGATATAGCTGGACCTGATGGGTTTGAAGAGTAACAAGACAAAGAAAATAAGGAGAAGTCTATAGAGGAAGGCCCTTTTACATCTAAAATCCTGATTGTTACACTAGAGCCTGAACAAGAACCATAGAAACAACATGAGACAAAAGGAACAACGAAAAAAGAGTAGATCGAAGAATAAGAGGAGGTTACTTCACCAGGTAAGATGAAAATTGACCCTCTCGTTCGAATTGAAAATCTGAAAATGGAAAATGAGGAGTTAAAGAAACAACTTGCCTTGGTTAAAGAACAACTTCATTTTAAGAATGAAACTGGATTGGATATGTTGGAAGAGGTTGTAGAAATGGCATCATCTACTGTCTCAAAAAAAAATTGTAAGGGCTGCCAACAAATCCTTGACGAGGATAAAATCATGGAGACCATCACAATTTTAGTTGGGGTACAAGTGGGGGAACAAGACAAATAATTTCAACATGCTATTCCACAAGAACCTGTTGATGATGTTTTTGTTACACAAGAACCAACAGTCGAAGTAGAGCAAGAAGAAGAAAAACAAATTTCTAATCCACAAGAAGATGTTTATGATGTTTCTATTACACAAGATCCAATAGTTAAAATAGATCAGACTGAAAATTAAAAGACAGATGTACCACAAGAACCTATAGATGATGTTGTTGTTACACAAGAACCAACAATTGAGATAAAGAAATATGATGAGAAAAGGGATCAGAAGGAGGATGTTGAAACAACGTTTGAAACCACTCATGTTGAAATTGAATATTTGATGAGGGTACTAGAATAGTGGGAGAAATTATAGCTCTTTCCCAAAGATGAAGTCATATTTCTAAATTATCAAGAGGAAATGGTCAATAAGCTTAAGAAGGAGTGGGCTGGAAAATTAAGAATTGTAGAATTTGTGAAAAATTAGAAGGAATGAATCAATTAATGAAATAGGTGAAGGAAATGCAAGGAGAGGTTAAGATTTTATGGAAAGAAAAGGAGCTCATTTATGATATCATTAATGGCTTATTGTGTGGTAGGCTTGCTTCTCCTTCTTATCCTTTATATTTTCAAGAAAAACGTTATCCCTTCCAATTAATAGTCTTGATGGAAAAGTGACGATATAAGACAAGGGAGATACACGAATTCCTGGACACATTTCAAAGTTATAATTTCTCAGAACAGCCCTTGTTGTGTGATATTAGTGTACCTCCATGATCTTGCTTGCTTTTGGGATGAATCATTCAATCTGACACCCTACGTGGGAGATGTACAACTCAAGGCTTTTGTTTCTTTTATGAAAAATCAGATAGGTTGGAAAGTTGCCCATGATATTGTAACAACTAATGAAGAATGGGTAGAACTGTTTATTAGAGGAGAACCTATTTCATATGAAGCTATTGCACACAAATACAATAAAATATGGCAATTTCCAGCCACTATGACATTGTTGATGGAACGTCAGGAATCTATTTTATGGAGATGCCAGATATATATACAAGGAATGAGAACTAGTGCCTTAGACGGAATCAAGTTGAGATAGGATCTTTCCTAACAAGAATTGAAGAAGGGAGACCCCTATTGTTATCATAATTTTGAGTAAGCACTTTCCATAGTTCGTTGGTAAGTTGAATGTATTAGGAAGATTGGTGTAGACTAGATAAGATTTAGATTCAAGTTCCATGTTGTTTGGTTACCCACCCACTGGTATCAACATCCATATATTATTACTGATAAGTTTTGAGAGGGAGAATTGGTTATTTATCAAGGATACATGGCTAGAGGTGAAGACATGGCAGGAAAATACAACCTCACACAACTTCACTCTCAACATGTTAGGCATGAATGACATGAGTCTACATGAGGACATGCAAAAGCTTAAGCTGGGGGGAGATGTTGGGTCATGGAATTGTCATGTTTTTCCTATTTATTTCCCTATTTATTTTATCCCTTTTTAACCAACAAGACCGTATCTTATTACTATAACAACCCATATTCACCTAAGTATTCTATTTTTCACTTATCGCTTTCTTAGTCCAATTCTACTTATAATTTGACATTAGAACTAGTTTCTTAGGCTATTTTTTATCGTAAAACTAATGTATGGGTTGTTTCAGGTTTGGATGGTCTATCGAAGCTTATTGTTACAAGATTACATTTCAGTTCCTTTATCAATTTGTATTAATTAAGGTTCTGAGAGCCATTATTATTACACAAATAGTTTCTTAAGCATGTGTTGCCTTTCCTAATTAGACTAGATCTAGGAGTGCATCAAAGTTAAAAGAAACAACTCATCACCTGGAGATATTTGTGGAGCATCTAGATCATTTGTTTGAGATCTTTTGTAACTCTATTTGTAATTAAAGGGAATTGTTACAGTTTTACCCCTTCCATGGAAATTGTTTTGTAATTGTTAAGATGTCATTTTATTTTAAGATCATATGAGGATCAAAATATTCTCATGATGACCTTCTCATTGTGATTAAGATCTCTAAAAGAGGACTTTTTTCCTATGATGGTTAGAGTGAAGACTTATAGAATAGGATTGGAAAGGGGAAACAATAGAACTCTGTAATCCTGGTAGTTTTATTAATGAAAATTGTTAAACATAACGATGGCGAAAGACAAGAGTTTGAAGGATAAGCCTTGGGTGCATTATTATTAAAAATGATACATATTTATAATATAGTGGAGTGACCCATTGGTTTCATATTCCAGGTGGTCCCTTGGACTCCCTTTGACTATTCAGTTTCCACAACAACCTTTAGAGGATTAGGTGTCCAAAATTCCCCCCCTTAATCTGAAGTGGCATGTATGAGTACTAGAAGAGAGCTATAATACAAAATGTGCACAAAAATGCATGGCAGCACTAGGTTGAATGTTCTCTATGAAATGTTGGTATAAGGGGGTGGTTTAAGGATAACCACCAACATTGGAATGCTTAGTGCGGTTCTTGGAACTCTTCCAAGTCTAGGAAGAAGTTGAAACCTTCTAATAGAGGAAGTGTCCATAATTCTTTGGAGGGAGGGACCTTCAACTTGGAAAGGAGAGGTCTAAAACCTGTGGTGGTTTATGGATGACCGCCAACTCTAGAATTCTTCCAGAATGGGCAAGAAGATGAAGTATTTTTCTAGAGGAAGTGTCCCCAATTTTTTGAAGAGGGAGAAAATCAACTTGAAAGGGGAGGTCTCAACCCTATATATATGGTTTAAGGATGACCACCAACCAAAGGTATGATCAAGGGCATATCTGCCTTGTTTTGGAGAATTTTGTATCTACGGATAAATACTAATTCCCTAGATAATTAGCCATATCTAGAACAATAGTTTAAAGTATTTTAGTCTTTCCCTATAAGCAATAGATAAGATGAGAAGATGAGAATACCTACTTGTAGTTCTACTTTCCTCTCATATCCCTTGTATCGATCCTCTCACTCCTTCCCATACTTAATACACTTGAGAAGTACCTGTAAACAGAACAGAAAACAAAGAATCGATCAAATAAAAAGATCTATTGAATATAAGTGAATGGAATCATATACATATCACACATATAAGCATTATAAAACAATACAAACATATGGGAGAAAGGTTCAAACACTTTATTGAATAGAAGAAGGAATTATAACCATTTGTGTCTAATTCAAAGTCATTCCTCCAGTTTGGATCCCATCCACATCACATCAAAAGCATGACAAACTTGTAGCATTACAATACTTGCTTCAAAGCCAAATCTCATAGCAACATTATCTCCTTACAGTTCAACATAATCTAGCCCCTGATCACTTAAATGAGTGGTCAATCTCCTTAGATGAAAAGGGTCAAAAATAAAACTCAACAAATTCTTTTACGTAAATTAATCTCTCAAGCTCGAAAAAGCATAAAATAATACAAGAGAGATGTTATTTCTATTCCATTAACGAGCTGAAAAGGACAAGCAATCAACAATATTTTCATATTTTGGGAGTCTGAAAAGAGTTTAAAGAAGACCTCACTTTGAGGAACGAGTGGTGTCTAGGGTAGCAACTGGTTCTGGTGATGTTGGAACTTCTCAAAACATGTTGATTTATGTGAAGAGGCTGGCTAATAACAACCAAGTGAAAGTGTATGATTGGCCAAAGGGATGGTGGCGATGGGATGAAAACAACCAAGGTTCATCTGAGGAAAGAGGCTGATATAATGGCAAACACAAGGGATAGAAATGAAAATGGGTTCATTTTTACACAAGCTTGAACCATGGGGAACTATGCTTGGATTCAGTTTCATGTTTACACAAGCTTGAAACGAAAAACTATGCGTGGATTCAATTTCATTTTTACACAAGCTCGAAAGGAAAAACTGTGCTTCATATTGGTTTACATGCCCCCAGCCTGATAAAAGGGAGAGTATCTTGTAATGAGATAGAAGTCGCCGCGGTGAAGCAGGACGGTTATCCAACACCTTTTTGGCTTCGTCCAGATAGGGACAAAGGTGAATGGGGTGATTCCCGTCACATAACCTGTTAGTGTCAGTCTTTACAGCCTTCCTCCAGTGATCAAATGTGCTCTTACATAGTGATTTTGAAGTATCAAGGTCAAATTTTGTCATTTCAGTGAGTCTTCAAGCAAAATTTGGTCACTAGGCATTAGGTCTAGGGTTTGCCTAAATGTCAGTCCATGTCACTATTCAGCTGAGTCTATCATCATTCATATGGTTGTCATTATCATATCAGTGTCTAATGAGTCATTTTACACCTGGTCCATGCTTCAGTTGCCACCCAGGCAAGGTCATTTCCCTCTCCTAGGGTTTTGAAGCCAATTTCTCTTGGATGGTCAAATCACCGGCAAAACTTGTTTCTTGATGTTCATACACCTTCCCCTATCCTTAAAGTACCTTATCAAACACTTCCCATCCCTTAGATCCGCCAAATTCCTCATTTTTGCACAAACCCTAGTTTCTAGCTACAATCTGGCAATTTTCTAGGTTTGGCCTGTGTTTTGCCCTTTTCGACCCCTTCCCCTCACTCAATCACTGAGATTCCACTTTCCCTGTTTCCTAACATCCTTCCCCACTCCCAAAAATTTCCCCAAGAATTTAGAAGCCCCCTATCCCCTTCATCTCGCTCCATTTCGACAAAATTCCTTGCTTCACACATCGGGACAAGTCGCACTCAAATGATGTTCTAGAGCAATCAAAGATGAATTTTGCAAAACTGAGAGAGGTTTTTGTCCACAACATGCCAAGGAAGAAAAGCCTCTTTCACTTTTTACACAGGTGTCATGGTTTGAGAGAAATGTCAAAAATACCGGCGAGAACAAAGGTGCTCCAAGGACGGTTGGCCAAAGCACAAAAACGAAGGAAAACGCCCGATCCACTCCAAACTTTGGCCAAAGCCTCTTTGACTCAGCATGGTACTTGATTGGGGACTCCCAGCCCAAATTTCAAGAAATTTGGAGAAAATTTTGTCATTTGTGAATTTTTTGTGCAATTTACAGGTTTTTCCCAAGAACTGGTCTCACCCCGGATGAGACCAGTTTGAAGGGCTGCTCGGAATTTTGAAAACTTGGCATTTTTGGAAAGGGCATTCAAAAATAAAAATTACCAATACTTGGGAGAAGCCTGATTTTGAGTTTTGAGCCTCCAAAAGCTCAAAATACATCAAAAAAATGACTTTCTGCCCACTTTTTGAGTTGCAGAAAGTGACCTTGGGAGAAATGGTTTTTGAGGGGTCAAATCAACACCAAATTCAGAAATTCCACTTGGGATGGAAAGTAGACAGACCAAGCTTTCCAATGAGCCATCTTGCACCTAATTTGGACCAGTGGAACCCACTCAAAAATAGCTGTGAAGGGGCGCGACCAGAACTTCCAGGGGCGCGACCAGAACTTCCAGATTTGCCAGAATTCACATTTTTGGTCAAAAAACACTGTTTTGACTATGGTTGACCATTTTTACTTGTAGATGATGGATGAATGTAATATTTTCATGGCACTTTGATAGGTTTTATCTTTCTTTACTCTTCTAGAAGCTTCTTTGATGTAAAAAGTGAAAAATTAATGCATGGATGAGTTAGCTAAGTAATAGAGGCAAGTTGTTTGGCTGCCTATTTTCTAGTTCTTAGTTTAGAATTAGTTCAAACTGCTCCTAGGAAGCTGAGCTCGACCCCTAGAGGTGGGGAAAGGAGTTAGATGGTCTATATTATGCCTTCTCTTACTCATTTTTCAAGGTTGGAGGTTGGACTCTTGTGTAAGGAAGCTTCATTGTATATTGTGCATCTATTTCTGCAATTGAAGGCAAGAAAAGCCAGGGTTTTACAGACATCTTTGAGGATTCTTGTGGATCTGATTGTGGATGGTGTGTTCTCTACATGTTCTTGTAAGTTTGTTTATGTGTTTCACATCTCTCTTATGCTTCTAAATTGGACAGATGAAGTGGTAAAGTTTGAACTCATGTTTTGACATGCTCAGCTTTTTAGTTTGTTCAATTTTAATGTTTTCTACTGTCTAGAGAGGATTCGAATTGTGTGTTTGCCCTCTTTAGCTTCTCCTCTATCATCTCTGATCATCCATCTCAGATTAAGGCATCAGCACTCATTCCTACCTTGCCCCTTAGATCCCCCTGTGAAAACTGTGCTCAATCCCCGCACCTTGAATTGCACTTCCACCAATTGCCACCGAAAACCCCAAAAATCATTAAATCAACCCCCTTATCAATTTACTAGCCTAAAATCTTTATTATTAATTGGTCAGCCTAATCATATTGAAAGATTTATCGAATCTGACCCGAGAGAGCCTTCTCATACCTCGTAGGGCTAGCTACGAGGTGAAATGGTTTGATGTAGCCTTGAGAGTTTGTCTATCTCAGCCTAGGTGAATTCCAAGCACTAACATATTGGCGACTCCACTGGGGAGAACAAACTTGTTTGTTGATTGATGTGTGAGTTTCGTAAGTCTTAGACGGAGCCTGAAGTTACGCCAGAAGCCTTCGAAAACGCTCTTGTTTTACATCAGCGTTAGTAGATAAACGCTGCTTCAGTCTATCTCCGTGGGATTTGTGAACATAGCGCTTCATTGACACTTTACCCCAGTACATGTATCAAGTTTAGATCTGATTGTTGATAGTGGACAACGATCAGACACTTGAAAGGCTGAAATCATTCACTTGGCGACTCCTTTCACTGAAGAATCCAGCAACCTGTGCTTCATGGTGACTTCACTGCAGGAAGATCAGTAGCTTTGAGATTTTCAAGATGGATCAGATTGCAAGAAGATATGCTCCCTTGAGCCGAGATCACATTCCTGGTTTTCCAAACAAAATTCCGAAGGTAGATTGGTCAAGGAATTTGCCTATATTTAATGATGATGGTAAGAAGGATGCTGCTCTACATCTGGTAAGATTTCATATGCATATTCGCAAATTCAAGATCGATTTTCCTGAAGATTGCTTGATGAAGATATTCTTGGCCACTTTGGAAGGTGAAGCCCAATCATGGTATGAAAGTTTGCCGCCTGCTTGTATTTATTGTTTAAAGGATTTTCATGTTATGTTCATTGAGCGATATAAGGACTCTTATCCATCATTAAATTTAGTTCAAGACTGTTGCAAGCATGCACATAATTTTATTGAAAGCCTTGAAAAGTTTTATGAAGATGACAATTTCATGGATGAAGAGATCATGGAAGCCCTGTATGAAAAGCCGTTGCAGCAGCACATAGAAATCTTAGAGGATACTTGTCAAGATCAGCAGGTTGAAGATGGCCATATGGCTGAAAATGATGAAAGAGAAGAGCTTGTTTCAGATCTGCTCACGGAAGAGGACAACATGCATATTGGAGAATGTGGGACAGCTACTTCAGTTCTGGATTCAGATTGTGATAACCAAGCATACCTTGTGTTGAATCCGGAAAGTTTTGTTGTTGAGGTCATCCGGAATGAAGAAGACAAAGCTATTGACCAAAGCCTTTGTGAGGAGGTAATTCAGCCAGCACATGAACAGCAAGATGAGATCTTCGTTCAAGTAAGTGAAAAACCCTCTTTCAATCATAATTTGGATAATTTGATTGCCATGTCATATGAAGACAATCACTGTTTGAGCAGAAGGAAACAAAAGGCATTATCTCCTTTGTCTGAAGAGGAGATAGATCAGCTTTTGAAAGGTCATGCTACAACCCAAGCTACAGCAGATTTGCAATGCACACATAGTCAGGAAAGTGTTGGGGAAACTTCTTCCTTTGTTGAAAAAGATGATTGTCTTGTAGATCAGCAAATAGATAATGTTTTCTTTCACAAAGATGATAATCCGGCTGTCATATCATTTGAAGATGACCTACCATACTGTCAAACTACCGCAGATCATAGCATTCAGGATTCCATTTCAGATTCTTCCTCATATGTTTCATGTGCTGAAATGTTTTTCCAAGAAGAGATCTGCTCATCCATTTGTTCAGAGATTTTTGAAGCCCATGAGCATACTTTTACTGAAGCACATGATGAAGACAGATCAGAGTTTGAAACAAAGGATACCTTGTTCTTTCAGCAGGAGGTGGCAGTGGCAAATCTTCATGTTTTTTACGATCCTCTAGTAAGTTTGTTGCAACCAGCAGTGATAGTGTTTATTGCAGTGTTCAGTGATGAAGGAGATCACGGTCAGCTATGTTTTTGGATGCCCAGTTACCTGTTTCTATTCTTGATCATGAGATCAGATTGGGAGAATCAGTCAAGAAGGCATCTGCTTGATTGGTTGCATTGGCATTATGATATAGTTTGATGGTATTTTGTCTTGTAAGAAACACAGGTGGTTGTCATCATGATTTCAAATCTTGATGGACTGCTGCCCTTCATAAGCTTTGTAAGTTTTTTTTTTAAGTCAAGTCATGAGTCATTTGTGTTTGGTCTGTTGAGTAAGTTTTTCAAGTTATTTCAGTTTGCCATCGAGTCGGTTTGAGTCAAGCATCAGTTAAGTTTCAGTCAATTGTCAAAGTCAAATAAAGTTGTTTTTGAGTTGGTCACATGTGAATAAATTGACTCCATTGCCCAATGAATAAAACACTGGTCTGCTCTCCCAAGAGGTCTGAGGTTCTTGGCACCTCCAAGGAGCTACCATCCCCATTGGAGCCAATGTTAGTGTCAGTCTTTACAGCCTTCCTCCAGTGATCAAATGTGCTCTTACATAGTGATTTTGAAGTATCAAGGTCAAATTTTGTCATTTCAGTGAGTCTTCAAGCAAAATTTGGTCACTAGGCATTAGGTCTAGGGTTTGCCTAAATGTCAGTCCATGTCACTATTCAGCTGAGTCTATCATCATTCATATGGTTTTCATTATCATATCAGTGTCTAATGAGTCATTTTACACCTGGTCCATGCTTCAGTTGCCACCCAGGCAAGGTCATTTCCCTCTCCTAGGGTTTTGAAGCCAATTTCTCTTGGATGGTCAAATCACCGGCAAAACTTGTTTCCTGATGTTCATACACCTTCCCCTATCCTTAAAGTACCTTATCAAACACTTCCCATCCCTTAGATCCGCCAAATTCCTCATTTTTGCACAAACCCTAGTTTCTAGCTACAATCTGGCAATTTTCTAGGTTTGGCCTGTGTTTTGCCCTTTTCGACCCCTTCCCCTCACTCAATCACTGAGATTCCACTTTCCCCTGTTTCCTAACATCCTTCCCCACTCCCAAAAATTTCCCCAAGAATTTAGAAGCCCCCTATCCCCTTCATCTCGCTCCATTTCGACAAAATTCCTTGCTTCACACATCGGGACAAGTCGCACTCAAATGATGTTCCAGAGCAATCAAAGATGAATTTTGCAAAACTGAGAGAGGTTTTTGTCCACAACATGCCAAGGAAGAAAAGCCTCTTTCACTTTTTACACAGGTGTCATGGTTTGAGAGAAATGTCAAAAATACCGGCGAGAACAAAGGTGCTCCAAGGACGGTTGGCCAAAGCACAAAAACGAAGGAAAACGCCCGATCCACTCCAAACTTTGGCCAAAGCCTCTTTGACTCAGCATGGTACTTGATTGGGGACTCCCAGCCCAAATTTCAAGAAATTTGGAGAAAATTTTGTCATTTGTGAATTTTTTGTGCAATTTACAGGTTTTTCCCAAGAACTGGTCTCACCCCGGGTGAGACCAGTTTGAAGGGCTGCTCGGAATTTTGAAAACTTGGCATTTTTGGAAAGGGCATTCAAAAAGAAAAATTACCAATACTTGGGAGAAGCCTGATTTTGAGTTTTGAGCCTCCAAAAGCTCAAAATACATCAAAAAAATGACTTTCTGCCCACTTTTTGAGTTGCAGAAAGTGACCTTGGGAGAAATGGTTTTTGAGGGGTCAAATCAACACCAAATTCAGAAATTCCACTTGGGATGGAAATTAGACAGGCCAAGCTTTCCAATGAGCCATCTTGCACCTGATTTGGACCAGTGGAACCCACTCAAAAATAGCTTTGAAGGGGCGCGACCAGAACTTCCAGATTTGCCAGAATTCACATTTTTGGTCAAAAAACACTGTTTTGACTATGGTTGACCATTTTTACTTGTAGATGATGGATGAATGTAATATTTTCATGGCACTTTGATAGGTTTTATCTTTCTTTACTCTTCTAGAAGCTTCTTTGATGTAAAAAGTGAAAAATTAATGCATGGATGAGTTAGCTAAGTAATAGAGGCAAGTTGTTTGGCTGCCTATTTTCTAGTTCTTAGTTTAGAATTAGTTCAAACTGCTCCTAGGAAGCTGAGCTCGACCCCTAGAGGTGGGGAAAGGAGTTAGATGGTCTATATTATGCCTTCTCTTACTCATTTTTCAAGGTTGGAGGTTGGACTCTTGTGTAAGGAAGCTTCATTGTATATTGTGCATCTATTTCTGCAATTGAAGGCAAGGAAAGCCAGGGTTTTACAGACATCTTTGAGGATTCTTGTGGATCTGATTGTGGATGGTGTGTTCTCTACATGTTCTTGTAAGTTTGTTTATGTGTTTCACATCTCTCTTATGCTTCTAAATTGGACAGATGAAGTGGTAAAGTTTGAACTCATGTTTTGACATGCTCAGCTTTTTAGTTTGTTCAATTTTAATGTTTTCTACTGTCTAGAGAGGATTCGAATTGTGTGTTTGCCCTCTTTAGCTTCTCCTCTATCATCTCTGATCATCCATCTCAGATTAAGGCATCAGCACTCATTCCTACCTTGCCCCTTAGATCCCCCTGTGAAAACTGTGCTCAATCCCCGCACCTTGAATTGCACTTCCACCAATTGCCACCGAAAACCCCAAAAATCATTAAATCAACCCCCTTATCAATTTACTAGCCTAAAATCTTTATTATTAATTGGTCAGCCTAATCATATTGAAAGATTTATCGAATCTGACCCGAGAGAGCCTTCTCATACCTCGTAGGGCTAGCTACGAGGTGAAATGGTTTGATGTAGCCTTGAGAGTTTGTCTATCTCAGCCTAGGTGAATTCCAAGCGCTAACATAACCTACAGGGAAAATTAACTTTACCATTAGGTGCATTCCCCACAAGCTTCATTACATTCACCTAAGTAGACTACTCGTGGCTATCAGGTGGATAGAATGAAGGTTCTTTTACGAGATCAAGTGAAAGACTCAATTCGGATTTTACGGGATCTAATCAAAGACTCGACTTGGAACTTTGCTCCAGGGGTCCTTGTTTCATTTTTTAATGAGCTTGACACAAGACAAGGAACTCTACTCAGATTCCTTGTTTCATTTTTTAACGAGCTTGACACAAGACAAGGAATTATGCTCATACTCCTTGTTTCATTTTTTAATGAGGTTGACACAAGACAAGGAACTATCCTCAGGGGAGATGTTTCATTTTTTAATGAGGTTGACACAGTAAAAGAACTATCCTCATATTCCTTGTTTCATTTTTTAACGAGGTTGACACAAGACAAGGAACTATCCTCATATCCTTGGTTTCATTTTTCAACGAGGTTGACACAAGACAAGGAACTATCCTCATAGACCCTTGTTTCATTTTTTAATGAGGTTGAAACAAGACAAGGAACTATCCTCATATTCCTTGTTCATGACCCATAAGAGGTCATGACTTCCAAGAGGTTCTCATTAGACGGGAGAATAATTATTTGGAAGGACAGATCTGGTTCTAATGCCCCCAGTACATAATGTACGACATCATAGAATTGATCGTCCATTGATGTAGGCATGGAACGGGTTGCCACATAATTAACCCATGGCGGGGATGATACAATTGGTATAAATGGACCATTTAGGGAAGATGTTTGATTGACTGGAAGCCATAGTTGGACCGGGAAATGAAAGCCGGTCAACAGTGACAACGTTTCCTTCATGCGGGAAACAAATCACTCGAAAGAGTGTTGAAACAATAGCTCCCATGTCATAAACATAGTCGCACCCAAGAAGAAAATTGTAATTTAAAGGGCTTGGGACTACCATCACATTCAAATAAATGATTTTTCCTCCCAAACTAATAGGCAACTGAGCAAGGATCCCTAATGGTTGACTGGTTCCTTTTTTCAAAGCCAATAGATTCTGGGTAATAAGCACAAGTGGTAACGAACCAAGCACTTTCCAAGTGGTTGAGGAAAAGACACTCACTGATGCACCTTTATCTATAATAGTGTCAGGTACAATCATATTACAAACCTGTATTATGATCTAGAAGGGCACATAAGAAGGAATATGACATCCTACCAGTCCATTGCAATCGAAGGAAGTGACCAAACTACTTGGAGGGGGTACTGTAGAAATGGGAGAATTAACCCCTTCAGTTATGAGAGCGGGAGGATTTTCCTCCTGTCTTAATGGAACAAGAGGGTTGTCTCCAAGCTCATTAGAATCTAAAGAAACAAAATGAACCTGAGTGGTATCATACTCACTCTCTTTGGGAAAGGTATGATTAATTGAAGGTGAAATTGGGTCAACTGTTACCTAGACCTGTTGATTTGGTTTGAGTATAGATTGTTACACTAAAAAATGTCACCATGACTATTTACAGTTAGTATGGCTCAATCAACAGTCATGCTACCCTCTTAGGCAAGTCTTATGCCTCTGCTATCCATCCCAAACTCAAAGAAGAGAGAAAGTCTTGTAAAAAATGTGTTTATCTCTGGGGACGCAGGTTCTCTCAAGCCTTACCTGCGGGGACGCTCACAATGTTCACAAAGGCTGCATCCTTGGACGCTCTGTATGTTAAGGGACAGGTGCGTCCTTCTGTAAAAGGCAAAATGCGCAAGTTTCATCTTAAAAAAGTTACTTGTGGTTACTTCTAGAACTTTCTAGAGGTCGGTTTGATGAAATGGATGCGCCTCCAGTTGGTTCATGTATCCCTATTAAGGAGGAACTTATCCCATCAATAAGGGAGCTATCCCACCCAAAGAGGGGGATTATCCCATTGATGGTGGACCTGAATAACCTCTTTACAGCACTATAAATAAAGGCATTGAGCCAGAGGGAGAGGAGGTTGAAGCTATACATTTTCTTTGGGTAAATGCTGCAGGAATTAGGACTCCCATTTAGAACCTTGTGAGGAGAGATTGTCTTTGCTTGATTCTACTTGGAAGTGGGTGAGCTTTGTCAAAGTAGAGGAAAACCCTTGATGGACCCTGGGAGGAACTTGAACAACACCAAGGCCAGGTTGTAAGAGTTTCTTTGTTTCGTTATTAATACAAACTGGTTCATTTTTCTCAATAGCTTGTGTTAATGAGTTATTTCATGTGTTCCTTGGTCTGCATGTTGAATATATGTTTTATTATATGAGATGCAAGTGCTTGGTAATTGTTTGATTGTTTGTGGTTGCAGGAATTGATGTGAAGGAGGAGCTCATCCGGATCGGCAAGGACGGACTACAACAACAGCGTTTTGGAATAAGGTAAGCCTAAACATTTGTAGTTTTCATGTTTTAAAAGGTGTATTTAGACAAAGATCGCTCCATTTTGTCTTGTTTGTCGCTAGAGAGTTTAGACTCCTAGGGAGGTTAGTTGTGTCCGCACAAACGACTTTTTCCGCCACGACATAGATTCATAGGATTCACTTTCAAAGAGAGTGGGTTTGACCGATGGTTGATTTGAGTCAGTCAATTCATAAACTAGTGAAGGATTAAGTGAGAGTCTCCTGTAACTAGATGGAAGTCACTGCGGTGAAGAAGGATGGTTATTCAACACTTTTTATGCTTCATCCAGATAGGGATAAAGGTGAATGGGGTGATTCCTTTCACATAACCTACATGGAAACTTAAATTTACCCCTCTTTCCATGAAATTTACTAGGACTATTTGATGGTGTGTCACTAGCATAATCTCCAGAAGTTGATGACACAAGATGTGTGAACGAGAAGACCATTCTTCTAAGATCTAAGGAATATCAAGACAATTTTGAAGAAGATGGTCTCCCACACAAAGTTTGCATGGATATTAAACTTTGTGAGGATTATCGGACGGTTTCTCATCAGAAGTTATATTCAAAGAAATGATTGCTTGGTTGCCCCCTTGCTAAATTTTCTTCTTCTTCTTCTTCCCTTTCTTCTTCTTATTAGCCACCTAGTTACTAGTACCAATACATTCACCAAGAAAATAGGAAGAAGGGGAGGAAGAAACAATCGAGGAAGAAGGCAAAGGGTCAACTTTAGGATCAACTGGAGGTTGATTTTGTCCAGTTGGAGGAGTACTCGATTGCAGAGAAATCATGACATTTTGAACCAAGGAGGTTGAAAACAACCATACTAGCAAGCCAATGGTAAATCCTGAAAGGGACAATGTAGCCATATAAGGAGCACCAATATTTCCGAAAGGAGGAAAAAGACTAGGATTCCCATCAAAAGGAATTCCTTGATCGGTGGACTCTGGATTTGTCACCAAACGTTTCAACCTAAGATCAACTAAGGAGTGAGCGTGGAGGATGTTATCTGTGGTCAATTATTTTTATATTAATCAATGTAACATAACAAAACAAAAGAGGGATAATCTAGGCAAAAGGTTTACCAAGCAACTGTGAACTGCAGAATACCTCCTAGTGAACTGAGAAGTACGAGTAGGCAATCTCCTCGAATGTTGTGTTTGGTGTATCACTGTGTACAAGGCGGCTGAGTCAGTTACCTAAGGATGGATAGAAACCTAGAGTTGTCCTCCCATATATACCCAAAAGTACATGGAGGCCAAGTTCGTATAAGCATTGTCTAATGCAAAACCACATAGTGAGAGCATTCCCATATACTTTATGTACTGTAACACCGCCCTATATACCTGAAGGTACATGGATGATCTATGATATACTCACGTACGTGGAATGAGGTATCACACTCGGGATGTATTGCAAACAAGTTAGTGATAGCTACTTTGTTTTACGACGTTGGAACACGTCTCTAGCCTAGAACCACTAAATGTTTTTCATTAGGTGACAATGCTCCATTAGGTAAATTTAGATAAATTTTAAGTTGATTTTCTTTAGAATTTTCCTTTCAAGGTTCACCACGTGATGTATGTTTGAAATTCCTAAAATGCAACTAATATGATAATCATTATTGTCATTCAATTGAACAATGATAACCTTAGCTAGTAGGGATAAAGCAATCGGATCTTTGACAAAGAGAAAAGAGCACATTTAATGCAATTTCCCCAGCTATTCCTTTCAAGCACACACAAACTTTTTTCAATGCAACATGCATGTATTTCTTTTCGATTTCCTTAATGTGAATACGAACAAAAGGAAATATGCACATACAATCAATCAATCTTTCATAAGAATGAAGATTTTTACGACAGTTTTGTTTCGAAGGAAAAGAAGACTTTACGACACATTCTTTCAAACGAAGATTAATCAACTATATTCTAACTTTGAATATAGACTGATAATGACAAATAAAACATTAAAGAAACATTAATCAATCAAATCAAAGTAAGGATAGACAAGGAGATAGAAACTTGTTCTCTCATACATAACATTCATTGATCAATTAGCAAACAAACAAACAGAGAAAAGTTGGAAAAAACACATTCCAAAGGTGGGAAACTAACCCTAGGAGGATCAGCGCAGCCTTGAATGGGAGATAGTGTGCTTCAGAGCACTGTCCCTAAGCCAGGGGTGCTCTGCAGCACACTGTGTCCCTCACAAGCCTGCGCTAGTGACAGTGAGCCATTTCAAAAGGCAATTTGACATAGTTTTGACCAAATTTTCAATGCAAAAGAGTTGAATTACAATCTATGAACACAAGTAGGTATGCAAAGATGTCCTAGGAGGTGGATAAGCTATTAGGAAAGAGGATCTTCCCCAGTGGAGTCACCAATTTTTTTTGGAGAATTTGGTATCTACGGATAAATACTAATTCCCTAGATAAGTAGCCATATCTAGAACAACAATTTAAAGTATTTTAGTCTTTCCCTATAAGCAATAGATAAGATGAGAAGATGAGAAGACCTACTTGTAGCCTTGATTTTCTCTCATCTCCCTTGCATCGATCCTGTCGCTCCTTCTCGTACTTAATATGCTTGAGAAGTACCCGTAAACAGAACAGAAAACAAAGAATCGATCAAAGAAAAAGATCTATTGAATATAAGTGAATGGAATTAGATACATATCACACATATAAGAATTATAAAATAATACAAACATATGGGAGAAAGGTTCAAACACTTTATTGAATAGAAGAAGGAATTACAACCATTTGTGTCTAATTCAAAGTCATTCCTCCAGTTTGGATCCCATCCACATCACATCAAAAGCATGACAAACTTGTAGCATTACAATACTTGCTTCAAAGACAAATCTCGTAGCAACATTATCTCCTTACAATTCAACATAATCCAACCCCTGATCACTTAGATGAGTGGTCAATTTATAGGGAGATGAAGGAGGTTTTTTCATAAATGGTGGCATTGAATGGCCTCCCATACTTAGAATTAGTTCTATGGAGGAAGGGATGAGAGGATAGGATGCATCTTAACTCATACATCATCCATTTTCAAGCTCATAGGAGTTGATAAATGAGGGAACCTTCTAGATGACTCCAAAAGATAAGAATATTCCCCAAACCCTATGTGAATTTCACTCGAACTCACCCAACGTAGGTGAAAGGAAGCCTAATTTCTTTGCAGAGCACCCTGGCATGGACTTAACTACTCTGTAGCACACCCTTACATGGGCCTACCTGTGCTGGTCCCTCTAGAGGCCATTTCTGGATGTCTTCAAGTCATGAAACTGTCTGGGAAGGAGGCATTCAAAGAGGTGACTTGTTTAAGGCATGTAGCAACTGAAATTAGGGTTTGATAAGCCCTAAAACACTAATCTAGATGATGGGATTGATGTACCCAAATGGATTTGTAACATGTCTCTGGCTAAAACTATTAATATGGTATGGAAGGTTATGAGTCAGGCTCACTCGATGTGGCTTTGAAGCTTGTATATGACCATCACTTCCCCCCTTGTCAGATAAAAGGTGTGAAAATGGATAAAAATTAACTACAAGACTATTCAATACACTAGAACAAGTTATGACATGTGGCTAAAATATCTTCTTGGTTGTCGAAGCCCATTTCCATGAAGCGATCCATCCAAGGTGAATCTTTGTTCTTGCAGGAGGCTTTTTTTTGAAGCATCTGTTTGACGAATGAGCGGTTTTATGATAATTCATACATGGATGAAGTTCAAGACCATGGTATTTCATATGTCCAACTATGTTACAATATTGGCATATAAAAATATGTTGTTGCTGTTGTGGAAAAGGAGATGAATCTGGAAAATTTGAAGATGAATTGTTATGAAGTAATCCAACACTCTGGAACTGGATGGGCTTTGAGTGATCCAGAATATGAAAGGACACATCCTTGTCATATCCAAGACCATTTTTGTTCTTCTTATGGACAAGCTCTTCCAAAGGTATCATGATGGGCTTGGGAAGTGTAGAGTGAACTTTTGCATTTGTATGTAACTCTATTCTTGAACTAGGAACTAAATGTGAATTAACCTCAACTTTATATTCTTACTGTTGATGGGATTTAGTCTCAATCTTATGAAAAAAAATAGGTTCAGAATGATGACCCCACTGCTATAATTCTTCTTGTTGAAGTTGAGATTCAAGCTCCAAAAAGTCTACCTTCTCCTCTGTATATTGCAGACATGTTTTAATATCACAGAGAGTGTTCTTGCTAATTTTAATTGTCTTCGATAGTAGATTATATTAGAGTTCTGAGAAACTCTAATACTCCACCAATTAGAGCCATAAAAATTATGCCACCATTACAATCGAAGTGTAATAGTTCTTAAGGGAGGCAATGAATGAACTATCCTCCACAAAAGACTGTTTTTAATTTTCAACTTTCTTCCTTCTTGATTATGTAAGAAATTGATAAAAAACTTGAATACCAACTTCACTTTTCACTATATTTGTGAATACTTTAATATGAGCATATAAACCAACAATCATAAACTATAATATATATCATATAATGTATATCATGGAAATGTCACCATATGCCATGCATACGCACTTCATAAAGATAATTCAACATGTACATTCCCATCACAATGTATCAATCATACAATGATAACATATAATAAAAGAATTCAATGCGTATGGGGCTCCATTTCATGTATAGATTCAACCAACATTTAGTTTAAATGCTTCACACAAACCATACCAACAGAACACACCAACACATTCCAACACATAGTAGATCATCATACTAGAACAACATACTCACTAAACGCATCAACGGACTCACAGTATAGGGTAGATGTAAAGACAATTCATGACATAGAAATAAAATGTCCAACATATAATAATCACCTTTAAGAACTGTTTATCATAACTGGACTCCAAGATATAAACATATATATATTACACCATCACCTCCTTTATGTTTGCACACATCGTCAAGGTTGATCACCTCCTTTCTATTTGCACACGTCGTCAATGTCGATTCAGTATTGTAGGAGGTTGTGCGTCTGGTCGAATGGGATTTAACTTCCATATTATAAAATTTAATTTGGAAGTCAATTAGTATCTTTAATTCCTTCACTTCATCACTTTGGCAAAACGAATTTTGAATATAAAAGAATGGACAAGATTTGCCAGGTGATGTAAACTTCACGCAACATGGGTTACAGGTTAAATTAAATGCCAAAATTGCTATATGGGACATGGGTCAAAGATCATAACTTAAAATTAAGCAAGAGGTAATATGTTTATTGTAAGCCAGAGGAGGTGGTCTGTACCCTAGGGGTAGCAGTTGGAGAGACTCAAATATCACAACAAGGACTGTCTGAGAGTGAAGGTTCCTTCACTAGTGAACTCTATTTGACTAGCAATATGTGGGAATTTGGTGCATTGTTTAGTGGGGAAATGGAAGGATATGAGGCATGGAATGGCATCAGAATGAACTGGAATAGAAGTAAATAAATTAATATTACCCACAACTGCTATGTACACACCTTTGAAGAAATTGAAAGTGGAAGTGTTACCATACAACTGGACATGGTGGAATGGAATTTGCGGACGTTCCTTAAATCTCAAGCCGTGGAAAGGGAGCAATGTATTCTATGCACTTTTTTTTTGCTGGCTTCCCTAGGCTTCACACTGAGTATGAGAGAATTCACATTTATTTTTTTATTTCAAGAATGTAGATAGCACTGACAAAGGGATAGTTCTGTACAAAGGTAGATAAATGCCCAAAATCACTACACCTCAAAACCAGTGATTTAAATTTCAACAGGGCAGGAAGGAACCCACTTTGATACCATGTTAAACATAACCATGGCGAAGACAAGAGTTTGAAGGATAAGCCTTGAATGCATTATTATTCACAATGACACATATTTATAATACATTGGAGTTACCCATTGGTTTCATATTACAAGTGGTCCCTTGGAATCCCTTTGACTTTTTAGCTTCCACACCAACCCTTAGAGGATTAGGTGTCTAACAGAAATATCAACTTTGTGGTTCAATAATTTCCTCTGAGTAGTTCGTGTGCATTTTAATACAGCAACCCCTGTCGAGGAGGAAGGACCCTCATTCTTAGTAGGGATCATGGGTTAGTTAGAGTGGAATACATAATTGCATAAATATTTATCAGTTATTTGATTATTGTTATTGTTGCTATTATAGTTAATTCTGTGTAATTTAATTAATTGCAGTAAGCTTTGGATGGTGTGACAAGTTAAGTCATGGAACAATCCTTTAGTTTAGTATGGCAATGAATTATTTGCTTTGTTATTAGAATGTGGATTTCATTTCCTTTTATGTGTGTAGATTGAATGAGTGATGGTTTTTAGGAGTGCTGTGAGAGTGGTTGTATGACAGATTGGATAAATATTTATCAGTTATGTGATTGTTGTTACTATTTTTGTTACAGTTATTTATGTCTGTAATTTAATTAATTGCAGTAAGCTTTGGATGGTGTGACAACTTAAGTCCTAGACCGGTCCCTTAGTTTAGTGTGGTAGTGAAGTATTTACTTTGTTGTTAAAGTTTGGATTGCACTTCCTTTTATGTGTGCAGATTGAATGAGTGATGGTTTTCAGGAGTGGTATGAGAGTGGTTGAATGACATATTGTATAAATATTTCTCAGTTATGTGATTGTTGTTACTGCTCCTATTACAGTTAATTTTGTGTGTAATTTAAATAATTGCAATAAGCGTTGGATGGCGTGACAACTTAAGTCCTAGACTATTCCCTTTTTTTTCCGAAGAAAGAGAATTCGTAATTTTCATTAAGTCAGAAAATTACTTGTTGTAGATGCTGAACGCATATGCTGTAGTGTGGGTAAACCACGTACAAAAGCATAACTTCAAGAGAAGTATGCCGAAAAGCCCTCAAAGAGGGTAGCAAGTAAAAGGGTGTGTAAACCCCAAACAGGAGGATACCCCAACCCTTCCCCAAACAAAAATAACAGAAAAAAAAAAAACACATAAGCTTCTGAGTAATGAGCAGAAAATTCGAAATGGCTGCCATGATAAGGAGGAGAGGCACGAAATGGAGGAGACCTCCTCCACCCCCTCAAACTCTGCTCCTGAAACCGAAGAAACCAAGGGAAGATACCACCCATACAACCTCAGAAACCAGAAGAAAACATCCAGGTACAGCCATGATGAAAGCAACACGAATTGATGCAGAGACAGACTCCACACCTCAGATCCCTCAACGCTCCATATAAACTGCAGAGGAAAACCAGCAAGCTGCCAAAAAAAGACCCAAAGCCTCAGCAAGGGAACCCATCAGGTCCCAACAAAGCAGAGACGGGTCGAAACCGGGGGCAGAGGCGGCTAGGGCAGCCACCTCGCCCCCACGGAGAGTATCTAAAAACCCAACAAAATCCTCGCACCCGCGTCGCGGCTCAGCTCAAGAAACGCCCAAGTCCAAAAAACTTCCCTGGTCCGCCGCACTGTCAAGAGCCCAAAGGAAACAGAGCAAATCCGCTCAGAAGAGCCGCCCGGAAAAAAGGACCGCCAAAACCTATAAGGTGCTTCGCAGCCACCCGATAGGTGCGATGGAGGACCCCAGATCACAGCTGATCAATGCACAAGACAATGGGCCGCCGAGACAAGTACCACAGGGCTGAAAGGAGGGAGCAGGTGCCGATTGAAGCGTCGCTACAGACGATTCTCCACGCAAAAACCCCAACAGATAGCAGCACCTGCAGAAGGGTATGTCGACAATGATGAAATGGGAGCAAAGGTAGGGTCACTAGACCAGGGGCGGCCCGGCCGCCACAACCCAAACGACGGAAGCAGGGCAAGAAACCCTGTCGCCGCATAGCTCAAAACTCCTATTCCTCTCCTGATTCCTAGAATATTCCCTTAGTTTAGTGTGGAAATGAATTATTTGATTTTCTATTACAGTTTGGATTGCACTTCATTTTATGTGTGCAGATTGAATGAGTAATGGTTTTTAGGAGTGATGTGAGAGTGGTTGAATGACAACTTGCATAAATATTTCTCATTTATGTGTTTTTGTTGTTTTTATAGTTAATTCTGTGTGTAATTTAGCTAATTGCAGTAAGATTTAGATGCTGTGACAACTTAATCCCTGAACTGGACCCTCAGTTTAGTGTGGTAGTGAATTATTTTCTTTGTTGTTATAGTTTGGATTACACTTCCTTTTATGTGTGTAGATTGAAGTAGTCATGGTTGTTAGGAGTGTTGTGAGAGTGGTTGAATGACAAAGTATATTATTCTCTAATATTTTTTCGCATTGAATATGTGTGGAGTGTATAAAAAATTTGTTGATTGTTGAGAGTGTGTGTGCAATGACTTTGGGTTGAGATTATTTTATACTAGTCATCATCTACCTTAGAATAGACTTTGCACGACAATCTTGTAAAAAATAAAGGCTACTTGGATCGATAATTAAATGTAAGAGAGGGTCGACCAACATTAAAATGAAAACAATATAAAAATAATGAAGTTAACAAAGTTTCTTATTCAAATCATTGTGATATATGGGAATTAATATTTTATTAACTTGTATTTCTTCACGAACATATGTTGCTACAAAGTCAATGGAAGATGAATTCAGGTAATCCTAATTTTTTCTGCCAATAATTCATACCATATCTTCAACATAATATTATCTGAAAAAAAAAAATATATAGTGTTTACAACCATGAGGTCTCTACCTCAGAATGATGAAGCTAGAGAGAAAAATTGAAATTTCTTTGCCCCTAAAGGGCGGAACTAGAGCTTACAACTTCCAAATTATTTCTCAAAAATGCATGGCCATACAAATTACACAGGAGAGTTGAGCCTCACGACATAGGGATAGTAACCTGAGGGGTGGTAGCAAATGTGAATTGTAACAAAAATAGGGGTGCCTCGGTCATAAACTTGGCACTTTTGGGTTGAGCATGAGTGGTGTTATTGCATTGACCACCACTAAGCCAAAACAAGATTTTCGTACAATCCATCGAACAAAAATAAGGAGAGATAACTAAATTTGTGATGATTAAGTGGTCGACCAATAACACGTGCCACAGAGAATCCAAACTGATGCTGGACTAGAGCCGCCATGTGCTTAAGAGATGCCACAAGCCTACAACAAAATAGTAGCCTCTAGAAGCTCCTCCATAATGAAACACCTGTATGAATTGGGACGAGGGGAGAAGTAGGGGAGTTTCAATCATTAAGCATAGAGAGAGGCGAAGAAACTTTGTGAGAGGGGGTTGGGGATGAACTAATTAGAGGGGACTGTGCGAGAGACACAACAAGAGAAGGGACATTGGGAGGGTAGTCGATATCTAAGCCTTTGGCCAAACGCTTTAGGGAGGAGGATAAGTGGCTGAAGAGCGCAGAGAGATCAACAATTCAGTTAGTGGCCTTGGTTTTAGCTTCTTCCTTTTCCTTCAAATTCTTAGCCAAGAGGTTTTGGAGGGCCCAGAGGGATGAACGTCCATGGCGGGTCTCCTCTTCTTCCATGGAAACCACCTTTCTATGAATGCGATCAGGTATGTTCTCGTCAACAAAGTGGCTATGGAATTGTTATCTAGGGTGGTTGGAGGTCATCCACGACCTATGCCCTAACCTGGGTGATGACCTCTCCCTTTTTCACCACTGATGAGTGTGATGTAGGGGAAGCAATGCATAGGGATGTGGTCAGTGGGAGAAACAAGGATCACGGGGGAAATAAATCAGTGAAAGAATAGTAGGGAGGCCAAGTTGCTACGGGATAAAGAGCCTCAATTGACAGGGTGGTTTTCACATTCTGAGGAGATGAAACAGGTGGAGTAACGAGGCCCTATTTTCCATGAGCCGAAGGATGCCTTGCATGTGCATCCAATTGTTAGTCTAATAGGATGATCACCCTTAGGTCACCCGGAACGGGGGAACTGTTGTTGTTATAGTTAATTGTTTGTAATTTAATTAATTGAATAATTTTTGGATGGTGTGACAGCTTAAGTCGTAGACTGATCCCTATGTTTAGTGTGGCAGTGAATTATTTGTTTTGTTGTTACAATTTGGATTTCACTTCATTTTATGTGTGCAGTTTAAATGAGTGATGTTTTTTAGGAGTGTTGGGAGAATGGTTGAATGACATAGTAGCTTATCCTACAATATTTATTCACATTGAATCTGTGTGGAGTGTGTAACAAATTTGTTGATTGTTGAGAGTGTTGGGAAAAATTCTTGTGGGGGGGGACCGAATCAATATTTTAAAAGCTGACAATATTAATTTTATTTTCTGAAATGTATATGCAACTTTACTAAACCCAACTATCATATGTACGTGATTTTTATAAAAGAAACTAGCGTATGCTTAGTAAACTTGTAAAATATCTAACTCTTTATCTATTAAACTTGAACCAGAATGTAAGTGATTTATCAGGCATTTGATAAGAAGTAGTAAGAACATAATAAAGTATCACACATAAGAAACACACATGAACACTGGGATTTAAGGTGGAAACCCAATGTGGGAGAAAAAAGCCACTACTGTTTTCTCATTCTTCAAAATTATTAATATCAAAAACTTCTTACATTCTTGTACTGGTGTAGGCTGATACCTGTACGCAGGCTCTTGCCTACTAAAGGCTACAACCTTCACTTGTTCTCTAGATTCTACTGGAAGGGAGCTCCAACCTCCTGATCTGATTACCAACTACTATTGGCAGGAAGCTTCGACTTCCTCATTGAAGGCTCCAACCCCTAGCAACATCCGTGGACCACATTTCATAAATGTTCACACTGGATCCACCTACTTTAATACATCACAACTTGTAGATCAATTGAAGCAAGCACCAACTTAATTCAAATAGAAAAGTGAGATCATTGTAACCAGAACACATAAATGAACTCAGAATACTGCATCAACACACAGAGTCAACTGCAAACTTGATCATTCATATGCCAAAATGTATACACTACTTCACTTAAGGCAACCCCCATGTATACGCACATTTATGTAGAGCAACCTGCGTACTAGTCTTAATATACTCAAAACTGAAAACTTGTACTTATGAATCAAACATAGAGTTTACTAGAGATATTATGAAATATTCTGTTAGCTTACGGAATCCTCATATAGTTAGCAACATCAATAATCTTTCCAACCAATCAAAATGTAACCGAATTCAACTTCTTCATTCAATCAGTCAATCAATTCTACTTAAAAAATTATCACTCAACCCAGATCAACATGAGGACATCATTGACAGACAGTAGAGAAACAACAACATTGATCAGATTGATTAGTCATTTATAAAAAGAAACCCTTACTTTATATATGCGACTTTGAAGAAGAAAAGCCATGTGTATACATGACTTTACTGAAACCAACCTGCATATAGATCTTCAAATTTTGACCTAAAATTGCACAGCACTTCAGAACTTTAGAAAGACCCAGATCATAATATTCATTGATAAAAACATGCATCAATATTTAGATCTAGTCAATCCATGAGCAGATCATACAATGGAAATTCATTTCAAGTCTCATGATCATGATCCATCATTGTATTCATTGGTGCATAATAATTTTAGATCTATGTGTCAACTATGGCCCTTACAATGCAAATATAATTCAGATTGAAGTATTCATCAAGAAAAACTTTCACATGCACACTTAACACTTTGATATTCACCTCCTTATATAGTTTAGCCCTTATCCAATACCATGGGTCAAAACTACACTAGTGCTGGTGGTAATCATTGATGGGATCAATATTCGTTGTCGTGCTCATTACTATGGGCCAATACCATGGTAAAGACCCTTGGTATTTAGAATACCATGGTGCAAAAACCATACGCGACTTTGCTTCACCAAACTCGTGTGTATACGCAATTTGTCCTTGACGAACCCGCGTATAGATCTTCAAATATTCACCTATATCAAACTTCTAATTCTTTTCTGTAAACCTTTGTCCCATCATTCTGTTATTCTATTCCATCACTCTCTCACCTCTAAACTAACCTGTGGATTCATATAGTTACCATATACTTGTTCTTTACAAGTGAGTTTCCATCAAGGACAACACATACATCATAATGCCAACAAAGAGTGTGTGCAACAAATTTGGATTGAGATTAAGTTATACTAGTCATCATCTTCCTTAGCATAGACTTTGCGCGATAATATTGTAAAAATTAAAGCCTACCTGGATTGATAATTAAATGAAAGAGCATGTCGACCAACATTAAAATGCAAACAATATAAAAATAATGAAGATAAATAAGTTTCTTATTCAAATCATTGTGAGATATGAGCATTAATATTTTATTAACTTTTATGTCCTCACAAACATATGTTGATACAAAATGAATGGAAGAAGCATTCAAGTAATCCTAATTTTTTCTGCCAACAATTCATACCATATCTTGAACACTTTAATGATATTGCAATAGGTAATTTGTATTGAAACAAATAACACTGAATCATTTCAAAGTTTAGGCTATAAGAATCACAATTTTTAAAACACAGATTACAAATAATTCTGAAAATTTAGAATTCTTGGTCATTAACATCATTTTCTACAGTAATTTTATCTAGTGTGTCATTTTCAATGTCCATATGATCTTTCAAGTAGTTAATATTATCATCATTCTCGTCTTGGCTTGCATAATCTTCATCAACATTGAAATATGATGGTAGACCATCCATATTGTTACCAAATGTATTTGGATCATTATTTTCTATACTATCCATATTGTTGTCTTTTGTAACATCATGTAACTTTGTATTAATGTTGTCTTCTTGTGCTTGAACATAACCATCTTCAACATCATCATGGATGTCAATTTCTTTGATGTTATCTAATCCCTCTCTCTGATTGTGATGGCCATCTTTATTTTTCTCATTACCCACTAATGCATCATCAAATACATGCCTTAATCTTGGATCATAATGTATGAAAAATATCAATTGTGGGTCCATATTATCTTCATAGAAAATTACCTGCACATGAACGAGTACATACATATATTAAACGTATGTTTTAACAATTTTACACACACACACACACACACACACATACATATTCACAATAATTAATGTATTAGTAGATTATTGATCACTACCACTTCTAATTCTTTGAGTTAAATAAATACATTCTCACATTGAATTGGTAGAACATAAGGCTCCTTATCCTTCAGTAGGAACTTTGAGGAATCTATAGAAAACAATTCATTATGGGTATCATGTCTTTGTGTCCTCTCAAATGCTTCATACCATCTACACTTAAAAATACAACATTTAAAAGAGCAGTAATCCAACTCAATAATTTCTTGTATTTTCCCAACATATTGTAGATTCCCTTCAATAATATTCTTATCTTTTGAGCTTGATTGACTAGATTGATTGAAGTCAACCATTATGCCACACTTGAAGGATTGTCTCTTTACATCTACATTATCTACATGAAAATTTCGACCATATGCCCACATTGTTAGATATTTCCTTGCCTGTGAAAGACCATTTTTCAGTTGAAATAAATATAATGATGAATATTAAAATAGTTAATAGTGTCAAAATTGTAAGGAAACAAAATTATGTAAAATTCCAACTGTACCTTTCTTTCACATCCTCTAGACATGTTGATTTCATATTTTGTTATGTTTGAATCTATAATTGAATCTTATATTTGATTTTGAATTTGTTTAGTAACCCCTTCTAGTGTGCATTCTTTGGCCCATTCTCCTTGTCGATCAATAGTAAATGGGGTATTCCTTGGGTTTGATCTCTTAAATTATCTCCTTTCTTCTAGCACTTCTTCTCTATTTTTATCATAAAAATCAAACCATTTGTTCATAAAGTCCATGTGGTACAAAATGAACTTGTTGAGTATAGCACTTTCATTTAAACCTATTACATGTTAACATGCTTATTTCAAACTTCAAGGTCCATGTTGTTAATTTGGTAAATAAGTTACAAAGTAAATTAATGATCATAATAAAATCAACCACAATGATCATGAGTTTACTTACTAATTTCTACGTGAACACCATTAGACTATTGTTTTCCTCCATCAATAATATATAATTCTCGTTCGTCATCCCAAAAGCATGGCCCATCTTCAAAATCATTAACAAGGAATTCACATATGAAGAAAAATGATTCATTCAATAGATAAGGCTTCAACCATGCAACCCTCTAAATGTGCCTTTTGTCGAACATATCTTTTTATTTTTTTCATATACGTCTCAAATAAAATCATCCACCTCATCGATATGACACTCGCCAATTCAATGTCATCGACTAGGTGTATAAGTAAATGGAATTGTAGGTCCATGAAACTTGTAGGGAGCTCATTCTCAAATACACATACAATTTCTACAATTTCCTTCTTCCATTTTGGCACTTCACAGTCGTGAATCTCCTTGGATGTCACCCACCTGATATAAGAATACTAAATTAGTATGAACATCTAGGAAAAAATAAAATGCAATACAATATCTCTATGTCTCTCACAAATGACCATTCAATACCATATATATTGCAAATGCTAACAATCGACTTATGGCATACCTCAAGTCAACAGTAAGGCATGGATCCCCCCTAATTGCCAATGGCATGATATGTTTTCAAACACATTTATCAAAGATCATTATTAATTATTTTTGTCACACAATAGAATACCATAATATATTTAGTATCTAATCAATTTTACCAATAAATGTTAAATGATGATATATAATACCTTCATAAAATTATGAAAATGACATGTTTTAAATCCTTTGATATGTCCATCAACTGTAAAAGATTTATTTAATGATGACCCATAACCAATAGGTGTCCTTATTAAACATATGACATTTTTTTGTTGCTCTAGCTCTTTCTTTTTCAAGATCCATGGAGCTTCTGCATATTTTTTATTTTCCCTGTTTGGCAACAAATGTTTTGTATCAAACTTGGTACGCGAAAGAGAAATATATCTCCTTGAAGACAAGATGTCCTTCTCTTTGCCTACTATATGTTGAAAGATTAATCTGGGACACTTTTGAAGATGTGCATGGGATCTAATAGGTGAGATATTAATAGATCCTTCCAATATGGGAGCTCATAAAATATAGATTTCCTTGTCATCCCTTTTGGCATCTTAATTACAACTCGTTCTAGTTCTTCAATAGAATAACCTCCATAAAAAAATCTTTCCAAGCTTTCAATTTAGCATCTTCATACTTCTTAAGCCAATCAGTTGGACCCATAATCATGGGAGGGCCTCTATTTTCAACTTTTTCATCAAATTGATTCTTGCGGCGGTTTCTAAAATTATGATCTTGTGGTAGAAAAACCTTGTTGTTTGCATAAATAATTTACGAAGATCTTTAGAATATTTATGTTGAAATTGTTTTTCACATCTTGGACATGCAAATGTCCCATTTGTTTTAATCCCTACAATTTAGTAAGGTTAATAACTGTTATAGACATTTTTGTGCCTTACAGCTATAAGCATGAAATGTCCATAATCTAAGGGATCCAAAGTCCCTAAATATGTTGTTCCTACCCCTAGAGGAACAAGGCTAACAAACCACAGCAATTCACTGAAGTTCTCCACCAGAAACTGCTCAAAAACAAGTCAATTCAGGATCAATTCAGTGGCTCCACTAGCTGTCTGCGCTGAATGTCAAAGTCAACACTGGCTACCTGCACTGCAACGCAGGTAGAAGCACTACCAGGGTGCACTGAGCGAGAGTTGACAAATGGCAAGTTCATTCCAAGAGGTGTCAAGACCCAGGAAGCTTCCAGAATCTTCCTCAATGACACTTGCCTCAGTGAATTCGACTAGTGATGAGTAAGAGGTTCCTAATCTCCAAGTGGAAGCAAGAACCTCCAAGTGGAATCAAGAACTGACAGAGGGAGAGGACACTAGTCAGATCTCAAGCTGACTCATCCTCTCTCCAAACATCTATATATGGATCTCTCCTCCATGAGATCTAGGGGCTGGAATTTTGTTATTGCAAAGAATTGTTGTTGGTTTGAGATTGGAATCATTGGGTGCTTAATGCTTTGAAGGGGGTGAAGATAGGAATTCCATTTGCTGGAAGGAGATGCTGGATTGGAGCCCTCTGGGTTGTATCTCTTCCTGAACCTTGTTATTCATCAATAAAGCTATCTTGGTTTCTCCTATATACTGATGTATCTTTGATGTATGATTACATTAGTATGTTTAGTTTATTTCTAATCCTGAACTAGTTATGAATATGAATCTATGTCTTTATGTAGTGTTCTCTTCTTGTGATCTTGCAGAAACCTCTTGAAGCTGGGCGAGCGAGAAGGCAAGTAGCTGGGAACTCCCAAAGAGAAGAGAAACCGGATCGAGGGACAAACGGAAGACACCGGTTAGTCCATCTATCTCTCTTCATTCTTAATTCATAAAGGAAGAATACTAGAATAGCTATCTATGTTTGTTGCTAAGGCACTGTCACACCTTAGGTGGATAGGATCGTCCTGCATAGGCATTTTCCCCCACAAAAAATTGGCGACTCCGCTGGGGAGATCTTTTTAGTCATTTTATTTGTGTCTCTATCATTGTTTGTTTCATAGACTCGACAACAACAATCGAATTGCATCTGCTATTCCCAGATGCAAAGTAGACAGTTGCTGCTTTGATCCAATTACTGGACTTGTCTATGATCTGAACAATGGACTCACAAATGATTTGAGGATCCTTTGTGATAGATCTTAGTACTCCCTCAAAGCATCCCTTTGATTGCACCTTGCTTGTTGCTTTTATTTGGCCTGAAACAGTAGATTAATGAGCAATCTGTGACCCAGAACCCAGTGAGAAACTCTCGTTTCTCCTTCAGCACAGACCCTGTGAAGGGGTTCTGCATTTCAACGCAGGTCCCGTGAAGGCTACCTGCGCTGAATGTCAAAACCCCTGTGTTGAGGTTGCGCTGATCCAGTTAGGCCTTGTGCAGCTAGGGTTCTCTGCTCTGTTTTGCCTTGTTTTGATCTCTGATTTTTGCAGCCTGTAACTAGCATAGGTACCAGTCTGATAACTCCTTTTCTCTGCTTAAATTCCGCCTCCTTTTGTACAAAAAGACTGTCAGTGTTTTTATGTGTTTGTGGCATCATTTACAGTTTTCCTTTGCAAGAGTGAAATAGTCATCCTGTAACCCTTGATTCAGATCTGCTAATTATGATCTTAGGAGAGAGTTCATTGGTTGTTTGCAGTTGATTATACATTTACTTTTGCTTTTGGTTTGAGTTTGTCTCTTTTAAGTGTCGAAACAAGTATTCATTTCGAAAATCGTTAAGTGTTGTAATCTCTTCTACCCTCTCTGATTTTGAAAAAAGTAAACTTGTTTGTATTTGTCATTTAAAAGCAAATTCAAAGTTGTACAAAAAAGCTTTCTTTGTAGGCATCAATACTAAGAAAGTGGAAAACAAACACCTGCATTGTGCATTTGCATCTTGATAGTTTGCATGTTTGATTTAGGAAAAGTGCATTAGAGTGTGCTGATTGCTCTTTGAGAAAAGATGGTGTCTTTCTTTTCCCTTAGTAGCTAGGATTTTCATAAGTTGAAAAGATATAAAGCTTGCTTATCATCTTTAGACTACATTTAGGAATTGTATCATACATCTCGTGGTGAACCTCAAAAGGCAAACTTCTAAGAAGATCAACCTAAAATAAATTGAATGAACTTAACAACGCTTTGCAACATAACGCACAACATAGAGGTCTAGGCTAGAGACGTGTTCCAGCGTCGTAAAGCCTGGTGACTGTCGATCTCGTTGATGGTGGGTGATTCCTCCTAAGGGACGATAGCGCCAGTACGGATTGTGCTCCCATGTACCGTCGCGTATATATTGGGAGACCCCTATAGGAATAAAACCTTTATCCTTAGGAAGCCTTGTCAGCCGCCCTACTGATCGCAATGCACTAAACACAGCATTCAGGAAGATCGATCGCCCGTACCTTAAAAAGTATTCTGCGGTTTTTCGAAAAGTTTGGCACACCCTCTGCCTAGAACTCCAGAGTAGTTCCTTTTGGCCTTTTTCAGACTCTATAACGGAAAAAGTCCATCCGAGCATTTGTCACTTCGGGCTCATTAAAACATCGAAGGAGACTAGAGTCATCTTTAGCTTTTTCTTGACTCTTTAAAAGTGAAAAAGCAAGTTGTGTCTAAAGCGTTGTTAAAATTTATTTTAAACAGAACAATCACCCCTTCTTCCTACGTTGATCTTTAGGTTGAGAAAATGGAGCACACCAACCAATGAATTCCCCTTGGTGGAAATCCTAGTCCCTTCTCCTCATGGGGAGATGTTGGTGCGCCCCATATGGCCACATTGTCGCTTCCAGGACTGACAATTGGCTTGCCAGTCTGGCTCTTCTCAACCAATGTCGTTCAAAACACCACTATTCCTGAACAGTCGAATCAACAGTTAGACCAGTCTAGAGCTGCCCACCAGCCTTCCACTTCCTATAATTCTTCCTCTCCTCCCTCCTCTTCACATGATGGAGCTGGCCAAGCCAAAAGCCAAGCTCCTAAGGAGAAGAAGGAGAAGAAGAAGAAAGAAAAGAAGAAGAAGGAGCCAAAAGCGACTGGGGGCAAACAAGTGTCGTCTGACAAAAATCCACACACAGCACTGACTAGGCCTAAATCGCCATGTGTCATATGCAAGGGAGACCACTTCCACAGAGATTGTCCCTGTATCCCTCGAATACTAAAGGACTGGTCTCCCCATTTGCACAATTCGGTGGCGTCAACCTCTGATAGCCATGTTGACAGCTCACCGTCAACTAGTGAAAGTGAAGTCACAGGACAGAGAGGGAAAGCTAGATTTCCCTGCAAACTGTGTGAAGGTGACCATGCCATCCACCGTTGTCCCTTCTTAGACGAGGCTAAAAGATTTTTGGAAGATCGCCCGATTTTACGAGCGCAACTTCCTCCTGGATATCAAAAACTCCTGCAAAGTCCTTCACCAGTTGAGAACCAGGCTGGCCCGCTCAGGTGGTTAGCCGAAGCACCTATCATTGAGGATGAACCATCTGAATCCATACCTGATGAAAGTCAAAAGGTTGAGGCGGCAGTTGACCCAGTTTTGCCTTCGGAGGCTCTATCTTCGAATGATACTATCACAGAAGAGAATAAAGACGACATTGTCCAAATTCTCTTCATCAACACAGACTCTGATGAACAAGGGGGCAATTTGCCCATTCCTTTATCGCAGGAAAGAACTTCGTCAGAGTCATACCCGGCCGTCTATTCGGTCCCACCACCAAGCAACCTAGTTGTCTCGTTCGACTGGAACCAACTGGGCAGACCCCATTTTCCAGCAAGCATACCATTCAGAATTATCGTTCAAATATACAGAATGGTAATGGCTGGCACCATCATTGATGAGGGGGCAGCTGTGAGTATCCTTTCCTCTATTGCTTGGAAAGTGCTTGGTTCGCCAGCGCTTTTGCCTGAAATGAGAAATCTATCAGGCTTTGATAAAGGAACCGGTCGACCTTTAGGGATCCTCCCCAATCTGCCCATAACATTGAAAGGGAAGACCGTTCAAATGAACGTGATGGTCGTTCAAGGACCCTTGGATTATAACCTACTCCTTGGACGAGACTATATATATTGCATGGGAGCCATCGTCTCCTCACTCTTTAGAGTAATGTGTTTTCCGCATGAAGGAAGAGTGGTCAAGCTCGTGGACCAACTTTCATTTCCCAGATCACGCATCGCAAATAGTCATGTACCATCCCTAAATGGTCTCTTCACGCAAGAAATGTCTCAACCCACGGTCCGTCCTCCTGATGAGCGCGAGTAATCCGGGAGGATATGACTGGAACCCAGGGGGGATGCGTCCTGGTCTGCTTTGGCAGGAAAAGTTTGGGTATAAGGTAGGTTTCCGCGAGAGAATATGACTAGTCTGTACCCCGCCCATGCTGGAAGGGGGTTGTTCTGGAATAAGATTCTTTTGTCAAAGTTATGTGTTTGGCGCTCGTTGTCACTCACCTTTGTCTATCTCGGTAGATATCGCCGAAGAAGTGTTTTGTTTGAAAGATTAACGAGAAAATCTTTAGGTAACCTGAAAGAGGTAGGCCTCTCCCGGTAAAACAAATGTTTTATTGGACTAAGAAGGTGTAACCTTGAAATCGTACTTTATGCCTGGGGGCATGCAAACCTTTTGGAGTGCAAGCAAGGGGCGGCTATTTATTTTTTAAATTTTTAGGTCCTCCCTTTAAACCTGTAGGTCTAACCCTTTAAACTCGTAGGATTAGTCGTTTCCAAACTTGCATAACGAAAGGATGCGGGGCATAGCTTAGTGAGATGAAGCTCCATAAAAAATAGAATCTTGACGAGACATTCTTATCATATGACTGGGTTAATCGAGCAGTTTTAGCACACAGTTCATGCTCGTTAAAAAATAAACGCAAGATCCGAGCAGTTTTATCGTATAGTTCATGCTCGTTAAAAAATAAACATAAAATCGAGCAAGTGTTTCAATCCGTGTTTAAGCTCGTTAAAAAATGAACTACCCGGTAAATAACCACAGTGAATGTAATATCATCAGCCATTAAAGCCTTGGTGGTGTTTGCACCGTCACCTCCACTTTTCCGTTGGCCGATCGTTCACCTCCATATGTTTGTTTACCCATTTTGAGGAACAGCTGCGAAGAGTGATTTCACTAGCCATCCTTGTGACACTGCCGTGATTGGAAAATTCCAACCTGTACCTGGAATCAGCTGCTAACCTATTTCATCACTCGTTCCTCAAAAGACGAGTCTTCTTTAAGCTCTTTTCATCTGACTCGTAAAATATGAAAAGATTGCCGAGTCCTTGGCCTTCCAGCTCGTTAAAGGGACAGGAAGTGCTATCCCTCCTCTAGATTTTAATCTTTTTGGACCTGAGGGATTATTGCACAAAAAGATCGAGCGCTTGTTTTATTCGGCTCGTTAAAACTATCGAAAACTCATCCCTTCTGTATTGTTTTATACTTTTTCGGACCTAAGGGATTAGATGACGAAAAAGGACTTTTGGAGTTAACTTTATGTACCTTTTCAGACTCTCTAAAAATGAAAAGGATCGAGTTATCTTTGTCGTTAGAATCATTAAAATCATTAAATAGCGACAAACTTGTCTTTAGACAAGAACGAGTTTCACTATCGCTAGGCTCGTTAAAACATAGCGATGGGCTTGCCCGAAGGGCAAGTTATAGAACAAGCATATGTTATCCTCCTCAACCTTGACAAAAATAAAGAGGTACTGGTCAACAATGACTGGGGAAAAATTGGGAGAAACTCAAGAAAACTTTGATGGTATCAAGTCGCTCTTGAACATGACACTTTTCCTTCGCACCACAATCGGGTTGGGTTGTTTCATTCACCGGTCACATCCATGGTCTCGCGATACCATCCATATTTGGGGTAATGCTACCGATCCATCGCATCAGTGTCGCCATATGTTCAAGAGAATTCGTTCAGAAAAGTGAATCGTGTCCCATCCACTGCCGTACATTATCCTTCATCCTTTCATGACCGCCACCCTGAATCATATGTCACAGATTGTTTTCACCTCCATCAAAATCAATAGCTCCGTTCCGTGTCATTGATGTGGGATTCACTAAGGCCCTCCTTTGATGGATTGCTTGTTGTCGACATCAGCTCATTATCCAAGAAGTTGATCTAGGGACAACCCCTTCAGTACTTTGAAGCTTGCATGCCTCAATGGCAAGTTTCTCACTTCCGGCGACAGGTATACATCAATGACCTTCGACCGAAAGATTTTGCGTGGTGTTCAACGCCAAGTCCTTTATTCACACCACGTGAATTGTACTGCAGTACCTTGAGGGTCATTATCATTATCGGTGATTCCTCTCGCGCTTGTTAACGGTTTACCTCATTGACCGGTAATCAAGCGATGTCTTTCCATGTTCGACTTCAGAACATTTCTCACATGGATTGACTTGTACTTAGAGTGAAGATCGAACGAGTTCGGAGACCCTAGATTTAGTTTCATCCATCCGGGCTGCGATATATATTCAGGAAAGATAAAGACATTGACGTGTACATCATTGCAGCAGATAATCATCCTACCCAAAGGTTCATAATTTCATCAAAATTATCAGTCTACCATCAGACGATTGTCTGTTCTATGTACAAAAAAATGAATTTATAAAGCTGAGCATGGGAATGCCCGCCTCAGCTAGATCATGAAAGCAGTATGAAAAATAATATATTGTATTGTATCTTATTACAGGTCTCCTCCCAGCATTGGATGAACTTCGGATCCTCCTGATAAAGCATTTCACCTGATAAACGACCTCATACTTTAGGGGGCAACTGTTATAGACATTTTTGTGCCTTACATCTATAAGCATGAAATGTCCATAATCTAAGGGATCCAAAGTCCCTAAATATGTTGTTCCTACCCCTAGAGGAACAAGGCTAACAAACCACAGCAATTCACAAAAGTTCTCCACCAGAAACTGCTCAAAAACAAGTCAATTCAGGATCAATTCAGTGGCTCCACTAGCTGTCTGTGTTGAATGTCAAAGTCAACACTGGCTACTTGAACTGCAATGCAGGTAGAAGCACTACCAGGGTGCGCTGAGCGAGAGTTGACAAATGGCAAGTTCATTCCAAGAGGTGTCAAGACCCAGGAAGCTTCCAGAATCTTCCTCAATGACACTTGCCTCAGTGAATTCGACTAGTGATGAGTAAGAGGTTCCTAATCTCCAAGTGGAAGCAAGAACCCCCAAGTGGAATCAAGAACTGACAGAGGGAGAGGACACTAGTCAGATCTCAAGCTGACTCATCCTCTCTCCAAACATCTATATATGGATCTCTCCTCCATGAGATCTAGGGGCTGGAATTTTGTTATTGCAAAGAATTGTTGTTGGTTTGAGATTGGAATCATTGGGTGCCTAATGCTTTGAAGGGGGTGAAGATAGGAATTCCATTTGCTGGGAAGGAGATGCTGGATTGGAGCCCTCTGGGTTGTATCTCTTCCTGAACCTTGTTATTCATCAATAAAGCTATCTTGGTTTCTCCTATATACTGATGTATCTTTGATGTATGATTGCATTAATATGTTTAGTTTATTTCTAATCCTGAACTAGTTATGAATATGAATCTATGTCTTTGTGTAGTGTTCTCTTCTTGTGATCTTGTAGAAACCTCTTGAAGCTGGGCGAGCGAGAAGGCAAGTAGCTGGGAACTCCCAAAGAGAAGAGAAACCGGATCAAGGGACAAATGGAAGACACCGGTTAATCCATCTATCTCTCTTCATTCTTAATTCATAAAGGAAGAATACTATAATAGTTG
Source organism: Pinus tabuliformis (assembly GCA_031772625.1). NCBI lineage: Eukaryota > Viridiplantae > Streptophyta > Pinopsida > Pinales > Pinaceae > Pinus > Pinus tabuliformis. The sequence goes on along the minus strand of CM062819.1, from coordinate 1,137,082,459 downwards.
TCTCTGTTTGTTGCTAAGGCACTGTCACACCTTAGGTGGATAGGATCGTCCTGCATAGGCATTTTTCCCCACAACAATAACATCAGAATAATAGTGCAAAACTAAGTATGAAAGTTTGGATGACAATAAATTATGAGTGTAAATTGGTAAAAAACATTATCTTACTGGAACAACAACTAAGTCTGGGAAATCATGAATAGTCCAACATAGCACACCATACAACATGAAGGACCTATTTGATTGAAGACGTGATATTTCATACATTCTTATGCCTTTCCATAGCAACTTCATATCATCAATAAAAGGCATAAAATAAACATCCATGTTTTTAACTTGATGTTTTCTTGGAACAATGAGAGTCAGCATAAGGTGCTCCTTTCTAACACTCATCCATGGGGAAATATTGTATATTATCAATCCAACAGGCCAAAAACTATAAGTTAAGCTCATGAAAGAGAATGGGCACACTCCATCAATTGAAAGACCAAACTTGATACTATAGGGTTGATCTTTGAATTTTGTTAGCCATTTTTCCTCTATATGTTTCAATGCTTTGGAGTCGCATGGAATTCATATGAATCCATATTTACTCCTATTATTTGCATGTCATTCCATCAATTGTACAAGTCACTCGCAACGAAACATTCGTTGAATTCTAGGTATAATTGTCATGTGACGTAAAACCTTCTTTGGAACTATAGGACATTGTATATATGTACGATATCTCTTCTCTTTGCATAGATGACATTCTACCTTGTCTTGATATTCATCTTTGTATCCTTATTTAATATGACATGATACTCTTACATGCCCTCACCTTACCCCTATAATACATAACATAGTCAATGATGTTCATTACACCAATTATATTATTTCAACCAATATTCTATCCAACACAAAGCCTCACTTTATTCATATATTCAACATATTGATGTCACATTTTGGATTTGAGAAAAAAACATATTTTATATAACTTTATCTCATATCTTTTGTAGCATTTGTGAATTCATAAACACCATCCTCCTCTGGTTGAAGTTTATTTTTCTTCTTACCTTTATTATATCTATAGATTTTGTATCGGATTGTATGGCCACCCACTTTCCTCTCATTGGTTTAGTAGGTCCACATCATCCACATCCTCTGCCCATTGCCTCCTCTAGATCCTATAATACACAACAATGACATTAGTAACATAACATTTATGCACTTTGTTATTGCTCAATCCAATTTTCTAAATGCACAATTGATTTAAGCTTAGTTGGTTTTCGCTGCACCTTTCTAACTAAAATGCCCCTATTTTCAATATATACCCTTTTTGTTATTTTCTACTCCCAATATGGTGACATGAAACAACTCCTATAAATCTTATATGAGGATTATGAAAACTAATGGACTACTTTTTATTTTTTTCATATTTTCATTTAACTTAATTCAAACCCTTCATCCATAATTTTAAACTGCCAAATATATGTAATTTTATATACTTAAAAAAAAATCCTTTGACCCTATATGTTAGAGAATATACTAATTTCAATTTTTTATTTTTAAGTCTTCTAAATTAACTAAATATATAAGATAATAATTATTACAAGTTAACTTGTGGATGAGATATATTTTCAATGCCACCATCCACCCTATAAAGGAGTAAAGAGTGAGTTGTGGGATAAAAAAATGATGGTGTCACATGTATACATAATCACTAAGAAACACAACCTTTAAAGGTGAAAATGTGCATGTGACTATAACTATTGGATTGTTACATTATGAGTAATTGAGTATTAAAATAAAATTAGAAAGTTTGAAATCACACCAAATTAATTAGTGGGCTAGGAAAATATGACATAAAACACCCTTCATTGCAAGGTCAAAACAACATTTATAGGGCTTTACATTAAACAACATTTCAGATTATCCCATGTGCATATGCACATTGCACATCTGATATTGTTATTCAAATAACCTAACCAGATTAAAAAATGTGGTTGATAAGCGTACACACATTTATTAATATTTATAATAATAGTAATAGTAATAATAATAATAATTATTATTATTATTATTATTATTATTATATATTAATTATAATTATATAATAATTATAATTATCCCATGTGCCTATGCACATTACACATCCAATATTGGTATTCAATTAAACCTCGTAAAAAATGATAATAACATGGAAGCCTCCCATATCGACTTTGCAAAGTGAAAAGATGACAATGAATACAAAATGGACCAAATCAAAAAATTAAGAAAAAAACCCCGCCAATATATAATTGGCGTGCGAAATGGATAAACATATTGTGTGTACCGATTATTCAACCAAAACAATGTAGTACATTCACCATATTTCCATTTTAATACTCACCAATTTCAAATCGAGGGAGCTTTGAAGTTTTGTGTAGAGTTAGAGCAAACCACAGTTGGAGCAATGTGTTGAGTCTATGAAAGAAACCAATTAATCAATTGGATATTTTTTGATGGTGAGTAGAGATATTAAAGGACATCTCCTCCCCTGTTGTGGATTTTAATAAAAAAAAATATTTTTGGGTGTGATTCAGCCTCTAGTAATCATGAAATCAATTTGTACACCTCATTCACCCCCTACTAGAGATGAAAATCAAACCCCTGTCCATCCATTTTTCATTATCTTTGTTTAAAATAGTTAGAGGAAAGGGAGAAAAATATAGGGAGAAAAGAGAATGGATTTTCCACATTGTGGAGGAAAAAAAAGTACCCTAGGACGCCAAAGAATGTTAAGCAACAACAAGGGGAATGAGCAAAGGGATCTAATTCTTATGAGAATGAGGTGTTTCATACTCAATTTATAGATTTTCACATGTTTCCATTGCTTGTTTGAATTGTATTTTTTAGTTTTTAGTTTCAAAATTATAAAAGAATAAATTAAGGTTTATTTTTTATTTCTAATTTTAAAATACAAATTTTATTGTACATATATAGGGACATGATAGTGAGAAACTGAAAGAGGTAGTGGCTTCTATATTGGGGGTATAAGTAGTGAGTAAACTATAAGGTATGGACTTGACCATGCTTGCAAAATACATGGAAGAACATACTAAAGGCACTGAAATAGACCAACCAAGGTAACCCTCTCAAAGGGAATCGATTGATTCCCCATCAACTCTTAGTTTGAGAAAAATATCTAGGAAAAAATCAATCACAATATCCTCTAATAATGTGGAACAAGGAACATAGACATCCAATGTCCCACCCACTCCTGGGACATAGATTTATTCCACCACTACACATGTACTTATGCATCTTGCATTGGTACATACGAACCAATTTAGAATATGATGTTGTCTCTGGATAAATGAGAATGATAGATGTCAAGAAAGTGTTCAATCATAGGTTGAAGGAATCATCCATCCAATGCTTCAAAGATAATATACATATTCCATAATTGAAGATACCCATGCATCGTCAAAAGGTTGTCATCCATGACATGCAGACTTAATTTGGGATAGGTTGGTCAATAAAGAAAGTAAGAAAAAATGACTCAAAACTGCAAGATATTTCATTGCAACCAAACAAAAAACATAAACTAGATTCCTCCCAAGCTAAGGGCCAAAAGAAGGCCAATTGATGTAAGCATGAAAGTATGGAAAGAGCTCGTGAAATCATATGATAGAGAAAATGCATAGAGGAAGTTCGACGAGGAGAGCATACAAGTATTTAAATTTGGTCATAAGATTATTTCAAATTCATTAAATGATTTTTATATTTTATTGGTGCATAATTAAATTGAATTAGAGTATGTTTTAGGACAAGGCCTCGAAGGCAAGGCTTGCTAAATATTGTGCCACACATCACAATGGAAAACCAGGTTTAGAAGCCTTATCATGCAAATCTATAGGTATATTTAAGATCTGAAATTATATTTTTTTTAATTTTATACAAAAAAGTAAATGATTGGATATTAATTACTTTAAATTTTCCATCTGCCATGTTTTGATAGGAGCAACAATATGGCCATTATCCATCACAATTGGAATTTGATATGATACAAGAAAGAAAGTGGTTTGATTTTGTTATCTGGATGGAGAATAAGGTATCATTAGTTGACTTTCAATAACTTACTTGGATATTGTTATGTTAATTAATTTGCATTTCTTATGTTGAGTTGTTTATTTATACGTTGCTTGAGTACTTTTATATCCCATTGGTCATAACACCCTTACAAATCACCAACATTTCACTGTGATAAATTCCTTAGAAATCAATATCCAGCCATGGCTTTATCAATTCCTTTGGAAAAACCCTAGGCCAAAGGAGGGATGCAAGACCATGTAATACATAACCCATAGAAAAAAAAACAAATTGCATGGAATTGAGTATATATTATTGGGTTGAGAGCACATTACATGGGATTTATTATGGATGCAAGATACATTTGTTGAGGAGCATGGGATGATTGTCTTGGAAAGAAAGAAACCTTGACACTTGCAACCCATTCTTAGAGAGTGAACCACCTGAGGATTGGTATCTTGACATGTATATCTTGGAGCAAGAGCACTTGACTTGGAGACCTTATCTTGTGCATTAAATTAAATTTCTTGTGTAATTATCCACTTTACAAATGTTGGCCTCCCTCACCTACTCTGTATAGAGGGAAGACAATGTATTTGTATACATTATGCTTATTATTCCATCTATATAATTGTCATGGAGAGTTCTTAGTGCTTGTTTGATGCAATAGAGGAAGACCTAAGGTTTGGTACATAAACCCTAGAGAAGAAATGAAGATGAATGTTAGCATTAGGGATGATCTTGAGTCTTAGCACTTATCTTAGCAATTGTTTTCCATGTGATAGGATGAAGGGTGTATTGAGGTCTAAAACATTTGTTTTGTAGTGATATATATATATTGAATGAATTAAGAAAATATGTAGGGACAATGTGACTATTAGAATAGGAATATCTACAATGTATGCCTATGTTGGAGCCTGTTTGAACTTTGAAGGCCTCATTTGGAAGAAAGGGCCTGAAACTCTATAGGAAAGTTCCTTTTCTAGTCCTACAAGGACTATGGTTAGTACACAACTTGATGTTTTTTCAAAACATAATTCTTCCTACATTCTAGATTACAACACAAGTTTGCTTACTATTCCAGCTCTATCAGACCCTTATTAATCCTAAAACAATCAGACAAGTGGGGAAGGTGACGATATACTTACAGATGCAATGTGAACTAGTTTTTGGAGAAATTAATGAATAAATTCAACTGGCCTACTTATCTTTGATTTAAAGCATAGGACTAAACAAAATCGTATGCATTAGATCTACAACATAGAGCATGAAATGAAATAAAATAATATATAGAGACTATAGAGTGATTCATTAAGGTTTATTAGATAAAATTTATGTGTATCTCAACTATTCACACAACATTGATAAAAAAATTACTGAAAGAAACCAACAAATTTATTACATGGGTCTCAGAAGAAGAATAACACAAATGAAAAGTTACTAAGAAACACCTCTCTAGATGCCCACTTTCAAGCTTTGACAAGCAATATGAAATGGCTTTCTATAACAACGTTTACTATTACAACATCTATTATGACATTTGTTGTTACAACATTCGTTGTTACAACATTTGTGTCTCAATATGTTGTTATCTATGTTTGTGCTTCTCAACTTTTTTTTTTCATCCCCCATGTTGTATCTTTGTGGACAATCCTTGGCTAAAGAATTGAACCAAAGAATCAATGTGAGGAATCGAGAGGAATTTAGAAGACTAAACATCCTCCCTGAATAGTTAATCATATAATAATAGTAGAGACATATAGATGCACCTTTATAGTCAACACAAATATATCCAAGTACAACATAGAAGCAACAATCTAAAGATTTATGGGTAGTAAATTAAATAGATTGTTCAATTTATAACTCAGTTGTGAACATAAATTTGCATAGGGATGTCATGGAGATTAACACTCAATCTAGTCCTCCTCAATGTCCTATACTATTCTCAAATATACTCATAAAAAGACCATGAAATTATAAGAACTCACAAGTACACAATTGCATTCATGAATGAAAACTAGAAGCCTTCGATTATATCCAATTTGTAAGTTTTACAACAATATCACCAAAACTTTCTCCAGGTATCAACCCTTTCTTATTAAAAAATAAGGTATATATAGAGTGCTTTACAAAATATCCTATCTCTTCAAAGATTTACGTTCAAAGTATTGTTTATCCAAATATTTGGATAACGTTTAAACAAATTTTAACCAATATTGCGAACATTGGCATTAGGATAAATCAACAAGGGTCTAGAAAAATAAAAAATTGTAAAAATGAGGAAAATATCGGTAAAAATTGGCAAACATCAAAAAAATCAAGATACTATCAAAATATCAGTAAAAATCGGTAAACATCGATTAGGCCAAAAAACCATGATTTCAAAGTAAAATCGGGATGTTATCGAATATTTGCAAAATTTCTTTTAACTAAAAATATAAAACTTCTCCACAAATGTCTGTAACTGTGCTTGATTTATGCATTCAAGTTCAATGTATTTGAAAATGTTGTGTTCTTGTTGCCTGAAATGCTTAATAGTTGTGATCTATTGCTAATATGTTGCATTGATAAGCTGAATTTATTGAACAAATTTTTCCAACTTCCATTAGTAACTGAGATCCATGATCAATTTGTACGATTCATCTGCATCATTATACTTCTCCTAAGAAGGTTTTAATATGAACAATTATTTGATTTCAGAGAAGATAAAAAGGTCATCAACTAACATTTGAAGTACATTCTGACCACTAATCTCTCCCTTGATTCCAACAAAATTTATCATATCCCCTGCCTCTCTCTTCAACAATGTTTCATATTGGTATTTTGTTACCATCCAACCATATGAATTCTTAAATGATGGAGGACCTCTCTCTTGAAGAATAGAAATTTTTCTATAGAATTTATTGATTTTCACTAGTCTAATATTTTCACTCTTTTCCTTTATCTTCTCTACATTCCTTTTTCTTCAATTTCTTCTCTAGACCTTGTCTAGGTTTATTTCCCAATTGTATTTTGATGTCATTAATAACTTCTCAGGCTCATCCAATCGACTCCTCTTGTTTTGCAATAATCTCCATAAACTACCAAATATCAAACACATATGACATAATTTCTATCCAAATCTGTTCTATGGCCTGTGATAAATGTTGAATATTGTTATAACTACTCAAATATTGTTCTAATTGCTTCTTCAAATTTGCATTTTTCTTTATTTCCTCAAATAAGGCATTATCGGATTCATTTTTGTTCATCTCAACTATGTCCAATTTTTATTTTAGTCTTCCAATCTCAACATCCTTTAGTTTAATAGAAGATAATTCTTGTGATAGAATTTCTGTGGAACCTATTTTTGTTGTTGGAAGTACTACACAATCATTTTGGGCCTTCTCTTTTAACAACTCTTCAATCCTTTATTGCATTTTCTGAATTTGTTGGTTCTATTCAATTAGATAGGATAGTATAGTTTCATTTTCCTTCTCTAATTCCCCAATTTATTGTGTTTGGGGATGCTCTATTGTGCGAAGCTTCAATTGTATTCTAAGTGCTTGAATATCTTCATTTTTCTTCTTAAAAATCTCTTGAGTTGCATCCACATTTGTGGGATCCAAACCTAATTTAATTACAAGGTCTTCCAGTAATCACTAACTTCCTTCCAAACTCATTTTCCTTGAAAAATCACCCCTACCCCTTCATTTTACTATTCCTCCCTTATTATTTTCCATTTTCCCTTAAAACCCACTAAAACCCCTAATCTTAAGTTTGAATAATGTATCAGGCTCCATTCAAAAAACCCTCCCCGATACCCTTTTTAACTTAACCCTTACATTATTCATACAATAATCCTACTTTATATATTTTGAACCCCCCCACTTTATAAATCCGATGTTGGGTCCCTATAATACTAGTAATTACCCCATTACTATTGTAGTTATACCCCTTATTTATATTGTTGTGCCCCTATTACCCCATATTGTTATTTCTGTACCCCATAGAATCCCTCTATTGTTATTTTTGTGGCTTTATATTATTATTGTTAGGTCGGCTAGATTATATTGTGACTCCTTAGACTCCTATATATAGAAAGGAGGTTTTGTCATTTGTATCATCCAAGAATTGTTCATTTATGTAATGTAAAGGAGGTTTCCCCTCGAAGAGGCTGAATTCTAAGGCGTTGATCTCTCTTTTCTATCTTTTCTTGAGCTGGTTTCATAACATTTGGTATCAGAGCTTTGGATTCTAGGGTTTCGCTGCTCCAAACAGGTCATCGTGGCATTTTCGCTATAAATTTTTTTCTGTGATGTTTCAGCACTCGAAAAAAAAACCCATTTGAGAAGAAATCGCGGTGAACCTTGGGTCCGAATTTCAGATCTTTTTGCACTATATTTTCGGAGATATGATCTGAGAAAGTTGGTCTTTTTGCAGACTCCTGAATTACACTCAAAACAGGTGACCTGGGGAAAATCGTCATAAATTTCTTTCTGAGCATCGGATTGAAATTTCGTAAGAAGTTACAGAAAGAGGACGGACTGTAGTTTTCTTTTGTATATCTTTCAGAGTCAAAGGTTGAAACAGTGACACGTGGCACTTCATACAAGTTCGCTCTACTGAACTAGTCTATAATCAGGTCACTGCGGGAGATTGTGCATAACTCTTTCTTGGAGAATCCAATTTGGATCAGACTAGTGGCATTAGAAAGAGAACGTAGAAGGCTACTGCAGGTCACAATTTCTGAGCTGGATGATTCGAAATTACAGAGATACATCAGATTCAATATCAGGCTTCTACAAAGTAAGAAAAAGGTGTGTAGTTTTTTTTTAATTTTTGCATAAGCTTGGTTTGAAGGAATTCAAAGGGCATAGTAAAGCATTATTATCGGTAACTGATGCCCCGAGGAAAGAAAATGCAAACACCGAGTAAGGAACCTGAAAGCTCTAGCATGACTCATGAAGAAGAGGAAGAAATGCTACATGATATATCAAAATTACAAGAACAAGTGCAACAAATGTCACGCTCACAAAAGCTTACAGATGCTAAGATAAATGGCGTGGAATCTAAGATAAAGGGCATGGAAGCTCAGGTGAATGGCATGGATGCTAAAATTGATGGCATGGATGATAAGATGGAAGAATTGAAGATAAATATGAATAAGTTGCTACAAGAAATGGTCACTAAGGGTGAAAGTGTACTAAAGGAAACTCATGATGAGAACAAAAGAAATGTTAATCATGATTCCATAGACTCTAATGTTGGATCGAAGACTCACCATGTTCCAAAAATCGATATGAGGAATTTTGATGGCAAGGATCCCGCCACATGGATATTACAGATGGAGCAATTCTTCGATCTCAATAATGTGCAAAACACACAAAAGGTATGTATGGAAACTTTATATTTGGAACCAAATCAGTTTGTATGGTATCAATGGCTTTGTTCTCGTAAACAATTTATCACTTGGGCAATTTTTACGGAAGAATTGATAGCACATTATGAGGATACAAAAAGCAACACTTTTTTTAGCCAATTGATAAGTCTCAAACAAAAGGGTTCAATAATGGAGCACATTGAGGAGTTCCAAAAATTGAACATAAGGGTAAAAGATATTCCAGAGGAGCATAGGATTGATGTGTTCATAGGCTCTTTAAAGGATAATATCCAACATGATGTGCACCTTTGGGAACCTGATTCATTAGAGAAGGCATTCAGGTTAGCAAGAAAAATGGAAAGCAAAATTATGGCAACTAGGAAGCATACCATTCACAACTATAAAGACGGAAGTGTTGTTGCCCATAGTCTTCCACAACCTACAAGGTTGACACCACAACAATTGGAAGAAAAAAGAGCAAAATGGCTTTGTTACAATTGTGATAGCAAATACACAAAAGGTCATAAGTGTGGTGAGAAGAAATTATTCTACATAGATTGTGAAGAGGAAGAAGAAAAGGAGCAAGAAAGGTCAAAAGAAGAGGATATATTCCAGGAACAAAGCCTAGATGAAGAACAAATAAATCTGACCATATCTTGTAATGCATTGGCGGGAATTACCACTCCTCAAACCATCAAGATAGAAGGACAAATCAAGAATAAAAAGGTAATAGTGTTGATTGATTCAGGAAGCACCCACAATTTTATTCATTGTAGGGTAGCAAAAGAATTGAATTGCTTCCTATATCCAGCACCAGAGTGTCAAGTGATGATTGCAAATGGAGGAACAATAAATTGTTCTCGAAAGTGCCATAATATCAAGCTATCCATGGGAGAATATGTATTGACTAGCCCAATGCTTTCCATTCCAATGGGAGATGCTGATGTTGTACTAGGAGTCCAATGGCTACAATCCTTGGGTACAATAGCTTTTAATTTTCAAGAACTTTTCGTGAAATTTTTTGTGGAAGGAAAGGAAGTTGAATTAAGGGGTATTGCAGGGAAACCAGGAAATATAATCAGCTCTAATGGCATGACAAAGCTTCTAAAAAAGGAGCAAAGAGGTGTAATTGCACAATTATGTTCGCTAGATGTTTCCACATTGGAATCATCTATTTCTCCAGATCTCCAAAAAGTCCTGGACAATCATTCCAAGGTATTTGAGACTCCCAAAGGTCTCCCACCTATGCGTGATCATGATCACGCTATTCATCTGATTCCAGGAAGTGTTCCTCCAAACATCAGGACGTACAGATATCCATATGTCCAAAAGAGTGAAATTGAACGTATGGTTGCAGAAATGCTAGAGGCTGGTATAATTCAACCGAGTCAAAGTTCTTTCTCAGCTCCAGTAGTATTGGTGCACAAGAAGGATGGATCATGGCGCATGTGTCCAGATTATAGGGAGCTCAACAAGCTCACTATTAAAGATAAGTTCCCCATTCCTGTCATTGATGAATTACTGGATGAATTGCATGGATCAATTTACTTCACCAAGTTGGATCTTCGTTCGGGATATCACCAAATCAGAATGAAGATTGAAGACATTCCGAAAACGGCATTTAGAACTCATGAGGGTCATTATGAATTTTTGGTCATGCCTTTTGGCCTTACCAATGCACCTTCAACATTTCAAGGTTTGATGAATTCAATTTTCAAACCATTCCTTAGAAAATTTGTGTTGGTATTTTTTGATGATATACTAATCTACAGCAAGTCTTGGAAGGATCATGTTGAACATGTTGACAAGGTGCTACAACTATTGGAGGAGAAACAATTATACGCAAAAAGATCCAAATGTTTCTTTGGAGTCCAGGAGGTGGAATATTTGGGTCATATTGTATCTCATGAAGGAGTTAAGGTAGACCCTAGTAAAATTAAAGCCATTAAGGAATGGAAAATCCCCACATCCATAAAGCATCTGCGAGGATTTCTTGGGTTGACAGGGTATTATCGCAAGTTCGTTAAGAATTATGGGAGAATAGCAGCACCTCTAACAACATTATTGAAGAAAGATTCATTTTCATGGACTCCGGAAGCAACAAAGGCCTTTAAACATCTTAAAGAGGCAATGTGCCAAGCACCGGTCTTAGCTACACTGGACTTCACAAAAACCTTTATTGTGAATGTGATGCTTTAGGAAATGGAATTGGTGCTGTTCTAATGCAAGATGAAAGACCCATTGCTTTTGAAAGTCGTCCAATCAAGGGAAAGTTTTTAAGCAAAGCTATTTATGAGAAGGAAATGTTGGCAATACTCCATGCACTTAAGAAATGGCGACCCTACCTAATGGGAAGACACTTCAAGGTAAAAACGGATCATGATAGCCTTAAATACTTTTTAGAACAAAGATTATCCTCTGAAGAACAACAAAAGTGGGTCACAAAGATGTTGGGTTATGACTTTGAAATCATCTACAAAAAAGGGAAGCAAAATGTGGTGGCAGATGCACTCTCAAGAAAGGATGAGGATATGGAAGCATTGTTGTGTGCCATTTCTATTATCCAACCAGATTGGATAAACGAAGCAAAGGAGGAATGGAAGAATGACGAAGAAGTGTGGGCACTTATTCGAAAGCTACAACAAGATTCCAGTACTTCTGATACATTTAGCTGGAAAAATGATTCGTTATGGTACAAAGATCGTTTATACCTCTGTAAGAATTCCCAGCTAAAACAAAAGATTCTTATGGAATTGCACACTTCTCCCTTAGGAGGGCACTCAGGATTTTTAAAAACTTACCACAGGGTTAAGAAGGAATTTTTTTGGGATGGCCTTAAATGAGATATTCAAAAGTTTGTGGCGGAATGTTTGGTTTGCCAACAAAATAAAGTTGAAACAATTAAGACACCGGGTCTATTACAACCTTTATCCATTCCAAGCGAACGTTGGGAGGAGGTTTCAATGGATTTTATCATAGGTTTACCCAAGTCTGAGGGAAAGAGTGTCATCATGGTGGTAGTTGACAGACTTACCAAGTATGCACACTTTTGTGCATTATCACATCCATTTAAAGCCAGTACAGTTTCTACTGCATTTATGGAAATAGTTCAAAAGCTACATGGAAACCCAAAGATTATTGTAAGTGACAGAGATCCCATTTTCACTGGAAATTTTTGGATAGAATTGTTTTCTTGTCTTGGTACTCAGTTAGCTCATAGCTCATCTTATCATCCTCAATCTGATGGGCAAACTGAGATAGTAAACAAATGCTTGGAAGGATATCTTCGTTGCTTTGTATCTGATAAACAAACACAATGGGTCAAATGGTTGCCTTTGGCTGTATAACACTTCCTTCCATATAGCAACAAAAATGACCCCATTTATGGCACTTTATGGGTACCAACCACCATCAATAACATCATATTTAAGAGAAAATTCTAAGGTTCAGGCAGTGGAACATCACATCGAACATCAACAACAAGTCCTCCAACTCTTAAAGGATAACCTCGTGTTGGCACAAAATAGAATGAAAAAACAGGCAGATCAACATCGCAGTGAAAGAAGTTTTGATGTAGGTGATTGGGTATTCCTACGGCTACAACCATATAAGCAAATGTCCCTAAAGCAAGCTAAGAAGGATAATAAATTATCACCAAAGTATTATGGTCCGTACAAGGTGTTGGAAAAGATTGGTACTATGGCATACAAATTGGAGCTTCCTGCAGCTTCTCGATTGCACCCAGTTTTCCATGTTTCATGTTTAAAGAAGGTCATAGGCGACAAGCTCCCAGTTCAAACAATATTGCCAGAACTTGACGAGGAAGGAAAAATTATATTGGAACTGGAAGCAGTCACAGAAACAAGAACTCGACAGCTACGAAATCGATCAATTTCAGAGTATCTTATCAAGTGGAAGAACTTATCCGCTGAAGATTCCACATGGGAGGATGAGAATTTTATGCAGAAGTACCCAGAACTGCTCAAGCGTTGAGGACAACACCATTTTGAAGGAGAGGGGCATGTTGGGTCCCTATAATACTAGTAATTACCCCATTACTATTGTAGTTATACCCCTTATTTATATTGTTGTGCCCCTATTACCCCATATTGTTATTTCTATGCCCCATAGAATCCCTCTATTGTTATTTTTGTGGCTTTATATTATTATTGTTAGGTCGGCTGGATTATATTGTGACTCCTTAGACTCCTATATATAGAAAGGAGGTTTTGTCGTTTGTATCATCGAAGAATTGTTCATTTATGTAATGTAAAGGAGGTTGCCCCCTCGAAGAGGCTGAATTCTAAGGCATTGATCTCTCTTTTCTATCTTTTCTTGAGTTGGTTTCATAACATCCGAACCCTCACTAAACCTTTGAAATATATTTAAACCACCACATTATTTATCCCTGGGCCCCGCCAACCACACCCTGACTCAACCCTTGCAACTCTGTCGTGCTATAACCCTCCAATCTCCCACCTCTAGATCTAACGACCCATATCCATATCACGCGCTCCCATCATCTGATAGTTAAAATCCCAAAAGCACGTGAGATTTTTGGTTTTTCTCGAGCGCCCTTTTGCTATGTGGCAACCCCACGTTATATCGCGTTCTCTCAAAAAATACCGCCCTCCACTCAAAAGTGGTGCGATATGCCACAAAACCACCTCCCGTTCCACGACAGCCCCCTTAGAAGACCAACCTCAAAGTGTCTCCTCTTGCCCGAAAGCCTCCTCCAACTGCTTCATTGTGTATCCGTGGAAGCCCTATCATCCATTATTGTGTGGTAAACCATCTAACCACACCTCCACAATGTGAAAAATCACATAGTTTTTACAATATGAAATTCCACCATTCCCTTACCTCTATTTAAAATGAATAAATAAAAAACCTTTTCCAAACAGAATTGAGTCATCCACAGTCTGGACTATGACATGACATCTCAATTCAATAAAGCCATTGATTGCCTTCCCCACAAACCTATGCTTTATTAATTATTTTTTTATTTTGCAGGAGATTAGAAGAACGAGAGCTTAGACAAATAGTTTTGATACTAGTTCCAAAACATGTTTACTCCAAAATTCGCAAGGAAATGTATTCAAAGGCTTTATTCAAAAGGAAAAGACAATTATCACAAAGCAAGAAGAAATCATTTTAATGGTTAAAACATGGATAAATCCCATAAAGTAAAAAAGAATATATATATATATATATATATATATATATATATATATATATATATATATATATATATATATATATATATATATCCCTTTTTTTACCCCTTACTTCACCAACAGTGTTAATATAAAGTTTTGGACTTTATATTAATTTCTATCCGCAAGCCTATACTACCTCTTCCCTTTGCAAAGTCAACCAATGGCCCACTCCACACTAAGAATTAAATGCCCTTCATTTTTATTTGCCTCGTAAAAACAAATGAACGGTTAAAATTCCATATCATGCTCTCAACTCATCCAACACTTAACACTCAAAAAGCACGCGCGATTAGTGGTTTTCCAAGCCCATCTTTTTATTGTGTGGCAACCCCACATTATATCGCGTCCTCTAAAAAATACCACCTACCACTCAAAAGCACTCAAAAATAGTGCAATAAACCATTAACTGTTTTGGTTTTGAATCTTATAAATGTTACGGGAATATGGGGTGGATTAATTTCAAGTAAAATACAGAGATATGAGAATGTGATAATATTTCAGAGCTACGGGTGAAACCAAGGGAAATTTTTACATGAAATTAATGTATAGGAGAGCAAATATAACATTCCTGTAAATGCATTTCACGATAGAAGACTAAGGTGAAATAAATTTACAGGTGTAGGTGAAATTAATTTACAAGCATGGTGAAATCAATTTACAGGTATAAAATCATGTTGTAGGTAAAAGTAAAAGAGTAAAGTGAGAATACTCTTCCAACCATACAAATCAACACATGGTTTTGTAAAACCGTTGAGGTATTCTACAAGGGTAAAATGAATTTACATACAGATAAAATGAATTTACAGAGGAAGGAGTAATAGAAACAAAACTACACATGGTTTTGTGAATTCATGGAAAGACAAAACAAAACCACAAATTGGAAACAACACATGGTTTTGTAGAAATTTAATTATAAATTTCATTTAAAATATTTTGGAAATATTATTCAAATATATATTTTATATATTTTCCAAAATATTTTGTGACATTAATGGATAATAAAATAGCAGGGCAGTCAAGGATCAACTATTAGTGAGGGAAGTCTCAAATTATCAAGTCAAAGGATCAACAAGCAGTTGAGTGAATTACTAAGAAAAAGAGAGATACATCTACATCTGCTAGTTCATCTTCCAGCACAGCCACAAATTTGGGTCCACATCCTACCTGCTCCCACTTCCACGGCAACAACATTTGCATAGCACATTCCACCAAAACTATTAATATGCAGCATTTAGAGATTTTTAGTTCATCTATAGTCTAAAAATGTTCTGTCTGTTAGAGGCAACATTTATTGTAAATAGTTTGTAAATTTTGTATAAATACTTCTGCCTTTGAAGTATTAAAGGGGGATTTCTTAACATTTCTATAGGTGAGCTCATCTACAACTGAGGGTTTACTGTACTTTTTTAGTTAACTGATAGGGCAAATAATAGAATCATTTATTTATAGGATTCATGTGTTGAGGCACTTCAATGAAGTATATTTCAATTGTTCATGTTATTTTCTAAAGTATTCCATAAACTTGAATGTTTTATAAATTTGAATGGAATAACAAGAATGTTATTTCAAAAATTTTTAAGTACACTCTGCTCTTACTATTATACATTTCTATGTTTTCTTCTGATATCCGGATCTGAGAATCCTTAATTGCTCTCCCATCCTGGTTGACCTCTTTCACTTCCTTCATTATCTGATTTAAGGAATCCTTAATTCCTCCTTGATCCCGATTGAAAATCATTTCACCATTCCAGCCTTGAGATCTGATATTGCTCAGCTACCTTACCCTATAACACTTCTTTTATAATTTGTTTCTGTTCTATTTTCTCGATATATTGACTCCATAGCCCAATGGAAAATAGGCAGTCATCTATCCATCTAAATCAATAATTCCACCAACAACTCAAATCAAAACCAAATCAAGCTTACATAACTAGCCTAAAATCATTTAAAACAAAAAAGTTAAATCATTAAGAGAGGGCCCTCTGTGAGCATTAGGAAAGCTAGATCCTAATCTCCAAAGTAGGTTTGTGGTTACCTCTATCATTTCTTTAAACACAACATGACAAACCTAGGGAAATTTTAGAGTGATAACAGGCCCTACCCATGTCTTCAATTTAAATAAGGTATGTTGCTTTCTAGGTAAAAATGAACTTGATCACATTGAGGCTTTTTTTGATGAATTCAAGCGCAAAAATACGCATAGTCAAAAAAACTAGCAGCTGATAGGGTGGAAGTTGACATCCATACAATCTAATTTCTATAAAATATTTGTAGAAATACCAATCACCAAGCCTTATTTGTTCACTAAGATGCATAATCCTTTTGATTTCAGGTGAAATTCTAGGAGGACTATCACTAATCAATAGACTGTAGCATATGTGAAGAAATTTGTTCACAAAATCAATGAAGGAAAATTCCTCAGAATTCCTTCTAACCAAGGGTGTCTAATGAATCACAGACCATTGATAACCTTGAAGATCCTACTTTTCCAATTATATTAAGAACTTTTCTAACTGATAATACAAAAAAATACATCATGGATAATTGATATTTTAGAGTTTTTTCAACTACAAATTTAAGAAATTGGTCATGAATGGCCTCAGATGAAAACTTGCTGAAATTGAATAAGATTTTTGGTTTCTTATTTGGAAAAAAAGTTGACAAAAAAATCTAGAACTGATTCATCCACTTTATCATCACTATGACACCCTAAAATATAACATAAAATGGATATGATTTATCTTGAAAATTATTGAAACATTAATGAAGGGTAAGAAATACTGTGAGTGGGATTACTAATCCCTTCACACATGGATAACTCAAAAATAGTTGTTCTTTTTCAAAATTTAACTTTTGATATATTTCCAAGAGAATTTCACTAGAGAATGAGTGCAAAGCTCTGGGAAAAGATATTCAGAGGGATTTCGAAATGGACTCAGAGGTTATAAAAGACATGGTTTCACCATTTTGTGCAATTATGGTTTTCTCACTGGATAAGTACCTATCCACACGCCATACTACAAATTCCAGAAAAGGATCAATTTGAGGAAATATAAACTGGAGTAAAAAGGACTCCCACAGAGAAAACTCGTCGCTACTATCTTGAAAATTTTGGGAAGCCCAATTTTGCAATTCATATAAGTCAAAATCTAAGTTTATATCTTCTATTTTGGTTTCCCTATCAACTAATGGAAATTCATCAATTTTTGGAAGGTTTTTTTATTAAACCTGAGTTTCTTTTCCTTTAGCTGAATTGATTTCGAACTATCAACTTGTAGCAAGGAGAAGATTTGGTTGTAAAATGTACCGCACATTGTATTTATGAGTTGTCACTGGGGGCTTTCAGTAATTCCACACTTTGATTCTATGTGTGTGTCGACTGAAAGAAACATGAGAGTGAATAGAAAAAGGCAGGAGCACTTAAATTATGAACGGGAGTGAGAACGCAGTGGAATGAATGTTCTGATAAGGGGAATATTTAGAATTAAATGGAAAAGAGTATTCATAATTAAAAGGAAAATGGTCAATAAAATGGTGGTAGCTGATATTTAATATTGCAAACCAGGGATGGTATTTTGCACCGAGGGGAGGTGGGGGTGCGCAATTCATATGTCACTGCCACAATGCAAAATTTATTTTGGAAAAACAATTTTTTTCACACCCTCTCCCCCCTTCATGAAATGTCGAGCAAGTGGGGGAGCTGTGCAATAAAAAAAGAGTTGTCAATCACCAAAGCTTCAATTTCCGCTGATAGAAAATTCACAATAATTAGTGTGTGGTGATTTGACATTTTATTTATTAAAATAAAATAAAATAATATATTCTAATTAGGTGCTCAAAAACTAGCTCAAAATTCAAATTTTTCGGATCAATGTGGAACCTAGATGACTGCATAGTGCTCGTCATCATGAATCTGTTGCAACTTGTTTCATGTGAAACAGACACCATATGCTCCCAAAATCATGTTCTGTTCATTTTCCCAAATAGGTGAATTTTTGCAAAATGTGACAGCCCAATTAGTAGTATGTACTACTGACGTGGCACTGACTTTGTAGGTCTATGTGGAAGGTTTACTGGTCAACAAGCTCCTCTGATGAATGGTAGGTTGACAAGTGGCATTTTGTTATTGTTTGTAATTCGGCGTTTTTGATTGGTTGGATTGGTGGCCAACCATGGGATGACACGTGGCCCACCCAGAGCTCGCCACATGGCAGCCTAAGGGCCACCAAAATATTGGGTTGAAATCCAGGTAGCAACAGCCATGACCTCACAACACAAGTCCAAAGCCTCCACCGATACACTAAAGAAATAGTTCTTAACTATATAAGAACTAGCCTTATATTTAAATTTGAATGTCACAACATTTCTAGGCAGGGGCTAGCTCATGGGGGTTGGCCCTTGGTCGCACAACCACATACAACCACCAACGAAAGGGAAGTGGGGGCCCAGCCAGCAGGGGCAGGCTGTTGGCCTTAGCCCTGAGCACATGGCCCCCATATGGACACAATTTTCAGATAAAAGGGGTTAGCAAACATTTAAAGTGTTCAACAATTTCACCCGAAATTCAGTGAAATTGTCGCTTCGTTAGCGTCCTTTGGGGCAAATTTGCAGGATGGTGCCAGATTTTGGGGAACTTACAACGTGAATAGTAGACTTGGAAAGGCCATAACTTCTTTAGTTTTTTACCAAATCATGAGCAAAAAGAGGTTACACAGGCATTTTTGGGCATTTTGGAGCCATTGGAATAGGTTTTAGAGCTTTCTGAGCATTGTAAACTAATGTATTCATATTTTTTATCACAATAGAGAGGGCCAAGCCATTGGAAGCTGGACCAACGAGACGTAGCCCAGGAGGGGTGAACTCCTTCATCATGTGTTGTTGTGATAATGTTTATGGTGATGTTTGTGTTTGTTATATGTTGTTATTCAGTTATTTGTTTATGTTAATTTGCACATAAAAATTACATAAAAGCACTCAAAAACTCATGTTTCAACTTGCAATTAACCTCATGAATCCTTAAGCATATTTAACATAATCTGAAAAGAAATTTAACACGGAAAACTAATTTTCCCAATCAGATCATATTGTGACATTAGATATTTGCTTGAAAACTATTACAATGTGCAATAAAAACATTTTTTTTTTTATTTTAATCAAATTTTTTAAATTTTCAATGTAACAAGAAAATATTACAACACCCCAAGTGCTAGTGTAGTGTTGGGTGGCAAAAACACCTCTTTGGATGCCCAATTTCAAGCTTTGACAAACAATATGAAATGGCTTTCTACCCCCTCAATTGTTACAATATCTACTATTACAACATTCATTGTTACAACATCCATTGTTACAACATCTTCTATTATAGGATCAATTATAATGGTCATTATTTCGGTAATTTCAATAGTAGTAGTTGTTATAGCATCAAATTTTACAACATTTTTAGCATTTTCAACAGTAATGGGTGTTACACTATGAGCTGCTACAAAATTTTCAACATATTTAACATTGATATGATGTTATGGCATTTATTGTTACAACATCTATTATTACAACATCAGCTATTACATCATTTTTTTTCAATTTGTTGTTAACTATATTTGTGCTTCTCAATTTATTTTCTTGATCCCCTAAGTGTTGTAGTGTTTAGTGGTAGAAACACCTCTTTGGTTGCTGATTTTCAAGCTCTGAAAGTAAGATGAAATGGCTTGTTGCTACAAAATTTGCTTCTCAATCCATTGTTACCTATGTTTGTGCTTCTCATTTTGTTTTCTTGATCCCCCAAGTGTTTGTGTAGTTTTGGGTGGCAGAAACATCTCTTTGGTCGCCCACTTTCAAGCTTTGACAAGCAAGTTGAAATGGCTTTCTACCCTCTCAATTTCTCTTCAAGGTGTTACATCTCCTTCAAGGCTATAGATTTGGCTTATTTGATAACATATGATCCATAAATAGTGGGAGTATGGCCTGTTTATCTCATCAACATGGATCATTGAAAAAAGAAATATAAAAGAAAACAATGATGTCTCTAAAATCAATGATTGTTTCCAATGCTATTCATTAATGAGTTGTCAATTCAATTCATTCACAAAACTAGAACTTTCTCAAGTCAAGTTCAAGGATCCTTTGTTATTCCAAGTGAGTTAAATGATCATATCCATGATGCATTGTTTGATTCATGTAACCAATGATCAACCTTCAACTTGTATACAATTGACCAAAAAAAACATTTGTTGGGATCAATGATCTTGATCAACAAAGGGAATAATCGACTATGTTTGCATTAGGTTTCAAGCCTAATTCCAATTGGATTCCAACGTTATAAAGGTTATTTCATAAGGAATTTTGATTTATTTAGTTGAAAAGTGCTTCAACATCTAAATTTCATAGGCACACTAGTGAATAGAGGTTCAACACGCCTAATTTGTGAAGTGACCGATGCCAATTCATAGATTCCATGGATTATCTTGATTTTGACTTTGACCCCTAATTACTATCCCTAGAAAACTCTACCTTGAATATGTTCTCAAGTTGTGATGCAAGAACAAATAATTTGTAACAATCATCTATATGGAAAGTGTTTACCCTATAGAAGTCGCAATGAACGATCAACGTATAGTTTTAGTGCAAACATGTAGCAACCATTTAGGTCATACCTAGGTCACCTCTAAGTCACCTTAATTTCCTTCTTTCTTAGACTAAAGTCAAGTTCTTTCATTGTCCCAGAAGTTGTTGACTTTTTTTGACCTATAAGCCTAAGCCTAGGGTGGAAGAAATCCCTCTATCTCATAGTTATTCTACATGTGAGCTTCAAACCAGGGAAAATTTTAAGAACCACCATAAATTTATATGTATAATAAATGGGTGAATCCCCATGATACATAGGAAAAATGGGAGGATATTTTATCAATAACATAATATGTATATCTAATTATTTTGGCGAATCTCTCACCAATTATATTATCATGTAAAGTCATGGTGAATCTTTCACTGAATTATAAAATCTTGTAAGATCATGGAAAATATTTCATTGAATAATAAAACATTGTGAAGTCTTGGTGAATGTTTTGTTAAGTATGAAACCATATATGATAATATGAAAACGTATTCATTAAACAATAATATACTAACATACATGTTTGGAAAAAAGAAACATAATTTTCTCTTCCTATAAACAATGTTGCAAGTTTCAATGGCTGTGTTTGTCAAGGTTCTTATAGAACAATCTTTCAGATCCTTCTATTAGTTTTGATAATATTCCACAACAAAGTTCTTGTAGGTGTTGATCTTGACCGCCAGTTCTATCAAGGTAGGAGAGATTAATCTTTTCTCTACCACTTTTTTCAAGCTATCAAATTTCATTCTTATTCCATAGACTCCAACTGTGAGATAAAAAAAGACACATCAAGTTTTTTTACCCCAACATGCCAACAAGTAGCAAGCCCCAACTATATAATATAAGAAAGTAGTAGGTACCCAAAGGCATGAAGGGGATCTAATGGAAAGAAGTGACCAGAAACCTTCCAATCAATATATAAATGTAGATTTATTATTATTGTAATTGGAAATCTTCAATTAAAGAATAAAATTTAATTATGTCTCTCCCAATCTAAATTTCTTATTAGCATAATTCACTACTTTCATAAGTCTTGCATTTTTTAACATTGTTGTAACATGTGGATTAATTTCCTTTTTGGTGCACAATCTCCGCCTTTTAGGAAAATATGGTGCAGTGGCCCAACCCCTACAAATCATTACAACAGACTAAGAATAACACAGAAGATGAAAGGTTGTACAAACCAGCATATTTTTCAAACAACTAATCCAACATCAGTACTTTAACTTTTTCATGAAGATATCATATTGAAAACGTTTGAAAAATGGTGGGAAATCTCGGCAGTGATTATCTCTCTTCTGCGAGGGTGACGCAGAAAGAGAGATAAGATTTCACACAAACAACTAATCCAACATCAGTACTTTAACTTTTTCATGAAGATAGCATATTGAGAATTTTTGAAAAATGGTGGGAAATCTGGGCAATGATTATCTCTCTTCTGCCAGGGTGATGCAAAAAGAGAGATAAGATTTCATTGTTTTGATTTTTTGTTGTTGCTAAATCAAAAAAACCAATATTAATGGTGATATTGGTATTTTTTACTAAATTTTGTGAAGTGGATAAATGTAGCTGAGAACGTTTGAAAAATGGTGGGAAATCTGGGCAGTGACTATCTCTCTGTTGCGAGGGTGATGTAGAAAGAGAGATAAGATTTCACTGTTTTGATTTTTTTTGCTAAATCAGAAAAACCAATATTAATGGAGATATTGGTATTTTTTACTAAATTTTGTTAAGTGACTAAATGTAGCTTTAACCATTCACCTTAAGATGTTTTTTACAATATAATTTCCTAAGTCTATTTAATATCTTCATTATCATAAAAACCAACCTATATCCATCTTAACTCCACATCTACCACTCTTAGAGGGATGAAATCTATTTATCCCTCTGAGCACTTAGTAGATCCAAAACTAAGATGGATTTCCCCTCTAAATAGTCTATGCTCACATGAATACCATGGTATTACCATGGGTTATCATAAACTTGGAGCTTAAAAACTACTATTAGAATTTACAAAAAATAATAAAATTAATAATTGATTTTTATTTTAACCAAGTTAAAATTGTATAAGTGACATTAAATTAAGAGATCCATTTTTACTCTTGGAGAGGGATTAAATAATTTTTCACTCTATGCTAGTTTGCATATCAGGATATTTGATTCCTCTCGGGGCTTAGTAGATCCAGAGTAAAGATGGATCTATGCTGGTTTAATCCCCCCCTTTAAATAGGCTACATTCCACGTGAATAGCATGGCGTAATACCATGTGCCATCTTTATTTTTATTAATACTAATATTAGGGTTAATAATGTTTTTTTGCATGGTATTAATAATAATTGGCCCATGGTATTTGGCCCATAAGCTTCACCTAAATATAATGCATTTTTTGAATGTTCATAAATATAAGGTGACTTATGGAATAA
This sequence comes from Pinus tabuliformis, assembly GCA_031772625.1. Classification (NCBI taxonomy): domain Eukaryota; kingdom Viridiplantae; phylum Streptophyta; class Pinopsida; order Pinales; family Pinaceae; genus Pinus; species Pinus tabuliformis. The sequence continues at coordinate 1,137,058,795 of CM062819.1, read as the reverse complement.
ATATAAAAAAATGTTTTATTTATTTACCATAACTATCGTTTATTTATATTTTTATTAATTTACCATACTGCTTTTATAAATATGGTATCTGGCCATAGGATTCACTTAAATAAAACCTCTTTTTTGAGCCTTCTTAAATAGAAAGAGGGTTATGGACTAATATAAAAAGAGGTTTTATTTATTTACCATACCTCTAGTTTGTTTCTATTTTTATTGATTTACCATACCTTTGGAGTAAGTATAAAAAGGGGTTTTATTTATTTACCATACCTCCACTTCATATATATTTTTATTTATGGGTACCAAACACAACCTCCTAAAACACCTCTCAAACCAGAAAATGGGCGATTGCAAACGCATTTAACATTGCAAAGAAGAAAATCGAGCAATTGTAATGGAATATAACCTCCCAAACCAGGCGAATCGGGTCAAATGAGTCTTTTCATAGTTTATTTGCCCTTTTTTGGGGCTAAAATGAAAAAAATAATTACTTTTTAAATAAAAGTTGGGCTAACTATATGAAATGGGTGTTTTATAAAAATTTCGCCCCTCTAAAATGAAAACCCTCTTAAATTTTTCCCTTGGGCTAAAACTGCCCCCTAAAATTTACCATGCTTCAAACACAATCATTTATCTAGGAAGTGACATAGACAAAGGGAAGATATCTTTCACCACTTCTTGCAACTATAGAGTCAACAAAACCAGCTGCAATCACACTTGTTCCATTCTTGTTGATCCTTCTGCTCCACTTGGAGTTGACTCTGGTCTCATTCCCCATAACCATTTCATCTTCAACACCTTTAGTACATCTAGATAATCAACATTGAAAGGAAAAATTGGCCATCCCTTCACTTGAGTGTGGGAATGTAGTGTATATATAACACAAAATTTGACAAAAGCCTAGCTCAAAGAGCCCCACTATCTCCCTTTTATTTTTTGTATATCTATATATATATATATATATATATATATATATATATATATATATATATATATATATATATATATATGATTTTATATATTTGGAAGGACAATGAAAAAAACTACAATACCATAGTTTAAGAAAGACTTCTTCAAATTGCTAAAAAGTGGTGATACTACCAGGTTGAAGGGATCTGAATGGGAGCTACAACATTTTCAACAGATTTAACATTAACAGTTGTGATGGCATCTATTGTTACAATATATGTTGTTATAACATCTATTGTTACAACATCTGTTGTTACAACATCCACAGTAATGGTCATTGTTTCAGTAGTTTCAATAGTAGCAGTTTTTATAGCACCAACTTTTACAATATTTTCAATATTTCAAAAGTAATGGGTGTTACAACATCAGTTGTTACAACATTTTCATCAGATTTAACATTGACAAATGTTATGACATTTGGTGTTACAACATATGCTATTACAACATCCGATGACAACCCCACCCATGGTTCTATGATAAAATTCATTGTAAATATTTTTTACAAATATGTGAAATTAAAAAAATAAGGGACTAAGTCAAAGGGACAGAAATTCCAGAGTTGGGGAGGAGGATTTCTTGCTTGGGAGGTTGAGGTTTTCTTGTGGAGAAAATATGAAATGTTTGGGAAAACCATTAAAAGTTGGTTGGTGCATGAATAAATGAACTGATTCTTAAAATTGAATGAGTTGCAAGGAAGGTACACAAGCCCATGCACTTGGTAACCTTCACAAGGAAAAGGGACAAGAAACCAAAAGGGTAACTACACAGTGCAAGAAAGAAAGGATGAAGTAGTAAATATGAGACAAGAAAAGAAGGCAAGACATGGCATTAAAATTCATGTTGAAGGAGAGAGGAGACACAATTTGAGCAATAAAAAAATAGAGAAATCTAGTTTGATCAGCAGGCAGTGTAGAACAAGAGAGAAAAGAAGGGGATTGACTCTTAGTTTCCCTAGAAGCTATGGGTTGAACCGCTAGTCTCTGGAACCCTGTAACAGCTTGGGTCCCTGGGGGTTGTTTATTGAGACAGTCTCTAGAGCCCTATGACAACTTGGGTCCCTAGAGGCTATGGGCTGGGATGTAATCTATGGAGCCCTATAAAAACTTGGGTCCCCTCGAGGTTTTTTGTTGAGATAGCAGGCTTTGGAGCCATGGAAAACTTGGGAAGAGGATAATCTTGCAACAACATCAAAAGAAGACTTGATTAAAGACCTTGGTTATCGCATTACTGTTATAATGGATCCTGGACTCCTTAGAAGGGAGTGAATCACTCTCTATGCACTTTGGGTGAGGCAAGAAGCTTTGGAATCTGTGTGATGAGAAGATGGAAATATTAACTAGTGGGTTTGAGGAAGAGGCCCTCTGGATTCCCTATTTCTATTGGCAGCTAGTGTTCTAATCCCTTAAGCAAGTACCCCCCTCAAAATCTGGAATTTGGCTTCGGGATGACAACTACAAGTGTAGTTGTAGCTGCCTATGGTTTGGTGGAGAGTCCTTGTCCCAGACTCAGTTTCCTTGAAACTTTAAAGATAAGTATTTTTTTTGTTTCTTAAATATTAATGAACTTATGATGCATTTCTAGTTGAAATGGTTTGGATTCTTTTTGGACTATAACAACATTGTTAATGTGATGAACATGTGGATGCCTTTCTATGCAGAGATAGCTTTATAGTTATGATAAATAAATGCATACATAAACACATATGTCACACCTCCGAAATGAATAGTGTTGATAAAAAAGTTGAACTAGTGTATATATCTGCAATGGAATGAAATGTTGTGTTAAATGTTCATTACCGTAGTTCATAACATATACTCTGCAGCAAAATGTGTAATATTGTATACAGTAAACTAACTTGAGTCATGTTTTTGAACCAAAATCCTATATTTGGATAAGTGCTCATTCATATTGATTAACAAAACATATGTAAGTAACACAAATATGTCATGAAACACCAAAGAAAACAAAAGGATCCATAAATATATGGAATAAAAAATTGGAACATTGAGCAAAAAGACCCTTTTTATTAACATAAAATAAGTACATAAGAGATCACATGCGTGGAAGGGTTTATACATATACATGGATGTTCCTTCACTTGGATATAAGACCTTGAACCTATGAAAAATGTGTTAAGTCGATGTTGGAAGGGTTATCCACTCTTTAAGTGTAGGAATATTCAAAACTCATGTAGGCAGTGTTCGCCAATCTTGCATTATAAGCAACCTAGATATCCTTTACTTGCATCAAGGTGTAGCTAGCTCGGCCCTAAAATTATTTTCATATCATCATGGAGCTGCTTATAGACCTACTTTGAAGCCTAAAACCTTTGGCATGTGGCAGACAAGGTGGATACCTTTCAAGAGTTCACATGCAGCTAGTTATAGGTAAGCGCTACAAGAACACTTATGACAACACACCTAAAATTCCCTATCTAAGAATGGGGAATACAAAAAGGCCAAGAACACCTTGGATTTGGATTGACACAAGCTCAAGAGGGATAGCACCATAGGGAACCTTAATAATCCATCGACATCAAAACCAAGTATTGGTGTTGATAGAGAGGTCTATAGGACTTCTGAGAGAGATCCATGGTCGAAACACCCAGCTTAGGGAAATTATGGCTTGGTTGAGACTTGTGAATCTTACGACAATCATAAAGATCCCCATCTAATGTATTTCTTAATGCATGGTCAAGGTCCTTTAGTCAATCCTTGGCCGAGATTGAAGGAGAGATCGATGTGACGCAAGCAGACAAGCCTTAAAATTATAATGAAAATTTAGCAAAACCTTGAACCACTCCAAACCCTAGTTGTGGAAACTCTTCATTGGCACAACCTGATTTTTCCTTTAATGTAATTGGATGAGGAAGTGAGGACATGGCCCGAAGGTACAAACCTAGAATATTACCCAAGAGGATTGTGTGGCGCAGCTACGGGATCAATTGGGGATGTCAGCAGGGATGAGTTGTTTGAAATGCTAGCCCAGAAGTTCTGCGATTGGTCAAACGTGGACCCTCTTGACAACTCGACGATGGGTTGATGCAGTGAGCGAAGGTCATTGCATTCGACAAGGCCTGATATTATTACTCTACATGCTTATAGATATATATATATATATATATATATATATATATATATATATATATATATATATATATATATATATATATATATATAGATATATATATATATGTGTGTATATATATATATATATATATATATATATATATATATATATATATATATATATATATATATATATAGATATAGATATAGATATATAGATAAGCATGTAGAGTAAGAGCTCTTGTTGTGAGGCCCTTATGACGAGTTGGGAAGCCAAGTAGAGTTCAGAGGAAATAAATAAATAAATATGTTTTACCCCATTCCTCTAACAAAGTGATGGGTTGCCTCGGATGCGGGTGTTCTGTAACGCCATAATCTTGATGGGACAGAGGAGGGCGCAGCATGAATGGCACCTGTCCAGCATGTGCGCCGGACAGAATACCATGTGGGAGGATAGGACCCTACAGGTGATTAACATTAAGGAGGCAATTGTGCTCGGACTCGGCATTAATTCACCGTCAAGTTTCCCCTGTGCTGAGGGATATCTGCCTGCAACAACCTTGATTGCCATAGTAATGGCGGGTGAGGATCGAGGGAGCAGCACACGTTTATTTAATAGTTTCAGCTTCAGCAATATGCTTCTGTGTTTCATTATGCTTGGGACAATTCAGGGTTCTGATACTGCAGGGGTCTTGGGGGGGGTCATGCTTCGGTTGCCGTCTATGGAATGTGCCTGAGGAGAGGGACACAGGGCTCACGGTGCGTAATTTACCATCAGTTGAAGGAGGCATCCCCTGTGGTGTTCGCGGAACTCTCCTTGCTGGTCGTGGAGGATTCATTGGTATTCCGGAAATTTACCAGGCTGATAGTGGAAGTTTCTTTGGTGTCCGCGATATACATACTGTTTATCCCTCTGCTGAGTGTACACGCAGAAATCCCTCTATTGTGTCCAACTATCTCTCGGCTACAGGTAATGCTCTCAACACTATCCGTGGCTCTCCTCTTGCAGTTGGAGATTTCAACCTTGCTGTTCGTAAATCTCGGTTCGCTATGACGAGACCCCGCCAGCGTATGCTAAGCTGCAAGGGCTCCGGACGGGGCAATCCTTCTCGCCCTTTAGTTGGGTCGGGCTCCATGGGGCAGGTTCCTACTCCTCTGGGAACAGAAAGCATTCTGAGACCAGGTCAATTCCTGAACCCAAGCTCTCCAGGCTCAATCAGTTCGTTGTCCTTTGGCTCTGCTACATTCACGTTCAATTGTTCTCTTAATCGCCCTCAGATTATGACTCATGTCTATGTTCTCTTCTTAGAAAAAGCCCAAGAAGAGGGCGAGCCTAGTGCCCCTTTGCCTCACTCTCCTGGGCCTTCTACTAAAATGAATTACAGGATGTCTCAGCTAGCCAACGCTGTCAACACAATTCCAGTTGCTCATGCTCAGACGGACAGGCAGGAAAATGAAGAAGGATGGTGCAGTATTGTGGAGGAGCCACTCGATGAGTAATCTCGTGTTTCAGCTGTCCATCAGTTTTTGCGGACCTGTGGAAAAGGTTCTTTTTGGCTCTGTCTATCAAATTTTATCTATGTTCATATGTCGGGTCTATTGTCAAGTTTCAGTTGTATGTTCATGTGTCGGGTCTATTGTCAAGTTTCAGTTGTATCTCTCTGATTCCCCTATGTGGGATATCTTGTCCAACTCACAGTTTTGGATTAGTCATGCTCAAACGGCCTATCTCTCAGGCACGATGGATTTCTTGGCTCAAATGATGTAACAATACTCTCATTTTTGTAAATAATAGATTAATCATACTTAGCAAAAAAACAAACAATGTGATGGGTTGGGTGATGTGACACATCCACTATTACAACATCTACTTCTCAGTTGTTACCTTTGTTTTTTCTTATCAATTTGTTTTCTTGATCCCCCAAGTGTTGGGTAGTAGAAACACCTCTTTAGCTGACCAATTTCAAACTTTGACAAGAAAAATGAAATTGATTTGTACCCCCTCAATCGTTACAACATCTATTGTTACAACATCTGCTATAAAGTCATTTTTTAAGTAGTGTCAATAGTAGTAGTTTTTATAGCATCACCTTTTATATTTGTTTCAACATTTTCAATAGTAATGGGTGTTACAACACCATCTGCTACAACCTTTTTAGCATATTTAACATTGACATGTTGTTATGGCATCTATTCTTAGAACATCTATTGTTACAACATCTTCTTCTCAATCCGCTATTACCTATGTTTGTGCTTCTCAATTTGTTTTCTTGGTCCCCCAAGTGTTGGTGTAGTGTTGGGTGGAAAAAACACCTATTTGGCTTCCCACTTTCAAGATTTGACAAGCAAGATGAAATGGCTTGTTGTTACAACATCCATTATTATAACATCTATTATTTCATATGTTGTTACAACATCTATTGTTACAACATAGCATCTTCTTCTCAATCCATTGTTACCTATGTTTTTGCTTCTCAATTTTCTTCCTTGATCCCCCAAGTTCTGGTGTATTGTTGATTGGAAAAAAGACCTCTTCAGATGCCCACTTTCAAGATTTGAAAAAAATATGAAATGGATTTCTACCCCATCAATTGTTACAACATATGTTGTTAAATATGTTGCTACAACATTTGATGTTATAACATCCACTCTAATTGTCACTATTTTATTATTTTCAATAGTAGAATTTGTTACACCATCAACGTTTACAACAGTTCATCATTTTCAACAATAATGGGTGTTACAACATTTTCAACTGATTTAACATTTATATGTTGTTATGGAATCTATTGTTACAACATTCATCGTTACATCATCCACTTCTCAATCTGTTGTTACTTGTGTTTGTGCTTCTCAATTTGTTTTCTTGATCCCCCAAGTGCTGGTGTAGTGTTTTGCCACACTAGAAGAAAAATATGAAGCAACACATGAAGAAAAATTGGACATTACAATGGAAGCCAAACTAGGATCCAAATTAGAAGCATGTCCTGATGCTATTTCCATTGCTAAAATGGCGTTATTCCAGTGCTATTTACGATTTTATTCTTGGTACTACTGATGGCATTATTTCTGGTGCAACTTCAGACGCAACTCCAGGCAAATTTTGGGGCACTATTTCGGGCATTATTTATGGTGTTATTTTTCTAGTGTTATTTCTAATGTTGTTTCTACACCAATTTATGGTGCAAAATATGGCACTAGTACAAACATAACTCTTGTACTAATTTTTGCGCCAAGAAAGGTGTCCAATTTGAGAACTAAAAAGCACTAAATTCTAGTGCAATTTTAGGTGCTATTTCCTTGTTCTGTTATAGCAGTATGAGAGGAAAAGTTGAAACAGGATCAAGAAGTAGCCTTGATAACCTAGGATCTTGATATCAATAAGAATGAAGAGGGATACAAAGAGAAGGAGAAAATAAGAGGAAGAAAGGATAAAATAACAGAAGAAGAAAAAAGAGAAAACAACTGAAAATGAAGCATAAGAATGGGATGTAGAACATGGGAAAACTTCCACGGACATTGACTCAATTGAGCTAGTAGCTCCTACCATCATAGGTTATCACTTTCTAGTTACACAAATGGGAATTACACTAACAAAGAAGAGGAAAGTAGTTAACCCAATCAAGTTCATATATGATCACACTCTAAACAAATATTGGAGCATAAGCATAAAACCTTGTCCACTCCCCATCCGCCTTTAATATTAGTCACTATAAAAGGCATGTTGTACTAGAAACCATAAATGATCCACAAGAAATTTCATCAACATACACAACATTCTCTCAGGCCATTGAAAGAAATGTGAAATACTTCCTTGAATAAATTAAGAAAAATTATGAATTCATAGTACAAATTGAGCAATAGGTCAAGTTATATAGGGTAACAACATAAATCTAAAGCAAAATGGATCTAACATGGAAGATTATATATAATTTCAATTTGAAGTGCATGAATCTTATGAGGCTATGGTCAAACAAGTCTACCCATGCCTACAACAACTCCAAAAGATATCCACTAAGTTTTTTCACTTTGGGAATTGGCTAAGTAAAGAAGCAATCACTTGGAAGAAGGATGGCATGTTGTGGACTAGCTATAGAAATGGCCCAAACAATATCCATAAGCTTCATCTTATGTTCCCAAGATTAGTGAGAAATAACTGACATATGACTTCATCATTGTCAATAAGACCTAAAAGATTCATGATAATATGGAGATAGACATCTCTAGATCTATAGCTAAGTGTCAATGACATTATTCCTTAGTTGTCAAATTAATATATATGAATAAGCTATCGACCTTTGAATCCCAAGATGAAGCCAAGTCAAATGAAGTAGTATATAGGGAGTTGGAAGAGATGTTGACTTCCAGAGAGTTGTTTTTAGTGTCTTCACAAACAAAATCACAAAATACAAACTCAAGCAACACATTAGGGAGCCCTCAAAACAAAAAACAATTTTGAAGTCCTTCATGGTATCACTAAAGAAATATGTAAAATCCCTCTCACAGAGCATGTTAGAATACCATGTCAACATGGAAGGGATAGTATCCAGTAGGATTAAAACAATTTACTCCTGTTATGAGAATTGGGTAGCATATATTCAGGAATCCTGAGGGCCCATACTAAGAATCCAATCATATTGTAGCAACTATTTTTTATAGTGTCTATGATTTTACAAAATATTTTCCTTAATTATATTTGAAAATATTGGGAATTTGAAGAGACTATTACTAGACACTGGAAGCCCAATAGTCCCCAAGGGTAGTTAATATTGTAGTCTATAAATGATGTAAACTCCTGCGAATAAGGACTTTTGAGTTCTTGTACTTCTTTACTTTTGAAATTTCAAGTTGTTATAAAAATTTTGTAGAGTTTAAAAGATAGGATCTAGGAAGCTGGTGTACTTTGTATCCATTGACAAATAATATTGATAATCCTTGAAAGCCACTACCAAAATTGTGATTCAACATTCATTATGATAAATGCTTCAAAATAATCTCATGTATTTTCATTTTTGTTATTGTTGTTACCTAAATAACTATTACATGAACTAGATATCTCCTTTTCACATCATTGTTAATTTTTCACTATCACTTTCTTCAATGGGCCCTTATTAGATCAGAGACTAAATATTGTTTATTTGCTCTAATAAGTTAAAAATTTCAGTGCCATAAAATCAACTAAATACTTTATTGATACAACTATTGTTTTGTTTAGTAGCTCATCTCTTTCGATCTTCATATATCTTTTAACATTTAGTTAATTTACATTAGTTTTGTTTTGTAATTAGATAGTTGTAGGTTAGCTTGTATATCCCATTTTCTATCAGGATAATTCAATATCTCACAACATTCAACAAAGAACTCATGGTTGCTAGCCCAAAATCTAAATGGACCTCTTATCCCAAATAGTGTGAGGTCTAATTAGAACCTTATACTTGAAAGAACCCCTTGTGATTATTTCTGAGTCATTCATCCTTGTGAACTAAATGAAAATGCATTAAAGAAGATCATTGTAAAAAATTGTTACCCATTAATCAGGTTCAATGATCTCATAGACCAAAATAAAGGGCAAATAATATTAACCTCTATTTTAGTATCACTATGTGTGAAGCTTTCACATTCTTGGAAAATATATTTAAAAGAAAAGTATGGTCTTTATGGGTGGTTATTCATGCCTTTTGGCATTACTAACACTACCCACATTCATGAGAATAATTAATGACATATTTCACTCATATTTGAGAAAATTTATCATGGTATATTTGGCCTTGACATATTGGTTTATAGTAGTAGTTTGGATGACCATATTAAACATGTCTAAAATTTTCTTGATATTGTGGAATAACATAAACTTGTAGGTGTAGATGAAGAAGTCATTCTTTAGGAAAATTTCCATTTATTATTATTTTTTTAGGTAAGATCTCTCCAGAAAAATCCTTAGGTTCTTCCCCTCATTCCAATAATGGTACCTAATGTAAACCCTAGATTGTTGTTTGGAGACTTCTGTGGTTGAGTTTTGAAGAACAATAATTCGGAATTGATTCCACAGTTGCCATTTTTTATGTCTATGTTTCGAGTCACCAATTGGACTCATCATCGGGACAAGAATGACAAGAGAAGAAGAACAATATAGTGAGAGAATAAATAGGAGAGGGGAAGAAAAATGAGGTTAATATAATGAGAGTTCGCTCATTTTAATAAAACAACAATAAAATAAATTAAAATCCAATGGAAAAAATAACGCTATAACTAGAAGAAGAGAAAATAGAAATGAACAATTTAAAAATCAAACTAAAATAATAAATAATAAAAGAACATAGATAAGAAGCAAGAAAAGAAAAAACCATTATTTCAAACGTAAGGTCAGGGAAGCATTGGAAATCATTAAACATCCCAACAACATGAATAGGGATGGAGGGGATGAGATCAGTAGTAGTTGGATGCCTCTAATCTCTCTCAATTAACCTCTCCTTCCTCCTCCTAAAACTTCTCCTTTCCTTCTCTAAACCCTTCCCATCCCTTCTCCCTATCCCTGGTTTAAAAACACTCCCTCTTGATCTAAGACATATCTCAAATCTCCTGTCCTTTAGTCTTTTTCTGTTTATATTTTATTTTATTATTTTTTTTATTCTCTCATCATATTATTGTAATTTTATTTGATTTAATTTCTCTTATATTATTTTTATTTCTCTTTATTCTTGTTTTAACATCAATTTATTTTATTCCATTTTATAGTTTTTAGTATTGGTTTTTTCTCCTAGTTTATATATATATATATATATATATATATATATATCCTCTTCTTTTTAATTATTTCCTTTTCCTTTTCTTTTTTTTTTGCTTCTTATCTCTGTTATTTTGTTATTTATTATTTTAGTTTGATTTTTAAATTATTCATTTCTATATTCTCTTTTTCTAGTTATAGTGTTTTTTATTTTTTCCATTGGCTTTTATTTCTTTTATTATTTTAATTTATTTGATTGTTGTTTTATTAAAATGAACCGACTTACATTATATTAACCTCATTTTTCTTTGTTAAGTTATGGTATGTTCTATGCTTATAATAGTTTACTTCTTTTTCTTATTATATTCCACAGATTAGTAATCACATGTACATAAAGTAAAGTGCAGATAGAACATTAAATGATCCACAGAAAACAAGCCAAGACAAGAGACACAAGATGTGGCGGGTAGCCAGGGACAAACCCCACAATGTGTGGGGAAACCCTTTGATCAAATCTTCTTTTATCTTCAATAATTCAGCAGAGAGAAATAGTACAATAAATCTGATTCATATCAACAGTAGCAAACCCTAGATCAGCAGCATCAGCTTTAGCGGCTTCATTATCAAACTAGGGCAGACGATATCTCACAAACCGACCATCGGATCAGCTTGATTCCACCACCAAGAGTTGTGGATTCCAGAGGAGGTTCAGATGAACCTACAGCACAGTTTAGATGAGGAGATCTTATAGTCCACATAGGTCAATCTTTACTTTTGCAGTTGTAGCTTCAGTTTCAGCAGTTTCTAGCTTCAAACTAGGGCAGTCGATATCTTGCAAATCGTCCGTCGGACTGACTTGATTCCACCACCAAAAGTTGCAGCTTTCAGAGGAGATCCATATGGACCTAGAATGCAATTCTAAGGAGGAGATCTGATGGTCAACGCTGGTCAAAATTTGATCTGTAGTTGCAGCTTCAGGTTCAACAGCGTCTAGCGTCACATGTGCGAGAGAGAGACCCTTTTCTGCACAGTAGAGAGAGAGATGTGATGAGATGAGTGAGTCCAAATGAGGAAAAGACCTCCTACATTTATACACAATGTTGGTGTTTGAATAGATGCGACTGTTGGGCTTCTGAGCCTACATGAGTTGTAGGTCGGCTTGATAATAATTCCATAATCAAAATAAATTCATATCTCCATGAATACATATCAGAATCAGATGATCTTTATATCAATCCTACACCTCTCGATGAGAGGAATCTAATAAAAATATTATCAGCCATGAATAAGATGACCCACATGAAGTTTTTCCCTAGTTTCCAATTTTAACACTCCCTCTCAACTAGGGAGAACTTCATCTGCAATCTATCTATCGGTCGTTACTTTCATCCATCAAATTCACTGCCCTATATAGCTTGTCCCTTGCCATACTCTACTCTATTATTCCTGCTCTACTTTGTCTTGTTCTGCCATGTACTGATCTGTACTTTTCTGCTCTATTCTGCTATGCTCTTGCATTGTTCGGTTCTGCTCTGCTTTTGTCCAAATTATGAAGAAGAAGAAATGATCAAGGATGTATTATACTGACACAAAGTCAGTCTTAGAGTATGTACCACTAGTCCCAGACCAGTCTCAACCAACCCTAAGTTAGCGTCATAGTGAGTACAACTCCACTAGTCCCAAACTAGTATCATCCTCCACTGACTCAAAGTTAGTCTCAGAGTGCATACCACTAGTCCCAGACAAGTCTCAACCGACCCGAGGTTAGATTCATAGTAAGTACCACTCCTACCACTAGTCCTAGACCAATATCGCAGTCTCAAAGAGTGTACCACTAGTCCTATACCAATCTCAACCGACCCGAAGTCAGCATCATAGTATGTACCACTCTCACTAGTCCCAGACCAGTACTACACTGACACGAAGTCAGTCTCAGAGTATGTACCACTGATCCCAGACTAGTCTCAACCGACCTGAAGTTAGTGTCATAGTATGGTACAACTCCTACCACTGGTCCCAGACCAGTATCATTGATCCCGGATCAATGGAGGTCATCCCAGCGTAGGGAGTACAGTAGATACAACGATACGTCCAATGGTACTACTATGGTCCCTAACTTTATTTCCCTGCTCATTGATCAGATGAGGGGTACTTTCCATGAGTCCCAGACTGCATGGGTAGGATGCCTCGATAGGAGAACTAATCAATTCTGTCCTCACAGGAGAACACATCAATCCTGCTACAATCACCATGGAGAACACATCAATCCTACTACAATCGCCATATAGAACACATCATTCTAGGCAGCCATGGAGAACACATCAATCCAAGCCTCACACGAGAACACATCAATCCTGCTACAATGTCACCACGGGGTGTACATGTATACCACCAGGGGATAGTGAAGCATCCTGTTATCATATGCTGCTCCAAAAAGAAACCCGCACCCTCCTGGAGCTCCCAAAGCTCAATGCATCATACATGACCCTCATTGGAGGGTCTTTGATCAACTCCAAGTTTTTCTCAGAAAGTCAGAAATTTTACTTTCCCAAGGGGTTTTGTCAAAATTTTGGTGACCTGTTCATCTGTACCAATATGTTGTAGCATTATAGCTCCCCACTGCACCATATCTCGAATATAGTGGTATCTGATATCGATATGCTTAGAGTGATCATGAAATATGGGATTCTCTGACAAATGAATCCCACTCTAGTTGTCACAAAGGATCACGGTGGTATCCAATGTAAATCCAAATAGTTCACTGTAGAGCTTTTGCAACCAAACTGCCTCACAGGAGGCCATACTGGTAGTAATATACTCTGCTTCGGTGGTGCTCAAGGCCACCGACTTCTGCTTCTTGCTCATCCAGGATATTGAAGCAGATCCCAAGGAGAAACAACATCTAGAAGTGCTCTTACGATCCTCCACATTGCTTTCCCAATCAGCATCTATGTATCCAAATAGTCTAACATTTCCGACAGTGTATCTTAATCCATAAGTGATAGTGCCATGAAGATATCTCAACAAATTCTTTGCACCAATCTAATGTATGTGGTGGGGTTCAACCATATGCTGACTCAACGTGTTGACTATGAAGCATATATCTAGACAGGAGTTCACTAAGAACATTAATGCTTCGACGAGTTGTCGATACTTGGTAGCATTTCGTAAAATAGGTCCAGCAGCACTACTGATTAACTTCTTGAAGTCAAGCTCCATCAGGGTAGGTACAGGCTTGTAGTCCACCATATCGAATCTTTCCAATATCTTCACCACATATTTTCCTTGAGATAGGAAAGTTTCTTCTGGTTCTACCACACTTCAAGTCCTAGGAAATAGTGCATCAGTCCTAGGTCCTTCATTTCAAATTCAGAAGCCAACTCCCTCTTATATTTGAGAATGAGAGGGTCTGCACATGTTAGAAAGAGGTCATCCACATACAACACTAGTATGAGAGGTTTATCATCTTCAACCTTAAAGTAAAGGTTAGGATCGGCTTCACTCCTAGTAAATCCCAACTTCATCAAGTAGTTGTCAATCCTCTCATACCATGCTCGGGGTGCTTGCTTGAGCACATAGAGAGCCTTCTTCAACCTACATACATGAGATTTTCGATCATAAATCTCAAATCCTTTGAGTTTCTCCACGTAGACCTCTTCTTTGATTGAGCCATGCAAGAACACAGTATTGCCATCCATCTGATGTAGGTTCCATCCTTGTGAAGCGACAAGGGATATGATCGAGCAAATGGTCGTATATCTTGAAACAGGTGAAAATATCTCATCATAGTCTATACCTTCCTTCTGGGAGAAACCAAGAGCAACAAAATGAGCCTTATACTTTTCTGTACTTCCATCTGCTGCATGCTTTATCTTGTAAAGCCATTTGGAAGTAACAACATATTGTCCTCGGGTCTGGGAACTACTTCCTAGACATCATTCTTCATGATAGAATCGTATTCTTCGGTCATAGCATCCTTCCATACTTGATGCTTGATGGCATCTGAGGATGATGAAGGCTCATTTTGTATGATCGTGCTCATGATGGTCAGGTATCCCTGATACCTATTAGGTTTCTTACTTTCATGAAAGGTTCCTCGGGGTGCAGCATGTCCTTCAACATCATCAAGTAGCCCCCTAAGCCATGAAGGCTTCTTCCTAGAGGAGGAAGGCTCATGTGGAGGAGGATCAATCGGATCCATGGGTTCTTCTACATCAGGAATTGATTCATCATCCTTTTCTTTCGGTTCCCTGGTGTCGGCTTCTTAAGAGATCCTCAAATTCAGAAGATTGTTCACCTTGCTGAGAGCCATATCTTCATCAAAGGTGACATCATGATTAATTACGACTTCCCTTTCACCGGCTACATAGATTCTACAGCCTTTAGTATTTTCACCATAGCCTAAAAAAATTCCCTTCTTTCCAGATGCACCCAATTTATTTCTTTTCTCTTTCGGCACATGAAAATATACAGGGCTTCCAAAAATTATAAAATGAGAAACATCAGGTTTCTTACCAGTGAACGTTTCTTCAGGAGTCTTGGAACCCAATGCTTGATGAGGCCATCAATTTTGTACATATACGACAGTGTTTGCAGCTTCAGCCCATAGAAACTTCGAAAGTCTTTGATCATGTAGCATGGCCCAGATAACTTCCATAATTGTGTGGTTCTTCCTTTCTACCACACCATTCTGTTCAGGAGTATATGGTGTAGTAGTCTCCCTCTTGATGCCAACCTCTTTACAAAAATCATGGAACTCATTAGATTCATATTCAGTCCCATTATTAGTTCTTAAGATCTTGATCTTCTTTTTGGTTTGATTCTTGATTAGGGCTTGGAAGTGTCGAAACCAAGGGAACACTTCATCCTTCTTTTTCAAGAAGTATATCTATGTCTTTCGAGAATAATCATCTATAAAAGTGAGATAGTATGAATATACTCCCAAGGAGTTCACAGCAATCATACCTGATATGTCTAAGGGAACTAGTTGTAATATATCGAAGGTATTGCTTTGACTTGAAGGGAATGGTCCCCTTTTGAGCTTTCCTTCGACACATCCCAGACATACACCTTCTTTCTTTACTTGGAATTCAGGCATCCCTGTTACCATCTATCTTACATCGAGTAGAGCTTTGTAATGAAGGTGGGCAAACCTCTGATGCCAAAGTTTGGACTGAAGTGTTGTGTCACAAGACATGACACCAAGCGGACTTCCAGCATCCTGATATAAAGAATCAACTCAAAACCTAAGAGCGAAAGCATCATTAACATTATTTCTCCATATACGTAACTTGCCATTGCTAAAGGTTACCTTGTAGCCTTTGTCTTCCATTGCTGAGATCGATACCAGGTTCTTTTTGAGATCGGGTACATATAATACATCTTGTAAGTGAATCATATTACCTTGATTCAATTTGAGAGAAGCATTGCCTACACCTTTCACGGGGTATTTCATGTCATCTCCAAGGACAATTTCCAGGTTAGTTTCTTTCTCTACCAGATTATGGAGTACCTCTTTGTAACCAGTGAACTATCTTGAGGCACCACTATAAATAAGCCAAATTCCCATTGGGTCCGAAGGAGCGGAGGTAGATAGAACAGCTGGTAGATAATATTCAGCCTACTTATCGTCAACAATGTTAGATTCATACCTGGAATTTCTAGCCTTCTTGAATGGTTTCCCTCTTCCTTGATTTCCAACATTCCTTTTACCTTTGTTGTTGAATTTTCCATTCCTTCAATTACCATGAGAGGGATTTTGATCATTATCACAGCGAGAGTCCTTTCTATTAGTACATTCCCTTGCATAGTGACCTGCTTTATTGCAAATGAAACATCATCCTTTTCTTCTACCCTTAGGTCCAACGTTTCTTTTCGATTTAGACCCAGAATTATTTCTTTTCTTAGCACGAGAAGAAAAAGCAGCAAGAGGACCTTTAGGCAAGGGCATTTCTTGCTCTTCTACCCTTGTTTCTTCTTGAATGCATCTAGCCATTAATTCCTCGAAAACAGGAATCACATTATTGTTCAGAAGAGTAGTCCTGAACACATACCATTCGGATGGTAATCCTCCAAGAGTTGTGAGTGCCATTTCTCTGTTAGTAATAGTTTCCCCAATAGATAGGAGATCATTCTTGATCTCGGTGATTCTTAAGAAGTATGCTTGCATACTCTCATCTTTACCCTTCTTGATTTCCCTCAACTTATTTCTAAGAAACAAAACTTGATTTGCATCATTAACTTTAAATAAACTCACTAGTCTATCGTAGATTTCCTTGGAGGTGTCTAGATCAGAGATGTAGGCCACCAAGTGCTTGTCAATAGAGTCTTGGATGATCTTCTTCGCTTTAATTTCTTTGTTCTTCCATTTGTTCCTGGCAGTAGGAGGTGCATTTGATGGAGGCTCAACAATATTGCCTCTCACATGATCCAACACTCCTTGATCCTCTAGGGCTAGATCGATAGACATCTTCCATATGTGATAGTCAAATTTCTCACAGAGCTTGTCTTCGGTAGGAAAGAGTGTTGAGGACCCCATCATTCTTTTAGGATGGCTTTTCCAATTCTCTTTAGTGATTGCTCTTGCTCTTGCTTGGGCATTGTCTTCACCTCAGCTCTGATACAATGTTAAGTTATGGTATGTTCTACACTTATAATAGTTTACTTCTTTTTCTTATTATATTCCACAGATTAGCAATCACATGTACATAAAGTGAAGTGCAGATAGAACATTAAACGATCGATAGAAAACAAGCCAAGACAAGAGACACAAGATGTGGTGGCTAGCTAGGGACAAACCACACAATGTGTGGGGAAACCCTTTGATAAAATATTCATTTATCCTCAATAATTCAGCAAAGAGAAATAGTACAATAAATCTGATTTATATCAGCAGTAGCAAACCCTATATCAGCAACATTAACATTAGTGGCTTCATTATCAAACTAGGGCAGACGATATCTCACAAAACGACTATCGGATCGGCTTGATTCCACACCAAGAGTTGCGGCTTCTAGAGTAGGTTCATATGAACCTACAGCGTAGTTCAGATGAGGAGATCTTCTAGTCCACATAGGTCAATCTTTACTTCTATAGTTGTAGCTTCAGTTTCGGCAGTTTCTGTCTTCAAAATAGGGTATTCGATATCTTGCAAATCGTCCGTCGGATTGACTTGAATCCACCACCAAAAGTTGCAGCTTTCAGAGGAGATCTAGATGGACCTATAGCACAATTCTAAGCAGGATATTTAATGGTCAACACTGGTAAAATTTTGGATCTATAGTTGCAGCTTCGGGTTCAACAGCTTCCGGCTTCACATGTGTGAGAGAGAGACCCTTTTCTGTGCAGTAGAGAAGAGACTCTTTTCTGCGCAATAGTGATAGAGAGATGTGATGAGATGAGTGAGTCCAAATGAGGAAAAGTCCTCCTATATTTATACACAATGTTGGTGTTTGAATAGATGCGATTGTTGGGCTTCTGAGCCTACATGAGTTGTAGGTCGGCTTGATAATAATTCCATAATCAAAATAAATTCATATCTCCATGAGTACTTATCGGAATCGGATGATCTTTATATCAATATTACACCTCTCGACAAGAGGAATCTAATAAAAATATTATCAGCCATGAATAAGATGACCCACATGAAGTTTTTCCCTAGTTGCCAATTTTAACATTCTTCCCTTTTCCTATTTATTCTCTCACTATCATGTTCTTCATCTCTCGTCATTCTTGTCCTAATGATGATTTCAGTTAGTGATTCGAAACATAGACCTAAAAAATGGCACATGTGGAATCAATTCAGAATTATCTTTCTTCAAAACCCTAGATTATTTAGGGCACAATAGGGTTCAAATACCTTACAACAATATACTCATTATGAGCTCAATATATTGCTTACATAGATAGAATCTAGGTGGGTAGGATAACACCCCATCCCATAACCACTTAAGTAAACCCAATTGACAACATTTGTGTTTTTTTTATTAACCACAATGATGCACCATGAAATTATAGACAAAATCAAATACCTATAAGATATACCATTCCATTGAATACTACCTATCTAAAAAAATCTTAGTAATCCAAATTTCTAAAAAAAAATAAAAATCAATCCTTCTCTCACATTGGCATGCCACTTCGTTAACTTCCTAATCAAAAGAATTTCTTTATGGAATCTTATAGTGACAAAGGAATTTCATAAGCTCAAGTATGCCCTTTGATTCAAATAATTAAGTAGCGAACTATGATATTCCAATAACTCTACCTACAAATTCTTTGTCTCATCAATAACAGAAACAAACCAAAATTTATTCTTTTATACAAACTTTGGATAAATTCCATCTATAAGTTCATGATACATTATTGCACATGTAATCAAACTATAATAACTTCATGAATGGCATTAGTCCCTCCACAATTTTATACGGGTAATGAATTTTCTCTTTATTTGGATACATAAATATTCAAATCTCAATAACATCATAAGCTCAAACATATTTGGGGTATGCCTCATAAAATTTGTAGAAAAATGCAAAGCATACTTTTACTTTGGATGTCCCTTCTTAACTTGGTATTTGTGATGTTTTGAAAGCCAACAAAGTTTTATGAGCCACCTATTTGAAAAGATGAGGTTTTCATCACTCCTCTAATCAATACTATTCTAGATTTTTCAACCTGCTTTGGATGAATATGTTCTTCTTGGTCTCTTCACACACACTACTTGGCATAAAATCATTTCAACTTGCCTAGTTATGCACAATAACTGATTTCTAATTTAGCTCCATAAATTGCTTAAGGTATAACTTTTCCACTTAACCAAACCCTTATCATAATATTTTTTGGGTTCACAAAAATTTAAATAATTAATTAATTAAAATCTTACCCTTTGATAGTAGGGGCATGATTTATTAGTTTGCTAGAAGAGGAAATCATAAATATATGGATCCTATGCGCAAAAGGAATAGTGTGGATTGAATAATAGAGGATTTGAATGCAAAAACCAAGGTTGGGTGAGAAAGAGGAAATTCTTGACAAAGCTATATGATATATTTACCATTAAGTGGATGTCAAAAAGAATTATTGAGCAACATTTACCACATATACAATAGAAATCAAGGACAAGTTTCTCTAATAAAGGAGCAAATTATGAGTCATAGACAAGGGGATAATGTATTTTATTATATATTCTCATGTATTGCACATATCTATGTACTTTTCCTAAAACAATCCTCCTTTAAAATATTTCACCTTCTAGAATCTTCCTTCTATAT
This sequence comes from Pinus tabuliformis, assembly GCA_031772625.1. Classification (NCBI taxonomy): domain Eukaryota; kingdom Viridiplantae; phylum Streptophyta; class Pinopsida; order Pinales; family Pinaceae; genus Pinus; species Pinus tabuliformis. The sequence continues at coordinate 1,137,038,762 of CM062819.1, read as the reverse complement.
ATTTATTCTCTTTGAAGCTTTCTTCACCTATAAGTTGCATTTATTGTATTTTATTGGAGACATTATCAAACTTGATCACTCTCCTATTGTTTCTAAAAAAGTTACAACATGTGTACATTATAAAAATATCCTCTCTTCCCATGTTGGCATACTTGATATTTTGTTTTATGAGTAAGTATTCACATTGTTGTTTACACTTCTATTATTTTCTCATAGACTTGATACATGACAAACCTTTCAAGGATGGTAGAGGTCTAGTTACACATAAATTGAATATGTGCACCCTTTAGCAAGAGGATCATGTTAGGTCCCTATGCTACTAGTGTAACCCCTTATTGTTATTAGTACAACCCCCTTATTATATTGTCGTGCCCATGTAGTCCCCATATTTTTATTATTGTGCCCTTACATTATTATTGTTATGTCGGCTCTTATTATATTATGACCCCTTAGACTCCTGTATATAGAAAGGAGGTCTTGTCATTTGTATCATCCAAGAATTGTTCATTTGCGTAATGTAAGGAGGTTTCCCCCTCGAAGGGGATGAATTCTAAGGCATTTATCTTTCTTTTCTATCTTTTTGTGAGTTGGTTTCATAACATTTGGTATCAGAGCTTTGGATTCTAGGGTTTCTCTACTCCAAATAGATCATTGTGGAATGTTTTCTATAATGTTATTTCTACGATGTTTTAGAAGCACAAAAAGAAACCCATTTGAGAAAGAATCGTGCTGAACCTCAGGTCTGAATTTTAGATCTTGTCTCACTACATTTGTGGAGATATGATCTGAGGAAGTTAGGGTTTTTGCAAGCTCCAGAACTTCATCTAAAACAAGTCATCATGGAATTTTCACTATAACGTTTTTGCTACGAAGTTTCAAAAGCTAAGAAAAAAATCCATTTGAGAAGAAATAGGTCTGAACCTCGGGTCCAAATTTAAAACCTTGGATCACTATATTTGCGGATATATTATCTGAGGAAGTTAGGGTTTTTCAAACTCCCGAATTACATCCTAAATAGGTGACCATGGGAAAATCATCATAACTTTCTCTCTGAGCATCAGATTGAAATTTTGTAAGACTCTACAGAAAGAGGATGAACTCTATTTTGTTTGGGTTAAATTTTCAGAACCTAAGGTTTAAATAGTGACATGTGGCGCATCGTTCAAGTTCACTCTACTGAACTAGTCTATAATTAGGTCATCGATGGAGATTGGGAATAAATCTTTCTTCGGGAATCCAATTGCGATCAGACTTGAAGAGTTAGAAAGAGGACTCAGAGGGTTATTACAAAACAAAATTTCAAAACTTAAATATTTGAAGTTACAGAGTTACAGTCATTTCAATATCGAGCTCCTAAAATAAAGAAAAAGCGAGATGAGGAATTTTGATGGCAAGAATCTGGTAAATTGGATACTACAGATGCTGAAATATTTTGATCTACATGGTGTACCACTATTACAAAAGGTACGTATTGTATCTAATTATTTAGAATTGAATCAATTTTTATGGTATAAATGGCTTTGTTCTCATAAACCAAAGAGAAACACCTTCTTTATCCGATTGATAAATCTCAAACAAAAGGGTTTAATGGCAAGGAAAATTGAGGACTTTCAAAAATTGAATACAAGGGTAAATGATATTCTAGAGAAGCAAAAGATAAATAGTTTTATCTATTGCACAGAAGCTGATATCAAGGGTATGAAATCATATTGGAAGAAAGGCATGGAAGATTTGAAGAAATACATGGAAGGTTTGAGGGAAGGTGGGACAAAGCTGCTACAAGAAAGGCCTCCTAATGACGAAAAGGATCAAGAAACATCAAAAGAAGAGGATATACACCAGGAACCAACCCTAGAGAAAGAACAAATGGATCTGACCATATCTTGTATTGCAATGGTAGGAATTACCACTCTTCAAACTCTCAATATAAAAGGACATATCAAGAAGAAGAAAGTTCAAGCAGTGAAATATCAGGAAGAAAAGTATCAAGAAACATCAAAAGAAAAGGATACTCACCAGGAACCAACCCCAAACAAAGAATAAATGAATATGACCATATTTTGTAATGCATTGGTTAGAATTACCACTCCTCAAACTATAAATATAGAAGGACATGTCAAGAAGAAAAAGGTAATAGTGTTGATTAATTCGAGTAGTACCCATAATTTTATTCATTGTAAGATAGCCAAGGAATTGAATTGTGTCCTATATTCAACACCAGAGTGTCAAGTGATGGTTGTAAGTGGAGGAACCATAAATTTCTCTGGAAATTTCCATAATATCAAGCTATCCATGGGAGAATATGTATTGAATAGCCTAATGCTTTCCGTTCCAATGGGTGGTACTGATGTTGTATTAGCAGTCCAATGGCTACAATCCTTGGGTATAATAGCTTTTAATTTTCAAGAACTTTTCATGAAATTTTCATCTGAAGGAAATGAAGTTGAATTAAGGGGTATCAAAGGGAAACAACGAGGCATAATTGCAAAATTATGTTCGCTAATGGTTCCCACATCGAAATCATCTATTTCTCCAGATCTCCAAAATGTCTTGGATAATCATTCCAAGCTATTTGAGACTCCCAAAGGTCTCCCACATATTCGTGATCATGATCATGCTATTTATTTGATTCGAAGAAGTGTTCCTCAAAACATCAGGCCTTATAGATATCCATATGCCCAAAGGAGTGAAATTGAACATATGGTTACAGAAATGGTAGAGGTTGGTATAATTATCCAACCAAATTTGATAAAAAAAGCAAGGGATGAATGGAAGAATGGCGAAGCAGGGTGGGAACTCATTCAAAATTTGTCGAAGATCCTAGTTCCAACAATATTTCCAGAACTTGACAAGGAAGGAAAAATCATATTGGAACCTAAAGCATTCATGGAACCAAGAAGTCAACAGCTATGAAATCGATCAATTTCAGAGTATCTAATCAAGTGGAAGAACTTACCCACTAAAGATTCCACATGGAAGGATGAGAATTTTATATAGAAGCATCAAGAAATATTTGAGCATTGAGGACAACACTTTTCAAAGGAGAGGGGCATGTTAGTTCCCTATACTACTAGCATAACCCTTTTTTGTTATTAGTACAAACCCTTTATTATATTGTCATGCCCATGTAGTCCCCCTATTGTTATTATTGTGCCCTTACATTATTATTGTTATGTCGGCTATGACTATATTATGACATGTTAGACTTCTATATATAGAAAGGAGGTCTTGTCATTTGTATCATCGAAGAATTGTTCATTTATGTAATGTAAGGAGGTTACCCCCTCGAAGAGGCTGAATTCTAAGGTGTTTATCTTTCTTTTCTATCTTTTTGTGAGATGGTTTCATAACAAATCATCAACATGGAACCCCAAACTTAGATGACCTAATTAGATAGGGAAGGGTACAACAGATTGTTGGGTTGTGTTATATTCTTTCCATGACTAACCTACGTAGTGAACCGGGGGGTTAGATGGGGGGGGCAAAACCCCCCTTTGTTGCACCGATTACGCAGCCAAGGGGGTCATGGGGGGGGTGACAACCCTCCCTGTCCAGGGGTCTAAGGGGGGCTATAGCCACCCTCTATGGGGTCCATGGCAGCGGCCTGGGAAATTTTTTTTGGACCCTATATTAGGTTTGGCGAACCTACCTATGGTTTTCGGTCCATGGTTTTGGACGCGATGGTTTTCGGTCCATGGTATTGGATGCTTCGGCATGTATAAATATGCATTGTAACATTGAAAGGAATATAATGAAAAGTCAAGCTGGTAGTCCCGGTTTTTGGATCTAGGGGAAAATCTTGTGCATATGTGTTTTATGTGTTATTCTCTCGCATTGTTTATTTTCTTTGTTTAAGAATTCATATGCAGGCAATTTCTGTACAGGGTTAAAACCTAAATTTGGTATCAGAGTTGTTTTGGCTTCAAGGGGACACCTTTGTTGCTGAGGGGCTTTTTTCTCAGGCCTGTGGTGGACCCTGTTCAGCGGGAGATCTGCGAGATCGATTCTGGTGGTGAAAGAAGATGGTGAGCAGTGGAAAGATAAAGATTGAGAAGTTCAATGGTCAGAGTTTTGAGTTGTGGAAACTAAAGATGGAGGATCTGTTGGTGGATAAAGATCAATGGATCGTGGTAGATCTGGGTACTAAACCATCGGGAGTGACCGATGAAGAATGGAAGAAGTTGGATCAGAAGGCAAAGAGCACAATACGATTGTGTGTCTCGGATTCAGTATTACTAAATGTATCAGGGGAATCTAAGGGGAAGGCTTTGTGGGACAAGTTAGGGACTTTGTACCAATCTAAGTCTCTGGTGAATAAACTGTTCCTGCGGAAAAAACTGTATAACCTGAGGATGAAAGATGGAGACTCGATGATAAAGCATCTGAATGCGTTTAATACTGTGGTAAGTCAGTTATCATCTGTTGAGATTAAAATTTCAGATGAAGATAAGTGCATCAGTTTGTTGTGTTCTCTACCAAATTCGTGGGATAGTCTAGTTATTGCAATAGCTAGCAATGCAACTGCTTTGCAGTTTGATGAAATAGTCTCAGCCTTGCTGACGGAGGAGATGAGATGAAAAAATATGGAGAGCTAGAATGGTGATGCCTTGTCTGTACAAGGACGGTCCCTGAACAGAAATAAAAATAAGTCATCGACTGGGAGATCTAAATCTAGAGGGAGATCTAAATCTCCAGGAAAACCTACAAAGGTGGTGTGCTGGAAATGCGGAAAGGAAGGGCACTTCAGAAGGGACTGTAAATCTAAAGCTCCTGATAAAGGAAAGGGATCTGATGATGCTCCTTCTGCAAAGGTGAAAAACACCTCAGATGAAGGTGGGGATGTGTACTTGGCTTCTTCAAGTACACATGTAGATCATGAGGCATGGTTGATTGACTCAAGTGCATCCTTTCACTTCACTCCCCATAGAGAGTGGTTCTGGGAGTATGAGAAATATGATGGTGGTGATGTCTTCTTAGAAGATGATAGGAAGGCTAGAATCATTGGTCACAGAAAAGTAAAGTTGAAGTTGCAAGGTGGAAGGGTTAGAACATTTCCGGGTGTTCTGCATATTCCTGCATTGGCCAGAAATCTAATTTCTATAAGCAAGTTGGATGATGCAGGTGTAAAGACAGTGTTCGAGAAAGATACCAGCAAGATGGTTCGAGGAGCACTGATATTGATGTGGGGAGTTCGGATTGGAACTCTGTACAAGCTACAAGGTAGCACTGTTGTTGATGGGTGCAACAGTTCTATGGTTCCTGAAAATGGAGTAGAAAATCTAGTGATCTCTGGAGAGTAGACCATGTTGTGGCATCAAAGGCTTGGACATATTGGAGAGAAGGGCCTTCGAATACTTCATGGTAAAGGTATGGTAGAAGGTATGAGTAATAGCTCTCTGGATTTTTATTTCTGTGAAATTGTGTATATGGGAAGCAAAATCGGGTGAGTTTCCCCTCTAGTGGTAATAGGACTAAACAAATATTAGAGCTTGTGCACACTGATGTGTTTGGACCTGTGAAGGTTCCATCACTGGGTAAGTCTATGTACTATGTATCATTTATAGATGACTTCTCAAGGAATACATGGATATATTTCCTTAAGAAGAAATCTGAAGTCTTTGATAGGTTTAAAGAATTTAAGGCTTTGGTGGAAAATCAGACAAAGAAGATAAAGGTGCTGAGGACAGATAATGGTGGAGAGTTTTGTAGCAAGGAATTTGAAGAATTCTGTAAGAAGTGTGGTATAGCATGGTAGAAGACTACTCCATATACACCTCAGCAAAATGGAGTCGTAGAAAGAATGAACAAGACGTTGATGGAAAGGGCAAGAAGCATGCTCAGTGGTGCTGGGTTAGGACAGGAATTCTAGGCAGAGGTGGTGGATACTGCATGTTACCTGGTCAACAGGTCATCTTCATCAGTTTTGGAGGATAAGACTTCACAAGAAGTATGGACTGGTAAGAAACCCTCTCTTTCACATCTGAGGGTATTTGGATGTGATGCATATGTACATGTTCCAAAGGAGAAACGAACCAAGTTGGATAGTAAATCTGAAAAGTGCATCTTTATTGGGTATAAATATGGTTTAAAGGGTTATAAGATTTAGAACCCAGTCACATGGAAGGTTGTGTACAGTCGAGATGTGGTGTTCATAGAGGTTAATGATGTTATTAAACATGAAGTCCAACCAAAGGAACCTGTGAAAATAGAGTTTGATCTAAAGGAGGAAGAATCAGACTCTGTAGCAGAGGAGGAATTAGAAGATGAAGAGCCAAAAACTTTGGCTGTGAGAAGATCAGTTCGAGAAAGAAGGCAGCCAGAAAGGTATAGTCCATCTGCTTTCTGTTCAAAATTTTCTGTCTGTTACTGATGATGATCCCAGAACTGTGAAGGAAGCAGTGGATTCAGAGGATGGAAAACTCTAGAAAGAGGCCATGGTTGATGAAAGCACAAAAATGAGGCTTGGGATCTGGTGAAGTTGCCGACTGGAAGGAAACCCATTGGCAGCAAATGGGTTTTCAAGAAGAAGACAAATGCAGAAGGAAAGGTGGAGAAATACAAAGCTCAGTTGGTAGCAAAAGGATATTCCCAGGTGTCGGGAATTGATTTTGGTGATATTTTTTCTCCTGTTGCCAAGGTAACTTCTATTAGATTACTTTTATCTGTTGTTGTTGCTTTTGATTTTGAGGTAGAACAGGTGGATGTGAAGACAGCATTTCTTCACGGGGATTTGGAAGAGGAAATCTACATGAAGCAACCTAAAGGCTTTGTGGTGAAGGGTAAGAAAGAACTAGTATGCAAGTTAAAGAAGTCTTTGTATGGGTTAAAACAGTCACCAAGGATGTGGTATCAGAAATTTGATACATTTATACGGGGACTTGGCTTCACCAGAAGCAAAGCAGATCACTGTGTGTATTTTAAATTAATTGGTGACCATGTTATTTATCTGGTCTTGTATGTGGATGATATGTTGCTGGTTGGAAATGACAAAGAAATTATCTAGGATTTGAAGATGCAATTATCCTCCAAATTCGACATGAAAGATCTCAGTGCTGCAAACTATATTTTGGGCATGGAAATTAAAAGAGATCGGGCAAAGAGGAAGCTCTGGTTAAACCAGAGGAAGTATGTCGAGACAATACTGCAGAGGTTTAATATGTAGGATAGTAAACCGGTGAAGGTTCCTATTCCTACAGGTGTGAGGTTTTCTGCTGAACAGTGTCCCAAAACACAAGGAGAGGAAGAGGACATGTCCCACGTTCCATATGCAAGTGCAGTTGGTAGCCTGATGTATGCAACGGTCTGTACTAGACCAGACATTGCACATGCAGTGGGAGTATTGAGCAGGTTTATGTCAAAACCTGGGAAGGAGCACTAGACAGCAGTGAAGCAGGTTTTCAGGTATTTGCGTGGCACTAGTGATTATGGTTTGTGCTACCAAGGAAGACCAGGATTGGACAGAGTGTTGGATATTCGTGGCTTTGTTGATGCAGACTAGGTTGGAGATCTAGATCAGAGAAGATCTACAAGTGGCTATGTGTTTAACCTATTTGGAGGTGCAGTTAGTTGGATGAGTAAGAAACAATCTGTAGTGGCACTATCAACTACAATGGCAGAATACATGGCAGCCACTCATGCAAGCAAGGAAGCAGGTTGGTTGCAGAGATTGTGTTCAAGTATGGGGTTAGTACAGGGAGTTATAAGAATAGACTGTGATAGCCAAAGTGCAATTTTCTTGGCAAAGAACCCTTCTTATCATTCAAATGCAAAGCACATTGATGTTCAGTATCACTTTGTGAGGGATATGATAGAAGACAAAAAGTTGTTGTTGGTAAAGGTGGACACTTTGAAGAATGTTGTAGATGCATTGACAAAATCTGTGAGCTCTGAGAAGTTCTCTTGGTGTAGAGAAACAATGGGCATCTCAGGGCTGAAAAAATGACTAAGCTCTCCTGTGGCCCCCTGTGGAAAGAAAACAACAAGTGGAAGATTGTTGGGTTGTGTTATATTCTTTCCATGACTAACCTATGTAGTGAACCAGGGGGTTAGAGGGGGGGTGGAGCCCCCCATTCGTTGCACCGATTGAGCAACGAGGGGCTCATGGGGGGCGCAGCAGCCCCCCCTGTCCGAGGGGTTTGAGGGGGGAGGTAGCCCTCGTCTAGTGGGTCTGGGGCAGCGCCCCCGAAAATTTTTTTTTGGACCCTATATTAGATTGGGCGAACCTACCTATGGTTTTCGGTCCATGGTATTGGATGCTTCGGCATGTATAAATATGTATTGTAACATTGAAAGGAATATAATGAAAAATCAAGCTGGTAGTCCCGGTTTTGGGATCTAGGGGAAAATCTCTGTGCATATGTGTTTTATGTGTTATGCTCTTGCATTGTTTATTTTCTTTGTTTAAGAATTCGTATGCAGGTAATTTCTGTACAGGGTTAAAACCTACATAGATTGTTGTTACCCTTCATTATGTTGTTTATGGTTGATCTTATCCCTTAGGTGAACTAATTGCAAACCAATTTTCCATATGCATCATAGTTAACCCCACTAGCATCCACACTACCCATATTATCTTTAGAGTCCCCATTAAAGAATATGATGGGATGATTTTGACTAATAAGCCAATTGATGTAGGAGTGCATATTGGGCTCTATGTATTTCATAATTTTGGGGTTGATACTATGTGCTATACAAATCCAATTCACTATGGTATGAAAGGTAGTAATTTTTGGCCCCTTCTTTTTTAGTAAATACATGGTGGTGTTGATCCCATAAACAACAAAATATACATGATTCCACCTAGATTGAGAAGTAATTTGAAGAGTAATGAATAAAGGGACATAGGGTCTTCACTTGGTGAACTTATCACATAAGATGTGCATCTGTGGGATATTAAGGAACACCTCTAGTTTCACTACATATTCATAAAACTTTCCGAAATCCTTTTTTTGAACCCCCGTCCCAATACATCTTTCCAAATAAAAAAAACCTTATTATTACTAGACACCCCTTTTTATACCCCACAATACTTATAAACCCCCTAATACCCACATCTACATGCCCCGTAATGACCCCTACGCACCCACAAACTATAATATATTGACTTTATTTTTTCCTAATTTAGATCCCCTTTTATGAATGAATATGAAAAATTAGTTTTCAATAACTATAAGATCCTATGGATAGGGATCTGAAGAATTAAGAGCCAAATAATTTGGAACAAATCCCTAGTTTTGAGGAGTTATATGAGAGTATACTACAGAGCATTGAAGATAAAATAAACAATTAACTCATTAATCACTTTTACTATAATACAAGTTAAGAAATGAATGAGAAGAACCTGTGTCTACAAACAGAAGTATAAAATTTAAAAGGTTAGATATGTTCGATGTTAGAGTTTAGTTGTTATATGTTATATTATGTAGCCATTATGATTTTGTAACATGTTGTGACTCTTTGTGTAATATTTTATTGCATAGTAATGTTTCTTCTCACAATGAACATGAATGAATTGGTGCCCGCTTTTCATCATTTGTGCATCACAATGATGTTATGTTTCTTATGTTGTTGCAACGTATTTATCTATACTTGCTTCAATTGAAAAATTGTAATCAACCATATCATTTGAATTATAGTTGTGTAGATGATAAATTATAAGTCAAGATGTCAATACAAAATAATGATTAGGATATTGAGTAGAGTATATAGATAGGAATGGTTGCACCCGTCCACTATGGTTTTGTATCACTAATTCAGCCTTGGAAATGCATCTCATGTGAGACCTTCCTTAGCTATCTTCAGGGATTGGTATATTGCTTTTATACTACATGGAAAATGTGTGGACCTTTGTTTTCTATTTCAAGCCGACAATGGCTCCATTATTGGGACATGGCAGTAACAATTGGGTGATCATGACAAAATATTATGTAGTAATGTTTCTTCTCACAATCAATATGGATGAATTGGTGTCCTCACTCCAAAATTTATGCATCATAGTGATGTTATGTGTTGACATTATCTATTTTGTAAGAAATGTATTTATCTATCCTTGTTTCAATTGATAAAGCATAATGAACAATTGTATTTGCAATATATTGTGGATGATATATTATAAGTCAATATGACTATGAGAAAGAATGGTTAGAATATTGAGTAGAGTAAAGATATAGGATTGGTTGCATTGATTCATTATATTCTTCTCCCATTAATTTAAAGTCTTGTTAATTCACCTCATGTGAGACCTTCCCTATCTTCAACGACTGATATGCTAATTCTAGACTATGACTCCTTTATTGGACAACCTTGTGGACCCCATTTTTCTATTTCAAGCCAATAATGGCTCCATTGTTTGGACTTCACAATGAAAATTTGGATATCATAAGAAAAATTTAGAGAATCTCATGAAGGTAAATATGCAGGACTAGTTTAATGAGCATATAAATTATTTTCCTAGACAACATGTCCATTGATTGGATTGATGTTGCAAAATTTTAAAGACTAGAAGTTATTTACTATTCTTATGAGATGTTATAAGTTGATATTCCCATTATCCTATTTGAATTATTGTAAAAATTTGAGGATAATACCAAATATTGACAATGGAGGGAAGGAAATACTATAACTTGGCATACCCAAAATTTGATCACACTAGAATGTTGTGATGACCTTGTAGCAAGAGCTATAGATTTTGGGTCAAGACAAAAATGGAAGCTTGTGTTGTGGAGTTTATACTAGAGTAGTGTTAGTAATAGTTATGAGATGAAGATTAGTTTAATAGAGGAAAAATGGTAAGTTTATGAAAGAGCTTCCTACTTGAGTGAAGATGGTTTTGGTGGAAGAAAATTCGTTTCCTTTTACACCACAAGAGAAGAAAGAATAAGCTCCAAACTAAGGAGGGCGATAGGATAGTGTTGGTGAAGCTAAAAAAATAAATTAGATAATGGAAATCCATAGGAAAACCTCAAGAAAGAGAAATAGAAAACATGGCCTTTAGGTGTCCTATGACAACCATCCATTGGTGGTTGAGAAAAATACACTCCATTTGGAAATAAAGAGAAGCATTGCAAAGAGAAGTAAAAATGTAATGACAATCAACTATGATCGAAAAAATGTAAAATTTAAGGGAAATAGGAGAACATTTATGATTGGTTAAAAGGAAAGTAATTATTAATGGAGGAAGAACCATTGAGGAACAAAGGGGAATTGTGGGGATATCAATGGCATATATAGGGATCCCTGAAGGTGGATGCAAGAGTATAATTTAACAAGTTAGAGACATTGCAACACAAGAACACATGCATTGATACATTTGATGACCCATAACAATAATATTGAAATATAGGTGCACTCTAATGATGTGATTGTGGATACATTTTATTTGTTTGATGAGGAAGGGGAATAAATAATAGACATGGAGGCACTAGGAGGTGGTAGACCCATTCAAACACCTACACCACCCCTTATTTATTTTGAAACGGATCGAGGTAACCCTAAGTATCATAAATTTAAAGGATGATATACATGACCATATTTAAATTAAAGGATAAAATATTGCAAGTAGTAGTAAAACGTAACCAAGTTGTGGTGAAAAATTAGCTAGCACTAGTTAAGTTAGTTCAAATTTAGAAAATATCTAGAACCTCAATATTCAACAAGGATAAAGAGGATTTATGTTTATTATAAAATATAGAAACAATATGGTCAAGTATCATTAGCACAACCAATTGAGGACGGTCCTCATTAGCAAGGCGCCCTAGGATCAAACCTCACAGAGGTTATTGTTCTTGTGCTAGGGGGAGCAGACGTGCTAAAAATACAATCAGATTAGGGCTAGTGTGGCCCAACCCAGGTGCAATCCTCGGGTGACTATCATGGATTAGATGCCTCTGGGTCACATTTTCTCAAGCCACAAGTCAAGCCTGGAGGATCACAAACAACTTGACAAAAAAAAAAATTATAGCAATAAGATGGTTGGTATGCTACTAGATTCCATCTTGTGAATACCATATTTCTTGAGTAAAGGGGATGAAGGTGATGCATAATAATGGTTCTTATATGAAAAGATTAATAAACATGTTGTGACTATTACGTCAAATTTGGTTGAGTTCTAGATTATGTTGTGAGGTCATGCTTTCCAATGGTATATGAAGCATGCACATAGAATCACATTTGACATTACCATAATGATGACTTAAGTTAAGTTATCATAAATTTCTTAAAGTCGAACATAACGAAGTAGAGTAGAACTAAGAAAAAGGATATTGAGCAAGTTGTGGGAGAGAGGGAATGTAAGACTAGAGGTTCAAAGACTTGATTAATAGACTATCCTAGAAAATCCATTACAATTAACATGAACTGTGTTTCATTTGGGGACTCTGACCCTAGTTATAGTAAGCCTCTTCTCTTTTGGCTCAAGCTTTAGATACTTTATTTCCATACACATTTATATAAGCTTCCAACCATTCAATTTGAGATGTAGTAATGAATAAAGAATTTTTTTCCTTAATGGAAAATTATGCTTTGGATCTGGTTCCCTTTTCAATAGGGAGAAAACCTTTCAAGTGCAAATGGGTTTGTGGGATAAAGTATGCAAAAAATGATAGTGTTAATAGTCATTGTGCCTAATCAGTTGCTAAAGGATTTTTTTAAGAAGAAATAATTGATTGTAATGAAATCTTTACATGTTTCTGAAATGAATTTCATTGACTTTTTTATTTCCCATGCCACTTCATATTGATCAATGTTCCATTAAATGGATGTCAAATCCACCTTCTTACATGGGATTCATTGGAATAAATTTATATGGAAAAACATCCTATATTTTTCTAGAGTGATTTCATACTCATTTGTCACCCCAAAAAATTCCTTTATGGGCTCAAGTAAGATTCTCTAGCCTGGTATGAAAATGAATCGGTTCCTTCTTGCTCTAGATGTCACTCTTACCCTAATTTATGTACCAACTGAGTAGGTGACCATATTCTCATACTTGTACTTTATATTGATGACCTTGTACTCGTTGATTGTGACACCAAAATGAAAACCCATTTGAAATCAAGCCTTAAAATCATTTTTCACATGACAAGCTTAAAACGTTTTCACTATGTTATGGGTCCCAAACTCTTGCAAACCTAGGAATGTTACTCTCTTTGTTGAGAAAAATATGGCATTTAGATTAGGGAGATTTCCCTTAACTTGATAATTGCTTGTGACGTTCTTTTACGTCAACTTGTAGTAAGTGTAATTAAATTATTCTTTACTTGATCATTATAGTGTTCTGATAATCAAACAACTACCAAAATATGAAGATCGATAAAACAACTAGACACAAGATATAGGCTTCCAGCTAGGGCCAAAACCTCTCCTAGAGAGGAAAACCCATAAGAATTCCTCTCTTCTTATATAATATTCAAATGATGAATTCCAATACCTTTGGACCGAAGACCAAGACCCCTTCAAGGCCAAATCAAACTCTTCTTTGATGTACTTATCCTTCATAAAGTCATCCCAAGTCAAATAGCTTCCAACTTCATATTTTGGCCTCTATTTTAGAATTTCGGCTTCTATTTTAGGACTGCAACCTTTTGGCCCTCCTGCAACAGCTATATTTTCACACGTGCAGGTGATAGAGGGTAATTTAGGCATGTACCTCTCCTTCACTTAGGGTTCTTCTTCTTCCTTGGTAATTCGGCTTGCAAACTTGATCTTTAGTCACCAAACTTCGACCTATTATGATGAATGCAATCTTTGTCTTTGTTGTAGAAAAGTGATGCCCTAATTCCATTGCATGTGTGAGAGGATGTAATCTAAAAATAAATTTCAGAACTTCAATTTGTCTTCCTTGAACTTTACTTGCCTTATAGCCTTCTTTCTCCTTATGATTGAACTTATTTTCTTGCTTGACTAAATATCTTGCATTATTTCTTCAAATGAGGTCAAATGCACTTATATATAGGCTTCTTGTGAGGATCAAATGGCCCTAATGAGATCAACTTCATCTTTGTAGGCTGACTTAGTCTTGGATGGAGACTTTTGATTCTTTTTAACTTACAATAAATTCTTTTTACATGATACAAAATTCCCAATAGGGTCTTTTACATATGATAATGACTCTTTGACTTCTTTGAATTGTTTGACTCTATGCCAAAGCCCTAGAAGAATTCCTTTCTTATTGGTATCATTTATTAGTACATGAAAGAACCACATGGAAGGCATAGGAAAGTAGAAAAGAGGATGCTTTATTATATTTGGGGTATAGTTTAGTTTGGTATATAATAACTCTCATGAAGATCTATTACATTGGTTCACTTTATAGATTCTATTTGGGCCTACCACCTTGATGATCATAACCATATTGTTGGATTTGTTTTCAATCTTGGTTTCAAATAGAAGGTTGAGATCTAATGCCTCCTTCCCTCTCCTTCATCTACTTTGTAAATCATTCAATCCTATCCCAAGTTGTTCTTAAGGTTATAATATTTTTAAATAGGGGCTAGTTTAAGTTTAACTATATTTAATCTGTCTTTAGGTTAAACTGTGATTTTAGTGTGCTTTTGTAATTCACTAATTGACAATCATAGTCATACATTGGAAATCTAACAATTCAAATGTATCATCGATATTAATGACACTTTTTGTGTAACTTGATACTTGATTGGTCCATGGTCTCTATTTTAAGACCATGGAGTATCATTTGTATATAACTGAACTAAGATATATTCATCTAAATTAAGAATCTTCAATGTCAGTTTCCTACATGTTCATGTATTGTTTCCCCTTTGAGGGTTTCAACCATAGAGGCAAGAATTTATTGATCTTTGATTTGCATGTCAAATTGTTTCTTAAAGTGTTATACTTATGTGGGTATCCTTATTTTACAACACTATCTACCATTGAAACCCTCCCCTGTTGGAAATCATCCTTTCTAGACCCAATATTTTAATATTAATCATTAGTGGAGCTCATTTGTGAAATTTTCAATGTTCCCCCATTTTCTTGACTCTATTTTTCATATATAAAATATTTTATTTTTTGTGACACAAACATGAAAACTCTTAATTTTTATGAAATGGTTTGTACGTGCTGCCATTTCATATAATATTACAAAAGTAATCAAATGGTTCAAGTTTAAAGGAAATTCAAGGTCATTTAACCACTTTCAACACTTAATATCTTTCAATGACAACCTTAACCTTGCATTTTAGGGTTTTACTAGATTTTGAATTGGGATAATATATCCAATGAGTAATTTAACTTCCTAGCAACCACAATACTAATTTTTGGATTTGAAAATACATTTTTGGGAAATTTACACATTTTCACCCTAATTTTAGAGAGGAAAATTAACCACACTTCATTGGTTCTAGTATAATTTGTTTTGGAAATTTTATATTGAGTACTAAATTAGTTTCTTAAAACAAAGTCTCTTCTTAATTTCTTCATATATTTGTAAAAATGAACGAATAGCTGAATGCATTTTTTCTACATTAAATTATGACACCAATAATCATTGGAAAAATAGCAGAGTTCCTTACATATTATATTTTTTTTACACAAGTTTTTGTAACTTCAATTATATTATTATTATTATTATTATTATGAAAGGGGTAGGCTTAAAAATAAGCTAATGAATATTATTATTTTCATAATTATATTAGTTTTTTTCTTAGGTAGATTACTAAGTATGATGTCATTAAGGATACAAACTTTAGAGTATGGAATTTCACAAAAATATAGTATTGTAAGGGTCTTATCATAAGCTTATTGGTAAAATATTCATTCATGGATACCCCAAAGCCTTGTCATCATTATTGAAGAAATTATTATTAAAAGACTTATAAGTAGGTTTCAAACTTTGAGGTTATTCAAAGATGATATTTTTTCCATTTCCTCATTATGCATAACTTGTGTAGTTCTTGTGACATTGTCATCGATTTCATTTTTGTTGGAGCATGAATCAAAAGAAAAATATGCTTAGGGACCAATATTAGGTGGCATTCCAAGAAAATAAATGAGGGATGGATCTACCATGCACTTTATATAATAAATTCGACATCAAAGAACTTAGACACTACATATTTCTAGGAAAATGGTCATGAGGGACTTCAAGAAAAATGTCAAGTCATAAGTCAATAATGATAAAGTGGTACAACTACTTAAAAATGAATAAAGTTTGGGTAGAGTGGACATATATGCACCATATCTAAATAAAGACAAATCTCAATTTATTTAACCATAATTGATGATGAAAAGGGAGTGCATTCTTAGTTCATATTGGTGGGAAAATGAAAGTAATTAGAAAATTAGTCTATCAAAGATTGAAAGTTGGAGAAAAAAATCCTATGGAGGAAATGAAACCATTGATGTTTTCTATGAAGTGATATATATAATATCTTAAAGATATTGAGATTGTGATTATATGTGATATACTCAACACATGTGACAATGAAGGTACACCCATATGGGTTTCAAGGGTTTGGACAATTTTTCCAAGTAGACATGGATGCCATAAAGTAGAACTTCAATTACTACACATGAAGTAAGTATATATATATATATATATATATATATATATATGGAGAAAATGTGTAATTCTATACAAAATATATCACTAATAAGTTTGTGTTCAACTTAAATACCTTACAATATTGTCTAAATTAGAAAGCTTGACACTTGGACCTGTGAGACTATTTGATATCTTTAGAAATATGATTTTGAATCTTCCCCTATAATCTGAAATAAGGTAATTGTCCTCAATCTAGTCAACCATTTTAGACTCCATAGCCAAAGAAGAAGACAAATTCATAGTAGTATATGCATATCTCCTCCATGTGATTTCCATATCTAAAAATGTAGGGGGTGCAAGATATATAGGAAAATTTATATGGAAAAATGTCAAAGTACCACAACCAATTCATCCTCTTTCACCTACCCATATTTTACTGGAATAATAATAATTAAAAATATTCAATATTCCTATGCATAATATTGTTGAAATAAATAGATACATTATGAGAGGAGGAGGGTTGCTTTGTTAGAAACTCTTGAACAAATATATAAACGTGTCATAATAATATTAGAATTCAACAAGGTACTAAGAATAACAAGTGGTGTTGACTATGTCGAGCCTTTACCATTGTGTTATATGTGTCATCAATTTGGTTGTAATTTAGATTAGGCTACATTCTATTTTCCATATAGGGGTTGGCACTATTGTTTTTAGAAATTATATTGGAAAAAATAAGAAGTGAACGCATCAAGTCCTAGGGACTTGCCTCTTCGCATCTCCATGAAAACATATTTTGCTTCCATGAGCATTGTATTTTTGAGCACGAATTTTTTTTGATCTGACTTAACAATTGAAGGCATGTCTCAATGATTCTTCTTATTCTTGGTCATTGATCTAGTTGAGTTTCTATGAGAAGGTTCATCCAGTTAGATAGCAACTATTTTCCATTTCCTTATGATCTTCCAATTCCCCACTTGAATGTTTCTCATACAAGAATTTTTATTATTTTTAATATGTTGGAGCATCGATTTATGAAATAATTTTGTATTACTTTCACCCTCCTTCAACCACAAGACTCGTGATTTTTTCTCCACAAGATTTCTTCTTGATTGAGGCATTCTTCCAATTGTTATTAACAAAGGGTTTCACTTTTTCCAACTCCTTAATTATAGGTTTCCTCCATCTCCTTATGATTTTTTTCTTTTTATTCATGAATATTACCAAATTCATGTCTATTCCATAGATTCATCCTACCCATGATGTATTTTAGGCGTTCTAAAAATTATGCCTGAGGGTTCCATAACTGATGGGAACTTCAATCATTTTTCAATGTTTCTCTTAAAGGAAGGATGGAAAATCTAGAAGGCCTCAAATATGAAAGGTTTTCTTTTTAGGATTCCCTTCAAGTCAATGTTCATAACTATTGGCCTATGATCAAAGCCATAGCTTGGCATGATTGTGGCACAACAACAATGTTTGTAGGAACTAGTGATTCTAAGATTAAAAATATATCTAATGTGGAGGTGATTTTAGATTCTCCTCCTATATGATTGTTCCATGTCTAGATTCCATTAGTCGTTTCCTAATATATTAATCTTAGATGCTCTATTATGTCCCTAAAATGAAATTAATATTCATCAAGTATGTGAAGTCCCTCTTTCTATTTAGCTAGGTATTTTATTATGTTAAAATATCCACCTAATATCTATTATGAGTCTTGAACTTGATCATTTGCATTGAAAAAAAAAACTTATAATTAAATTAATTATATCTCTTTGGGCATAGGTTCCATAAATATTGGTAATATTCCCATATGAGTTTGATTCTATCTTTTGAAATTTCACTATGAGAGTTATTTGGGTGGTCATGAAGCTTGATAATGTAAGTTCCTTAGGATTCCACAATGTCACCAAACCTCCTAAAGCACCACATGCATCTATTTCCATTACTTGAATACCTTTTCACACGACATTTTCAATTCTATCAATTGGTGTACCTCAACATTTTGTTTGCTATATCATTACTATTGCTGGATATTATTGAATGATTTTTCTCTTAAAAAATATGTGCTTGGACTTGTCATTCACACCTCTCAGATTCCAGGAGATGATTTCCATTTGTAACATTGTGGGGTTGGTTGGAAGGACTCTATAATCAAAGTAATCTACTAGAATTTACCAAATTTTTTGTTATCTCTTGAATCAAATACCTATTTCTCTTCCTCCCATTTTTCTCTTCATCCTTGAAAAACTTTTCATTTTCCTTCTTATTATTCCTTTTGGCTCCTGATGAAGAAGAGGATGGATTTGTCTAATTACTTTTGGTGTTTTGATGCAAATTTCTCCAATATTTGATCCATAGACTTGAGATAAGTTACATTTCCTTATATGGGACTAATAATGGATATTTCTTTATCTATTATTAATTAGAGATCAAGATTCTTGAGTCCCATTTCCTTGACCTCATCTACTTATATTGGTTCATCCTATTCTTGGTTCATATCAACATCCTCTAAGTTTTTGTTTTCATTTTGATGATGCAATTTCCATATCTTGGTTGGATCTTCATGATGCCTATCTAGTTACTTAGAAATATTTTCTTTCTCTTGCTCCTTTTCTATCTAATTTTTCACTAGAGTTGGATCTAAGTTCAACGGGGTTGAGTATCTATTTATTTATTTATGTTCATCCCTAAATGTTCCTCCATTTTTTTCTATTCAATCTTCTTCTATTGGTTAATTTTTCAAACCCGTATTGATCATTCTCTAATTGAGGTTTTGAATTTTGTTGATTTATATTAGGTTGGAATTTTCATGACATTTTCTACAACTAAGTGGAATGTATTCATATATATGGGTAGGGTTTCATAGATTGTCTTGTTATTTTAAGCATATGTTGGAAGTTAGTGGTTAGGACACATTCATATACACCAAATTGTGCATACATTGTGTACATCCCTTGTGTCATGGCTTCTGATTACATAAAAAATGCTCCAAGAGAATTTCCTATCCCGTCCATTATTTCTTTGTCCCGGAATTCTCGAGTGAAGAGAATATGATCTGATCCATATCAATGTTTTTGTGAAATACCCTTTATTAAGGTTGAATTATCATGTACACAACATCATGTATACTCCTACTAAGGTGAATAAGTATGGTCCATTATGGAAAACTCTATTTCTATCCTCTAGATTATTGAATATTGTTGTGAAAATGTCTTTGGATCCTAGATTTAAATATATATCTCCTTTAGCATACCAATTCTTATGAATCCACCATACTAGAGCTCTATGTGTTGGTCATAACCCCATAAATTTACTAATTAATCTTTTATATTGCATGTATTGAATATTTTTTGTAATTTGTGTGGAAGTTATCTCACATTTTGCAACATTTTCTACTTTAGGGATGCATGTTATTATCTTTTCTTAAAGCCCTATGTAATGTCTTGCTACTTGTTAATTCATTGCCTCAAAAGAGGATCCTAGAATTCCAATATATTTCGATGTATGGTCATTCTCCTAACCTTCACCAACATTGGAATATTGGATTTGTGTGGATTGTGGCTTGGGCCTCTTTCGCCAAGTCCATTTCTATAGGAGGAGACTAATCCCCTTCCTCCATAGGGAGCCATTGTGAACCATGATTGTTGGTCAAGATGAGGTTTGAAACCCTATCATATTTCTCATCTCAAACCCTCCCTAGAGCCATCCACACTTAAGTCTATATAGTTAAAACATAAATATTTTTGAAATGAAAAATTCCTTCTTTTTTTTAACCTATCAACTATGTTGAAATTTGTAATTAAGTTTGGTCTTCATAATGACATATGCAATCATGATTGTAATTATTTTACGTAAAGAGAAAAATAAAATTATTATTGTCATTATTGAGGCATGGGTTTCATGCTCAAGGTTATTTGATTTATAGATAAAGCACCCATTGAGTGCTTCTATGGCTTGTCATTGAGTCAACAAATCAAAAGAGTCATTATCATGTATGGAAGACCATCTTTGGCATATTGTATATCATAAGAAAAAAATATTTGAGTCAAAATTAGAGTCAAAGACCCTCCAAGACCTTGTCAACGTGCAAGAAATAATTTCTCCTTTGCAAGTGGAGAATCAGCCTAGGAATAATGATAAGTCAGACTACAAGCTATGATAGGAAGCTAATATATAAAGGAAACAACCTCATTTGTAAAATGCATCAATTATGTTCGTTGAAAAGAAGAATAAGAACAAGTACATCCAGCGAAGGAGAGAGAATAAAAAGAGGAAGAAAATTGAATCTTTGAGTATTATTTTATGGCTAATACCTTTCACACGTGCGAAGAGACTAGGGAAGAATTTGTTGCAATAGAGCCAAAGTATAGTCACCATATAGAAGTCAAATTCAAGATACAAAGAAGGTGAATACTATAAGCTGAATTATTGAAGAAGAAGTTGTTGTCCAAGTGAAGGATAAAAGAGGCATTTTTTCCACCCATATTCTAGCCACATGTGTGATCTAGGGCTCAACAGAAGTAGCCAAAATTGCAGGTCCGAAGTTGAGGTAGAAGAAGAGAGTTGCAACAATTGTGAAGTTGGTTTGACTTGGGTAAACTTTGCTAGAAGAAATTTATTCAAAGGCGAAGTTTGATTTGGTCTTGGAGGGGCCTTAGCTAAGGTTCATAGGTCTTTGAATTCATCATTTGAAGGTCTATAAGAAGAGAAGAATTCTTGTGGTTTTTCCTCTCAAGAGGAGAGGTTTGGCCCCTGCTAATAGCCTATATATTGTGTCCTACTGCCTCATTATTCCTTATTTTTTGTTAGTTGTTTGATGATAAGAACACTAATTATAATCAAGTAGAAGAGAATCTAGTCAAGTTAAGTAAAAAATACATCACAAAAATTATTAACGTAAGAAAAATCACCTAATATAGCTTCCCCTATATTTCTTAACATGGTTTTAAAGCTAAGTTAACTACAACAAGAAGGAAAGGTAGCTTGAAGATAATTATTGAAGAAGGATACATAAGGGTCAAGCACAAGGAAATCATCAAGAATGACTAATCCACTCATCATCTTGAAGGAAGGAACTAAGGAGTATCAAATAAGACCTTTAAAATCCTAGCTCATTCAAACAAGGATTCTACACTTGAAGCATTCTTGGGAAGCTCACACATTTTACAAGCATCATCACAAGGAGAAAAAGGACTCAAGAACCATACCTATACTCAAATAAAAAAGGACTACACATTGAAGCATCTTGAAGTCTCTACATCAAAGGGGAATAGGAAGAAACATTGCCATCATCATTGTCAAGGTGATATACCTATCTTTAAATAAAGGATCACAACTAAAAGTATATCATCTAAAATAGAAGAATTTTCATCTTTGAAGAAGAGATCATCAAAGAAACAATCATATCCAAAAAAAAGAAAGGCATCTTCTATTTTGAGTATCATCAAGAAGGCATAAAGTTGAAGATATCATCATCTAGGGGCATCTTCACTTGACAAGTAAGTATCTTTATATCTATGCCTGAATCTACTATAAAAATTACTTGATTTTGTAAGGAGAGAAACAAATTGGTTGGGTCATAAAACTTCCTCGCATGGAAAAAGAGGATAGACTTGATCCTCATAGAGAATGAACTTATTGAATATGTCAAGGGTAAAGTCCCCAAACCATCTCAATATCAAGCTCAAGCACTATCAAAATATATGAAAGGAGAAATAGGGGCTCAAATAATCCTTATAGAATAAATCAATAATTCACTCATCACCTATGTAGCAAAGATGGAAACATCGAATGAAATCTATGAAAGTTTGGAAGAACTATTTTTCGTAAACACTACAAGAGATGTTATATCTTTGAGAACCGAGCTATATAATATGAAGGTATCAAAGGAAGAAGGGATAGCCTCATACCTTATGAGGGTGTCACAAATAAGAGACCAACTAAAAGAGTTGGGGGAAAGTAATGTCTGATAAAGAAATGGCCATTGTTATGATCAATGCACTACTTGATGAATGTGAAAACTATGTATCTAACATCTATGGAAAGAAGGAAGCCACCCGATTCAGTGAACTTTGGTCATTTTGTAAGATTGAATAAACCAAGTTTAAGGCAACAAGTGATGTGCGATCAAATGAATGATTTCAAGCATTTGCTGCCATGGCTAGGAGAAAAGGAAAGTTTGGGAAGTTTGGTCCGCATGAAAAGAAGAATATGGATATGTCAAAGATCCAATGCTATGGGTGTCAGGAATATGGGAATTTCAATAGAGATTTACCTAAACTCAAGAAGGAAAACAAGAAGAGAAATGAAATAAATGAAGTCCATGTAACCGAAAAGCAGAAGAATCTGAAAAGAAGAAATCAAAAAAGGAGGAAGTGAAATATATCTACTATGATTGAGATAGTTTCCCTCACTTAGTTCTTTTCAGTTTTATAAAACATAGTTATCATGATAGGAAACATCACAAGAATGAAATGATCCATAATAACTGAAATAGAGATGACCTCATCATAAAAGCTTGAAAGGATAGTTAAAGTAAATATATACATGATTATAGGAATCATCATGATATGAATAAAGTAATTCATGGCATCTCTATTAGATGCATACAAAGAAAACCATAGCAAAAATATATATGGTTGGAATAAATTCATCTAGCATGATAGAAGATAGAATGGTTTTCATACATCATCATTGTTAAGGAGTATTTTTAGGATGGGGATAATCAAAATCCTCAATTAGAATATTCATTAGAAGGTTCACCTCTACTTCGAAGAAGCAAGTATCTCACTAATAATCTATGATCCACCTTGTGTGGGATCCACTTGCAAGGTATGATGACAAGCATGTGAAACATGTAAAGTTGGTTGAAGTACTTTAATCTTCAAGCAAGGAAAGGAAGTAGTCGAAGGAAATATAGATGATCACATGAAGAGGTATGTATATTTGGAAATATATAGATAAAATCATGTCATCATATGGTTGCAATTAGAATGATTGAATGCTCTATCTCATGAGCATGATCAAAGAAGAAGGATCACTTTCTATAGAATGATGCATGAAGGCATATGCCTTGAATTAATTCACATATTGATAAGATAGAATCAACATAATATGGCCTCATATGGAATATGTGATGGTTGACAAGATGAAGGAACCGTTTATAGAAGTTGTTGGGGAATAATATGTGAAGGAAGAAGAATTCGTGAAAGATGCAACTATAGTCACATAAGATAAGTTAAGCAATCCAATAACTAGAAGAATTAGCTATGAAATCACCATAGAGAATATATGAAGACCTTGATAAAGTATGTAAAGAAAGGAGACCCATGACAATGAAAGTATTGGATATGTGTTTATGAATGTGCAAGATGTTGATGTTGCAAGAAGCATATGGCATGATGAAAGGCCATCATAAAAAGTAAATTTGATTTGATGTTCATTTTGAGTTTTGAACAACATCTGGTTGGGTTGAAATAGGGACACCAAAAGAGAGTTGTAGATATCACCTAGTACAACTGACACTCATGGGAATGGATGGAAGATCCTAAAAATAACATGACTTGGAAGAGGTAGTTATATGAAGAAAAGCCAGATGTGGACTGGAAGATCACTTTTTGATGAAAATAAGGATGATATGACTATTAGTTCAAACCTATGTTTCATTGAATGAAACTTATGGAGAAGATGGTTGATGCCCTACGAAGAATATCTAAGAAGATGAAGGCTCCATGTTGAAGAAGTTGAAGTTCATGACATCAGAAGGAGGAGCCATATAAGAAACTGATAGTACCATGATATCCAACAAAGAGTAGAGAGTTGTTGCTGGAAACAAATCCCTGGTTAAGAAGCAGATTGAGTATATTCCTTTATAGGAATGAGCATATCCTCCCTAGTTGAGAGGGAGATACAAACACATCATTCTTATCTTGATGTTTTGAAGAAAGAAGGGAGGATTGGCTAAACATGTGAGATTGAATTTGATACTCATTGAGGGTGTGGTAGGGCATCCAATAGGAAAGAGTAGTCGAAGAGGAAATTCCTTGAGGATGTGTTATTCTAAGATGAGGAATTGTCCTAAAAGGAAATACCCTTTGAACACCTGGGTGGGGTATGTACCTTTAGAGACAATGATGATGGTGTCTATTAGTCACTGGTCTCGCTAGCATTATGCTCTCATATTATGGAGAGATAGAGATGTTATTTAAGGCCTTGCTATGTGGAAATGTTGGTTGGTATAATGAGATATTATGGCATAAGCTAAGGAAGTATCTTATGAGATGGCTTACCAATATGACTCCTCTTATGAAAATTCTTCATTTTGAGAATGTCCTCATTTTGAGAATGTCCAAGTACCTTGTATGGATTATGAATACCTCCCTAGTTAAGAGGGAGTGTTGAAATTCATAACTAGGCTCGGTCTTCATTATGAAATATGTAATCATGACTGTATGAATTTGATGTAAAGAGAAAAATAAAATTGTTATTTCCATTCTTGAGGCATGGGTTTCATGCTCAAGGTTATTTAATTTATTGGTCAAGCACCCATTGAGTGCTTTTAGGGCTTGTCATTAATTCAACAAATCAATAGATTCATTTTTATGTATGAAAGACCCTTTTAGGAATATTGTATATTGTGAAGAAAAATTTATTTGAGTCAAAATTAGAGTCAAATACCCTCTAAGACCTTGTCCGTGCAAGAAACAAGTTGGTCTAGGAATAGTGATAAGTTGGCCTACAAGTTGTGGCAAGAATCCTATATATAAATGACTCAACCTCATTTTGTAAAAGGCATCAAGAAATTTTGTTGAAATGTAGAAGAAGCATGAGTACATCCAGTGAAGCAAAGAGAATAAAAAAATAAATAAAATTGAATCTTTGATGGTTGTTTTAGGGATAATTCCTTTCACACATGTGAATAGACTAGGGAGAGAATTTGTTACAACAGAGCCAAAGTATAGTCACCATATATAAGTCGAATTTAGGATACAAAGAAGATAAATTTGGTACACTGAATTATTGAAGAAGAATTTTTTGTCCAACCAAAGGAGAAAAGAGGAAATTTCACCCATATTCTAGTGACACCGGTGATCTATGGTTTTAGTAAAAGTAGTCATAATTGCGGTTCCAAAGTTGAGGTTAAAGAAGAGAGTTGCAATAGTTGTGAAGCTGGTTTGACTTGGGTTAACTTTTCTAGAAGAAAGTTATTCAAAGGAGAAGTTTGATTTGGTCTTTGAGGGACCTTGGTCAAGGGTCATAGGCCTTGGAATTTTTCATTTGAAGGTCTATAAGAAGAGAATAATTCTTATGGGTTTCCCTCTCAAGAGAAGAGGTTTTGGCCCAGGATGATAGCCTATATCTTGCGCCCTTTTATCTTATTGTTATTTATTGTTTGGTAGTTGTTTGACGATAAGAACACTAATTATAATAAAATAAAAGAGAAGTTAATAAGGTTAAGTAAAAAATACATCACAAGCAATTATCAAAGTAAGAGAAATCACCTAATCTAGTTTCCCCTAGATTTCTCAACAAACTATAGATTTTATCCATTATTACAACACATTAATAAAGTTTTTTAAGTTGGAATACAAATTTATTACATTTGTTTAACTTAATATTATAAATTGTAACCTCAAGTTACAATAATAAATTATAATAGTTAAATCATAAATATTTTTTAAAATGAAAAAAACATTTTTGTTTTTAACCCGTCAATTAGAAATTATAAATTGTACTTCTTCCCACACCAAAAAAATTATGGAGTGAAAAAAAACATAATCACGAAGGCTTCAGTCAATGAACCTTTGACATAACATGTGCATTCATGGAATACTAAAAAATACCCTTAATTTGACTACATATTGGAAAATACCTCTAAAAATAAATTCATTTAACACCCTACCAATATGAAACCAATACACCTTCCCAAGTTAAAAAACCCCTACTTTCACTAGATACTGTAGGTATCCATTTTTCATTAACATTTTTTATACCCCTTTATATTTATATCCCTAGTATAGTGACATTATGCCTCTCTTGTGACTCCACATGCATTTTACAATGCACCTTTATTCTTTTGATATACATTGTAGATGCATATTAGTTCTCCCATAATGAAATTACTCAACCCACACTCAATCACATCTCACTGTGATTTGTGCCATTTAATGGCCTAAGGCACACAAATATCAACCATGTTTTAGGAAGATTTATTATGTGCATGTATATAAAATGACATATAAATTGTTTTATATGATGATGAAAAATCAATTGATGAATATTTATGAAGAAGTTTACAACAAATAAGGTGTTCAAGCACAAGTATAGACACTCTGGATGCAAGGCCACTATCTACAACCAGGGTTGGGGCCCCAAATCTCAAATCCATATAAAGCGATGGGTTATACCCACATCGCTCAATTAATCATTCACTCATTACTTCTCAAGCAAGGGAACTTATTACAACATATTTGGGTCTTTGTAGAGGAATACATAGAGCAACCTCCTTGTTAGTTATTGCAATGCATATCTAAGAATCTTCCTATATTGCAATGCATATCTAAGAATATCTCTACACTCATGCATTCATGGTGAATTATGACTAGCATGAGAAACCACCCTTATTTATAAGTAACAACCTTTCTTTTTGTAGTATTTACAAATTACAAGCAATGGACAAGAGCAGTTTTTTATTTCTTTTTGGAAAATGTTGTATATACAAACTATGGTATAGGAATACTAAACTAGATGAAATATTGTCTGCTTTCTACAATGATGTGATTTTATCCTTTGTAAATTCTCAATAAGATAAATCTTTTCTTTTATTTACCAAAAAAAAGGTTTTAATGGGATCCAAGTTGCTAAGTCAAACAATTGTCTCGTATCCATAAGCATGTGTGCTTGATTAAGTATTGTATTTTATGTTGTAATTTTCCTAATTCACTTATAAACTAATGCAAAATCTCTAGCATGTATTGAATGTGAAATCACACTCCAATAACATATAAAATGAAAACTATAGGAAATTCTAGTGACTAATGGAATTCACATGGAGAATAAACTAATGGAAGTTACACTCCGCCTTCAATTATTACCCTTACTTCTTCAATCCTTTATCATGTATTACTCATTTTTCAATGTGAAAGTGTGATCTAATGTTGATCTGTAGATGATGTGACTATAGCCTATCTATCTCATAAAAATTGACACTTTTGTGGAATTAATTAAAAAATTGTGTTCTCAAGCAAGTTAGTTCATGGCTTCTTTTCTAACAAGGATGAATGAGTGCCTCTATTTGGTCAATACTAGTGAGCTTGGTTTAGTGTTCATATTTCCAATACTATGGATTATTTAAGAAATGTAAGAACCCTATATTTAATGGCCAATAATTATACAAATCTATTGTATTAAGTTAATAAATGCACTATAATTTTTAATGTATGTTCATGACACTTCACACCATCATTCCTCTCCTCATTCACAATATAATTAATTGATGGGAAATTGATTGTCATTGAATTTATGGCATTACTCAAACATTATTTTTCCAAAAATGTGTGGTTGTAGCTTGATTTGATGCAACAGACTCATGATCTAATGTTCTAGGAAATAAACCAACATTATTTAAATGAAGAGACCACTTGGAAACTTGGGTGATTTCTAATTTTGGAAATGTGTAGCCTTGAGGGAAAATTTCTTAGCTACATCTCATATACACAAGAAGTAAAGCTGACAGGAATTTTTTTCCTACTATTCACAAAACCATACACAACATATTCAACAAAATCAAAGGAAAAACATGCCAAAATAGTGTTGCCAAAAATCAAATCATGCATTTCATTATGTGGACGATAAGACCAACACACACAAAAATGTGGAATATGTCATTGCACAAACATATTACATGATCAGTCATCTATACAACTTAAGAAATGGTTAATACCTATCCCTTACATATACATGAAACTTAATAGAAATTAGTTATTTTTTACAAAATCACCACTGCATAAAACAATCATATAAGTCAGAGTAGTTGTTCTTAATCAACTCTACAAACAATTGAATATGAATGCCACAGGAATGAACACTATCTCAATGACAACTTGAATATAATTTCACATACATGAGACAACCACCCAACTCTCTAGTACATGATACTACTATACAAAACATCATATGTTATATTATGATTTAGGAAAAAGTGTGTATTTTTTTTGTCATTCAATAGAAAGAAACAACTACCTTATTCCACTGAGATTCATTTGAACATGTTGTTACTAATAATGGGACATCAAAAGGAAAACAATTAGAGTAGGAATTAGTCATCCCTTTTTAAATCCATTCACAAAAATTCAAATCTACACTCCAAAACTCACCTATTGTATCCATAGTGCATACCACTCATATAACTGGAAAATAAGTATTAAGGATAAAGAATAATAAATAGTCTACACTCGCTTGGTTACATGGAAAAAAATGGTATACATTCACTTTATAGGTATCATATAACAATGGAAACATAGGATTAATGTTAATATGCAACCTTTTAAGTGTCAACATTATATGATAAATGTCAAAGTCTAAATAGTTTTCAATCAGTAATCCAGTTCAGATATTCCTGAACCAGATTCCAGTACTTCAAACAAGTTCATAAATAGCCATCACAAACTCCTACAATGGAAAGCAATTAGACCCACAATGGGAAAACGAAAAAAAGAGATGATAAAAATACATAAAATATTTATTTAAATGAAATTCAGGGGTCTCAAAATGTAAGGATTGAATCTGATATCATGTATTGAAGGTAAATAATGCCAAAAACAAAATGCAATCCTCTAGAATGATCAAATGTACATGCAAAGAGCTACCTTCCTCACAGAAAGAAATTTGTACAACCAAGGATGTGAAGCTCAATATTTTTACATCAATAGTGGCAAGGGACCTGCAATAATTAAATGGCCACAATAGACACACCCTATAGAGTTATAAAAAGTTCTTACATATCAACAAATTCAAAATTTATTTCCAATGACACAATAACCTACCCAGACAATAACTTCTTCCAAACCACAAAAACTAAATCAACTCAAAATCTTTCTTTAATCTACGACTTTACTCAAATTCGACTTCTAAGCAATTCAATTCTTATGAATTTGTAGGGAGTAAAAAGGAACTTGTCAACCAGGAATAATGTCATTTTGTGATCAAAACAAGAATATATTCAAGGAATGAATTGTTTCTTATTCAAATGCAGAAGATGCAAACACTCACACGTGACAAGAAGTAAAATATACAATGATTTCAGAAACAACTCACAAGGCCATCAACCAAGTACGTTCATGACACCTTAAGTGTTTCCACTTTTATTTTCACCCCTCTCAAACCATGTTTTAGTTTCAATGGTTGTTGGATTTTGATCTGGAGAACCCTTTGAATATATAGATGGAGAATGAACACCAAGATGTTAATTTTCTTTATCCTTTACTTTTCATATTCATTACTAGTTAACTTCTTTTCATTATCCCTTCTTGCTTGAGAAGGTGTGGTAGGAGCAAAGTGAGAATTTACGATTGGATGTGTATAAAGACAATATGTCTAGGATGCAAGGTAAGTAAGAGAGTCACTACATCTGCAATTAGGGGACGCATTGTGGAATTTTCTTGGACACAAATTATTGCCATAACAAGATATTGATATAAAACCCTCATAGGATAGTGTTCTTGAAGCAGTGAGTCAACCATTTGTGAAAACTTCCCTTGATCTATAAATAATGGATGTGCCTAAAATGGCTGAAATGTACTAAGGCACTTAATGCTTATGGCTAAGAGATACATTATAAAAAATCAAGCTTAAATAAATTGAAGGGTTCTGCCAAAAGGTAATGAGAGCTAAAGAAATAGTTCTAGGCCTACACAATGTTTAAAGAAAACCAATAATCTAAGTGTGTTTCATATCAAACAAACACATAGAAAACAATGCCTTTGTCTAATGTTAAACAAATTTTAGTAAATATCCATTTTTGTTTTAAATCCTCCAGTAATTCATCCATGCAACTCATGAAATAAAATAAAGGGTAAGAAGAAGTACATACCCAAGCAACAAGATTGTGCTCCGCTATCAACCTAGAATTGTCAATGGCTTTCCTACCTGTTATTAATTATAACAAAACAAACCCAAAAATGTATACATTTGATTTTATTGTCAATTAACCAATCATAGCGTACTCTGGTGCACAATATCCATATGTTCCCATCATAGAAGTGGAAACATGAGTTTTATCTCCAACCAACTCAATATTTGCTAATCCAAAATCAGATAACTTAGAATGAAACCCTTCATCCAATAATATATTGGAGCATTTCAAATCCCAATATATCAATGGTGGGTTGGCTTTGTCATATAAGAATTCTGACTCTTTAGCAACACCCACAACTATTTTGATTCTATTCTTCCAATCTAATGGCTCCTTATTAGGTGGAACATCTATAAAAATCAACTTATTTACATTTAATGTTGATTTCTAAAACAAATATTGTTTCATTACACTTTATAAAAACACAATAACTAAGGTATTCATGAACATTTTGTTCACCCTCAAACTACCCAAAATAGGGTGGTTTTGGGATATTAATACCATGAAGATGATCTTCAACCTCTATTAAAATAAGGTGTGAGGCTAATGACATGTAAGACTTGCCTCGTTGCCTAGATGAGTTGTGTTTTATAAATTGGCACATTCTTAGTATTACTACTCATTTGTTTTCCTTCCTTCATAATGAATCCATTTGATCTACGGAATTTGGAAAAAGAGTTTAACAAAAATATTTGGGGTTGTTGAACCACACTAGAAGCAAAGAATATTTATGGCAAAGAGGAGACTAAACTGTCTGAATCCAATTAATTGTTGGGAAACAATACAATCTTCACACACGAGTAAATATCCCTTGAACAAAACCAAACCATTTATTAGTACCATTTGAAAATGGCTTC
Source organism: Pinus tabuliformis (assembly GCA_031772625.1). NCBI lineage: Eukaryota > Viridiplantae > Streptophyta > Pinopsida > Pinales > Pinaceae > Pinus > Pinus tabuliformis. Next base: position 1,137,007,267 of record CM062819.1, on the reverse strand, counting down.
ATCAAGTAAAACATGATAAAAGTCTTAACTACATATTATATGCCAATACATTGCAAGCTTATGATACTATTTTCTGCATTTTTCTATGTAAATCACATAAATTAGGCTAACAAATCATAATTATTATTTTATCAAAACATTTTTCTCACACTGAGCTTCACCTATTGTCTTCCTACAATGTTATTGAATAAATTTTATAGGAATTTGAGTTCCCTAATTTTTTCCCAAAAATTTCCTCCAAAAAAACATGTAAATGCATAGTTGATCACCTTAAACCTTTCATTTTATGATGGATCCCAAACTACTTCTAGTGATTTACCTGGTCCTCTGCTAGAAGTTTTGAAAGATATTTTTGATTGGTTTAAGTTTGTGTTTGAACACTGGTGTGCTATGTTGTTATTCTCTTCAGCAAATAGACCAACCGAGCATTGTGGTAATCCAGGAAATAAAATAAAATGATAGCTACAAGCTACCATGCCATCATAGGCCAACAACATGCTTCGTCTTTTTTAAATACCAATTCCCATTACCTACAGGAGTAATGAACATGGTATATAATGAAAATTTTCAAAAAATAAAGAATCCAAAAGATCTATGTATTGTTGCTATATAATTAGCATAAAAAAATTATCCTCTTTTCTTAAGAGGGTAAAAAACCCAAAAATAAAACAAATAATCAATCAAGGTGTCTTATTAATCACATATGTAACAACTAACTTTGGAGACTGATTGCTTAAATGTGCAAGAATAACATGTCGAGCGCCCATTTTCTAACCCACTTCTATTGCCTCTAAAATAGTACTATGAAGTTTTTCCCTGGCGTGGCTTTCATATTTATCCTAAAAAGTGGCTTCATGGATGAGTGTGAATCCCATTCATCTTTTATAATATTTTCACATGGTCTTGTATCCCCAAAGTAAACAACAAACCCTCCACTCTGTTGTGGCCACCAACAATGCCCTACTTATATAGTATTAGCGATAACACTAAGTAAGTGGGGACCCTTCGTGAAAATTCAAAAAATTTAATAAAAACTCATGTATTATACTCCTTAAAGAAATATCAAATCGCACGAAGAATATAAGACATTTCCTTGTGAGCACAATGAAAAACTACGAAAATGCGATGCGAAATACATTGCATCGCATCCATTAAGAAACGCTCATTAAACAAAAACCTTAAGAAATCGCCGATGGCCGATATGCGACATCGCATATCGCAACATCGCATAAACATCACATGATCATTTAACGAAATATAAGAACTTGTGATCTTGCGATAACGCGATACTGCAATCGGCGATCTTGCGATTGCGCGATACAGCAATCTGTGATTCTGTGATAAACGTGATTAGGAAACCCTGCGATAACACATTTTGATAAAAATGCGATAGCATGAAAATGCGATAACACGCAATGATGTGATGATGCGATGCTAGTCGCAGAAATTTCCATCGCAAATTTTCCCTGGCTCAACATTCAAGAATAGTTGTCCATAAACCAAAAAATTGGATATACACTTTAATGAAAGTTAATGAACGTACGCCAAGTGTTAATTAAAGACAGTTTTGTGTTTTTCGAAAAGTTAGTTCACATCAGGTGGCATGTTTTTGTACATCCATAGAGTTCAGAGCTTTCTTATCAATTTTTATTGTCATTACTCTTTCCTTATGTGCAAACTGCAGGAATAAAACAGGAAAAGATATGAAGCAATCTGCAGGAAACGATTAAGGAAAAAGGCAAAGCTCTAATGCTCGGAGACAGAAAAGAAATGCCCTCATGAATGGATGCCGCAAACAACAGAGCCGCAAAATTCCATAGTGCCGCTAGACTATCCATTATAGATCTAACAGTCAGAGCCATGGTTGAAAGAGTGGTTGAAAAATGCTAATATCAACGGATAATTTAACAAACAAGGCCAGAAAGCTCATGAAAGCAGTATGTTTGCAAAATGATTGAAGCTTATACCCGGTGAAGGAAAGGGCGTTAAAGGCGAAAAACGCATCAGAAAAGCCCGGATCAAAGAACGGAGGCAGTTTCTGATGCGCGATTGCTAAAAAATTTGTTCAAAAAGCAAATTCCTTAACTGCTTAGTCATTTATAAGCCCGAAAATACAAGAAAGCAAAGGCAGGAGCAATTTGAGGATTAACCAAGTAGAATTTGGATCGTTACTGAGCATACACCGTAAATTCTCCTAACTAAAGGATAATTCTTAAAAATATCTTCTAGTTTGTTGAAAAATGGTGCCAGCTCTTGCCATTTCTATTTGCTTAGCTCAATCAAAAGCGGAAGAACAGCCAGCCGACTCTACCCAGGCAAATGTTGAATGATTGCAACATTAAGGAGCAAATGCAGAAATAGTTAGAGATTAGAATTAATTTTTAGAGATAGTTTTGCTTAGAAAAAGGGCAGTCATTTAAGCCGTACCCTAAATCTATGTAATTAAGTTATGTAGTTAGTAGTATTTAAACCCTTCTCATGCATTTAGAGAAGGGTCCAGAAATTTATCAAAAACTTGTCCTCAGAACATGCACTTTTGCACCCTCAGAGAAGGTTTTGGTGAATGAATGGGTCAAGATTTGTTGATGTTTGTGTTTGATATCTGCTACTGATGTTGCACTTCTGTACTCTTAGTAGATGTTAGAGCAAGGAGCAATAAATCATTATTACTTAAAGCTTATGAGTAGGACCAGTCATAAATGGTACTTTTATCTCTTGACCATTTCTGCTTATATGTGAAAGTGATATACAGTTTTTTAGTTATTTATATTTTATTACATGGATGATTGAGTTATCATTTGGTACTTTTGTACGGTGATAGAAATTTATTTATGTTTAATGTATGAATAGCTTATTATGCGATATAATGTTCATAACTGTTTTTCCTAACTATTTATGCAAAGCAGTTCATCTTAATTGATTTCCTTTCTTATAATTGTTGAATCATCTTTATTACCAGTTGTTATTCGAAATCTCTTTAGATCACATAATAAATAAGTTAAATCTCGGGTTAGCATAGATTAGATGTGTTTGTTTTAGATTACAATAGCATAAAATTAGATTAAATGTTTGAATTTAAATAGCTTAGATAGGAACTATTATATTAGCAATATCCAATTGTACACACACACACCTATAGATTGGGAAACTGGTCCCATTATCCCCAGTCGGACCCGCTATACCAAACGGATAAGGAGCTGCCAACCAAGGTCCAGACCGGGCGGGTATCCCCCTTGTTGTCAACCTGATTTTTGGGGCTTCAACATATTTGGCGCTAGAAGGAGGGCCTGAACTATGAACGGAAAGTAAATCAAAATCTAAATACCATTCGGAGAGTAAATTGCCCTCATCATCTCCCCCGACTTCCCCAGTACATTTAAATCCAGAGTCAGAAGTCTCTTGAGTGTCAACCACTACTACACACCTTGATACATCAAACCAATCTACCATTGAACCTCCTGAGGTCGAATCCTTGATTCACAAACTTCAGCAATTTTTCATTTCTCCTCAGAGGTCTGATAAATCTCAAGGAAGTGTGACTTCGCAGTACAATCTTGCTCATCCCCTGACCAGGTTAAAGAGTGAAAAATTTGGCATCCAGCCAACCGAATTACCTCTTCCCACCAGGAAAAGAGCGAGGAAATCACCGCAAGAGTCTGATAGTGAGACTCTTTCGTCTACATCATCCATTTCAACTACTTCACCGCGAAGTCAACCATCCACACCTCCACATCATACCATTGTCCATTCGTCCACTTGAACCCCCACAACCCCTCTTCAATCATCTACGATCATAGTATCCTCATCCTCCCAGCCACATGGATCATCCTCTGCACTTTCCTTTGTTAGCAGCTCAACGATGGCCCAGTCTCCATAGAACAACCCTGGGGCAGTCTTAATGCCTGCACCCTTGAGTCAAATACTGGCCCACCCTGAGAAATGGCTACCCAAATTCAATCCTGAAGCAGGCATGCTAGCAGAAGAGCACATAAACAAGTTCATGCTTTCCATTAATCTTAATGGAGTTACTAATGAAGATGTTGTTATTCGGCTTTTTCCCTATACACTGCAAGGGGCAGCCGAGTCATGGTACTTTTCATTACCCTCCGGGTCTATCACAAGTTGGGATATCTTCCAGAATCAATTCCTAACCAAGTTTGGTGATGATAGATCAACAGCAACGTTAATCAATGACCTATCCAATCTTAAAGCCGAAGCTAAAGATCCTATCAAGGATTTCAATTTACGGTTCAATAAAATTCTCAACAAAATTCCCACTGCTTCCCAGCCCAGCGAAGAAGTACGATGTGAATGGTATATCACTGCTCTACCATCAAACATAGAAATCTTCATGGACAGGGCAAATAAAATAACCTTAGTTGACAACATGAAAGAGGCGATAGCAATAGAGAAATGCATAATAGCCCTGGAAAAGAGATCCACGATAGAGGAACGTAAGTCTAAAAAAGTCACCTTCAAGGAAGACTCCAAGAAGAAACAAGCAAAAGATCCTTTTGATTTAGAAGGATTGCAGAAAGTTTTAAAGACCATGTCCAATGAGATGGTCGACATAAAAAAGCAAGTAGCAGAAACTTCTTCAAAAAAGCTCTACAGAGCTTTTAAAAGAGGCCCTTCAACAGATGCAAAACCACCCAATACCATCTCAAATGCTGAATCCGAGGAAGAGGAAGAGGAAGAAAGTGCCACTGAAGGGAAGACCGATGACGAAGAAGTTGTGGAATTACAAGGAATGTGGGATTCCATCCTCCCACAAGAAGAAGATCAAGAAGTATTTCCAGTTAGCACACGAAGCAAAAATTAGCTTGATCCTCCCCAAACTACCCCTAAGTAGAAGAGCGCAAGCTTTGCAACAAAGGATAAAGTCGCAACAAAGAAATTGACATCTAAAGCGACCCAAAATAGCCCAGTCCAAGCATATGAAATGACTCCATCCAAAACACTGATAGTGTCGGATGAAATGGAGTACAATATCATTGATGATTTGAAGAAGACTAGGGCTAAAATCACTCTTTACAAACTGAGCAAGTTGAAACATCAACAGAAGATACTAATGAAAGAATTACATGCTGTAACAGCTGCACCTCTGCCTGCCGCTGTACTTTCTCAAGCTTCCCATAACATGGGAAGACCTCCAACTAATGCGGTCAGCAAAATTGATCCAAATGACATCGCCTTAATTGGAGGAAGATCAAGATCTCACACTCCCCCATTTCTCCTTACTTATGAAATTTTCAATAAAAATGTGCACAATTGTTTGGTAGATTCTGGTGCTTCATCGAATATTTTACCCAAATCAATATGTGCCAAGTTAAATGTTCAACCACAAAAATCCGCAGTGCGCATAGTTCAGCTTGATCGATCTCAAGTTGAAGTGATTAGTGAACTAAATCAAGTAACCATAAGATTGTCATCCAACCCAGAGGTATGTCAGGTTATTGACATCCTAGTTGCTGACATCCCAGAATTCTATGGCTTAATCCTTAGCAGGGATTGGTCACAGAAACTCCATGGATACTTCGCAACCGATTGGTCGCACTTATGGCTGCCATACAATGGTAAACCGAATCAAATAAAAGTTGAACGAGACCTACACCAGAAGTACATAGTAACGGAATTAGAGGGAGAAAATGAACCAGCAGCATATAACAGCAGTATCATCGGTAATTACTCGGTAGATTCTTTCCTTGGCAATTTCAATGCTCATACGTCACCCTACTTAGAAAATTCTATTTTGTCCCAAGTCGAAAATTTTTCTCAAACTGATAGTTCAAAGTGTTTTGATTTTTTAGATAAACCTGTAAATACATCTTTTTTTTGGAAATTATTTTTTGATGGCTCTAAATCTAACGAAGGAGCAGGAGCAGGATGCATTCTAATTAGTCCAGAAGGAGATAAGATCATGCTTACGTGCAGACTCGAATTCGATTGCACAAACAATACAACAGAATATGAGGCTTTGGTTCAAGGCCTATACAAAGCAATCGGGTTGGATGTCAAGTATCTTCAAGTATTTGGAGACTCTGAGATTTTCGTCAAGCAGGTACGTAACACTATACATTTCCTATCAGTTCATTTAAAACACTATCAATCTTTAGTACAAGATCTGACTGAGCATTTCATAGCGTTTAATATTTCTTCAATCCCCAGACTCCAAAACGCAAGTGCAGACCTTTTGGCTAACGTAGCCTCTAAACTTATTCCTCCTGAAGATTTTAGCCCAGATAGATTCTCAATAGAATTAATCTTTAGACTGTCCATTCCTGACAACATTACAAATTGGAGAATATTCAATGATGATCCCGATATTTTAAATTTCCTCACTTCTGAACGATCCTACTCCAATCAAATACTTGATGAAGACCATCATGATCGACAATTACAATAAAATGGCACTAATAATGCTATACCTAAATCGGTGGTCAAGTTAGAATATTTGTACGATTTGAAAGATCGGTTTAAAAGGTCTACCAATTCAAAATTCTACAGTTCAACCTTGAACTACGAATTAGTAAACCTAGGGACCGATGCTAAACCACAAAACATTAATCTAGGCCTCGGCCTAGTACCTGAAGAGAAACTAGCCTATATTCGTCTTTTAAGACAATATAAAAATGTTTTTTCCTGGAATTATGATGAGCTGAAAACATACGACACTTCTATCATTCAGCATACTATTCCTATGATCGATAACGAAAAACCTGTCCAACAAAAGCTGAGAAAGATTCATCCCAATTTAGAAAATCAAATAAAAATTGAGCTCAATAAATTATTAAAAGCCAGAATAATCTTTCCCGTCAGACATTCCAAATGGGTCTCCAATATGGTACCCATTAGAAAGAAAAACGGAGACATTAGGATCTGCATTGACTTTCGGGACCTTAACAAAACCTGTCAAAAAGACAATTTTCCTCTTCCACCTATGGAGCAGATATTACAGGCAGTAGCAGGCTCAGAACTAATGTCTTTCTTGGATGGATTTTCAGGATACAATCAGGTGTTGGTACATCCTGATGATCAGTTGAAAACCACATTCAGAACTAAATGGGGAACATACACATATCGAAAGATGCCATTTGGTTTGATTAATGTTGGCGCTACATTCCAGAGAGCTATGGACATCGCATTCAAAGGTTTAGTCAATAAATCTGTAGTAATTTATTTGGATGATATAATAGTGTACTCCAAGAAGCGAAGTGACCATCTCAAAGATCTGAAACAAATCTTTCAACGATGTTTAAGGTATGGAATTTCACTTAACCCAAAGAAATCTTTTTTCACATTAAGTGAAGGGAAACTTCTAGGATTCATAGTGTCAAAATCCGATATTCACATTGATCCCGACATAATCAAAGAAATTTCTGAAATATCCCTACCTCATAACAAAAAAGCCATGCAATCTTTCCTTGGTCAAATCAATTTTGTAAAGAGATTTGTTCCAGATTTTTCACGAATCGTGTCTCCTTTACAGAACATGATTAAAAAGAATTCAAATTTTAAATGGGGTCAAGATGAATATGAAACATTCAATCTAATCAAGCAAGCTATTGCTAATGCTCCATCTTTAGAAACCCCGAATTTTTCAGAATCTTTTATTCTATACACATTTTCCTCAGATAAATCATATGCTGCGATTCTAACTCAAGTGAATCAAGAAAAAGCGGAAGCTCCAATTGCGTTTTTTAGCTCAAATTTACAGGGTGTTGAACTCAATTATTCAGACGTGGAGAAAGAGGCCTATGCTGTTTTCAAAGCGGTCAAATACTTCAGACCTTTCTTGCTTAAAACCCATACTAAGATCATAGTATCGTTTCCAACGGTAAGGAATCTTCTAGTTTAGAAGGATGTGGGTGAGAAAAGAGCCAACTGGGTCACTGCTTTACAAGAATACGACCTTAAGATCAAACCAGCAAACATTGTAAGAGGTCGAGGCTTCTGCAAAATGTTGGCCGGAGCATCGCAAATTTCTGAAATTCCATCTGAAGAGGTACAAATGTGTGAGGTAAGCTTAAATGATCCAGAATCATTATATGCCGATATCGTTTATTATCTTAAGAATGGATATGCTCCTTCACACCTCGATCATACTAAGAAAAGAGCTATAACATTGAAAGCTAAACAATATCATCTCATAAATGATATTCTTTTTAGAAAAAATTATGATTATGTTCTTCTTAGGTGTCTTGAAAAAACTAAAGCTGAAAAAGTTTTGCAGGAACTTCACGAGGGGCCAGCAGGCGGACACTATGCTGGAGACGCTACTGCACATAAAATCGTATGCACAGGATATTACTGGCCCATGCTATTCAAAGACTCGCACATTTACGTGAGAAAATGTCAAATCTGCCAAACTATTGTTGGAAGACAAAAGAAGTCATCCCTGCCACTTCAGCCGGTAAACATCGAGCAACCTTTCAGTCAATGGGGCTTGGACATAATAGGTGAGATCATTCCTCATTCTTCCAAACAGCATAGATACATCCTCACGACAACAAATTATTTTACTAAATGGGTAGAAGCAGTTCCTCTCAAGAGGGCTAATTCTGAAAATATTATTGAATTCATAGATCAATTTATAATCACTAGGTTTGGATTTCCAACCACTTTAATGTTTGATAATGCATCATACTTTTCTGGAAATGCAATGACTGGGTTTGCACTTAAAAGAGGATTCAAACTTAAATATTTAGCCAATTACTATCCACAAGGTAATGGGTTAGCTGAGTCAACCAATAAAAACCTAATCAGGATTATTAAAAGAATAGTTGACCAGAACCAAAAGAATTGGCACAAAGCTTTAGTATATGCTTTATGGGCAGATAGAATAACGCAAAAAGCTTCAATCGGTACTTCTCCCTTTAATTTAGTTTATGGGAAAGAAGTGGTTCTTCCAACTCACTTAGTCATTCCCTCTTTGTCTTTAGTACAATACATAGATGAAGTACCTACTTCTTTCTTACAACTAAGACAAATGGAAATAATTAAATTAGAAGAACAATGAGAACAAGCTAAGAAAACACATGCTCATCATCAAGCGCTAATAAAATCCTCTTTTGAGTCAAACATAATGACTAGAAAAGATTTTCAGATGGGAGATTTAGTTCTAAAGTGGGATAAGGCTCATGAAGAAAAGGGAAAACATACAAAATTCCAAAGGATGTGGCTTGGTCCTTTTCAGATTGTTGAAGTCATAGGTCCATCAACATTTGTCTTACAGGATTTAGCAGGTAAGAAGGATCCTTTGCCTGTTAATGGACAAATTCTCAAAATATATTTTCCTTAAAATATTATTCTTCCATTTCTGTAAAATAGTTTTTTCTTTTTATTAATAAAACCAATTGAAAGTGGTTACTATAGGTATTTACGAAAAAGATATCAATTCTCTTTTAGATTTTGAGCTTTTCGCTTGTATAAATAGAATTTTTTTTGGAAATCTGATCTTTATTATTAACAGATACAGTTAAAAAACTTTAGCCTGGATATGATACTAGTTTCAACTTCAAAAAATTTAATAAAAGCGACCTTTAGCGAAGAAATTGTTTTATATCAGCACAATGCAAGGTATCAATAACAAAAATAAATATTCTCTATAGAACAGTTGTTTTCAAAAACTCTATTATTGTCGTCCGGAGCTATCTTAAGGAAACAGTGACTTCCTCCTTGCTAAGGAAAATCGCAGCGTTCAGAGGAAAAATCCAAGGATACACTATATCTTGAAGAATAAGAGGTCTCATCACGAGTCGGCTTATCATGATCACAGATATTATAACTTGCTAACTTTGCCAATACTGTCCACCACAACAGGGCAATGACTCAAGATTGTTGCAATCAAAAGACAAGGGGTCTCATCACGAGCCAGCTTGTTCAGCAAAGCTATAAATCAAGTGAATGACTGTGTCATAATTTGGCTACCAAACCAAAACATTGTTCTTTAAAAAAAAAAAAAAAACAAAGCAATAAGTGTAAATATCGATTTTTTCTTTGAAAGTTGTAGGTTACCTTAAGTAGGATAAAGGATCATTGATTGGGTAATAGGTAACTCTTTCGAGGCTATAAACGCCTGCTGGCAGCAGAGGCTCTACCTACGACAAATGAGCATATTTAAAACTAGTTTACAAAAGAGACTTTATTTTATCTTTATAAAACCAAGTAAGGGCTGATGTAAATACAAGGACTAGCATGAGGAAGCAAATAATTAAGAGAAAGAGGTTGAAACAAAATATCATTGACAGAATAAGGCATAATGTACTCTATCTGTCCATAATAAAGTTTAAATTTCTGAAAATTTTTCTGTTTTGGAAGTTTGAAAAATTCAATGGAAAAGCAGAGATAACTGGTTCTTCCAAGTGAATCGCCAATTCTTGTGGCCACCAACAACCCCCCTACTTATATAGTATTAGCGATAACACTAAGTAAGTGGGGACCCTTAGTGAAAATTCAAAAAATTTAATAAAAGCTCATGTATTATACTCCTTAAAGAAATATCGCATTGCCCGAAGAATATAAGACATTTCCTTGTGAGCACAATGAAAAACTGCGAAAATGCGATGCGAAATACATCGCATCGCATCCATTAAGAAATGCTCATTAAACAAAAACCTTAAGAAATCGCTGATGGTCGATATGTGACATCGCATCTCACAACATCGCATAAACAACACATGATCATTTAACGAAATATAAGAACTTGCGATCTTGCGATAACGCAATACTGCGATTGGTGATCTTGCGATCGCGCGATACAGCAATCTGTGATTCTGCGATAAACCTGATTAGGAAACCCTACGATAACACATTTTGATAAAAATGTGATAACACGCAATAATGTGATGATGCGATGCTAGTCGCAGAAATTTCCATCGCAAATTTTCCCCGGCTCAACATTCAAGAAAAGTTGTCCATAAACCAAAAAATTGGATATACACTTTAATGAAAATTAATGAATGTACGCCAAGTGTTAATTAAAGACAGTTTTGTGTTCTTCAAAAAGTTAGTTCATGTCAGGTGGCATGTTTTTGTACATTCATAGAGTTCAGAGCTTTCTTATCAATTTTTATTGTCATTACTCTTTCCTTATGTGCAAACTGCAGGAATAAAACAGGAAAAGATATGAAGCAATCTGCAGGAAAGGATTAAGGAAAAAGGCAAAGCTCTAATGCTCGGAGATAGAAAAGAAATGCCCTCATGAACTGATGTCGTACGCAATAGAGCCACAAAATTCCAGAGCGCCGCTAGACTATCCATTATAGATCTAACAGTTAGAGCCATGGTTGAAAGAGTGATTGAAAAATGCTGATATCAACGGATAATTTAACAAACAAGGCCAGAAAGCTCATGAAAGCAGTATGTTTACAAAACGATTGAAGTTTATACCCGGTGAAGGAAAGGGCGTTAAAGGCAAAAAACGCATCAGAAAAGCCCGGATCAAAGAACGGAGGCAGTTTTTGATGCGCGATTCGCTAAAAAATTTGTTCAAAAAGCAAATTCCTTAACTGCTTAGTCATTTATAAGCCCGGAAATACAAGAAAGCAAAGGCAGGAGCAATTAGAGGATTAACCAAGCAGAATTTGGATCGTTACTGAGCATACACAGTAAATTCTCCTAACTAAAGGATAATTCTTAAAAATATCTTCTAGTTTGTTGAAAAATGGTGCTAGCTCTTGCCATTTCTGTTTGCTTAGCACAATCAAAACCGGAAGAACAGTCAGCCGACTCTACTCGGGCAAATGTTGAATGATCACAACATTAAGGAGCAAATGCAGAAATAGTTAGAGATTAGATTTAATTTTTAAAGATAGTTTTGCTTAGAAAAAGGGCGGTCATTTAAACCGTACCCTGAATCTATGTAATTAAGTTATGTAGTTAGTAGTATTTAAACCCTTCTCATGCATTTAGAGAAGGGTCCAGAAATTTATCAAAAACTTGTCCTCAGAACATGCACTTTTGCACCCTCAGAAGAGGTTTTGGTGAATGAATGGGTCAGGATTTGTTGATGTTTGTGTTTGATATCTGCTACTGATGTTGTACTTCTGTACTCTTAGTAGATGTTAGAGCAAGGAGCAATAAATCATTATTACTTGAAGCTTATGAGTAGGACCAGTCATAAATGGTACTTTTATCTCTTGACCATTTCTGCTTATATGTGAAAGTGATATACAGTTTTTTAGTTGTTTATATGTTATTACATGGATGCTTGAGTTATCATTTGGCACTTTTGTACGGTGATAGCTATTTATTTATGTTTAATGTATGAATAGCTTATTATGTGATATACTGTTCATAACTGTTTTGCCTAACTTTTTATCCAAAGCAGTTCATCTTAATTGATTTCCTTTCTTATAATTCCTGAATGATCTTTATTACCAGTTGTTATTCGAAATCTCTTTAGATTGCATAATAAACAAGTTAAATCCTGGGTTAGCATAGATTAGATGTGTTTGTTTTAGATTACAATAGCATAAAATTAGATTAAAAGTTTGAATTTAAATAGCTTAGATAGGAACTGTTAGATTAGCAATATCCAATTCTACACACACACACCTATAGATTGGGAAACTGGTCCCATTATCCCCACTCGGACCCGCTATACCAAACGGATAAGGAGCTGCCAACCAAGGTCCGGACCGGGCGGGTATCCCCCTTGTTGTTGACCCAATTTTCGGGGCTTCAACACACTCATAGATGACAAAACAAGACCAAAAGCCTTAAAACAATGATCAACCTAAACATGTTTCATGTTGTGTAACTATAAAGTTTCCATCAATCTAGAAACTAGATTGTCATATCCTACTCTTTTACAAATGTTTACTCCTGGTTGATGATGCATGAATTCCTTACAATGGATAAATGTGAAATGAGGAAGAGAATAGCCTAGTTTTGTATAGACATGATTGACTTGGAAAACAATAGGTATATCTCAAATTCTACACGGTTTCAAAATTATTTATAAGAAACATAAAACTAACTCTTTCATATGTTAATGCCATCCAACCCTTGTTCAGGAATTGATATGTACAGATTTTCAAAAGAAACAAAAAATATAGTCGAGGAAGTAAGAGATAACGAACATTAAACTTGGATGGTTTTAGTAGAGTAAAAATATTTGATACCTTGATCCCTTTTTTATACTTGCATGTTTAGGTTTTTTAAACATATAAGATGAAAAAATAAAAGGAAATTTTTCCAATTTTAGCAACAAGTACTCAAGATAAAATATATTTGGAAGTGATAACTAAAATCATAAATCTGATATACAAAACTGCACATGTCGCTCTAAAAGCATTCTCCAAAATAACTGAGTTCGATATATGATTACTGAATTCCATATACAAAACGACCTAATTATCCCTTACAATTTACAAACTATCGAAACATACACAGGGGCACTATTTTATCCCATGTATCCCAACAATAAGAGTAGATGCATTCTTGTCAATATGAATATGATAATAATCAATAGTCTCAAAGTAATCAAGCAAAATGTGAAGAATTCATAACATGATGGGAAGATTAAAAACATAATGTATGCTAATTTAACCAAACTTTTATCTCAACTACAAGTATGTGTGATCTGGGTTTCCATCTGTGTAGACGTATAAATGGAATTCCCAGTGCATTTACTCCCACCCCAAATAAGAATGCAGGGAAATGATAGCATCTCTAGGTATTTCCAATTCAAAATTAATAATTTATATAAGATTAAATATGTGTGGTGGTGATAATGTGGCTTGCTACAAAACAAGAAGAATATGTAAATAATCTCAAAAGTTCTCTAGATTTACAAGTAAAAATGACACAATATTTAAAAAAGTTAGGTAAATGGTATAAGTAGATTACTATAATTCTATCTTGATTCATTGAATTGTACATGTTAAGTTATTCACGAACATAACAAACTTCATAAGTTCATAGAAACTACATGCGCCAACAACTCACCTTTGGACATTACAACCAAAGAGTTCCCATTATTAGCCCCTGCAATTGCAATGATGTAATATTTTTTTTCCCATTGCTCCATCCATTCCTACATTCAAAAAAAAAGGAAAAAAAAAAGCACCATCAATCAACTATAATATGCTAATAAATAAAACCGAAATTCCAAACAATATGTGAACAAGCCATTTCAAAATATTCACGTCATACATATTATAACACAACATGTATTTCCAACCTTGTGAAGAAAGCATTATGAGAGCTCATATATGTGTGTTGTAAAACCATTTCTTTCATCCATAATAAGTTCCGAGAAGTTTGTGTAGGACACTACACTACTTATGAAACAATCGTCATCATTCCCTTTCTCAACATTCTCTGCTAGCATGGAATCTTCCACAGTGTAGTGGTAACTGATCAAATACAAAATAACTAATGTGAGTTCAAGGTTTTCAAACTTCACATCCTAAACTAAAAATAGATATAAGAGGTACCAAGTATAACCCATAGTGTATAAGAGATCAACTATTAATTCACAAATGAAACTCTGAGTGACATAACAATAATTGTCAACCATGAAAAATAAACTCATATCCTCATGTAAAAAAACATATAAGTATCAAGTATAAGTTATAACCCATTGCATCTAAAAGAATACCATTAATTCAAAAATGATACTCCAACTGATATAGAAGCAACTTCCTAACATGGAATATATTTTTCTACTGCAATTTGAAAGCTGTCAAATAGGTGTTCACCTTGAAAGGTATCTTAACAACACATTTTATATCAAGAAAATCTAAAAATCTAGTTTAGGATATATGTTAAAGGCCCTACATTAATAGAGAAAAATTTTAACTACCACTAGAATAGAATAGGAGAATCAAATTCATATTAATTTGAATGGAAAATTCTATGTGCTATATTTTTCTCAAAAAGAGAGCCCCTTCACATACCTCTGCTTCATTAACTAACAAGCATTGTAAATAGAGATCCAATGCGATGTTTGCATCCATAACCAAATCTTCTTCTTTGGTTTTTACTTATTTTATTCTCCCATTTACAACCTGCATACCTCATCAATTTTTTTTTTTCTTCTAACTGTGTTCTCGAGAGAGATCATTGGTATATTTTATATGAAATTTTGTGAAAATTAGCTAGAAAGTGGCCTACTTTTCGTTTTTGGAGGTGATATAGCATGCTATAAGAACTTTGTTATTTAATTTCCTTTTCCAAACTATGAAATATAAACTTATGCATTCTTTCTTTGGAAAACTAAAATCAATTAAAATTTTCATACCATTCACTCTATCATAAGTTCTTGTCAAGCCAAAAGTTGAAAAAAATAAGATACCATTCACCTTGAAATACCCCTTAGATCATATGTTGGAAATAATACTGAGAGGGGGAGTGAATCAGTATTATTAAGTCAAATATTTCTTTTTCAACTCTAGATAATATACGCTACTTCAGTTAACAAAAACTGCGTATATACGCAACTACAGATAAGGGAAAATGCGTATATAAAGCAACTTATAATTTGATTTATCTTTCAGATGTCAGTTATTAAACCGTGAATCAGAAGCAATTAAATAGTACCAAAAAAGTGAAACAGAGCAGAAGACAGTCACACACAAGAACACAAGATATAAGGAGGAAACCCAATGTGGGTGAAAACCCCCTGCTGCAAATAGTCTCTATCTTCTTTTTAATTAGAAACTTCTCTTTACAAAGTTCTGTACTGGTGCAGTCTTTACCAGTACGCAGGCTTCAACCTGCAGAGAGCTACAACTCTCTCTCGTTCTCCAGCCTTCCTGGAAGGGATCTCCAACCCCCTTAGTTCTTGTACTAGCTTGAGATACTAGTACGCAGGCTCCTACCTGCAGAAGGCTGCAACCTTCTCTTTGCTTTCAGGGACCACGTTTCATAAATTTTTAGACTGGATCCACAGATATCATCAATCAAACATCAAGAATTTCTGCATCAACCAAACTCCTTTTTCACTAGAAAAAACTGAATCAAATAAACACTTCACTGACTACTGTACCCAGAGCACAGTAATTGTAATCAAACACCAATTTTGAACCCAGAACACTGCAGCAATAAAACAGAAGCAACTAGAACATAAATCAAGATATGTGCGCTACTTCACTATTCAGCAATCTGCGTGTATACGCCTCTGTACCATGACCAACCTGCATATATGCATTTTTGTCTCACAAAAACAGCGTGTATAGGCACCTGCACTTCACTAAACCTACGTACAGATCTATAAAGGATAATTTATACTTTTAAACATTCAGTCATTAGTTAACCCAGATTTATAGATCAAGAGTGCGCCACATATAACAGATCAAAATCATACATAAATACCAATGTTCAAGCCTTGAGATCTTGATCCATCAATAGACCTTATCCTTCTTGCGCTCAGGTTCCTCCTTCATTCAGATCTAGACCTGCACCATAACCCAATCACCAATATTCCAGATCTAGCATGATATCAGATGTTCAATAATTCAGATGATGTCCTTGCCTAATGATTTCCTTCTCCTTTTATAGCCTTAGTCCCTTCACAATACCACAGACCAAAACCATAGTAACGAAATACCATCAACTCAATACTTGGGATCAACACGTCTGTCAAGATACCATGGTCCAAAACCATAGGTTCAATTTCCAAAAACTAACTGCCATGGACCAAGGGTGATTTTTTCAACATATACGCATTTTCTCTTGCATGAAAGTGCGTGTATATGCATACGCGCCTTCAGAACATTAAACCCACGTGTATACGTGACTTTTTTTAGATGAGCTTGTGTATACAAGGTTTCTTCATCCTGAGAACCTGAACTGAGATCTGTCACCAAAGTGAGTTTCCATCAAGGACAACACTTGTACCATAGCGCCACACCTGTGCCATAATGCAAACAATCTCCCCCTTTGGACTTGATGGCAACCCAAGATCCTCATTCTCCCGCTTTGGCATCAAGGGCAAAGGGTTGTGCTCCCCCTGAGTACATGCTGATATCTCTGCTCTGCTATGCTGAACATGCTCCCCCTGACGGTAGGAAAGACCTGCAAAAAGATGTTCTGTAAAAGAAACCATGACTTACATATCCTAAATGACCTTCCTATCACCAAAGTACTCGATACATACATCCATCACCCAACCAAGTTGGGATCATCCACCCAACCAAGTGGGGATACATTAGAAGAATGACAACCAATTACATTGCATCAATCATCCCAGGCATAGTGGGGAAACCAAAATAGGTCGTTACATGACCTTGATAAAGGGAAGATATACATGACATAGAGACAGAATATCAAGATTATGCAAATCACTAATAACTACTATCAGCAGCATCTGACAATAGCAGCAACCATGATCTCCTTCTGTTCTCCTTCCTGTAGCTGATCGACCTGAACAACTTGAGTACTTGAACCAAGAGCTTCTAAGGTAATGCCAACAATGCATTATTAGAAGATTATCTACTCCCCCTGAATTTGTGCCAGATGAACTCTGACAGACCCACATCAGACTCTCTGCAACCAGAGTTTGTTCCTGTTGATATCCTTCATAAACTCCATATATGCGACTGCACCTGCATAAATTGGTGTATGTACGCAGATACCCCTTATCCAACTCGCGTACACAGATTTTCTTTGAAATAGACAAGATTCAGCAGCAAGATGAAGCATCAACTACTCCCAGCTTCTGTCTGAGGTATTCAAAAGTCTCCCTAAGTAGTGGTTTGGTAAGTATATCAGCAACTTGTTCCTTAGAAGAAACATACTCCAACTTAACTTTTTGCTCAAGCACTTGTTCCCGAAGAAAATGATATTTGATAGGTATGTGCTTGGTCTTTGAATGCATGATAGGATTCTTTGAAATGCTTATTGCAATTGTATTATCACATAAGATAGAGACAGGTGGAGTACAAGTGATTTGAAAGTCCTGCAAAGTTTGAATCATCCAAAGGAGTTGTGTGCAACAAGATGCAGCAGCCACATATACCGCTTCAGCTGTAGATAAAGCAATCGAACTCTGTTTCTTGCTGAACCAAGATACCAATCTGAACCCCATAAAGAATGCACCACCACTTGTGCTTTTTTTGTCATCTATGCTTCCAGCCAAATCTGCATCTGTATAGGCATGAAGAGTGAGATATGTATCTCTAGGATACCATAAGCCATAGTTTTGAGTTCCTTGAAGATACTTGAAGATTCTCTTTACTGCTTGAAGATGAGTTTCCTTTGGATTTTCCTGAAATCTTCCAACCATTCCCACTGCATATGATATCTGGTCGGGTACCTATCAAATAAACAAGACTTCCAATCATAGATCTGTAGGTTGGTTGGTGAACTACTGCTGATTCATCATTCGCACTGAGACTGCATCCTGTAACCATAGGGGTACATACTGGTTTCGAATCTTCCATGCCATACTTCTTCAAAATCTGCTTGAGGTACTTGGTTTGAGACAAGAAGATACCGCCTCTGTTTTGTTGGATTTGCAATCCAAGAAAGTATGTCAGTTCTCCAAGCAAAGACATTTCGAATTCTTTCTGCATCACCAAGGCAAAGCTTTAACTCATAGCTTCTTCATTACTGCCAAAAATAATATCATCTACATACACAACAAGTATTAGCAATTTGTCATTTTCAATTTTTATATAAAGATTGCTATCTGCTGATCCTTTTGAAAAACCTTGTTGATGAAGGTATTTGTCCAACCGGTAGTACCAAGACCTTGGAGCCTGTTTAAGACCATAGAGAGCCTTTTTCAGTCTGCATACAAGATTTGGATCATTCCCAAGAATGAAACCATCTGGCTGCTCAATGTATGCTTCTTCTTCTAAGTCTCCATTCAGAAAATCTGATTTCACATCCATTTGAAATACTTTGAACTTTTGAAAGCTTGAGAGAGCAAGGAACATTCGGATGGCCTCAAGTCTTGCAACAGGAGCAAAGGTTTCTTCAAAATATATTCCTTCTTGTTGGGCATACCCTTTACAAACAAGTCTGGCCTTGTTTCTAATTACTTCCCCATTTTCATTCAACTTATTTTTGAAGATCCATTTTGTCCCTATGACATTCTTATCTTTTGGTCTAGGAACCAACTCCCAAGTGTTGTTCTTTTCGATCTACTCAAGTTCTTCATCCATAGCTTTGAACCAACATTCATCTTTGCATGCCTCTCTTACATTTTGTGTTCAGTGGAGGAGAGTAATGCCAAATAGCTTGAAGCTTCTGCAATTGTTCTTCTTGTTTGTACACCTGCTTGTTTCTGCCCCAAAATTTGAGATTCTGGATGATTCTTCCGATCGTACCTGGATGGAGTCTTCTCTTCTATCCTTATCTGTTCCTCTGGTGCCTCTTGAGGTTCTTCTTCATCATCTGTCTGATTTGGAGAGTAGTCTACATCCTTTTGATATTTTCATGATTTACTTGCCTAGGGATGTATCCTTTTTCATCAACCACTACATCAATGTTTTCAACAATTCTTCCAAGTCTTTTATTGTAACACTTATATGCTTTGCTATAGGGAGAATAACCAAGGAGAATGCCATCACCTGCTCTAGGTTCAAGTTTGCCAAGCTGTTCATCAGTATTCTTAATATAGCATTTGCTTCCAAAATTTTTGAAATGCTTTACCGAAGGAGTCTCACCATACCAAAGCTCATGAGGAGTTTGAGTGTTGTTCACTCGGACATTTATTTTATTGAGAATAACAACAACAACATATGCAGCTTCACCCCAGAAGGTTGCGGGAGTCCCAGACTCATCAAGCATAGCACGAGCCATTTGTTGGACTGTTCTATTCATCCTTTCCACCACTCCATTTTGTTGAGGAGTCCTTGCTGTAGAGAATTCCCTTCTTATTCCATGTTCCTCACAGAAATCGAAAAATTCATTTGAGGTAAACTCCCCTCCTCTGTCAGATCTGAGGCACTTAATTTTGTAATCTGATCCATTTTCAGCCAAGGCTTTGAAGGATTTGAATTTTTCAAATGCTTCGTCTTTATGCTTCATCAGTCCTAACCAAACAAACCTAGAGAAGTCATCAATGAATAATATCATGTATTCTTCTCCTCGAGGTGACCTTGTCCTAAATGGACCACATACATCTGTATGGACTAGCTCAAGAGGCCTGCTAGCTGATCCTTCCTTCTCAGGAAAGTTAGTTCTAGTTTGCTTACCAAACTGACATGATTTGCATATGGTATTGTCTGGAATTTTGATATCTGGAAGACCACGAATTGCCTGGTATTTGCATGCTTTCCTTATTTGTGAAAAGCTTAGATGCCCCAACCTCCTGTGCCATAACCAATGTTCATCATCCTTGCTCAAATAGCATTGTTGTTGTCCTTCTTCAAATATGTATAGATTATTTGGAGTTCTTCTTCCTTTGATCACTGTTTTTCCTGTATCGAGATCACGAACACTACGTCCATTTGATCGAAATATTACCTCTATTCCTTGATCGCACATCTGATTGACACTCAGTAGATTATGCTTCAAGCCATCAACATACAAAACATTTCCAACCTTGACCTTTTCTTTCAACTGAGCAGTGCCTTTTCCTTTTATGGCTGCAGGGGTATCGTTTCCAAAAGAAACCTTCTTTCCCTTTTCTAATGCAGTATATGATTCAAGTTTTTCTTTATCCCTGTCATATGCTTCGAACATCCGCTGTCGATATACCATAGATTTTCCCGTCCTTTTGCATAAAAAGCTATCCCACATCTTTCTGGTTGTGGTTCCTTCATTCTCCATGTTCTAGCACTTGAGGTTTGTTCCTTCTGAGTTGTCTTCCAAAACCTTCTCCTGCATTCAGAATCTTCATGACCAAAGCTATTACAAATATAACATTCAACTTCATTTTCAAGGGCCGAAAAGTTGTTATAAGTCCTTTTCGTGATTCCAGTCATATCCCTTTGTTTTTGAGCTTCTCTAGTCATGATTGTCTTATAGGAAACACATTGGGCTGCTTTGTGACCAAAGTTATGGCAAGAGAAGCATTGGCCATTGAAGAAACTCCTGCGATTATCAAATCTATCATCCAACCGATTGTAATTTCTACTGACATCCATTCTTGAAGCAAATTGGGAAGATTTTACCTGTGGCTGATTGTAGCTTCTGTTTGTCCTTAAGGTAGCTTGCCCCCAATTTTCTTGATAGTCTTTGTTCGTTCTTGAGGTAAACGGTCCCTGATTTACCTGGTGATTTCTATTAGGCCTTTGCTCACTCCTCCTTGCTGCATCAAGATAACTTTTGGAAGTGGATGCTTGAGATGTTTCTCCATTATATCCCAGACCTGTCTTGATTAGTGGGGAACGCTGCACATTGATGATCTCATCCAGAGTTTCAGATCCTTTAACAAATTTAAGATTAATAGCTTTCATTTTCTCAATCTCCTTTCTAAGACCAACAATCTCACATTCTAATTTTTCAAGATGTTTTTCCCTTTCAGCTAGTTGATATTGCAGAGAATCAATAATTTCATTTTTCTCTTCTAAGCAAGTTTTGAGATAATACATCTCTTCATAAAAACCTTCTACATCTATAGCATCCATGTAGTCATCATCTTCAAAAGCCATTACAAGTTTATACTCATTACCTCGTTCATCTTCGTCACTATTTGAAAGTTAGTCACTATCTTCATGAGTATAATAGCCTTTCTTATTTGGATTCTGTTTCTTGTTCCATCTAACAGGTTCCTTTCCCTTGTCAATCTTATCCTTATGAGGACATTTGGCAGCATAATGACCTACTCTTCCACAAGCAAAGCACTTGAAAGGTAACTTACCTCGGAATCGTCCATACCCCGTTGAAGATTTTTGAAAAAATTTGATTCTTCTTCTTCTTCTGATACGTGTCCTGACTCATAGTAGTCTCCTTTGCCAGAAGCCTTGAAAGCAGCTTCTCTCCTGTCTGAAGGTCCTCCTTTCCTCATTTCATAAGCAGTTAGAATTCCATGCAATGTTGACATTTTAAGGTTTTGAAGATTCTCCTTTTCTTCAATTGCAGAAACTTTAGATTCAAACCTAGGGGATAAAGATCTTATAACTTTTTCAACCACAACAGCCTCTTTTACTTCTTCACCCAAATTTTTCATACAATTAACAATCTCATCTACACGAAGAAAATAGTTAGCCACACTTTCATCATTATACATTCTGAAATTTTCGTACTGAATTTGAGGGTTTGAAGTTTTTCTCTTTTTATGTGATCACCTCCTTCATAGCTCAGAACAATCTTGTCCAATATTTCTTTCACGGATTTATACTGCATAACGTTGACAAATTCTGATTGTGATAGACATCCCAATAGAGTATTGACCGCCTTTGCATTTGTTTCATATTTCTTATTCTCAGCCGAATCTGTAGGAGTTGCTGCTAGAAAAGTATACCCTGTATCTATGATATCCCAGACTTCTGTACCCAAAGATTGAAGCTAGACAGTAACTCTTACCTTCCAATATACAAAGTTTGTCCCATCAAAGACCAGTGGCCTGATTGATGCTTCCTTCTCGTAGTTGCTCATGATGAAAGATCTTCCTTCAAGCGATCAAGCTTCTTCAGAATAACCTGCTCTGATACCAATTGTTGGAAATAATACTGAGAGGGGGGGTGAATCAGTGTTATCAAGTCAAATGTTTCTTTTCAACTCCAGATAATATATGCTACTTCAGTTAATAAAAACCGTGTATATACGCAACTACAGATAAGGAAAATTGCGTATATAAAACAGACTTATAATTTGATTTATCTTTCAGATGTCAGTTATTAAACTGTGAATCAGAAGCAATTAAACAGTACCAGAACAGTGAAACAGAGTAGAAGACAGTCACACACAAGAACACAAGATATAAGGAGGAAACCCAATGTGGGTGAAAACCCCCTATTGCAAATCGTCTCTATCTTCTTTTTAATTAGAAACTTCTCTTTACAAAGTTCTGTACTGGTGCAGTATTTACCAGTACGCAGGCTTCAACCTGTAGAGAGCTACAACTATCTCTTTTTCTCTAGCTTTCCTGGAAGGGAGCTCCAACCCCCTTAGTTCTTGTACTAGCTTGAGATACTAGTACGCAGGCTCCTACCTGTAGAAGGCTGCAACCTTCTCTTTGATTCCAGGGACCACGTTTCATAAATTTTCAGAATGGATCCACAGATATCATCAATCAAACATCAAGAATTTTTGCATCAACCAAACTCCTTTTTCACCGGACAAAACTGAATCAAATAAATACTTCACTGACTGTTGTACCTAGAGCACAGTAACTATAATCAAACACCAATTCTGAACCCAGAACACTACAGCAATAAAACAGAAGCAGCTAGAACATAAATCAAGATGTGTACGCTACTTCACTATTCAGCAATCTGTGTGTATACGCCTCTGTACCATGACCAACCTGCGTATACGCATTTTTGTCTCACAAAAATAGCGTGTATATGCACCTGCACTTCACTGAACCTGCGTACAGATCTATAAAGGATAATTTATACTTTTAAACATTCAGTCATTAGTTAACCCAGATTTATAGATCAAGAGTGTGCCACATATAACAGATCAAAATCATACAGAAATACCAATTTTCAAGCCTTGAGATCTTGATCCATCAATAGACCTTATCCTTCTTGCGCTCAGGTTCCTCCTTCATTTAGATCTAGACCTGCACCATAACCCAATCACCAATATTCCAGATCTAGCATGATATCAAATGTTCAATAATTCAAATGATGTCCTTGCCTAATGATCTTCTTCTCCTTTTATAGCCCTAGGCCCTTCACAATACCACGAACCAAAACCTTAGTAACGAAATACCATCAACTCAATACTTGGGATCAACACGTCTGTCAAGATACCATGGTCCAAAACCATAGGTTCAATTTCCAAGAACTAACTACCATGGACCAAGGGTGAGTTTTTCAACATATACATGCTTTCTCTTGCATGAAAGTGCGTGTATACGCATATGCGCCTTCAGAACATTAAACCCGTGTGTATACGCAACTTTGTTTAGATGAACCTGCGTATACAAGATTTCCTTCATCCTGAGAACCTGATCTGAGATCTGTCACCAAAGTGAGTTGCCATCAAGGACAACACTTGTACCATAGCACCACAGCTATGCCATAATGCCAACATCATACGCACACATTCAAGGCCTGTCAAGCACATATATATCGATATAGGTGAAAATTAGGAAGAAAAGTTCCATCACCCTTGCAATCTACTAGAAGCACATATCTCAATAAAGTAAAGTTGCAAATGATTTGAAAACCAACTACCATCACTTGTCCAAAAGCCTCTACAAATACTAATTAATGTTAATGTTGTTTAGTGAAAGGAAAGTCCCAAAAGATGATTGAGGACTCAATTCTCAATAATACCCAACTGAAATTTAACTCTTGTAGAAGGCCCCATGCATATGGAAAACACATAAATACTTCCAAAAAGACTCTGATGGCACATTTGAACTACATACTCTATTTTATATGTCCAATTTAAAAATTAGGAAATCTAACAACTAGACAAACATTCAAAATAAAATGCACTTCATATGTTAGTTTATCTGGTTTAAATTTGTTGACTTGAGTGAGCAAAAACCATCCTAATTGAACCTCGTGCCATCATTTGCTTGATAGCCTTTCTAGCAAGTGAACCATTAATCTAAAAATTCAAGGAAAACATTAACATTTAGTGAGAAGAACAACATGCTGTTGACAATCCAAAATTCGCCGCCAACAATAAAGGGTATCTCCCCAATGTAGGATCCCAACTAGACTCTACACGTTTAATTTAGGGATCATGTCTGGTATGTAGACCTAGCTATCATTCAGTTTGGTTGAGTTCACTTTGGATAGAGGTGGGATACAGACTCAATTGAGAGAATGAACCTCAATAAATACAAGGAAATAACCGACAAATGTTTATAACATGAGCACCATGAATAGTAATATTAGAGATAACATAACCCTTATGTAAAGTAATATTTAGCATAATTCAGATAAGACCGTGTCTATATAAAGAAAATTCTCAACAACTATAAAATAGTTCACAATAATCAAGCATCTATAAGCATAAGTAAACACACAATCTATGATAATATTACACCAATAACAATGAAGCAATTCACCAACAAAAGCATAGAGTTAGCAAGTCATGTACCATCCATGCGTAGCAAAACAAGTTTGTAGCACAAGACAACACATGAATACACTATGTATTAGAGAACTCTCAGGAACATATGATCCATAAAGCAAATAATACCCATGGCACCACAACATAAAATATTTGTGCAATCGAATAGTGGAAAATAACAATTACTCCTAGCATATATTAGAAGAGCGTAAGTTCTCTCAAACAATCTTGTCCCAAAATAAGTCCTCTGCTAAAATCCCCAAACAATGTGTCATGAGGGTGTATTTATAAGATGACGGTGACCTTGGCCTGCCCCTAACTCTTGGGTTGCCTCATCACCTTTCAACTACCTTGTGACCTTTAGACGTCCTTATGACTCTCCATAGTCCAAAATTGTCCTATCCTATTTTAATTTTGGAAAATCACAAAATGAGAAAAATCTACTATATCAACTTAACAATAGAAATTTCAGGAATGTCTAGGTAGAGTTGCTCCATTAGGTAAGTGCACCAAAGATTGTATTCGGCGGTGATGGGGGTGATCTATGGTTGTTCTGCATCTTTTTGTGTAGGCATTCAAGGGAATCTAGTATGAGAGTGGTCCTTCTTGCATTCACTTGATTTCCCAAGGTTAACAGCTTTGTATACATCCTTACTAGCTCAACCACATAGCGTGTGATATTATCCTTTGTAATGGGTAGGTTATCTGCACGAGTGACCTATTTATATGTGTCAACGAATGCCTAGACTTCTTGTGAGATGCCTTCCTACTTTCTCACATGCCCGACTTCTCCGATGGATGGGACTCAATGGGCCTTGATCATTGATTCTAGACTACTAAAAAGGTGTCTATATGAAGCCAACACTCTATCTACATCTTTGGTCAATTTTTCCTTTGACTGGATCTTCATGTGCAGCTGGAATTTGGAAATTTTCATGGTGATCTAATCCTTCTTTGGGACTACTGCCAATTCCCCTGAGTACTTGAAGGACCACTCGTGTATATTATCTAGAGCGTTAACAACTTCTTTTAACATAGCAACAATCTCTTTTGTACAAGTTTGTATGTCCAAGAGCCTTGTCGCCATGTGATGTAGTTTTGACATCTCTTCATACACCATGTCCATGGCTTCACTAAGAATCTCGGCCTCATCTATGATTGGTGCCTGTAGTTCCATTATACTGGCATGTACTAAGCAGAGGGCTACATTTTCTTCCTCTGCCATCCTTTTGTCTTGTTCTTCCCTAACGTCCTTCTACTCTAATGTGTAAAGCCTATTTTGGAGCTCCATGATTTGTTTTCTCATCCTAGACACATTATTCTTAGTCGCGATCACAAATTCAGTTCCAGTTGAGGAGATCATCTCAGGATTAATTGTGGTGTCAAGAACAATTTATTTAGCTGTGGTGACCAACAGGGGTTCTATAAGGTTTCTAGCATAACATTTCCTTCTCTCTTACCTGATCTTGAGGCTAACTTGGTCAAAGGTGAGCTTGGTGAGATCCAATACCTCTTCTTCTTCTTCTTCAGGGATGCCAACTCTCGCAAGGGATGATGTCCTCAGGTGAGGGGAGTAGAAGGAGAAATATCTGGTGGTGCTAGTTCGATTTGTTTTAGGTCTTTTTCAATTGTTTTACTAGTTTCTCCCTTCTCCTTATTTCTCCCTTCTTATTCTTCTCTCTTTCTCTATTATTCCTCTAATTGTTTCTTCTCTTTCTCAACTTCCTCTTATTTTTTCTTGAGTTCCTCAGTCTACTTGAACTTTTATTCTCGTTCCTTTAGCTCTTGTTCTTGCTTCTTCTTCTCTTCTTCTTCCCTAGTTCTCTTCTCTTCCCACTACTTTTCTTTCAATTTATTTTTCCTTTCTTCCTCTTCCCTCACTCTCTTCTCTTCCTACTTCTTTTCCTCCAATTGCTTCTTCCTTTCTTCCTCTTCATGTCACCTCTTCTTCTTGAGCTAGTCCTAGTACCTGACTCTTCCGATTGTTTGAGATCCTCCTCCCTTTCCCTCTTGATCTCTTATTTCTTCTTTTCCAAGGTTGCATTCCTTTTTTCCAATGTCTCATCATCTTCCCCCTTTTCTAGGTCACTCAGGACATCTTCTACCTCTTTCTCCTTCTACTTCTTGAGTTTTCCAGTTGCCTTCTATTTCTCTTGCTTCTTCTTCAAGGTGGATGACCTCTCTCGTAAGCTAGCATTCTCCTAGGAGTGTTCGAGGAGCTCCTCGTCTCTTTCCTATTGCTCACTGGGGCTGAGTTCCCTGGTGGAATTATACCAGTTCCTGACTGATCTTGCCTAGAACGTGAATATGACTAGTTAAAATTAGCTCTCTTGCAGTGGGCAGCTACAACCTTCTCAAGGTCATATGTATGATAGTTCAAGGTCACGAAGCAACTTCCCTTTAAAGTCTCAGCTTCTGCCTCCACTTTCTTGAAGTTTTTTACCACATAGGCCCCAATGACAAGAGAGAAGGTTGGCCATGGTTTCTTCTTTCCTTTGCTTAGTATTTTCAAGAAACCCAACGTCATCTAGTAACACACTTCCCATAAGAGCACGTTATCTATGGAAAACCTAGGAAGAGCATGTGGGGCCTTATATGACCGATAACTCTAATAAATGTACCCTCCTAAATCGGGAACCAATGTTCCACCTTGACAATGGTTTCCATGGCCCTCTTTGACATATAAGGTGGTTCTTCCCCAAATAGTCACTTATATAATGGGGCAATAAATGACTCAGAAATAACATCAATAATACCCTTATAGCTGGTGTCCCAAAAGATCTTGTAATGATGGTATACTGGATTGGCTGTAGATGTGTTCCAATTGTAGCTCCAGTTGTCGAACTGACATCTTGCACAAACTGCATCTAGAAGGTATAAGGCCATATAGAACTCTGGTGGCTAATCTAGCTCTAGATACTTTGTTACAATTATATTTGTCCTTAAGGACAAGAGAATGTTGTCCTAGTTAAAAATTGTTCCATGGGTAGCGACAGTGTACATGACAGGGACCCATGTATCATAGAACACATCACAATCTGCTCTCCCATAAAAACGGTTCATCATGGTGGCGATTAGTTGATAGACCTTTCTCAATCCATCCATCTTGTAAACTTAGTCTTCCCTAAAGCAGAACTTGGGTGGGTCCTGTCACCATTCTCTAAGGGTTTCCTTAATAGGAGTCACAAAGCCAGAGAGCCACTGGGTACTGAAAGTTTCTTCTTTCTCAGGAATCCTGTAGGAAGTAGTAATATCTATGGAGGTGATTTCTACGAGTAGTGTACCAGTATGGTCACTTACTATCCATGAATTTGTATATGTTCTTTGAATGATCCAATCAATTGTTTCAACACATGGGAAAGCTAGAGGGCGTGATCCTACCTTGTGGATCTTGTACCTTGTGGATATTGTACCTCTTAAACTTTAGGTATAGCAAGAAGTCCTCCTGGGTCTCTAGTATGTCTAGCTTGGCGAACTCCTCATAAATGTCATACCAAGAGAGCCTCATGCTTTCACTAATATTGCAAGTCATGTCCCTGATAAGGGGTTCCTTGTCCTGATGGCGTTCCTATGAACTGCTCCCAAATTTCTTACAGGCAGACTTCGTAGAAGGAGGTGACATCTCATCTTTAAAAGAGGAGATAAGGATACAATCATGATCCACATCACCTAGCATATTGAACAAACAGTCCCATAATGAGAGAGATAGCATGAGAATAAAACAAAGTGCTAAGAATACAAACTGTAGTTTTTAGAGACTAGGAGAGGGATTTTTTGGCAAGTCTCAAGGGGGAGGAGGTCGCAGGGGTTGTGCGGAGTAGGGTGCGACCTAGTGATTGAGTGAGTTAAGCTTTAGGGTGCAAGCCACATAGGTCGCAGGTCATAGAGGTTGCACATGACAGAGGTCACAGGGTCACGTAGGTCACATAGGTCACATGGTTTTCCTATCGCGGACTTAAGCCATGCGACCTATATTTTGCGTGATCCTAGGAGATGAATGTGGCTTCAGAGGGGTCTATGGAACTCCCTAGGGGAGAAGAAGGTTAGCTAAGGGGCAGGAATGGGCATGATAGAAGCTTGTGGAGGTTCACTAGACTTCACAGACAGTAAGAGAGGATTTAGAAAGAAAAAAGGGTTAGGTTGTGGATAAAACTACTCTGGTTGGTAATCTGCAGAGTGGGGGCTAAGGAAGATGACACCTAGAAGAAAAACATGATTGTTGGGGAAGCAGAAAGGTCACCTACCTGTAGAAGCTGTGCACATCACCAAGTCATAGAACCTCCCTACTTTTCGTGCAACCTAAGAAGCATTACTAAATGAGCGGTCGAGGCTAATATATATATTTTCAGTTGCACGTGTGGGGGTCACATAGGTCACATGGCTTGAGTGGGGGCCATGTGCGAACTTTGCAACCTTTGTGACCATTGCAACCCCAAGGGTCGCTAGGTCACATGAGTCGCATGACTAAACGTTGAGACCTCTATGACCTTTGCGACTTAATGACTTACTGGTCACATAGGTCGTGAAGGTCATGCATCTCATTAGGTTATCCATTGCGACCTATGCGACTCCACTTTTCAGTAAGGTCACATGGGTCGAATGAGTCACAAGAGAGGAATTGGTCACATCATGGTGCTGTAACTGGGCAACTTGGACTCGGTTAAGGACATGACTTGGCTCACGAGAGAGACTTAGGCTCCTTTGTGACTCTTCTATTTTTCGAGCGTCGAAGCAGACTCTAAGTATGGGTGGAATGTATTTAAAAGGTAAAGGAGTTCTGAAATTTTGAAGAGTTGGAAATTTTGGAGGGGTGGTTGCAGTGGCTACAACAATTGGCGATTCACTATTAGGACTTCAGGATCTCGAGACGTCTTATGGCCTGGCTTAAGGTAGACCTCGAAGAGTGTTTCCGCATAGAGTTGCAGGTCTCGCTGATGATTCTAGCTCTATCCTTAACATTAGTTAGATTTCCCAGGTTGCTAAAATTCAGCTTTTAACACAAGAAAAATGATATCAGTTCATGTTTGTTCAAGGGGATGTGAGGCGAATTAATGATATGATCTTTAAGTATTTTCAGTATAATAGTTATAGTACTCCAGTGTTACTTTTCTCCTAGTGATCCTGAATAATATGCCAATGGAATCACTACCTAGAAATCACAAACATTCCTCTACTGCCAGTGAGCCTGGATAGTACCCAGACAGAGTCGTTGTTTCACATCTTTCTGCACGAAGGCTTTCTCAGTGCTTTATCCCTTATTACTTAATTGATGTACTCATTCGCACTTATTCATCTGTTCTTATTTGCACTTATTGATGTAGTTATGTAAGCTTGGGCAGATGAGGGATCCTAACTTATTTAACTTGCAAAGAGGTTTTTTCTATTTTTTCAGGGACCTTATTGTTTTTCCAAAATATGTATATTCTCAAAAAATTTCTTCACATTCCCCCATCTTCGAACCAATGGGTGAGCTAGAACATCACACAATTCAGGCCAAGTTAGCAGCTGGGATAGACCAGTGCAAGATAGGGGACCACAGATGACATCGAGTTCCCAACTACAGTAAGTTTCAGTAATCTGTTTTTTTCACGGCTTAAGGTTCGGTCAAAATTTGATTCCAAAGAGCAACCATCTAGGCCAGAGTGCAGGGATACTTCAACCTTAGGCCAACATCCCAAACTCTTCATTCAAGGCAAAATAAAATTCAAAAAAAAACTGAAAATACAAACTAATGAAAAAGAAAGGTCAAAAGGGAACTTGGTGTGTTTTCCCTTCTCCTCATGGGCTCTATCCCACTTAAGAACCAGGTCCCCTACATTGAATTCGTGGGTTCTTGAGGATTTCTTGTCAAACCACCTCTTAATTTAGTTTTGGTGAACAACAAACTTCTCCTTGATCTTTTGTCTTTCCTCTTCCAATCTAAGGAGTGTGTCTACAGTTTTTAATGGTAGGGAAAGGGGAGCCTTGTGATTCTTGTGACAATTGGAGGGTGGAGAGGTAGAGGTTCGATGACAGGATGGCTTCTTTCCTATAAACAAAAAGTAGGGCGATGTTCCCAGGGATGCTTTAGGCGTAACCTGGTCGGCCCACAAGGAATTGTTGAGGGAATTGAGCCAATTTCTCTAGTGGGATAGCAAGGTTTTCTTGAGGATGCGGATGAGGTTTTCTTGCAACAATTGGAGGGTGGAGAGGTAGAGGTTTGATGGCATGATGGCTTCTTTCCCATAAACCAAAAAGTAAGGTTATGTTCCGAGGGATGGTTTAGGCGTAACCTGGTCGGCACACAAGGCAATACTGAGGGAATTATGCCAATTTCTCTGGTGGGATAGCAAGGTTTTCTTGAGAATGTGGATGAGGTAGATTTTTCTAGGCCATTCCCCTGAGGATAGTAGTTGGATGAATGTTTTAAAACAATATTGTTTTCCAAAGAAAAACCATATAGTCTTAAAGTCAAAAAATATGTAGCATTATCAAACACAAGTGAGGTTGGGACACAAAACCTGGCCATGATATATTGATTGACAAAAGATATTAGCTCCTCATCGTTGATTTTCTGTAACGGAATTTCTTCGACCCACCTAGTGAAATAGTCGATGGCCATGAGTATATACTTTTGTTGCTTTGATTAGTTTGGCATGATTTCCCCAATGACATCCAACCCCCATTATTGGAAAGGTTCTTTCACATCTATGGGTTGGAGAGGGTAATATGTCCAAGCCTAACTTTTTGTGTGCTTTTGACAGATGGGGCACTTTCAAGCATAAGCATGCGAATATTTTAAGAGCATGGGCCAGTAGAATATTTCTCGCATAATCTTGTGGGCAGTGGTGTCACCAGCATAGTGTCCCCCTACCAGTCCATCATGCAACTCCTTCAATGCCTGTTGGGCTTCTTTATATTCCAAACATCTCAGTAGCACGCCAAAGTGGTGTTTTTGAAATGGGTTACCTTAAACCATTTGATATGAAGCATCTTTGAGCCTTATTTGCATCTTCTGCTTTACAAACAAGGTAGGTGGTAGGGTCCCTTGCCCTAAGTATTGCTTCAGGTTATAGTACCATGGTAAGGGTTCATGTGAGATTAATAGTTCATTCTGATACATTTTGATCTCATGCTCCCAACCCTCTAACTCCTCGCCTCATTGGTCTATAGTTTCAGAGGTTAGTTTACATAGCCCATTCCCTTTCACTGTGTGCAGGGGATTGAACTCCAAATCATATTCCTAGAGGGAAGTCATCCAGTTGGCTCTCCTCTTTTCCAACTCTTTTTGGATGGAGAGTGACCTAACAGAAGGGTGCAGAACCATCATTGTGATGTGGTTCTTGAGATTGTACGGCCTGAAATGTTTCACTTCTTTGTAGATTGCATATGCCTTCTTATATATGTCAGGGTCATTAATTTTTATGCCTTACATTCTTGCACTCATGAAAGATATATGACATTCATCATTGTTGCTATCATTCTGTTTGAGCACACCGGCTAGGGATGCATCTGAGGTGAAATTGTATAAGATGAATCTCTGCTGAAGTCGGGGCTAAAGAGGGAATGGGCCTCAGCAATATCTTTCTTGATACAATTCAAAGCCTCCTTTTCTTCTTGGTTCCACTTGAATACTGGATCTTTCTTAATCATGTTCTGCAACATATTAACAATTTGGGAAAAACTTGAAATAAATTTGTGAATGACATGTTGAATGATCTGTGTATCATAAGTCTCTAGATCAAAATATGTCCAAGCAAGAATGTCGTGGTACCTCTTGAACAAGCTGATGAGAGATTGTCTTTCAT
This sequence comes from Pinus tabuliformis, assembly GCA_031772625.1. Taxonomy (NCBI): domain Eukaryota; kingdom Viridiplantae; phylum Streptophyta; class Pinopsida; order Pinales; family Pinaceae; genus Pinus; species Pinus tabuliformis. Next base: position 1,136,974,376 of record CM062819.1, on the reverse strand, counting down.
TGGATGAACATCCCAACCCTATGTTGACGAATTTGGGGTTGGATTCAGTCCCATGGTTGATTTGTTCATGTGAAAGGTTGGAAATTTGTGCCTTGTTGTTTGGCAAGCCCCAAAAGTGGTTTTGTATATCAAATAAATTTTCTATCATGACCACTCCTTTAATTATGGGGTTTCCCTTACGTGAGTTAGCCTTTTCCTGCAAGGATCTTTCATGTTCTTCCTCCTTGATATATGTGTCTTTAAACACTTCATCTTTCATCATGAACTCCAGTATTTGTTGATCATCATTGAAAATGCATAAGTTAGTTACATTATCAGGGATAGCTTGTTTATAAACAATTTCAATTGAAAAACCATCCCTAAGGGGTGTAAATCTTGTTGCTGAATTTTCCATAATATCAGTAGCAACATTATTGAATCTAGGAACAAAAATAATATTAAAAGCTTTAAAAGAACTGATCAGGAATCATACCTCTTGCTGGTAGAACTCGGGAAAGACGGCATCGTAGTAAAAAGACCAGAACGAAGCTTTTTAGAACAACGAGGCTATAGTGGACCGGAGAATAACAGGGCAGAAGCTACCGATGCATGCATCGAACAGGGATGCAGCAGCTCCGTGAATCACTCATCCTAACGGTTCTCCCATTGGCATTGGCGGATTCTGACAGACAAACCGTTTCAGCTCGATCTTATCCTTCCTATCACGACCCGTTGACCTTTAGCACCCGTCCAATTTAGGTGTGGTGATAAACAATGAATTGTGTTTTGTGCATGTCTTGTAATGATTTCAGAGTTGTTGATCAACTTCAAACACTTAGCTTTCAGATCTACAACTTTCTTTAGGTCGAGGATCAGTGCCTCGTACTCTACGGTGTTGTTGGTGCATTGGAAATCCAATCTGTAAGAAATTAAAAATTTGCTCCTTTTTGGATCCATGAGGATATAGCCTACTTCGGCCCCATCATGAGTCTTGGACCCATCATAATATGGTTTCCATATTTGATCATTAAGAATGGGTGAGTCAGGAGTGCACAGATTTAGAGTGAAAATCCCATTTTCATTGGTCAGCGTGTGTGATGGGAGCTCTCGTTGAGTACTAGGGGGTATGGTGGATGGTTTGGACTGGTAACAACCCATCATTGTCTCAAGAAATCACACCCCTAGCTCTTCCTGAGAGAAGTTGATCGAATCATTGGAGCCTTTGAGATCAATGATGGTGTGTTTCATGCAAAGCTCATTGTTGACCCTAATTTGATTGTTCTTTCCTTTATATAGATTTAGACTGGAGATCTCATTTTCGTTGGTCAGGGCGTGTGATGGGAGCTCTAGCTGAGTACCAAGGGGAATGGTGGATGGTTTGGACTGGTAACAACCCATCATTTTCCCAAGAAATCACACCCCTAGCTCTTCCAGAGCGACGCTGATCGACTCATTGGAGACTTCGAGATCGGTGAAAGTGTGTTTCATGCAAGGCTCGTTGTTAACCCTAATTTGATTGTTCTTTCGTTTATATAGAAATCACAAGTGGGACCAGTATGTGGAAAAGTATCCTTGGAGTTATAGGACTAGTCCCTATTAAGGGGTAGCCCATAGGCTTCCAAGATGTCGACCACAATTATGTCAATGCATTGATGCACCCGAGAATCAGAAGACAACTTGATTATCACGTTATTCAATTCGCTGATAGAAAGGACTTGGGATCTATCCAGTTGAATGATCTTCACATCTATTTTCTTGGGTTGGATGTTTAGTTTCTTTCATACTGACCAAGGCATGAAGTTGGTTGATGCACTGGAGTCGACGAGAAAATTATGCACATTGTAGTTGAATATTTCAAAGGTTAGAAGGAATGGGGGAGTTTAATCTCTCGAGTTTGTGTTTGCGGAATTTACAATCGCTTGGCCTGAGGAGTTAGTCTTAGCTAACGAGGTTGACTTTGATGTTGCAAAAGAGGCGGCGAAGGTTTTGGCAATCAACTCGCATTGGCTGGTCAACTTGGCAAGCTCATACAATGAGATGTTGGATCGCATCTTCTTCATGTCCTCAATAATATTATACTCCAAGTCCATGGATGAAGTGTCTTCTAGAGAGATTTGCGGGGATGAGGTGGTTTTAGATGTACTGGGCTTGGTTAAGCCTTTAGGTGCAGAGGTGTTTCCTTTACCACCCACCGAGTGACCATTCAGGCTTTGGCCAGGCGCCTCCTTAGGGGGAGGGGTGGATGGCTGGATGGTGTTGTTAGGTGGAAGGATCCTTCTTAAAAAACAATTTTATTTTCTTCTAGGGTGAAGTCTGACATTGACCCCTTATTCCTAAGGCCATAATTTTTTGGAGGCTTCAGGGGAGGGGTGTCTCCTACAATGGATTCTTGAATGGTTTGAACCTCTCCTCTATGGATGACTTTGAATGTTAGAACAATGGAAGGAGTATCATTACCAGGAGGCATGGTTTCCTCTTATGGATGTTGGATTCCTCCTCACACTCTCTTATGGCTTGATCTTCCAAGTCATGGGTTACTACGGCAGTCATGTTGTTGAGCCACTAAGGGTAGGTCTTTTTGGAATGAGAGGCCTAGTGGAAAGTGCAAAAATTGTCTTTTCCTAACTCTTCCACATTGAAATTCATACTAGATCCCTGAGGTGATTTAGCGAGTGGATTAATTATCATTTGAAAGAAAGGCTTGGTGGGTTTTCCTCCTAAGGAGGGATCACTAGTATTCCTTTTCAAATCAAAAACCTCATTCATCAATTTCTTTAAATATTTGGCGAACCCTTCGAAATAAAAGGAATATTTGTCTTTATTGACAAGCCTGGTCGAGGCTTGATTTTTCTTAGCAAACGGTTTAGTCTCATCTTGTGAATCATGTTCGAGGGCACCTATAGACAAAAAATCCTTCTCAACTTCTAAATTTTTTGCAAAGTTCTCTACTAAGGTGGGTTTAGCCTCGCATTTGATGAAAACAACGATGTCCCACGGAAGGGCTCTGGTGTAATAATCAATGGTGATGGAATCATCAAGAGCCACGTCCATCGGGAAATTATTCAAAATGGTAGTGAATCGTTGGTTGAAATCTTTCACCTTTTCCTTCTTATGGCATTTTAACGTACTGAGCTCGGTTAGGAGCATAGAAGGCATATTATCTTCCAAAAACTTATCAAGGAAGGTTTTCTGGAATTCTTCCCATGTTTGAATCGAAGCTACAGGCAGTGATCGATACCAGGTAGTGGACTTATTTTCGAAACTGTCAGGGAATAGGCCACAAGTCACATCATCATGTTGCACTCTCATCCTTTGCAAGGTTAGGGAGAAATTTCTGATGTGATCATCAACAGAGGTTCCCTTCTCAGGGTCGAATTTCAGGAGGTGCTTCTTGGGGTGGCGAGGCATGTCGTGGAGTTGGCCTCATATGCCTAATGGGGATTGAGCCATCCAAGCCATAGGCTAATGACAGTTGCCTCTTGATAGGTGAGGAAAAAGGGGGTGATTAGGATTCCCCTTCGACTCGCTTTCAGTGCCTAACCCCCCGCTAGTGTTGGGAAGGTGCTTGCCATTTCCCTGGGGAAATCTGAGGTGCCTTAGGTCCCAAGAGTTTCTTGCATTCCTTAAGTTCCTCAAGTTCACATGAAATCTAATAAGCTGCTCATTATTGAAGAATTTAATGGGGTCCCTAAGATTATCCCCAGGCCCTTGTCCCATGGGCCCTTCAGTATTCTCTCTTATAGGTTGGTTGTTCACAGGGGTATCTTATGGGGGTGATTGATTGTTTTCCTATGTTCCTCCTCATCGTGGTTGGTTGTTTCCCCTGGTGATTGTACTCCTAGGGTCTTCTTCTTCAGATGTTAGGGGACTTTACAACCTCTCTATTGAGAACCTTTCAACAACTTTTGCATAGTCATCTAGTGCTAGCTCGATTAACTGTGACATGGAATTAACCAAGATGCCTTGACGTGTGTGATGAGACATGGAGGTGCTCAGGTTGTATAGGGAGTTAATGGTAGGAATGCACTTTAAACCCCTGGTGAAATGACAAGTAATAGAGTGCATGCCCCTCAAATGCTCATTTGTGACTTCAAAGAGAGGAATTTCTTGTCCTTCCGGTGCATCTTCAAGTGGGGGAGGCTAGGAATCCCCTGCTTGAGCTTCATGAAAGGTGGACCAAAAGAGGGAAGGTATGGTATTTCAGGAGGGATGTGGGGATAGGGTTGGTTACTATCTCTATGGGAAGTTTTGGTGTGAGGGTGTGTATTGGTACCTACCATCAGGCCCTCCTTCTAGCACCAAATCTGTTGACAGGACGAAATTCTCTGCCAACAGTAAAGGGGATCTCCCTAGTGTAGGATCCCATCTACACCCTAGACCATTTAATTTAGGGATCCCATTCGGTATGTAGGCTCGAATTTCATTCAGATGGGTTGAGTTCACTTCAGACAGAGGTGGGATACAGACTCAATTGAACACATGAACCTCAATAAATAAAAGGAAATAACCGACAAATGTTTATAACATGAGCACCATTAATAGCAATATTAGAGATAACATAAACCTTATGTAAAGTAATCATTAGGAGAATTATGATAAGATCATGTCTCTATAAAGAAAGTGCTCAAAAACTATAAAATAGTTCACAATAACCAAGCATCTATAAGCATAAGTAAACACATAATCTATGATAAAATTACACCAATAACAATGAAGCAATTCACCAACAGAAGCATAGAGTTAGCAAGTCATGTACCATCCATGCGTAGCAAAACAAAGTTTGTAGCGCAAGACAGCACATGAATAGACTGTGTATCAAAGAACTATCAAGAACATCTAATCCATAAACCAAATAATACCCATGACACCACAGCACAAAATATTTGTCCAATCCAATAGTGGAAAATAAAAATTATTCCTTGCATATATTAGAAGACCATAAGTTCTCTCAAACAATATTGTCCAAAAATAAGTCCTCGGCCAAAAGTCCCAAACATTGTGTCATGAGGGTGTATTTATAATATGAGGGTGACCTTTGGCCTACCCCTCACTCTTCAGCTTCCTCATCACCTTTCAACTACCTTGTGACCTTTATACTTCCTTATGACTCTTCACATTCCAAAATTTTCCTATCCTATCTTAATTTGCCAAAATCACAAAATGAGAAAAATCTACTCTATCAACTTAATAATAGAAAGTTTGGGAATGTCTAGGTGGAGTTGCTTCATTAGGTAAGTGCAATAAATCTTGTATTTGGCCGCGATGGGAGTGATCTGTGGTAGTTCATCATCATGTTTGTGCATATATTCAAGGGCATCTAGTATGAGAGTGGTCCTTTTGGCATTCACTTGATTTCCAAAGGTTACCATCTTTGTTCACATCCTTACTGGTTCAACCAAGTAGCCTATCATATTCTCCTTTGTAATATGTAGGTTATCTATGTGGGCAGTCTTCGTATATGTGTCAACAAATGCCTAAACTTCCTATGAGATTTCTTCCTACTTTCTCACATTCCCTACTTCTCCGATGGAAGGGACTCCATGGACCTCAATCATTGATTCTAGACTGCTGAAAATGTGTCTATATGAAGCCAACACTATATCTACATCTTTGGCCAGTTTTTCCTTTGACTAGATCTTGATGCATAGCTAGAATTTGGCATTTTGCATGGTGATCCAATCCTTCTTTGGGACTACCGTTGGTGCCCTCGGGTACTTGACAGACCACTCATGTATACTATCTAGAGTGGTAAAGAATAATTTCAGCATAGAAATCCTCTCTTTTGTATGGGTTTGTATGGCCAATATTGGTGCCACTATGTGATGTAGTTTTGACATCTCTTCATAAACCATCTCCATGGCTTCACTAAGCGTCTCAGCCTCATCTTTGATCATTTCCTATAGTTCCATTGTACTGGAATGTACTAAGTGAAGGGCTGCATTTTCTTCCTCTTCCCTCTTTCTATCTTGTTCTACCCTAGTGGCCTTCTTCTCTGATGCGTAAAGCCTGTTTTGGAGCTCCACGATTTTTTTGCTCATCCTAGCCACATTATGCTCAGTTGCGGTTACAAATGTAGTTCTAGCAAAGACAATCATCTCAAGATTAATTGTGGTGTCAGAAACAATCTCTTTAGTTGTGGTGACTAATAGGGGTTCTGCAGGGTTTCTAGCATAACGTTTACTTCTATCCTACCTCATCTTGAGTCTAGCTTGGTCAAAGGTGAGATTGGTGAGATCCAGTACCTCTTCTTCTTCTTCTTCAGGGATGTCCAGCTCTTACAAGGTAAGATGTCCTCCAGTGAGGGGAGTAGAAGGAGGAACATCTAATGGAGTTCTTACAATTTGTTTTTGGTCCAACTCAACTATTTTATTGGTTTCTCCCTGCTCCTTGTTTCTCATTTCCTCTTCTTCCCTCTTCCTTTTTTTTGCCTCTAACCACTTATTCTCTTGCTCAGATTTCTCCTATTACTTTAGGAGTTCCTTGGTCTGCTTTAACATTTCTTCTTTTTCCTTTATCTCTTGTTCCCACTTCTTCTTCTCTTCTTCTTCCCTAGCTCTCTGCTCTTCCTGATGCTTTTCCTCCAACTTCTTTTTCCTTTATTCCTCTTCCCTAGGAGTGTTCGAGGAGCTCCTCGTCTCTTGCCTGTTGCTCACTAGGGCTAAGTTCCCTGGTGGAATTATATTAGTTCCTGACTCCATCTTCATGATCTTGCCTGGAATGTGAATATGACCAGTGAAAATTATCTCTCTTGCAGTGGGCAGCCACAAACTTCTCAGGGTCATATGTGCAATAGTTCAAGGTCACAAAGCGACTCCCCTTTAAGGCCTCAGCTTTCACCTCCACTTTCCTGAAGTTTTCTACCACATAGGCCCCGATGACAAGAGAGAAGGTTGGACATGGTTTCTTAGTTCCTTAAATTAGTATTTTCAAGAAACCCTACATCATCTAGTAACACACTTCCTGCAAGAGCACATTATCTTTGGATCCCAGTTGGGATTTGAAACATTGGCAGAAAATGGTTCTTACTGTGGATTCTCCGGTAACTTATTCAAAAATAATAAACCATAGAGGTCTTAAATCCAAGAGCACATTATCTGTGGCAAACCTGGGAAGAGGATGCGGGGCCTTATAGGAACCGAAAACTCTAATAAATGTACCCTCCTAAATCGAGAACCAATGCACCACCTTGACAATGGTTTCCATGGCCCTCTTCGACATACAAGGTGGTTCTTCCCTGAATCATCACTAATATAATGGGGCAATAAATGACTCATAAATAACATCAATCATACCCTTATATCCGGTATGCCAAAAGATCTTGTAATGATGGTGTACTAGGTTGGCCACTGACGTGTTCTAATTGTGGCTCCAATTATTGAACTCGCACCTTACACAAACTGCATCTAGAAGGTATGAGGCCATATAACACTCTAGTGGTTGATCTAGCTCTATCTACTTTGTTTCAATTATATTCGTCCTCAAGGTTGACACGAGAATGTTGGACCAGTTAAAAAATGTTCCATGGGTGGTGAGAGCGTAAATGATGGGGACCCATATACCATGGAACACATCACAATCTTCTCTCCCATACAGATGGTTCATCATGGCAGTGATCAATTGATAGACCTTCCTCAGTCCATCTGTCTTGTAAATTTCGTTTGTCCTAACCTGGAACTTGAATAGGTCCTACCACCATTCTCTAAGGATGTCTTTAGTAGGAGTCACAAATCTAGAGAGCCACCAGGTGTCGAACGTTTCCTCTTTCTCACGAAGCCCGTAGTAAGTAATAATATCTGTGGAGGTGATTTTTGGGAGAAGTGTGCTAGTATGGTCCCTTATTGACCATGAATCCATGTCTATGCTTTGAATGATCCAATCAATTATTTTAGCACACAAGAAAACTGGAGGGTGTGATGCTACCTTGTGGAGCTTAGACTTCTTAACGTTTAGGTAAATTGGGAAGTCCTCATGGTTCTTTGGTATATTCTTGGTGAGCTCTAGTATTGTAGAAATGATGTTGCAACTCCTGGGACTCCCTACTTTACTTTTATCAACCCAGTAGTTCGTAACAAACTTGGAACCGATGGTGTTGTATGCACAAGTACTAGCTCTTACTGCAGGCTGTCACTTGATCAGCTGGCACAAGTTTGCTAGGAGCTTAAGCCAACTTCTATGATTTCTTACAAGAATATTTTAACTGTGATGGAATAAATCTAACTTGAAAGAGGCCAGTCTATTTGCATAAAGAAGATGAAAACTGAAAGGAAACACAAACCCTAGCAAACCCTAGTTTTACCCACTAACCCTACTTTTGCAAGAAAAGAGATGGAAACTACTGTGATGGATTCCATTGACTATTGAAAAGGTAAAATTCATGTATTCAAGCTACTTCTGAAGGAAAATGAGAATAAATCATCTTTTTGTACTTTTGAGCAATTTTATGCAAAATTATTATGCTTGTGTTTTAACTAGTTGTGATTGTGCAAAGTTTTGGTGGCGAAGGGACATGGAGTTGGCTTTTGGAAGAGGTTGAGAAGGTGTGGAGAGGAACTAAGGAGTCTCTAGTACCCTTCTCAAGACTTCCATTGTGATCAGACTTCGAAAAATCGCTCGCATGAACTTCTACAGGAGGCTGCAGGGGATCTATAGGAAGTTCTACAGGAGGTTCTATAGGAGGAGGCTGAAAGTGATTTTTGGAGGTTTGAAGGTGGGAAACAGTGAGAAAAGGGAAATGAAGGCTAGATGGACGTGTCAAAAAGGTCTAGGACTCTGTCAATGAAGATCAGACATGAAATAGATGGTTGGATTTGTTCAAAGGTCAAGGAAGCAATTTTGCACAAGAACGCAGAAGTTAGGGCAGTTTAGAAAAGTATGGCAAATGAGTGGAGGAAATATTGATAGATAGGCTGGAGCAGGTTGTGTGATGGAAGAATGATAAGCTGGAGTGTTCTACAAGTGAGCTACACACTTACTTTTCAAAATTGTCCCAAGCAAGAACTAAAAAATAGAGTTTTACCTATTTTAACCTAATTCTGACCTAAAACCAGAAAAGTGTTGAACATAACTTTATAGACAGGAAGTTATGCAAGAAAGCCATGAAAACTGAACAAGAATAGATCTAAACATGTAAATACAACTGATATCAACTTCTCCAACTCGAAATCTCACACTAGAAATTGCATTGGAAAGCAAAAACAGTGTTTTGGTGGCAGAAAGAGTGCCTTGATCTCAATTCATGGTCCCAAGGAGGGAGAAAGGAGATCAAGGCCTACATGGTAGCCTTTTTGTGGATCTTTTTCTATTATTGTAGCAAACTATCTAATGAACCTGAAACAAGAACAACTATTCTAATCATCAAAAACAACCTAAGCAATAAAACAAGATTTAACCTAAACAACAGAAATTATTTCATGAATACAAGAAAAAACATATAAATACACAAAGGAGGTGTTGGGCACTTGGGTTGGGCCCAACCCCAAGAGCTATAACCCCCTAGGAAAGATCAGTGCTGGTTCAAAGCTGGATTCAACTTCATTGATCAAAAAATAATTGTTACATCACAAAGTTGTCTGCAAAAAGAGCTTGAAAATGAGCTGAGTACAAGGCTTGCACTAAAGTGCGAAAATAGACTATCAAATGGCTAACCTAATGAGGCTTGAATCCTTCTTATTTATACAATTGAGGACTCCCAACAGTCCTCCTAAACTTTAGGAACTTGGCTGCCTAAAACTGCAAAATAACAGCAACTTCACTAGACCTGCTCAGCTGCCCCTTGGAATCATCATTTGTGGGCTATTGTACTCCAAGATGTTGATAGAGAACTCGAGGAAGGGGTCATTTAATGCAAGAGACACCCCTCCTGTAACTCCTCAGCCCTGTTTCTTCGAGTTTGGCTACCAATCTACTCATAAATTCCTGGTCTTGGTCCAAAAATCTGCAATAAACACTCATTATACTTTGTGGTAAAGTGACTATCCCCATTCACTCAGTTGACATAAATATATTCAAAAACATGCACAAAACTATGGAGAATGGTGGATTAAATGAAAATAATAGGCAGAATGGGCCCATATAGTTACCCATTTCTGGGGCTCATCAATTCTGCTTTGTGAACTCCTCATAAATGTCATACCAAGGGAGCCTCATGATTTTATTAATATTGTAGAACATTTCCCCATAGATAGGGGGTTCCTCGTACTAATGGAGTTCTAGTGAACTGCTCCCAAAGCTCTTACGAGTAGACTTTGTAGTAGGAGGTTCCATCTTGTCTTTGAAATATGATATGGAGATGAAATTGAGATCCACATCACTTGACATATCGAACAAGCAGTCCCATGATGAGAGAGATGGCATGAGAATAAAATAGAGTGCTAAAAAAAAAATTCAGTTTTCGGAGACTCGAAGGGGTTTTTTTTGGAAAGTTGCAAGGGGAGGAGTTCGCACGGGTCATTTGAAGTAGGGTGTGACCTATCAACTAAGTGATTTAAGCCTCAGGGCATAAGTCGTATAGGTCGTAGGTCGAGATGATGTAGGCCATAGAGGTCGCAGGTCTTAGTGTTGCAAGGGTCGAAGTTCGCATAAGTCACATGGTTTTTCCTATCATTGCCTTAGGTCGTGCAACTTGCATTTTGGGTGATCTGAGGAGATGAATGCAGCTTCAAAAGGGTCACTGGAACTCCCCAAGGGAAAATGGCTTAGCTTGTGGGGAAATAAGGTTAGCTAAGGGCCAAGAATGGGCATGAGAGAATGTTGAGGAGGTTCACCAAACTTCATAGACAGTAAGAGAGAATTTACAAAGAAAAAAGGGTTAGGTTATGGATAAAACCCCTCCGGATGGAAAACTACAGAGTCGAAGCAAAGGAATATGACACCTGGAAGAAAAACATGATTGTTCGGTAAGCAGAAAGGTCACCTACCTGTAGAAGTTGCGCATGTCAATATGTTGCAGAGCTTCCTTGCTTTTCGTGTGACCAAATAAGTGTTACTAAATGAGTGGTTGAGGCTGATATATATAGTTTCGATCGCACATGTGGGGTTTGTATAGTTTTCATGGCCTAAGTGGAGGAAGTGTGTGACCTTTGTGACCTTTGTGACCTTTGCAACCTTTGCGGGCCCAAGGGTCGCTAAGTCGCATAGGTTGCATGACTTGGCATTGTGACCTCTACCACCTCTACGACTCAATGACTTACTGGTCGCATGGTTGTATAGGTCACATAGGTCACACATCTCATTAGGTTATCCTTCACGACCTATGCAACTCCACTTTTTGGAAAGGTCTCATGAGTCGCAAGAGAGGAATTTGTCGCATCATGGTGTTGCGACTGGGTGACTTAGACTTGGTTAAGGACTTGACTTGGATCATGAGAGAGACTTAGGTTCCTTTGTGACTCTTCTAGTTTTTTAGGCTTTCGAGTAGACTCTAAGGATGGGTGGAAGCTATTGAAAAGGTAAAGGGGCTCCGAAATTTTGAAGAGTTTGAAATTTTGGAGGGATTGTTGTAGCAGCTACAACACATACTTATCTGCAAAAAATATTCATGAAAAGATAACCAACTCTCCTTTTTTTTCATGATTAAATGGACCAACTTCAAAGGAACCACAGTAGAAGGCATCCAACATAAGTGTTGAGTTAAGGGATATCCTTATCTCCAAATTGTATATATGTGTTGAGGTAAGGGATAAATATAGTTATATAGGTATGTAATTATATTTGTTTTATGGAGGAAATACCAAATTAATGTTTGAATGAAACACAACAAAAAAAATATTAATGGCTAGTGAAAGAAACTTACACCAAAAGGTAGGTAGTAAAACTGAGGTTGAGTTATCTTGAACATTCACCTTTCAAACTATTCAGTAGACATGAAGCCAAAAATTACAAAATTAATGTTAGATTCATACAAAGAGTCAACAAAATTACAACCAATAATTATTTACAAGTGATCTAACATATGGAAATACATAAGGAAAGTGAAAGTAGAATGTTTTTAAAATTAACCTTGTTCCAATTCTTAACAAAATATGGAGAAAAAAAATTGCAATCAATTTATTTTAATTTGTATGTATCATTCCTAGCATTGTATGATAATTTAGGAATTTCTATAATAGATTCAAATTGTACAAAATCATATTTGTCAAATCATAGTTATACATTTTCTTCCCCTTCATTCTACTATATCAACATAATTAAAGCTTGGTGCCTTCTAGTCTATCCAAAAGGTTGATTTCATTATGGTAATCAAACACCCTATTACCATCCTTATTCCTCATTCTTTGAACCCTTCCAATGTACCAAATCCCATAAGAAACACCTTGTTTTTAACTTTGAGGAACACTTTTTCTTGTAGTACATTCAGTGGGGGGAATTGAGTTGCTTTCAAACAACACCCCACAATATGATCCAATTCCAAATCCAATTGAAACACCCTTTTGGGGAGCCTTCTCATCTTGCCTAAAGTATACCCCATTTATCACTTTTATCAACCTATCTTTGGATAATGTTATATTTCCATTCAACTGGATAACCAAACATTCTTTGAACATATCCTTACCATCAAGATCCACCACTAGTTCTATAGTTTCGCTTACATTTTCATTAATGGAATATAAAATTTCATCCAAACCATGCCTCCACTCAATTTCCATTATTTTCAATTCACTTTCATTGTGTACCAATGAAGACAAAGATTTGAATATAGAGTTGGAACAACTCGGAGGAGAATCATCAACTGCTTCATCCACAATTTGGAATGTTGGATAACTTTGATCCTTTGTCCATGGTTTAACCCACCAAAGAGATTGAGTGTAATTTTTTGGTTGCACTCCAAGAGTTGATAAAATGTATTGTGCATCCTCAATCCAATCTTAAGGGCTTCTATAATCTTATTGTTTGTGGATATTGAATCATATTATGATAATGTGTCAATGTTCTATATTGTTTCTTGTGCAATCTATTCCAAATAATTTCTTTCTTCTTTTGAGTTTTATTAAAATGAAGCCCTTTGGGATTTTATTCTTATTTAGAAACTCTATTAAGGTTTCTATCAACATGAAGCAAGTCAGTGAAATCATAGTCCCTCTCTACTCCAACCATCCCACCAAATTTGCTAAAGAATTTCTCACATATATGTAACCTAGTTAGGTGCAAAACACATGGAAAGTTAAAGTATTGATCTTGAAAAAAATCTCCTCAACAAAACTACAAAACGAAAAGAAATTTTCACATCTTGATATGCCTCTTTGTTTATGAAATTTACGTTGACATTAGTATGATATTGTTTTTGTACCCAACATAATCATAATGTGAAAAAATGATGAACTCATGAATCATTTCACACTCTTTCCAAAAGAATCAAACTATGAGACATAAATATTTCAATATAGTCAACAACAAGCATTAGATAAGTCCCTGTAGCTAGTGTCCTTTCTAACTTTCCACTTGGTTTACTTCTTAACTCTTTCAAACACTTATGAACATGCCCTGAAGAAATGCATTATGCATAACCCCAATCTTCTCGATCCATACTCTATAAATATATATTCACCCTTAAGCTTTTGATCATCCACTTTAAAAGTGTGATAAACCATTATGACATGACCAAAATTTATGTACTCATTTCCTAAAACCAATTCTCGTCGTCCGCTAAACAAAGGATTCACGAGATTTTTGTCATTGTGGATGTAATCTTGGTCATGCAATCCTGTTACATTGCAACAATTGTACAACCTAGTTAGCCTCCAGCCTTCCTAAGGAATTTGATATTGAATACTTGATGTTGAAGAATAATACTTCAACATAAGTTTTGTTCTTCTGTTATCCCCATCCAAGGAATTACCAATAATAGGTCCCAAATGTTTTTCCACATGTTTCTTCCACATAGATTCTAGCTTTTCCCATTATTGGTAAAGAAAATTTACATTAAAACTATTGCATGTTGGATGAACAACCACAACCAATTGAGGAATATTTTAATGTAAATGGTTTTCACTAATGACACGTGCATAAGGGCTAAAAACATTATTCTTAAAAGAATATGTTATAATATCATAGCCTACAACTCCCTCACCAACTCTCACCAATAAATGTCATTTCCATTAATGTTCTTCTTTCATACCATAAAACCTGACTAGTGTATCACTTTTTTTCTACCCACCTAACATATTCTTTCACAATTGTTTCATTTTCGGCAAGGCATACATGAATTGGACCATCTATACCATGTTTGGATTTAAAAGAAGCATAAAAAAATTTGATTGCCTAAAAAATGTGCTTGTGTTCCCCTGGGATATATGCCAATGACTTTCTAACTTACCTTAAAGTCATAGATATTGAAGGACCATCCAGATTCAAGCTAATAAAGCTCTGTAATATACCACCTCCCATAACTTGATCATCTCATGAAGGGATTTTTTGGATGTACTATAACTTCTCCCCGCTTTTGCATGCATCAATTTACGAAAGATATCCTTGAAAAATTCCCAAACTACATATTTACCTTGTAATTTTCCTTCCCTATGTGCCTCGCACACATCCTTGCAAAACCTAAAGGCATCCTTCCTTTCTTTCGATTCAACCTTTGTCCTCTCTCACCAAAGAGCTCACATTGTTGATCTATGGTTAGAATTTGTGACCCTTGCAACCTTTTTGAGTTCATTTTGAGTCAAATAGTTCAAGGCGTCTCCCATTTCTTGTACCTAATTGACATCTTTTATTTGTGCATCTTGATTCATGATACAATCAGATCCTGAAGTCATTGCATTCTAGAACCATCTTACAAAAATTGCATGTTAACGAATTAAATGGGATCCCTTTTTTAGAATCCCTCTGGAAATGAATATGCCTATATGTACCATCAATATGACATTCAATACCCTCATAATGTAGCATGATCTTGGTATGAATCTTTATGGCCCATGCTTTTCCACCCCTTTGATCATCCTTTAGGACCTTTGTTTCTAATCTCTCCCCATTTATATTAATATAAGAATACCAATACCCACAACATTGTAGTAACGAGGGAGATAATTGACCTCTAATAATATGGCAACACAATAAAAAATAAATAAATTTGAAATAATATAAATAAAATAATGTACAAATTCATATTCAAGTTTAATTTAAACACTTGTAATAAACACACTTTAAGTAGAAGGATTTTCACTTGTATAACCCCCAGGTAATACTAACGGTGATTATGGGACCAAGAAATTAGTCAAACATTGTTGGGACTTATCATTGGTAGGCTTCCTTGATCTTCTGACATTTCTACTCAACCTAATCTCCTCCTGTGAAGCCTCATTTGTAGTAGTATTGCACTTATTTGATTTCATGTGTTCATTTCGAGAACTAACAATGTTACCCCTTGCCGACACTAAAAAATTTTATTTATTGTATCATGCACATTCCACTCTCACTTTTTCCATGTCCTTATAGTCTACATAGTGTTGCTTCCACCACCTTGAACGAATTAGGCTCTTGTCTCTTGTTTAAATCATCTAGAATTTTGATTGCTTGATCAATCTGAAATCGACCTCCAACCATTGTTGTCTATTCTACTTTGTTATATGAAGGAATTTCACTACCTCCAAACATTGAAAGGCATTATTGATGGGCCTTTGTTTGCATTGCCAAGGATACTTCACCTGTTCCATAATCAATGACACAAATTTCACAGTGGATATTTATTTTAGGTTTTCCCTTTTCTAAATATAATTTGAGAATAAGTTTCTCATTGACAAACTATTCCATTAAACTTTTTTTTTTGTTCCCAAGATGCCAATACACTAGGATCAACAGTTATGACTTGTTACATAGACAAAGACACATCTTCAGCTCTTGGTTATTTATGTATTGGTCCCTCCACGTTCTCTTCAATGTTTTCAAAGATTGGCATTCTTTCCACTACATTTGAATCCTCTGTTTGCACATTAAATGTGTTTACTTTCCTCTTGATGCCTAAAAGTGTTGTATCAACTTTCCATTTTTCTATTGATTTGGATTTAAAGTCTATCCATCTTAGATAAAATCAAAATGGTATCCAATGATTTCATCACGGATTCCAACAAATGTATAACCTTTTTTACACTTGACCATGCCAATGACATATTTCTCTTCACTAGTAGCAATTTTATAAACCAAATTATTACTCAGCACCATTTGTTTTTGCACATAAATAAATGAAAAAGTAAGTAAAATTCCACACACATATTAGTTTATTATAAAACAAAGAGCAAGGAAGAAAGGTATGCACTTTCAATTCAAATCTCCAAAAAGGATGAAGAAATATTATTATTGGTATGAAACACCTTGATTCAAAATGTACTATCGGTGATTCCTCAAATAGGCCTAAAACCTGCAATAAAATTGAGTACTAAAACATATTTTAGAGCTGATTTATTGATTCAAACACTGACAAAATTATAGGTAGGCTTAGGCCCTAGATCTACCTCAATTTTGGCCTTATTTACATTACTTTTTGTATCCTAAAGAGGTCAAAACCATATTGTTGTATATTTTACTATTCGCTAGTTTGAAATTCATTTAATTCACACAATTAGTTGAATGTAGATGCTTAAAGGTTTCCATTGCTTCCAAACTTCCATACAACACTATGTTTTCTACTAGAAAGAGGCCATCAAATTTATAATACTTTGCTAAAAATCACTTTAGGGTACCTCATGGTCTTAGGGATCTTCAAAATATACTGCAAAATTCACATAACAACCTGAAATTTTAGCCCCATTTGGATCTAGAATATTCCCTAAGCCACCTCAATAAAGATGTCATAAGTCTACCACATGTATCATCATTTTAATGCTAAAATTAAACTTGTAGAAGCTATTATCAAGGGCTTGGACACAAGATTAAGTTTGGTCTTATCACTATATGATTTTAAAAGCTACTATGAAAGAAAAAATCTACCAAGATACCCAAAAATCCACATTACTGGACTATATTCTTTGCTCTATCATTTATGAAATATGCACCAAGCCCGTGATTACAAATCTAGCTGTGAAAGTGATTCATTCAAAAATAAAATGTTATTATTCAAGATGTAACACTTCCCTCTTTTAGGCCTTCTTTCACCATAGATCGTTGGCATATTTCATTAATGTCGCCAATTGGTAATTGAGTCATTGAAACAATGGAAGTCTCAAAATTTTCCTATGCAATGGATGTTTTATCTTAAAATTAACACTTCCAATCATAATAAATAATAATTCATGGGAATCCACAATTATTAACTCCCTAAGTATCACACAAATTTTGTTAGGATCTGTACAAGAAAAACACTTTCAAATCATGATTTATTCCCTTTGTTTAGGTTTTGGAGGAGGACTTGGATGTTAGAGGCTATCAAGAGGTTATATCTTATTTCTAATCTCATACTACCATTTTATTTTTGCTAATGCAAGAGTCAGACCTTCTATTTCATTAATAAACAAATAAAGTACATAAAATACAACATTCTCGATGGACCGTGGACCAAGGAGAGAACCCAGCAAGACCTGTAATCAAGCCCAAGGAAAAAGCCCTACCCCTACAACCAAACCTTACAACTCTTTAAAGAAAAATACAAGAAACTGGATTTGGACCCGAAGAGGAACTAAAGTGCCAAATTAAAAAGTTTTCAAATCTGCACAACTCCCTAACCCACGAATTAGTGGAATGAGAGATAAGCCTCTTCCTGCCAAGAACAAATTACTTCCTGCCATCTTCCTAACTTGCTACTTTAATCTCAATAGTCGAATCTCCCCACTCGATCCAACGGCTATGGAAAATATCGCTATGCTAAGCATCACGACATTTACCATAGGGACCCACCAACATGTTCGATCAATCTCATTCATAGATCTACCTTGCAAGATCTGACGGTTGAGGATCAAATTGCACTCGCTTACATTCACGAACAATAGCCTGCGATAAGGGCGGTATTCCTCCCGACCCCACCGCCACGTGGAGCACACTGAATGGAATCGCTCCCAAGATGGAAAAACCGCTTCCCGCTTGCTAGGGCTGCGATCACCGGAAAACTGCTCAGTCCACGGTAATGCGAACAAAGAGGAAAAACCCTTGGTTTCACAATCTCTGAGAGTTCCCGGCTCTTGACCGCTCACTGCATCTACCCTTCTTGAACCGATGTGACCTGAAGCAACCACCATCCTACCTGTTATCCAAAAAACCAAATTAGCTGCGCTGTTTGCAACTGGAAACTTTAGTGAACAAATTAACCCAGGAAGTGAAGGTTGACCCGACTGTGAGAAAACCGCTAAACAACTCTCAAAAGACTCGACTGTGAGCAAACCCTCAAAAGACCCGACTATGAGCAAACCGCTAAACAAAAAACTGCTAGTCATCTATACCCCGCCTCCATGGCTCTTTTCAGAAACACTGTCTTATCTTCATCTACTTGGTCTTGACACTTCGCTTTTAATCTATTCTGAGGTAGCTCTTGCCAGTTCGTTGCCACCCTATTATCTGTGCAGATCACTCCTTGATTGGCTAGAAAATCTGCCAGTTTATTGGCCATTCTTCGCACATGTATGAAACTGATTGTTCTCAGGCTCTGGAGGTGACTGTGAATCTGTTGAAAGACCTAGATCAGCCTCTAGTTTGTTGAGGCTTTCTCCAGCTTCATACCCCAGCTGATTCTCTTGACCAAGTTAATGATTAACTCTGAATCAGCTTCAATGATCACATTTCAGCAGTTATCCTGAACCATGAACTCTAGAAATTGATCCATAACCATTACTTTCACCATGTTGTTGGTGGCTCTTCCTAAATGGCAATAGAAGATGAAAAAAATACTTTCTTTTTCATCCTTTAACACCCCTCCATGGTCGACCGTGCCCGGATTACCTTTTGAAGCACCATTAATGTTGAATTTCAGAAAACCCTTAGGGGGAGGATGTTAGAAATCTAGCTTAGGATCCAAAATTAAAACTTTCCTATCCAAGCCCTGAGGAATAAGTTCCTACATCTCTAGCTAACAAAGAATCCTCAAATCTGTTACTGAAGGTGGATTCATAGGGAGATTTCAAACTATAGTTCCAACCGTCTCCTTAAGCTATTTAAGGATCAGCTCATAAAGGCAATGGGAAGGTTTCTTAACATTCTTGAAGATTCTATTGTTCCTTTCTTTCCAAACATTCCAAATAATGAAGCTTGGTGTAAGGGCCCAAGATGAACCAAGAACTTCATTATTTGAAAAGTTTCTTCTCCAGTTGATAAGGGTATTGGTAATACTCCCATTTTCCATGTCAGACTGTTGGAAGATGGAAGCAAAAGAATCCCATAACCTAGAATTGAAAATGAAGTTGTTGAGAAGGTGCTCAATACTTCCTCTTGAGCTTCATAAAGCTATCATCTGGAAGGCCCCAGGACACCCCTCTTCTGAATGTTATCCCAGGTCAGAATTTTCCCATGTAGAACCAGCCACATGAAGAGTTTAATGTTCATCCAACCTTGATGTCTCCATAGATTTTGCCAAATCCTATCCAGAGCATGGGAATCTAGTTCAAGGAGTATGAGTTTTTCTTCCTTGAGATTAAAGGTACCCTCATTGTTGTTGCCCCATCTCAGTTGGTCATGCCCCCTTGATACTAGAACTTTCCTTTGTTCTAACAATTTCATAAGTTTCTTAGCCTTAGCTTTCAGGGGGTTTTCATCTCTGAAATCAAACTTCCTCCAATTTCTCCATTTCCCTATACTGTTATTTTGATCCCAAAAATCCTTAACCTTGAAAAGCCCCTTAGTATCTGCCTCTGCTTTGAGGTCCTCCAAATCCTCTTTTAACAGAATAGGTTCTTGTTGCCATTTGTCCTCCCAAAATAAAGCTAAGTCTCCCTCTCTAATTTCCCAAAAGCTATTATCTTAAACTAAGCCCCTGTTTTCCCAAGCTTTATTCCAAATGTATGATCCCTTTATATTACCATCCATCCTTATATGGTCATTATATTTCCATGAGCTAGCATATTTTTCTTTCAAAATAAAAGCCCATTGAACCTCTAATTCTTTTATCCAGTGCCACCATAATTTTGCCCCTAAAACCTTGCTAAGAATCTCAGGATCCTCCAATCCAAGACCCCCGTTGTTTTTGGGTTTGCAGATTTTTTCCCAGACTACTAAGGCCCATTTCTTCCTTTCTTCCCCCTTGCCCCAAAGAAAGTCTCTTTGTATGTTTCTTAATTGATGAAGGACTCCTTTAGGACCTGGGAGAGCTAAAAGCATAAAGACTGGGATTGATTGAAGTATAGCCTTTGTAAGCACCAACCTACCAGCCAAGTTTAAGGATCTCATAGCCCATTTCCTAGTTTTATGATGCAATTTATTAATCACTGGCTCCCAGATGCTCTTGTGTAATGGTTTAGTGGTTAGAGGATCTCTCAGATATTTTTAGGGGACAAAATCTCTTTGAAAGCCCAAAATTCTAGATATGTTCCTCTGAATAGCAATATTAGTATTGAAGAAAAAAACCTTAGATTTGGAGAGATAACTTCCATACCCGAAGCCATGGCAAAATCACTGAGGATTTGTTTATACACAAGAGCTTCTTTGACTATGGGGATTCCTTGTAGCATGGTATCATCAACAAATTTTTGAAGAGTTAAGGCCTGTCCATTATCAGAGAGTTGGAGACCTTTGATTTTGCCAACTTCTTTTGCATGCTTGATAGACTGACCTAGTCCTTCCATCATGAGGATGAAGAGAAAGGGAGAGAGTCGGTCACCCTGCCTAAGGCCTCTAGAAGGAATAAAAGTCTCCGAGGGAGAACCATTGACCAGAATTGAAAAGTTAGAAGAAGTAACCAGAGCTAGGATCCATCTCACACAATTGTGATCAAACTCAAAAGCAATAAGAACTTTCCTGATATAGGTCCAATTCAGCTTATCATAAGCTTTGGCTATGTCCAACTACATGATCATTCCAGCCTTTCTCTTGCTAGTTAGAGAGTGCACAACTTCATGTGCTTGAATGATGTTATTAACTTCCTTCCACGTATCCAGATTGTTCCACAAAAACTAGGGTAGGAAGGAGGGGCTTGAGTCTATTGGCTACAACTTTTGATATTATCTTGTAAACCACATTACACAAAGCTATTGGTCTGAACCTATCAGGGTTTTGAGCCAACTCCTGTTTAGGAATCAGGGCTATAAAAGAGGTATTCAAGGCCTTCAAAATAGTTCTATTCATTCTGGAGTCTTCTACTACATTCAGAATATCCTATTTCACAATATTCCAGCAAGCTTTGAAGAAAACAACATTGAAACCATCTGGGCCTAGCACCTTACCATTCTGCATTTCTTTGAGTACCCCACTAACCTCCTCTTCAGTCACTGGCCTGTAAAGGTTGAAATTATCCTCTCTAGATACTAGCCTGGGTATATGTTTAGTGAAGTCCCTAATGGAGTGTTCTCTATCATAACAGGTTGCTTGTGCTATACTTCGAAATTGCTGAACTAGAACTACTTCTATTTCTTCATGAGAATTGAGAATATTTCCTCCTCCATCCTTGATCAAAGAAATCCTATTATGAGCTCTATTCGCCATGGTGGATTTGTGGAAAAATCTAGTATTACGTTCTCCTTCTTTTAGCCACTGAACTCTAGATTTTTGTCTCCAAAATATTTCCTCTTGTTTACATAAATTCTCCCAGTTTTGATGATATTTGGTGATTTGATCACTTCTAACTTTATCGAAGCCCTTCATGATAAGGGCCTGGTTGAGTTCCTGCATTTTACCTTCAACAGATTTTTTTCTCCTCAAAAATATTGCCATATACATTCTCGTTCCAATCTTTAAGCCAGAGTTTCATGTGTTTTACTCTCTTCTGAAGAAGGAACATTCTGGTGCCCTAAATGTTTAAATCTTCTGACCACCATTTGGCTACATTACTAATGAAATCTGGGTGGGAAAGCCAAATGTTCTCAAATTGAAAAGGACTCTTCCTAGGGTTACCAATGCCCTGAACCTCCAGTTGAACCAGCCAGTGATCTGAGCCTCCAAAGGGGAGAACTCTTACTACCATTTTCTTGTCATTGAGCATAAGGTCCTATGATATTATGAATCTGTCTAATTTTGAGGCCACCCAAGACTCTCCTCCTCTTTTATTGTTCCAAGTAAAGATACCGTTACTCGTTACAATGTCCACTAGCTTCATCTTATCAATAAAGGTTTGAAATGTTGAAGAGTCTTTGCCTAGAACTTTGGTTCTCCCTTTTTTCTCCGAAATTGATTTGATCATGTTGAAATCGCCCCCCAAGATCCAGGGTATTCCTGCATATCTGTCTCTGAGATTCTCCAGTGAATTTAGAAATCTAAGTTTATCATCCATTCTTTGAGGGCCATACACATTCGTAACCAGGTAGGTTTCCTTGTCTCCCATAGGTTGAATGACCATAGATAAATAATCCCTAGATGCCTCAGCATCTATTATGCTAATTTTTTGTGGGTTCCAAAGAGTGAGTATACCTCCTGCTGTATTCTCTGCTTTGACTTCCAGAAACTCAAACCTATTGAGCCATATACTATGGATATATTTTATTTTCTAAATGGAACACTTGGTTTCCTGGATGAAGATCACATCCGGAGCTGCTTGTTTCATTCTGTTACTCAGTAATCTTTGTTTTCTTTTACTACCTAGACCCCTGATATTCCAAGAAGTGAACTTCATAATTAAAGATTGGTAAAGGAGTAACTGGATAGGTCTTTCATCTTACCTGAATCTATCATTAGCTTTCCACATTCCATCAATAGCTCATTCTGCTTTTTTCTGCCTCTTTTCTTTCCTGGGTTTCTGGGTGCTAGCCCTACTGTGATTTTCATCGTTTTCACTCCTTCGCTGCCCTACCTATCATTGTTTCTTTGTCTCTCCACCCCTTTATTCTGGGTTTTCCATATAAACAGTTGTTGAACTCTATTGAACTCCTCTGGAGGTAACGGGTCTATCCTTCTCTGGTTTCTTGATTCAAGAAACTTTCCAAATCTAGGTTCTCTTTTTCAAGAATTTCTTGTAGTTCATGGTCCTCCATTTCCATCTCACTCTGGGTCATATCATGGTCCATCTCCAATTCTGCATCACTCATCATAGTTTCTTTCTATTTGTTATCATCTTGTGTTTGTTCACTATTTTCTTCTTTCCCCTCCACCACTAGGATTCCTACCTTTGCCTGATCTGTTTTTGTTATACCTTCGTTCTCTTCGAGGACTTGAAACCTATTCTCACTAGCTTGTTGCCCTTCTGATTTATATGTCTTTGGCCCTCTTTTTCCTCCTTTTCCTTTATGTGCCACCTTGTGGAAGCTTTTGAAATCCTTCATTGTGTCAGTTTTTCTTTTATTCTCTATTTTACTGAGAGGGAAGTCTCTAAACATGTGCCCATGCTCATGGCATTTGCGACACCTAAATGGAATCTGTTGATAATCTATTGTTTGTACCCATTCTTCATCAAATAACTCCAAGATAACCTCATCTGGCAGAGCTCCAGATAGATCCATCTCCACACATATTCTAGCAAAGGAAGTATACTTTCCCCTTCTAGTGGCCTCAAAAGCTTTGACAAAACATCCTAACTTATTTCCTATGGCAGATAAGGATTCTGTTTCCTAGTAATCAACACGTAGAGAGTAGAGTCTTACCCAAACTAGGACCGATGTAAGAGTTTCACGTTCTGGAACAAAGTTCATAATCCATGGTTGCATATAGAGGCCTACTATAGCATAAAAGTAGGGCCCTCCTTCAAACACTCTGTCCTTATCTTCAATATTTGCAAATACCACAATTAAGAAACCCTTAGACCCAAGATGTAGGTTAATTCTGCCTTTTCGTTTCCAGTGGTATTTAATCCACATTTGTAAGGCTTTTTTAGTGGGCCATAAACCCATGAATTTACAAATTATTGCATATGTCTGCATGTGGTCCCTGTGCGCCTGCAACGCAGGATCATTTAAAATGACTCTGGGGGTGACCACTGCTTTGGGTTTACAAGGTCCCATGTGTGCTTTGTCTTTTGTTCCTTTCTCTCTGTCTTCTTCCTCATTTTCCTTTGTGCCATTATGCTCCCTTGACTTAGTTTCATCCTGTTCCTCTTCTTTGTTTCCTCTCCTTCCTTCTGAAGGATCTCTAACATTTTCCATTGGTTTTTTGCCCCTGCTGGCCACAACCTGCTTGTAAGAGGGAGTGGACCTCCCTCCTTTGTGTCCTTCCATGGAGAACAACCTCTATAATAGCATGTAACCTTAGTTTTTCATCCTGCGCTCCTCCAAATTAAATCGTAAATCACACATAACTTCAAAGTTGGGTAAATCCATTAAAACGCTCTTGGGCCTTCACCGTGTGGAACTGGAAATGTCACAGATGGGATGTTCATTGGGAGAAGGATAGGATTGGAAACCCCCAACCATCACAGCATTCGTGCTCTGGCCTGAGAGCCATCATTCATCTTCTGGATTTTTGTGCTTGTCTGAATAGGAATCTACGCAAACTTTGACGTACAACCTATAGAACAGATCCTGTTTAAGTAAGGTCATCTCATACTACCATTTTAAACAAAACAAATATGTTGATATTTTCCTTCAAAATTTTGTAACACAACCCCAAAAGATGGCAAGCTATCCAAATCTTCACCAGGACACCTACAGGACAATCATAATTTTTCTCAATCTATCCATTCAAATAGTCTAAGATTCATCTCATTTCTCTAAAATTTGGAAACCACAAGGAGTACATTTTAGGGGGTCTTGTTTGATCAATGAAAATCAAGGGAAATAAAATCCAATGGGTAACCATTTTTGTCGGATCGTCATGGTTTCCACATCTCAAGATAATCATTATTTTTGTCATGACAAGGTATGGTCTCAAGCATTCCATTCATCTATAAACTTAGGTCAAGGGCAAGCTATTGCAAGTTCAAGGCGAATTTCTTATGTTGGTGCCAAAACCCCTTCACTTGTGATATTTTGGTAATTTCCTCTTCCATAATATTATATTTTGTAGTTCCAATATGCACTTATTTCTCCACTTCCTTCTTTATTTCAAGATCATTCATAGAATTATATTTGCATAGTTCAAGGTCTGATTTACTATCTCCATATTCATGGCTCTCATTGTCATGGTAAGTTAGAAGCATCTCACCATCAAGGAAACTTTACACATATCTTGAGGCATCTAAGGGTCACAAGAATGTCAAAACTATAGTTTGTTGTAGGTTTCATTGGAAAAATAATAGGGGCTCCCAACACAAGTATGCACCATAATTCTTATCAATAGAAACAATGGTCAAAATATGGCTGATCTATTGCAAATTTCATTGTAAATAAAACAAGCCTCCATAATTTAGGCCACACATTTGAATATCCCACCAATTTCACTTCAAAGGTGTGAATTGATTCATGATTCAAAACATCAAACTTGAGAAATTCCCAAGAATTTTTTCTCAATGCAAAATTTGATAGGTACTCCATTTTTGGAGACAACAAAACCCACTTGGTAAAATTCGATGGGACATATCCTTCACCAATAAGATTTCAATAAGAGGACTCAAATATAAAGGCAACAAGAATGCAGATTCTAGTAGCAAGATTCATTGATCATTCTATCAAGAGACCACAAGGCCACAACTACAAGACTACAGACCCTCTCTACGGAACTCAAGTTGGACATAGTTAGGATTATTGGAATGGTAAATGCATTTAGGTTTATTTTAACGAAGCTAAGTTTTTAGGGTAGAAATGACCACAGTATTGTGTCGGCCTCCAGTATTGTAGCAATAATGCTGCAACTCCTGGGACTCCCTTCTTTGCTTTTGTCAACTCGGTAGTTCGTAACAAACTTGGAAGCGACGGTGCTATATGCACAAGTACTAGCTCTTGCTGCAGGCTGTCACTTGATCAGCTGGCACAAGTCCGCTAGGAGCTTAATCCAAATTCTATGAGCTTTCAGAAGAAGCTTTTAACTGTGATGGACAAAAGCTAACTCTAAGGAGGCTAATCTATTTGCAAAAAGAAACTAAAAGCTGAAAGGAAACGTAAACCCTAGCAAACCCTAGTTTTATCGACTAACCCTACTAGTGCAAGAAAAGAGATGAAAGATGCTAAAATGGATGTGATTGACTCTTGAAAAGGTAAAATTCATGTGTCTAAGCTACTTCTAAAGTAAAATCTGGAAAAAACATATTTTTGTATTTTTGAGTAATTTTGCATAATTATTATGCATGTGCCTTAATAGTTTTATATTGTGCAGAGGTTGATTGACGAAAGGAAATGGAGCGGGCACTTGCAGGAGGTTGGTAAGGTGAGAAGAGGGCCTAAGGGGTCCCTAGCACCCTTCCAAAGAGTTTCATAGTGATCATATCTCGAGAAACTGCCCACGTGATCTTCTATAGGAAGTTTGCAGGGGTTCTACAAGATGTTCTACAGGAAGAGCCGAGAGAGGATTTTTGAGGGTTGATGGAGGAAAACTGGTGGGAAAGTGGAAATGGAGGTTAGATGAGGTTGTGAAGAGGTCTAAGACCTGGTAAATGAGGCCAGGGAACGATGAAGACGGTTGGATTTGTTCAAGGATGGAGGGACCAATGTTGCACAAAAATGAAGAAATTAGGTCAAACTGGCAGAGTGTGGTGAATGAAGGGAAGGAATATGGGGTTGAAGTAGGTGGTGTGAGGAAGGAAGGATAGGCAGGGATGGATTACAGGTGATCTGCACACTATTTCTCCAAACTAATTGAAGAAAGACTAGAAACATTAGATATCAATCTACTTTGACCTATTTTGACCTAAAAACCAGAAATCATGGTGGACAGAAGTTTATTGGCAGAAAATCATGTAAGACAACTATGAAAACTGAGCAAGAATAGATCTAAGCATGTCATCACAACTGATATCAACTTCCCTAACTAAAAATCTAAGACTTGTGATTGCATGGAAAGGCAAAACAGTGTTTTTGTGGCAACAAGTATGCCTTGGTCTCAGCTCATGGTCCCAAGGAGGGAGAGATGAGATCAAGGATTTCTTGGTGGCCTTTTTGTAGGTATTTTCCTTTACCAAACTATCAAAATAACCTGAAGCATGAAAAGCTATTTCAATCATCAAAAGCAACCTAAATAACAAAGAAATATGTTAATCTAAGTAGCAGAAATTATTCTAGGAATGCAGCAAAAACATATAAAAGTACACAAAAGGAGGTACTGGCACTTGGGTTGGGCCCAACCCCAAGAGCTACAGCCTCCTAAAAGAAGCTCAGATCTAATGCAAAGTGAAACTGATCTCCATTACTCAAAAAATAACCATGTCACAAAAAGGTTTACAACAAAAGCTCAAAAATGAGTTGAAAGGCAGAGCAGCACTAAAGTGAAAATATACAACTGTTCAAGAGCTAAACTACAAAAGCTAGAAGCCTTCCTACTTATCACCACAAGGACCTCCAACAACCCTCCTTAACTCAAGGGGCTTGGCTGCTCAAAACTGCAAGTAATCAGCCACTTCACAAAAGTTGCTCGGTTGCCCTTGGGAATCATCTTCGGTGGGTTACTGAACTCCGAGCCGATGGTGGAGAACTCGAGGAAGGGGCCATTTAGTGTAGGAGACACCCTTCTTACAAATCTTCAGCCTTTTTCCCTTGTATTTGGCTGTCAACTAGCTCATAAATGCTTGACCTTGGTCCAAAATATGTCCAAAAATCTGCAATAAGCACGTATTAGACTTCATGGTCAAGTGACTATTGTAATTCATTCAATTATCATAAATATACTCAAAAGCATACATAAACTATGAAGAATGGTGGATTAATTTAGAATAATAGGCAAAATGAGCCTAACAAGTTACCCATTTTTGGGGCTCATCATCACCCCCTGCTAAATGTGTTGCTCATCCTCTGAGCAACTAATCCATCTCATCATCTTTGATTGCTTTGACTGCCTCTCTAACATCCCAAGCCTCCAAGGTGATGCCCTCTTCTTGGTCATGAAACCTTTCTTTTCTCTCTACTTCCTCCCATTGCCTATGCTCTTCTTCTTCTTTGACCCCTTCCAGCAGTCCTAAAAGCAATGGAGGACTAAACTTTAGGTTGATCCAGTTGGCCTGCAGATTTTGCATTGACTATTTATAGAGCGGTACTGTTGCCAAGGCCTCCCTCATCCTTGTTGGGGAGTGGTATTCTCTGATTTTCAGACTATGGGACAGTGTGTTCCATCTCCTTGTGCAAGCATGAATGTAGTTATCCCCCAACAGTCTTTCCATGTCCTCAAAGTGAGCAATGGCATGAGCTTGTCTTTTAATGCAATCTAAGTGAACCTGGGGGTCGTTGGCAAGTTGCTGATGGGCATACACTACAGCTAAGGGATTTTCTGGTTCTGCTCTGATCATGAGTGGCTCCCATAGCTCCCTGTCCATAACATTCCGAATTTTTACTGCCCTCTTTTCCTCATGGTTTAACCAAAAGGCCATGGACATGAGTTTCACATCTCCTAATGCAGCATTGGGGTCCCACAGATTCATGTTTGGAAGGGCCAAGTTGTGTAAATATAATTCTGATAACTTGGATTTATCTTCTGCTAAGCTGCTATCACACAAAGCCATGAATTGATGGTAATTATCAAATGGAATGGTGACCCTTTGGGCCAAGGTGTTAATTTGGAATTACAACCATTGATCTTTAAGATATAAGGCATATGACTTAGCAGGTTGCCTACATTGTAAGGCTTCTACTACCCAGCTAGCCATGCAGGCTAGTTGGGCCTCTTTCTCTTGCACCTGTTGATTTAGGGACTGTATTTCCTCTGCTGCCTATGAGTCCTTTTCCTGTAGCAGTTTTGTTAGCACCTCAACCTCAGCCTGCAGCTTGTCTCCTTTATGTTGTTCATTAGTTGCTTCCTTGTCTACCAGAGGCCCTTCTTGCTACTGTTGTTCTCCCAAAATGGAGGGCCTATCTTCCTTATGACTTCCCTGTAGCTGCAACTTTTTCTTAGCAACTCATTCTCCTCCTATAGCTCGGCTCTTTTGTAGCTTTCTACATGACTAACCATGGCCAGTTCTCCTCTTAACTCTTTTAATTTCTCTTCCATGTGGCCTATGTCCTCAATTCCCTTAGATTTGGAAATTTTCATCCATGTGTGTGTTCTGATCCTCTCTTGTTCTAATGCAAGGAAGAGTGGCACAACAAATTTTTGTGGGATGATTTTCCCACCCTCTAATAGGTTGTAGTATGAGCCCAAGCTAGGCTGAGGGCTTGGTTCTAGTATCTCCTCAGTCTTTCCCTCTCCTTGTGATGATTTGGTTGTCTTTTCCTCCAATTTCTCAGTCTCTTTTAACTTAGCCAGAGTTTCCTGTAGAGACGTCTCGGCTTCCTGTAGAGTTGTATTTGAGTCCATCGTCCTAATTCTCTCTCTATAGGTGGAGGTTTTTGGGCTTCCTCATTCATAGGTGATAGACATGTTTGAAGGAGACTCTTCTTTTGGTTTAGTTGTTGTGTCCTGAATGACAATTGGCTCTTTTGACTGTGGCTTGGGTTTGCCCACTTTTATCTGTGTGCTCCTCCTTCCTTTAAAGTACATGGAGGTTTGCCTCTTTCTTTTCCCTTTTTGTTTTGGAGATGTGCTTAAGGTAGCAAACACAGCTGCTGCCTCCCTTGCCAATATCTCAGGTGATTTCTCCTCTTGCTATTATTTTTCCCTGCTTCCTGTAGAAATCCCTGTGTCAACTGTTTCTGTTTGTGTTGCGGAGATTTCAGGGTGTGTCTTTTCCTTTTGTTTCTGTGTGCCTACTTTGGCTATGGTAGCCTTCATTTGGGATTTTTCAGCCTTCTCTGTTCTACTCTGCATCCTCTTTTCCCATGATGTTTTTTCTGTTATGTTTTAGGCTTAGCATTCTGGCCCATTTCCCCTTTTTCTTTCTGTCCTTTTTGTGCTTGAATGTCCTGTGTTCCTTCACCATTGGTTTTTTCACCTTCCTCAGTGTGTTCTCCCATCTCACTACTGGATGAGGTGATGTCTTTGGCCATAATTCTGATATTTTCATCCCTGGACATGTTTTGGAAGGTCTCCCAAGATATGGGGACAGTGTAGGTGTGCAAAGCATCTTCCACCAATAGTTTGATGAACCCATGATGGGACAATTGATCTGGGATCCCTTCATTTAATTTTGTACCACATTCAATTAGTGATTGAAGAATAAAATAGGGAATGCTCATTTTTTTGGCTAGAGGCAAATCAATCCCATGCCTTAGTTCACACAGCAACCTGAAATGATATCCATAGATGATGCTAAACCTTCCTTCACATGTGATGTACTTCATAATTTCGAAACTGACTTCACTCCAGAGAGGAGGCAAGCTGGTTCTTCTAACCCTGTTTTTGTCTTCTACAGGATGCTCCGTGGGTAGAAAGAATGACTTCTTGGCAACTTGGCCCAATGATCTCTCTTCTTTTCTGCAAGGGAGCCCCAATGGTAGACCAGTAACTGCACTGATGAGCTCAAGAGTGAGTTCTAGGGTCAAACCCATAAAATGAACTGTAGCATGTGTTTTTTACTGTGGTCTCAGGGACATTAAAAACTCCTCAGTTATCTCATCATCATGACCCTGAATTTTGTCAAAGAAGGATATCCAATTTGCTTGGGTGAAAAGGTCCACCACCTCAGGATGCTCATGAAATTTGCTAGAGTCTGATGGTTCTTTCCTTATGAATCCTCCTGGCATGGTGAGAGTGCTCATTTTATGCTTTAAGCAGAAAAGGAAATACCTTTTATGGTTTCCCCTAAAGCCAATAAGGAATTTCTCGAGTGTCCAATATCAACTAGCAAAAATTCTTTGGTTTTAAGACTGCTGTCACCCAGAACTCGACTGTCTACTTATGAAAAGAAGAATTTGATTTTTACAGACAGAGCACAAGGATCAAGTTTTCTTCTCAGCACATAGACATATATGCAAATTCAAAAAAAAAATTACACATACAGGTTGGTCCCCACGGCTACATATATCTTCCCTACAGGATAATTCAAAAAGGAAACATGGAGGAAAATTTTGATGCAGAAAACTGGGAAACTCAGTGCAATACGCAGGCAAACATTTTACTTCCAATACACATGCAGATTTTTTCTCTAATTTTCCAATCTGATGCCGTTCAATTCACCACCTTGCACAAACACATCACACATAGAGGAGTTTTTTGGGCCTACCTCATTTGGAGCTCCAAATTTGACGAAAAATCCCAGGTTCTCCTACTCCGGAAAGCTATGCAGGTTTTCCTGTAGAACCCTTCCTGTAGAAGGCCCCCGGTTCCTGTAGAATGTCACTGTTCTACTGAGCGAGCCCGTTACATGGGAGATTTTCGAAAACAAGCAGGAAAACCAATGGAGGATGTCTGGTTAACAGTTTTTGGAAGCGGAGGACATGTACTCTAGTCGAGGACGTTACAAGTGCAAGATGAACAGAAGGTGGTGTAAGTTTCAGCTGGGCATCTTTTAACTGTGGCGTGATTTGTGGTGAGGGGATGAGGTGGCTAGACTGGACAATTGATCTGATGTCACAGCCATAATTTCTCTGTGTGTTTCTGACCACCATCACCTCCTTTTTGTCATTATCCGCCGCCACCACTACCAGTCCCAACGATTTCTCCCAGAATGGACGCTCCACACGTGCTGACTGCACATTTCGTTGATAATTTTGAATGTAAAGGGGCTCGTTTGGATCCCGCGAGGATATGTAACTGGCTGAGGGTGGCCAGTTGACTGGCAACCAATTCCACTCAATCCGAACCATTCCCATAGCCATGCAGCTTTTAAAATATATTTTATTCAATTGACGAATGAGTTTATGCACTTACCTGTGTCGTCATGGTCGCGTTATGCAGACTTCGGGTTTTGGAACCACTCCTTCATTTGCTGCTACTTCATGCATAGGTTTTGGAACCCATTCCTTCATTCATTGATGTTATATGTATAGGTATTGCTTAGCTTTGGCTGCTGCTGATATTTCCACATTCAAGGAGAGCCCTTTGCATGTCTCCTTTGTCGTTTTTGGCCGTCCCTGTCTCCAGAGTATGTCTTCCAGAGGGATCAGCTGCTACAGGATTCCTGTAGGATGTCCTGTAGCTGCTTCTCCTCCTGGAATGCAATGCTAGAATGAGCATGGCTATATTACCGAGGAGGGGTTCAGCTAATGAGGCATCCAGATGGAGATTGATAGGTATGGTGAGCCAGATAGTACTGCCTAATTTGTCACTAGAAGTTCTTACTAGCGGTATGAAGAAAACAGGGTTTTTTTGGTGTGACCGTGCAGGAACAAATAATAGGATCAGTGCAACGGAGGTGTAAAGAGATGAAAAAGGGTGACATATGGTGATGGATGGAAACAGGGGTGTTGGAAGGTCTCTTAGGCAGATCCCCAACCTTCTGATTCTCTTCTGAGATCAATTTTGCTTGTTTGTGGGTTCTACATGATCTTTCTGTAGAAGACACAGAACTTCCTGTAGAAGGTCAAATCCTGGCCCAAATGAGATCAAATCTTAGGAAAGGGAAGTGGTCATGGAGGAATTGTTTGTGAGGGATGCTTGTAGCTTGGTGCTGACCTCTGTCCTTGTTTTGTGTGATCCTCCTAACCTGCAATGTCCTTCCCGCAACCTGCAAATTGTTCAACATAAGTCAAGTTTTTTTTTTTTTTTTTCTTTTTTTTTTTTTTTGAGAGAGACAGCTGGGGTGCCTCCAAGAGGTTTTCACCCTCACTGTCTGTCGCGGGCTCCTCTAAGAGGTTTTCACCCAAGGATATTTTCATTCCTTTTCTGTTTTTCCCTCCTTTTTTTTTGGTGCTCAGAATATGGATGGGGCGGGAACAGGGACCTGCTCCACTACCAGCGTTGATTTATTTAGAGTTTCAATGAACTCCTGCTTAGAAAGGGGCTTCCTGTAGATCCTCAAACGATGCCCATTAACGAGCATGGGGATGGCTTCTTCATCAATGGTCTTGATAAAGACTGAACCATTGTCATTACATTTCTCCACTGTATATGGTCCCAGCCATCTTGTCCTCAGCTTCCCTTTGAAATCATTATATCTTGAATCATATAACAATGCCCAATCTCCTGGTTGAAATTGCTTCTCCTTAAGGTGTCGGTCATGCCATATTTTTCTTTGAAGTTGTACTACCTCTGAGTGGAGGAGGGCCTGCATTCTTTGTTCATCCAGTCCATTCAGCTAAAGTAGTCTTTTCTGTTGCGCATGGCTGAGATCTAGGTCTAGCTGAGATGCCAATCTCAATGTGTTGTATTCAAATTCTATGGACAACAAAGCCTTCTTCCTGTAGACCAGCTCATAATGTGTGAAACCTGTTGTAATTTTCCAAGTAGTGTTGTAGGCCTAGGTGGCCTCAACCAAGCGATCTGCCCAATCCTTTCTGCCGCTGCTCACCACTTTAGTCAAGATCTCTTCCAAAGCACTATTAGTGACTTCCACCTGCCCATTTGCTTGTGGATGATAAGGGGTGGAAGTTATGTGCTTACTCTTGTGATGAGAAAGTAGGTCTTCAATCAGATTAGAGGTGAACTGGCTTCCTTGATCTATGACTAATTCTCTTGGGTAGCCAAATTTATAGAAGATATTTTCCCTCAAAAACTCAACCACTTTTTCTTCTATTGCTGCCTTGATTGCCTTTGTTTCTGCCCACTTTGTCAGGTAGTCTATGCACACAATGATGTAAGACTTTTTTCTTGAAAGAGGGTTGATAGGACCTACAAATTCCATGCCCCACTTCTCAAATGGCTCAAAATTCACCTGAGGTTGGAGGGGAATTTCATCCCTTGGAGTCGTTTTCCCCATCCTTTGACATCAGCCGCATTGGCTGATGTATCTTCTGACATCTTGATGAAGAGTGGGCCAATAGTAGCCTACCTGTAGAATTTTGAAAGCGGTTCTTTTTGTTGCAAAGTGGCCTCCACAGGGTCCATCATGACAGGTCTGGAGGATGTCAAAAACTTCCTCCTCCCTGAAACAACACCTCAAAATCTAATCTGGGCCAAGTTTGAATAGGTTGCCCCCAATCCAAGTGAATGGGGTGCTTTTCCTCACGATCTTTCTCTTCTCTTTTGAGGATAGGTAAGGAGGGAATTGTGCTGAAACCAAGTAATTTGCTATATTAGCAAACCATGGCGAGAGTACTGAAATAACAAACAGGTGTTCATCTGGCAGTTGATCATCCACCACCCCTTCTTCTCCTACAAGAAAATCTAGTCTAAACAGAAAATCAGCAACAATATTTTCCTTACTTGGCTTGTCAATAATGATCAAATCAAATTACTGCAATAAAAGTAACCATCTAGTGATACGAGCATTTACATCAGGTTTATTCATCAAATACCTAATTGCAGCATGATCAGTGTGTACGAATATCTAATAACCAGTGGTGTAGTTTTTGAACTTGTTTAGGGAATGGATTACAGGTAGGAGCTCTTTCTCGGTTACAGTATAGTTTAATTCTGCCTTGGACAGGTTTTTACTGATGAAATATATGGCATATGGTAGCTTCTCTTCAATTTGTCCTAAGGCTTCTCCTATGGCTTTGTTCGAGGCATCTGTGTGAATGTGGAGAGGTAGGGTCCAGTTTGGACCTGTCAAGATTAGGGAAGTTACCAGCTTATCCTTCAACACATCCAGAGCCTCTTGACAATTTTTAGTCCACATAAAATCAACATCTTTCCCCAAAAGACTAAACAATAGAGAGGCTAACTTACTGAAATCTTTAATGAACCTTCTATAATATCCCGCTAGGCCTAAGAAACTTTGAACATCCCTTACCTTTTGAGGAGGTGGAACCCTTTGGATGATACCAATCTTGTTGGGATCCACCTGTAAGCCTTGCTAAGAAATTGTATGATCTAGCACGGTCCCTTCAGTCATCAGGAACTCACATGTTTTAGGACTGAG
The DNA here is from genome assembly GCA_031772625.1 of Pinus tabuliformis. NCBI lineage: Eukaryota > Viridiplantae > Streptophyta > Pinopsida > Pinales > Pinaceae > Pinus > Pinus tabuliformis. The sequence continues at coordinate 1,136,939,494 of CM062819.1, read as the reverse complement.
GGACAGGTTCATTTCAACACAATTGGTTAAAACTTTTCCCAGGTTAGTAAATGCTTCTTGGAAGTTGGACCCATAAGGAGTAAAGTCATCCATGTAGATTTCCACCGAATCATGAACCAGCTCAACGAATATGCTTAGTACAGCTCTCTAGAAAGTGGCAGGAGTGTTGCATAACCCAAAGGGAAGGACCCGGTAGGCAAAAGTACCCCATGGACAAGTGAAAGTGGTCTTATCTTGGTCTTCTGAGCTGATTTGGATCTAATTATACCCGCTGAACGCATCTAGGAAAGAAAAAAATTCTTCCCTGCCAGCCCATCTAACACTTGATCTACAGAAGGAAGAGGGAAATGGTCCTTCTTGGTGGATTTGTTAAGTTCTCGATAATCTACAGAGATTCTTGACTTCCCATTTTTCTTGGGCATAAGCACCAGAGGAGAACCCCACTCACTATCAAAGATGGGGTAGATGAATCCTGCGTCCAATAACTTTTGCAATTCTTCTTTAACAATGTCTTTAAGGGATAGATTCGTTCTCCTCTAAGGCTGCTTGACTAGTTTACAATCCTCTTTGATGTAAATGTGATGGGTACAGACTGAAGGGTGGACTCCTTTCATCTCCTTATAGCTCTAAGAAAAAGCATCCAAATAGCGGTTCAACAAGCTACACAGCTCCTTCTCTTGAGAGGGATATAGAGAAGAGTTTATCTTTAAGGTTATTTCAGGGCCAAATTCCACATTCTTAACTTGGGAAGAGGTTAGATCAGCCACAGAGAGATCCCCTAAAGCACACTGGGAGGTGGATTTTGGATTAAATTCTCAATAAGGTCATCCTTAGTTTGAGGATCCCCCTAGTGGCTTCCACAGTGCAGACAAGTGCAGAGTAGACTTCATCCTCATCTTCCTCCTCCAACCAGAGAGGTAAGTCATGTTCGAGCAAAGGTTGGGCAGGAGGATATAGGACTAGCTGTTTGGACATTGGCCCATTCTTAATGGTCATGCTCCCAGCTCGACAATTGATGTAAGCATCTACAATAGCTAACCAAGGCATTCCCAAAATGAGGGGGTATCTAGTGAGTTTTGCCTTTGGTTGAAGGACCAAAAAGTCCGCAAGTACTCCCAAGAATCAACAGAGACCAGGACATCTTCCACAATCCCTTCGGGAGTCACGATGGAGTGGTCTACTAACTGTAGTATTGTCGAGGTCTTTCTCAGGGAACCTTGAAGGTTAAGTTTGAGCATAGTATCCCTGGTCATCACATTAATGGCAACCCCTAGATCAACCAGGGTGTGGGGGATTATGGTGCCGTTGATGTGGACATCCACTACAGGACTCCCAGGGTCCAAATATTTTGGACAGATTACTTGTCCCAACATTAGATCAGACAGTTGTCCTATGACATTGATAGTTGGGGCACCTCTCTTGCACCTGCTTGGGTGCCTGAAATACTTCTCTTTGATCAATTTGTTGTAGATTGGTACATCTTTGATGGCCTGGAGAAGTGGTATTTTTACACACAGCTGTTTAAGTTCTCCCAAAAGTTCAGTCTCTTCCGGATTTGGTTGCGTGTATCCATTTAGTCTCTCAGGAAAGGGTGGAATGGATTTGGGTTCACTTTCCTATTTTTTGGCTTCATCCTCCTTAGGATGAGGTTGGCTATCTAGGAGGACCTTCCCAAACCATAGGTTGATCTCTTGAATCTCCACTGGGTAGGTAGGGCATGTTGTCTCTCTAGTATATACCTGCTGGGCCTGTCTGTTATTGGGGTTCAGGTTCGGTTGAGAAGGCATCTAGGGTTGTCTTGGAGGAGCAGGAGGTAATGGCTGTGGTTGAGTAGGTGGTGGAGGCAAAATGGTGGGAGGAGAGTTGTACTAGGGCCTCCACCCCTATTGCGGTGCATTCCACTGAGGTTGTGGTTGAACATAAGAATGAAATGAATGAGTAGCAGGTTGAGTATGGTATTGAGGTGGATATGACCAAGGAGGGGATGCGGACCAGGAAGGATGAACGGGGGGACCCCAAGAAGGTATGGGAGTGGATTGATTGGAGTTGTAATATGTTTGGGATGTCCCTTGCATCCCCTGCTAGTAAGGTTTGGATCCATGTGGCCTCCTTTGGTTGAAGAAGTAGAGTGGTTCAGTGGCTCCTTCAGCCCCTTGGTACACAACTTTAAATCCGGGTAAGGTTGGGCACTGGTTTGTAGGGTGGTCTTCCTCACAAACGAAGCATACCTCTACTGAGTGTAATGGACACTCGTTCTTAGGATTCTTCCTTGTGCATCTGGGACAAAAGATGGCCAAAGCCCTCTCAGCTTCCTCTTTCTTCTGTTGGATTCGAAAAGTATCCAGTTGCATGGCAATGGTCTGTCTCACCTCACTTTTAAGGTCTTCCATCTGATTTGTAAACTCATGTTTGGAGAAGGTTTAGCTGAAAGTGGATTCCCCCTACCTCTTTTTCGGGCTACCCTAGAATGGTTTCTAAACACAGTCTTTATGTCCTCATAAGGTAGTTGTTAGATGTCTCCTCCAACTAGCAAATGGAGGGTATCTAGAAGCTCTTCAAGGACTCCTCGGAGCAGAACCAACTTCAAAGATTCGGGGTCAGGTGTGCACCTGGCCCTTTTATAACTGAGTTGGAACCTTTCTTCATAGTCTTCTAGAGACTCATCACTTCCCATGGTCATTCAAAATATTTCTCCCTTCATTTCCTTTGACCTATAGTAGTCCCATTATTTGTTGTTAAATGCTTGCTACATTTGAGCCCAAGTTGTGATACTGTTTCCAGGTAACCCCATGAACCAGCGTAGTGTTGCATCCTTGAGGGTAGAGGGAAAGAGTTTCAACTTTTTCTCGTCTTTTGCATAGTCATAAGTTTGAAAAAGGACAGCAAACTCAAACAAGAAGGTATCAGGGTCTTCAGTGGTCAATCCATGGAAGTGAGGTAAGGATGAGGGACTTATGATTTTCATTTTTGTGTCCCCATTTGTCTCTTGGATGGGAAAGGCACCTTGTATTCTTTCCTCATTCCCTATATTGTTCTTGTGTTCAGCCATGGTCTCAAGAGGAACATTTTCTTGCTCTTATTCTATTATAGGGTCTTCATATATTGTTGGAGGTTCACCTATAGGTTCTTCTGGATCACTGCCACCGAAGAAGAGAGAAGGGTGATTGAGTGATGTGGTGGAGGTGTTGGGTAAGAATTTTCCTGTATGGTATTTGTTCCTACGAGGCATGAAATGAAATATTTTTGGTCGATTTTTACTTTTTTTGCTTGTACCTGCAAAACTGAAATGGATTGAACTGAAACTAACTAAAATCTATCTTGCTGGAATGAAAATGAAAAATTGAAATGAAAGTAGGAAAGGACTAATCTATGCTACTGAAATGAAATTGCAGAAAGGAAATGCTAAGCTACACTTGCAGAATTTAAATACTAATTTACGCTTGCGAAATTGAAATTGCAGAATGGAAATGCTAATCTACGCTTGCACAAATTGAAATTCTAGTCTAGGAAAGCAGGAAATGTCTAATCTACTTTTTTGGAAATGAAATTACAGAATGGAAATGAAACAACTACTCTACGCTTGCTGAAATAAATTACTGAGCAGAAGGTTGTAGTAGAAAATAGAAGAAAAGCAGCAATCACAAATACTCTGACACTTCCCTGGTAACAGTGCCAAAAAGATGGTGGGCTCCAGTATTGTAGCAATAATGTTGCAACTCCTAGGACTCCATTCTTTACTTTTATCAACCCGGTAGTTCGTAACAAACTTGGAAGCGGCGGTGCTATATGCACAAGTACTAGCTCTTACCACAGGCTGTCACTTGATCAGCTGGCACAAGTCTGCTAGGAGCTTAAGCCAACTTCTATGAGCTCTCAGAAGAATCTTTTAATTGTGATGGATGAAAGCTAACTCTAAAGAGGCTAATCTATTTGCAGAAAGAAACTAAAAGCTGAAAGGAAACACAAACCCTAGTTTTACCAACTAACCCTACTAGTGCAAGAAAAGAGATGAAAGCTACTGAAATGGATGCCATTGACTCTTGGAAAGGTAAAATGCATGTGTCTAAGCTACTTCTGAAGTAAAATCTGGAAAAAAACATATTTTTGTATTTTTGAGTAATCTTGCAGAATTATTATGCATGTGCCTTCACTATGTTGTACTATGCAAAGGTTGATTGGCGAAAGGAAATGGACTGGGCACTTGCAGGAGGTTGGGAAAGTGAGAAGAGGGCCTAGGGGGTCCCTAGCACCCTTCCAGAGAGTTTCACAGTGATCAGATCTCAAGAAACTGCCCACGTGATCTTCTACAGGAAGTCTGCAGTGATTCTCCAGGATGTTCTACAGGAAGAGCCAAGAGAGGATTTTTGAGGGTTGATGGAGGAAAACCGGTGGGAAAGTGGAAATGGAGGTTGGATGAGGCTATGAAGAGGTCTAGGACCTAGTAAATGAGGCTAGGGAGTGATGAAGATGGTTGGATTTGTTCAAGGATGGAGGGACCAATGTTGCACAAAAATGAAGAAATTAGGTCAAACTGGCAGAGTGTGGTGAATGAAGGGAAGGAATCCGGAATATGGTGTTGGAGCAGGTGGTGTGAGGAAGGAAGGATAGGCAATGATGGATTACATGTGATCTGCACACTATTTCTCCAAACTAATCAAATAAAGACTAAAAACATCAAAGATCGATTTACTTTGACCTATTCTGACCTAAAAACCAGAAATCATGGTGGACAGAAGTTTATTGGCAAAAAATCATGTAAGACAACTATGAAAACTGAGCAAGAATAGATCTAAGCATGTCATCACAACTGGTATCAACTTCCCTAACTAAAAATCTAACACTTGCGATTGCATGGAAAGGAAAAACAGTGTTTTGTGGCAGCAAGTATGCCTTGGTCTCAGCTCATGGTCCCAAGGAGGGAGAGATGAGATCAAGGATTTCTTGGTGGCCTTTTTGTAGGCCTTTTCCTTTACCAGACTATCAAAACAACCTAAATCCTGAAAATGTATTTCAATCATCAAAAGGAACCTAAATAATAAAGCAATATGTTAATCTAAGTAGCAGAAATTATTCTAGGAATGCAGCAAAAACATATAAAAGTACACAAAAGGAGGTAATGGAACTTGGGTTGGGCCCAACCCCAAGAGCTACAGCCTCCTAAAAGAAGCTCAAAGCTGATGCAAGTGAAACTGATCTCCATTACTAAAAAAAAACCATGTCACAAAAAGGTTTACAGCAAAAGCTCGAAAATGAGTTGAAAGGCAGAGCAGCACTAAAGTGCGAAAATAAAATTGTTCAAGAGCTAAACTACAAAGGCTAGAAGCCTTCCTACTTATCACCATGAGGACCTCCAACAACCCTCCTTAACTCGAAGGGCTTGGCTGCTCAAAACTGCAAGTAATCAACCACTTCATAAAAGCTGCTCGGCTGCCCTTGGGGATCATCTTCGGTGGGCTGCTGAACTCCAAGCTAATGGTGGAGAACTCGAGGAAGGGGCCATTTAGTGCAAGAGACACCCTTCCTACAAATCCTCAGCCTTGTTCCCTCATATTTGGCTGTCAACTGGCTCATAAATGCTTGACCTTGGTCCAAAAGATGTCCAAAAATCTGCAATAAGCACGTATTAGACTTCATGATCAAGTGACTATTCTCATCTTGAATGTTTGTGTGACAACAATGTGAATATTCCTAGATAGTGATTGTTGTAAAGGCTTCTTGGAAAAGTTGTCAGAGTTTCCTATGATCCATTTGAAGAAAACAATAACTGAGTAATGGTACATACTATGATACTATAATTGGGGTTCCACAATAGTAAAACAAATCATTTTCATGACACAGTCAAGTATTTTGTAGCAACAAGATGGACTAGTTATTGTAAGTAGAAGTGAGTGGTAATAATATAGATAATTAATCAGTGGGTTGTTTTTTTTTTTTTTTCTGAATATGACTACTTCTATTAACTGTGTAAAACATATATACAAAAAGATTACATAGGGCAAGGTTTAAGATTTCTCAGTCTCTTTGGCCTTGCCCACATTGCAGCACCCGCGAGCTCTATTACATGACACTGATAAACTGTCCATGGCTGGACTGAACAGAAGAAACACATAAACATATTGACACTTGGACACAGACATATAACACTGAACACATACATTGGACACTTGGACAGGAAGGCCGACATATGGAAATTGAGACAAAAATCCAAAAATACCATAGCAACATCATTCTTCATTCGTAGACTGGAGCTGCTCTTTAATTCGGCATCCGAAGTGAAGCGTGTTCTCAGAATCCGAGAGCTGGATGATTTTGTGAGGACTGTCATTTCTGGCAAGTTCCCTTGGACCTGGCCAGGGAGCCGCATGCACCAGGGAATCAGCAACATAATCCAAATTGAAATCTAAGTCCTCCATTTTCTGTTTTCCTTTGCTCAAATCCGGCGGATGAAGGTTTACGGGAACCGAGGGGCCTGCGTCTGGATTCATATGGAGGCCTGGTCTTTCCAGTTTCCTCTCTCCTGCAGTATACGGAACAGACCATCCCATCCCCGGTACAAGCACAGGCTGAACTCCTCCGCTCTCTCCACCCATGGGCAGGCAGGTAATAGGGGATTCATCCCTGCTGTTGTGCTGCTTTTGTTGCTGCTTTTGTTGCTGAGGCTCCAAATCATGTTCAACTTCAATTGTCACAATCAGAGAGGAATTAACATGCGGACAGGGGAGGCGATACCTGAGAATTGGAAGCTCCCTGCGACTGTCTCCCTCAGCTGGGCTACTCTCCCTCTGCCCTCCCACTTCGTCGTTGCTGTCCTGAAACCAACGAGGATGGGAGGTGACCTCAATTGAGGAAGAGGGGGAGTGATGGTCATCTCTCGGCGGAGCGCGTCCCTGAATTCCTCCTCTCCTGCTACCCATTCGCGGCCTGTCTCGCGGCATGCTGTCACCGTCAATGCTCTGGATAGTCGCCCAAATCAACGCTGCTCCCAGTGGCAGGTCCGAATGCGGCCTCCAATCTCGCTCAGGAACCAGAACCAGTCCTGAGGGCTCGTTCCACGAGCGAGCGACCAGTGCCCCTTGCCAGAACGCACTCCTAATTCCTAAATCTTCCTCACAGACCTTACCAACCCAGTGACAAAGCAAATGCATCTGGCGTACCCAATGACCCTGCAAATTCACCTCGCTAACAGCAAGGAATGTCAACCAAACGTTCAACAGAGAACTCACCGTCGTTTTCCCTGTGCTCTCCGCCGTCTCACCTTTGCCAGGTTCCCACCTCGGCTCTGCTTTCACCTTGCGGCGAGCACAGAGGAGGGTCACAGAACCAGACGCGCTTGTAACCTGCAAACCCGCCATACTCTTCCACTTAACCTCCTTCCTCCCTCGCATGCTTACCTGCTTCCCTCGAGCCGAGAGGACTGGCATTAATGCCATCCCCTTGCCAGCCTCCGCCTTATTTACTCCCCTTGAATTTCTTGCAACGTGGTACCGTCCCACCTTGAGGTCTTGACACCCGGCCACGTGATGGCCCGTGCCACTCTTGCTTGTCTTAATCACCCGCATCCGGGTCACTGAGATCCTTCTTCGCTTGTGATATACAGTCATGATTGAGCTTATTATCTTTGGAGTTGTTCAGAGAGCCCGTGAAATATGAGATGGCTTGTGAGGCTCCTTTGTTGGCTAATATGTCTGCCACCTTATTCGCTGTCCTTCTTACATGCTTGAACTCTATACTTTGAGTGGTGTGTAGTTTCTCCTCCAATGATTCTAATCTGCTTAATAGTCTCCAGCTCACTGCCACCTTGGCTGCCGGTGATCCGGCTTGGAGTCTTTGGGCAGCGTTGATTAGAATTAAAGAATCCCCTTCTATTTCCAAAGGGAAATAGTTGTGCTGTTCTGCAATGCATACTCCTTTCCATAAAGCTTCTAGTTCGGCTACATTATTGGTATCTTTACCTAAAGCTCCATAGAAGATCTGGATTATTTCCCCTGCGTGGTTACGAAAGAGTCCTCCATAACCTGCCAGACCAGGATTTCCTTTGGCCGCCCCATCAAAATTCATCTTGTAGGACTCAAACCCAGGGGGGGACCAGCTGGAGGGAGAGGAGCTGCTGATGGTGGATCTGACATCATCTTTTTGGATCATTGAGAGCTTTATGTTCCAAGCCTTCAGGATCTTGCTTTCTAATGGAGTGGTTGGCATGTCCGTATCTGACCATGCTTTGAGGGACAGAGTTTCTTGCAACTGATTAGTGAGGATAGTCCATAAGGCTTCCAATGACCGAGAAGCGTTATTAAAGATTCTGTGATTCCGTTCTTTCCAGAGAAGCCAGTAAATGAAGCCTGGTAGGAGTCTCCACAGGTGATTTAGTAGCGGGCTTTTGTAGGGAGAGGGGTTCCATTTCCTTAAATTTTCTGTTATATCTTCTGTCTTGACATCTGTTTTCATGTGACAGCTCTCTACTTTTCCCCAGATTGTCTTGGCTAGCAAGCAGGTCTCCATAAGATGTCCTATCGTTTCAGAGGCAGTATTACAGTTCGGACATCTAGATGGCCCTACAAAACCTCGTTTTGTCAGATTATCCCACGTTAATATTCTTCGTTTGCTGAGTAGCCATAGAAATGTGGAAATTTTGGGCCATATTTCTGGTCTCCAGATCTTTTCCCATATCGGGTCCTTGAATGGTTGGTTTCCATTATGTCTGAGCTGATGGGCTTCTTGAGTTGTGAATGTGCCTTTGTGTTTATGTCCCCATCGAAGTCTATCAAGTTGAGGAGAGAATCTGATTTTCCTGTATGAGAGTTCTTCCTCTATTTCTTCATAAGTTTCGCTTTGCCAATTATCTTGCCAAAGGCTGGCCTTTTTCCAGGTTCTGAAGTCCATGCTTTCAGAATGCTGCCAAAACTGATTAACTTGTGTGAGTCCTGTTTGTTGCATTTTCTCTTGCAATAGAGGCTTGTGAAAGATTGTATTCAGTGGGGGAAGCTGCTGCCACGAGTCCTCCCAGAATTTTGCTGAGTTTCCAGAGTGCACCTCCCAAAAGCAATGTTCTTGTATAAATTTGCTGTGTGGTTTAGCGGCATTCCATATGGGAGAACCTTGTATAGTGGAGTTAATTCTAATTAGATCATTCCATTGGCTACCTGGTGCGTACTTGGCTTGCCACAATTTGGCCCATAGGGCATTTGGCTTGGTGAGCCAATTCCACCACAGGCGGGCTCCCATGATTTCATTGCTATGCATCGGGTCTCTAAGTCCTAGTCCCCCTTCTGATTTGGGTTTGCATACTTCAGACCATTTGACCAGTGCCCACTTTCTGTTGAGACCCGAAGAGCCCCAGAGAAAATTGCGCTGGAGATTACGGATTGATTTGAGGACCCATTTAGGTGCAGCTAAAAGAGAAAAGAGATATATCGGCAAGGCTTGGAGAACCGACTTGATTAATATGAGCCTACTTGCTGTGTTGAGAGCTCGATACGTCCAGAGTGAGAGTTTTGATTCAAATTTGTCTATAAGTGACTTCCAGGAGGAGTGGTTGATGGCTGCCGCAACGAGAGGGGCTCCAAGATAAGTTGACGGAAGTTTAGAAATTTTAAACTGCAGAATTCTAGCAATATTTCTTTGAGTGGAGAGGGGTGTATTGAAGAAAAACAGATGTGATTTCAAAGAGTTGATGGAGGTTCCCGAGGCGTTGGAGAAGATAGAGAGCAGAGACTTAAAAACTGAGGCTTCCTTGGAGGATGGATGGCCAAAAAGCAGGGTATCATCAACAAATTGTTGATGGGAGTGAGGAGGAGAGCCATGGACTGTGATTCCTTTTAGCATTTGAGTGGATATAGCTGCCTTCAACAATCTGCCTAGCCCCTCTGCCATAAGAACAAAGAGAAAAGGCGACAATGGATCCCCTTGCCTAATGCCCCTTGATGGCCGAAAAGGTTGTGAAGGAGAACCGTTTAACAAAACTGAAAAGCTTGGGGAGGAGATTAAGTTGTAGACCCATCGTGTCCAAGTATGACTGAAGCCAAAAGCGATGAGCATTTTTTGAATATAGTTCCAACTAAGCTTGTCAAAAGCTTTTGATAAATCTAACTTGAGGAGCATACCTGGTTTGTTGAGAATCTTGAGAGAGTGAATCACTTCATTAGAGAGAACGATCCCGTCCATAATTTGCCGTCCCTCAACATATCCTGTTTGTTCCGGGGAGATGAGCAAGGGTAGCAGCGGTTTGAGTCGGTTTGCAATGACTTTTGATATAAGCTTATATATGACATTGCATAATGCAATTGGTCTGAAGCTTTCAGGCTTGCTTGGTTCTGCACATTTTGGAACAAGTGCTATAAAGGTGGTATTGAGAGCTGGGAGGATCCAGTGCATGCTTCGCGATTCTTCCACTAGCTCCCAAACTTCTTCTTTAAGTAGATCCCAGAATGCATGGTAGAAGTTTGCTGTGAACCCGTCCGGCCCTGGGGCTTTGCCATCTTTGAGCTGGTTCATAGCTTCCTCAATTTCCTTTAGGGATGTCGGCTGTAGTAGTTTATTGTTGTGCTCCTCAGTGATGATTCTAGGAATGTGCTGAGTGATGGCTTTGATCTCTGCATCTCTGTTTCCTTCTGGCTCTTTGAGAATATTTTGGAAGTATTGTGTTAACTCTTTCTCCATGTCTTCATGGTTTTCTACTCTTTCGCCCTGCTGATTGTTGATGAAGGTGATGTTGTTGTGCATTCGTCTCTGTACAGCAGTTCTATGAAAAAAATTTGTGTTTTTTTCCCCATCTTTTAGCCAGGTGATTCGAGATTTCTGTTGCCATAGTATTTCTTCTTGTTTTCTTCTTTCTTCTAATTTTTGCCAAAGGATCTGCTCTTGCTGTGTCTGTTCCTCTGTGCGTCCTTCTTCAATAATAGTTTGCTGGAGATTCTCCATTTGTTGTTCCAATCTTTGTCGATCTTCCTGTATGTTGCCGAATTGAGTCTTGTTCCAATTTTTGAGAGCCTGTTTAAGGTTTTTCAGTTTTTGTTGGAATTGAAACATTTTGGCCCCTTCTGGAGGTCTGTAAGCTTTCCAGGCGTCCTCCACGATCTGGCGGAATTTTGTGTTAGTAAGCCAAAAAGCCTCGAAGCGGAAGGGTCGATTACATTTTGCTCCCGGCCTCGACCACTGGAGCATTATGGGCCAGTGATCAGATCCTCCGTGTGGTAGTATTGACGTGTTGAAGTCGCCGCCTAAGTGGATTGCATTATCTGAAAGGAGAAATCGGTCAAGTCTAGAGGCAATGTGATTGACCCCGCTGCGCTTGTTGGTCCAGGTAAAAATGCCATTGGAAGTAGGAATATCCATTAAATGATTGTCCTGAATGAAGTCTTTGAATCCTTTGCTATCTGATTCCAGCCGTGATCTTCCCCCTGTTTTTTCCTCCAGCGATTTGATGATGTTGAAGTCCCCCCCGCTTATCCATAGCGGGAATTGTCGATTTTCATTCAACCTGGACAGTGTTTCCAACAGATCCAATTTGTGTTGATTATTTTGCGGGAAATAAACATTGGTTAGTTGACCATGAATCTGAGTTCCTATGAGATGAAAGGAAGCCTGTATGAGAAAGTGTGCAGCATGGAAGTCGTAAAGATTAAGGATTTTTGGGTTCCATAATATTGCTAATCCTCCTGATGCACCTGAAGCCCCGACTGACATTAGATTACTGCCTGCCCATATTTTGTTTCTGACCTTGTCCATATCTATTGTGCTTTTTTTTGTTTCTTGAAGAAAAACTAGCGACAGTTTTTCTTTCTGAATCAAGTTTTTGATCATCCTACTTTTTGAGGGACTGTTTAGTCCTCTTACATTCCATGAGACTAGCTTCATGGTAAATGTGATGCGGGTTTGTAGAACCTTGTCAGCTTAGGGAATCGCCCTGATTCCACAAGCAATTCTCCTACAGCAATGGTTCTTTGCAAGTCCGTCTTGCGCCCTCTCTTTTTGTTTTCTTTGAGAATCTTCTTTGCGTCCCATGGACTTCCACCTTGTATACCTAGATGTTTGTTGTGCTGAACTTTGGTTAAGACTCCTTCCAGTCGTTCAATTTGCCATGGAGGAATGGAGTTGTATTCTTTTTGCTTACAAGCTGTTTCAAGTTTTAAAATGTCTATGCCTTCTATGATAATGTTCTCCGGATCCTGATCCATGTTGCTGGGTGTATTCTGTTCCTCCTCTTCGGTTAAGGTATGTAGACTTAGAGCTATAGCTGCATCCATGTCCATATCAGATTCCAGATGCTTAGAATCTATATGAGCTTTCCCTTTACCTTCCAAAGGGTCAGCAGGCATTGAATCATCCTTAGGGCTATCTTCTGGAAGAGATCGGGATGAGCGCTCAGAGCTGATTTTAGCTGCTGAAGTATTTGCAATGGGAGCCTGGGAGGAAGAGGGTTGGGGGTTGGAGTGCAGAGTCTCGCTGTTGTGTGGATACTGGTTGGCAAGAGGCGAGAACATGTTCTTGGCGTCAATACGGAAGGGGGTTTCATGGGTTCCTTGATGCTTTTTAGGATGTCTACGGCGGTTGGGTATTGAGATGAAGCCTTCAGCATCTGTTTGAGGTTCAGAAGGATGAGCTTTGGAGGATTGATTTAGAGGGCAGTCTCTAAATAAATGCCCATGGGCATGACACTTACGGCAACGAAAGGGAATATGCTCATAATCTAAAGTTTGTTCCCATTCAAAGTCTTCGTGAAGGAGACTTACCGATTCCGCTAAAGTCTTGGTCAGGTGCATTTTGACGCAGATCCTGGCATATGAGGTAAACTTGCGCTTCTTTGTCTCTTCCGCTACTTTGATGAAGGTTCCTAGTCTGTTGCCAATGTCTGTAAGTGTGTCCTCCTTCCAATATTCCACTGGTAGACCATACATTCTGATCCAAACCGGAGCCCAGCTGAAGTCCTCCTTGTTTGGGTCAAAACGGGGCTTCCATTCTGTGAGATAAAGCCCAGAGGAGTTGAAAAAATAAGGGCCGCCTTCGAATACCTTGGTCTTATCTTCCAGACAGTTAAATATGGCTGTAAAAAAGCCCTTTGGTCCTAATTGCAGTGTCACCTGTCCCTTGGGTTTCCATTTGGATGCTATCCAGCCATTCAGGGCACGTTCTGTCGGCCAGAATCCCAAGAATTTGCCTATCAGAGCGTGGTCTTGCATGTACTGTATTTCTCCATTGATCCTGTGACTGGGCAGTTCGATCTTGATGCGCTCTGTCGATTTGGGAATGCAGGTAGCCGAAGTAGCCTTTGGCTGTGACGCAGAGCCTTCTGGAGCCTGTTCTGTGTCCGAATCCGTGGCTGCCACCTTGTCTGCAGGGATTTCGTACTCATGAGTTTTCCTATTCTTTTTCTCGCGATTGGTTTCAGGAGGGGGCGGCGGCGCATTTTTTTCTATTCCGCTGAAGGTATCATTCGAGGGAGGGGAGGCAGAGCCTTCCCCTCCTGCAGGCGCAGCCATCGAGGTGTGTCACTCGTAGACCGGCCTCTGGCCTTGCAAAGCCTGGGTTGTTCCTGTAAGTTTCAGAGATGGCGGCGGCAGGGGCCTGTACATCCGTGAGGTTGCAGAGCTCTAGCTCTCAGTGGGTTGTTAAGTAGTTTAGTAATATAGAATTAAATAAGAGTGGGATACAATTAGAATATTGAATATTGACGACAAATATTGGATTATATTAATGGATTATTATCTTATTGGGTAGTCAACCCTAGTTCAATTTGATATTGTTGAACAATCATATGGCTAATAGAAATTTTATATTCATGCATGCATAGAATTATATCCACTCTTATATGAATGTCTATTATTTTTACCTAGTCCTTTCTGATTTATTTGGAAAAACCTTAATCAAAATTAGAACCCTAAGGGAAAAATTTTCCTTAGGATATTATACTCTTGAGTCTGATGTCTGAGAATGAGAAGGGAAAACAAGGAGCTAACTCACTGTAAGAGTTCTCCAGAACCATCAAGATGTCTAGCTATATTATTCTGGGAGGGAATGTAGAGAGGGAGCTAACTTGCTAGTCAATAGAAATACAAGTAGTGTAGATACAAAATCTTGATAAAAAAATGTCAATCATTCAAGGCTATTATCAACGCATGCTTTGGTGAGAAGAAGAGTGGAGAGACAAAGGTTGGATCTTGATTTAAGTCATAAATCATTGTGAGGGGATGATTTCACTGCTTTCCAATATCATTTGATGAGTATTTGGGTTTGATGGAGTTGACTGTCAAATTGTGCGGGAAGCCTTGGATTGATGAGATACATCACTCTTAACATCCAAGGTTTAGGGGAAGATATCATAACAGAATCTTGAAACCATGTTCTTAATTTATTCATGCGTCATATGACAGAATATTTCATTAAAAATGGAGTCATTAATACATTGACATCAATTCCATTTTATTTTATTATATGTAGTTTCATAACCTATTTTCCTTTTTCAGTTACATATATTAAATATAGTTTATAGTTTCATCTCTTTTTATGAATGTCAAGGGATAATTATTGTGAATTTCCTCTAGTATATTAATTGTTAGAATATAATAATTTTATTTGTAAGATGGTACATTAAGGCGAGATTAAGTAGTTTTTGATCCTATACCATGAGCTGATCACAAGTGGTGTTTGAGCCCTATTCTGTCAATCAATCACAAATTTTATTTGAGCCCTACTATGGTTCAACTATTGTGTTAATGGTGTTTAGTATTTGGATTGTATGAATATGGGTCATTGTGATTGAGATATAATTGAGATATAACCAATTATCATTTCAATTTGTGTTCTTAGTATTTAATAATGTCCATTGATGACCAAAGAAAAGTCAATGGATTTCAAGGTACTAATGACCAAAGAAAAGTCAATGGGGCTCCAAAATACCATCACTAAAAATATCAAAATAAAGGTAGTTCCCATTGTGCCCCCTAAAAATTTAATATATCCAGGACATTGACAATGGAGGAAGACAGAAAACATATGTATATATATAAGGGTTCACCCAATGAGAAAAGCATCAGACAATGTGTAAGATGGAATGTATAGAAACATGATGAAGATAGAGTACTATGTCTTGATTTGAGTAACTGAAGATTATGCAATTTTGAAAATCAGAGTAAATTCCCTGATGTAGAACTTGGTAGTGTGGTCAGTAGAGTTCCCTTAGTCGAGAGGCTAGCTAAGGGATTTGTAATGAACCCCTCGCAACATCCATCCTAACATCCAAATCCAGCGTACTCGTGGAAGAGGAGAACCTAGTGAGACATTCTTGAGCCCAGAGCTTTTTTTGGATGTGGAGGATAACTTTTGAAGCTCAATGATGAACTCTAGAAATGGAGAGATGAGTCAATATTTTCTCTTTATGGAATCAAAACAAGTTACATAAATTTTGTTGCTAGAGAGCACAAACACTCATTAATTTTGGATCCATTTTTCCATCAACATTGACACATATTTTTTTCATAGGATCAACCACATAAGCTTTTAAAAAATGATATCATTTCCATATAAAATTCCAAACAATGGAAAATATTTTATAATAGCAAAATATAAACCATTAGCTACTAAAATATTTCTAGGTTTCAAAACTGGAATGACCGGTAGGCAAATGTAAACTTCAAAGGCACCCAAAACTTTTATAGTAAAGACATTGTTAAGAGTTTGTAACAACTTACCTAATAGTTATGTAAGTATTTATGTCCTCTTCAGTGAGATCTGAAAGCGAAGTATATTTGGTAAATAACGACTTCTTTCTCCTAACCACCAAAGTTTCACCTTTTCCTCCTCTTGCTCCTTTTTCAACAATGAGTTTCCATTATCATCCATCTTGAGGTCATCGAGGTCCTCTTCCAACAATTTATCATGGCTCTTGTCCTCTAAACTCTTGAAATCAAAGAGCCTTCTGGTGAAAGATCCCACTAACTTGCTTGGAATCAAATTCGCAATCAGACTAGGGAAGTAATTTCCAGACTCCCTCCCACTCTCGATACTCCCATGATACTCGTCAATCTCTATTTCTCCATCCCACCTTTTTTTTTTCCCTATGTGTGGCCAATGTATTGTATAAACAATACCTTATAATACACATAGTGATATATAACATATAAAAACCCTTTACCCCTTATCATATGCTCAATATATTACTTCATTTTTTTTGTACTTTTATGCCCTTGATTTGTCATTAAAGCCCCTATGAACATAATATTATTTACTCTTCATTAAAATATTTTTATTTCTAAGATTTTTGACATTCAAATAATATTATTAACATTTACTATAAATATTCATATATAATTATTAATATTATGGATACTAATATATTATTAATAATAACACGGGCACTCAAGTATTATTTTGGTATTTGATGTGCATAGTGTACATTTCCATATTTTATGAAATTGAAAAATATTTAAAAAATAATATATATATATACATATGTGTGTGTGTGTGTGTGTGTGTGTGTGTGTTTTAAATATTTTTCAATTTCATAAAATATGGAAATGTACACTATGTACATTCAAATTCTAATGTGCATAATTATTAACATTATGAATATTCAAATATATTTTTGGGCATTTAAAAAGTTAAATATTATTATTAATATTTATAATGGATATTCAAATCTAATTATTAATTTTATTTGATATTTAAATATTATTATTAACATTATAGATATTTAAATATTATTATTCGTAATATTATTGACAAAAAAGAAAAAAATGAAATATTTTTACTATATTTTTTACCAAAAAAAATTACAATTTTATGGAAATGTGAATTATGAATATTCATAATTATAGTCACTATAGATGTTTAAATATTATTATGAACATTTAAATATTAATCTATATAATTATTAACATTATGGACATTCAAACATTATTATTATGTATATTCAAATTTGCTATTAACATTTATCATGGATATTCAAATACAATTATTAGCATTATGGACATTCAAATATTATTATTTGTACCCTTACGGACAAAAAGAAGAAAATTTATTGAATTATTTTTATAATGCCTTTTATAAAATGTTTTTACAATTTCATAGAATATAGAAATATACATACCAAATAGAACCTTTAATAGTCTTAAAATGTGGTGTTTCATTTCATTCAAGTTGATGTTGAAAAATGCAGCGAGAAAGTCTCAATTTGGTTTTTCCTTGGTCAAATTGAGAAAATTCAAATTTCCACATCAGCAGACAACTTGGATGCATTTAACGTATGATACATGGCTATTGTCACTCTGTTAGCTCAATATATTCGACTTAGAGGAATTAGAGTTCAGTTAAGCATGTGTGATTGCTAATTTGTAGCAATCAAGGTCGGTTATTTCCAGTGGTTTTCAATTAAACTAGTTCTAACTATTGGAGGAACTAGTGGAAGGTCAGTTGTGCAATGGGACTTCAGTATAACTCAAATATCATCCAGTCAATTGATCAATCAGCCCCAAATATCTAGTGCATGTAGATACATAGTTCGAGTTCTTGAGCTGTGGTGGAGATTCCAAGGCCGTGTAACATCAGTTGTAGACTAGTCTTGAGTGTACATGTGTTGTATGCAGTCAAATGAACAACCTCGAGAATTGCACAAGAATTTTGGAGGAAATTCCCAAATAATAGGGGCCTCATTTCCTCAAGAATCGTACAAGGAAATAGGGGCTCAAGAAGAAGAATAAATTGACTAACTATGGGTGAGACCTTCTCAATGAGCAGCGAGATAGGTTATTCACTTGTAGGATGAGCTTAGATTGAGTAAGAAATTGTAATACATCTCTATTCATCATATTAATGCAAGCAGGTAAAGGGGTTTTTAGGATATTCCTTTCCCCTAGAAAAAATATTGTATGCATGTGTGTTATTTCTCATTGCATGTTTGTGATTGAGGTTCTAAATTGTGAATTGAATTCCGCGAAGTAATAAAGTACGATTGCGTCTTGTGATTTAGATTAAAATTTCATGAGAATTTGCAATTCTACACCATAATTTCTACATGGTATCATAGAAAGATTCACATTAGAACATGAATTTCTAGTTGTTTCTCAGGAGGATCATTTTTTCTATTTAGTGTAGCAAGATCTCTTCCGAGTTGGGAAGATGACCTTAAGTGCGATGAGATTAGAGTATGGCTTGGAAGGCAGTTCAAATTCCATTGCATGGAAGGATTGCATGGAGATAGTTTTGGATGACAATGGATTGTTAAATCACAAGCATATAATGCACAAAACCTATCCCAATGGAAGAAAGATGTGTCCAAGGTGAGGAGAATAATCTTGGAGGGAGTACGAACCACATTGTCTAAAATATCCATGGGAAAGAAACTCCTTTTTCAATGTGGAAAGCACTGACATTTGTTTTCGAGAACAACAGTGACCACAAGAACTGGTGCTCAAGGATAAACTTCGAAATATAAAGATGGAAAAGTATGACACCATCCTACAATATTTGAATATTTACACAAGTTTTTGATGAACTTGGTGGGGTTGGTGTTAATATTTCAAAAGATGACTTGGTAAGCCTAGCTCTTCTAGGCCTTCCCAAAAGTTGGCATAGCTACCAAGACTTGGTGAACGGGAAGGAGAAATTACCGAATTGATAATGCTTATGGTCTAATTTGTACAAGTGGAGATGAGGCCAAATACCAAATATGGGAGTTCATTCAAGGGAAAGGATGAAGAAAAATTTGCACTGGTTGGAAAGGGGAAGAAGGGAAAAAGGGAATAAATCTCAAACCAAACTAGAATCCAGCCAAGGAGGCAAGAAGAAAGACTTGTCTAGACTTAAATGCTTCAATTGCCATGAATTCAAGCACTATGCCACGAAGTGTCCACACAAAAATTTGAGCAAGAATACCTCAGGAGGAGTAGCAGGCGAAGCTTTGGATTCAGAGTTCGAGCTTGACTTCACCCTTAACACATGCATGGCTAGCACAGTGATGGGGAGCATTTGTACTTGGACCCACTTGCATCTTTCAACATGACATGGTTTAGAGATTTTCTTTAGTGACATGGAAGAGAAAAATCTCTAGATGCACATCGAGTAGGGGGGCAACGAAAGGTACAACATGACCGGGGTTGGTATAGTCACATTTCAGAGGGAGTTAAGATCCCCTCTCAAACTCAAGGATGTCATGTTCCTTCCAGGCCTAAAGAAAAATATCATCTTTGTTGCATCTTTGGAAGAATGTGGTTATGATGTGATATTCAGCAAAGGGAAATCATTCCTAAGACACATAGACACGTACAGGTGAAGCAGACTGGGGTTCGAGTGAATAACGTATATAAGATAGATGTGGAAGATTGTGCTACATTAAACAGTAATGCAAAGAAAATGCAAAGTCACGATGTTGGTGAACTTTGGCATAGAATACTTGGTCGTTTTCATCATGGCACCTTGAATATTATGCAACAAATAACCATTGGTCTCCCTAAAGGAGCACTTGAGTAGCAAGATGTATGAAAAGGATGTACCTTGGGGAAGTATGTAAAATCCACTTTCCATGATTAGGAAAATAAAGCACATGCAGTCTTGGAAAGGATCCACTTTGATGTTTATAGACCTTTCTCAACAACCTCCACTGCGATACACAAATGTTTTGTCATTTTTATTGACGACTTCTCAAGGAATTGCCAAATATTCTTTATGCGGAAGAAAGATTAGACATTCTACAAGTTCATAGAATTCAAGGCACTAGTTGAGAAAGAAACCAACAAGAAGGTGAAGGCTCTGAGGAGTGATAATGGAGGAGAGTATGGTTCAAATGAATTCAAGATTTTCTATGTGAAAGAAGGAATTTGAAGAGATATGACAACACCCCACAACCCACAATAGAATGGGGTAGCTGAGAGGAAGAACCAGAGCATTGTGGGAGCAGTGAGATTTATGTTACATGACCAAGGCCTACCTTTGCATTTTGTGGGCTGAGGCATGAAACAAATTAGTCTATTTGTAGAACCAAAGTCCTCATCAGATTCTTGGTATGATTACACTAGAGGAGGCCTTCTTGGGGAGAAATTCATATGTGTCACACTTCAGGATATTTGGAGCCTCTATCTACTACCATGTCTCCAAATAATCAAGGAAGAATCTTCAGCCAAAAACAGAGTTGGGGTTATTTTTGGGCTACACAGAAACTCCTCACAATTACTGTTTGTACTTACCTTCCCTTAGAATATTAGTTGTGCAAAGGGATGTAAAGTTGATGAGGAGAAAGCGATGTGGTGCCCTCTTGAGAGGAAGCTTTAGATCCCACTAGAAGAGGAGTTTCTAGCTCCAAAGGAGGAGCCTCATGAAGTTGTGGAGTAGCCATAAATTGAGAAGAAGAGAGTGGAGACATCCACTCAAGAAGAACCATCCAGAGAAGTTAGGAAAATAACTAGGGAAGTTGATAGACTTGTGTAGGATGCAAGGGAGAATGTGGGAGCTCCTTCAAATTTATGCAGGCAAAGGATGTCACCTGAGAGGTACACTGGCTACATGGATATAATGACTGAGCTTGTAGAGACTGATCCATCCTTTTTTGAGGAAGCAGTACAAAAACGTGTATGGGTTGATGCAATGGTGCAGGAATACGAATCCATTGTAAATAATAGTGTTTGGGAAGTGATCCCAAGGCTGATAGATAAATTAGTTGAGATGTATCTTCAAGGTTAAGCATGCAGAAGACGTAAGCATGGAGAAGTATAAGGCTATATTTATGGCTAAAGGATTTTCTCAAGTTGAGGGAATTGACTATAGGGAGACCTTTTCTCCTGTAGAAAGGTATTCATCCACTAGAGAAATTCTTTCTCTAGCTACGTAGCTAGGGTGGAAGATCCACCAAAATGATGTAAAAACAATGTTTCTCAATGGGGTTATTGATGAGGAGGTGTACATCAAGCAATCACAATGTTTTGAGATATTTTATCAAGATTCTTATGTGTGTATACTAAATCAAGCATTGTATGGTCTCAAACAAGCACCCCGTGCTTGGTACGTCAGGCTAAATAACTATCTCACTAGTTTGGACTTCACCAAAAGTGAAGCGGATGAAAATTTATATCACATCTTGGTAGAAGGTAAATTTCTTATTATTGTCTTATATGTTGATGATTTAATTTTAACTGGTGATGAATAGTTGATAAGATCTTGCAAGGCAGACCTTGCAAGGGAATTTGAAATGAAGGACATGGGTCTCATACACTACTTCCTCAGGTTGGAAATATGGCAAGGTGATGAGGAAATATTTTTGTCTCGAGGCAAGTATGCAAATGAAATACTACAAATATTTTGCATCGAGAGTTGTAAACCCATGGAGACACCTCTAGCGACAAACTGGAGGAAGGAGGATGCCACTTAAAGTGAGGAAGTGGATGCTACCATTTATCGGTAGCTAGTGGGTTCATTGGTGTATCTTGTGAACACAAGACCAAATATGGGCAACAAAATTATTGTGGAAGCTAGCTAAGCATGTTTTAAAGTACCTCAAAGGAACTACCTAGTTTGGACTATGGTACAAAAGGATAGAGGGAGTGAAGTTGTGTGGCTTCATAAATTCAGATTAAGTGTGAAGTCCATCTGACTGAAAGAGCACATCAGGTGGAATTTTTAGTTTTGGGTACACAGTTATTTCCTAGTACAAGAGGAAGCAAAGATTCGTGGTGCTTAGCTCGACAGAGGAAGAATACATGGCTACAAGTCAAGTAGAATGTGAGGTGATATGGATGAGAAAGATACTTGTGGGACTGTTTGGTTAGATGATGGATCCAACTATGATCTATTGGGATAATAAAAATTGCATCAAGTTCTCTGAGAATCCTATATTCCACAATCAATCCAAGCATATAGATATCTAGTATCACCATTTATGGGACTATGTGTAAAGGTGGATAATGATGTTATAATACATCCCAACAAAGGAACAAGATGCTGACATTTTGAAAAAGGCCTTGTCAAGAGGGAAGTTTGAGTTCCACTGGTGCAAGCTAGGGGTGGTTGATAATCCCTTTCTTACTAAGAGGGAGCGTTGAAAAATGTAACAAGAAAGTCTTAATTTGATTTTTCCTCAGTCAAATTGAGAAAATTTGAATTTCCACATCAACAAATGACTTGGACGCAATTAACTTCTGTGACATGGATCTTGTCACCCGGTTAGCTCAGTAAGTTCAATTTAAAGGAGTTAGAGTTCATTTAAGCATGTGTGATGACTAATTTGTAGCAATCAAGTTCACTTATTTCTAGTTGTTTTTAGTTAAACTAGTTCTAAATATTCGAGGAACTAGTGGAAGGTCAGTTGTGTAGTGGGGCTTCAGTATAACTCATTGATCATCCATTTAGCTGATCAATCAACCCAAAATAGCTAGTGCATGTAGATAATTCAAGTTCCCCAGCTTTGGTGGGCATTCCAAGGTCATGTAACATCAGTTGTAGACTAGTCTCGAGTGTACAAGTGATGCATGAAGTCAGATGATCAACCTTGGAAATTTCACAATCATCTTGGAGGAAATTCCTAAATAATGGGGGCCTAATTTCCTCAGGAGTTGCAAAAGGAAATACGGACTCAAGCAGAGGAAAAATTTGGTTAATTCTAGATCAAAGCTTCTTAGTGAGCAGAGAGATAAGTTATTCACTTGTAGGTTGACCTCAGATTGAGCAATAAATTGTAATACATCTCCATTCATCATATTAATGCAAACAAGTAAATGGGTTTTTAGAATATTTCTTTCCATTGGAAAAAATATTATGTGCATGTGTGCTATTTCTCATTACATGTTTGTGACTGATGTTCTAAATTGTGAATTGAATTCCGCAGAGCAATAGAGCAGGATTGTTTCTAGTGATTTAGATTAAAATTTCATGATCAGTTGCAATTCTACACCATAATTTCTACAGCTGATCTCCTATTACTTCGATTAAATTATCTCTTTACAACATAATATTAAAATCTAACTAGTTAAATTATGAATTTGAAAAGGAACAACTTGGACTTTCACTCTTTAATGTCCCTTTGTCTTTCCAAACTACCATAACTAATGAGGAACATAAAATTTCTTTATACTCAAACCAAGATGAATATCACAATGTATCATGACCATTTAGGGACATATCCCTCAAAGATAACCCTAAGGATTGTTACAAATTAATAAATGATGCAAGGTGTGTAAACATAAGTCAATCATGGTAAACATATTTATATGATTTTTTTTTAGTAAACAAACTAACAAAACCATTTAGGAACATGACATTGTGAAATAACCATTGGTAAACACAATGATTTGACAAACTTCTACCAGGATAAATGTCACAATATGTCACAACCTAAGGTGACCCTTCTCCAACACCAAATATTTTATGAACATATCCCTCCACTAGAACATTCATGATGTCATTTTACAACAATGAAAACATAACAAAATTATAGGAGTAAAATCATCAAATAAACATTCAGCAATTACAAAGCCTAAATCAACTACAAAAACAAGTAAATAATTGGTTAGGGTAAATACATGAGGTAGAAGGTAGACCTCATGTAATGAGGAATGACTAAATCAAAAAAATATGGACATTACAATCTAATGAACAAAAATAGATGTCATAACATGGCAATTAAAATTTGGCATCACAATGTGATGAACAAAAATTGACATCATAATGCGACGAACAAAAGTTAGCATCACATATTGACAAACAAAAATTGACATTGTGATGTGAGAAACAAAAATCATTGTCATATTACAATGAACGAAAATCAACATCATTATGTGGCAAACAAAAATTGAAATCACAATGTGAAGAACAAAGATCGATGTTGCAATCTAACAAATAAAAAGAATATGTTGCAATGTTATGAAAAAAATGATGTCATATTGCAATGAACAAAAATCAATATCACAATGTGATGAATGAAAATCAACATCAAATTGACATGTCCATAACTTACCATTGCAATGTAACGAATATAACTCTGTGTCATGATGTGATGAACATAGCTTGATGTCACAATGTGACAAAAAAAATCCAACTTTATAATGTGAGAACCATAACCCAACATGATCATGTGACAAAGAATATGTGATGTTACCATCTTATGACCATAAAACAACATCTCAATGTGATGGATATATCTTGATTTTACCATGTGTCGAAAAAAAACTAACATTTTCATGTGATGAATATATTTTGATGTCATAATCAAACATAACTATTCACCAATGTCATAATGTGAAGAAATCCAACCATATAAAACTATATTCAATGATGTTCACTCATTCAAACATAGTCAACCATTTTCATCCATGGTCAACCATAGTCACCAATGGTCACACATAGTCAACAATGTTCAATCATAGTCACCCTAAGTCAACATGGTGTTATATAATTAATAATGTTCTTCCCTAGTTAACCATACTTAATCATAATCAACCATAGAAAACCATAGGGAATCACGGGCAACCTTAGTTAACCATGGTAATCATTGGCAAATTTTGACAAACATGGTCATCTATAGTGTTTCATGGGAAACCATAGTAAATTGCAGTCAAACATGGCCATACATAGTTTACATGGTCAAAATGTTAACTAAGAAAATATTGTCAACCAAGTTATTCCAAGAATGATTTTTAGGGAATGTTACCCTCTTTTTGATAACAACGACATATTAAAGGAGAATACTCTAAAACTTGAGGTTAATATAGAAGGTACTCTAGATGTTGTGCAGGGGCCATAGAAGCATTAAGATATAAATGCATAATGCTTAATGGGAATTTTTTTATCAATGTTATACCTTAATGATGTGGATAGTTTGCATTGTCTTCAATTGTGTATGTCATAACCAAATGTAGGTTAATGAAATTAAGTCAATGCATATATTGTATATATACTACTAGAAGAGTGAAGTAGGTTGTTGTAACATACCCCCTACTATTCCTAGCCATGAATAAGGGTAGAGAGAGGCAATTAATATAATGATCCAATCTCCATGGTCTAGTTATGGAAATGGGGTCCAATTTTTTTTCTTTCTTTTACTCTCAATAAACTCAAAATGGATGATACCATCGCATTCATCTCATCCAGACGATTTTGACGATATAAATTTTACTTCAATCTAACTCTTGGATCCAAAGATACGACCATCCAAATATTATCCATTTAATTAGTCCCACCTCACCATCCTATCATGTGGCACTTGTGTGGTCCCCACGCAAAAATCCCAACTGATCCCTCTCTACCACATGGTAGTATTACCATATTTCCCAACTCATTCATTTCAATCATGAAATACCTCACTGGACAGGGGTGTGAACCAATACCTGACACATAGACACTGCGTGGGAGGTATTATGGGTGAAACACCCCCACACCCCCCCTCTCGAAGGCCATATCACCCCATAAACACTCTCCCTGGTAAATTTATACCATTCTCCATTTGAAACACCCAAGGAGGAACCTATGAGGAAGAACCTCTAGGGTCATCTAATGGCCATGGACACACTTCATAGATGGCCCAAATTTCTTTTTCCTAAGTGTTTGGTAGATGTGCCCGATCACGTGGATTATGGGGGCTTGGTCCTTCTAACTGCTTTGAGTCCCAAACTTCAGCCTGTAACACATACTAGGAATGGTTTGAGAACCAATTCAAGCCTACCAGCTTAGTCATGTTGGTCCTACATGAATGGGTCTATTGAGACTTAGTACCCAAGACTTGAGGCATCAAGGCTCAACCCTACTTGATCATTATGAACAATAACTTAAAATTGGTGGTTTTCAAGGGACTCTCCCTTTAGCGCCTGCTACATACACACACACATACACATATGGCCATCTCTATCCCATCCTAAAAATACACACACACACACACACATGAATTCCATCCATACGAGACTATGAATTAGAAACTAGGACCCAATGGTCTCATTATTTTTCTTACAGTCAATTAATTAATTAGGAGCGGTTGTCCACCTCTTCACACACATGTCACATAGACCAACCTGTAGACTTAGGAACATCGCACTAATAACCATCCCTCAAGGAATATATTCGAGAGAATTTATACATAGAAATTCCATAGGTAAATGAAGGATTCCATAAAGCCTATACATACAATAGTGGCATTATTTCTCATACAGGCAACAACACCCTCATCATTAACATAATATTGTTTCAACACAATAAATAGAGAAATAATAGGCCCAAACGCAAAACATGGGTATATACTTATCTTATAAGAGATTTGGCAACTAAGACTGGGACTGTAACTCCCCACCCACCAATAGAAAATCTACATCCATAGTTACTTGTATTTGTCACCCTCAAGCCAGATTCCAGTGCTTGAGGTGGAGTGCTTTTAAGGGGAAGCTTCACCAATATTACATATGAAACATGATCCCACAAGGCCACTCTACCTTCATCCACTAGCTACACAAGCTTTCACTCAATCTTATCATACATAAATAACATCCATTCTAGGATACCATGGTACAAAGAGTATCAACCCACTTTCAAGAGAAGAGCAATGGAAGGTTCATCGATAGATAAGACATTGTTGAACAAAGAGGTCACCTCTCTAGGTGGTTTATTAGTAAGTCAATCATTATAGCTTTTGCCCCAATAAAACTCTTTCTGTTTCAACAATCCTCACAAGCACCTAAGTGGCTCTTCCCAATCCAGTAGGTTTATCAATCCACAATCTTCTTGTGGGTTCTTCAACCTTATAGGCAAGCCACTACTCTCTATAATTATTTTATCCAGCAAGCCTCTATGAGAGTTCTTGAACTATTTTATATCTCTTAGAAGCTTGATTTCTACCAAATATGATCATGGCTCTTTGCGTTTTCACCTCCACCCGTGGAGGAATGTTTCTTACAATGTTCTCATTGCTTCCTTTCCTCTGCTTCTTGTGCCTATGCACAAGAGGGTAATCAGAATTTTTTCTCCCCTTCCATTGTCTTTGCATATGAGAAAATGAGATATTTTATTTTTTGTTTCATATTTTTATGTGCATCATGTGGGGATGTGTGTGCTTTAAAATGGACTAATTGTATGTCTCCTTCCTAGTTCCACACCAGTCAACCACATCCTTGGACAATACAGCTCATGCCTATCTTTAAAATTTTGTCCTTTTATTTATTGTTGTTTGAACTAGAGGACACCTAGACCTATCCTCTTCCTTGAAATCAATTTATTGTTCATTCATACCACTCAACCAACCAGGACCGATATTTAAAGAAACCCATTCCTTAAGAAATCTCCCTCCTAAAGCAATCTAGAACCTTTGCCTCTTTATCTTAGCCTTTAATTAATTACAATTTATTTACAATGGAAAAAAATATTAACCAAGGGATGTCACAGTAACCCCCATTGGGGGGACCACCTTCCTCGATGTTTAATAACCATATACAACAAAAAATTATTTAGACCAAGCATTGTGGATTATGGAGATTTATATGCATAACTCTATACAACATTTACATTATTTTTACATTTGCTTCTACTCAAAAAATAAGAGAGGATATGTTGCCCACATATGGTGATCCATTTCCCACGTGGCTTCCTTGAGCATAAAGTGCGTCCACTACACTTTGACTTTCTCTATTTCTCAATTATGGAGCATGAACTACCTTTGATCCAGGATCCATCAAGGTTCTGATTGGAACTCTCCCTCTAGTTCTACCTATAACACAGACCAACCAATTACATGATTAACATCCTGCACATATCTTTTAAGAAATGAAATATAGAAAACATCATGCACTTTAATTGATGGAGGAAAAGACAGCCTATAGACCATTGCTTCTACCTTTCAAGTACTTCAAAAGGCCCAAAAAACCGTGGTGCCAACATGGCACATGCCCAAACTTGAAGGAGCTCTTATTAGGTCCAACTCGCAAGAAAACATGTTCCCCAACTTGAAACTCCTTATGAACTCTATGTCGGTCCGCATTTATCTTATTCATGTCCTTGCCACTTTTAAATTTCTTCTTATGGTTTGCATTTCCTACTCCATTTCTTTCAACATATCATGCCTAATAAGGAACATATTCACTAGATCTCCCCCACTAATAGGAGTGTTACAACTCCTCCCATAAAGTGCTTAAAATGGCCTCATTCTTAGCAACTCTTGATACCTATTGTTGTATGAAAATTCCACAACTGGAAGGTACTCTTACCACTTCTTAGGTTGGTGCATTACATACATTATTAGCATTTTTCAAGAATTTTTCTCGTTCTCTCTATTTTACCATTTGTCTGAGGATGATATGTTGTGCTAAAAGACAACTATGTTCCCAAGCCTACAATTAAATCTTTCTAAAAACTTGAAAAAAACTTGGCATCTTTATTCGAGATTATTTTCTTGTGAACTCCATGTAGTCTCACAATCTTCTTTATGAAAACTTAAGCCACCCGACTGGCTGAATTTGTATATTTAACAGCCACAAAGTGAGACATCTTGCTCAACTTATCAACCACTACCATGATTGCATCATGTTTCTTCAGAATCCTTGGCATCCCTGTAATGAATTCCATCAAAATCACTTCCCATTTCCATTTTGGAATGGGAATAGGCTACAATGATCAATTTGGGTACTTGCACTCAACTTTCACTTGTTGGCACTCTATGCATTTGGAGATAAAATTAGATACCTCTCTTTTCAAATTTGGCTGCTAATAATTTTTTTGGATGTCTGCTATAGTCTTTAGATATCCAAGGTGGAAATAATATGGCTTCACATTAAACTCTTTTAATATGAGTCTCTTCAAGTCACTACCACTTGGGACATAGATTTCGTTTTTGAATTTAATCAACCGATTTTCTGTGAGGCAATGTTCCTTACCTTCATTACCTTGAGATCCTTGTTATAGCTTCTTCTTGAATTGTTAATACTTTTCATCTTGTTGCCCAACGTTTTTTAATCTTTACTTCAAGATCCATCCCATAAGAACTTATGGCTACTATACCATGTATTTGCACTCTTCCACTAAGTGCGTCATCCACTTTCTTCTCCTTGCCTTCAATTTATTTGACCTCAAAATCAAACTTGTTGAGTGTGGCCACCCATCAAGCTTGTCAGTCATTTAATTTAGGCTTGTCAAACAAATATTTCAAGCCTCTGTGATCAATCATTACAATAAATTTTCTACCGGGGAGGTAGTGTCTCCACATTTTTAGGGCATGAACGATGGTAGCCAATTGCATATCATGAGTTAAATAATTCTGCTCATGTTCACTTAAATTTCGTGATTCGTAACAAACCACTTAGCCTTCCTGCATCAAGACTCCAGTAAGTCATTTCTTATAGGAATCCATGCATACAATGAAATCCTTTTAAGAATCTGTTATTCTTAGTACTAGTGCATTGGCTAATAGTTCTATTAGTTGATCAAAACTCGCAACACAATCAATTGTCCATTCAAACCTCTTGCCTTTATTTTGAAGAACAGTAATCGGGTGGGAAATCCTAGAGAAGTTCTTAATGAAAATCTTGTGATATCTTTCAAGTCCCATGAAGGACCTAACTCTAGCCAGATTCTTAGGTGTTGGTCATTCCATGATGTCCTTAACCTTCTCTGGATCAACTACTACTCCCTCCCTTGAGACAATGTGTCCCAAGTAATGAATTTGTGATTGAAAGAAATTACATTTATTAATATTTGCATAAATTTTATGTGCTCTTAGCAATTGTAGTACTACAACTAGATTTCCTTCATGCTCCTCCTTAGTCTTTCAATAGGCCAAAATTTCATAGACTATGACAAACTTATCCAAATAAGGGTGCAACATGTTGTTCATGACACAAATAAAAGTTGCAGGTGCATTGGTAAGCCCAAAGGGCACTACCACGAATTCATAAAGACCATATCTTGTTCTAAAGGTGGCTTTAAGGATATCCTCATCCTTTATGTCCACTTGATGATAGTTGGATCTTAGATCAATTTTGAAGAATACTACTGCTCCTCTTAACTAATCGAATAGATCATCAATCCATCATAATGGATACCTATTCTTGATGGTCACCTTGTTTAGTTGCCTGTAGTCAATTCTCAACCCGATTGTGTCATCCTTCTTAACAAACATAACTAGTCCTCCCCACAGAGACACATTTGGCCTTATGTAGCCCTTGTCCAACATCTCCTTGAGCTATAGCTTCAACTCAACTAATTTTGGGGTGCTTATTCTATACGAAACTTTGGATGTTGGAGATATTGTTGGCACTAATTCGATGGAAAATACTACTTCTTGATGAGGAGGAAAACTGGGAATTTCTTCAAGGAATACAATTAAAAGTTGTTGTAAAATAGGGTATTTCCTCAGGATGTTGTTGTCATCATCGTTAGCACTATGATTAGCTTCAATATTGCTGGATATTTACACAACAAATAAAAGGCATCCTTTTCTATAAATTCTCTTGGCTTACTGGATGAAATTAGTCTCACAAAGGTAGGTTTAAACTTTCCATATAATACTCTATGCTCTCCAACTTCATCCAGACATTCAATGGTCTTCCCAAAACAATATACCTTGGTTCAATGCACATATAACTAGTATATGCTCAACAATACATTGTATGCTCCCAATGGTAGGACGTTGATATTTGCAACCATTTACATCCCATTTAATTTGATTGGACAAATCCTCACTCAATACTTCACTCTTGTTTTTTGTTGCTTTTGGGTAGCATCAGATGTGCTCTAGCCATGAAATTTAGTGGAGAGGCTAAGGCACATGAGATATCCAAGACCCAGAAATTATTTGGAAAAATTCCACCCGGATGAAGGGTTATTAAAATAATTAATATTTTTAATGAGTTCCGAACTCTAAACTTCGGAAAATAAAAATATTAATGTGTATTAATAAAATATGGGTGAGAAAGTTCTAAGTGGAGAGGATCAAGCCAATTCTAATATTATCCATTGATTAGGGATTTAATCTTGGCTATTGAATCATCAATATGAAAATTATAAGAGGAGGCTTGAGGGTTAGTTGGAGACACACCAAGAGAGATCAATAATTCGATTTTCTGGGGCGAGGTTTGTTGAGGAAATCGAGTTAGTGATCAGTTGCAGTGAGGGGAAGTTCAGTAAGGGATTTCCATCTGAGGCTAAAGAATACATACCAGAGAGGCAGTGAAGTGTTGGGAGAGACAACGCAGGCCCTAGAACGGCTGACGCAGAGGCCGTAGAAGCCGACGTAGAGGATGTAGAGGGCCATAGAGGCTAATGCAGAAGCCATAGAGGGCTTGAGAGGCAACGATGGGGAGATTTTGTGGGGAAAACTAGGAGCTGATCAGTAGATTCTAAGCCAGGAGAGGGTGACGCATCTCCTGGAGGAGTGACATAGTTCCTGAGTAGTGTTTAGAGCAACTTTCACTATCCAGCATAGGGAACAGCCGGAGTTGTTGTGGGGTTTGATCATCTGGTTGTTGATTTTCTAGAATATCTATCTCAGGATAGAGGTACTACTATCAAGGATATTCTCTATTGGGTGAGCCATTTCTGGAACCCTGTTTGTATTCATGCAATCTTCTTAATAATACAAACCCTCTATATGCTACACTGGTTTTCTCGAATTGGGTTTTTCCGAGGACGATTATCCAAAAATAATTGTGTCCCTTGTGTTATTGTCTCATTTTACTTCAGTGCATGATCTGTATATTTATGAAGGATGTAGTAGTGTTTACTTCGATGTTTATGCAATTAAATAACTTGTTAATGTAAAGAACAAGTAGGGTGTTGTAAACCACTAAGTGCAGTAGGGGTTTCTGATGTGTTAGATTCAGGAATTTTCACATGGTATCAGAGAGATTGCAAATCATAGAAGATTGAATACACTAGCCGAGAAATATGAGAATTTGCAGCAAGGAAGAAGTTGTCTCAAGATACAGCGTTGTTCCAAAGTTGAAGAGGCAGGAGGAGAAGTGACACAATGTAGAGAGTGTGATGCGGAGTTTCACGCAGTGCCTACATCAGCATTCTGAGCTAGGAGAGGAAGACGCAGTAGCTGGGAGGAGCCCACGCACTAGTTGCATCATCCATTAAGGCCAGTGCAGAGGAATAGGAGGGAAGATTAGGCTCACACAGAGCCACATCATCTTTCTCAGCCAGGATGGATTGACGCAGTTGACCAGGAGGAGAAAATTCCACCCACGCAGAGATTGCGTAGAGCCTAAAGGGCTCGGATTCTTGGAGTTGCTGAGGTTAAGGGAGTTGTGTATATTTTGATTTAGGGAGTTGGTGGGATGTTGTTTTTGTTGGTGTAGAATAGTGTCTAAGGATACTGAACTAAGGTAGAGGGAAGCACTACCTCGATATCTTTTTATCCGAGAAATCTAGATTTGGGTTGCAACGACAAAGGAGGATTGGAGTTGAGTGATTTGACAGTTGGTCAGAGGATTTCCTAGAGGGAAATCAGGACTTAGAGGGAGTCTAGAGAAGAGAAGAAGAGATGGTAGTAAACAGATTGAGGGATCATGACAGATTGGACAGGGATTCCAATTTTGTCATCTCAAAGGCCAGGATCCTAGCAATCCTAGATAAATCATATCAAGGACTATGCCTTGAGAGTAGTAGTTGTCCAAGTTGACCCTGATGCAAATGAGAAGAATGAGGAGGCCCAGGCGAAGGTGAAATGCATGATCCTATATGGGGTCAAAGATCATGTAATACCACATATTGTTGAGAAGAACACAACAAGGGAGATGTGGTAGACGTTGACCACCTTATACCAGGGCTCTTCTGTGTCATGGAATATGTTATTGGAGAATTAGTTGAGTTCATATTAGATGCAAAAAGGAGACAAGATAAATCCATTCCTTCTCAAGTTGCAAGGAATTCGTGATCATATTACTTCCATGGGGTCTACACCGAATCCAAAGTTCATGGTCAGGACTACCCTGAATGCAGTCTCTCAGGAGTGGGAGATGTTTGTCCAAAGCATTTTGGGCAGAGAAACTCTACCCAGTTGGGAGGAGATGTGGGAAGCTCATCAACAAGAAGAGCTCAGAGATTTACCAAGGTGAGAATTAGTGGTAAGGTAGTTTGAATCAAGAAGGAGGAGGAGGAGGATGTAGCTCTCACATCTACGAGATAGCAGGGGCTACAAAAGAGGAAGAGGAAAGACATCTCCAACGTCAAGTGCTTCAACTGTGGGGAACTTGGACATTATTCCTCTCAGTGCCCCATAAAGAAAGGCAAGGGAGAAGCTTCTAACTCTAATGCTTTTGCAGCAAAGGCGGAGAAGGGTGTCAAGACTGATGATGATTGTGCCATGAGTGCTCATGCGCCTCTAGAGAAGAGGTGGGGAGACATGGAGTTGTGGTCAAGAGGACTACATGCTACAACAAGATCCATGATGTGCCCAAACTCTTGGATCACATATGGCTATGGGAGCCCTTAACGACAGTAGCATGATGAGAGGTGTCAGGTGGCGAAAGGTGTGATGGAGTAGCAACACAGTGCTAGAGTACAAAAGTATATAGCATCACAGTGGAGGTTGCAGCAACGCAAGAGGCACAAAAGAGGTTGCAGCAGTGTAGTGGCAGTAGAGGGAGCACAGGATAGCAGAAGAGGTAGTTTTAGCATCATTAGGCTTCCATACTAACCAGGATGTCATCATTTGGGTGAATTCAGTTACTTACTTCTCGGTAACTGATTTTCAGATCGACAGTTAACAATGGCAGTGCTATGGGCATCATGAGGTAGCATTTTGAGAGGGAATTGTAGTACAAATGTAGTAGTGTCATGGGCAGTAGTACATGAAGTAGCAGTGCAGTGGATGTGCAGCAGTAGGCCAAGCATCAGCACAGAGGACCAATGCAGAAGATCAGTGTGATGATTTTATGGTGACGCATTGCTAGATCACATTCCTCGCTAAGAGGGAGTATTTATTTTGGGTAGCATCGAATGTGCTCTATCCATGAAATTTGGTGGATAGGCTAAGGCACATGAGATATCCAAGACCTAGAAATATTTTGGAGAAATTCCACCTGGATTAAGAGTTATTAAAATAATTAATATTTTTATTGAGTTCCTAAGTCTAAACTTAGGAAAATAAAAATATTAATGTGTAGTAATAAAATATGGGTGAGAAAGTTCTAAGTGATGAGGATCAAGCCAGTTATAATCTTAGCCATTGATTAGGGACTTAATCTCGATTTTTGAATTGTCAATGGGAAAAATATAAGAGGAGGCTTGATGGTTAGTGGGAGACACACCAAGAGTGATCAAGAATTAAATTTTTTGGGGCAAGGTTTGGTGAGGAAATCAAGTTAGTGATCAGTTGTAGTGAGGGGAAGTTCAGAAAGAGATTTCCATCCAAGGCTGAAGAATACATAGAAGAGAGGTAGTGAAGTACAGGGAGAGACAATGCAGGCCCTAGAAGTGCTGACACAGAGGTTGTAGGAGTTGACATAGAAAATGTGGAGGGCCATAGACGCTGACACAAAAGTCGTAGAGGCTAACATAGAAGCCATATAGGCTAACATAGAAGCTGTGGAAGCTAGCGTGGAAGTTGTAGAGGGATTCAGAGGTAGCACTATGGAGAATCTGTGGGGCAGAATGGGAGCCGATCAGCATATTCTGAGCTGGGAGAGGGTGACACAGTTCCTGAATAGTGTTTGGAGCAACTTTCATTGTCCAACATAGGGAACAACCGAAGTCATTACAGGGTTTGATCATCTGGTCGTTGATTTTCTGGAATATCTATCTCCAGATAGAGGTACTACTGCCGAGGATATTCTTTTTTGGGTGAGAAAATTTTGGCACCTTAGTTGTATTCACGAAATCTTCTTAATAATACAAAGCCTCTATATGTTGCACAGGTTTTCTCAAATTGGGTTTTTTCCAGGGACGATTTTCCAAAAATAATGGTGTCCCTTCTGTGATTGTCTCGGTTTATTTCAGTGCATGATCTGTATATTTGTGAAGGTTTCAATAGTGTTTACTTCGATTTTTATGTAATTAAATAACTTGTTAATGTAAAGAACAAGTAGGATATTGTAAACTAGTAATTGTAGTAGGGGTTCCTGATATGTTAGATTCAAGAATTTTCACATTGTATTGGAGCGATTTCAGATCATAGATGACTGAAGACACCAGCCGAGAAATCTGAGAATTTGTAGTAGAGAAGCAGTTGTCCTGAGATAACATTTTTCTAGAGCTAAAGAGGCAAGAGGATAAGTGATGCAGTGCAGAGAGTGTGACATAGAGGTTCACACAGTGCCTGCATCAACATTCTGAGCCAAGAGAGGAAAACCTAGTAGCTGGGAGGAGCCCATGCAATAGTTGCATCAGCAATCAAGCCTAGCGCAATGGCAGACGAAAGAATATCAGGCTCACGTAGAGCCAAATCATCTTTCTCGGCCAGGAAGGATTGGCACAGTTGGTAGGGAGAAGAAGATTCAACCCACATAGAGATTGTGCAGAGCCTGAAGGGCGCATATTCCTTGAGTTTCCGAGGTTAAGGGAGTTGTGTGGATTT
Organism: Pinus tabuliformis; assembly: GCA_031772625.1. NCBI lineage: Eukaryota > Viridiplantae > Streptophyta > Pinopsida > Pinales > Pinaceae > Pinus > Pinus tabuliformis. Next base: position 1,136,904,033 of record CM062819.1, on the reverse strand, counting down.
TGATTTGGGGAGCTGGTGGGATGTTATTTATGTTATTGTACAACATTGTCTAAGGAGACTGAACCAAGGTAGAGGGAAGCACTACCTCGACAGATTTCTATCCAAGAAAGCTAGGTCCAGGTTGCAGCAGAAAAGGATGATTAGAGAGGAGTCATTCAAAAGTTGAACAAAGGATTTCCTAGAGGGAAATCAGGACTCAGAGGGAGTCTAGAGAAGAGGAGAAGAGATGGAAGTGAACGGATTGAGGGATCAGAACAGATTGGATGGGGCTTCCAATTTTGTCATTTGGAAGGTCAGGATCCTAGCAATCCTAGATAAACATCACATCAAGGACTATGCCTTGAGAGTAATAGTTGTCCCAGTTGACCCTAATGCAAATGAGAAGTATGAGGAGGCCAAGGCGAAGGTGAAATGCATGATTCTAGATGGGGTCAAGGATCATGTAATACCACATATTTATAAGAAGAACGCAACAAGGAAGATGTGGTAGACGTTTACCACCTTATACCAGGGCTCTTCCGCGCAGTGGAAGATGTTATTGGAGAATCAAGTGAGTTCATATTAGATGCAAAAAGGAGAGGAGATAGATCCATTCCTTCTCAGGTTGCAAGGAATTCACAACCAACTTAGTTCCATGGGGTCTACACCAGATCCAGAGTTCATGGTCAAGATTGCTCTGAATGCAGTCTCTGAGGAGTGGGAGACATTTGTCCAAAGTTTTTCGGTAGAGCAACTCTTCCTAGTTGGGAGGAGATGTGGGCAGCTCTTCGACAAGAAGAGCTCAGGAGATTGACCAAGGCGGGAAGTAGTGGTAAGGGAGTTCGAATCAAGAAGGAGGAGGAGGAGGATGCAGCTCTCACATCTGCGGGACAACAGGGGCTACAGAAGAGGAAGAAGAAAGACATCTACAAGGTTAAGTGCTTCAACTGTGGGGAGCTAGGACATTATGCCTCTCATTTCCCTTGAAAGAAAGGAAAGGGAGAAGCTTCTGACTCTAAGGCTTCTCTAGCAAAGGCAAAGAAGGATGTCGAGACTGGTGAAGATTATGCAATGAGTGCTCATGTGCCTCTAGAGAAGAGGTGGGGAGACATGGAGTTATAGTCAAGAGGACTACATGTTGGGGCAGGATCCTTGAGGTGCCCAAACTCTTGGATCACATATGGCTACAAGTGCCCTTAACAATAGTAACATGATGACAAGTGTTCGGTAGAGCAAGGTGTGATGGAGAGGTAAGGCAGTGCTAGAGTGCAGAAGTCTATAGCAGTGTAGTGGAGGTTACAATAGTGCGAAAGGCACAAAAGAGGTTGCAGTATCATAGTGGTAGTAGAGGGTGTTAGGTTGTGTTATATTCTTTCGAAAACTAGCCCACATAGTTAACTGGGAGGTTAGAGTGGGCCCAAAATGCCCCCTTCGTTGTACGAATTACATAGTGGGGGGGTCACAGGGGGTTTGAGGGGTGCAGGTAACCCCCCTCTATGGGGTTCAGGGTAGTGCTCCCAAAAATTTTGTTTGTTGGACCCTATATTAGGTTGGGTGGACCTATCTATGGTTTTGTGCATGTTTTTCGCACATGGTTTTGGACGCGATGGTTTTCAGTCCATGGTTTTGGACACGATGGTTTTCGGTCCATGGTATTGGATTCTTCGGCATGTATAAATATGTATTGTAACATTGAAATGAACATAACAAAAAGGAAAGCTAGTAGTCACAGTTTTGGGATCTAGGGGAAAATCTATGTGTATATGTGCTTTATGTGTTATGCTCTCGCATTGTTTATTTTCTGTGTTTTAGAATTCATATGCAGGTAATTTCTGTACAGGGTTAAAACCTACAAAGGGAGAAAAGGATAGTAGTAGAGGTAGCTTCAACATCATGAGGCTTCCAGACTAACCAGGATGTCAGTGTTCGGGTGAAGTCAGTTACTTACTTCTCAGTAACTGAGTTGCAAAGCAACAGTTAGGAGTGGCAGTGCTATGGGTAGCATGAGGCAACATTTTGAGAGGGAGATGTAGTACAGATGTAGCAGTGGTAGTGGTAGTTTTGTGGGCAGCAGTATAAGAAGTAGCAGTGTAGTGGATGTGGGGCAACAGGCCAAGCATCAACACAGAGGATCGATGTGGAAGATCAGCATGATGCTTCAATGGTGAAGCATTACTAGAGCACATTCCTCACTAAGAGGGAGTGTTGATTTTGGGTAATAGAGGATGTTCTCTAGTCATGGAATTTGGTGGAGAGGCTAAGGGATATGAAATCTCCAAGACCCATTTGGAGAAATTCCACCTAGATGAAGATTTATTAAAATAATTAATATTTTTAATGAGTTCCTAAGTCTAAACTTAGGAAAATAAATATATTAATGTGTATTAATAAAATATGGGTGATAAAGTTCTAAGTGACGAGGATCAAGCCAATTCTAATATTAGTCAATGATTATGAGCTTAATCTCGGTCATTGAATCGTCAACAGGAAAAGTATAAGAGGAGGCTTGAGGGTCAATTGGATACACACCAAGAGAGATCAAGAATTCAATTTTCTGGGGCAAGGTTTGCTGAGGAAATCAAGTTAGTGGTCAGTTGCAGTGAGGAGTAGTTCAGCAAGGGTTCTCCATCTGAGGCTAAATAATACATAGGCAAGAGGTAGTGAAGTGCTGGGAGAGACAATGCAAGCCCTAGAAGGGTTGACGCAGAGGTCATAGGAGCTGACGTAGAGGATGTAGAGGGTCGTAGAGACTGATGCAAAATCTGTAGAGGCTAACACAGAAGCCGTATAGCCTGGCACAGAAGCCATAAAGGGATTTAGAGGCAACACTGGGGAGATTCTGTGTGGAAGAATCAGAGCTAATTAGCATATTCTGAGCCAGGAGAGGGTAACGCAACTCCTGGAGGAGTGACGCAGTTCCTGAGCAATGTTTGGAGCAACTTTCACTGTCCAACATAGGGAACAATTGGAGTCTTTATTGGGTCTAATCATCCAATTGCTGATTTTTCAGAATATCTATCTCTGGATAAAGGTACTACTGCCGAGGATATTATTTGTTGGGTGAGCAATTTCTGGCACCTTAGTTGTATTCACAAAATTTGCTTAATAATACAAACACTCTATATGTTTCACTGGTTTTCCCGAATTGGGTTTTTCCGGGGACGATTTTCCAAAAATAACGGTTTCCCCTGTTTTATTGTCTCAGTTTATTTCAGTGCATGATCTGTATATTTGTGAAGGTTGCAGTAGTGTTTACTTCGATGTTTATGCAATTAAATAACTTGTTAATGTAAAGAACAAGTAGGAGATTGTAAACCAATAATTACAGTAGGGGTTTCTGATGTGTTAGATTCGGGAATTTTCACATTTTTGTCCTTGTGGCTATTTTAACTAGCCAAGACTCATTGTGTGCTTCCTTATTTAGTGCACATTTCTTAACAACAATGGGGTTGATGTAACTAAAATTTGAACCAGGGTCAATTAAAATTGAAATGTTTTGGTCATAATTCATACCATCCATCTATTTAATCGGTGATTGACGATCATATTTGAGATTATCCACTGCTACGTAAATTATAGGCATACTTTGAGCTATGTGCCTTGATTATCTCTACCTCCTATGCATTGTACCAGCTCGGGCCAACATGCTTGTGTTGTGAGAAATATTTCCTTAAGTTATTTCCTCCATAATTCAAACACTTATATGGACCCTTCTCATAAATTTTGGCTTAATCTTTAGTAAAATGGCCTCTTCTAGCAGTGTTGGACTTCTACTAGTTTTCTATGTTAATTGGTGTTGCACTTGCTCCCTTAGTTTCCTTTTGCATTTTCCCTTTAAACTTGGCAATGCCCTTGAATTTCCAAAATGATTTATATTTAGGCCTATGCCAAGACTACTCATAACAGTTATTCAATTTCCAAATTAGGTCCTCCAGTGACTTGGGCTAATCAAACTCGATTCTATCCTTGAAAGGTTGTGGTAGTCTATTGACATGCGTATAAATCTTTGATTTCTCTTCCTTAAGGTATGGAACATACCTTAGAAATTATAATAATTTTATGGTGTACTCATCATCTTTCATTTCCCCTAATCTGAGCTCATAGAACTCCTTTGCCCTGCTATTGAAGTATCTCTAAGAGAGATACTTTCTCCTGAAATACACATAAAACTCCTTCCAAGAAAATTCTTCTTCCCTTATTCCCTTTACACTTTTCATATCTTCCCACCATATTCAACCTTGCCTCTTAGGATGAAAGTGGCTACCTTTGCTTTCATGTTTACTGAATAATCGAGGATTCAGAAAAAATTTCTTCATTCCTAGCATCCAAGCTTCGACATCCTCTAATTTTCTCATATCTCCATGAAAGGTAGAAGGCTTAGCCTTTTTAAACTCTTATGGTATATATTCTTTTTCCCTTGTTCTCCCATGATGATGATGGTAGTGATGATGATTTGGCATTCTTTGAGTATCATCATACTACTGCTCATGGGTCCTTGAGTTCCCTTTTGGGTTACTTAACAGAGTGCCTCCTTTCATGGTGTTTTCACTAGAAAAATGGTGGCTCTTTCTAGATATGCTCTAATTTTCCTGTTGGTTCTTTCTTCTTTCTCTAATGGGCTTTTCCTGTCTCTATGGTTGGTCCCCAACTCATGTTTCCTATGTATTTGTAAGTCTGATAGGATTTGTAGTATGACTGCATTGACTTCAGCTTTCTTTTCTTACACTTTGACAAGCCTCTCCTTGTCTACTTTACAAATCCTTATTTCTAATCTCATGCTTATCAACGTGCCCATCCAATCAGGAGAGTCTACCCATCCTCATTATTTAACTGATATTTCCTCTTCATGTCCATGTTGTGATTGATTAGAGCTGTACTACCCCATTTTACTATTCTTTCCTTGGTTTGTTGGTTTTATAATGTACCACCCTTTGTTGGTATAAAGCTAGTTGTAACATTACACTTTAGTTAATGCATGAGTATCAAAAACACATACAAATCATCAATATTATGCTACTTGCAAATATCACAATAAAATACACTGAGCGAAAAATATAACCAATACAAAAACAACCAGTTCATGATGCTCAGTACAAGGCTTTAAGGCCTCACCATATCTCCCAAAGTCCACTATCAAACCTTTTCTTGTCAATTCTACGATAGAGCCCTTCCATTCCAAGTGTTGAAACTTGAAGCTTTGATGCCACTCCATAACATACCCCCTACTATCCCCAACCCTAACTAAGGGTAGAAAGAGGCATTTACTATGCTAACCCAATCTCCATGGTCCAGTTATGGAAATGGGGTCCAATTTTTTACATTTTCTTCTACTCTTGAGAAACTCAAAACAAATACCATCGCATTTTTCTCGCCAAACTGATTTCGAAGATATAAATTTTACTCTAATCTGACTCCTAGATCCAAAGATATGTCCATCCAGGTATTATCCATTTAATTAGTGAGACCTCACCAACCTGCCATGTGGCACTTGTTTGGCCCCCATGCAGAAATCCCAATAGACCTATCTTTGCCACATTATGATATTGCCATAACTATTGACCCATTCATTTTGGTCACATAATACCCCACTAGACAATGAGTGTGACCCAATCTGTGAGACATATATGCTATGAGAGAGTTATTGCAGGTGTGCACTCCCCCCTGCCCTGCTCGAAGGCCACATCACCTCAAAAGCACTCTCACCAACAAATTTATACCATGTTGCATTCAAAATCCCCATGGAGGAACCTATGAGGAAGAGCCTCTAGGGTCATACAACATCCATGGACACACTTCATCGATGACCTAAACTTATCTTGCCCAAGCATTTGGTTGATGCACCCAATCATATGGATTATGGGGGCTCTAGCCTTCTAACTCCTCTGGGTCTTGAACTTCAACCCACAATGCTTACACTAGGAATGGTTTGAGAAGCAATCCCATCCTACAAGCTTAGTCAAGGTGGTTCTAATAAAATGTTTGTATTGAGACTTAGCTCCCAATACATAGGTCATCAAGGCTTAGCCCTGCTTAATCATTGTAAAAAATAGCTTGAAACTAGTGTTTTTCAAGGGAGTGTCCCTTTAATGCCTGCTATATTAATTCCATCCACTCAAGACTAAGACTTAGAAACTAGGACCCACTCATCTCATTATTTTTCTTACAGTCAATTAATTAATTAGCAAAGGTTGTAAACCACTTCATACACATGACACATAGACCAACCTATAGACTTAGGAAGATTACATGAATAACCATTCCTGAAGGAATACATTTGAGATTTTTTCTATGCATAAATTCCCCAGGAAAATGAAGCATTCCATAAAGTATGTAAATACAATAATGGCATTCTTGCTCATACATACAACACCCCCATCATTAACATATTATTGTTTTAACATAATACACAGAGACACAATACACACAAACACATAAAATGGCTATATACTTATCTTATAAGAGATCTGGAAACTGAGAGTGGGACTCTAAGTCTCCACCCAACCAAAGAAAATCTACAACCATAGTTACCTATAGTTGTCACCTCCGAGTCGAATTCCAGTGCTTATTCGGCTTTTTAGGGGAAACTTAATTAATATTATAACTAAAATAGGATGCCACAAGACCACTCTACCTTCATCCACAAACTACAAAACCTTTCGCTCAATATTTTTAGACATAAATAACACCCATGCTAAGATATCATGGTACAAAGAGTCCCAACTCACTTTCACGAGAAGGGAGTCCACATCAAGGGAAAGCTCGTTAGTGGATAAGCTACTAATGGGAAAAGAGGTCACCTCTCTAGGTGGTTCATCAGTGAGTCGAACACTAGAGCTTCAGCCCTAAGGCAACTACTAGTGGTTCAACAACCCTCACAAGCATCTAAGTGGCTCTTCCCAATCTAGTAGGTTCATCAATCCACAAGCTTCCAATGGGTTCTTCAACCTTATAGGAAAGTCACTACTCTATAATGTTGTTACCAACAAGCCTCTGTGAGGGTTCTTCAGTTGGTTTCTATATCTCTAGAGATTTCTTTCTACCAAATATGATCTCTACTCTCTTAGTTTTATCACCTCCACCCTTGCAGGAATATTTCTTACAGTGTTGTTATTGCTTCCTCTCCTCTGTTATGTATATGCATGAGAAGGTAGTCAAAATGTGTTCTCCCCTTCCACTGTCTCTACACATGATAGAATGAGATATTTTGTTCCTCGTTACGTATACATATGTGCATCATGTGGGGATGTGTGTGCTTCCAAGTGGACTAAATGTATGTTTCCTTCCCAGTTCCACGGCAGTCAACCACACACTAAGATAGCGCAACCCATGCTTGTCTTTAAATTTATGTCCTCTTCTTACTTGTTGTTGGAGCCAGAGGACACCTCAACCTATCCTCTTATTTTTAGTTAAATTTATTATTCATCCAACCCACTCAACCAACCAAGACTGATATTAAAACAAATCATTCCTCCAATAATCTCCCTCCTCAAGAAATATATAATATGTGTCCCTTTTCCTCAGCCTTTAATTAGTTACAATTTATCTACAATGGAAAAAAATATTAACTAGGGGATGTAACAACTACTCAACAAGTTTCATATATCTACCTACATAAATGATAGTAGACACTTCTCTTGGTAGTTATTGAGTCATTGCATACATCACAAAAAAATGACAAGTGAATTATAACAAACTAAAAATTATAAATTGTATGGTTTAGGATTAAAGCAGAGAAATAGAGTCCTACTGCCATTTCTAAGGAGGAGGTAATGAGTTATGACAGTTGTTTTCTTCTTGTTTTGAAAATTTGGGATGAAGTTTAATTTAATGGGGGGGTGAATGTATTGCCTTATTTTACCTTTATTATGAGGCCAAGACATTCAATCTTACCTTGAATTTGAGGTTTCATTAAGGGGTGCACATTAAGGTGGGCACCTTGATCCTTAGTCATCATTAGTCTCACAACAAGGGGAAACCTAAGAGTTAATGGTTATCTCCATTGTCATACCTATGGTCCCTTTAATTAGTCAAATATACTTTAAGGGAAAGAATTTTGGCACTCTTGGAACTGCAGGAAGATTTCTTGAAAGGAATAATCCGTTTGGCACCGTCGGTCTCAGGAAACTGAAAGATACTTGAAGGGCAAGTATTATGGAACCGTTGGAACTATGTGAAGAGTTCTTAAAGGGAACAACAAACTTGGAATCCTTGGTATTGAGAAACATAAGGATACTTACAGGGAAAGCGTTGTCGGATCCTTGGAACTGTGGGAAGAGTTCTTGAAGGGCATAATCAACTTGGCACCCTTAGTTTCAAGAAGGAAAATGATACTTGAAGGGAAAGTGTGGTGGCACGCAATCAAATTTGCACCCTTCATATTAAGAAATAGAAAAGTAAATCTAATGTCAAGATAATGGGACTAAGCACATAAGTTAATGAGTACATTGAAAGTGAGTTTAGAGTAAAATTTTATTTAAAAATTAGAAAAACTAGGAAAAGTGGATTTTTGGGGTTGGATTTAAATCAAAATTTAGAAAAATTAAATCAAAAAATTATATTTTGATAAATTATTTTAGCTATCCTAAAATATGTGGGGAGAATATTCTAAATTGAAAATAATAAAAAATAAAATAAAAAGATATAGAGTTATAAAATCTCTTAAGGTGGAAGTGAGAATGAGATAAAAAGAGTCAATTCACAAATTAAGAAAAATTATATTCAAGATAAACCTCCATGTGGAAAAGCATAGAATTGAGATCAAGTGACAATTAAGGGAAGAAAATAATAAATGAAGGGAATTGAAATAAAATAATAAAATAAATAAGTTTGTATGAAAATGATAAATAAGGGAAGTTAGAGAAAACTAATAAATAAAGGAATTTTAAAAATAATAAAATAAAGGAAGTTAGAAACCCAGAAGGTGTAGAATAGATGGTGATGGGGTGTACTATTAAGTCACTCTATGATGTGAAGGTCACCAGTTCAAAAATTTGTGGGTAAAAATCCAGCCATGTTAAGAGCTAGTGTGGCCTAGGCCAAGTGTGATTCCCCAGTGATTTTGATGGCTTAGATGCCCCTGGGTCATGATTTCTCAAGCCACAGGTTAAGCTTGATGTAATCCATAGAGAAATCGGACAACTTGAAAAACAAAAAAAGGTAAAAGAAGTTAGAAGAAAATATTAAAAAAATGCATATTATAATTAATAGACGAAATGTTCCTTTTTTGGGCACTTTTTTTGGTTAACTTAGTCCAAAAAACGATACAGATGTTTAAGAATCATAATTTTAAATTATTTAATTCACAACGAGTGTGGGCATTGAATCCATTTATGAATTCAAAGTGCATTTTAAATAATAAGAAATCACAATCTTACTCAAAATTGTATTGTTGCATTATGGCCAAAAAAAGCCATTTTGTATGTTAGCCAGAGTATGATCTAGGTCTGGGTGTGATGAAGGACCCTTCCAAGACCTTTTACTTTTGTGATGTGTTAAATTGCATTTTTAAAAGAACATTAATGAATACATCTACATACTGTAAAGAACAGGAACATGACAATCGTCAGCACATGAAATAACAAGACGTTGATAACGGAGTTTGTCCAGGAGGGACTACCTCTCTGGGCCCTCGTGTCAAGATGGTGTAGGCCACTGCATTAAGTGTTGTCAATAGTGATGATGTACAAAGAGATGATGTCGCTATCACACAAGTAAAATTTCCTCACACAGGAGTGGTGCCAAGATTTGTTCCACTACATGAACTCTCAGTCAAAAGACTCCTATCAGTATGACACAAACTCATGCATGATGAGCATCCTGCCAACATGGCATAAAACAGATCTCAATGCAAAGATACATGACGAAAACATGAGTATCCCATCAACATACAACAAAGGGATCTCAAAACATAACATGACGAATCATGACACAAGTAGATCACATAGATGATTCTGCATCACATCAAGCAGGAATCATGAAAAAAAGTAATAAACAAGATCCCACTACAAGCATCAACAAGGATCTATGCAGCACGATGCATAGCAAAAGAAGTACATGAACACATTACATATACCTCACAACCAAGGGCCATCTGAAGAAGCGAATGTCAAACTGCTGAAGCTATTCAGACCATCAATCTCGTGGCATCAATCGCATGAAAATGACTGCTCGCACATGAATGTTGACACCTACACTCCACTTAGAATAGTGGTTCTAAATGAAATGAGAAAATGAGAAATTTGAACGCACGATCAGATGTGTGGCATTGAATAGTGAAAAATCGACTGTCGAATTTCTGAATTCTGAGAAATTGAGAATCTGGGGCTCAAAGAATCTTTTACATTCCCACTAGGCTCCTCAAAGATTCTGCTCCATGGGTGGACTGGAAATCTACAACTCGAAAGGAAAATCTGACCTCGCCATTGCGATACGAAAAACCATGAAAAACGACTGTAAACTTGGCTATATTCCGACATGGAGAAAAATTACCTCCTCAAGAAAATTTCAAAGATCATGGTTCCATTCCCTGTTTTTGCAGCGGTCATGGTTCCACCTGCATATTGAAAAATGGCTGAAAAATGTAGAACTCTAATGGAGAAACATACAATGAAATTGCATTCATGGTGTCGAGAAGCGCTGAAACCATATAAAATTTGTCATATTCTGACAAAGTGAAAATTCGTCCCTCCTGCAAAATGTTGCCTTGAACTGCGTGCACTACCTCCCCCTCCTGGGCACACTAAAAAAACTGCTTTTAAGTATAAAATGGGTGACAAATTTCCCACTAAATCTATTATGGCATGTTAGTTGGAGATTTGCTTAATAGGGAGGAGGTCGGGAGGTCAAACCCCGCCTCCTCCATTTTTATACATCGAATTTTTTTTTGGTTTACACAACCCCTTAATTAAGTTTATGGGTTGGGTCAGGCCCGCCCACTGTACCCACCTCCTACTAGCGTCATATACTTATGGTGGTGGTTTTTTTTGGGTGTGGTTGGGTCTATGCCCCAAGGGCTGGCCCACCACCCACTCCATGTTTAATGTCGTTGGGAGTTCCGTTGTGTGGGGTGGCGGAGTCATGGCCGCCCACCCCTGTTTCCATTATTGTGATGATAGTTCCATGGGAGGAGCTAGGGGTCGTGACCTGCCCCTCCACCAAATTTATTATATGATATGGTTATGAAGGTTGGGGGCTGGCAGGGTTGGTGGCCCCCACCCCTTTTTTTCTTATATTTTTTTGTTTTAATAAAAAAATGCACATTTTCTTGGAAATTCATTTTTGGACCGAACGAGTCATTTTAACGAGGCAACAATTTTTCCCGGAATCTGGCCAAAGTTGGCTGGATTCCGTCCACGAAGAAAGTTGAAATTGTGGCCTCCTTAGGCTTGCCCAGTTAGTAAAAGTCAACCCAACTTTGATTGCTTCTAACTTTCGCATACGAACTCAGTTTGACAAACCATTCACACTGCCATGATCAAGATGACGAGATATACGGACTGTTTTTGGTTCGAGCATAATCCAAACACTTCAATTTTTTAGCTTTCCTGAGTCCTCTTTGTCCTGTGTGTGTCTCTGGAGCCACCTAGATCAATCCTCCCCACTAAGGAGCTTTTGGTCCTCAAAAAGCATGAAAAATAATCTGCAACTTTTCTCTACCTTGTCTGCATCACAAGCATCCTGAAAAGGTCTCACTTCCCTCTCCTTTGGAGCCTTAAGCGATGAGCTGACACCTGCAATCTCTGCAACCTATAGTACATTGTTTTGTAATTTACATGCTTGACTTTCATGGCCAACTAATGACCCAAGCGTCCTACACTTGCCACAAGTTTATAACACATACTCGATGGTCAAGTTTACATCAAGAGGGTTGCAATACCCTAGCTATGACAACAAGGCCAACCTATCATTGTTGCTTCAACAAGTGATGGAAAACACGTCATCACTACAACACATGATTTACAAAGATAAGGCCAACACTATTTTTTCTTTCGACAAGTGATGGAAACATGAAATCACTTTCACAGTTTAACATGCAACTCAAAATAAGACCAGATATCATTGTTGCTGAACAAGTGATGGAAGACACATCATCACTTTTACATTTTAAAATTCAACAAATGATTTACAAAAGCACGACCACGAAATGACAACATGTCTAGAAACCATTTTTCACTTATCAATGTGAATGGGTTGCCTCCCTATGGTGGTTTTTCTTGTCGAACAATCCTTTCACCTGGTTCATGCACCGACACTTTGTCTTTAAGGCCTTATTCTAGATGAAGCCTCCAACAAGTGGCTCTTTGATGGCCACTTCTATTGCAATGACTGTAATAGGTTTTCTTCCTCTAGACCTACTTAACATGTTTCTTTACTTGGTGTTGAGAGGACCTTTCACACCTCATCCTTTTGTGTGTTGTCATTCTTTTCCAACACTTAGAAAATGTATGGTTATGTAATCCACAAAAGGCACATGTTTTTTGATTCCATGTTTTACGTTCATTATTACAAACATGATTATGATTAACATGAAAATTCGAATGTCGAGAGTGGTTATACCTTTCCTTGTTATTTCTGGTGTAAGTATGGTGATGAGAGCTTGCCTCAGCTCTTTCCTTGCAATGGAAACTGCCATGGGATGATGGGATGTGTTCCCAACATTCTCTTTCCTCGACAATTTCGATGATGTCTCGGAAGAATTTGACACCTTCGAGCATTCTCCTTTGGTGTATCTCGAGCCTGAAAATTGAGGTCTCTGTATAACCTCCAATGGTCGAGTTATGCCTTGGTTTTTAACACCAAGTTCTTTCTCCTCCTCATGCCTCATCCTTGTAAGAAGCTTCATGTTTGTCCTTGTAATTGGGATCTCCACATCTCCAACAGAAATCATACTATGTGGCAACGAAACCGAAAGTAAATAAACATCTTTTACCTCTGTCGATTTGGAAATAACTGATGAGGGCCTCTTAATATTTGTTGTTGGTGGCTTGCTAGTTATCATGGTGCATTCCCCAAATTGTTTTATGACATACCCAAGTCTTGTTCGACAGGGCAATTCTTCTACTTTGATGGGGTTGACAATGCCTTAGCCATTAACGCCCAAGCCTTTCCCTTCATACCCCATTTTCTTCAATAGTTTGGAGCCAATTCCTATGGTATGATTTTCAAAAACAGCAAAATCATCATCAGGACACATACATGAATTCATGGAATTACATTTTACCTCACATGGGTCAGGCTACAACTTTTCCAAGGCCTCATCCTTTTCTTGCAGCTATCATAGAAAACTTATTTTCCTCTTTCTCCTCATGTAGACGCATCTTCAATTCAACGTTCTCTGTTTGAGGATTCTGCTTGTTGTGCTTCAGTTCTTCTAGGGCCTCTTCCATGGCTTGCAACTGAAGTTGCAATCGCTCATTTTCATCTATCTCTTTCTGTAGAGTTTCATACATTATTTCCACCCTTTTGGAAATTTTGAGCATGGTCTCGTACATCGCTTTTTCATCCTTTGTCGCTACACGTTCCATTGTTCATGCTACAATTCACATCAATGCAAAGACCGCTCCGATACCACTTGATCCAGGTCCAGGTGTGACGAAGGACCTTTCCAAGACCTTTTACTTTTGTGGTGTGTTAAATTGCATTTTTAAAGAACATTAATGAATACATTTGCATACTGTAAAGAACGGGAACATGATAATCGTCAACACATGAAATAACAAGACATTGATAACAGAATTCGTCCACGAGGGACTACGTCTCCGGGCCTCTGTGTCAATATGGTGTGGGCCACTGCATTAAATAATGTCAATAGTGATGATGTACATTGAGATGATTTCGCTATCATACAAGGAAAATGCCGTCACACAGGAGTGGTGCCAAGAGATGTTCCACTACACGAACTCTCAATCAAAAGACTCCTATCAGTACAACACAAACTCATGCATGATGAGCATCCCACCAACATGGCATAAAAGGGATCTCAATGCAAACATAAATAAATAAGGGAAGTTAGAGAAAACTAATAAATAAAGGAATTTTAAAAAATAATAAAATAAAGGAAATTAGAAAACCACAAGGTGTAGAATAGACGGTGATGGGGTGTACTGTTAAGTCACTCTATGATGTGAAGGTCACCAATTCAAAAAATTGCGGGTAAAAATCCACCCATGTTAAGGGCTAGTGTGGCCCAGGCCAAGTGTGATCCCCTAGTGATTTTGATGGCTTAGATGCCCCTAGGTCATGATTTCTCAAGCCACAGGTTAAGCTTGATGCAATCCATAGAGAACACAGACAACTTGACAAACAAACAAAAAGGTAAAAGAAGTTAGAAGAAAATATTAAAAAAATTCATATTATAATTAATAGATGAAATGTTCCTTTTTGGGCACTTTTTTTTGTTAGCTTAGTCCAAAACACGATAGAGATTTTTAAGAATCATAATTTTAAATTATTTAATTCACAAAGTTTGAGTGTGGATGTTGAATCCATTTATGAATTCAAAGTGCATTTTAAATAATAATAAATCACAATCTTACTCAAAATTGTATTGTTGGATTCTGGCCAAAAAAATCCATTTTGTATGTTAGCTAGAGTATGACATAAAAAATTAGAAAGGTTAGAAGAATAATAATAAATAATGGAAATTAGAGGAAAATGATAAATAAATGAAGTTAAGAGAAATTAATAAAATAAAAGAAGTTAGAATAAAGTGAAACATCCCCCTCCCATTACTCCCTCCCACTGGGATAGGGTGTCATTGAAGATCCAACCCCTCTGATTTTGTTAGAGTGCGGTACTAATTTAAATATAGTCAATTATATATATACACAATTGTTACTCTTATACCATAGGTTTGGAGATAATAATTTATTTATGTATACTTAACATCATTTAGTCCATGATTTATCATCCCATGGTTACTTACCTCAATTGTTACTATTATACCATAAGTGCAGAGATAATCATTTATGTATGTATACTTAACATCACTTCATCCATGATTTATCATTCCATGGTTACATACCCCACCTTTAAATGTTTTAGTCCCTACCTCCACATCACCATCCATGGGGGTTTCAAATCCATCGATTGGATAGATCTCTTTCCTCGACATATCGATCTACGGTTTGTGCCAAAATGACATGCACGCCTATTTACCCCTGTCGAGGCTAGCGCAAATAGCGTTACGACTCTAGGTTCCAACCTTGTATCCAATGAACCACGTCTCCACCGCCTAATCCAACGATCTAGGAGATATTGTACCTCCCTGCCACCTTTCCGCTGACATCACGAGGAAGGGGTGTCACAACAAAGAATGGGTGGGCCTCCCTTCACCCATGTTGTATCTAATTAGTCCATGATGGATGGTACAAGATGTCATCTTGGTTAAACGCACTACTGTGCTTAATCATGGTAAGGTAGAATTATGGGAGCCAATAAGGGCATGTCACACCTAGGTCTTTCCTTCCAATCAGTGGAATTGGCTACATAGGGTTTGGTGATAAATTAATCCTAGAAGTAACTCCTTAGTATTGCCAATGAGTATGGGATCCTTCCATACTTGGTTGCAGAGCTTCTTCCACCATTACGATCCAAACCAATGGCTTTGTGTGGCCTTTATGAATTTCAAGCCTTTACATGCACTGCCCTCCTACGCCAAGGTCAAAGTAACTCCTCCCTAAACCATTGGAGTTGTTAAATACCAAAACCAAATTAAGGAGGTTGACACCCCTCACTAATCTACAAGACAAGGCATATCCTCAAGTTTGAAATGCCATAGACAACAACACTGAGACTGCAGTCAGTGGGTCTTCGGGACTTGTCGAAGGCTTCCAAGACTTCTCAAAATCCAAGGCTACTTGAATCTCTCAAGGAAAGTCCAAGTTACAATGCTTAGAAGAGGATATCATCCTCAACGTCATCACTAGATTTCCTAAGCTAGGGCACCACTTGAATCTCTTATGTAAGAAGTTGTCCAATGAGACGTGCATATACAGACAACAAGATGTATCTATTGTAATTTTAATTCTATTAATAAAATATTTATCTAGTTTAGATAATAATGGTCGACTCTGAATCTTGAGCCATATTTTAGATTTAATATTAGACTTTGTTATTTAATATGTGTTTTGTTAGCACAAGTAATATTTCATAACAATTACTACATTCCAGAATGTATTACACATCTATTATTCATATTGTTAAACACAATTTCCTTGCAGTATTTGTAGTACCATTTCATCACTGTATAAACACCATTACAAACTAGAGGTATAGGCACACATTCATTAACACAACGATAGAAAAACACTTATCTTAGAATATCCTAGGGAATTGAGTCTAGAACAAGGACTCTCCACCCAACCGTAGACAACTACAACCAAAACCACTTGCATTTGTCACCCATGAGCCAAATTCCAGAAATCGAGGGGCTTTCTTCAGAGATACTGCCAATTTCCAGCTGAAACAAGGACTCCAGAGGACCTCTCTCCTCCTCCCACCATCCACATAGCAGATAATAAAACATAGGGAATCTAGAGGAAAATTACCTCCACTCTAAGAAGACAAGGGGATCTAGAGAGAAGCCTCTCCACCCTTAAACCAATAAGGGAATCCAAAGAGTGATGTCTCCACCCTCAAACAACACACAATGTTTCCACCCACATAAGTGAGTCTAGAACACACTGCAATAAGTGACAAGAAGGTTTATAGTTTCTCCCTCTAGGAACCCAAGGACACAATCCTCCACCCACACCACTACGAGAATCCAGAGAAAACCATATCCACCCCTTGGCTTTACAAGGACCCCAGAGGCATTACTCCTCACCGAGGAGAAACCATTTGTTCACCCATACTTCCAACTAAAACCAGTTCATTCTCTTCTTCTTCCCCCACTCATGCTCATCTTCTATCTCATGCTTGAATTTCATTCTCCATTCTCTCTTTTTTTCCTAACCTTCTCTCTCTCTCAAAATCCTTCTTTTCTACTATTTTTTTTATTGCACAGGGTCGATCCCCCCCCCTGTCCTTTTTATGAAGATGCATTAAATTCTTGTCTTGTGAGTGTATCTCAAGGTAGCATGGCTTGCATACCTCTTTTCATCCCATATTAATTTCACGATTTTTCCATTAAGACTCCACTAAGACTTCACCAACCAAATGTTGTAATGGTTATCCAAAAACTGTTTAGATTTATTACACAAGAAACCCATGGCAATCTTAAGCAAGCAACCTCCCCAACCATGGAATATGTGTCCCTTTGAATCAACCCATTTAGTTTTATTTCTATGATACATTTACAATGTGTGTTACATGAGAACTATTGTTGGGGTTGTTGGAATCCCCTACCCCTTGAGGGAACATGGCCCTCAGTGTTCTTTTTCCCATAGGAAACAACTGAGACAAAATACAACTACATATTGATTTATGGAGATTTATATACACAACTATGTAAAATATTTACATTATATGCATGTTTTCCTCATTGAACAAACATAAATGGGTATGCTTCCTTCATGGAGTTAACCATTTCCCAAGTGGCTTCCTCTGGCCCAAAGTGTTTCCATTACATTTTGAATTTTTCTATGGCTCAATTTCAGAGCATGAGGTTCCTCCTTTGTAGGCTACACATTGGATCTGGTTGGAACTATCCCTATGGTTCCACCTATGGAATAGACCAATCAATCACGTGATTAGAATCCTACACATATCTTTTAAGAAAAGAAACATGGAAAACATTATGAACTTTGATTGATCGGGGTAAGGCCAACTTATGTGCCATTGGTTTTATCTTTTCAAGGATCTCGAAGGATCCATAATATCGTGGTGCCAAATTGGCACATGTCCCCATCCTTAGAGATATTTTCTTCGTTTTAATCCTCAGATACACATGCTCACTAACTTGGAACTATTTGTGTACCTTATGTTCATCTGCGTAGATTTTCTACCTGTCTTGTGCCACCTTCATATTTTGTTTGATGAGCTGCACTTGTTGCTCTATTTCCTTTAGCATATCAGGCCCAATCATGACCCTATTTACTGGATTACTGCAGCTGACATGAGTGTTGCAATTTCTCCCAACAAAGCTTCAAATGGACTCATTTTTATGGATTCTTGGTATCCATTATTGTAACAAAAATATACAAGTGGTAGCTACTCTTCCCACCTCTTGGGCTAGTTCATTACATACACCCTCAACATATCTTCAAGGATCTTATTTATCCTCTTTGTTTTTCCATATGTTTGTGGATGGTAGGCGGTTCTAAATGCCAACTATGTTCCCAAAGCTGCAAATAGTTCCTTCTAAAAATGGGAAGTGAACTTCGCATCTCTATCTAATATAAGTTTCCTAGGAACATAATGCAACCTCATAACCTACTTTATGAATATTTGTGCTACCTCATTAGCATAATTGGTAGACTTTACTGCCACAAAATGAGCTACCTTGTTCAACTTATCCAATATTACAATGCTTGCATCATGCTACCTAGCCATTTTATGCAGTCCTATAATGAAATCCATGGAGATTACCTCCCATTTCCATTTTGGAGTGGGAATAGATTGTAACAGTCCTGTAGGGTGCTTGCACTCAACCTTTACCTACTGACATTCCATGCATCTTGCTACAAAATTAGGCACTTACTTCTTCAATTTCGGCCAATAATGATACTTTTAATAGTCGTAAGCATCTTGTGATACCCTGGATGACCCAAATAAGGCTTAACATGAAATTATTCCATTATCATCCTTTTCGTTTCCTCATGGTTAGGCACATAGATCTTGTTTTTTAATCTAACTAGGTTGAGATTTGTGACGTGATATAGATCCTGTTTTTAAATCTAACCAGGCCTCCATTTGTGAGGTGATATTCTTCATCCTTACTACCTTGTAGTAGTCTTTCCTTCACTTGCTAATATTGTTGATCTTGTAGTCCAAATTTTTTACCCTTTCTACCAGGCATGTTGTATAAAAATTCATTGTTGCCAAGTGGCTCGCTTGAACTATTATACTAAGAGCATCAACCACCTTATTCTCTTTTCCCTTTATGTACTTAATTTTAAAGTCAAAGTCACTAAGCATTGCCAACCATCTTGCCTACCTAGAATTTAACTTAGGTTGTCCAAATAAATATTTAATACCACTATGGTTTCTCATGAGTATGAATCTTCTGACAAGGAGGTAGTGCCTCCACATATTCAATTCATGAATAATAGTCACTAAATCCAAGTCATGAGTTGCATAATTCACCTCATGTTCATTTAACTTCCTGAATTTGTAGCATACTACCTAACCTTCCTGCATCAAGACCCCTCTAAGTCCTTTGAATGCATTTGTGCACAAAACGAAGTCCTTGTCAGGATCCACAATTCTCAACATTGGTGTGTTGGTGAGTAGCTACTTAAATTTCTCGAATCTTTCTGCACATTGGGCAATCCATTCAAACTTCTTCCCCTTCCTCTACAAGGATGTGATAGGATGGCCTATCTTGGAGAAGTTCCTAATAAATCTCTTGTAATAACCTGCCAATCCCATGAATGACCTAACCTATTCCACATTCCTTGGAGTTGACCACTCCATTATGGCCTTAATATTTTCAGGATAAACTGAGATCCCCTACTTGACGACATTGTGCCCCAAATAATGTATCTATGATTGGAAGAAATCACACATTCCAAGATTTTCATAGAGCTTGTGTTCCCTTAGTAATTGTAATAATGCAGTGAAATGTTTCTCATGCTCCTCCCTTGTCTTGAAGTACACCAATATTTCATCCAAAAATACAATGACAAACTTTTCCAAATAGGTACACAACATACTATTCATTAAGCACATGAACATGGTATGAACCTTAGTGAGTCTGAAAGACACCACTGCAAACTTGTAATGTCCATACCTAGTCTTGAAGGCAGTTTTATGAATATCCTCTTCCTTGATCCTTACTTGATGGTATCCCGACTTGAAGTCAAGTTTGTAAAAGACAATTTCCCCTCTCAATTGATTGAAAAGGTCATCAATTCTTGGCAATGGGTACTTTTTCTTTATGGTTACCTTCTTTAGTTATCTATAATCAATATACAACCAAAGGGTTCCATCCTTCTTCTTCACAAATAGTACAGGTGCTCCCCATGGAGACACACTCAGCATTATGTAACCTTTGTCAAGCATCTCTTTTAATTGCAAATTTATCTCCACCAACTCCGAGGTACTCATCCTATATGGAGCCTTTGATGTTTGTGTCGATCCAAGTACCAATTCAATAGAGAAGCCTATCTCCCTATGGGGTGGTAATCCAAGGATCTCTAGTGGGAAAACATTTGCATGCTTTGTTGAACTAGGTACCTTCTCAGCAATCTATTTCATTCTTTTCAAGGTCACTACTATCTCTTGCATCACAAGTAATTTGTATTACAAATAAGGTGCGTCATTTCCTACTGTTGCATTTGAGTTGTGTAGCATATATATTTCCTCACTAATGTAGGCTTCCTTTTTCCATGCAAAACCTTTTTGTCTCCCTACTCATCTAAGCACTCGATCCCTTTCTCAAAACAATCCACCATGGTCTTGTGCATGTATAACCAGTCCATGCCTAGTAATACACTAAATGCACCTAATGGAAACACATTCAAGTGTGCAATTGTGGGCATGCAACTGAGCTCAAAGGCACATGACCTTACCCAATGACTGATATTCCTCTTGGTTCTAGTGGCTAATTGAACCAACCATGGTTCTTCATGCAATTCCCTACCTATATTGCATTTTTCACAAGCCCTAGGCTAATGTAACTATAATTAGAACCTAAATAAATTAAAATGGAGATAATTTGATCATGCAACTTACCTTCCATCTCAATGATGGATGTCAGGTGATCTACCTGGCATTTGTCCACTACTGCATAAATTCTAGGTACATTTTGAGCTACCTCAACCACTGTGTGAGATTCTTGAGCATTATAAATCTTTGGCCCAATGTCTTGTTGATTTGTGAAATCCATTTTCTTGTGGTTTTTGCCACAAGTCCAACACCTTAATGGTTATTAGCCCTCAAACATAGCCTCCTCTACTACTAGTTGCTGCACATTCTCCCTAATAGAAAAGTTAGACATCTTTTGAAATTGGTTTACAAGGGATGGGTGCTTATCTTTCCTCCTTTCTAAGTTCTTTTTAGGTCAATTCTTCTTGTTTCCAACACTTCTCCTTGGCTGCCAGTTTCTCTTAATTTATGCTTTGTGTTTTTCTTGTTAATAATAATGTTTTAACTTCTTGATGGCATCTTTTAAGGTATGGGGCTCCAACAACTCAATTTTGTCCCTGAATGCCATAGGTAGTCCATTGATGAACCTATGGACCTTGTCCTTCTAATCTCTAAGATATGTCAGATACCTTAGTAACTCCAAGAATTAGTGGCACATTCATCATCTAACAATTGTCCCATCTTGAGTTCATAAAACTCCTTTCACTTGAGATCATAATAATGCTCATACATGTATTTCTCTCTAAAGAGTTTCTCAAATTTTTTCCAGGTCAACTCCTTCTCATCTACTTCTCCAACATTCTTCAGTTCTTCCCACCATATGTCTGCTTTTCCCCTCAAATTTTAGGTGGAAATCCAAGCTTTCATGTTCTCAAAATAGTCATGAATATTTAAAAATTTCCTCATGCCCAACAACCAAGCTTCTTCCTCTTCTAGCCTCTTCATTTCCCCATTAAATTTCAATGGATTTGCTTTCTTGAACCCCTCAGGCATGTAATCCTTTTCTTTTCCACCTAAGTGATGATGGTGGTGCCGCTTAGTGGTCGAACTAGATGGTTCACTAGCATGATGTACATGAGTGTTGGTTCCTCCCCTTGGGGTGCTTAATGGCTCATTTCCTAGCACAATTTCTGCACTTCCATGCCTATGTCTCTTTTTGAACCTACCACTATTTTCCCCATTGGTATTATCTTCTGACCCATGAGGGATTTTCCTTACTCTATGACTGGCCCCCATCTCAGATTGCCTCTGCCTTTGCAAGTCTAAGAGAATTTGCAGTATGACTACATTTATCTTAGCCTTCCTTTCCTAATATCTTACCATCCTATCATTATCAAATTTGAAACTCCTAACCTCAGCCCTCAAGCTCCTCAAGGTGTCCATCCAAT
This sequence comes from Pinus tabuliformis, assembly GCA_031772625.1. Taxonomy (NCBI): domain Eukaryota; kingdom Viridiplantae; phylum Streptophyta; class Pinopsida; order Pinales; family Pinaceae; genus Pinus; species Pinus tabuliformis. Next base: position 1,136,881,918 of record CM062819.1, on the reverse strand, counting down.
CTAGAGAGTGATTCCCTCCCCCTTCGTCAACTACTCTTTCCTCTGAGCGCGCTTGGACCCCCTCAATTTCATGTTGTGATTGATCCAAACTATAATGCACCATCCCAGTCCACATTCTATCTTACCCCTGATATAGGTTCCTTGTGTTGTGTTGTGTTTTCAGTCACACCCTCCATTAGAGATTGCAAATAAATAAATAAATAATTACAATCATAACCACAAATATGATGCTCACGAAGTTTGCAAGGTGACCCTGCCATGTCAGAACAACCACATTAACCTCCTTATGATATTAATAGTTCTATATACATTAATCGTCATTCAAGCCCACAAAATAACATTTAATTGACACAAACTCCTAATTTCGCAGAGCTGCCACAACCCTTAATCACAACAAAACAACAACCATTCTCCTACAATCTATGCGCTTGCAAAATCCATAGTTCATCACAGTTGGTGACCTTATTCAACTGCACCAACTATTAATCTTCATGTTGCTCCAATAGGTCAGAAGGTGATTGGTATCCCTTTTGGGTTGTTATTAATTTATTATACTGGCTTAAACAACCTAAACATTTCACTTAGAAAGTTTCTAAAAATCATCAATTACCCATGATAGATCCCATCTAGCCCAAGTGTTGAACTTGGATGCTATGATACCACTTTGTAACAACCCCCTCCCACTACTCCCTTCGAGTGGGAAAGGGTGTCATTGAAGATCCAACCCCTTCGCTTATGTTATATGAGTGGGGTATTGATTTCAATACAGTCATTCATATCTTTTCCGTTATATATATATATATATATATATATATATATATATATATATATATATATATATATATATATATATATATATATATATATATATAGATATATATATAAGTGTCACTCGTATATTATAGGTGTAGAGATAATCATTTATTTATGTATACTTAACATCATTTAGTCCATGATTTATCATCCCATGGTTACATACCCTACCTTTAAACTTTGCAGTCCCTACCCCCACATCACCATCTGTGGGGATCGATCAAATGGATCTCTTCCCTCAGAATCTCGATCTATGGTTTGTGCTGCCATGACTTGCACGCCCATCAACCTTTGTTGGGGTCAGCACAATCGGGGTTATAGCTCTAAGTTCCAACCTTGTATCCAATAGACCACATCTTCCCCGCCTAATCTAATGTTCTAGGAGATATTGCACCTCCCCACCACCTTTTGGTTGACATCACAAGGAAGGGGTGTCGTAATGGAGAATGGGTGGGCCTCCCTTCACCCACATTGTCTTCGATTGGTCCATGAGGGACATTCCAAGATGTCATCCTAGTCAAATTAATTCTCGTGCCAAATCATGACAACGCAGAATCTTAGGAGCCAATAAGGGCATAACATGTAGGTTTTAACCCCATACAGAAATTACCTGCATATGAATCCTATAACATAGAAAATAAATAATGCGAGAGAATAACACATAAAACATATATACATAGATATTTTCCCCTAGATCCCAAAACCGGGACTACTAGCTTGATTTTTCATTATTTTCCTTTCAATGTTATAATACATATTTATACATGCTGAAGCATCCAATACCATGGACCGAAAGCCATCGCGTCCAAAACCATGGACCAAAAACCATCACGTCCAAAACCATGTGCAAAAAATCATGCACATAACCATAGGTAGGTCTGCTCAAGTCCAAAAACAAAATTTTTTGGGGCGCTGCCCCAGACCCCATAGAGTGGGGTTACCTACACCCCTCAAACCCCCTATGACCCCCCTCTGCTACGTAATCGACACAATGAATGGGGGGCTCCACCCACCTTCTAATCCCCTAGTAAACTATGTCGCCTAGTCATGGAAAGAATATAACACAACCCAACATTCTCCTACTTGTTGTTTTCTTTCCACAGGGGGGCATAGGAGAGCTTAGTCATTTATCCAACCCTACAATGCCCATTGTTTCTCTACACCAAGAGAACTTCTCAAAACTCATATATTTTGTCAATGAATCTGCAATATTCTTCAAAGTGTCCACCTTTACCAGCAACACCTTTTTGTCTTCTATCATATCCCTCACAAAGTGATACTGAACATCAATGTACTTTGTCTTTGAATGATATGCAGGGTTCTTTGCCAAGAAAATTGCACTTTGGCTGTCACAATCTATTCTTATATCTCCATGTACTAACCCCATATTTGAACACAATCTCTGCAACCAAACTGCTTCCTTGCTTGCATGAGTGGTTGCCATGTATTTTGCCTCTATAGTTGATAGTGCCACTACAAATTGTTTCTTACTCATCCAATTGACTGCACCTCAAAATAGGTTAAAAACATACCCACTTGTAGATCTCCTCTTCCAGATCCCCGCAAAGAAACGTTGTCTTCACATCCATCTGTTCTACCTCAAAATCAAAAGCAGTAGCAACAGATAGAAGTAATTTGATAGAAGCTACCTTGGCAACAAGAGAAAAAATATCACCAAAATCAATTCTTGGCACCTGAGAATAACCTTTTTCTACCAACCAAGCTTTGTATTTCTCCACCTTTCCTTCTGCATTTTTCTTCTTCTTGAACACCCATTTGCTGCCAATGGGTTTCCTTCCAGTCGACAACTCCACCAAATCACATGCCTCATTTTTGTGCAAAGATGCCATTTCATCAACCATGGCCTCTTTCCAAAGTTTGTCATCCTCTAAATCTACTACTTCCTTCACAGTTTTTGGATCATCATCAGTAACAGATAAATAAAAATTTGAACAGAAAGAAGATGGACTATACCTTTCCGACTGCCTTCTTTCTCGAACTGATCTTCTCACAGCCGGAGTTTGTGGCTCTTCATCTTCTGATTCATCCTCTGTTGTAGAGTCTGATTCCTCCTCCTTAAGCTCAAACTATATCTTCTCAAGTTCCTTTGGTTGGACTTCATGTTTAATAACATATTTCACCTCTCTGAACACCACATCTCGGTTGTACACAACCTTCCTTCTTATTAGGTTCCAAAGCCTATAACCCTTTAAACCATCCTTATACCCAATAAAGATGCACTTTTCAGATTCACTCTCCAACTTGGTTCTTTTATCCTTTGGAACATGTACATATGCATCACATCCAAATACCTTCAGATGCGAAAGAGAGGGTTTCTTACCAGTCCATACTTCTTATGGAGTCTTATCCTCCAACACTGATGAAGGTGATCTGTTGACCAGGTAACATGCTGTCTCCACCACCTCTACCCAAAATTCCTATCCTAACCCAGCACCACTGAGCATGCTTCTTGCCCTTTCCATCAACATCTTGTTCATTCTTTCTGCAACTCCATTTTTCTCAGGTGTGTATGGAGTAGTCTTCTACCATGTTATACCACACTTCTTATAGAATTCTTCAAATTCCTTACTGCAAAACTCTCCACCATTATCTGTCCTCAACACCTTTATCTTCTTCTCTATCTGGTTTTCCACCAGAGCCTTAAATTCTTTAAACCTGTCAAAGACTTCATATTTCTTCTTAAGGAAATATATCCATATATTCCTTGAGAAGTCATCTATAAATGATACATAGTACACAGACTTACCCAATGATGGAACCTTCACAGGTCCAAACACATCATTGTGCACAAGTTCTAATATTTGTTTCGCCCTTTTACCACTAGAGGGGAAACTCACCCGATTTTGCTTCCCATACAAACAATTTTCACAGAAATCAAAATCCAGAGAGCTATTACTCATACCTTCTACCATACCTTTACCATGAAGTATTCGAAGGCCCTTCTCTCCAATATGTCCAAGCATTTGATGCCATAGCATGGTCTTCTCCAAAGACCACTAGATTTTCTGCTCCACTTTCAGGAACCACAGAACTGTTGCACCCATCAGCAAAGTGCTACCTTGCAGCTTGTACAGAGTTCCAATTTGAACTCCCCAGATCAATACCAGTGCCCCCCGAGCCATCTTGTAGGTATCCTTCTCGAACACTATTTTTACACTTGCATCATCCAGCTTGCTTACGGAAATCAGATTTCTGGCCAATGTAGGAATATGCAGAACACCCAAAAGTGTTCTAACCTTTCCACCTTGCAACTTCAACTTTACTTTTCCACGACCAACAATTCTAGCCTTCCTATCATCCCCAAAGAAGACATCACCACCATAATATTTCTCATACTCGCAGAACTGCTCTGTATGGGGAGTGAAGTGAAAGGATGCACTTGAGTTAATGAACCATACCTCATGATCTACATGTGTACTTGAAGAAGCCAAGTACATGTCCCCACCTCCATCTGAGGTGGTTTTCGCCTCTGTAGAAGGAGCATCATCAAATCCCTTTCCTTTATTACCAGCTTTAGATTTACAGTCCTTTTTGTAGTGCCCTTTCTTTCAGCATTTCTATCACACCACCTTTATAGGTTTTCCTGGAGATTTAGATCTCCCTCTAGATTTAGATCTCCCACTCGATGACTTACTTTTGTTTTTGTTCTGGGACCATCCTCATATAGACAAGGCATCATAATTTTGGCTCTCCATATTTTTCCGTCTCATCTCCTCCGTCAGCAAGGATGAAACTATTTCGTCAAACTACAAGACAGTTGCATTTCTACCTATTACAATAACCAGACTATCCCACGAATCTAATAGAGAACACAAAAAATGATGCACTTATCTTAGTATGAAATTTTAATATCAACAGATAATAACTGACTTACCATAGTATTAAATGCGTTCAGATGCTTTGCCACCGAGTCTCCATCTTTCATCCTCAAGCTATACAACTTTTTTCGTAGGAACAGTTTATTCGCTAGAGACTTAGATTGGTAAAAATTCCCTAACTTGTCCCACAAATCCTTCGCCGTAGCTTCCCCTGATACATTCAAAAATACTGAATCTGAGACACACAATCGTATTGTGCTCTTTACCTTTCGATCCAACTTCTTCCATTCTTCATCAGACACTCTCGTTGGTTTAGTACCCAGATCTACCGCAATCCACTTATCTTTATCCACCAACAGATCCTCCATCTTGAGTTTCCACAACTCAAAACTTTGGCAACTAAATTACTTGATCTCTATCTTTCCACTGCTCACCACCTTCTTTCACCACTAGAATTGATCTCACAGATCTCCCACTGAACAGGGTCTACCATAGGCCCGAGTGAAACCCCTCAGCAACAAAGGCGTTCCCTTGAATCCAAAACAACTCTAATACCAAATGTAGGTTTTAACCCCGTACAAAAATTACCTGCATATGAATTCTAAAACATAAAGAATAAACAATTCAAGAGCATAACACATAAAACATATATACACAGAGATTTTCCCCTGGATCCCAAAACAAGGACTACTAGCTTGATTTTTCATTATGTTCCTTTCAATGTTACAATACATATTTATATATGCCGAAGCATCCAATAACATGGATCAAAAACCATCACGTCCAAAACCATGTGCGAGTGAGGTTGCTTGCACCCCTCAAACCCCCTGTGACTTCCCCCTGCTACGCAATCGGCACAACAAATGGGGGGCTCTGCCCCCCTTCTAACCCTCGGTTAACTACATCGGCCAGTCATGGAAAGAATATAACACAACCCAAAATGCCATGCCTAGTTCATTCCTTCTAATCAGTGGCATCGATTGTGTAGGGTTTGATGATGCCTACAAATAACTCCTTGGTATCGCCGACGAGTATGGGCTCCTTCCATACAGTCTTGGTTGTAGAGGTTTTGCCACCATTAGAATCCAGGCCAATGAATCTATGTGACCCTTATGAATTGAAAGCCTTTACAAACACTACCCTATTGACATTAGGTGAGAGAAACTCCTCTTTAACCCACTGGAGTTGTTAAATACCAAAAGTAATCTAAGAAGATTGGCACCCCTCGTTGATCTATAGGCCAAGGCGTATCCTCAAGCTTGTAGTGTCATAGCTAGTAGTACTGAGACTACTACCAATGGGCCTCCGGGACTTGTCGAAGGCTTCCAGGACTGCTCAAAATGCAAGGGTTCTTACATCTCTCAAGGAAAGTTTGGGCTACAATGATTAAAAGAGGATATCATCCTCAACATCATCACCAACTTTCCCAAGTTGGGTCACAACTTGTATCTCTTATGTAAGCATTCATCCAATGATACATGCATATACAGACTCGATCAATGGGTTGTATCTATTGTAATTGTGATTCTATTAATAAAATATTTATCTGGTTTAGATAATAATGGTCGACTCTGACTCCTGTGCCATTTTTGAGATTTAATATTAGACTTTGTTACTTAATACTTGTGTTGCTCACACAAGCAATATTTCATAACAATTACCACATTTTAGAATGTATATAACTTTGTTTTTCCTATTGTTAAACACAATTTATTTCAATTATTTATAGTATGTTTTCATCCCGGTAACAACACCATTACATATTAGAAGTATAGGCAAACATTTCGAACAACAATAGAAAAACAATTATCTTGGAATATCCTGGGCACCTAGTCTGGGTCAAGGACTCTCCACCCAATCATAGAAAACTACAGCCAAAACCACTTGCATTTGTCACCCTCGAGCCATATTCTAGAGACTAAGGGTCTTTCTTTAGAGATACTGCGAGCTTCCAGCTAAAAAATGGACTCCATATGACCTCTCTCCTCCACCCACCAGCTAAACAATAGACCGACTTAAAAAGCCTAAACATTTCACTTAGGAAGTTTCTAAAAATCATCAATTACCCATGATAGATCCCATCTAGCCCAATTGTTGAACTTTGATGCTCTGATACCACTTTGTAACAACTCATTCCCACTACTCCCTCTGAGTGGGAATGGGTGTCATTGAAGATCCAACCCCTCTACTTCTGTTAGATGAGTGTGGTATTGATTTCAATATAGTCAATTATATCTTTTCTGTTTTTTTGTTTTATATATATATATATATATATATATATATATATATATATATATATATATATATATATATATATATATATATATATATATATATATGTGTGTGTGTGTGTGTGTGTGTGTGTGTGTGTGTGTGTGTGTGTGTGTGTGTGTGTGTGTATATAGAGAGAGAGAGATAATTGTTACTCTTATATCGTAGGTGCATAGATAATCATTTATTTATGTATACTTAACATCATTTCATCCATGATTTATCATCCCATGTCTACATACCCTACCATTAAACTTTTGTGGTACCTACCCCCACGTCACAATCTATGGGGATTGCACATCCATCGATTAGATGGATCTCTCCCCTCAGAATCCATATCTACAGTTTGTGCCACCATGACTTGCACGCCTGTCATCCCTTGTCAGGGCATGCATAATCAAGGCTACAACTCCAAGTTCCAACCTTGTATCCAATAGACCACATCTCCACCGCTTGATCTAATGGTCTAAGATATATTATGCCACCCCACCACCTTTCCATTGACATCACAGGGAAGGGGCATCATAGTCGAGAATGGGTGGGCCTCCCTTCACCCATGCTATCTTTGATTGGTCCATGAGGGATAGTCCAAGATGTCGTCAATATCAAAAAAACTCTTGTGCCAAATTGTGGTAAGGAAGAATCTTAGGAGCCAATAAGGGCATGCCACACCTAGGTCGTTCCTTCTAATCAGTGGCATCGACTGTTAGGGTTTGATGATAAATTAAGCCTGCAAGTAACTCCTTGGTATCACCAATGAGTATGGGCTCCTTTCATACTTGGTTGTAGATATTTTCCCGCCATTATAATCCAGGCCAATAGCTCTGCATGGCCCTTATGAATTGCAAGCCTTTACAAGCACTACCCTATTGAGTTTAGGTGAGAGAAACTCCTCCCTAACCCACTCGAGTTTTTAAATGCCAAAAAGAATTTGAGAAGATCGACAACCCTCACTGATCTGCAGGCTAAGGCATATCTTTAAGCTTGCAGTGCCATAGCCAATAGTACTGAGATTGCTCCCAGTGGGCCTCTGGGACTTGTCGAAGGCTTCCAGGACTGCTCAAAATGCAAGGTTTCTTACATCTCTCAAGGAAAGTTTGGGCTACAACAATTAAAAGAGGATATCATCCTCAACGTCATCGTCGACTTTCCCAAGATGGATCACCACTTGTATCTCTTACACAAGCAATCATCCAATGAGATGTTCATATACAGACTCCATCAATGGGTTGTATCTATTATAATTTTCATTCTATTAATAAAATATTTATTTGGCTTAGATAATAATGGTCGACGCTAACTCCTAAGCCATTTATGAGATTTAATATTGGAGTTTGTTACTTAATATGGGTGTTGTCAGCATAAGAAATATTTCATAACAATTACTACATACCATAATCAGGGAAAATTTTAAGAACCACCCTAAATTTATATGTATAATAAATGGGCAAATCCCCATGATACATAGGAAAAATGGGAGGTGATTTTATCAATAATATAATATGTATATATTCTTTTTGGCGAATCTCTCACCTGATTATATTATCTTGTAAAGTCATGGTGAATCTTTCATTGAATTATAAAATCTTGTAAGATCTTAGCAAATCTTTCACTGAATAATAAAACATTGTGAAGTCTTGGCGAATGTTTTGTTAAAGTATGAAACCATATATGATAATAGGAAAACATATTCATTAAACTGTAATATACTAACATACATGTTTGGAAAAAAGAAACATAATTTTCTCTTCCTACAAACAATGTTGCAAGTTTTAGTGGTCATGTTTGTCAAGGTTCTTATAGTACACTCTTTCATATCCTTCTATTAGTTTTGATAATATTCCACAACAAAGTTCATGTAGGTGTTGATCTTGACCATCAGTTCTGTCAAGGTACGAGAGATTAATCTTTTATCTACCACTTTTTTCAAGCTATCACTTTTGTCAAGATATCAAATTTCTTTCTTATTCTATAGACTCCAACTACGAGATAAAACAAAAACAAAGAAAAACAAAAAAAACATCAAGTTTGTTTACCCCAACAGGCCAACAAGTAGCGAGCCCCAACTATATAATATAAGAAAGTAGTAGGTATCCCAAAGGTCTAAAGGGAATCTAATGGAAAGAAGTGACCAGAAGCCTTCCAATCAATATATAAATATATAAATGTAGATTTATTATTATTTTAATTGGAAATCTTCAATTAAAGAATAAAATTTAATTACGTCTCTCCCAATCTAAATTTCTAATTAGCATAATTCACTACCTTCATAAGTCTTTCATTTTTTAACAACATTGTAACATGTGGATTAATTTCCTTTTTGGTGCACAATCTCCACCTTTTAGGACAATATGGTGTAGTGGCCCAACCCCTAGATATCATTACGACAAACTAAGAATAACAAAGAAGATGAAAGGTTGTACAAACCAGCACATTTTTCAAACAGTTAATCCAACATCAGTACCTTAACTTTTTCATGAAGATATCATATTGAGAACATTTGAAAAATGGTGGGAAATCTAGGCAGTGACTATCTCTCTTATGCGAGGGTTATCTCTCTTCTGCGAGGGTGATGCGGAAAGAGAGATAAGATTTCACTGTTTTGATTTTTTTTTCTAAATCAGAAAAACCAATACTAATGGAGATATTGGTATTTTTTACTAAATTTTGTGAAGTGACTAAATGTAGCTAAGAACGTTTGAAAAATGGTGGGAGTGATGCGGAAAGAGAGATAAGATTTCACTATTTTGATTTTTTTTTCTAAATCAGAAAAACCAATATTAATGGAGATATTGGTATTTTTTACTAAATTCTGTGAAGTGACTAAATGTAACTAAGAACGTTTGAAAAATGGTGGGAAATCTAGGCAGTGACTATCTCTCTTTTGCAAGGGTGATGCGCAAAGAGATATAAGATTTCATTGTTTTGATTTTTTTTTTTGTTAAATTAGAAAACCCAATATTAATGGAGATATTGGTATTTTTTACTAAATTTTGTAAAGTGACTAAATGTAGCTTTAATCATTCACCTTAAGATGTTTTTTACAATATAATTTCCGAAGTCTATTTAATATCTTCATTATCATAAAAACCAACCTATATCCATCTTAACTCCACATCTACCACTCTTAGAGGGATGAAATCTATTTATCCCTCTCAACACTTGGTAGGCTCGGAATTAAGATGGATCTAAGCTAATAGAATTTCCCCTTTAAATAGTCTATGCTCACATGAATACCATGGTATTACCACGGGTCAATACCATGGGTTATCATAAACTTGGAGCTTAAAAACTACTATTAGTAAATTATAAAAATTAATAATTGATTTTTATTTTATTTTTTATTTTAGCCAAGTTAAAATGTTTAAGTGACATTAAATTACAAGATCCATTTTTACTCTTGATCTACCAAGCCTTGAGAGGGATCAAATATTTTTTTGCCTTATGCTATTTTGCATATCACGATATCTGATCCCTCTGATCTAAACATGGATCTATGCTGGTTTAATTCCCCCCCTTAAATAGGCTACATTCTAGGTGAATACCATGGATCAATACCATGTGCCGTCTTTATTTTTATTAATACTATTATTAGGGTTTATAATTTTTTTTGCATGGTATTAATAATAATTTGGCCCATGGTATTTGGCCCATAGGATTCACTTAAATAAAACCTCTTTTTTTAGCCTTCTTAAATAGAAAGAGGGTTATGGACTAAATATAAAAAGAGGTTTTATTTATTTACCATACCTCTAGTTTATTTATATTTTTATTTATTTACCATACCTTTGGAGTATCTATAAAAAGAGGTTTTATTTATTTACCATAGCTCCACTTTATTTATATTTTTATTTATTGGGACCAAATACAACCTCCCAAACCAGAAAATGAGTGATTGCAAACGCATTTACCATTGCAAAGCAGAAAATCAAGCAATTGTAATGGAATATATCCTCCCAAACTTGGCGAATCAGGTCAAATGAGTTTTTCATAGTTTATCCACCCCTTTTTTTTGGGCTAACATGAAAAAAAAAAAAAATTAAATAAAAGTTGGGCTAAATATATGAAATGGGTGTTTTATAAAAATTTCACCCCTCTAAAATGAAAAACCCCTTAAATTTCGCTCTTGGGATAAAATTCACCCCTAAAATTTACCATGAACATAATGTATTACAAATTTGTTGTTCCTATTGCTAAACACAATTTCGTTCCAGTATTTGTAGTATGTTTTCATCTGAGTAGCAACACCACTACAAACTAGACGTATAGGCACACATTCATTAACACAATAATACAAAAACACTTATCTTGGAATATCTTGGGCAACTGGGTCTGGTTCAAGGATTCTCCACCCAACCATAGAAAACTACAGCCAAAACAACTTGCAATTGTCATCCCCGAGCTAGATTCCATAGACTAAGGGGCTTGCTTTAGAGATACGTCCAACTGCCAGGTGAAACATGGACTCCAGAGGACCTCTCTCCTCCACCCACCAACCAGACAACATATAATAAAACACAAGGAATCCAGAAGCCAACTGCCTCCACCCTAAGAAGACAAGGGGATTCAAAAAGCAACATCTCCACCCTTAAACCAACAAGGGAATCCAAAGAGTGACCTCTCCACCCTCAAACAACACACAGTGGTTCCACCCACGTAAGGGAGTCCAAAACACCCTGTAATAAGCATCAAGAAGGCTCAGAGGTTCTTCCTATAGGAATCCAAGGACACCATCCTCCACCCACAGCACTAGGGGAACCTAGATAAAACCATCTCCAACCCCTGGCTTTCTAGGGACTCTAGAGACATTGCTCCTCTCTAAGGAGAAACCATCTGCTCACCCCTTCTTCCTATAGGAATCCAAGGACACCATCCTCCACCCACAGCACTAGGGGAACCTAGATAAAACCATCTCCAACCCCTGGCTTTCTAGGGACTCTAGAGACATTGCTCCTCTCTAAGGAGAAACCATCTCCTCACCCATCTTGCCAACCAAAACAAATTCAATTCTTCTTCTTCCCCTGCTCATGTTCATTGTCCATCTCATGCTTGAATCACATTCCTTTTTCTCTCTCTCTCTCTTTTGCTTGGTCCTCTCTCTCTCTCTCAAATGCCTTCTCTTTTGTTTTTTTTGTAGCACAAGGGTCAACCCCCCACCCCCACCTGTCCTTTTTGTCTGCAATATCAAGCCGCATTAACTTCTTTTCTTGTGAGTTTATCTTAAGGTAGTGTGGCCTGCGTACCTCTTTAGAGCCAATATTAAACCAACTCTTTTAATGATTGTCCCAAAACAATTCGAATTTCTTACACAAGAAACCCATGGAAATCTCAAGCAAGCAACCTCCCCAAATCTGGAATCTATTTCCCTTTGACTGAACCCATTTAGTTTTATTTCTATGAGATATTTACAATGTTTGTTACATGATAACTATGGTTGGGGTTGTCACATAAAGTAATAAAAAAATGGGAGGGTTAGAAGAATAATAAATAAGTAAAGTTAAAATATATATATATATATATATATATATATATATATATATATATATATATATATATATATATATATATATATATATATATATATATATATATATATGTATATATGTATGTATATATATATGTATATATATATGTATATGTATATATATATATATATATATATATATATATATATATATATATATATATATATATATATATATATGTATATATATATATATATATATGTATATATATATATATATATATATGTATATATATATATATATATATATATATCATATATATATATATATATATATATATATATATATATATATATATATATATATATGGGGAGTTAAAGAAATAATAAAATAGGGGAAGTTAGAAAAATAATAACAAAATAATGATGGTTAAAAGAAGAAATGAAATAATAATTGATAAAATAAAATAAGAAAATAAGGACAGTTAAAAACAACAATAAGATAATAGAATTGAATAACTTTGGGATAAAATCTAAAAGGTGATAGAATCCTCTTATAAAAGAAAACTAGGATAAGAAATAATTATCATATGCTTCCTCATGTTAGATTTTGAACCATTTTCTATGTGACTAATTGAGTCTTGTCGGGATTTTGGTATGCATAGTTCTTTGCCTTGAGTGGGAACCTCCTAGGTTAGAAATCCCACTTCCATACTACTAGTTTATTCATCATTCCTATAACTTGCAATTACAACTCAAGGGTTTGCGAGGAAGGAACATAGCGAAGCAGAAGCTTGAGAGGTCAACTAATAGATCAACAATATCCAACAAGCATACAAGAGAGCAAGGATGGATCTCCTTCAGTTGGATTTGGACTAGATCAACACATTAGTTGTAGCTCTCTCTACAACACTTGGATGTAGGATTGCTTGATGAATGGCAGATTCATTCCATTGCATTAATATATTATTTTCTTCTGTATTTATGTTCATATGAATAGAGAATTGAATTTGTTATCTGAATAATGAATATGTAAGAATTTGTAAATTTGATTAATCATATGTAACAATGGATGTTATTCATTTTCCTCATCATTATTATTTATGATGATTCCTTATTGACAAATACAGAAAAACAAAAAGGTGTATTTGAGGTTAGTGCGATGAGTGTTATGACTAGTCAGATAAGGGTGTTACACCAAGTTAACCATAATTGAGCATATTCAACTAGAGTTCTCCATAGTTAATGATAGTCAACCATGGTCAACCAAATGCAACCATGCACATCCATTCTAAATATGGTCAACAAGGTTAGCATAGTCACCTATACTCGACCATGGCGAACCATTATGAACAATGAACATAGCCAACTATATATTGCCATAATCGAACATAGGTAACTCAACCATGGACAACTAAAGTCAACATGGGCAATGACATTCAACTATAGCTAAACACAGACACCACTTGTCAACCATATTCACCCATGGTCACCTATAATCAACCACATTTTCAGCAAAATAAATCCTTATCAACCATGACCATAAACAATAGCAGTGAACCTTAGTCAACTAGCAGAACCACAATATTAAAAGTGGTTGAATATTCTCGAATTCTAGAGACATGAATGACGTCAAACAATTGACTTCACTCATATCTCTTAAATTTTGAATATTCCTAAATTTGCAATCAAATTACGTTCAACTTATTGTCATGCTGATTAATGTAAACAATATATATAATATTGAAAACAAAAGATATATAAAATATAATTATGATTTTAAAAGTAAAATATATTAAACTTTAGTATAAATTATTTTAAAATTTTATATTGAGTGCTAAATTAGTTGTTAGCTTCTTAATTTCATTAAAAATTTGTAAATAAAAACAAATAATTAAATGCATTTTTGCCACATTATTTCATAAAACCAATATTAATTAAAAAGATAACATATTCCTTACAAATTATATTTATACTATATATGAATTTTAACTTCAATTTAATAAATATATCAAATATCAAAATTTAATTTTCACATTTTACTAAAAGTTACAAACACTAATTGTTCTTTATAATTGTACAAATTTACTTATATATATATTTTAGAAGAAAAACAATATGTAATTATTAATAAACAAAATTTGTAACTTTTTATACAAAACTTTTATCATTAAAATTATACCTTTTTAATTTTGAAGGTTCCATAAACATTTCAAATATATGGAATATTAACTTAAAAGAGAAACAATAAATCACTATTTATTTATTTTATAAAAAAAAACTTTAATATAATTATATCACATTTTTACAAATAAAATTATATATTTTAACTTTTCATTTTTTTTTAATTTGTATTCAAATATTTTAAAATATTTATTCACAATAGTTTGTAATTTTGCCAAAAAATATTATATTCAAATATTTAAAATTGTTTATTTACCTCATTAGTTTTGTAGTTAGTTCTGAGGATTAGTTCAATTGGTCCGTAGCATAAACACCTCGCTATAAAAAGTCATGGGTCAAGTCTCCTTAAAACCCTCAAAATTAGGCTCTGAAATGAACTAGTGGCACTGATCTCTTCAAGGATCTACCACTACATTGATCCCTTCTAGAATCTTACTTGACATGTGAACCACATTCAGGAAAAAAATTCATTAGTTTATAGTTTTGTGAAATTTTAGCTACTATTTTATTTAAGATTAAGATGCCCAACTCATAAATCACCATAAAAATCTTGGCAAATTCCACAATCTCTGACCAAAGACATTTTTTTATTTTTATTTATTAACAACGTGGTGAATCAGTAACTGCCAGACCTAATCAAAGGAAGACCCAAGATCAATTCTCGTAGCTGCCACTATAACACCAAGAGTACATCCAACAACCTATAAGCAGATATACTAATTTCTTATGATTTTGGCAAGATCAAGATATACTAATTTCTTATGATTTTGGCAAGACCAACTAGTGGGGAGTTGACCTAATCTAAGGAAGACCTATGATCAATTCTCGTAGCTACCACTATAACACCAAGAGTACATCCAACAACCTAAAAGCAAATATACTAATTTCTTATGATTTTGGCAAGAGTTGAGGCTCCAACTAGTGGGGAGTCTACTCCTTGAGCCGCACACCATAGCAGGTCAATATACTCAATGTGATTTAAACCCTGACCTCGTGGGTTTCACCCAATGAACCTAGACGCCTCACCACACATCATTGTATCTGACCAAAGACACTTATTCATGCAAATCACCATAAAAATCTTGGTAAATTCCACAATCTCTGACCAAAGACATATTTTATTTATTTATTCATTTATTAATAATGTGGTGAATCAGTAACTGCCAGACCTAATCTAAGGAAGACCCAGGATCAATTCTCCTAGTTGCCACTATAACACCAAGAGTACATCCAACAGCCTGTAAGCAGATATACTAATTTCTTATGATTTTGGCAAGATCCAGATATACTAATTTCTTATGATTTTGGCAAGACTAGCTTGTGGGGAGTCAACCTAATCTAAGGAAGACCCAAGATCAATTCTCGTAGCTGCCACTATAACACCAAGAGTACATCCAACAACCTGCAAGAAAATATACTAATTTCTTATGATTTTGGCAAGAGTCGAGACTCTAGCTAGTGGGGAGTCTACTCCTTGAGCCGCACACCATAGCAGGACAATATACTCAATGTGATTTAAACCCTGACCTCATGAGCTTCACCCAACGAACCTAGCCGCCTTACCACACATCATTGTATCTGACCAAAGACACTTATTCATGCAAACAAGTAAAATTATAAAGACATCTCCAAACATACTAAGAAAGAAAATTTAGGAAACCTCTATTGTGGGGTTCTTGGGTGGGAGACACTTTAGGGATAGGGTGATAGTCCATTTAATTAACGTTTAATGGGATTTCACCAGAATACTCCCGTGTACAAGAGAAGGCATTGCAGAGCACACAGAAATTGATAGAGGATATCCCTGCTTCCTTGACTGAGCCTCTGGCCTTCGCCCCCAGTCTCACTGCCTATTTTTTCATCTCTAGTCCCTCGTCTATCGACACAAGTCCCTCATCTTTCTACGGCCTTCACAATGTTGCTCTCATGCACCATCTCAGCTCAATTGGTGTGAAGGATAAGCCCACTTTCCAAATTTCCACAATGTAGATTTTGTTTATAAAGTGATGCCCAATGCAGGGCCAACAGATCATTGGAATGCCCATGGAGATGCTCTCGATAGTGGAATTCCATCCATAGTGTGTAATGAAACAGAGTATTGAAGGATGTGACAGCACAGAGAGTTGAGGAGCCCAAGCTACAATTCACCCACGAATTCCAATGCCCTCAATGTATTACGAGGGGAGAATAGGGCAACCCCTGTTGTTCAGTACATCACATCGAAGAACCCACAAAAAAATTGTATTCTAACGAGACTTCTTTTTTACCCTGAAAATCATGAAAATTGTGGTAATATTGAAATAAATTCTGGCAGAGATTTTTTGTAAATCAAGGTTAAAGTTGTTAAACTTCAAGATTTTGGGTGCCCCAAAAGTTTTTGATGTTGTTGAATCTATTTTCACCTTCAAAAACATGATTTAAACACTACTTTTGCAAGATTTGTTCGAGTGTTTTTGTCCAGATTCTGGCAAAAAGTGGTTGTTTGGGCAGTTCCTCCACCTCGGTAGACTTGTCCCACAGAAAAGGCCTCTAAGACACCTCCAATCGAGATGCCTCTCATTCATCACGACCTGGCTTCCAAAGGAGACATAGATGACAAACTGGGAAAATTGCTTGTCTAGGCAACCTAAACATTCCAATTCCTTGGCCCAGAAGCTAGTCAGCCTCATTAATTATGTTTTATTGAAATCTAAATCATGTGTAGTGAGGAAGCCAGAAGGAATCAAAGGCCCAATTGGTCAAAGTCTGACTTCTATAGGAAAAGCTTCAATGATGGGAACTTCATATTCATAAAATGAGTTGAAAAGAACCCATTTTATCTGCTTGATTCTCTCCATGTTATTCCGCCCCACCTGAAATAGAAATAAATGAAATGATATTTTAATGTCCATGAGACTAAAAAGAGTTTATGGGACCATCAATTCCCTATTTTTCACCTTTTGCAATTCAATCTTTTTTTTATTCAAATCGATGATGAGATGGCCCAACCTTCCAACAATCCCCTCGCTGAAAAGACAATGCTAAGAAACCAATGTTAACATATTCCCATAACTTTATCTAATGTCTTTCAATGCATCACATTCCAAAATGAAATGCTTTTCCGATTCTATTGCCCCCAATGTGCAAAATTTACACACATGTTCTTCCAAAGCTTCTTTAGGCCTTTTCCACCATCATGTTTCACACCAAAGTTGATGTAATTTGGTTCTTAATTGAGCAATAAGAACCTTTTCCCTCCACGAAATGTTAGCTCCAATATACTCTTTTTGTTGGAGATCACACATAGGGTTTAATTCCTCAATGTAGTGCTTCTTCTTTCTACCCAACTCTTTTCCCCATATCCATTTACGAAACTTCTCCATAACAAAATTATTTAGCTCCTTGTTGTTTGTGGGATAGGTATTAAGGTAGATATTCCATTTTTTCATCCATGAGTAGTTTTGTCTCATCCATGTTTTCTTTCCTTCACTCATGCCTTCATTGAAGATAACATTAGGCCATCTACCTACTCCCTTTTTCTCAATTCCTTTTAGATATCTTATGAGCCACACCATAGCAATTGCTTCAATGGGAGTTGCTCCTATTTCACTCAACATTATCTCGTAAGGTACTATTGTAGCAGCTACAACCACCCTCCAAAATTTCTCCTTAGCTTCGTTTTGGAGCCTCCCTACCAACTTTTCACAACAGCTTGTCCTGCCTCATCAAGTTCACAAGTTTCAGCGTTTTTCTTGCACAAAGAAAGCCCGTCGATCATAGCTTGATGCATTCCCCTCACAGGCTGATCACCTGAACTTGGTCTAGCTACAGACTGAGCAGATCCCCCAAGAAATTTCAAAATTCTGGAGGGAAACTAGTCTTCCCTCCATTAATTGTGCAATCCTGACTAGCAGCTTGCTAGGCTCCAGAATTGCACAATTCTGGAAGTCAACACTCACAGTGAAAATTGCACAATTTTCCCTAGCAGGGTTGGTCAACCCAGAATTTGCGTAAATCTAGGCAACAGCCAACTACTCTACCCAAAAATTGTGCAAATATCATGGGCAGCCATCCCAGCTCCCAGCAAGAAATGCTTATGTTCCCCCAAAAGTCGAGCAGTCTCTTGCATGTGTAACTGAGTTAACCAATTCCCTCCTGGACCGAGAAAAACTGACTTGCATGCATGGGCTACTTCTCCCAAGGCAGCATGCAAAGGGATCCCTTGTTTTAGGGATCTATTTTTAGCAGTTGGAGGTTACATGCAAGGATCATTTCATAAACCTCCCATTAAGTGTCGCTTTCCCTAGATTTGTGGCATGCGCGTCACAACCTCAATGTTATCAAAACTCATCAACTGAATGTTGCAGACCTCATTCCTAACATCGACCTTGCAGCTCTGACATCCCACACCACATCTAGTAGTTATTGGCACACTCAGCTTAGCTATTTTGGGGTAAGCCCGCTTTTCATGACTTGTTTTGCATTTCTGGCGCTTGTTGTGTTTCGCTTCTTATGAACGTTGTCTTCTTGATTTCAATGAGCGCTTGTTGTCATTTTGATACATACTAGCTTGTATTAACATCGTTTCAATTTTCATTGCTATCTCACTGTTGTCGCATGCATGAAACTATTTTTCACGAACAATCACCGATTCGGCGACTCGCCTCACCCACATGCATGTTGTTTTGTTTAATGAATCTGTCATTCACCATTTTCATGCATGATCATTCACTTATACTTACACTTAGTATCACCACGCATTCGCACTCACATCTTTGTTCAGTTGCCTGTCGATGAGTCTGGGTAACCTCGGCCTGAACTCTGCCTTCATTGAGACAACATTGCACAATCCGGGGAAGGAAGGCTCTATATTCCTCTCCAAAAATGTGCATTCTTGCTGAGGCATTGTCCTCCAGGACTGCTTTGCACATTTCTGAGGGACAGCGACTGATGGCCCAGAAAATTGTGCAATGCAGTCACTGAGCTTGCAGCCATTTCTAGCTGAGATTGTGCATTGCAGAATTCCAACAGTCAGCATCCAGACTGGACTATGCATTGCACAGTTCTAGTAGTCAGTCAATCTCCCAGTAGCCCAGACTATGCCTTGCACAATCTTGGTAGTCAGTCTCCCAACCTCCTGGCTGAAATTGCGTAACCTTCATGATCAGTCACATAGGTATGTTTCAAGTCGGTTCTCAAGTTCATTTTGGTTTTCAATTGACAAATTTCTTGCCATGAGTGTTTCCATGTCTCCAAGTATTGCAAGTGTTCATCTACCTCTCAGTTGTGTAGGTACAATGGTTTCCAAGAGAATAGAGTCGAAGACACTGTTCAAAGCACACCTGGAGATGTGGTCGATCAAATGTCTATGAGCTTTCCTACTCACGAAGATATCAAGTTGTTCATAGACAAGGACACCAAGATATGACAACAATAGCATCGCAACAAGAAACATCATGAACAACAACTAACGACAACATACCGAATGAAACAAATACAACAAATGCAACGAATGCAATGATTGTAACGTATGCAATGAATGCAAGAGGAAGGTTATTGACAACACAGAGGCGGGACAAAGTTGCAAGCTCAAGCAGATCCACTGATGATGAAGGCAACTTTGGAGACTCATGCTATGAGGTGATGGAACAACATGAAGATCACACAAAGACAGAGAATAGAAAAAAGAATGAGTTGCATGTGTTGGATCAACAACTCAAGGAAGAACATGAATCTGAACAGACAGACGAATGAGTTGCAGCAAGAACAGGAACAGCAGTGGGTGCAACATGCACTCACAGATGAAACTATGCATGTACAAGTTATAGATCCATCCCAGCAACTGGCACAAAGCAGACATGATGAGCAGTGTTGTTGGTCACATGCAAGGGATTCAGTAGTATGCATGTCATTGTGTGCACCCATGCAATACAACCCATTCAGCACACTCACCAAGGAAAAGACAAGAAGCAAGTTCAATTGGAGTTGAACATGTACTTCGGCAAGCTGATGCACCTCACCACCAGCACACACTTGAAGATCAGCACGGACACTATGCACCAGTGTGTTGATGGTTCAGTTGCACCCAAGAAGACCATGCACATGTTAGCAGACGAGTAGGATGAAGGATTCGAACCAATGCATCGGTTGCAACGGAGGCAAAAGTTTGCTTCAGCAAGATGTCACCATGGGGTGCATACACACCATCACAAACAACTAAGGTTGGCATTAGATCACCACCTTCATTGTCACAAGCATGTCAAAGAGTTGGTCTCACCACAATGGACCGAGTTGTCTTGCATGGCTTTCTCAAGCCATTTCATCTCACATGAGCACATGTGTATTGTAATGTAATGTCTTGTCAAGTGGAAGTTCAAGTGTCAATAGTTGGATGTAACAATCATAGAGTAGATGAAGAGTCATGAGAGTAGATGAATTGTCACAAAGGGGAATGTCAAGAGTCACTCCACCCTTTGCTATAAATAGAACCTCATAACTCATTGTAAAGGCTTTTGGTCAGCCAAGCTTCTGATAAGACTATCTTGGAGAGAGCTTGGACATTATTGTAACACACCTTGGCTTCTCCACTGCACAAAGCTAGTACATCTATTTGGAGGAGGAGGCAGATGTGGCTATAACATTCCACTGTTGGGGCTAGAAGGTGTACATGGATGTATTGTATGACTGGAACTTACACTTCTTTATATAATAATAGCCAACACGTTTCATGCATATGTTGTATTGTATTCTAGTTGTCTTGTTTACTTTAAATGGCATATGTATTTGCTTTCTTACACACGCATGTATGGACTATTTTGTATGAGCATGTATGAATCTTTCTAAAACATGTTGATTGGTTTAACCATCACTTTGGATTGCCAGCTGACTTTCTTTCTAGCTTGTGATGTATCTTCGCTCGTGTGTTCCCTTTCCACCCGAGTACTGTTACATGTTGCCAAGGTGCACACTCATCTCAACCCACTGGTGTTAGAACCTCTCATGCACCTTCCTTGACTCACTGCAGTGTTCACACCCTTGCTACTAATAGAGTTATCTTGCATACCTCTGTGCGAAATCGCGGTCAAGGCATTACCATGTGACCCACTGCTAGAACTCCTACAACAAACAGTTTGAGGTCTAATTGGGACTTCTTACCGGGGAGATCCCCTTACATGTTGGTGGGTCTAGCATCGTCAACATTTTGGTGCTAGAAGGAGTGCCAGATGACAAGTTGAGTCCTCACATCTGTTTTGAATCTCTACACATCTATCATGAATAACTACCAAGTTGCTCTTCTACAGTGCATGTCTTATGGAAATGACTTCATTATCTTGGAAAAGCTCTCAGATAACTTATCATTAAACATTTGATGGTGGAGGCTATGTAGCCTTGGTTAGGCATGCTGTCGACATTGTAGTCGCATGCGAAATGCATGGATTATTTGAAGAATACATGAGTTGCGTGTTGTTCATCTACACACTTCAAGGGCACCCAATGCACTAGTGTGCCACGCTGCCCAAAAAATCTATTCATTATCTTGCTCATCTGGGTGTAGAGATAGACCGTGCTTTCAATCACTTTGACTATAAAGCACTCAAAAAAGAAATTATGGAATTACAAAAAGCACCCGATGAATCCATTGAATAGTTTCACGCACACTTTTGTAATATTGCATACCGATTCCCCGAAGATGACATTGATTGGCAATTTCTCGATGGGATATTTGAGTATCTTCTTTACATATTTGAAAATCCATAATTCTTGAAATCACTTGAGTCCCGCTCATACTGTAGTGATGGAACTACACAATCATGAGCAGGCACAATCATTTTCACAAGCTAATGTCCACCTTCACCTCATCAAATAGCTCCACCACTGCGGAGTGAGATGGGAGATCATGCATGCACCTCTGTTGAACTGTCACATCCTCCCACCCCACCTGCTTGCACAGATTTGGCTTGTAATCCTATTGGTTGTCATGTGGATTCATTCCCTCAACCTCCATCCTCATGTTCTTTTCATCCTCTAGATTCTACTATCTTGTGTTCTTCCATTCCGGACTCCTCACCTGTTGTGAAGGAGGATCAAGTTGTCGATGGAGTTGGTGTTATGAAGCCAACCTGTGCCATCATTCATGATGAGTATGTGTGGAAATATAAATAAGATCTCGCGGTGAAGGATGACTCCTTCTGGCCGTGCCTTATCAGCTTCATCCTGACATCCCTTTTGATTCTGCCACTGCTAATTTCCCCTGTGAAAACCCATTTCCAGATGTTTCTACTTCTGATCATTCACAAGACACCTCGGATGTCTGTCTGTCATTACATTGCGGAGAGGACACATCTTCCTCGGAAAATCTGTTCAATCTTTCATTTATCTTTCTTGAAAAAGCAGAGGGTGAACATCTTTGCTTCTCATCTACCCCTCTGTCTAATTCATCAAATCATGAGGATGCCGACAAATATCTTGATTTTTCTGATCTTGGTTGTTGTGATCTATTCACTTCCTCATCCGATCATGATGTTGATTCAACCATTTGTAATCTATCCAAGACACTAGTCTACGATGATCTATCTGTCAATGAAGTTGAAACCCCCCAGACGGTCGAAGCACTTCAACCTGAGCTAATGGTTATGTCAGGTCCTCGTTGTCTTGAGGATGGTCTCACTTCTGGTCAGGAAATTGTTGAAACATTAAAGGCTCCTCATCACTCTCTGCCTTGCACTAAATATCAACCAAACACCCAGATTTCACTTCCTCCACTCGAACTACATGATCCCATTGCTCATGCATTGGAGGAATCTTACATAGCAAGCACACATGCACAACACAAGTGGTATACCTTTCTCACGTTTTCTTGCATGTCATAGTCAAGAGAATGCATGCACTCAACATTTGCATGCAGTGTAGCACAGTACCATGGTAGCTCCACAAAATTCATGTCATGCACTCTCACTCATCTTTGTTTTGTGGTTGCTTGTAATCTCAAAGTGTGTTTTTCTTCACTGTTACATCTTTCATGTTTCGCACAACTGTCTTGTTCGTGAACCATACCGTCACCAGCATGGATCAACCAATGCACCAGTGGCTAGGTTGGAAGTATCACTTCATGTGAGATGACCCATGCACCGTTAGCTTAGGAGTAGGAGTAATGTTTTCTTTTAGTTGTTTGCCTACATGCTTGTTTTCTTTCTTGCTTTGTTTGCTTGTTTGTTCGCTTGCTTGTTTTCTTACTCGCTTTGCTTTTGCTTTTGCTTCTACTCTTTCTTTTCTTTGTTGTTTGATTAGTTCACTCGTTTCATTTGTAGGTTAGTTTCACATGAAACCATGTATGACTCTTGAAGCAAGTTGGGTAAAGTACAAGAGGGCTTGTATAACTATCACCACTTGGTTATCTGTCATCCTGCCTCTATGTGAAGAACTTGTTACTTTTAGTCCATGATATGTCGAAGAAAAATATGTATTGTTCGAAGTGAACCTTTGTGAAAACACAATGCCTGCGCGCTAACTAGTGTCACCTACTCTAGTCGGTTGTTTTTGGGTTAACCCTTGTCATCTTAGTCAAGTAAAGTAAGGTGAGGGGGAAAACCTTAATAGGCACGTCAGAGATATAATAAACTACTTCTCTACTGGAACAACCTCTTCTGCTCTCAATAAGTTGGGATCCCTCTTCTGCCTCTGAAATGAATAAGTGCTATGCATAGTTACAAAAATGAAAAAAGTGAAAAAAGATTGAAAAAATGAAAAATGAATGAGGTGAAAGAAGAGAAAGGCTTCCTGCATAGAGAGGTGATGAAAGTAACTCTGCCAGGGTACTGACCAGGCTCGCTAGCAGTGGAGCCATGCTTGTGTTCCTATGTGACTCTGTCAGGGTACTGTCTAGGCCTGTTGGTAGCAGAGCAACACCAGAGATGAAACTAAGACTCTAATGACTATATTGCTTATGCACCAATATACCCCTCTACCCCAATCGAAACAACTATGTTTCCTTGGCTTAGAATGTGTGTCAATCGACCAAGATCTTGGGAGATGCTACATATTACAATCAAGCTAGTGTGGAAACCAAGAGGAGCTGAGAACTGAACAATACTTCCAGTGGTGTTAGAATTGCTTTTCATGAACAAGGTCCATTCAAAGAGCTGGAGTTCTACCAGTGTGTCGCTAAGTGTTGTAGAGGTATAACCACCCTCCAAAATTTTTCCTTATCTTTGGTTTGGAGCCTCCCTACCAATGTTTCACAGTAGCTTGTCTTGCTTCATCAATTTCACAAGTTTCAGTGTTTTTCTTGTACAAAGGAAGCTTTTCGATCATATATTAATGAATTCCCCTCATAGGTTGATCACCCGGACTTGGTCTAGTTGCAGGCTGAGCAGATCCCCCAAGAAATTGTGCAATTCTAGAGGGAAACCAACCTTCCTTCCAAAAATTGTGCAATCCTGACTGGAAACCTGTTGGGCTCCAGAATTGCGCAATTCTGGCAGTCAACACTCATAGTGAAAATTGCACAATTTTCCCCATCAGGGCTACTTATCCCATAATTTGCATAAATTTGGGTAGCAGCCAGCTGCTCTACCTAGAAATTGCACAAATTTCCTGGGCAGCAAGCCCAGCTCCCAACCAGAAATGGGCATTTTCTCCCAGCAGTTAGCAGTGTCTTGCATGTGTAGCTGAGTTGATTGGTTCCCTCTGAGACCGAGCAAAATTGACTTTCATGCATGGGCTGCTTCTCCCAAGGCAGCATGCAAAGGCATCCATTATTTTAGGGATCTATTTTTAGTGGGTGGAGGTTACATGTAAGGATCATTTCAGAAACCTCCCACCAAGTGTCGCTTTCCCTAGATTTGTGGCATGCGCGTCACAACCTCGATGTTATCAAACTCATCAACCGGATGTCGTAAAGCTTATTCCTCACATCAACATTATAGCTCTGACATCCCACATCACATCTAGGAGTTGTCGGCACACTCAGCTCAGTTGTTTTTGGGTAAGCCCGCTTTCCATGAATTGTTTTGCATTTCTAGCGATTTTTGTGTTTCTCTTCATATGAATGTTGTTTACTTGATTTGAGTGAGCACTTGCTATCGTTTTCATACATACTAGCTTTTACTAGCACCGTTTTAGTTATCGTTTATATCACTATTTTTGCATGCATGAAAATGTTTTTCACGAATGGTCGTCGATTCGTTGACTCGCCTCACCCACATGCATTCTGTTCTGTTTTCTCAATCTGTCATTCACCATTTTCATGCATGATAATTCACTTATACTTACACTCAGTATCACCATGCATTCACACTCACATCCGCGTTTAGTTTCCCGTCGGTGAGTTTGGGTAACCTCAGACCAGACTTTGCCTTCAATGAGAGAGAATTGCATAATTCGGGGAAGGAAGGCTTTGCCTTCCTCTCAAGAAATGTGCATTCCTATCAAGGAACTGTCCTCCAGGACTGCTTTGCAAATTTATGAGGGACAGTCATTGCTGGCCCAGAAAATTGCACAATGCAATCATTGAGCCTGCTGCCATTGCTAGCTAAGATTATGCATTGCCCAATTCTAGTAGTCAGCAGCCAAACTAGACTGTGCATTGCGTAGTTCCAGCAGCCAGTCAGTCTCTGAGCAACCCAGGCTATGCCTTGCACAGTCTTGGCAGTAAGTCTCTCGACCTCCCAATCAAAATTGCGCAACCTTCATGATCAGTCACACAGGTATGTTGCAAGTCAGTTCTCAAGTTCATTTTGGTTTTCGACTGAAAAATTTCTTTCCATGAGTGTTACCATGTGTCCAAGTATTGCAGGTGTTCATCTACCTCTCAGCAATGCAGGTACAATGGTTTCCAAGAGAGCGAAGTTGAAGACACCATTCAGAGAACACCTGGAGATGCAGTTGATCAAATGTCTATGTGCTTTCCTACTCACGAATATATCAAGTTTTTGTAGACAAGGACATCAATATATGACAACAACAACATCACAACGAGCAGCATCATGAACAACAACTAACAACAGCATACCGAATGCAACGAATGCAAGAGGAAGGTTGTTGACAACACAGAGGCAGGACAAAGTTGCAAGCTCAAGCAGATCCACTGATGATGAAGGCAACTTTGGGTACTCAGGCTATGAGGTGACGACGTGACATGAAGATTGCATGAAGATAGAGAATGGAACAAAGAAGGAGTTGCATGTGTTGGAACAACAACTCAAGGAATAACATGAAGTTGTACATACAAACGAATGAGTTACAGCACGAATAGGAACAGCAGTGGGCGCAATATGCACTCACAGATGAAACTGCACCCGTACAAGTTATAGATCTATCCTAGCAGCTATCACGAAGTAGACATGGTGAGCAGTGTTGTTGGTCGCATGCAAGGGATTCAGCAGTATACATATCGTTGTGCTCATGCATGCGATCCAACCCATTCAGCACACTCACCAAGGCAAACACAAGAAGAAAGTCGACCTGGAGCTAAACATATACTTCAGCAAGTTGATGCGCATGACCACTAGCACACACTTGAAGATCAGCACAGACACTATGCATCAGTGTGTTTTCAGTTTAGCTGCACCCAGGAAGACCATGCACATGTTAGCAGATGAGTTGGATGAAGGAGCCAAACCAATGCACTAGTTGCCACAGAGGTATAAGTTCACTTCAACAAGATGTCACCATGGGGTGCATGCACACCACCACGGAGGACCAAGCTTGGCATCAGCTCACCACCTTCGCCATCACAAGCATGTCAAAGAGTTGGTCTCACCATAATGGACCGAGTGTCAGTAATGTCTTGCATGGCTTTCTCACACCATTTTGTCTCACATGAGCACATGTGCATTGTAATGAACATCATGTCAATTTTAGTGTCAATAGTTAGATGTAATAGTCATAGAGTAGATGAAGAGTCATGAGGGTAGATGAACTGTCACAAAGGGGAAATCAAGGGTCACCCCATCCTTTGCTATAAATAGAACCTCATAACTCATTGTAAAGGCTTTTGGTCAGCCAAGCTTCCAATAAGACTATCTTGGAGAGAGCTTGGACAGTATTGTAACGCGCCTTGGCTTCTCCACTGCACGAAGCTAGTACATGTCTTTGGAGGAGTAGGCAAATGTGGTTGTAACGTTCCATTGTTGGGGCTAGCAAGTGTACATGGATGTATTGTATGACTGGAACTTACACTTATTTATATAATAAGAGCCAACACGTTTCATTCATATGTTGTATTGTATTCCAACTATCTTTTTTACTCTAAATGGCATATGTATTTGCTTTCTTACGCACGCATGTATGGACTGTTCTATATGAGCATGTATGAATCTTTCTGAAATGTGTTGATTGGTTTAACCATCACTTTTGATTGCTAGTTGACTTGATTTATAGCTTGCGATGCATCTTCACTCATGTGTTCCCTTTCCATCTGTGTACTGTTACACATTTCCAAGGGGCACACTCATCTCAACCCACCAGTGTTAGAACCTCTCATGCACCTTCCTTAACTCACTACAGCGATCAAGCCCTTGCTACTAACAGAGTTATCTTACTTGTCTTTATGCAAAATCGTGATCAAGGCATTACCATACGACCCATTGTTGGGACTCCTACACCAAATGCTCTGAGGTCTAATTGGGACTTCTTAATGGGGAAATCCCCTTACATGTTGGCGGGTCCAACATTGTCAACAGGTACCAAAATTTTTATTTTGGGCTTGCTCATGATCAAGTGTTTTTGGATTTTCTCAATTTGTTGTCATTTTGAGACGGGGGTGATGCTAGCCTACAATTCACACCCATATAGCATCACTAGACAAACTAGGAGTCCAAAAAGAACTTTAATCGTTTTCCAATCCCATAACTTTGCCTCTCTATCTCTATTTTGAAGAGCATATAATTCTTTCCACCCTCCTAAAATTCTCTTCTTTCTGCAGTCCTCCCAATTAAGTTTGTTGTTGAAATCAATCCTGAGGTACTTGTACTCATTTACTTTTTCAAGAATGTTGCCTTCAAAGAAGAACATATGTTGGCTCTACTTCCTTTTATTAGAGAAAGTCATTATTTTGGTCTTGCTAGTATTGACTTGCATCCCCACTGCTCTACAAAAATGCTCAAGGGCATATAGGTGCATCTACAATCCATGGGCCAATTTAGAAATCAATGCAAGATCATCAACATATAAAAGAAGTTTTTATCACAAACTTCCCCAACTAAACACCATCTCCACCTTATAGATTTAGCCACTCTTCCATTTTATCAATATATAAAGCAAAACGAGTAGGGGTTAGAGGGAAACCTTGTTTGACTCCAATGTCACTTTTAAAACTTTCTGAAATACCTATTGAGGTTCTAATTTTGACTTTCACCTCTTCATACAGTCTATGGACAAAGACTCTATAATGCAAAGGAAATTAAAGTTCTTCCATTCTACACCACAACTTATCTCTAGGAACTGTATCAAATTCCTTTTTGAAGTCAACAAAGCAGCATAATACTTCTTCTTTGTCCCCCCAAACATTTTCAATAATGTGTCTCAATGTGATACCATGATCCAATGTAGAATGCTTTGGCCTAAAACCCACTTGTCCTTTTTCCCTCTTTTATTTTACTTCACCCACTTATTGATTCTATTTTCTACAATTTTGCCGAAAAGATTTGGAAACAAAGGATTGATCATAATGGTTCTATAATTGGAAGGATTATTAATGTCTCCACTTCTAAAAAGGGGTATTGCTATGATAGTTATCCAATCTCTTGGGAATCCTTGTTGAATGGTGTTGTTGAATATTTCCATGTGTGCGATGCAAGAGTGTTCTTTCCCCGGTTTAGATACTCTGCTTGAAGTTCAACTAGGTCCTTTTCCTTTCATGTTTTCAACTTCTTAATACCAATATCTGCCTCTTGTAATGTGAAGAACTTTGTAGTTGTGTTGATCCTAGGGGGAGGCTCAGCCTCTGATTCTTTCTCATAGAATTGCCTTGCATATTCAAACCATTGATTTATTGTAATATTATTTTCGGTTTTCTTCTTCCTTGGTTGAAGTTCTTGCAAGAAAAGCTTTGGGTTATTCCTTCCTAGATATATTAACTCTTCTCACCTTGTATGCATAAACTCGCCTTTTTTCCTTTTTAGTATCTGCTTATATACCTTTACATTCATCTTCTCCTTGCCAGTCTTTTTCAAGGTTATCCTTGCCATTTTTCATTCCTAATTGAACCAAGCATTTATAGGAAAGCAATTTGATTCTGATTTCCTATTTTTGATCTTTTGCACTTCTCAAGTGCACTGTGAATTATATTTGTTAACTCATGATTGTTGAAGCTTTGGAAACCAGTTTTCCCCTTTTCAATTAATCTCTCTAGCATTGTCTTGAAGATAGTACAATTTTCTTGTGTTAGAAGAATTTTGCCCCTTAATAGTGATTTCCAAGAGTATTTGGTTTTCCTCCTATGTTGTCTTTCTTCTAGCCATGATAACTTTATATAATTTGGGTTATGGTCTGATTTTAAGTCCCAAATATGCTCTCCAATATTAACTTCGTCTATCTTTTCTATAAAACTTAGTGAAAAAATCACATAGTCAATGGAACTTGCCCCATTATATGTGTTGCAAGCAAAGTTACCAGACCTTTTCCATCTATCTAGACCATTGCAAATAATTAAGTTGAAAGCACCACATAGTGTAAGCAACTCCTCTCCAAAATGATTGTTAACTTTTTCATCTTTTGAACATCTCACCCATTGGAGATCCTCCTCTTTAGTGAGCCAAATAGGATTGTGATCCTCTTTTCAACAAATAATACTAGTTTGTTGATTTGTTGTTCTATAAAAAAAAATCCCACTAAAAGCACTTATCCCTGCTAAGAGTACGTGACAATATCTTACTTTAAATCTACATATGGATTCTTGTTGTCTAGTCCCTTATTTTTGTAAGTTTTTCAGACTTGATGTGCAAAATAGCATGTTGTAATTCTTATGTGATTCTCGTTCTATGATAGTTTGAATCATAAATGTTGTTTATTTTCATCTTATTTCATTAATTGAATGTGACAACCTTTTTTATTTCACTAAAACGAGTATCCCCCATACCCTTTGCCATTTTATTCTACCTTGTTCCAAACCACTAACTTCAAATAACTGTCAAACACAAGAGTTTTGCAACCATCATGTTCATGAGTTTTTGTGAGAAAAATTATGTCTCTACCTTCTGCAATAGACCCTAACCCATGTCCCCTCCTCCTAGTATAACCTCTACAATTCCAACAGACTAAACTTAGGTAGACCTGGGTAGGACTTGATTGCTACACAGTTTGGCACATAAGACTCAAATTTGAGTCTTCGCCCATTTTCATCCATGTTGATCTTATTATTTTCCTCCCTATTATCAAATTCTCTATTTTTTTCTTTACTGGCATGTTTTTCCCCAAGTACCAAACATCACAATAACTACTTTACCATTGTACAACCATGCCCTTTTCCCTTCATTTCTTGTTTCTCTAAGTTTCTCCACTTATTCCCTTTTATCCTCTTGTTGTTTGTTGATTAAATATTCATCTAGGATGAAGTGTGAGCCTTTCAAGAGTTTATTTTTTCTCAAGAGATGGTGTTTGCCTT
Organism: Pinus tabuliformis; assembly: GCA_031772625.1. NCBI lineage: Eukaryota > Viridiplantae > Streptophyta > Pinopsida > Pinales > Pinaceae > Pinus > Pinus tabuliformis. Next base: position 1,136,850,765 of record CM062819.1, on the reverse strand, counting down.
GCACGCTTTCCATGGTGACTTTTATAGGTCGAGGCCTCTCTTCACATATCTTCTCCACCCTCCTTCCTTGGAAAATTTTCCCTTTCCAATGTAGTTTCTCTTTCAGAAAGTCCCTTGTCAAATTGAGAGTGCTTTCAGATATTCTCGATTAGCTTCTACTCCAAATAACCATGGAAGGTAATGAGAATTGATCGGTGGTAGGAATGGAAGATATTTGACAATATTGTTGTTCCTTTGGAATTCTTGCAACAAACAGACAAATAATAATTATTGTTACAAAATAAATCACTGATAAGTCTAATTATCAACCTAGATCCATCTAAATCTAGTTATATCATGAGCACAGAAAGATAAAATCCCTCAACATACAAACCTTTCCTCAAATTATTAATCCAAAGTTATTAAATCTAATAATATTAATATTGTAATATATTGTTAAATCTAATAATAATAATAATAATAATAATAATAATAGATTTAATGATGTGTTTTACATGTCATGATAACAAATTTATAATAAAACTACATCAAATATTTAACTAAAGAGATACTAAAAGATTTTGGAATAGGGTTTTCTATTCTTTGTGTTGAATTGTATTGTAGTTTTTTTTTACTTGTATGGTTATTTTCATTTTTGTTTTGGGCAGACATTAACTTTTTTTATTTTTTTATTATTTTATTAGAGACACAACATACTTAAACATCCCCTCCTACTAGGCTGTAGAATGTGCCTTTCGACGCAATTAGAGGTTTGCAATATAATTTTTATTTTAAGAACTTGAAATTGAGTTGTTTAAAATGCATTTTTTAGTTTACAAATGGATTCAACCCCCTAAAAAATCCTTGAGGTGATTTGGGTGATTTCTACAGATTACATCTTTGAAACTTAAGATTTCAAACCTACAAGATTTCAACCAAAATTAACCAGAATAGTTTCCCAGAAAAAAGCAATAACCAGTCTAACTATTAGAAGTTTTTGATTTTTTTTGCAATACAAATACAATGTTTTGGTAAGATCATGAAATTAAGTTGTTTAAAATGCATTCTTGAGTGTATAAATTGATTAAGAAATATAAAAAAAACTTGGGGCACTCAAATTTCTACAGATTACATTACTAAAACTTAAGATTCAAAATTTCCCTACAGGATTTCATCCAAAATTAACCAAAATAGCTGCCCAGAAATCAACAAAAACATCTAAAGTTTAGACTACATCCATAAAGTATTGTTGAACTTATCTCACTTTCATATTCCTAGAATATCTAGGAATCCAAAGGACAACTAGGTTAATTGTTTGAAATCATTGCCATCCGTAGGATTTTAGGATATTATAGAAATTTGTAACCAAGTCAACTGTTTGATCTCGTTGTTGAACTTATCTCAATTTCCCATTCTTGGAATATCTAGGAATGGAACGGAAGGTCTATTGAATCCAAGGGACATCAAGACAAATTGTTTGACCTAGTTGTTGTCCATGGAATTCCAAAATATTCTCAATACTTGCAATCTAGATAAGCATGCCCATAAATGAGCTCATTTGATCTATCAAACTGCTAACGAATTGTTGGCTTACCATGCACTGTTGTTACCTAGTCCTTTCTGATTTATTCAGGAAAAAAACCTAGTAATAATTAGAACCCTAAGGGAAAAAAATTCCTTAGGATATTACACTCTTGAGTTTGAAGGCCAAGAACGAGAAGAGAAAATAGGGCATTGACTCATTGTTGGATTCCTCCAGAACCATCGAGGGGTCTAGCTATATGATTTAGGGAGGGAATGTAGAGAGGGAGCTAACTAGTTAGTCAATAGAAACACAAGTAGTGTAGATACAAAACCTTGATCAAAACCATGTCAAGCATTCAAGGTTATTGTCAAGGCATTCATTGGCAAGAAGTAGAGTGGAGAGACAAGTGATGGATCTTGATTCAAGCCATAAATCATTGTGAGGGGAGGATTGCATTGCTTGCCAATGTCATTTGACGAGTATTTGGGTTTGATGGGTTTGACTGTCAAATCAAGGGGAAAGCCTTGGATCGATGAAATACATCACTCTTAACATCCAAGGTTGAGGGGAAGAATCTCCTAATGGAATCATGAAACCATGTTCTAAAATTATCCATGCATAATATGATAGAATATTTCATTAAAAATGGATTCATTAAATACATTGGCATCAATTCTCTTTTATTATCTTATATGTAGTTGCATAACATATTTGTATTTTTTTATTTACATCTATTAAACTTGATTTATAGTTTCATCTCTTTTTGTGAATGCCAAGGGATAATTGTTGTGAATTTCCTCTAACATAGTAAAAGTTCAATAATATAATAATGTTATTTTTAGGCTAGTACATTAAGGCAATATTAAGTGGTTTTGATCCTATACCATGAGCTAATCACAAAGGCTATTTGAGTCCCATACTGTGGGTCAATCACAAATGTTATTTGAGCTCTACCGTAGTTCAATTATTGTGTTAATGGTGTTTAGTATTTGGATTGTATGAATATGGGCCGCTATGATGGAGATATAATCAATTAGCATTTAAATATGTGTTCTTAGTATTTAATAATGTCCAATAATGACCAAAGAGAAGTCAATGTGGCTTCATAATACCATCACTACAAATACCAAAATAAAAAGCAATTCATATTGTGCCCCATAAAAATGTAATATATCCAAGATATTGATAATGGAAAAGAATATATATATATATATATATATATATAGCCCTTATATATATATATATATAGATATTGTCTTCCTCCATTGTTAATATCTTGGATATATTTCATTAAAAAAGAGAAATATATATATATATATATAGATATAGACAGATAGATGGGTTCACCCAAAGAGAAAAATATTGGACAATGTGTAAGACAGAATGAACAGAAACACCATGAAGATAGAGTACCATGTCTTGGTCTAAGTAACCGAAGAATATGCAATGTTGAAAACTAGAGTAGATTCCTTAATGCCGAACTTGGTAGTGTGGCCGGGAGAGTTCCCTTGGCTGAGAGGCTAGCTAAGGGATTTGTAAGGAACCCCTTGCAACAACCATCCTAGCATCCAAGACCAACCTACTCATGGAAGAGGAGAACCTAGTGAGACATTCTTGACCCCATAGCTTTCACTGGACGTGGAGGATAACTTTTGAAGCTCAACGATGAACTCTAGAAATGTAGACAAGTCAATATTTTATTTTTAGGTCATCAACGCAATTTCTTGTATCGTGAATTCCATAAACCTCATTGCTAGATAACACAAACACTCGTTAACTTTTGCCATCGACATTGACACATATTTTTTTTGGGGGGATCAACCACAAAAGATTTTAAAAAGTGATATTTCCATATAAATTTATAAACGATGGTGAATATGTTCTAATAGTGAAATAGAAACCATTAGTTGTTAAAATTTGCCCAAGTTTTGAAACCAGAACAACCAGTAGGCAAATGTAAACTTCAAACCCAACTTGAACTTTAATAGTAAAGACATTTCTAAAATTTTGTAATAAATGACTTGATAGTTATGTAAGTATTTATGTCTTCTTCAGTGAGCTCCTAAAGCGAAGTAGCCTTGGTAAACAACGACTTTTTTCTCCCAACCACCAAAGTTTCACCTTTTTGCCCCTTTCTCCTTTTTTTCAACAATGATTCATTATTCTCGTCCATCTTGAGGTCATTAAGGTTGTCTTCAGTGATTTATCATTGCTCTTGTCTTCTAAACCAGGAAAATTAGAGAGCCTTCTGGTGAAAGATCCCACTAACTTGTTGGGAATTGAACTTACGATTGGTTTGAGGAAGTAATTTGCAGACTCCCTCTTGCTCTCAATACTCGTACGATACTCCTGAACCTCTATTTTTCCATTCTGCCCATTTTTTGCCTCTACATGGCTAATGTATTATATAAACAATACCTTATAATACATATATTGTTATACAACATATAAAACTCTTTACCCCTTATTATATGCTCAATATATTATTTCATTTTTTTCCTTTTTTTATACCCTAATATGAACACATATGGTATGCTATTGCTTTGTGAGTAAAACCCTCATAAACCTAATATTATTTACTCTTCCTTAAAATATTATTATTTCTAAGATTTTGAATATTAAAATATTATTATTAACATTTATTATTGATATTCAAATATAATTATTAATATTATGGATATTCAAATATTATTATCACTCAAGTTTTATTTTTTTTAACATATATATAATATTTTTACTCTATATATTTTAAATATTTTTACAATTTCATAAAATATGAAAATGTACGCTAGGACATTCAAATACTAATATGCATAATTATTAACGTTATGAATATTCAAATATATGTTTGGACATTTAAAAAGGCAAATATTATTATTAATATTTATAATGGATATTCAAATATAATTATTAATTTTATTTCGACATTTAAATATTATTATTAATATTATAGATATTCAAATATTATTATTAGTAATATTTTACACAAAAATAAGTAAAAGATTGAAAAAAAAATTATTACATGTTTATAAAATATTATTACAATTTTATGGAAATGTGCATTATGACTGCGTATAATTATATTTATTATAGATGTTTAAATATTATTATGAATATTTAAATATTAATCTATATAATTATTAACATTATGGACATTCAAACATTATTATTATGTATATTCAAATTTGTTATTAACATTTATTATGGATATTCAAATATAATTATTAGTATTATGAAGAAAAAAAAAATTATTGAATTATTTTTATTATACTTTTTATAAAAAAAAATTAAAATTTCATAGAATATAGAAATGTGCACACCAAACAAAACTTTTATTACTCTTGAAATGTTGTGTTTCATTTCATTCAAGTTGATCTCTTATTAATTTGAAAATATCCTTATACAACATAATACTAAAATATTACTAGTTAAATTATGAATTTGAAAAAGAATATCTTGGACTTTTACTTTTTAATCTTATTATGTCTTTCCATTCCAAACTACCATAACTAATGAGGAACATAACATTTATTTATATTCCAACCAAGAGGAATATCACAATGTATCATGACCATTTAGGGACATCTTCCTCAAAGATAACCTTAAGGATTGCAAGGTGTGTAAACATAAGTCAATCATGACAAACATATTTATATGAAAAATCTTTTGAGTAAACAAACCAACAAAAACCTTGAGGAACATGAAATTTTGAAATAACCATTCATAAATACAATGATTCGACAAAATTCTACCGGAATAAATGGCCCAATATGTCATAATCTAACGTGACCCTTCTCTGACATCAAAAATTTAATGAACATAGCCCTCTACCAAAACATTCCCAATGTCATTTTACAACAATGAAATCATAGGATTAAAATCATCAAATAAACATTCAACTATTACAAAGCCTAAATCAACTAGAAAAACAAGTAAAGAATGGGTTAGGGTAAGACATGAGGAAGAAGATAGACCTCATGTAAGGAGGAATGACTAACTTGAACAAATATGGACATTACAATCTAATGAACAAAAATAAATGTCAAAATATGATGAATAAAAATTGACGTCTCAATGTGATGAATAAAAATTGACATCACAATGTGACGAACAAAATTTAGTGTCACATTTTGAGGAAAAAAAATTGACATTGTGATGTGACAAACAAAAATCATTGTTATATTAAAACAAACAAAAATTGACATCACAATGTGAAGAACAAAGATCGATGTTGCAATGTGACAAATAAAAAAAATACGTTACAATGCTATGAAACCAAATGAAATCATAATGCAATTAACACAGATCAACGTCACGATGTGATGAATCAAAATCAACGTCAAAATGTAATGCCCATAATTTACCATTGCAATGTAATGAATATAATTTGTTGTTTTGATGTGATGAACATAGATTGATGCCACAATGTGACAAACAATATCCAACATTACAATGTGACAACCATAACCCAACATCATTATGTGATGAAGAATACATGATGTTCCAATCTTACAACCATAAACCAACATCCCAATGTGATGGATATACCTTGATGTTACAATGTGTTGAAAAAAAAACTACCATTGTCATGTGATGAATATATTTTGATTTCATAATCGAACATAACTATTCACCAATTTGATGACATTGTGATGAAATCCAACCATAGTAAACTATAGTCAATGATGTTCACCCTTGGTCAAATATAATCAACCATTTTTATCCATGGTCAACCATAGCCACCCATGGTCATACATAGTGAACAATGTTAAATCATAGTCACCCCAAGTCAACATGGTGTTATATAGTTGACCATGATCTTCCCTAGTTAACCATACTTAATTATAATCAACCATAGGCAAACATATGAAATCATGGGAAACCTTAGTTAACCATGGTCATCATTGACAAATGTTGACAAACATGATCATCTATAGTGTTTCGATATGGGAAACCATAAAAAATTGTAGTAAAAAATGGCCATACATAGTTTACATGGTCAAAATTTTAGCCAAGAAAATGTTTTCAACCAACTAAGCTATTCCAAGAATGTTGATTAGGGAATGTTACCCTCTTTTTGATAACAAAAAAATCTTAAAGGAGAATACTCTAGAACTTGAGGTTAATATAGTCGGTACTCTAGATGTTGTATACAAGCCATAGAAGCATTAAGTTATAAATGTGTAATTCTTAATGGGACAAAGCTTATCAAAATTATAGCTTAAAGATGCACATAATGTAAATTGTATTCAATTGTGTATGTCATGACCAAATGTAGGTTAATGCAATGAAGTAAATGCATATATTGTATATAGATTGCTAGAAGGCTGAAGGAGGTTGTTGTAACATACCCACTACTATCCCCATCCTTGACTAAGGGTAGAAAGAGGCAGTTACTATGTTGACCCAATCTCCATAGTCCAGTTATGGAAATAGGGTCCAAATTTTTCGCTTTCTTTTACTCTCAAGAAACTCAAAATGAATGATACCATCATATTCATCTCGTCAAGACAATTATGACGATATAAATTTTACTTTTATCTAACTCTTGAATCCAAATATATGGCCATCCAAAGATTAGTCATTTAATTAGTGCCACCTCACCAACCTACCACGTGGCACCTGAGTGGTCCCCACGTGGTGGCCACATGGAAATCCTAGCTGACCTTTCTCTACCACATGGCAGTATTACCATAGTTCCCAACCCATTCATCCTGGTCACACAATACCCCACTAGACAGGGGTGCGACCCAATATGTGACACATATACACTACGAGGGATGTATTTTGGGTGCATACCCCCCCCCCCCGCCCCTTGAAGGCCACATCACCCCAGAAACACTCCCCCTGGAAAAATTTTGCCATGCTCCATTCAAAACCCTCTGGGAGGAACCTCCGAGGAAGAGACTCTACGATCATCCAACAACCATGCACGCATTTCATCAATGACCATAATTTATCCTGCCTAATAATTTGGTAGATGCACTCAATCATATGGTTTATGGGGGCTCATTCCTTCTAACTCCTTTGAGTCCCAAACTTCATACTGTGATAATTATACTAGGAATGATTTTATAACCAATCCCAGCCTACAAACTCAGTCATGGTGGTTCTAAGTGAATGGGTTTATTGAGACAACACCAAACACTTAAGGCATGAAGGCTCAACTCTACTTGATGATTGTGAGAAATAGCCTAAAAATGGTGGTTTCCAAGCGACTCTCCCTTTAGCGCCTGCTACACACACATACACACATATATATGGCCATCGCTATCCCTCCCATGCTTTCAAGAACTCGACCTAACTCATCCTGCAAACTTATATACAAACACACATATCTATAAACATGAATTCCAATCCACTCAAGACTATGACTTAGAAACCAGGACCCATTGGTCTTGTTATTTTTCTTATAGTCAATTAATTAATTAGTAGAGGTTGTCCACCTCTTCACACACAGGTCATATAGACCAACCTACAAACATAGGAACATTGCAAGAATAACCATTCCTAAAGGAATACATTCAAGGCCATTTCTACTTAGAAATTTCACATGGAAATGAAGAATTCCATAAAGCCTGTATTTACAATGATGACATTCTTTCTCATACATGAAAAAACACCCTCATCATTAAAATAATATTGTTTCAACAAAATAAAAAAAGACATAATAGGTACAAACACAAAATATGGGTGTTTACTTATATTGTAAGAGATGTGGAAATTGTGAGTGGGACTCTAACTCTCCACCCAAGCATAGACAAGCTACAACCATAGTTACATGTAGATGTCACTCTCGAGATAGATTCCAGTGCTAGAGGTGGAGTGCTTATGAGGGGAAACTTCACCAATATTACGGTTGAAACCAGATGCCACAAGGCCACTCTACCTTCATCCACCAGCTACACAAGATTTCACTCAATATTTCTAGACATAAATAACATCTATGCTAGGATACCATGGTAAAAAGAGTCTCAAATCACTTTTAGGAGAAGAGATTCCACATCAAGGTAAGTTTCATCAATAGATAAGCTATTGACGGGAAAATAGGTCACCTCTCTAGGTCGTTCATCAATGAGTCAAGCACTATAGCTTCATCCCCAAGGCAACTCTTAGTGGTTCAAAAACCCTCACAAGCACCTAAGTGTCTCTTCCCAATCCATTAGTTTCATCAATCCATAAGCTTCTAGTGGGTTCTTCAGCCTTACAGGTAAGCCACTACTCTCTATAAATGGTTTTTGCCTAGCAAGCCTTTGTGAGGGTTCTTTAGCTGGTTTTCATCTCTCCAATGCTTTCTTCCTATCAAATCTGATCAATTCTCTCTCTTTTCTCACCTCCACCCTTGGAGGATTTTTTCTTACTGTGTTCTCACTATGTCCTCTCCTTTGCTTCCTATGTGTATGCATGTGAGGGTAATTAAAATTCATTTTCCCTGCCATTGTCTCTGTGAGTGGGAGAATGATATTTTTTCTTTGTTGTGTATGCGTATGCGCATCATGTGGGGATGCGTGCGCTTCTAAATGGACTAACCTTTTGTCTCCTTCCTTATTCCATGCTAGTCAACCACACCCCTATACAACACAACCCATGCATGACTTTAAATTTTTGTCCTCTTATTTCTTATTTTTGGAGATAGAGGACTCCTAGACTTGTCCTCTTCCTTTCAATTAAAATTATTGTTCAGTCAACCCACTCAACCAACCAGGATTGGTATTTAAAAACACCCATTCCTTTGTGATGTCCCTCCTCAAGCAATCTGGAATCTATGTCCCTTTGTCTCCACCTTTAATTAATTACAATTTATTTACAATGGAAAAAAATATTAACTAAGGGATTCCACAATCCCCTCCACTTTTGGGGGGGACACCATCATCGGTGTTCAATAACCATATACAACAAAACATGCTTTAAACCAAGCATTTTTTATCATGGAGATTGATATACATAGTTTTGTACAATATTTACATTGTATTTACATTTGTTTCTACTCATCAAATAAGAAAGGATATGTTTACCACATTTTGTCATCCATTTTCCACGTGGCTTCCTCAAGCACAAAGTGTCTCCACCTCACTTTGACTTGCTCTATTGCTCAATTCCAGAGCATGAGCTGCCTCTGATCAATTATGCATAGAGGTTTCAATTGGAACCATCCCTCTAGCTCTACTTGTAACACAAACCAATCAATCACATGATTAGAATCTTGCACATATCTCTTAAGCAATGAAACATGGAAAACATCATGCACTTTAATTTATGGAGGAAAATCTATCCTATAGGATGTTGGCCCTATCTTTTCGAGCAATATATAAGGTCCCCAAAATCATGGTGCCAACCTGGCACATGACCCAAACTTCAAGGATCTCTTCTTGGGTCTAACTTGTAAGAAAACATGTTCTCCAACTTAAAACTCCTTGTGAACGCTATGTTAGTCTGCATAGCTCTAATGCATGTCTTGTGCCACTGAAAATTTCTTTTGATGGTTTGCATTTCCTTCTCCATGTATTTCAACATACCAAGCCCAATAAGGACCCTATTCATTGGATCACTCCAGTTGATAGGAGTGTTACAACTCCTCCCATGAAGTGTTTGAAATGGGCTCATTCTTAGTGAATTTTTGTTACCGGGAATAGTGTCTATGCGGAACTGCTAATCCCACTAAGGGTGGTAGCAACCTTAGAAACAAACAGAGTAAAGCTACTTTCGTATTCCTTTATGACTAATAGATAAGAGAAGAATGAAGGGACCAACCTCAATCTTGCACTTGGTTCCTCACTTTGATTCCTCTCTCTTTTGATAGACTCTTGCCACTTGCTTCCTCACCAGCCCAGCTTCAAAGAGCACCTGTGGAATCAAAGCAACACAATACTATCTGAGAACAGAGATCTACTAGCATAAACAATATAAGATCAGATGTATATTGACCACATACAAACATATATCATAAAATATGCAAGGACATGGAGGAAAACTTGAATAACTTTATTGATATCAAGAAAAGAACAGGGGAGGATTACAACCAATTGTTCTGACCCAGCATCATCCTCTCAGCAAGAAGCCCTTCTTCACCTCATGAAAAGCTTAGATCACCCAACACTATGATGTTGCAGCAAGAAACCAACAGCACTTCCTTACAAGATACAAAATTCTAGCCTCCGGATCTCTGGGATGAGGGATCCATATATAGATGTTTGAAAGGAGAGTGATTCAGCTTCTGGGGTTTGATTAATGTCCTCTCTCTGATAGTTCTTGATGCCACTTGGAGAATTATGATCTCTTATTCATCCCTGGGCGAAATCAGGGAGGCAAGTGTCACAGGAGAAGTTTCTAGAAGATTCCATGATTTTCCACCTCGCACAGTGCCTCTGCCATTTGTCCATTCCCACCCATCGCACCCCATAGAAGGGATTTTCAACATGCATCGCACCCTCTGTGTGTATTTAGGTGGGATGTAGCGCACTTTGTCCATGGAGTAGGTGGGATGGTCCAGTTTTGACCAATTTTGAGTAGTTTTTCATGGAGAACTTCTGGGAGATGATGTGATCAGATGACCTTGTTTTTTTAGTGGTTGGAACAAAACTTTTAGGGACTTAGGAGCCCTTGGTTTATGGACATTTAGGATTGGGGTTGCAGTGCCCAAAAATGTCTATAACGGTTGCCCCTAAAGCATGAGGTCGTTAATTAATTTTTGATGTCGAGTGAAATGCTTTATCATGAGGATCCGAAGTTTTTCGAGCTGGAAGGTGACCTATAATAAGATACAATACAACACATTATCTTCATAATATTTTTCATTTCCTGGCTGAGTCGGGCATTCCCATGCTCAGCTTTATAAATTCATTTTTATGTACATAGGACAGACAATCGTCTTAGTGCAGACTAATGATTCCGGTAGAGCCATCATCCCTTAGGTTGGATGATTATCTGTGCAGAAATGATGTACACTGGATGTCTTTATTTCCTGAATGTATTTCGCAGCCCGGATGGATGAAACTAGATCTGGGGTCTTCAATCTCGTTCGATCTTCACTCGAAGTACAAGTCAATCCATGTGAGAGATGTTCTGGAGTCAAACATGGAAAGACATTGCCTGATTGCCAGCCAATGATGTAAGCTGTTAACAGGCACGAGAGGAATCACCGATAATGATGATGACCCTCAAGGTACTATAGTACAATTCGCACGGTGTGAAAGAGGGACTTGGCATCGAACACCATGAAAAATATTTCGGCCGAAGGCCAATGATGTAAACCTATCACTGGAGGTGAGAAACTTGCCATTGAGGCATGCAAGCTTCAAAGTACTGGAAGGGTTGTTCCTAAATCGACTTCTTGGATAATGATTTGATGTCGACAAGAATCGATCCGTCATAGGAGGGCCTTAAGGAATCCCACATCTATGACACGGAACGGAGCAAATGATTTTAATGGAGGTGAAAACGATCTAAGGATACAAGGCTCAAGATGGCGGTCATGAAAATATGGAGAATGAATGTATTGCAGTGGGTGAGACACAAGTGAATTCTCTGAGTGACTTCTCTTGAACATATCGGCAACACTGACATGATCGATTGGTAGCATTAACCCCAAATATGGATGGTCTGATGGAACCATGGAGATGTGACCGGTGAATGAAACAACCCAACCCAACTTGGATGCGGAGCGAAAGTGTCATGTTCAAGAGCGACTTGCTACCAACAAAGTTTTTTCAAGTTTTCTTCCCAATTTTCCCCAGTCATTGCTGACCAGTACCTTTTTATTTTTGTCAAGCTTGAGGAGGATAACATATGCTTGTTCTATAATCTGCCCTTCAGGCAGACCCATCGCTATGTTTTAACAAGCCTAGCGATAGTGAAACTCGGTCTTATCTGTGAGGACAAGTTTGTCACTATTAGTTTTTAACGAGTTTAACGACAAAGACAACTCGGACCTTTTCAATTTTAGAGAGTCTGAAAGGGACGTAAAGGAAACTCCAATAGTTCCTTTTTCATCTTATAATCCTTTAGGTCTGAAAAAGTATAAAACAATACGAAAGGGATGAATTTTCGGTAATTTTAACGAGCCGAACAAGACAAGCGCTCGATCTTTTTGTGCAATAATCCCTCGGGTCCAAAAAGATTAAAATCTAAAGGAGGGATAACACTTCCAGTCGCTTTAATGAGCTGGAGAGGCCAATTTCTCGGCAATCTTTTCATTTTTTATGAGTCAGATGAAAAGAGCTTAAAGGAGACTCATTTTTTGAGGAACGAGTGATAATTTCAGATAGCAACTGATTCCAGGTAAGGTTTGGAATTTTCCAATCACGGCAGTGTCACAAGGATGGCTAACTGTATCACTTTTCGTAGTTGTTCCTCAAAAGGGGTAAACAATCAAATGGAGGTGAACGATCGGCCAATGTAGAGTGGAGGTGATGATGAGAACACGACCAAGGGCTTCAAAGGCTGATAATAAGCATTCACGATGGTTATTTACCAGAGGTTGGTTCATTTTTTAATGAGCTTAAACTCTGGGGGAAACATTTGCTCATTGCTTATGTTTATTTTTTAACGAGCTTGAATTTCGCGATAAAACTACTCGATCCAGTCGTATGATACAGATGTCTCATCTAAGATTCCATTTTTGTGGAGCTTGCACCTTACAAAGCTTTGCTCCGCATCCTTTCTTTATGCAAGCTAGGAAACGCCCAATCCTATGAGTTTAAAGGGTTAGAGGACCTATAAATTTAAAAAAATAAATGGTCGCTCTTTGCTTGCACGCCAAAAGGTTTGCATGCCCCCAGGTATAGTGAAAAATTTCCAGGTTACCAAAGATTGTTCTAACCGCGTTGCGGATAAAACATTTCTTCGGCAATGTTTACCAAAATAAACAAAGGTGAGTGGCACAGACACCTCCACCCACATAACTTTGACGAGGGAATCTTATTCCAGTTTAATCCCATTTTCCTAGACGGACGGGTGTGTCAAACTAGTCATATATCCTCCACAGAAATTTACTCTATACCCAAGGTTTTCCTGTCGAAACAGGCCAGGGTGCATGCCCCCTGGGATTCAGTCATACCCTCTGAATCACTCGCATTCATTAGGTGGACGGACTGGGATTTGATGAGACATTCCTTGCGTGAAAAGACCATTCAGGGATGGTATTTGACTATTAGCTATGTGTGAGCTAGGAAACGACAGTTGGTCTACGAGCTTGACCACTCTGCCTTCATGCGGAAAACACATTACTCTAAAGAGTGAGGAGGTGATGGCTCCCATGCTATAAATATAGTCACGTCCAAGGAGTAGATTATAATCCAAGGGTCCTTGGACTACCATTACGTTTATGTGAATGGTTTTCCTTCTCAATGTTATGGGCACATTGGGAAGGATCCCTAATGGTCGACTGGTTCCTTTGTCGAAGCCTGTCAGATTTCTCATCTCAGGCAGAAGCGATGGTGAGCCAAGCGCTTCCCAAGCTATTGAGGAAAGGATACTCACAAACGCCCCTTCATCTATGATGGTACCGGACATGACCATTTTGTATTCTTTTACAATAATTCGAAATGGTACACTAGCCGGTAAACGGGGTCTGCCTAGTAGATTCCAGTCGAAGGAAACAACTAGTTTGCTTGGAGGTGGGACCGAATAGACGACCGAGTATGACTCTGATGAACTTCCTTCCTGTGGTAAAGGAACGGGTAGACTGTCCCTATGTTCATCAGAGTCTGTGTTCACGAAGAGAATTTGAACGGTGTCATTCTTATTTTCCTCGGTGATTGTATCATCTAAAGATGGATCTTCTGAAGGCAATACCGGGTCAACTACCATCTCGACCTTTTGACTTTCGTCTGGTATGGATTCAGAGGGTTCGTCTTCGATGATAGATGTTTCGGCCGACCACAATGGTGTGTCAACCAGATTTTCAACCAGTGATGGACGTGGCAAGAGTTTCTTATATCTCGGCGAAAGCCGTACCGGTGAAATTGAACAGTCATCCAAAACTCTTTTAGCCTCATCTAGGAAGGGACAACGGTGGACAGCGTAATCGCCTTCACACAGTTTACAAGTAAATATGTGATTCCCTTTTTGTCCAGAGACTTCACTTTCACTAGTTGATGGTGTATTCTCAACATGATCATCAGAGGTTGATGATACCGGGTTGTGCAAGCAAGGATACCAGTCCCTTAATATCCAAGGGATGCAAGGACAATCTCGATGATAGTGGTCTCCATTGCAAATGACGCATGGCGATTTAGGCCTAATCGGTGTAGTGTGTGGATTTTCACTAGATAATGTGTGGTTGCCCCTTTTCGCCTTTGGCTCCTTCTTCTTCTTTTCTTTCTTCTTCTTCTCCTTTTTCTTCTCAGTTACTTGATTTTTGGCTTTACCAGCTTCATCAAGCGAAGGGGAAGGAGGGGAAGAAGAATTAGACGAAGTAGAAGGTTCGGGGGTAACTCTGGTATCATTTAGTTTCTGACTTGACTGTTCAGGAGTTATGGTATTCAGAATGACAGAAGTTGAGAAAAGCCATACGAGCAAGCCGATCGTCAATCCAGGAAGTGACAACGTGGCCATACGGGGTGCACCAACATCTCCCCAAGAGGAGAAGGGACTAGGATTTCCTCCAAGAGGAACCCTTTGGTTGGTGGACTCCATTTTTCTCCACTCAAGATCAACGTAGGAAAGGTGATATTTATTCCGTTTAAAATAAATTTTAGACGCTTTGACACAACTTGTTTTTTCAATTTTTAAGAGTCGAGAAAAAACAAAATATGACTCTAGTCGTCGATTTTTAATGGGCCTAAATTGACAAGTGCTCAGATGGATATTTTCCTTTA
Organism: Pinus tabuliformis; assembly: GCA_031772625.1. Lineage (NCBI taxonomy): Eukaryota > Viridiplantae > Streptophyta > Pinopsida > Pinales > Pinaceae > Pinus > Pinus tabuliformis. Next base: position 1,136,835,444 of record CM062819.1, on the reverse strand, counting down.
AGGAGTCTGAAAAGGAACGAAAGAGACTGCTCTGGAAGTCTAGACAGAGGGATTACCAAACTAATCGCAAAACTGTAGAATACTTTTTACGGTACGGCAGTCAATCTTCCTGAATGCTGTGTTCAGTGCATTGCGATCGATAGGGCAACAGACACAGCTTCCTATGGATAAAGGATAAAGCCTATTGTGGTCTCCCAATATATACTCGACGGTACATGGGAGCACAAGTCCGTATTGGCACTTATCGTCTCAAAGTGGAGGAATCACCCAACCAAAAATGAAAGCAATAGTTACCACGTTTTACGACGCCGGAACACGTCTCTAGCCTAGACTTATAAATGTTGTGCGTTAGGTTCCAAAGCGTTTTTAGATTCATTGAATTTATTTTATAGTTGATCTTGCTTAAGAAATTTTCCTTTCAGGTTCACCGCGTGATGTAGATGTACAATTCCTAAAATGCAGTCTAAGATGATAAACAGTCATTTAATCTTCTTTTAGCAATGAAAATCCTAGCTACTGAGGAAAGAGGGATAATTTTCTTTCAGCATAGAGCATAGAGCACACACTATGTGCACTGTCCTAAATCAAAACGACAAGCAGTCTAAATGTAAATGCACATGCATGTATTGTTTTTCAGCTTTCTTAATGTATGTGATGATAAGAAAGCTAAGCGCAAATCTGAATTATTTCCAAAGCGACAGTACTCAACAAATTTCTTTTCAAAATGAAGTGAGAGTAAGAGAGACACTTTGCGATTTTGAAATGAAAAATTTATTTTCGACACTTTAAAAACTACTAATTCGAATCATATGCAATAGTAACTTGTATAATCAACTACCAAAGCAAGGGGATTGTCTTCTATGGCTGAAAACAACAGCTACGACACTTTCAGATCAAAGAACGACAACTCGATTATGCTACTTTTTTGCAAAAGAGAACTGAAAATGATGCAAAATACATAAAAACACTTGCAGTTCTTTGCACTATGGAGGCGAAAAGATGTAAAGGAAGGGGGTTCTTATAGAGATATACTGACCATAGACAGCTAAACTCCAGAATAGGACTAAAAACAGTGAGTGAAAAACCAAAACCTTAAGGTAGAGTTAACCTTATTTGACCAGCGCACCTGTTACACAGGGAACTCTGCTTTCAGCGCACCTACTACACTCGAGAAGTGCATTGTAAGTAGATTGTCTTTAAAGCAGGGTGCGATGGTACCAGAACGAGACTTTAAACAAGTTTTTACTCACAATTTGCAATTCAGTTCGGGGATTTAAGCTAAGAAAGCAATGTTCAGTATATGCAAAACACAGAGGTGGATCTAAGGAGGTTACTAGAGCTACCACTCAGGGCAATTAGTCTGTTTGTAGATCGATTTTTTAATTCATAAACAAAACTTGGAGATTGACTGAAGCAGCATTGATCTACTTTGCATTCGTAAAACAAATGCAGTTCGAAGGCTAGCTGGCTTGGCTTCAGGCTCTGTCTGTAAGTTTATAAAAGAAACAAAGATAGACTAACAGACAATCTAGTCGCTCCCCAGCGGAGTCGCCATTTTGTTACCGGGAATAGTGTCTATGCAAAACTGCTAATCCCACTAACGGTGGTAGCAACCTTAGAAACAAATAGAGTAAATCTACTTTCGTATTCCTTTATGACTAATAGATAAGAGAAGAATGAAGGGACCAACCTCAATCTTGCGCTTGGTTCCTCACTTTGATTCCTCTCTCTTCTGATAGACTCTTTCCACTTGCTTCCTCGCCAGCCCAGCTTCAAAAAGCACCTGTGGAATCAAAGTAGCACAATACTATCCCTGAAGAGAGATCTACTAGCATAAACAATATAAGATTAGATGTATATTGACCACATACAAACATATATCATAAAATATGCAAGGACATGGAGGAAAACTTGAATAACTTTATTGATATCAAGAAAAGAACAGGGGAGGATTACGACCAATTGTTCTGACCCAACATCATCCTCTCAGCAAGATGCCCTTCTTCACCTCATGAAAATCTTAGATCACCCAACACTATGATGTTGCAGCAAGAAACCAACAACACTTCCTTACAAGATACAAAATTCCAGCCTCCAGATCTCTGGGATGAGGGATCCATATATAAATGTTTGAAAGGAGAATGAGTCAGCTTCTAGGGTTTGATTAGTGTCCTCTCTTTGATAGTTCTTGATGCCACTTGGAGAATGATGATCTCTTACTCATCCCTGGGTGAAATCAGGGAGGCAAGTTTCACAAGAGAAGTTTCTAGAAGATTCCATGATTTTCCACCTCGCACATTGCCTATGCCATTTGTCCATTCCCGCCCATCGCACCCCATAGAAGGGCTTTTCAACATGCATCACACCCTCTGTGTGTATTTAGGTGGGATGCAGTGCACTTTATCTATGGAGTAGGTGGGATGGTCTAGTTTTGACCAGTTCTGAGTAGTTTTTCATGGAGAACTTCTGGGAGATGATGTATCAGCTGACCTTGTTCTTTTAGGGGTTGGAACAACACTTTTAGGGACTTAGGAGCCCTTGTTTTATGGACATTTATGATTGGGGTTGCAGTGCCCAAAAATGTCTATAACACTTTTGATACCCATTGTTGTATAAAAATTACACAAGTGGAAGGTACTCTTCCCACTTCTTGGATTGGTGCATTACATACATTCTTAGTGTGTCTCCAAGAATTTTGTTTGTTCTCTATGTTTTCCCATCAGTTCGAGGATGATATGTTGTGATAAAAGGTCAACTTTATTCCCAAGCCTACAAACAACTCTTTCCAAAACCTTGAAGTTAAATTGGCTTCTCTATCTGAGATGATTTTCTTGGGAACTCCATGTAGTCTCACAGCATCCTTTTTGAAAACTTGAAACACCTCACTAACTAAATTTGTAGATTTAACAACCATGAAGTGAGCCACCTTTCTCAACTTGTCGACCACTACCATGATTACATCAAGTTGTTTTGGAGTCCTTGGGAGCCCTGTAATGGAGTCCATAAAAATCACTTCCCATTAGAATAGGTTGTAATAAGCTAGTTGGGTACTTACACTCAACCTTCACTTGTTGGCACTCTATGTATTTGTAGATAAAATTAGACACCTCTCTCTTCAAATTTGGCCACCAATAAAATTTCCAGAAGGCAGCTAAATTATTTTTTTTTATCATAGATGGCCAATATATGGCTTCACATAAAACTCTCTTAATATGAGTCTCTTCAAGTTACTACCATTTGGGACATAAATTTTGTTTTTGAATTTAATCAGCCCCTTTTTGTAAGGCAATAGTCCTTACCTTCATTTCATTGAGAGCCCTGTTGTAGCTTATTCTTTAATTGCTAATACTCTTTGTCTTGCTTCCCAACCTTTTTAATCTTTTATTCAAGATCAGTCCCATAGGAGCTTTATGGTTGGTATACAATTTATTTGCACTCTTCTATTGAGTGTGTCAGCTGCTCTATTCTCCTTGCCTTTCATGTATTTGACCTCAAAATCAAACTTGTTGAGCATATCCAACCATCTAGCTTGTTGGGCATTTAATTTTGGTTGGTCAAATTTCAACCCTCCATGATCAATCATTACTATAAATTTTCTACCAAGGAGGTAATTTCTCCACACTTTTAGGGTGTGAATGATGGTAGCCAATTCCATATCATGAGTTACATAATTTTTCTCACACTTATTTAAATTTCATGATTCATAACAAACCGCTTGGCCTTCCTACACCAAGACCCACCCAAGTCCCTCTTTGCAAGCATCTATGCATACAATGAAATCCTTTTCAGGATTTGATATTCTTAGTATTGGTGCATTGGTTAATAGTTGCTTTAGTTGATCAAAACTCACAATGCAATCAAACATCCATTCGAACCTGTTTCCTCTCTTTTGTAGAGCAGTAATTAGGTGGCCAATCTTAGATGAGTTTTTAATGAACATCCTGTAATAGGCTTATAGTCCCATGAAGGACCTAACTTCAACCACATTCTTAGGTGTTGGCCATTCCATGATGGCCTTAAACTTCTTTAGATCAATAGCTACTCCCTCCCTTGGGACAATGTGTACCATGCCGTGAATTTGTGACTAAAATAAATTACATTTACTAAGCTTTTCATAAATCTTATGCTCTCTTAGCAATTGTAGTAATGTATCCAAATTTTCTTCATGCTCCTCTTTGGTCTTTCAATAGACCAAAATTTCATTAATGGAGACTATGACAAACTTATCCAAATAAGAGCATGACATATTGTTCATGAGGTACATAAAAGTTGCAAGTGATTTGGTAAGAAAAAAGGGCATTATCACGAATTCATAATGCCCATACTTGTTCTAAAGGCATTTTTATGGATATCCTCATCCCTTACTCACACCTAATGATAACCTGATCTTAGATCAATTTTGTAGAAGACCACTGCTCCTTAACTGAATAAATACATCATCAATCTATGGCAATGGATAATTGTTCTTGATGGTCACCTTGTTTAGTTTCCTGGAATTAGTGCACAACTTGAGTGTTCCATCCTTCTTCTTAACAAACATAACTAGGGCTCCCCATGGAGACACACTCGGCCTTATGTAGCCCTTTTCTAACATCTCCTTGAGCTGCAACTTCAACTCAACTAATTCTAGAGTGCTCATTTTATACAAATACTTGGATGTTGGTGCTGCTCCTAACACTAATTTGATGGAAAATTATACTTCTCAATGAGGAGGCAATCTGAGAATTTCTTTAGAGAATACATCTAAAATCTTTTGTAAAACAGGGTATTTCCTCTGGATGTCATTGTCATCATCCTCGGCACTGTGATTAGCTTCAACATTGCTAGATATTTTCACAAGTAAAAAGCATCCTTTTATGTGGCTTCTCTTGGCTTGCATGGCCAAAATTGGTCTCACAGAGGTAGGTTTAAGATTTCCACTTAATATTCTATTATCTCTAGCTTCATCTAGGCATTCGATGTATTCTCAAAATAATCTACCTTGTTTTGATGCACATATAACCAATCCATGCCCAACAATACGTTGTAAACTCCCAATGGTAGTACATTGAGATTTTCAATCGTTGGCATCCCATTTAATTCGATTTGACAAATCCTCACTCAATACTCCACTCTTATTTTCATCCATGTGGCTAGTTGAACTAGAAAATACTCATCTTGTGCTTCCTTATTTAGTGTGCATTTCTCAACAATAGTGGGACTGATGTAACTAAATTTTGAACTGGGGTAAATCAAAATTGAAATGTTTTAGTCATGGAGCATTTCTTTTATCTATATAATTGGTGCTTGATGATTAGCTTGGCAATTATCCACTATTGCATAAATTATGGGCATACTTTTAGCTACGTCCTTGAATATCTCTGCCTCCTATGCATTGTACAGTCTCGAGCCAACATGCTTGTATTGTGGTCAATCTTTCCTTAGATGATTTCCTTCATAATTCCAACAGTTATATGGAGCCTTCTCATAACTTTTGGCTTCATCTTTAGTAGAATGGCCTCTACTAGTAGCGTTGGACTTCTACTAGTTTTCTTGGTTTATAGGGGTTGCACTCACTCCCTTATTTTCCTTTTCCCTCTAAACTTGGCATTACTGATGAATTTCCAATCTGATTTATATTTATTCTTGTGCCTAGATTACTCATAGTAGTGCTTCAATTTCCCGATTGCATCCTCTAGTGACTTGGGATAATCAAACTCAATTCTATCCTTGAAAGGTTGTGGAAGTCTATTGACATGCCTCTGAATCTTTGATTTCTCTTCCTTAAGGTAGGGAACATACCTTAGAAATTCTAAGAATTTGGTGGTGTACTCATCATATGTCATTTTCCCCAATCTGAGCTCATATAACTCCTTCGCCTTGTTGTCGAAGTATCTCTAAGATAGATATTTTCTCTTGAAATACTCATCAAACTCCTTCTGAGACAATTCTTCTTCCCTTATGCCCTTTACATTTTTCAAATATTCCCACTATATTCATCCTTTCCACTTAGGCTAAAAGTGGCTACCTTTGTTTTCATGTTTTCTGAATAATCGTGGATTCGGAAAAACTTCTTCATTCCTAGTAGCCAAGCTTCGACATCCTCTGATTTCCTCATATTGGAATCAAATATAGGAGGCTTAGCCTTTTTAAACTCCTCTGGTATATACTCTCTTTCCCTTCTTCTCCCATGATGATGATGATAGTGATGAAGATGTGGCCTTCTATGAGTATCCTCATACTGCTACTCATGGGCACTTGAGTTCCCTTTTGGGGTACTTAACAGAGTGTCACCTTTCAAGGTGTCTTCACTGGACAATCGGTGCCTCTTTCTAGATATGCTCTCATTTTCCATATTGGTTCTTTCTTCCTACCCCAATGGGCTTTGCATGTCTCTATGGATGGTCTTTGCTCATGTTTCCTTTTTCTTTGCAGGTTTGATGGGCTTTGTAGTATGAATGCATCCACTTCAACTTGATTTTCTTATGCTTTGACAAGCCTCTCATTGTCCATTTTACAAATCCTTATTTATGATCTTAGGCTTCTCCACATGTCCATCTAATCATGAGAGTCTTTCCCTCCTCGTTGTTCAACACATCATTCCTCTTTATGTCCATGTTGTGATTGGTCAGAGTTATATTGCACCATTTTACTATTATTTCCATGGTTTTATACTATACCACCTTTTCTTGCCCGTGTGGTCTTTGACTTTCATCTCTTTGGGCCTTAGTGTCTTTTATATGGTGTCATACTCACACATCAATGTTATATTTTGAAAAAAACTCAACTGCATAATAAACATTATCACCTTGGCTTGCTAGTGAAAAACTGCTAGTGTAAATCTAGCTACAACATTACACCTTATTTAGTGCATGAGTATCAAAAAAACATATAAAACATCAATACTATGCTACACATAAATATCATAGTAAAATACACCAAGCTAAAAATATAATCAATAGACAGGCAACCATGTTCATGATGCTCAATACAAGGTTTTAAGGCCTCACTAGTTCTCCCAAAGTCCAGTGTCAAAATTTTGCTTGTCAGTTCTATGATAGAGCCCTTCCAATCTAAGTGTTGAACCTGGAAGCTATGATACCACTATGTAACATACCCCCTACTATCCCTAGCCCCGACTAAGGGACGAAAGTGATAGTTACTATGTTGACCCAATCTCCATGGTCTAGTTATGGAAATGGGGTCCAAATTTTCACTTTCTTTTACTCTCAAGAATCTCAAAACGAATGATACCATCGCATTCATATTGTCGAGATGATTCCAACAATATAAATTTTACTTTGATCCAAATATATGGCCATCCAAATAGATTAGCCATTTAATTAGTGTTACCTCACTAACCTGCCACATGGAATTTGTGTGGTCCCCACGTAACAATCTCAGTTGGCCTCTCTCTGCCACATGGCAGTATTACCATAGTTGTCGACCCATTCATCCTTGTCACGTAACACCCCACTAGATAGTGGGTGCGGCCTAATCTATGACACATATACACTAGGAGGGAGGTATTACAGGTGCCCCTTCCCCCCTCCCCTCTCCCTGCTCAAAGGAAACATCACCTCATAAACACTCCCCCTGGAAAATTTTTACCATGCTCCATTCAAAACTCCCAGGGAGGAACCTCTGAGGAAGAGCCTCGAGGTTCATCCAACAAAGATGGACACACTTCATCAATGACCTAAATTTATCCCGCCAAGGCATCTGGTCAATGCGCCCAATCATATGGATTATGCGGGCTTTGGCCTTTTAACTCCTCTAGGTCTTGAACTTTAGCTTTCAACACTTATACTTGGAATTGTTTGAGAACTGATCCTAGCCTACAAGCTCAATCATGGTGGTTCTAAGCAAATGGGTCTATTGAGACTTAACACTTAAGGCATCAAGGCTTAGCCCTACTTGTTCATTGTGAACAATAACTTGAAACTAGTGGTTTTCAAGGGACTCTCCCTTTAGTGCCAGCTATATATATAGCCATTTCTATCCCTCTTGAGCTTGCAAGAACTCGTCCTAACCATCCACATCAAGTTAATGGGAAAAGAGGTCACCTCTCTCGGTGGTTCAATAGTGAGTCAAGAACCAAAGCTTCATACCCAAGGAAACTCTTGGTGGTTCAAAAACCCTCAAAAGCACTTGAGTAGCTCTTCCCAATCCAATAGGTTCATCAATCCACAAGCTTCCAGTGGGTTCTTTAGCCTTACAGGAAATCCACTGCTCTCTATAATGTTTTTACCCTGCAAGCCTCTGTGAGGGTTCTTCAGTTGGTTTCTATCTCTCCAGAGCTTTCTTTCTATTAAATATGGTCACTACTCTCTTTGTTTTCTCACCTCCACCCTTGGAGGAATTTTTCTTACAATGTTCTCATTACGTCCTCTCCTCTGCTACTTGTGCATATGCAAAAGAGGGTAATTAGAATGCATTCTCCCCTTCCACTATCTTTGCGCATGAGAGAATAAGAGAGTTTGTTCTCTGCTACCTATCCATATGTGCATTATGTGGGAATGTGTGTGCTTCCAAATTGACTAATTGTTTATCTCCTTCCTAGTTCCTCGCCAGTCAACCACACCCCTGGATGGTACAACCCATGTCTCTTTTAAAAGAAAATTACTCTTCTTGCTTGTTGTTGGAGCTAGAGGACACCTGAACCTATCCTCTTCCTTTTAGCTAAATTTATTGTTTAGACAACTCACTCAACCAACCACCACTGATATTCAAAACAACCCATACCTCAAGCAATCTAGAAACTATGTCCCTTTGTCTCATCCTTTAATTAATTGCAATTTATTTATAATGGAAAAAAATATTAACTAAGGGATGTCACAATTGCTCAAAGAGTTTCATATATCTACCTACATAAATGACAGTAGGCCCTTCTTTTGCTAGTAATTGATTCATTGCATACATCACAAAAAAATTGACATGTGAATTATAACAAAGTATACTTTAGGATTTCCTAATGCCATAAGGAGGACGTAACGAGTTATGATAGTTGTTTTCTTCTTGTTTTGAAACATGAAGTTTAATGAATGTAGTGCCCCTTTTTACCTTGACTATGAGACAAACACTTTCACTCTTACCTTGAATTCTGGGATAGTGTTAATTTTTGAGCATGGAGCATGAAATGTCAATAATTACAGCCTCAGTACATGTTGTTCTTACAAAAGAACAAGGTCATGCACATTCTCCACCTGAAAACACTGATTTTGGATCATGTCAGCTGCTCCAACAATGCAACTACCTGCGCTGGAAGTCAATAATATAAGATTGTGGCACAGTCATCCTTGTCAGGAAGCTTAAAGACACTTGGTTCATAAGATTCGCCCTGTGATGAGTATACTTGAGTGTAACCTAATGCCATGAAGATTCTGAAGGAGGACGTCAGCTCTATGCGAGTTGATGAGCTATGTCTGTTTTCTGCTGTTGGATTACAGTTAGAGCTATTGGGTGAACTAGAGGTGAAGAGGAGAGTTCTTCGGGAGGTGATTGGAGTCATTAATTCTCAATGGGGTATTGCATTGATGTATTGTATGTAGATTCACTCTAATCCATGCATCAGTTATGAGTACTTGTATCTTGTAGTTTCCTCTCTCGTTTTGTGCACTTGTGTGTAGCTTGGGAACTCAAGATCGACTAAGCGAAGGATACCAATCACACTTTCACATCAAAGCTTACTTTCAGTTGTTGCTAATGTCACCTTTAGAGTAGATAGGGTCATCCGCATCGGATACTAACAGATAGATACTATAACATACACTTTACTCTTTGAGGACATCAAACGTTGATGATTCAGTTATAATTTCAAGAGGTGATGAGCTATGATTTTGATTTCTAGTCTACATTTTGTTGATAGTTATGATATTGGTTGATATTGATGATTTTGATGTTTCTCATCATGTATACATTTAGATGACTAATATTTATGATCATACGTTACTCACAATTGTCTAAGTGTGGCAATAGACCATAGTGTGCATAGGCATGTGAGGGGACAATGATTTTGGTTTGGTTATAAAGTATAGTTGATATTGAAACTTATATATATATATATATACACACACACTAATGAAATATTAATGAATATAGGCACAAGTTATGTATTTGTTGAATGACTCACATATCGTTGATGGGGTTGTATCTATTAGCACTCCAACTGTGGCTTGGCTTAGAAGGATGAGAACCTTCACCTTGAAGTTGCATGATATTATGAGGGTTGAGAGTAGATTCGGTCACTCACGAGGTTTCACTAAGGGGAGCACATCAAGGTGGGCACCTTGATCCTCAATCATAATTAATCTGACAACAAGGGGTAGCCTAGGACTTAATGGTTGTCTCCATTTTCATACCTATGGTCCATTTAATTAATCATAGATACTTGAAGGGAAAGCATTTTGGCACCTTTGGAATTGCGATAAGAGTTCTTGAAAGGCACAATCCATTTGACACCCTTGGTATTAGGAAACAAAAGGATACTTGAAGGGCAAGTACCGTTGCACCCTTGGAACTACGTGAAGAGTTTTTAAAGGGAATAATCAACTTGGCACCCTTGGTATTGAGGAATAGAAGGATACTTGAAGAGCAAGTGTTGTGGCATCCTTGGAATTGCGTGGAAGAGTTCTTGAAGGGCACAATCAACTTGGCACCCTTAGTTTCAAGAAGAAAAAGGATACTTGAATGGCAAGTGTGGTGACACCCAACCGAATTTGCACCCTTGGTATTGAAAAATAGAAAGGTAAATTTAATGTCAAGATAATGGGCCCAAGTACCTAAATTAAAGAGTACATTGAAAGTGAATTTACATAAAATTTTATTTAAAAATTAGAAAAACTTGGAAAAGGGGATTATTGGGGTTGGACTTAAACCAAACCTTAGAAAGATCAAATCAAAAAATTATATCTTGATAAAGTATTCTAGTTATCCTAAAATATGTCGGGAGATATTCTAAATTGGAAATAATAATAATAATAATAATAATAATGTTGAGTTATAATAACCCTTAAGGTGGAAGTGAGAATGAGATAAAAAGAGTCAATTCATAAATTAAGGAAAATGATATTCAAGATAAACCTCCATGTGGAAAAGCATAGAATTGGGATCAAGTGACAATTAAGAGAAGAAAATAATAAAATAAGAGGATTGAAAGAAAATAATAAAATAAATTAAGTTATATGAAAATAATAAATAAGGGAATTTAGAGAAAAATAATATATAAAGGAAGTTAAAAAAAAAATTAATAAAATAAAAGAAGGTAGAAGAAAATATCAAAAAAAGACTTTTTTTGGGCACTTTTACTTGGTGAACTTTGTCCAAAACATGGTAGGGATTTTTAAGAATCATAATTTTAAATAATTTAATTCACAAAGTTGTGGGTATTGAATCCATTTATGCATTCAAAAGTGCATTTTAAACAATAATAAATCACAATCTTACTGAAAATTTTATTGTTGGATTCTAGCCCAAAAAACTATTTCATCTATTAGCTAGACTATGTCATAGAAAAATAAAAAAATAGAAAGGTTAGAAGAATAATAATAAATAAGGGAATTTAAAAGAAATAATAAACAAGGGAAGTTAGAGGAAAATAATAAGTAAAGTAAGTTAAAAGAAATTAATAAAATAAAATAAGTTAGAAGAAAGTAATAAAAAATGAGAGGGTTAGAAGATTATAAATAAATAAAGTTAAAAGAAATAATAAAATTTGGGCAGTTAAAGAAATAATAATATAGGGAATTTAGAAGAATATTAACAAAATAATAATGTTTAAAAGAAATAATGAAATAAGAATTGATAAAATAAAATAATAAACTAAGGGTAGTTAAAAACAACAAGAAGAAAATAGAATTCAATAATTTTGGGATAAAATCCAAAAGGCTAGGGAAGTCTCTTATAAAAGAAGACCAAGATAAGAAAGAATTATCATATGCACCTTCATGTTAGATGAATTTTATAATGTTGAACCATTTTCTGTTTGACTAATTGAGCCTTGTTGGGAGTTTGGTGTGTGTGGAGTTCTTTACTTTAAGTGGGAACCTCTTAGGTTAGAAATCTCATCTCCACACTTCTAGTTTATTCATCATTCCTATAACACCATTACAACTTGGGGGTTTGCGAGGAAGGAAAGCATTGAAGAATAAGTTTGAGAGGTCAACTGATAAGTCAACAATATCGGGCGAGCATACGAGGGAGAAAGAATGGATCTCCTTCAATTGGCATTGGACTAGATCAACACATCAACTACAAATCTCTCTACAACACTTGGGTGCAGGACTGCTTGATGAATGGCATATTCATTCAATTGCATTAATATATTCTTTTCTTTTGTATTGATGTTCATATGAATAGTGAACTGCATTTGTTAACTGAACAATGAATATGAAAAAAATTGTAAATTCGATTAATCGTATGCAACAATGGATGTTATTCATTTTCCTCCTCATTATTATTTAAGACGAATCCCTATTGACAAATAAAAAATAAACAAAAATGTGTATTTGAGGTTAGTGTGATGAGCATTGTGGCTAGTCAGATAATGGTGTTACACCAAGTTAATCATAATTGAGCATATTAAACCAGAGTTCTCTATAGTCAATGATAGTCAACCACGATCAACCATATTCAACCATGCACATCCATTCTAGATATGGTCAACAGGGTCAACATGGTCACCTATACCCAACCTTGGTGAATCATTATGAACAATGGACATAGTCAACTATAGATTACTATAATCGAACACAATCAACTCAACCATGGAAAACTAAAGTCAACATGGGCAATAATATTCAACTATAGTTAAACACAAACACCACTTTTCAACCATATTCACCCATGGTCACCTATTGTCAACCATATTTTCAACAAAATAAACTCTCGTCAACCATAACTTCGCTATAAGCAACTACTATCAACCTTGGTCAACTAGCAGAACCACAATATTAAAAATGGTTGATATACATCTATGGATGTCATTAATTTTTTCAAGGTGAAAAATAACATCAATTAGTGTATATCAACTACTTTTAATAATATAGTTGTGACCATCCTTATCTCAATTGCAAATTCCAAGGATATTCTAAAATTTGAGACACATGAATGAGATTAAACAATTGACTTCACTCCTATCTCTTAGATACTAAATATTCTTGAAATTTGCAATCAAATTAAGTTCAGCTTATAGTTATGCTACTTTATGTAAATAATATATATATTTTAAATGTTTGAAACACAAAGATATATAAAATGTAATTATGATGTTAAAAGTGGAATATATTATACTTCAGCCTAATTTGTTTTAAAATTTTATAGAGTAATAAATTAGTTGCGTGCGTCTTAATTTCACTAAAAAATGTAAATAAAAACTAATAATTAAGTGCATTTTTGCCACATTAAATCATGACATCAATATTGATTGAAAAGATAACATATTCCTTACAAATTATATTTTTACTAGATAGGAATTTCAGTAACTTCAATTTAAAAAATATATCAAATTTTAATTATCAGACTTTACTAAAAGTAACAAACAAGTACTAATTATTCTTTATAATTGTACAATTTTATTTTTAAAAATTCATTGTTTTTATATTAACGTAAATATATATTTTAGAATTAAATCAAATTATTAACAAGTTGAGTGGGCCTAATGGTTAAGAGGATGTGTTTCCCCTAAGAGGTCACAAGTATGTATGCCTTCGTGGTTTAATATAATTATATCAACTTTTTACAAATAAAATTATATATTTTAAAATTTCATTTTCTTGCTTTATATTCAAATAATTGAAAATATTTGTCCACGTCATTGATTTATAGTTAGTTTCTAGGGTTAACTCAATTGGTCGAGAATGGATAGCATAAGCTATGCATTTGGGGTAGAGTATGGAGCAAAGTATGTATGCTTTTGGGGTAGACAAACCACTTTAATATAAACTTTAAACCCTAAAAACCTTTAATATAATTATATCAATTTTTTACAAATAAAATTATATACTTTAATATTTCATTTTCTTGCTTTATATTCAAATATTTGAAATATTTATCCACGTCATTCATTTATAGTTACTCTCGAGGGGTAGCATAAGCTATGCTTTTGGGGTAGAGTATGGAGCAAAGTATGTATGCCTTTGGGGGTAGAGTATTATGCCTTTGGGGTAGACAAATCACTTTAACATAAACTTTAAACCCTAAAAAAAAACCTTTAATATAATTATATCAATTTTTTATAAATAAAATTATATATTTTAATATTTCATTTTTTTGCTTTATATTTAAATATTTGAAAATATTTATCCACTTTATTGATTTATAGTTACTCTTGAGGGTTAGTTCAATTGATTGAGAATGGGTAGCCTAAACACCTTGCTATAAGAAATCACTTGGTCAATTCTCCTTAAAAACTTAAAGCTCCAAAAAAAAACCAATGAATCTAACACTTCACCATCACTAAGAGTTTTTGATCTCACTGATCTCCAACGTTACGTTAAAAAACCACTATTTTATAATTTTGTCAAATTTTAGCTACTGGTTTTTATGTAAGATTAAGATGCCCAACTCACAGCTCACCATAAAAATACTTGGTAGATTCCGCAATGTCTGGCCAAAGACACTTATTCACGCAAACAAGTAAAATTATAAAGAGACCTCCAAACATTCTAAGAGAAGAAAAGTCAGGAAACCTCTGATGTGGGGAGTGGGACTCGGGAGGCACTTTAGGCCTAGGATCACGGCCCATTTATTTAACGTTGAATGGGACTGCACCAGAATACACCCGTCTGCGAGAAAAGGCATTGCAGAGCGCACAGAAATTGATGAAGGACGACCCTACTTCCTTGACTGCGCCCCTGGCCTGCGCCCCCAGTCTCACTGCCCGTTTTCTCATCTCCAGTCCCTCGTCTATCGACACAAATCTTTCTACGGCCTTCACAATTTCTATGGCTTCCACCATCTCAGCTCGGTTGGCAGTGAAGGATAAGCCCACTTTCCAAATTTCCACAATGTAGATTTTGTTTATAAACTGGTCACCAGTGCAGGGCCAGCAGATCATTGGAATGCCCATGGCGATGCTTTCCATGGTGGAATTCCATCCGCAGTGTGTAATAAAGCAGAGTATTGAAGGATGTGACAGCACAGAGAGTTGCGGAGCCCAAGATACAATGCACCCACGAACTCCAATGCGTTCAATGTATCCCGAGGGGAGAACGGGGCAGCCCGTGCTATTCAGTACATCGCAGCGAAGAACCCACAGAAAAGGCCTCTGTGTCGCCTCCAGACCCAGAGCAAGCTCCTCGAGTTGCCTCTCATTCATCACGGCCTGGCTGCCAAAGGAGACATAGATGACAGACTGGGCAGATTGCTTGTCTAGCCAATCCAAACATTCCAGTTCCTCGGCCCAGAAGCTAGCCGGCCTCATTAATTCTGTTTTATTGAAATCTGAATCATGTGTACTGAGGAAGCCAGGAGGAATCAAAGGCCCAATGGGACAGAGTCCGGCTTCTATGGGAAAAGCGTCGATGATGGGAGCTTCTAATTCATAAAATGAGTTGAAAAGAACCCATTTTATCTTCTTGATTCTCTCCATGTTACGGAGCCCCACCTGAAACAGATATTCTCGATCAGCTTCTGCTCCAAATAACCATGGAAGGTAATCAGAATTGATCGGTGGCAGGAATGGCAGATATTTGACAATTTTTTGTTCCTTTGGAATTCCTGCAACAAACAAACAACGATTAATGTAATGAAGTACAGAGTAGTTGGATTTTTATTTTAGGATTTTGAAGTTGTTTAAAATGCATTTTTTTAGTATATAAATAGATTTAGCAATCTGAATTTTTTTTGTTGGGTGATTTTGCAGATTTTGGACAAGTTACATCTTTGAAATTTAAGAATTCAAAAATTTGCTATCAAATTTCAGCCAAAATTAATTCCACTGGAAAATGGCAATAAGCAGCCTAGCTATTAGAAGTTTTTGACTTTTTTGCCATAGAAATACAATTTTTGGTAAGATCATGAACTTAAGTTGATTAAAATGCATTTTTAAGTGTATAAATAGATTGGGTGTTGTGAAAAATCTTTGGGGCACTTAAATTTCTGCATATTACATTACTATTAAGATTCTAAAATTACCAGCAAGATTTCAGCCAAATAGTTGCCAAAAAACCAGCAAAAACATCTGAAATTTAGACTACATTCATGAAGTACGGCTGAACATATCTTAGTTGCAGATACCTGGAATATCTAGGAATCCAAAGGACAGCTAGATCAATTGTCTAGCCTTACTGTTATCGATAAGATTTTTAGAATATCTTGAAATAAAATGGAAACTCTATCAAATCCAAGGTACAGCAAGACCATTGTTTGACTTGGCTACTTTCCCTAGGATTCGAAGATATCCTCGATACCTGCAACCAAGATAAATATGCCATAAATTACCTCATTCGATCTGCCAGACTGCTAACGAATTGTTGGCTTACCATTGGAAGGAAGGATCCCCGAGGAGACGAGAGTTGAAGTGCTGTAGCATATACCATACGTAGCAATGAGTGCGGGCCATAGAGCAGCGACCGTGACATCATCGCAGAGACCGAGAGCATCGAGCATGAAGCAGAGGGTCACATCTATTATCAAACCAGTGACCTTGTGCTCTTCTTTCTCGTTTATCACTCGAATAAGGTCCTTAATGGCCGACTCCATTGCTCTCATCAACTTGGGAATTTCAGTCCGACTCTCCTCTGGCGCCAGCCCATCGGGAATGGACACCAACCGGACGCTGGTCTCATTTTCTTGAATTCCCTGAGACTTCGCCTTCGTCATGGCCTGCAGTATGCGGCGGTGGTTGTGCTCTGTGTTGACGAAGGTGACGAAGAATCCATGCTCTGCCAGCTTCTTGGCCAAGTCCATCATGGGGTTAATATGGCCCTGTGTAGGGAAAGGAACCACCACAACGTGAGCCTTCCTGCACATACCCGCCATCATCATCCCTTGAAGAAAAACTATGGCGGGCTGCTGGTCACAAAATTTCATTGGATCTGCTAATAACTCCATAACTTTCTAATACTGAGACCCAGTTGATATTTATTGATCCCTGGAAGCACGCATTCTAAAAAAAAGAATCAACTGACGACGAAAACGGGGCACTTTCCTTTTTGTGATATTCGATGTTTCAACTTTTGATCCAGTCGCTTCAAATCCAAAATCGATGGATGACGCTGTGACAGTCACAAAACATCAGTACGATTATTCGACCAAGAAGTGTCATATTGCTGTCTTCCAATACCTTTCAATATCAGCAGACGTGTGCTAAAAATATCACTTGTGGTCTCACAGCAGCCCTGGCAGAGATATTCGTATCCAAGTTATACTTCTATAAAGATGAGGTATTTTTTATTTAGATTGTAGATTTTGAGAATATTAAGAGAAATGACGATCAAATAATAGTTTATAAGATCTTGGGAATATTAAGAGAAGTGAAAGTCAGGTCAAACAATAAGTTATGGGGCATCTTTATTTAGATTGCAGATTTTGAGAATATTAAGGAAGTGACTAAAGCGAGGTCAAATAATAGATTATAGGGCATCTTCATTTAAATTGCAGATTTTGGGAAGATTAGGTAAAGTGAAAAAAGCTAAGTCAAACAATTGATTTACCTTCTATTTGAAAATCTATAATTTTATAAAAACCTACAATCCCAATTAAGTTCAACAACTTACCATGCTTACTAAACCTGTAATCTCAATGAAACTCTGGTCATGCTTTATTAAACCTGATATAATCTCATATCAATCTCTAAAGTCTGATGTTAGATGACTTTGAGGGTTGTACATCATCTAGAATCTGCTCTGATTTCGACTAGTGATGTTGGATATTCTTTCCCAATTGTTGGTGGTATGGCCAACAATAAATTGCAGATTTTGGGAATATTAGGGAAGTGAAGAAATTCAAGTTAAACAATTGACTTTGCTTCTATTTCAAAATCTACAATTTTATAAAAACCTACAATCCTAATTAAGTTCAACAACTTATCATGCTTACTAACCCTGTAATCTCAATGAATCTCTTGTCATGCTTACTTAACCTGATATAATCTCATATCAATCTCTAAAGTCTGATGTTGGGTATCTGACTTTGTGGGCTGTGCATCATTTAGAATCTGCTCTGATTTCAACCAATGATGGGTGGATATTCTTTCCCAATTCTTTACTATTATTGCCAACAATGATCCTTTGTTCCAAAAATATAGAAAAATAGTACCTGGTTGTCCTTGGTTATAACACATCTTCATTTAGATTGCAGATTTTGAGAATATCAAGAAAGTGAAAAAAGCTAAATCAAACAATTGATTTTGCTTCTATTTAAAAATCTACAATACCAATTAAATTCAACCACTTATCATACTCACTAAACTTGTAATCTCAATAAATCTTTTATCCTACTTACTAAACATGATATAATCTCATATCAATTTCTCAAGTCTCATATTGGATATTTGACATTGAGGACTGTACATCATCTAGAATCTACTGGTATGGCCAACAATGATTATCTATTCCCAAAATATGGAAAAATGGTCCCTGGTTGGCCCTACATGCTTTCAACTCTGAAAATATCTTCGACTCGGCCCCCCAATTTGCTGTCACAAAAAGCCAAAAAGTACGATTACACAACCATCCCTCCCCCAATAGGCGTGGGAGTTTAACCGTTCAAAATTTGAATTAACTCATACCAACGTAAGAAATCTAAGTGGACAATTGGTCTAAAATGAAGTGGTCCATATATGTATTGATGACGTCACAAAGGCGTGGTGTAGGTTGCTTTTTAGTTGAATTTCTCTGGTGTCAAAGATTATTTAATTTTGAAATCTATATGATCATAAACAAGGATGTCAATGCATCCTGGCTTTTAAATATATATATTATAAAAGATATAACTAAATTAAATAACGATGAGATAGTATTAGCTAAATCATAATCCCAAGAGGTTCATTATTAGTTTGCACATTATGGGGCAAAGTACGCAGATGATGTTAAACGAATGAGGAGGGTGATTTCGTTAAACGGAGAGTTGATTTTTAAAAACGTTAAATGGAAGATTTTTATAGTGTTGGTCTATGAATCTCTATAATTTTACTTTATAAAACCTCAAAAAAAACGCTTTCGGCTTAATTAAATATTAAACTTAAATTGTGGTTTTCTACGATTATATTAAACATAATTACTTTTAAAATTAAATTGTGTTTTTCTACTATTATATTAAACATAATTATTTTTAAATTTAAATGGGATTTTTCCATAATTATATTAAACATAATTACTATTATAATTACTTTTAAAATTAAATTGTGTTTTTCTACGATTATATTAAACATAATTATTTTTAAATTTAAATGGCATTTTTCCATAATTATATTAAACATAATTACTTTTGGTTTCTAATAGAATATAAATTTAGGAATAGTATTAGTATTCTAATGATTTTTCTAGAAGATTTTCCATGATCTTTGTAAAGGATTCTCTAAATTTTTTGAGTCTATTTAATCATGTATCATGAAGCAATTCAATGCATTCAAGTTAGAGAGTCACATCTCCATTATGTTTTATTGTGATTTAATGTGTGGTATTCTTGTGTGTTATTTTGTGTGTTTAAGTTTCCTCCTTTGTCCATTAAAGCAGTATCAAAGCTAGTGGTATTTGCCCTACAACAAAAGCGAGCCGTCCTGATTGAGGGAAGCATTGTTGGCCATAAGCCCTTGCTACCGCAGTTGCCTGATCAAGTGGAGTGTAGTCAATCCACATATTTGGGTTTTTTCCATTATTTGGTATATATTCAAAACCATTTAAAGGTAAGGTTCAAAACTTGTTTGGTTGAAAAGATATTCAAGTTATGAATTTCACCATTATGATGTCCATGTTCACATGAAATGCATTTCGTTTGGAAGATTTTTGTTCGAAGAGAAGCTTTTTCTGAAAGTCAAAGCCTTTTTCATTTTCACTTATGAGTGGTTTATTAAAAATTAGATATTGTTGTCCTTGTTGAGGGAAGCATTGTTGACCACAAGCCCTTGCTACCACAGTTGCCCAATCGATTGGAGTGTAGTCAAGCTATAGATTTGGTTTTTTCCATTCTTTGGTATATATCCAAAACCCTTTAAAGGTAAGGTTCAAAATTTGTTTGGTTTAAAAGATATTCAAGTTATGAATTTCACCATTATGTTGTCCATGTTCGCATGAAATGTAGTTTGTTTGGAAGGTTTTTGTTGGGAGAGAAACTTTTTTCTTAGGGTCAAAACCTTTTTCATTTTCACTTATGAGTGGTTTATTAAAAATTAGATATTTCCTCATTGCATTGGATGGAATTTTTTTGAAGATATTTTTTAAAGGTGTTTGTGTACAAAAATAAAATAAAAAAGTTGATAAAAGAAAAGGGGGGAAAGTAAAAATAAGAAGTTAAAGAGTTATAAAGAGATAAAATAGGGGTCTTGATCTCATTTTATCTTTATCAACGAAAGGTTTATTTCCCATAAAGGTTTTTATTGAAAAAATGGTTTATTTCATTTAAGAAAAGCTTTCTTAGAAAAGGAACATATATGGCTTTAAGCTAGAGCCTTTCCTAGCTACGATTCTAGTTTTAATAGGGAAAAACTATGAAGTCTAGGCCATTAAGATGTAGACCTTGGTACATTCCCAAGATGTCTAGAATATCGTAGTCATGGATATACATATCCAATTAATGAAACAACAAAACAATATTTGAAGAATGCACAAAAGGATCAACTCAAAGACTATGGAAAGAATGATGCAAATGCACTTTTTTCCATAAAAAATGGCATGGATAAGACTATATTTCCCAAGACCTCAGCAACAAAGTTCTCCAAGATAAAGGGTGACATCTTAGAGATTAATTATCAAGGAATTAGGAAGGTGAAGACAATAAAGTTGCATACATTGAGGATGAATTTTAAGAATTTGAAGATGGAAGAGTCAGAGTTTGTAGATCAATACATGACCCAAGCCATAAACATTGTCAATCAGATAGAGGTGAATGATGAAGAGCTTTCAGATCAATAAGTGTTTGAGAAGATTCTTACAACCTCGCATAAGAAGTTTGATGCAGTGGTTATAACCATTAAAGAAACTAAAGACTTGTCACATCTATGAGTGGATGAATTGTTGGGATCCTTGCTATCCCATGAATCTCGAATAAATAGGAATGATGAAGGCTTTGAAAAATGCATTGAAGTCACAAGTTTTTATCTCAAGAGGTAGAGGAGGGTTAACATCAAGAGATAGATGCAAAAGAAACATAAACAACAATCATAGAGATGGCTCAAAACAAGAAAGGAGATTATATCAAAATCGTCATAGTTCAAGGGGGGAACAACAAAAGTTTGCAATCAAATAAAAGGTATGACAAATCAAAATCAAGTGCTTTTATTGTAATAAGTTAGGCAATTTTGCACATGAATGTAAAAAGAAGAAGGTTGATCTTAGTAGAAAAGATGCAAACTATTCTTATGAGAAGTGTGAAGAATATTTATATATTATGTGTAATGTTGTTGAAGAGTCATATAACGATATTTGGCTTACAGACAATGGATATAGAAATCATATGACATAAAATATAAGTATATCTGCATAGATAGATTATTCAGTAAAAACTAAAGTCAATTTCGGGTTAGATAATATTCTAAAAGTTATGGGAAAAGGAATGGTTAACATCCTCACCAAACAGGGTCAGAAAAGGTACATACTAGATGTGTACTATGCTCTAGATTTGAAACATAATCTTCTTAGTATGGCCAATTTAGTAAAAAAAGGTATAATGTAATTTTTAAAGGAGATTATCGTTTCATATATGATAAACATCCTTGTAAAATGTTGATTGTTGTAAAGATGACAAAGAATAAGATGTGTTCTCTTGCCATGAAGTATGATAGACATGATGACTCATTTTCTCAAAAAGCGACTTACTTGGATGATTTTTGGTTATGGCATTTCAGGTTTGGTCATCTAAATTTTGGTGGCCTTGGTTAACAATATCCTTATAACTTTATTTTCTTATCCACATCCCAAGCCCACGATCCATGAGACATACCACTTATTGAACACCATTTTTTAGCTCTAGATATTATTTGTAACAGAAGGCAATATAACAGTTGTTACCTTTATATATACATGCTAAATATAATGCTTTGACATCATCGTGGAGGTATGTTTGCATTGTTTGAGAGATTGAGTGAATAATCTCAATAAGAATAATAATCTCAATGATGTTGATCAATAATTTATGTTTGCATAGATTAAAAGAAAGTCAAAATCATAAACATTATAATTTATTTAGCAAAAATATTTATCCATAGAACCATATTAGATAAGTGTGTGCATAAAGACTCTTAAAAAAAACTCTCTTTTATACTCTTTAATATTTTGATAAAGTTATTTCCATTTAATAAAGTTAGTTGTGAAATTTTTTCATTTTAATAAAATACACAACTAACCTCCTAAATGTAATTGGAATTTCATAAATCATTAATTATCATACTTGAAAATGTTTTAAGATATAATTGACATATGAATTCCAGAAATAATCCATCTAAATTATGTAGATATATGAAACACATCCCTTTTTATATGAGTATTTTTTTAGATATACGGAACAAATCCCTTTTTATATGATTATATAATTTTGATATGATGTTAAAAAAAATATATTATAATTTTTAATGTTTTGAATTTTTTAAAGAAAATAAATTTTATACATTTCTAAAAAATAAAATAAAATAATTTCTTAATATATATAAAATTTATAAATTGGATTTTCTATATTTAAGTTTATGTGGGCTTTGTATTGATGTTGAATGGGTGCATTGTTAAGACATTTCGTGCCATAGGTCACTAGTTCAAATCCCTCGTAAATGCTTACCTACCAAAAAAACTTCTCTATATTTAATTTTTTTTATATTTAAATTAATAATAAAAAGGTAATTTTCTATTATTTAAAACTCAAGCATTCACAATTTTACATGGAAAACTACATTTTAAATTATAAAATATATTTGTTATTAATTGTAATTAAAATAATAATATATTTTTTATTTATCTAATATATTTTAAATTAAAATATAATTATTTTATAAAATTATTTTAATAATTTTTCAAATTTTCTAAATAAAAAATTTAAATAAATGTAAATATATTCAAATTAAAAATTAAAACTATTTTTTCAAATTTAATTATTATTATATTGAAGTGTTTAATCCCAAAGGAAGTGTGGGAGGAAAGAGTACGCATTTTTTGTTCTTCTGGAAAAGTGGAAACAGAAAATCATTTCATTTTAGAATGTGAGGCCTTTAAAGATAGCAAGGGAAGTTATACAGATATGTTGGCAGCTAGCTCTTCGGATAATCTATTTAGCGAGGGGTTTGTCCAGAAGCTTGAGCATTTATTTTGAAGCTTCACATAAAAAGGGCCAAATACATCAATCAGATGAAGAAGCAATCTGTCCCACAGACTATCTTTAACCTTGTAGACATTAAATAAATTATTTTTTCCTTTTCTCCTTTCTATATATACCTCTAAATAATATTTTTGAAATATAAAGAAAAATTTTGTTATAAAAAAAAACTAATAACATACTCTCTAAATAATATTTTTGAGATATAAAAAAGAATTTTGTTATAAAAAGAAACTAATGAATATATATATCTTTGATATTTACTTACCCTCCAAATAATATTTTTGAGATATAAGGAAACTTTGGTTATAAAAAGAAACTAATAAACATCCACCACACGAATAAATTATGAATAATTTTTTATTTTTTTTAATAAAAAAAATGATTGATAAAATTAATTTTTTTATTAATAATTTTTTTATACATCAATCTTAATCATTACTTTTATTTTTATTTTTATATATATAACCAACCCTTTGGTAAGACAAAGATCCTAATACAAAAATAAAGTTTCAAAATTTTGACGGACATGCATTGGTATAAGTAATCCTCGTTTTAAAAGGAGATCACTATCATTATGTTTTATGTTTTAATATTGAGTTGAATTTCAAAAATTATTTGATTAAAAAGAAAGGTTTCTACATTATGTTTTTAATGTTTTTTTTCTTAAATCTTTTAGATGGGTGGCCGATGGTGGACAAAGGTGTGAGAGGAGGTGGGTGGTATCTTGATGTTACCTTACGCAACAAAATGAAAGAGGTATGGATACTAGTTTCTATCATATATGATATTCCCTGATATGGTAATATGGGAGTTTCTTAATAATGTGTTATAGGAGTTTCTTAATAATGTGTTAGTTATAATAAATTTGTATATAAAATAATTAATAAGGTAATATAGGTAGCACTCCCAGTAGTTTAGTTTAATAAAATATTTTAATATTATGATGTGTTGTATGTACTCCAAACAATAATAAAATTGTAAAATGAGTTATATGAATATTTGCTTAACCTTTTTTATTAATTTTTTAATATGATTAAATTTTTTTAGTAGATAAAGTTTATATATACAATTGACATTGAAGAGAATGATAACAAGTTGATAATTATTTATTTAATATTGAATGATGGCAAATTTTTTTATATAATGCTCATATTGTAGATATAATTTTTTTGGATTAATCACATCGTTAGGATTCGGTCGGTGTTTCGAACTAACTAATGTGGTTCATCCTTAGGATGAACCACATTAGTTAGTTGACATTGAAGAGAATGATAACAAGTTAATAATTATTTATTTAATATTGAATGATGACATTTTTTTTATATAATGCTCATATTGTAGATATAAGTCTTTCGGATTAATCGCATTGTTAGGATTTGGTCGACGTTTTTGGTTCCAAAAGTCGACCAAATCCTAATGATGCGATTAATCCAAAAGACTTATATCTACATTATAGATCACAAAAGTCTTAGATCTAACAATGTTCATATTATAGTACACATGTCATGTCATTAGAGTATATATTGATATTATGAGAGTTGTACAAATTGTACACAAGTTATTTTTACATATTTTTTTCAAATTTATATTTTCAATTTTTTTTTTTTGTAAATTAAAAAATAAAAGCCATAAAAATTGTCTATTCAATAATTTACACCAATGAGAAAATGGAATTTTTGAATTTAATTACAAACCATTTGTGTTTATGATACATAGTAATTAATATATAATGTTATTTATCAAATTATTTCTATTTATTATACATAGTAGTTAGTGATAGTACATAGTAATTAAATGAAATTTTTGAATTTAATTACAAACCATTTGTGTTTATGATACATAGTAATTAATATATAATGTTATTTATCAAATTATTTCTATTTATTATACATAGTAGTTAGTGATAGTACATAGTAATTAATAATAGAGTACACAAAAGTCAATTCTTGCCATCATTACACAATAAGAGGGGAGACATTTTCAGCAATAATATTTGAGATAAATAGAAATAAATTTTATGTAAAAATAATAAATTTAATTTGATAATGTTAAACTTTGGATAGATTTTAAATTTTATGTCATGTTGCAGTGTAATAAAATTTGGTAAGTTTGGGTGGAAGGTTTTCAATTTTGTTCATACATGAGATATGATGAAAAGGTGTGGTTTGATTAGTCTATGGTTTCTCTTATTTTTGGTTATTTCTATCCCTCCATGTCCTCTCGAGGTTATTTTTGTATAATTTACTTTCCTAGTTTATTGGCTACATCACTCAATGATTTTGTCACTTCCTTTTTATCTGTAGGGGAAGGACCAGGCCATCCTGGCCTGACGTCCCTCGCTCTTGCCTCCTATTACAAATTCCCAATCCTCGCTTTCATGCCCTCAACTTTGTTAATTCTGGAGAAGGTTGGAGTGTTATCAGTAGTAACTTCTCATTCACATGCTCACAAGCATTGGATGGTGTCCTATTTGTCTACTTCAAGATGGGTTCAATCTTAGGTATCTAAGCTCTTTTACTGGATTGAAATTAAAATATTTAGTTTAGCACCACATTTGCAATATTTTGTTTTAGCTACAATTTATTATAAGTATTAATGTTTTTAGAGTGTTTTGGTGGAGAAAGGTGCCTTATATTTATGTTCCCAACTACAACCTAGTTCTATACTCTACCTACCAAGTCTCTTCAAGGGTGGTTGGTGGTTTTCAAATGAGGGGGTTATAATTCTCATTGGAGGCTATAATGTTCCAAATTATAAATTTGTTGGATATTACTTCAAAAATTTGCATCGTCAAATCGACTAACAATTTATGCAGATCAAATCATAAAATCAATGGAAAAAACTAGAAAATATATCCTACAGTTGAAGAAGAAACAACATAAACATACAAAGAAATATCAACCTTATTTTTTTAATATAAAAAGAGTACATATAATGATGGAAATTGTTGAGAGGGTGGCCTCCCAAAAATATCAGTTGCAAACTATATCAGGCCTCCAAAATAGTTCAACTGATGAGCACAATCCATGAATTCTAAATGAATTCACCAAGGGGAGAGTTGCGTACTTGCCCACTCTCATTGAATCACCCAAGGGTTTCCATCTTGGGGCTACTGTTGAAGTTGGGAACTCCCAGTTATTCAAACCTCTTCACAAGAAAGAAACTCAACTCTAACATATCTTCGAAAGGTCTCTTCCTCCTTTTTTATAGATCCAATGGATCCCTCTATAAGCCTTATTTAACTAGTTAGGTGTTGCGGAGTAAAAGAATAAAGTGAATGTGTGAGCCTGACAAGAAGGAAGTTTTGTCTCGTGAGGAGGAACTATTCACCTAAAACATGAAGGTATTATTATTTTGATCACTTAGTATGTTTTCCCTCCTTTAATTTTAATTAAAATACATTTTTAATTAAAGAAAATGGTAAATCAGCCACCATCCCTCCTCAAACCACTGAATGTCACGTCCCACCATCTCATCCTATATATCTTCTCATTTCGATTCCAACGAGCTATTACACTAAGGTGTTTTGTCAAGTATTCCTCCTAGAATGGCACCTTAAACATAATTAATTGAGTTAGGCTTAATGACAACCCCGTTTTTGAAAGTTGTCAGAATGCAATGGAACAAAAGGCAAGTTATGAAAATGATGGAATATGACAAGTGAATTCAATCAACTCCCATAAAAACCCCATAAAACCCCATATAGCCCCTCGAGAAGCCCTTGGGCCCACTGACAGAGTAAATCTACTCCTGTGACCTAGCTACGTCCAACCCTGGAATTCCATCTTGACCATGCCATAAGGGAAACCTAAAAAAGGAACATCATAGGGGAACTCTTCTCTTTTGAATTAGTTGGTGTTTCCTTGTATTGGCTCAATGATTATGTAAGGGAGGCTTGAATGATATTTCTAGTATCTCTGACAGTGAGTTGGTATTTTCTCTTTTGTTTTAGATTTGGTACCTTTATACTTCTCACTCTCAGGAAGGAGGGTGTCTTTTGCAATGGGTCTATGCTCTTTCATGTCAAACCCTATTCTCTCTCCTCTACAATTTATCTATAATGGATTCTTTATGTGTGTTAGTGTCCTTTTTATTGACTATATTGATCTATCTGATATCTTCTCTCATTCAAGCTCTCATTTTTGTTTCCCTACTTTGTCACTTTGTCCCTTTCCCCCTTCCCTGATGCTTATATATAAAGCTTTCTTGCCTTGGGGAGAAAGAGGCAAAGGTGCCAAATATGGATCAATAGCCTAGGCCATTGCACAATTTTCATCAAGATTATATCAGATGCAAACTCCTCCAGAAGTGTAGGAGGAAATTAGAGAGGCTAAAGAGAAAATCATCAATGACCAAGAGTGTCACTCCAATTCTGAGATATTTGCAACTGTTGTTGATTAGGAACTCAGCATGAGACACACAAGAGGACATCAAAATGAATATTTTCATATCATAAATCTCTACTATCATATAAAATCTCTATTGGGAAATGTCCTCCTCAAGAGGAATGATCCTAAAGATGAAATCTTGGTACAACTAGACAAAATTCAACTTGAGCACCGAGAGATGGAAAATAGCATGGATTGCATCCAGGCTTTCCTTTCACAAGGGAAAGGACCAACACCTTTGAACAACCAAGAAAATCTTGTTCCTATTGAGGTTTCCATCTCCTCCCACTCATCTAAATGTTGGTTTTCTTCCTTTATGGGTTTTCTAGTAAGTCTCAACACTTACTAGATGTTATTTATGAAAATATTGTGTTTTTTCTTCTGGATTTTGCATAACTTAGGCTAGTTTTTTAGTACTCTTTAGATAGATATGCTTAGATTAGACTCTAGTAGGATAATTTTTTATAAACTTAGGAGTTGTGATGTTTATATTTTTCTACTATGGGAAAAGACATTCCTATTTTTTTGGTGGTCTGGTTTGCCTTTTGGTAAACCACAATAAATAGGAGTTTAGTCATGATGTTGATTTGGGTACCGTTTAATGAAAGAATCTAACTTAAAACAAAAAATTCTTTTTTTGTTTAATTGTTGTTTAAGTTTATATTTTTTTAACTATGGAAAATTGGTAATTTGTTTAAGTGATTTTAGTTAGATTCAGATCAAACCAATTAGTTACTATAATTAATAACATATCCAAATCAAATATATAAATCATGTATAATTTAGCAAAGGTTGTGGTGTTAATAGACACACCTTCAAGGGGAGCCCTACTTTGAGGGCATCTCTTTTTAATTTGATCACAATGGTCCAAATGTCTCATCAAGGATTTGAAACTAGGTAGGCATAGTTTAAGATGTACCTTCCAACCATTCAAATATTACCCTTTGGCATTTAAGTTCACATCATTATACATTACTTATTTTTGAGTTACCCCATATTACTTTATCTTTTAAGCTAAACCTTTCATTTTTGTTTGTTTCCTTAGGTAGGACTAATGTAAAACCTACCTCCTAACCATTCAAACTATTACCCTTTAACATTTAAGTTCACATCACTATACATACAAAGCCCTACCTCCCAAACATTCAAACTATTACTCTTTAACATTTAAGCTCACGTCATTATACATTACTTATTTTTGAGTTACTCCAAATTACTTTATCTTTTAAGTTGAACCTTTCATTAATGTTTGCTTCATTTTAATGGTATATTTTTAACAATTGAACTCAAGGTTTTTTATTTACATATATAAGTTAGCTAATGTTTAATGATGTTGAGGTTATCCAAACTCTTCTTTAAAGTTTTGTTTTTCTTCAAGTGAAAATTACAAGTCACTTCTATACCTTCATAATATTACATAAAAATGAAAATGAAACATAAAAAAATGAAATATTGAATAAGAAAATCTTAAAAGCAATTAAATTTGCACAACATAATAATAACTATTACAAAAATAATTTATATGTTTTATTTTAACATAGTGGGAAAACTTATTATAACTTAGTTTTCAAATTAGCACTGGGGACAATCATCACAATGGTTTCTATATGCAAATGTAGGATGAATCATCACCATTATTAAAAAAAACCATGCCACGTGGAATTAACTATTGGTGGTCTGAAAAGGGTAAGATTTTGCTCTTGCCTAATACTTATGAATTTTGAACCATTAACCTATTTCCTTACATCTTAAGAAAACAAACTCTTAACCAAACAAAAACAATTTTAAAATATTATACACAATTTTCAAACTATACATAAAATTTACTAATAAAAATTCGAAACTTAAAATCACACCAATTCACTAAATAAATAATCTTATAACCTACATGAATTTTTAAATATATTAATCTAACAACTATTCATCAAATCCTTTGTAATAAGGGAGGATAAATCACAATCTAACCGTCACTCAATCCATAACCAAGGAAAAATAAATCACTTCATTTCATGTATGTTCATATCCTCTGTTTAAATTGGTGAAAAAAAATGATGATAATCCTTATGATTTTTGGGATTATGTGGAGAATGGTTTGCAAAAGTATTAATGCACATCAATGCACCTATATTAAAATGAGATATGGACATTTGTGGATAAAAGTGCACTTAAAATTAGTGTGATAATTTTCGATTATGATCTAAATTTGAATAACATGGATTAGGTCACAGTGCATGAATATCATGATTAGTTTCCAGTGCATGAATAACATGATTAGGTCACTGATATGAATTTAAACAGGAACACAACAAATTACAGAAATAACCATAACTACAGATATGCAACGGAAATAATACTTCATTTCATTAATGTAAAATACTAAAATATGCTTACAAACAAAAATGGAAATAGACTAGCTAGGGTGATGGTAGCTTATCTCTGAGAAGAGATGTGGCGACTACATGCCTCTGAACTGTGTTATAATGAGGCTCGAAGGCCTATTTATTGTTGAGAAACAATGGAAAACCCTAAACAATAAAAAATCTAACCCTAGAATATGAAACGCTAAACTATGGGCCCCATTTGGGTAAATTGGTACATCAACTTCTCGGGGTCGTAACTTTGGCATACGATCTCTGTTTGATGCGCACAATATCTCGTTAGAAATATCTATCCGAGGAATATAACTTTGGGAAGAACAACATTGGTCCATAGACCCATGTTGCTCACAAATTTCCCAAACAAATGTTGTTTAGGGCCTCAAAACGACTTCGGAAGTTCAGGACCCGAAAAAATGCTAAAAATAGTAAATTGTGCTATAATTAAGGAAACTGAAAAGCTGAAAGAGACAGTTGTGGGGATCCAAGTGGGATAGGTGGGTGGCCACCAACATCCACCTTGATCATTCCTGCCCGGTTAGGAAGCCATGGTCCCCATTGCGTTGGGTTCCTCCCTGAGATGAGGAAGCTTTTGTTGAGCTGGGTCCTTGATGAGTTGTTCTGCAATCTTTGATGTGTCCAGTAATGGTGGGAAACATGGTCCAGGGTGTTCCACATTGAACACTCGATGCAAGCGAAGGAATGGAGGAATGATGTGCTCCAAATCATTGTTTCCCACAGCCTTGGTAATGTTGTAAGGACCATGTCGGAGTGGTCTGAGCTTCTAATGGGCTCTTGTAAGGTGTTCTTTCTGCAGATGTAACCAAACTTTGTCACCCTTCTGAAACTTGTGTGGTACCCCTCTGGGTGAGGAGAAGTTGTTCCCGTGTTCTTCCATGACCATATCCCTCTGCTATTGCTGTTGCATGGAGGAACCCTTCACGGGGGTCATGGATGTGGCGATGATCTTCCACTTACTTTGGGAGCGAACCAGACAGAAAATGAATTTCCTAGTCTGGGAGATGGGCTTGTTTCCTTTCTTAGTAGTGATCAAATATGTGGTGGTAGGTGGGGCTACCTCTGGTATCCTCTATAATGAATTACCCAAAGAAATAATGACAGCGTGAGGCCTTGACTCATACACAACATGTCGCCTCCACAAGTATGGCTGGCCTAATAGTACATCACAAACATCTAGAGGTGCAACATCACACAATACCTCATCTGTGAAGGGCTTGATGTTGTAGGGAAGGCGACACTGTTGGCAAACTTGGAGATATTGTCCTTGGTGAAGCCACCTGATGCTATATGGTTGCAGGTGTGGTATGGTCAGTAGGCCCAACCACTTCATGACCTCTGCTGAAATGAGGTTCTTTTGGCTCCCACTATCAACAATGGATTACAGTGGTGAATCCTTCACCCACATCTGTGAGTGGAAAATATGCTCCCCCTCCTCTAGATCTTCAGGCTCATTCTTTTTTTCCTTGGTGGTGGCAACAATGGCGATGGGCTCCGCATCAATGGTTTGTTTCCCTTTGTCATTCCCTTTGTTGGGTTCTGACTCAGGGTCGGAACATGCATATGATTTGAAGCCTTCAACTCGGCCACCAGCAACTGCTTGGTCTGACACTCACTTGTGTTGTGAGTGGGGCTCTTATGGAACTCACACCACTTTCCTGTGTCCTTCTTCGACTTTGTGGTGTTGTTCTTTTCTTGCGGCTTCGACGGGTTGTCTTGGGTCACCCCACCTTGGCTTTGTCCTTTGGTCTTCGAATTTGTAGATCCAAAGTCTCGCTTCTTCTGTTTAAACTTTTGCTTGATTTTGATAGTGTATCGATATGCCGTGTCAAGCAAGGAGATGTTCAGGAACTCCATCTCTTCCTGGATGTACCTGTGTAGGTAGCCGTGGTATTTGAGTACCAAAAGTAGTTCATAATCCTTGATACCCAACTATGTGTGAAAGGTATGAAAAATGTTTATGAACTCTGACACATCTTGGTCTCTTCCCTCCTGCAGCATGGTCCATTTGATGTATTTGTCCTCATAGGTATTGAAATGTAATACTGCTCCTTGACGGCATCTCGGAATGAATTCCAAGTGTGTGCGGCAGAAAATAATGAGCCCGTACTTTCATCCTTCTGCTCGCAGTAGGTTCCCCACCAATCCTTGACGTGGGGGGTGTCGAGTCGTAAAAAGGGACTTTTTCGCCTCTATTTACCTCACATTAACTTATCAATCTAGGAACGATTTGTTATCTCAAAGAGTGTACTCAGTTTGAGGCGGTCATTTGTCAGAGTAATGGTAGTAGTATAGTGCTTAAGAAAATACAAGAGTAAACGGATGCTTAAAATAAGATCTACTTACAGCAAAGCACTTTAAGACTTAAATCATGCATTCAAAAGACTAAGTAAATTATCAGTCAAGGGTATAGTAACAATAACTCAACCCTCTGTAAACTGATGTAAATGAAGACAATCAAGGAACAAATCATCAACCTAGGAACTAGACAATGAATGTCAATGCTCACTACAGTTTCATATTGTTCAACGCAATGGTAATGCAAATAACAGGAAATGGAACAACAACTATAATTGAAACAACAACTAGGAAATGGAACAACAACTAGTCTTGATAAACAGCGAAACCTTACTCTAAGGAAATAAAGGCAACAATCATATCCTACAGAAATCAGAGAGAAATCCTTATTCTAAGGATAAATTGGACATCAAATGGAAATAGAATGGCAACCAATTAACAATGAAATATAGAACAACACTTAGAGCCAATTGTGAATGTACAGTAAACCGAAATAAATAATACACACAACACACCTTAATATTGAGAGAAACAGTAATCTGACTCTGATACCATATATATTAATCTCAGTTATAAAGGATAACGATCACAATTCGTAATGGAATAACAATGCCAATTGAACAACAATCCTAATTAAGTATAAACCATAGATGAATACAATAATACCAACATAAGAATGTTACAGCTCGGTTACTCTGTAATTGAACAACAATAACATTCTGTAAAGAACAGTAATGTTACATCAATGATTTAAAGGAACAACAATGTGTTATAAAGTCAGAATGAACAATACAACATTCCTGTTACAGAGAATGATATTGTAAATATAACAGAGTTGTGATATAAAATAACAAAACACATCAGATTACCGAACAAAGCTGATAATGAAAATCACGCACGAATTAAAGATAATGGTACAAGAGCAATTGTTCCACCAGGGCCGGGCCCTTAGCCTCCAGGGATACACCGCTTGAGATTATTCCAAGAGCAAAGATGGAACAACAACCAGATTTATATTAAAGCATCCAAACAAAGTTATAGTGGATCACTTCTCAATGATAGTCGATGATCAAAGTTTTCAATACACAGAGAAATTACATAAGAGTAACAACAACCGGTCCCCCCTGGGCTAGCAGTGCTACCCCTTTTTATAACAGCTTAGCGGAGATATCAATGATGCAAAAATAGTTAAGATTGTGATTCCTCAGGATCAAAGGATCTTGAGGGATTCGCCAAACTGTTAATTCTAGTTATCCCTTTGTTCGCTTGCGCCGATTCAATATCTCCTTTTTCTTTCCTTGGCTGATACGCTTTAGTTTGGATCACCTTGTTTGCATATGGTTTCCTGCCATAGGGACAACAGTTAACTCAACCTTGTCTTTTTCCTTGGGACAAAAATCTTTTGTTTTTCCCTTTTTCTGCACAAGAAAATGGTGATTATTAGTTGTTTTGCATTACATACAAATCTCATAGATTTTTCCATAATTTCTTATTATTTACCTAGTTCATGATGCAAACAGATTATGAGTTTTTAAAGAAAAATGACAAAATAATCAATAAAACATACCTTCTTCAGTACTCCACAGGGGGATGCTTTGAGAAGAGAGAAAATAATCTTTTCCCGACTGGAAAAATCATGAACATAAAAATACCCTTCTAGTAAATTTAACCATTTATCTATGGCATCTGCGTCTATATGACCTTGGAATATGGGGATTTCAAAATTAACTTGTACCTTAAAGGGTGTGGCATTTCCAAAGTAGTTGTTGGAAGCCAATGCATCGCCTCTGGGTAGCCGCTGAAGAATCTGTGCAAAGTTGTCCATCATCGCGTTCCTTTGTCGATCGAGGGCTTCTTTGAGCAAGATTTTGATAGGATCTCCTGCCCCCTTATCTTTCTTGTCTTTTGCCATGGGAGGCCATTGGGATTTGCAAGGCTGGTCTTGCAAAGATTTGACCAGTTCAAGCCTTAACTCCTTATATCCCGACCTCGTTGGGGACATGCAAAGAAAATAGAGAAAGAGCAGACTGCTCTGATACCACTGATCCAGATTTAAACAACAACGCAATAAATTACAGTAATAGCCATAATTACAGATATGCAGTGAAAATAATATTTCATTTCATTAATGTAAAATACTAAAATATGCTTACAAACAGAAATGGAAATAGACTAGCTAGGGCGATGGTAGCTTATCTCTGAGAAGATATGTGGCGGCTACGTGCCTATGAATTGTGTTACAATGAGGCTCGAAGGCCTATTTATTGTTGAGAAATAATGGAAAACCCTAAACATCCAAAAACCTAACCCTAGAAGATGAAACGCCAAACTATGGGCCCCGTTTGGGTAAATTGGTACATCAACTTCCCGAGGTCATAACTTTGGCATACGATCTCCATTTGACACACACAATATCTCACTAGAAAGATCTATCCAAGGACTAAACTTTAGGAAGAGCATCATCAATCCATGGACCCATGTTGCTTCCAGATTTCCCAAAAAAACGTCATTTTGGGCCTCAAAACGACTCTAGAAGTTCAGGACCTGAAAAACTACTAAAAATAGTAAATTGTGCTACAATTAAGGAAAATGAAAAGCTGAAAGAGACAGTTGTGGGGGTCAAAGTGGGATAGGTGGGTGGCCACCAAAATCCACCTGGATCAGTCACAGTGCATGTATTAGGTCACAATGCATGAGTTAGGTCACAATTCATGAATAACATGATTAGGTCACAATGCATGGATTATATGATTGGCATATAAATGCATTCAATTTATAACCAAATTTTCTCTTTGGGTATGTGAATGTTTAACACTACAATGTAAATTGTATTTTGATTTGCTTTTATGACTTTGTATGTATCATATAATGATATAGGTAATGTTTTCATATATTAAAATTGTTTAGATAAATTATCGTTGGTGTGACTTGCCCAATCAAATATATAATTAATCTCTAACTCCTTTAAGGACCAAATGTCCACACTTAAGATTTCTTATTCCCCAACAACTATCCTAACATTGGGAGAAACTCAACTTATGTCTATTGCAAGGTGTCACATGTTTTAGCTCAGGGAAATTGTCTTTTTAACTTGAATCGATCAATTTTCAAGGTACTCTATATAGTTTCTAGTTTTTAAACCAAAAACTATATTTTATTTTGATAATATTTGAATTTAAACAATCAATGTGATACATTTCTCTTTCAACATTTTCCAACATTAACGAATCATAAACATTTAAGTTATCCATGCTAAAGACCATATGACTGTCTATGCAAGTTGATAAGTCTAACTTGTATGCATTATCTTTAATGTACTTTATGATGGTGAATAAGCCATTCCTTACCAAATTGATATGGCTATATTTCTTCTTATATTGTTCCTTTTGAAGTTATACAAAAAATCTATTTATGTTTGGTAGGAATACACCCCCTTTTGTAAATAATCCCCCATAAGTATTAGGTATGTATATGTAACTACTTGTTGATAAAACAATTGTATTAAAGGGGTGATTAAACTAGTGATCAAATTTAACCATGTCAAGCACCATTGACCTATAAACAGATATCATTATTAGAAAATTAGGCTACATTCCATTTACATACTACTTTGATGAACTAGAAACTAGGATCAATGGCTATAAAATTTGGCGTACCATGAATTATGAGCTATGTTTGTAATCATTTGCATAACATGGTTACCTTGTTACTTGAGCTATTGAGGTAAGTACATTTCACCTTTCCACATTGGATTGCGTCAAAATACTTAGGTTTCCCCACTTAATCTTGCTAAAGTATAACCATTTACTTCAAAAACACCTATAATGTACTTTGCTTTCATGCATTAAAACTAGGTTGGAAGTGCAAGTATCTTATCATGATGTGAAATAATGACATGAAGAAATTTTAAAAAATGTAAAGGGAGGATACCATTGAAATATTACTTCTCAAAAATATTTTGTAAATCTCCACAATACCTCCTATTCACTCAAAAATTACAAATCAAAGTATATATTGATTAGAATACAATAAATGATAGTAGAAGGAAATCAAATCTAAAACGTGCAATGAAGATGTTTCTTTGAAATGTTGACTTCATTCATTGGTTATGTAAAGAACCTACATCTACTTCTTACTAACATTATTGCCTTGGGGAGAAAGAGGCAAAGGAGCCAAAGATGGCTCAATAGCCTAGGCCATTGCACAATTGTCATCAAGGTTATATCGGATGTAGACTCCTCTAGAAGTGTAGGAGGAAATCAGAGAGGCTAAAGAGAAAATCATCAATGACCAAGAGTGTCACTCCAATTCTAATATATTTGCAACTATTTTTCATTAGGAACTTAGCATAAGACACACAATAGGACATCAAAATCAATATTTTCACATCATAAATCTCTACTAGCAAATAAAATCTCTATTGGGAAATGTCCTCCTCAAAAGGAATGATGCCAAAGATGAAATCTTGGTACAGATAGACAAAATTCAACTTGAGCACTGAGAGATGGAAAATAGAATGGATTGTATTCAGGCCTTCCTTTCACAAGAGAAAGGACCAACACCTTTGAACAACTGAGAAAATCTTGTTCCTATTGAGGTTTCCATCTCCTCCCAATCATCTAAATGTTGGTTTTCTTCCTTTCTGGGTTTTCTAGTAAGTCTCAATACTTACTAGTTGTTATCTATGACAATATTGTGTTTTTTATTATGGATTTTGCATAACTTAGGCTAGTTTTTTAATGCTCTTTAGATAGATATCCTTAGAATAGACTCTAGTAGGATCATTTTTTATAAACTTAGGAGTTGTGATGTTTATATTTTGCTACCATGGAAAAATACATCTCTATTTTTCTGGTGGTTTGGTTTGCCTTTTGGTAAACAACTTAAAAAAGAAAAGGCTTTTTTTTTTAATTGTTGTGTAAGTTTATATTTTTTTAATTATGGAAAGTTGGTAATTTGTTTAAGTGATTTTAGTTAGATTTCGATCAAACTGATTAGTTACTATAATTAATAATATATCCAAGTCAAATATATAAATCATGTATAATTTAGAAAAGGTTGTGGTGTTAATAGACACACCTTCAAGGG
This sequence comes from Pinus tabuliformis, assembly GCA_031772625.1. NCBI lineage: Eukaryota > Viridiplantae > Streptophyta > Pinopsida > Pinales > Pinaceae > Pinus > Pinus tabuliformis. Next base: position 1,136,797,838 of record CM062819.1, on the reverse strand, counting down.
GAGCCCTACTTTGAGGGCATCCCTTTTTAATTTGATCATAATGGTCCAAATGTCTCATAAAGGATTTGAAACTAGGTAGGGATAGTTTAAGATGTACCTTCCAACCATTCAAATATTACCCTTTGGCATTTAATTTCACATCATTATACATTACTTATTTTTGAGTTACCCCATATTACTTTATCTTTTAAGCTAAATCTTTCATTTTTATTTGTTTCCTTAGGTAGGACTAGTGTAAAACCTACCTCCCAACCATTCAAATTATTACCCTTTAACATTTAAGTTCACATCAGTATACATACAAAGCCCTATCTCCCAACCATTCAAACTATTACTCTTTAACATCTAAGCTCACATCATTATACATTACTTATTTTTGAGTTACTGCAAATTACTTTATCTTTTAAATTGAACCTTTCATTAATGTTTGCTTCATTTTAATGGTATATTTTTAACAATTGAACTCAAGGTTTTTTATTTACATATATAAGTTAGCTAATGTTTAATGATTTTGAGGTTATCCAAACTATTCTTTAAAGTTCTGTTTTTTTTCAAGTGCAAATTACGAGTCACATCTATACCTTCATAATATTATATAAAAATAAAAATGAAACATAAAAAATGGAATTTTGATTAAGAAAATCTTAAAAGTAATTAAATTTGCACAACATAATAATAACTATTACAAAAATAATTTATATGTTTTATTTTAACATAGCGGGAAAACTTATTATAGCTCAATTTTCAAATTAGCAGTGGGTTCAATCATCACAATGGTTTCTGTATGCAAATGTAGGATGAATCATCACCATTATGAAAAAAACCATACCACGTGGAATTAACTATTGGTGGTCTATAAAGGGTAAGATTTTTATCTTGCCTGATATCTATGAATTTTGAACCATTAACCTATTTCCTTACGTCTTAAGAAAACAAACTCTTAACCAAACAAAAACAATCTTAAAATTTTATACAAAATTTTTAAACTATACATAAAATTTATTAATAAAAAATATAAACTTAAATTAATACCAATTCACTAAATAAATAATCTTATAACCTACACGAATTTTTAAATCTATTAATCTCACAACCACTCATCAAATCCTTTGTAATAAGTGAGGATAAATCACAATCTAACCACCACTCAATGCATAACCAAGGAAAAATAAATCACTTCACTTCATGCATGTTCATATCCTCTCTTTAAATTGGTGAAAAAAATGATGATAATCCTCATGATTTTTGGGATTATGTGGAGAATGGTTTGCAAAAGTATTAATGCACATCAATGCACCTATATTAAAATGAGATGTGGACATTTGTGAATAAAAGTGCATTTAAAATTAGCGTGATAATTTTCAATTATGATCTAAATTTGAATAGCATGGATTGGGTCACAATGCATGAATAACATGATTAGTTTCCAGTGCATGAATAACATGATTAGGTCAGTGCATGTATTAGGTCACAATGCATGAATAACATGATTAGGTCACAATGCATGGATTAGGTCACAATTCATGAATAACATGATTAGGTCACAATGCATGGATTATATGATTGGGATATAAATGCACTCAATTTATAACCAAATTGTCTCTTTGGGTATGTGAATGTTTAACACTACAATGTAAATTCTATTTTGATTTTCTTTTATGACTTTGTATGTATCATATAATGATAGAGGTAATGTTTTCATATATTAAAATTGTTTAGATAAATTATCGTTGGTGTGACTTGCCCAATCAAATATATAATTAATCTCGAACTCCTTTAAGGACCAAACCTCCACACTTATGATTTCTTATTCCCCAACAACTATCCTAACACTGGGATATTCTCAACTTATGTCTATTGCAAGGTGTCACATGTTTTGGCTTAGAGAAATTGTCTGTTTAACTTGAATTGATAAATTTTCAAGGTACTCTATATAGTTTCTAGTTTTTAAACTAAAAACTCTATTTTATTTTGATAACATTCCAGTTTCAATGATCAATGTGATGCATTTCTCTTTCAACTTTTTCCAACATTAATGAATCATAAACATTTAAGTTATCCATGCTAAAGACCATACAAATGTCTATGCAAGTTGATAAGTCTAACTTGTATGCATTATCTTTAATGTACTTATGATGGTGAATAAGCCATTCCTTACCAAATTTATATGGCTATATTTCTTCTTATATTGTTCCTTTTGAAGCTATACAAAAACTCTATCTATGTTTGGTGGGAATACACCCCCTTTTGTAAATAATTCCCATAAGTATTAGGTATGTATATGTAACTACTTGTTGATAAAACAATTGTATTAAAGGGGTGATTAACCTAGTGATTAAATTTAACCATGTCAAGCACCATTGAACTATAAACAGATATCATTATTAGATAATTAGGCTACATTCCATCTATGTACTACTTTGATGAACTAGAAACTAGGATGAATGGTTATAAAATTTGGCGTACCATGAATTATGAGCTATGTTTGTAATCATTTGCATAACATGGTTACCTTGTTACTTGAGCTATTGAGGTAAGTACATTTCATATTTCCACATTGGATTGCATCCTAATACTTAGGTTTCCCCACTTAAACATTGTGTTCTTATGGAATGTTATGTGCCTTTGTTTATAATTTTGTTTATTGTGTGGTTTAGGTGTTGATATTCATTTGATATCCAACAATATCCGAATTGAAACTCAGTGAGAAACAAAAGGAGCATGATCTTGCTAAAGTATAACCATTTACTTCAACAACAACTATAATCTACTTTTCTTTTATGCATTAAAACTAGGTTGGGAGTGCAAGTATCTTATCATGAATTGAAATAATGACATGATGAAATTTTAAAAAATGTAAAGGGAGGATACCATTGAAATATTACTTCTCAAATATATTTTGTAAATCATCCACAATACCTCCTATTCACTCAAAAATTAAAAATCAAAGTAGATATTGATTAGAATACAATAAATGATAGTAGAAGGAAATCAAATCTAAAACATGCAATGAAGAGGTTTCTTTGAAATGTTGACTTCATTTATTGGTTATGTAAAGAACCTAAATCTACTTCTTACTAGCTCATAATATTTAGAATTGAAATGGAAACACAAACTAAACGGTAGCTAATTACTCATGTTTTTACGACATAAATGATAAAGAAATGCATGAATAATACATAATGATAAAAAATCCCCAAGGGTTAGCTCAAATGCTAGGTGCTTTTGTGTCAAATTTCATGAAGGTCTCGGGGTAAAATCTCATTTAGTTCATTGGAATTACTAGCTATCATTTACACTAGAATACCATAGTTACTACAATCCTCCATTCAAAAAACCAATGAAGATGGGATAAGAAGTTGGGAAGGTATCGACATCCTCATGTGGAATGCTTAATGCATTGAAAGGTGAGGGATTATATTCCTCCTAGTTAAAAATGAAAGAAAAAAGATGCAATGACAAAAATTTTGTAATATGAAGGAGTTTTATACTTTACCATATTTGTAATGTATGTAAATGTTTTCAACAATGAATCATATATCAATGATACTAGTAGGGATCCCTAAGTATTCACTCATAGTATTAAAGTGGAGTGACATCATACTGAATTTTGAACTAAAAGGGTATAATGGAAAAAATGTTCACACATTACCATGTTACTAATGTTGTACCGCTAGCATATTTACCTAACCCAAATGGAAAGAAGTAGGATGGGCCACCGTAGGTAGCTGAAAATTTGAAACAACCTTACGAGAGATCACTGTCTTTTATGATTGCTCTTATAAATGGCAAGAGAATCCAAACAATATGTTACCTAGTAACTTTATATGAAGGGGGCTTCCTTCAGATTAGTTGCATACTCTTTGGTCATCAAGATAAGTTGTGTATTTAGAGTGACTAGATTTTTTAATATAATTTTATTTTCATCTTCAAGGTTTGGCATTATGATTGTATTAGCATCTTACATTTTTCAAGTGATAGAGGCTATGATCAATATTAGATCAACTAACTACGATCAAAATATACCAATAGCTTATGTATAGCTTGAGTGGGCTTAATGGTTAGGAACATGTGTTTCCTCCTTATAGGTCACATAATCAAAACTAGAGGGGGATAGAGTATGTACATGTTGAGCCATTAATATTGTCTCATTATGATGAAGCTCAAAGAGTAGCTGTTCCCCTCAGGAGTGAGACCCCGATATGGGAGTGTCTCTAGACATCTCAACCCTTTCCAAGTCACAAGCTCCTATTAGTACTAATTTGTAGGTTGTTGATATTATCTACACACAATTTTCTCATTTAAAAAAACTTATGACTTAGTAAGGGATAATGCATCCGAAGACATTATTGTAAGGGGGGTCCCACTACCAAGGGGAATCTACCCCTCTAACTTCTCACAACAGGCCAAATGTCTCATTGGGGATTTAAACATTGGTAGGTAAAGTGTAAGACCTACCTCCAAACTATTCGAACCATTACCTCTCGAGATTTAAGTTCACATAATTAAGCTAAATACTTATCTTTGTCTTCAAAGAGGGTTTCTCCAAACTATTTTATTCTTAAGTTGGTTGTTTCTTTTATGTTTGTTTCTTGTTTGTTATGTAAATTTTGAAAATTCAACTTAAGGTCCTTTATTTGAGTACATAGACAAACTATTTTTTCATAAATCTAAGGCTTCTAAACTCTTACTACTCTTGTTTGTAGGATATGTTCTTAATTTAAAGTGAAAATCACAAATCTCATTCATAAACAGAAAAATGGAGTGTAAAAAATGAAATTTTGAATAAGAAAATCTTAAAATTAGGTGACTCATATGTGTCTTAGAAGAATTCACATAACCATAATAACAACTATTACAAACTTAATCTAGATGTACAATCTTTAAACTATTAATGAAATTTTCCAATCAAGAAATGCAAACTTAAAGTCATGCATGATTGGCAATACATGTAGGTATTAACTCAATTTAAAATATTCGCTAAATAAATAATCTTGTAACTTACATGAATCTTTACAACTATCAATCTAACTAGAACTCAACAAATCCCTTTCTAAAGTGAAGATAAAGTATTATAATGTAACACATGGAGGATAAATCACCTTGTTTAAAGTAAGTTCATATCCTAAATTTAAATTAATATAAAAAATTTGAGAACATGAAGAGACAAATAGAGCCCCAAGGGATATCTCAGTTGGTCAAGTTCCTATTGCTAAGTACCTCGCATATCAGAGGTCATGAGGTCAAATCTACTTGACGCCCTTGGTGTTAGGTCTTGCTATTTGGGACAACGAGTAGATCCCTTTTGGTTGATATACCTGGACTTTCCCGTGGATGTAACGGCCACTGAATGTCCATGAACTACCCTTAAAAAAAATGAAGAGACAAACAAATAGAAGAGAACATAAAAATACAAATAAAAGGAAGATGGTAATATCTTATGATTTTTTGGTTTATATGGAGAATGACTTGCTAAGTTATTAATGCACTCATATTGAAATGGGATGTGGGCATTTATAAAAGTATTAGTGTCTTAAACATGTTTTACATAATATCTCAAATATGTTTTTCATAATGTCTCCCCTCACTCTTACCGAAATATGAGGGTGGGGGTGAGGGGATATATTATGCAAAACATTGTTACAGATCCATTTGGGCACATCACTCCCATCATTCAGATCAGTACTTTTAGGGCTCATAAAACCCTAATTCAGTTGCTACATGCCCTAGACAAGTCATCACTTTGAATGCATCCTTCCCTAAGAGTTTCTTGGCCTGAAACACTCCAGAAATGCCTCCTTGAGGCACCAACACAGCCTTGGTCAGGGGTAAGTGTGCTTCATTGTAGGTAGGCCCATGTCAGGGTGCTTTCTAGAGAACTTAGGCCCACTTTGACCTACGTTGGGCGAGATTGAGCGAAATCATCATAGGGTTCTAGGAATATTCTTATCTTCTGGAGCCATCTAGAAGATTCCCACACTTATCATCTTCTATGAGATCAAAATTGGATAGGGAATGAGTTAAGTAACGTCCTATCCTCTCATCCCTTCCTCCATGGAAACTAACTCTAAGTTTGGAAGGCCATTCAATACCCCCATTTATGACCAAACCTCCTCCATTTTCCTATAAATTGAGCACTCATCTAAGTGATTAGGGGCTAGACTTTGAGAATTTGTAAGGAGATACTGTTGGTGTGAGGATTGAGATTGTAAGAAAGTATTGTTATGCTACCGAAGTGTTTTTCTTTTGATGTGATGTTGGTTGGAACCCAAGCTGGAAGAGTGACAATGGATCAGACTTCATGGTTGTAATTCTTCTTTCTACTTAATAAAGTTGTTTACACCTTTTCCCATATTCTTGTCTTTATGTATGATGATTATATGTGTAAATTATTTCGATTCCATTTGGTCATAGTAGATAGATCTATTTCTTTGATTGGTTTTTTTCCTCTGTTTATGATTGCAAGTACTTGTCGAGCAGACGCTATATGAAGGTGGAGATGGGAAGAGCTATTATATAAAACATATTACTCCACTTATATTGTATGACATTGGTCATGTTATTCCATCATGACCTGAAATGATTTACATGGGTTCCCTCTTAGTATTGCTATAATGTTGAAATAGGAGTCAAAATAATCTTCAAATTTTTAATTCATATGGAAGTTTGTTCTTTAGCCTTAACTAATCAACATTGGTTGCTTCATCTGGTTTTGAAACCTTATCATAAAGAGGTGGAAGAATCATATGTGATTAAAAATATATTGGGACATACTTTATGAAAAACATATTTGATATATTATGCAAAACATAAATATATTTTTCATAATAGCTCTTCCATATATGAGTGGTTGGGTTGAGGGAAATATTATGTAAAACATATATGAGATATTATGCAAAACATAAATATGCTCATATGTGTGAGGATGGGGTTTTAGGGAGATATTATGAAAAACAAGGTGGGGGTGGGAGGAACTATTATGCAAAACATAAATACCCTCATATATATGATGGTGAGAGTGGGAGTGAGGGGAGATAATTTGCAAAACATAAATATGTCTCGCACAATATATTCTGCATGAGGGAGGGGGTTAGGAGAGCTATTATGCAAAACATATTTGTGATATTATGAAAAACACAAATATGTGGCAGATTATATGTTCCTTATGAGGGTTGGGGTGTGGATATCTATCATGAAAAGAATATTTGAGATATTATACAAAACATAAATATATTTTGCATAATATCCTTACCGATTTACAATTTATGTTTTGTATAATATCTCCCTACACCCCCACCCTCTTAAATATGAGGGTGAGGGTGGGGATGTTTTGTATAATAGAACTTTTGACCCCCACCCCATATAGGGTGGGGATGTTTTGCATAATAGCTCTCCTCACACCCACCCTCATAAATGGGGATGGAGAAAACTATTATGCAAAATAGTCCCACCCTCATATATGAGGGTGGGGACAACTATTATGTAATAAAACCCCACCCTCATATATAGGGATATCTATAATGAAAAACATAATACTCAAACTACCATGTATGACATTGATCATGTTATTTCATCATGCCTTGAAATGAAGTACATGAGTCTCATCATAGAGTATTACTACAATGTTGAAATAAGAGTCCACATAATCTTCAATTTTTTAATTCTAATGGAAATTTTCTCAACCTCCTTAATTAATCAATCATGGTTACATCATCTAACTTTACAATATAATCATAAATAGGTGCAAGTAAGCATGTGTGATTAAAAATCTCTTGGACATACTTTACAATGGAAGTATCAATTCCATAGCTCAAGGATCTATCAATTCCACAACTAAAGTATAGTAACTTGAGATTATTTATGCAAGTACATTTTTTTGTCCTTTCCCTTAATAAAACTTCTCCATAACTCAAGCCATTAGTAACTTATTCATCTATAAGAATGAAGTAGGTATGTATTAAGTCACTAGAAAAATGTTAATTAGTATTCTTTTAGGAGTGACCAATATATCATTACAAACTAATAAGTGGATTTTTGAATGTATGGAATTCTAGGAAATTGTCATTGTCTACAAAAAACTATAATTTTTGTGTCATATCTTAGTCATAGTAGGTTGGGTCTACTAAACTTGATATTATTAAAATATATTAGAAGGTAACACATAATGAAATTCTTGATCTATCAAACTAGAACTAGAAACAAACATTTTATATGAATGAAATGTGGTTATTTTCCTCTCTAAAATTACGATGAAAAGGTATACATTGCCAAAAAATTATATTTCCAAAGGAAGAAATTAATATTATGGTTGTTATGGAGCTAAATTATTCATGGGATATATTATCCCGTATCAAAATCTAGTAAAACCCTAAAATGTAAGGTTAAGGTTTCCATTGAAAGATCTTAAGTGTTGAAAGTGGTCAAATGACCTTGTATTTCCATGAAACTTGAACCATTTGATTACTCTTTTAATATTCTATGAAATCGCACCATGTAGAAACCGTTGAATCAAAATTAAGAGTTTCCTTATCTAAGTGTCACAAAAATTACAACATTTTCTATATGAAAACTAGAGACAAGAAAATGGGGAAGACATTGAAAATTTCACAAATGAGATCCATTTGTGATGAATATTAAAATATTAGTTCTAGAAAGGATGATTTTAAATATGAAAGGGTTTGAACACCTTAATAAAAATGTTCATATGCAAATAAATGATCAAGAAATTGGTGTTTCTATGGTTAAAACCCTAAAAAAGGGAAAGCATCCATGAACATGTAGGCAACTAACATTGAAACAAAATAATTTACATAACTATATCTTAGTTTCATTATATGCAAATTATGCTCCATGGTATTTAAATAGAGATTAGGGACCAATCAAGTGTTAAGCCATACAAAAAGTGTCATTAATATCAAGGATACATTTGAATTGTTAGATTTCTTATGTAAAATGTGATTGTGACCTACGATTAGTAAATTACAAAATCACACTAAAAGCACAGTTTAACTTAGATATACATTAGATTGAGTTAAAATTAAACTAGCTCATAATGCGAAAATATTATAACCTTAAGAACAACTTGCGATAGGATGAATGAGTTACAAAGTAACTAAAGGAGAAGGAAGGAGGCATTAGTACTCAACCTTATGTCTAAAACCAATATTGAAAACATAACCAAGAATTCTTATGATCATCAAGGTGGTTGGTCCAATTGGAATCTATAAAGCCAACCAACATAAGAGATCCTCAAGAGTGTTATTATATACCAAACTAAAATATACCCCAAATATAGTAAATTATCCTCTTTTTTAATTTCTTAGTCCTTCCATGGGGTTCTTTCATGTACTAAGAAATAATACCAACAACAAAGGAATACCAAGAAGAGTTTGCGTTAAATACAAAAGGCTACCAATGGATTAGGGATACAATGTGGCACCCACTTTAGGTGAGGTGCGGATTTCAAAATTTTTAACTCTAGACTGAAAGGGACATGTAGTTGTCTTACAATATTCTATGTGAAAGTGGTAAAGATGGTCACATGTATACTTATGTTAGGAAAGAGTAATTCCTTCCTAGGTTTGCGATACTTGGGGACCACTATAACAGTGCAAATCTATAAAGCTTATCATGTCAAAAATCATTTAAAGGCTTGATTTCAAATGGGTTTGAAGTTTGGTGTCACAATTAATGAGTATAAGGTCATCAATGTAAAGTAAAAGTATGAGAAGATGGTCACCTACTCACTTGGTATATACAATATGGTAAGAGTGGAACCTAGAGAAGCTAGAGTCAAGAAGGAATAAATTCATTTTCATACCAAGTTGAAGGATATTACTTGAGGCCATAAAGGAATTTCATGGGGTGACAAATGAGTATGAAGTGACTCTAAACAAATATAGGAAGTTTTTTCATATAAATTTATTGCTATGAATCTCATGCAAGAAGGTGGATTTGGCATCCACTTCATGGAACACCCATCAATATGAGGTGGCAAGTAAAATGACAGCGTGGATGAAATTCATTTTAGAAACATGAAAGAGTTTCATTACAATCAATTCCTTCTATTTAATAAAATCCTTTAGCAACTAACTAGGCACTGTGACTATTACCCTACCATTTGTTGCATAATTTATCCTACAAACCCATTTTCGTTTGGAATTTTTCTTCCTATTGAAAGAGGAACGAGATCCAAATTATAATTTTCCATTAAGAAAATAAAGTCTTCATTCATTACTACATATCATTTTGAATTTTTATAAGTTTATCTAAATGTATATGGATATAGAGGCTAAAACTTGAACCAAAAGAAGATGGATGGAGAGAATTTTTTTCTTGAGGTCAAAGCCTTTTTCATTTTCAGTTATGAGTGATTTATTGAAAATTAAATGTTCCCTCATTATGTCTAAAAGATTTTTTGGAGATATTTTTTTAAGATATTTGTGTACAAAATTAAAATAAAAAGGTTGATTAAAGAAAAAGGGGGTTTTGACCTTATTTTATTTTTACTCAAAAAATGTTTTATTTTCAATAAAGGTGATTAGTGAAAAAAATGGTTTATTTCCTTTATGAAAAGGTTTCTTAGAAAAGTAATAGATATGGTTTTAAGCATGAGTCTTTCCCAACGATTTCAGTTTTCATAGGGGAAAAATATGAAGTCTAGGCCATTAAGATGAAAACCTTGTTACATTACCAAGATGTCTGGAATCTTGTAGTTGTGGCTACACAAAGTCAAGTAATGAAATAACCAAACAAGCTTTAAAGAATGCACAAAAGGATCAACTCATAAACAACGAAAATATGATGATGCAAACACACCTTTTTCTATTCAAAAAAGCGTGAATGAGACTATATTTCCAAAGATCACAATAGCAAGGTTCTCTAAGGAAACATGGGACATCTTAGAGAATAATTATCAGGGAATAATGAAGGTGCCAAACAAATAAATTATATACGTTAAGGATGAATTCTGAGAAATTGAAGATGCAAGAGTCAGAGTATGTAGACTAGTAAAAGACCCAAGTCATAAACATTCTGAATAAGATAAGGATGAATGGTGAAGAGATTTAAGATAAACAAGTGTTGGAGAATATTCTTACAACTATAACACCCTCCTCCCAAATCTACCCAAGTAACCGACCAGCTAGGGTAAACATGTGACGCGAAGTTACTATGATATGATTTGACCTCCTAAGTCACGTTAAGGAAGTGAAACCAATGGAAACACACGATACAGACCTCCAATATCAATAACATGACTCCTAAGAACCATTCCAACCTTTCTGGTAACCAGTCCTTGTGTCCCATTGAGGTTTTAAACCACCTAACCCCCGGATGCTCCCTTGCTATGGGCCTGACAATGTCTAGGAGGCTTTGGACGCTCTCATGACAAGGCATGCTAGTGTCAAGGGAATATTTTTCTCAGTGCTATGCCAACGTCCCTAAGATTTGAGCCACCTTTTCAGGCCCAGAGCCCAAGTCACTTCCCAGAATTGAATGAAACCTTCATAACAGAAAGATAATTAGGAAATGATGATACAAGTGAAATTACTTAAACAAGCCCTTGACTAGACCCCTACCAGCCATGACAGACATTTCATCAAATATATCACAAATATGTAAACTACATGTGTAAATAACATACCTAAGCATATGGGTCTCATACTCAGCTGAGAATCGCTAAGAAGCATTGATGACTCAACACATTAGTTACAGTTTCATCATTAGGTCATAAATACATTTTTCATCCATTTACAAGTAAAGACATAATGAGAGCCATACATAGCTACTTTCATAAAACATATACATAACCAACATAATAGCAATAAAAATACCAAAGACATCACAGCCATATGATCCACATATAAACCAATATAATACTCATAGAAATACAAAGAGAAATAACCTCATATTGATGATGAAAAATCCAAACTCATGATGGGGCTACCACATTCCACTCGACTATAGAATGGTTGAACCAAATCCCTCTTCACCCATTCACCCCCATGCCATATTCCAAGCATGAATGTGGGATCTCATAAAGCACATCAATCTAAAACCATCCATGGCTTCTAGAGGCCAACCACATCAACCCATCAAATAGTGATTCCACCTCATGGTCGGACATCACAAAACGATAACTATATTGGTCAATACCTAGGCCTTTTAGGGCCCCAAAGCGTTAGTTCCAACCAAGGCTTCCAGGACTAGTAACTCAAGCCACAACTGCCACTGGGCTTCTAGAGCATTTGTCCAACAAAGGCTTCTAGGACTAGTAACTCAACCCACCAAGGGCTTCAAGAGAATTTTTCCAACAATGGTTCCAGGACTAGTAACTTAATGCATCCTAAGCTGCACATACCCACAATATGAGAATAAAATTGCATGTCACACTATGTCCTAGGAGTTTCAAAATTCCTTACTTGGTAAAATATTCACAAGTCAAGGTTTAAGGCCCCTACAATAAAGTCTATGTGGAAAGATTTTATTTAACCATCACACATGTTTCAACTTTGGGTTATTTTCACCTTGGGAACTTATTAACCATACCATGGTCTTTAGAATTTGGTTAAAACTCAAAATTTAAGCCATAATACATTAATACCCGTTATTTCTATTATAATTCGCATCTAATAAAAATAATTCATAACCCACACTTAAACCTTACCTTTCTGCCATTCTTCAACCTTTTGCATGTATATCGATGCTCTCTTTAGCACATTAAATCTCCAAAGTTGATCTATCTTGTCCAATCCAACGGCTGTCATGTCATCCGCTCACCAACTAGCCCAAACAATATCCACCGTTGATCAATTGCACTCGATCCAACGACTATCATGCAATCTCGCACAGAAACTTGCACGACCGATATCAGGTTGAGAACATGCAGGAAAAATAGTTTTCTTGTGCTACTTGTTGACCGATAAGGGTAATCATATGAAATTTTAGAATACTGCTTTCCACCTTTAGGGCGCACGAGAAACTGCTTACCACTTACAAAGACCGTTCCATCCTTTTGCACGCTTTCCACCCTTCTGTCAACACGTGACTTTAATCTCCACCATTCATCTTCTTAACTTTATTTTGTGTGACTTAATCTTAGCTGCCTATCACACACAATCTCGTATGTTGATATGACCGATCCAATGGTTCCTATGCACTACTACATTCATTTGCTTCTTACTGTGTAATAGCCCATTCGGCTTTCTGCCTGTGTATTTGTTCACGCCTTACGATCTTCACTTGTTCTGATATCGATCTCCACTTTGTCACTTCACTTCTTCGTGCCTTTATGCTTCCTTCATAAATCCTTAGGTTTTAGAAAACCTTACAGTTATACCTTTGCTGCGACATTGAGGATTTTCCCCAATACTGTTTGTGTGTAAAACTGTAACACTCTTCTCTACACTTATTCTCTGATTCTGCACACCTGTAACCTATGTTATGCATAATTACTCTAGTCCACACAAAATTTATAATTCAATTACTCAATACACACCACACAAACTCAAAAATTGAGTTATCTATATTACTAAATAAACATTTACACAATGAATTCCTTCTTGGCCTGATCTTCTATATCAGTGGCCTTTCCTTTCCTACTCTTAGGTTTACAGTCAAACCCTATATAATCTCACTCTAACTAATTGACTGACTGATTGACTCTATGCCTTTTAGGCTTACATTTATACAAAGGTTTTGTTAACCAATTCTAGTTCAGATCCTTAATTTGCTAGACTAAATCCTGAATATCCTCTAAGTCCACTTTTGACTCAACTAATCCCTAAGGATCCTCTTTAATTCCACAAATCATGAACCAATTCCTAATCTAAGACTTACAAATGATTTCCAAATCTCTCAATCCCCACTAATCACTCATCATCAGTCATGTTCTCCTACATTTGAGAGAATTTACAAATATCCTCACAATCTCTAATTAATTCCTATTCCAATCACTCAACATTAATAATTACATTAATTTGATACATAGGAATCCAACTTCCTTGAAAACACAAGACCCCCTAAGTTAACTAGAATATAATGAAATTGCTGAGCTGAATGCTCCTGCATCAGACTCCCAAGGTTAAAATAATCATGATCTCATGATCATGTGCTTCCGACCTTTCTCCTCCTAGATCCCATACTTTGTTTTGTATTTTTTCTTTTGTTGTTGTTGTTGTTTGTTGCTTTTCTCTAGGTTTCCACACTTTATGTTTCTTTCCCCACTAGCTATGCTTTCACAGTCTATTGTTGTCTTTCTCTTGTTGTTGCTTGACCTTCTTACTGATGCTTTCTTTTGAGGCACCTTCATCATCAACCTTATTATTCTTTCAATCTCTATGTCCAATTTATCTTTTGACTAATAATTACTTTTCCATTTGTTGTTGTACTCTGTCCATTCATCTTCAAACTGTTGTTTACTATATTCTCTTTGAAGTTGTTGGATTCTTACTATCACCCTTTCATCCTTACCCTCTTTTTTCTTTCCAAACAACCTTTGTTCAATATCTGTAAATTTACTTTCAAAAAGTAAATTGTCCTCCAATTTCCTTCGTACTTGGTTCCCCTCAATTACATCACTATGTTGTTCATCAATTCCAACATATTTTCTTTCCTCTTCTTTGATAACCCTCAGTAATTGTCCTTCACTTCCTTGATTGATTTTGACAATCAATTTAACTTCTTCAAGCATCGTATCTTCATGCTTTTCTTTTTCCTCATCACCATGTCTGACCTGACAACTTCCAGTCTTCTTCAGTTTTAAAACTGACTCTTCAACTTGAAACATGTTTGTCTCATCTTCATCAAATCCTATAATCATAAAACAATTATCAAAATTAAAAATATAAGGCCTCATTACCTTTTCCTTCTCTGGAAACATCTCAGTATGTTGCTCTGAGTTTTCCTTCAATTCCTTTGTCAACACATCAGTATGTTGATTTAAACTCTCCTCCATATCATCTATTTCAATGATATCTCTCTGCTCTGGTTCAAAATAATGAACTCCTCCTTCTGTAATGTCAATTTGTTGAACTTTTATTACCATTCTCTTTTCCTTATGATTGTATTTCACGACAATTTCTTTGTCTTCCCTTTTTAGCAATTTATCTTGAGTATACATCCTCTGCTTTTCCAACTTCCTTCTTTGAAAGTCTAATTTCCTATATAACTCAATAATTTCAATTGGAGTAGAATTTGGAAATTTCACACAATTTTCCATACCTTCACTTGTTATTTACCAATCATCATATGTCCTTTCTCCTTCTGCTAAATCTTTTGCATAATCTTCTTCTTTCTTAACATCTTTCAGTAGATGTCCTTCTTCTTCAATACACTTTGTCTTTTTGTCTCTATGTAAACCTTCTTCAAGATCTATCCTTGCCCCATCATCTACATTAATATTCTCCTACATTTTTTCTTCATCAATAACATTAATCAAATTCATTAGATTGCTTCTCTGAGATAATATTCCTTTGTTCTTCATCAGAATAAGATCCTAATCTTCCATCTCTATGATAGCTTTAAATGACTGTCTTCTCTCACTAAGTAACTCATCCATAGACTCATTCTGCTGTAACCAGTCAAATTCTTCCTCTTCTGAGAAATTTTCTTTGTCACCTTTTACTTCAAGATCTTCATCCATCCTGAAGACATCTTCGCAAAGTTGATTTTCTCCTGTAATACCTGCAATCATACACAAATTATCAGTTTTAAAAACATAGGACCTTGTGGCCTCACTTGATGCTTTAGTCATCATTTCTCCTTGTTGTCTTTAATTCTCACAATAATCCATAAGATCTTCCACAGATCTCCAATGTTCATCTTCACTCAAAACTTCACCCTGTTCTACTTCACAAATGGAAGCTTCCATTTCCAACTCAGTTTCTTTGAGTATTTCCACCAGCCACTTCACCTGCCTTTGTTGTAGCCTTCTCTGTAACTTAGACCACTTCACTGCCTTTTTCCTCAAGACCCAACCTTGTCTTTGGTTTTCCTCTAGTAGCATCCTTAATACATTAAGCTCTTCTTTTAACTCCACAATCTCCTTGTCATGTTCCTCTTGACTCATTCTCTTGCCATTTGCCTTGGCATCCTCCTTCCTCACGTTTCTTCTGTTGTGGTCTTCCTCAGAACCTCTGTTATCTCTATTATGACTATCAGTAGTCATCATCTTCTCTATCTTCATGAGTTCCTCACTCACTTACTATAAGCTGCATTAAAGCAATAGCAAGTCCTCCCTACTGCCACTTACCTCACCAAGCTCTCCTCTATACCTGGTATTTTGGCAAGCACTTGGTTCTCTATTCTCTGGAACCTATTTGAGAAATTCTCTATGCTCCTTCTAGGCTTCAATTCATCTGCACCTTTTAAGAACACAATTTTCCTCTTGTATTTCAATCACAATGAAATACTAGGTTCTAGTCACCTCTTCTTTCACTTAGAAAGTCTTACTAGCTTTCTTCATCCCTTAGAAATTCCACCCACATCCTCTGTGGAATCGCCTTTATGATCTTTCCATGAGCTGCAGCAAAACCTCTACAGTAACAAGTCTCCTTCTTACTACACATGCCTCACTAAGCTTCTCTCCTCTGGGCTTAGTCTTTTGTAAACTCTTTGGTTCTCTCCTCTGGAACCAATTGAGCACTCCTTGCTCTCGGTTGCTGCAATTTTCTCACCTTCTTATGCCGCTACCTTCAAGACCTCTGCATGATCTTGTCCTACCATTCACTTGCACTTTGAATTGGATTTTCTCGATTTCCTTTGCATCTGCAAATTTTGCTACACTTTATCTCTATGTGCCTATTGTTTGTTAGATTTAAAATTGGATCTCCTCTTGCTTGTATACATACCTTCAAAACATAACTCTGTTCTAAGTTTTCTCAAAGAATTCTTACATGAAGAATTTTGCTATGATAACAAAATGATGCATCCTAAGCTGCACATACCCACAGTATGCAAATAAAATTGCATGTCACACTATGTCCCAGCAATTTCAAAATTCCTTACTTGGTAAAATCTTCACAAGTCAAGGTTGAAGGCCCCTTCAATAAACACTATGCAGAAACATTTCATTTAACTATGACACAGGTTTCGACTTTGGGTTATTTTCACCTCCAACACTTATTAACCATACCATGCTCTTTAGACTTTGGTTAAAACTCAATCTTTAAGCCATAATACATTAATTCCCCTTATTTCTATTATAATTCCCATATAATAGAAATAATTCATAACCCACACTTAAACCTTTACTTTATGTCATTCTTCAACCCCTTTCACATATATCGATGCTCTCTTTAGCGCATTAAATCTCCACTGTTGATTTATCTCATCAGATCCAATGGTTGTTGTGTCGTCCGCTTGCCAACTAGCCTAGACAATCTCCACTGTTGATCAATTCCGCTCAATCTAATGGCTATCACACAATCTCGTGCAGATACTTGCATGACCGATATCAAGTCGAGAGCGCACGAGAAAAGTAGTTTTCTCATGCTACATGTTGGATGCTAAGGGCAATCACATGAAATTTTAGAATACTGCTTTCCACCTTTAGGGCGTGTGAGAAACTACTTACCCTTTACAAAGACCGCTCCATCCTTTTGCACATTTTCCACCCTTCTGTCAACACGTGACTTTAATATTCGCCATTCATCTTCTTGAATTTATTTTTTGCGATTTAATCTTAGCCACCTATCACACACAATCTCGTCCATTGATTTGATTGATCCAACGGTTCTTGTGCACTATTACATTCATTTGCTTCTTACTGTGTAATAGCCCATTCAACCTTTTTCCTGTGTATTTGTTCACGCCTTACGGTCTTCACTTGTTCTGATCTCAATCTCCGCTATGTTACTTCACTTCTTCATGCCTTTATGCTTCCTTCATAAATCCTTAGGTTTTAGGAAACCTTACAGTTATACCTTCGCTGTAACATTGAAGGTTTTCTCCAATACTGTCTTTGCGTAAAACTGTAACACTCTTCTCTACACTTCTCTAATTTTTCACGCCTGCAACCTATGTTATGTAGGATTACTCTAGTCCACACACAATTTATAATTCAATCACTCAATACACACCACACAAACTCAGAAATCGAGTTATTTGTATTAGTAAACAAACATTTACACAGTGAATTCCTTCTCGTCCTGATCTTCTATATCAGTGGCCTTTCCTTTCCTGCCCGTAGGCTTACAATCAAACCCTATCTAATCTCACTCTATCTAACTGACTGACTGACTCTATGCCTTTTAGGCTTACATTTATACAAAAGGTTATGTTAACAAATTCTGGTTCAGATCCTTAATTTGGTGGACTAAATCCTGATTATCCTCTATGTCCACTTTTGACTCAACTAATCCCTAAGGATCCTCTCTAATTCCACAAATCACGAAACCAACTCCTAATATAAGACTTACAACTAATTTCTAAATCTCTCGATCCCCACTAATCACTCATCATCACTCATGTTCTCCTACATTCGAGAGCATTTTATAAATATCCTCACAATATCTAATTAATTCATATTCCAATCACTCAAAACATTAATAATTACATTAATTTGATGCATAGGAATCCAACTTTCTTGAAAAAACAAGACCCCCTAAGCTAACTAGAATATAATGAAATTGTTGAGATGAATGCTCCTGCATCATAACTCAACCCAAGATATTACAGGGCTTCAAGAGTGTTTTTCCAACCAAGGCTTCTAGGAACTAATAACTCAACCCAAACTAATGTAAACATGAGAAGCAACCAGAAAAAAAAAAGCAATAATCCACAACACCATGGCTATCCAGGAAATGGCAAGGCTAGGAAAATCCACTTTCAATTAAGGAAATCCTCCATGCTAGTGAAAAATCATGACCAATAATCCACATGCATATGCCATGCATGCCAAAACTAGTGAGGGAAACATACATGCAACTCGGTAACTGCAAGCCAAATCCATTGTAGCTGCTGAAGTCCTCTTGCGCTTTCCTGCTCTTCCTTTGCCTTCTTTATCCAAAACTCCAAGTATGCCACCCTCCTCCAAGAGTGATCCAAGAAACTCTAAGTGTCCAAGAGTATATGAGAGAGAGAGAGAGAGAATAGAGAGAGAGCTCCAAAACTAAACTGACAAAAGTATATGAACTAAACCTCAGAAACCTTTTTATTAATGAGGCCTCTATTTTCTTCATTTTCCTCTTCACGTGAAACTTTTGACCTTTCACCTCTTTTTCTTCTAATTTCCATTATTTCCATAAATAAATGTGTCAAAATGCCATTTTTCCTTCCAAAGCCTTAGCCATTTTGTAGTATACCTAGGGGTGATATTATGGGTTACAGAGCGAGGTACCCAAGGGAATAATGTAATATTGTGATGGGTCATATTTAATAAATAAAGTGGTTAACCCACATCATGTAAGGGATCACAAGTAGTTAGGAATAATGTGATAAGCCCATGGTAATGCATGTATGGTGTTGAGAAACCCATGGTATTGTATGTATGAAGCCTATATAGAGGCTACGTACTCCCCATTGAAGATGTGAAATATTGGTTTTGTATTGATAAGTGATGGCTTGAGTGATCTCCTTCCTTAAGTAGTGATTGTATGGTGTTACCCTACCTCAAGGGTTTTATCAATAAAGAGACATTTCTATATTCTCTGTTTGTATTTCTCTGGGATTATTTGCAGTTATTGGTATATATGCATTTTAATATATTCACAGGTCAGGTCTAATACAAGTGAAATTAGAGCACTTTCTTGGGCGACGAGGGGGAGAAATGTTTTTCATTTTTTGCAGGAAGTTTTTGGGGCGGCAAGTTTGCAGATTAGATCTGAAATTTTTGGTTCAAAATTTGCAAAACAAAATAGCATATCTGGATTATTTTCAGAAAAATATTCAAATTCAAAAAAAAAATCGCCCAAATTAGAGTCCAGATGAGGGAGATATCGCTAATTTGATATCAGTTGTGTTGCATAATTGTTTCTAACAACAATTGATGGACAACGGCTCTCCTGTCAATTTTTGTATTTTTTTTGTAGAATTTCGGAAAACAGGTTTCATATCTGAGCTCATCTTGAAAAATTACCCAATTAAAAAAAAAATCGTTCAAATTGGAGTCCAAATGAGGGAGATATCGTTGATTTAAAATTAGTTATTTTTTCAGAATTTTTTTTGACGTGGGACAGTTGCATCATGAATCTGAGTTTTCATAGTGCCCAGATCAAGATTTCAATCACATAAGAAGCTACAAAATGACCGTTCCCTTTCTGAAAACATGCTATAATAAGGATTCAAAGCCATATTAATAGAGTTGTGTCCATTTTAAATTTGCCGCATAAAGTAGATAACTTTTTTTTTCAAAACCCTCATTCCTTTTCATGGCTTCTACTAAGTTGTGGTTTACAGGAAAATATGATGGCCCTATTGTTGAAGAATACCTAAAAAAGGAAAATTCACTAAATCCAAGATTTTGGGAAAATACAACATGGCTTCTTGTTAAAGATGAGGTTGTCTCATGTTAGAAAACAGGATAATGAGAAATATAAGGGGTTATTTTATGTTGGTATCTCCTTATTACGGGTTCATGGATGTATTCAAAAAGAGAATATCATCGTGTCTATCAATCCTAATTGCAAGCATAATTTTATTAATGTTCATTTGGTTAAAAGATTGCAAGTTGCAACCAAACAAATGGAGCACACATAGGTTAATAATGAGGAGGTGTAAGTTTATAAATATTTGAAGATTTCTGTGGATAAGTATGTATTACATTCTAATTTTTATGGTTTAGATATGGCTAATGTGGATGTTTTTTACTATCAATATTAATGTGCAAAACAAATTCTTGAAGCTCTAGTGTAAAAAAGAAGAAAAATACATTACAGGATATTTCCATCAATAAACAGGTAGAGTCCAAGGAGGCTGAAGTAGAAAATGTTGCAGGTACTGACACATCAGATGAGGAGTTCATGGTTGAAGTAATACTGGAAGATAAACAACAACCGTAGGCACCACAATAGGTACCAGATACCAATCAGGCTCCATTAGGTAGTGAATTAAATAAAGATACACCTTTGGTTAAAAATTCGGCATATCACCACCCACACCACCCAGCAAGAAAACAACCAACAAGATGGCAACTAATTAAAAACAAGGACAACAAACCCTAATAGAGAGGTGCGACAATCCACCCACAACACATCAACACAGAAGAGCCACCAGGATCAACTCCCATCTCAAGCGAGTGAGGCACTGACTAGATCGAGTAATCACTTACCTCTAGGAAGGCTAGATGCACGTGCATGGTACTAGTGGACTACTCTTTTGAGTAGGTCTCATTATTTGTGTTCTTTTTATGTTTCGGGGATGAAACATATTTAAGGGGGGTGGAATGTAGTATACCGTAAGAGGGAGGTACCCAAGGGAATAATGTAATAATGTGATGGACCATAGTTAATAAATAAAGTGGTTAACCTGCATCATGTAAGGGACCACAAGTAGTTAGGAATAATGTGATAAGCCCATGGTAATGTATGTATGGTGTTAAGAGACCCATGATAATGACTCATGGTATTGTATGTATGAAGCCTATATAGAGGCTAGAGACTCCCCATTGAGGATGTGAAGTATTGGTTTGTATTGACAAGTGATGGCTTGTGGAGTGATCTCCTTCCTTAAGGTGTGATTGTATGGTGTTACTATACCTCAAGGGTTTTATCAATAAAGAGACATTTCTATATTCTGTATTTGTATTTCTCTGCGGATTATTTGGAGTTATTGGGTACATATGAATTTTAATAGATTTACAGTTCAGGTCTACTACACATTTCCTTTTCCAATTTCCTTAGCCATATTAACTGAAATGAACACCCACACTAGGATGTATTTCCCAACATGCAACTTGGAATAAGTGTCCCATCAACTATGGTTATTATTTTTCCTTTATTAACTTTTATTACATGGAATTTTCACCAAGGATGTTACAGAACCCTCCCCCTTGGGGGAACACCATCCATGGTGTTCAACAACAACTATAACCATAAGAATGTTGTAAGAAAAATATACTGCCCATGGAGCTTTATAACTTAGCTTGATGCAATATTTACAATGATCACCCTACTGAGATGCAAACCAACATGACAACATAAAAAGTATAACATCATAATGACGTGGCACCCATACCACTTATTGGAGCTTTATAACATACTCATGGTGGTATTTACATCCATATACATATGTACCTCTACTAAACATCACTAAAACATGTACCAAAACGTATACCAAGACATATACCAAAACATCATACCAAAACTGCTTTACCTCAACTAGAAAACAAGGAAGGATACATAGCCTGCATTTGATCCACCTTCTCCCATGTAGCTTCATCAGGCCCAAAGTCCTTCCATTGCACCTTAACCTGCTCTATTTTTTAGTTTCAAAGCATGAGCATATTTCCTTGCAAAATGCACTACGGTTCCGACTTGACTTCTCCTTATGGTTCCACCTACAATACAAACCATTTAGTTACATGATTAACATCTTTAACATACTTCTTAAGCAATGACATATGTAAAATATCATGTAATTTCATTGTCAAAGGTAGTGCAAGTTGATAGGCTACTGGCCCAATCCTCTCAATAATATTGAAGGTCCACAAAACCGTGGTGACAACTTGGCACATAATCCAATCTGCAAGTAGCTCTTCTTTGTTTTTATGTGCAAGTCATGGGGGCTTCACTAGGGTAGAAATACCATAACACATGGATTCATATTGGGGGATATTTATTGAAGAAAAAATGGCATAATATATTGGGGGATCTATTAGGAGTAAAGGGTTTTTATATTGGAATGGTATAAAAAATGGAGCTCAAAGTTAATGAAAAATTATAAAGGGGTATAAAAAAATGTTAATGAAAAAATAGATATGTACAATATCAAGTGAAAGTAGGGGTTTTTTAAATTGGGAAGGTGTATTGGGTTTGTATTGGTAGGGGGTTAAATAATGTGGTTTCTAGAGGTATTTTCCAATATGTAGTCAAATTAGGGGTATTGTTTAGTATCCAACGAACACTTGTGATATACCATAGGTTCATTAAGTGAAGTCCCCATGGTGCAAGTACACCTTTTCCATAACCTGGAACTCCTTGAAAAACCTATTATAATTTGCATAGCTCTTCTTCCTTTCCCGTGTTGCTTTCAAATTCTTCTTGATCACTTGCATTTCTCGCTTCATGTCTACCAACATGTCCGGTCCAATCAACACCCTGTTAACTAGATTACTCCAACTAATGGGAGTATTACAACTTTGCCCATACAATGCTTCAAAAGGACTCATCTTCAAATATTCTTGATACCCATTGTTGTAAGAGAACTCTACCAGTGGAAGATACTCTTCCCACTTCCTCTATTGATGCATCACATACATCCTCAACATGTCCTCCAATATCTCATTGAACCTCTCTGTCTGTCCATCAGTCTGCAGATGATAAGTTGTACTAAAGGCCAAAACTATGCCCAAACTTGCAAACAACTCCTTCCAAAACTTGGAAGTGAACTTTGCATCCCTGTCTAACACAATAGTCTTTGGAACACCATGCAATCTGACCACATCTCTTATGAAGACATGTGCCACATCACTTCCTAAGAATGTATACTTCACTGGAATGAAGTGCGCAACCTTTTTCAACCTATCCACAACAACCATGATGGAATCATGTTGTTTCACTGTCCTCGACAAACCTATGATCTTAAGTGTTGTAAGCCTAGTTTGTACTTAGACCAACAAGCAGTAGAGGTCATAATTAAGGGAGGGTGTTAGACACAATTACTCTTGGTTACTCCTAGTTTGTAGGAGAGTCTAAATTTAGGAACAACATTTAGATTCACAATTTCTTTATAGAGGATTCTCCATAATGTTTTTGGGTCTATTTGATCATGTATCATCAAGCAATTCAATAAATTTGAGTTAGATATTTAAAACTATGTTATGTTCTAATGTGTGTTATTCTTGTGAGTGTTTAATTTTTTTCCTCCTCTATCCATCAAATCAATTGAACCTTCTTTAACCATACCTTTTTTATAGCAATGGTTCCTTACTACTCTAATCTTACTTTTCTAATTGTATATTTTAATCCTACTTTCTTTAATCATAGTTTTTTGCAGCAATGGTTGTGAAATGCATATGCATTATTACCAAAATATTGAAATAAACTAATAAAGGAAAATTTGACTAACTACCAAGATTAGGGTTAGAGTTTAATCTAATCCATTTATGTGTGAAGATAACTAAGAATATGACCTCTTTCTTAAATCTCACCCATCCACGTAATTTTTTAATTTAAAAAGAAAAAAAATGGAAGCCTTATTCCAAAATAGCCACATCTATGTG
The DNA here is from genome assembly GCA_031772625.1 of Pinus tabuliformis. Lineage (NCBI taxonomy): Eukaryota > Viridiplantae > Streptophyta > Pinopsida > Pinales > Pinaceae > Pinus > Pinus tabuliformis. The sequence goes on along the minus strand of CM062819.1, from coordinate 1,136,773,459 downwards.
CATAAAAATAGACACACCTATGAACACAATAAAAAGAGAGCTATTTTAAAAGAAAATCAACAATACATATATAAAATATATATTGGAAAGAGACTTCTCATTATTCTAATCATATTTCATTAATTTCTACGTCATTAAATCCTTACCATTAATGTTATGAGAATTGTGATTTAGTTCATTTAGTTTTCTTAAATATCAAATCTTGGTCTATAAATTGATCATTTATCTTTCCCTAAGTCCATTTGTTTTTATTTATGACACTCTTTCATTTCCTTCTTATTGTTTCTAATATCATTATTATTTATTTTATGGTACTTTACTCATCAAATATTTTGACAATATCCTTAGAGCTCTATTTTCTTATACACATCCAAAGCCCAAAATCCATGAGACATACCCCTTATTGAACAACATTTTTCATCTCTAGATGGTATTCATAAGAAAACTATGAGGGAGGTAACATAATTGTTGTTATCATATGAAATAGGTTTAATGCTTTAACAATCATTGTGGAGATATGTTTGCATTGTTTGAGAGATAAAGTATATCTTCAATAAGAATAATAAGCTCAATAGTGTTAATCAATAATTTATTTTAATTAGATGATTGATAGATTTTTAAAAACTCAAAATCATAAACATTATAACATATTGTAGCATAAATATTTAAATACAACCATGTTACATAGGCATGTTCATGAAAACTCTTAAAGAAAATAAACTCTTTTAAACTTTTATAATGTTTTAATAGAATTATTTCTTCTTAACAAAATTTTTAAAATTTGTAAGATTTATCCATTCTTAATAAAATACACAATTAACATACTAAATTTGATTGAAAATTTATAAGACATTAAAATTTTAGACATTAATTATCATATTTGAAAATGTGTTTTGATACGTCTCTAGGTGGTAGCACAATTGCCAAAATGCATGTTGGCAAACCCTTGTCTTTCCATGTGATCAAAGGTTCAATCCCGTGGACATGTCTTACTAGCCGAACCCAAAAAATAAAATAAACCGAAACCAAAAAAAAATTCTTTGTCATGAAAAAAAATGCTTTGTCATACTGTTGACATATGAATTGAAAGAATAATCTTTTTATTTTGATATATAATTTTAAAATTATGTTTAAAATCTTATATTATAACTTTTAATATTTTGAATTAAAAAAAAAACAATTATCAATACATTTTTATAAAAATGCAATTATATATAATACTATTTTTTCTACTATTTAAGATTTAAATATTAATAATTTAATATATATATATATATATATATATATATATATATATATATATAATTACTTTGTGAATTTTATTTTTACAATTTTTCAAAATAAAAAATTTAAACAAATATAAATATTTTAAATTAAAAAATAAAATTATTTTTCAAATTTAAATATTATTCTTAATCTGAGAAATATTTAAAAAAAATTCCTTATCATTTATCCCTCCTCTAAAAAAATTTCTTACCATTTACTCTTCTAAATAATTTTTAAGAGATGAAGAAACATTTCTTATCAAATAAACTAACATACATCCACCAAACTAAATAACCATGAATATTCATTTGAACTTTTTGTAATAAAATTATTTACAAAACCCAATTTTAATATCAATCTTAATCATTCTCTCTCTCTCTCTCTCTCTCTCTCTCTCTCTCTCTATATATATATATATATATATATATATAATTTTTTGAATACAATAATTTTTTGAGTCTCAAAGTTTTGATGTACAAGGATGACTTGGTTTAAGTAATACTCCACTTTAAAGGGATCACTATCATTCCTTCCCTTAGTAAGATTGAGTTCAATTTGTTTGAAGTATTGATTTTAAAAATAATAAGGGGTCTGCAGGGCAGCAAGTCCTTGCCATGAATGGGCAGATCATCCAACCACTTAGCCTAAGTATAGATTCATAGCAAGAGAGTGTTTTTGTCAAAAATCGATGATTATACATGAAACCAAAGAAATTTACATAGATTCCTAAGTATAGATTCACAGGAAGAAAATGTTTGTGTCAAAAATAAATGATTATACGTGAAAGAAAAGATGTTGTACATAGATGTCTGAATTTCCAATGCATTACTGATAGAAAAGTTTAAAGATCTGCCATACTCTAACTTTTATAGACTTGAAAATGCAATTGTGACAACACTGTTGAAAATGCAATTGTGACAGTAGTGGACATGAAGTTCGAAGCCTTGCAGCAACTATACATAGATGTCTGAGTTTCCAATGCATTACTAATATAACAACTTAAATATCCATCCAACTTTTACAAACCTAAAAAAGTAGTTGTGACAGCAGAGGACATGAAGTTTGAACTCCAGCCCTGAAAATGCAATTGTGACAGTAAAGGACATGAAGTTTGAAGCCTTGAAAATGTTGTGATAACAAATGATATGAAGTTCGAAGCCTTGCCCGAGGAAACAAAGAAGTATTGGATGCGAATTTCACTAAACACTTCTTAAATACACCAAGAAGCTTACTTCGACACAGGAAGTTCAATATAACCTATTGCTTACAAAAAGAAAAGATATCAAAAGCTCTAAATATTATGGGAGACTAGCTAAGCTTTCTAGGGTCATGCTTTAAGACTAGTTGTTTATAAAATCCAACTTTGGAAAGGCCAACTAAAAAGTCATGTGGCACATTATTTGCATTGCTTAGTGCACTGCAATTTGACACTCAACTTATTGGCATATAAACGATGTTTTTTAGATACATTTTGATTAGCGAGGGCGTAAGTGGAGTAATAAAAAAATATCGATATTGAACTCAACATCATTAACCCTAAGCATAAGATACAAAATCGATTAGTGTAGTTATTTGCTACAGAAAGAATGACATTATTGTTTCCACCTTGAAGTATTTAAATTACCCACTTAGAGGGGTGATCAACTGAGGAAGGAATGGGCAAGGTAGTAGTAGGTGTAGAAATTCCCATTGTAGATCAACAGATTATGCAATATACTAAAACACAATACAAGATCTACTTCTACAACACTTTGCGGAAGCTTAATCAGATTGAGCACGATGAATGAGAACACATATAACTGAGAATGAGAAGCAATCACACATAACACAAAAGAAATATAACGAGGAAAGCCTAAGCCTAAAACCCCAACACTATATTATCATACAAGTGGAAATATAGTCTGGATTACAAAAAGAATCAGCTCACAAGCTATCCTTTTCTCTCTGCAATCCCTTTGCTGCTCATAGACAATCAAAGGTCTCTCTCAAACCTTCTCCTCTGCCCTCCAAGCCTCCTACTTCTTTGCACAATTTTCCTTGGGGTACAATGCAATCACTTGTGTGAATTGGCCTCTTCACACACTCACTAACCTCTGATCTAACTATGCAATCCTGAAGGAGATAAATCCTCATCATGGATGAGCTTCCTTTATATGAAAAATATTCATCCAACTGATAGTACATTGTCCCTTCTTTGATCTCAACTGGGTCTTTGTCTGAACTGACATGCATGAGTTATTTATGAGAGAATATTCAGTTATCTAGAGAGCAACAGTTACATGCATGCAAGCATTAACTAACTGAACTCACATTAATTTAAACAAACTGTTTAAATCAATCTAACTAGACTTGACTCTGTTAACTAAGCCAACTAATTACAACTCAAATTAGAACTCATCCTTATCTCTTTAACTGATGGATAAATTCCTCAATTAATGGAGAAACTATTGCATGTCCTCACATATACTTCATGTTTGATTTTTCACAACTAATTAACTCATGGTGAATTAATTTATTTATTTTCAAATAGCTGTTAAGTTCAAATTCGAATTTTACTTCCTATTTTAGTCCAGGGACTGACTAAAAATAGGAATCCATCTCGAACTGCTAAAAATAGAATGCTATTTTTAGCACTTCCATTTTTCATTCCCTCTTGCTCAATCCAGCACTGGTACCCAAATTGCCATTTATAGCAATGCTATTTTTAGCACTTCTATTTTTAGCATTTCTTGTTGCCATTTTCAACACTCCCTCTGAGCAAGAAAGGCTTCAACTCAAACCCGATCCTATACCTTTAGAATGTTCTGCATGCAACACTTCTACCAAGTGTGGTTGCTCCAGCAACTCTAGAAACAAAAAAACTCCCCACTGACCTCTCTATTGGGCTAGAAACATACACTGATGCTGAAGCTCTAACTGTTGTTGACAAGTGCTCCCTCTCTGACCTCTGAGCTACTACAACACTCCATGCATCTCGCACTGTTGCACACCTCTCTGTGTCATCCTACACTAGTGCAACACTCCTGTGCCTCTCGCATTGTCGCAGCCTGCTAGCTATACATAGTCAGTTAGAAATAATTAATTCCTACTTGTCTATGGTTGTAACTCTCTATTTGAGGGGTTTTTTCTTACATAATAGGAATTAGCTAGAATATAGTTTATCCTAGTTTAGTGTGTGGTTAAGAGAATCTCTCAACCACACTACTGTACGTCTAAGATAGAATTCCTATCTTGAGACTATTGATTGTATAAATATGTGTGTAATTTCCTCATTCAAGAATAATAAAATATATTTTTGAGTGTCTACAATTTTATCTTGGTATCAAAGCCTGTGACGGCTTGGCCCTCATGGGCTAGGCCTGTCTTGGGCTGAGGGAAATAAGTAGAATAAAAATTTTTGTGAATATTTGTTTGTCCATCACCATCCTTGGCTAGCGCAGCAGTGGTTGTGGCAATTCATCCCTGAGATTTGGTTCATTGGGAGAATTATGGATTGAGCCTACCGACTAGTATCGTGTTGATGAATGCGCTATGTGTTGATGGAGTCGAAGAGTAAAGTACGTGGTGCAAGCGGCTTCGAATGAGTGCTTCAATTTGGTCATTGTACTTCAAATTTCAAGGGAAATAAGTTTACAAAATTGCCGTATGGATTGGGTTTCTAGAAAGCGAGAATCCCTGGGAGCACATGGACAGTCTTCATGAAGACCATAGTTCAATCCATATATCACCTTTACAAAATCCTGATTGATGGTGCGCAGGCCAAGCCGTTGCTGATTTTTGGTGTGTTCTCTTCTTGTTGAAATGTGCAGTGATTGAGCATGGAACTCTGGATCCGACCAGGTTTGTGGAGATACTCGGATCTGATGGGATTGGCGCGCTTTTCGCACTAACAGTAGCACTAGGAAGTGCAACTAGCGCGTCTGTTAGGCCATTAATCGCAGCACCGCGCCAAAATACCAAACTGAAGCGGAATTTAACGGAAAAATAGTGCCAAGAGTTTCCAATTTAATATGGGCGCGGGTTTTTCGCTTGGGATCGCGCCAACTCACCTTCAAGGGGATCCGTGGGAATCCTTATCTTCGTTTGACGATTTGTGAGGGGCGGAATATTGTGTTTTGGAGGTTCTGTACATGCAATTCCCCTGATGGTGGTGGATTTGACTATCATGACAAGTAGTCATTAAGGGGAGGAAGTTAGAAATAATTAATTCCTACTTGTCTATGGTTGTAACTCTCTATTTGAGGAGTTTGTTCCTACATAATAGGAATTAGCTAGAATATAGTTTCTCCTAGTTTAGTGTGTGGATGAGAGAATCTCTCAACCACACTACTGTACGTCTAAGATAGAATTCCTGTCTTGAGACTATTGATTGTATAAATATGTGTGTAATTTCCTCATTCAAGAATAATAAAGTATATTTTTGAGTGTTTGCAATTTTATCTCAGTCCTGGGACTCCTACACTATAGCTCTCTCTTCCACTCCATCCACATCTGTCTCTACCCACTCAGCTAGTCCTGCTACTCCTCTTCGGGTCTCTTGTACCAAAGTCGAATCAAAGAGGTTGGGTACCTCAAGGATCCTGCCCTTATTCCAGCCTGCTTAGGACTGTCACTCCACATCGCCCCACCTCCTACTTGGAGGTATGGGCGCATGTGATCCCTCTACCCACTTAGCTCAAAATGTTTCCCTACTGGAGGTCTCTGCATCAGTGGATGCCTCCACTTGATCTCCCCTCAGCTTCTCTAGTTGTGGCTACTCCACAACCTCTTGAAGCTGCTTCACCAATTGTGGCTCCTCCACAATTTTTTGAGACTTCTTCTAGCACTGCATGTTGAGAGGTAATGTACTCTCCCTCTCAACCACCAAGTCTCCATTAGTTGCCTTGCTCCTCAAGGCTTTGCATGCATCTTGAACCTGAAGTGCATATAGGTTCTTGACTCGTGAACTGATCTGCTTCAGCTGTCTAGTGATGATGTGTCTAAGGAAAACCTTTCCCTTACTGAAGACTACATCATAACCTCTGTCTTCCAGCATCACGATCGACACCAAGTTTCTCTTCAGTCCTAGTAGCTATGCTAGATCTTAGGAAGATAGAGGAGTGCAAGACTCACCATGTCATCATCAGCTTTCACGATCCCTACACTTCCAAGCTCATCCATGCATGTGGTGAGCTTGTTCAAATACGTAGAGATCGTGTCGTCCTTTTTGTAGAAATTCCCACTGTAGATCAATAGATTATGCAATATACTAAAACACAATACAAGATCTACTTCTACAACACTTTGCGGAAGCTTAATCAGATTGAGCACGATCAATGAGAACACATATAACTGAGAATGAGAAGCAATCACACATAACACATAAGAAATATCATGGGGAAAGCCTCAACCTAAAACCCCGACTTTGTATTATCATACAAGTGGAAATATAGTCCGAATTACAAAAAGAATCAGCTCACAAGATATCATGTTCTCTCTGCAATCCCTTTTCTGCTCATAGACAATCAAAAGCCTCTCTGAAACCTTCTCCTCTGCCCTCCAAGCCTCCTATTTCTTTGCACAATTTTCCTTGGGGTCCAGTGCAGCCATTTGTGTGAATTGACCTCTTCACAGACTTGATCTTTCAAAGCTTGTCTTTTAGTGCTAGCTTCCTTGGATCATTGCTATTTTGATATAGATCTTTCATTGTTTTCCACATTGAAAACAGTGTCTCCTTCCCATGGAGACTTGAGACTATGTGATCTCGAACTCCCTCTAGAAGGATTCTCCTTGTTGTAGCCACACATTTCTTCCGTTCAGCCAATTCAGCAGCACCAGTTGGCTTGAGGACTTCTTGATTAATGAAGTCCTTTAGACCGTTATCCTCTAATACTGCTTCCATGCGATCCTTCCAGGCTATATAGTTCAAACTGCCATTAAGGGCATATTAGAGTCTCAAACCATAGAATGCCATAGGTGAAATAGAGATGTGATAAGAACTCGATTTCTATATTCAGGAAACACAAAATTCAACTTCTCCCTTCTTGTATATTGTTCTTCCTTGATCACTTGTGCTCTAATACCATGTAGAAATTCCCACTGTAGATCAACAAATTATGCAATATACTAAAACACCATACAAGATCTACTTCTACAACACTTTGCAGAAGCTTAATCATATTGAGAACGATCAATGAGAACACATATAACTGAGAATGAGAAGCAATCACACATAACACAGAAGAAATATCATAGGGAAATCCTCAGTCTAAAACCCAAACTCTGTATTATCATACAAGTGGAAATATAGTCTGGATTACAAAAAGAATCAGCTCACAAGCTATCATGTTCTCTCTGCAATCCTTTGTTGCTCATAGGTAGTTAAAGGCCTCTCTCAAACCTTCTCCTCTACCCTCCAAGCCTCCTATTTCTTTGCACAATTTTCCTTGGGGTCTAGTGCAACCACTTGTGTGAATTGGCCTCTTCACACACTCACTAACCTCTGATCTAACTATGCAATCCTGAAGGAGATAAATCCTCATCATGGATGAGCTTCCTTTATAGGAAAAATATTCATCCAACCGATAGTACATTATGCCTTCTTTGATCTCAACTGGGTCTTTGTCTGAACTGACATGCATGAGTTATTTATGAGAGAATATTCAGTTATCTGGAGAGAAACAATTACATGCATGCAAGCATTAACTAACTGAACTCACATTAATTTAAACAAACTGTTTAAATCGATCTAACTGGACTTGAC